>CM073484.1:17307500-18731250 GCA_037074505.1 Albizia julibrissin | reverse complement strand
GAGTAGGAGGACAAGGCACTGTCTACAAGGCTGAGTTACTTCCAAGTCAATTTTTTGCTGTAAAGAAACTTCATTCTAATTCGTATACCAATTTCTCCAATATCAAAGCATATATAAGTGAAATTCAAGCACTAATAGACATCAAACATCGCAATGTAGTGAAGTTGCTTGGATATTTTTCAAGCCCACAAGTCTTGCTCTTAGTCTATGAGTTCCTAGAAGGTGGTAGCTTGGATAAGATTTTAAGAACTGACGAGCAAGCATCTAAACTTGATTGGGATAAGAGGGTGAATGTTATTAGGGGTGTCACTAGTGCACTATTCCACATGCATCATGGTCTCACATGCCCGATAGTTCATCGTGACATATCAAGTAAAAACATCTTGTTGGATTCAGAATATCAAGAAGCTCAGGTCACTGACTTTGGAATAGCTAGGTTTCTAAAACTTAACTCGGACAACATGACTTCATTTGTTGGCACCTATGGTTATGCTGCCCCAGGTTAGACCTGCTTTCTTTGTAGCAAAAAATCATTGTTAATATTATATTCAATGCAATATAACTATTCTCATAGTTTAACATGCTTCATGCAGAGATTGCTTTTACAATGCAAGCAAATGAGAAATGCGATGTTTACAGTTTTGGTGTTCTCACATTGGAAATTCTAATGGGAAGACATCCAGGAGAGTTGATTTGTTCTTTGACAGAGACTCCAACATCCTATGATTTGTTGCTTAAGGATGTGTTGGATCACCGGATACCTCTGCCCGCAATCCTAATTGCTGAAGAAGTAATGCTGATTGCAAAAATTGCACTTGCTTGTTTGAATGAAGATCCTCGGGTCCGACCAACCATGGAACAAGTATCTTTGAAACTTGTGAGGCCTAAACCTTATCCAGTGAACCAATTTGAAAACATCACATTTAGACAACTCATGAGAGCTTAACCTTCTCCCATAATTACTTTGGTTGTCTTTCGTTTTTGCTGTTGAATCTGCGATCTTGTCTAATGTTATGTTATCTTTGTTATTTGTATTATGCAAGTGTTGTTGGCTTGATCAAGAATACAATTGGCCGGTGCTTATCAATATTATTGGTCTCCTTAAAAACTCCATATTTATAAGTGTGTTTAGTTCAACGGAGGTGGAGTTCATTAAAATTAGGTTATTAAAGGAAGTTATGAGCTTTGTTTGGTTCTAGAAGAGGGGAAGGGAGATTTGGTACCTTATTTAGTTCAGAAAGGTAGATGAGGGGAGTTAATTATAAATTGACAAATATACCCTTATACATATTTTTTTTGTTCTTTTATAATGTATTTATTAATAATTATTATTTATTAAATTAAATTATTAATAGAATTCTAACTCAGCCATCATTAAAAATAGAAATGGAACAAATTTAATAAACCTATTTGAATTAAGAAACCTAGTCATAACCAAATTTATTGGTTCCATTTTTTGTAGAAGAAAACTTATTGCTCTAATTTTTTGCATTCTAAGATATTGGTTAATAGAAAATAATTATCTTTGCATTTAATTGAATTCTTTCTTACAACAAGGGTTTGGTCTATAATTTATAAAATTTATGGATTCATTTTCTGCTATTGACGTAAATATAATTGAAGATTTGCAACTTTCAGGCACATACTTACTACAACATGGATAACAACACAATCCACAAGGATAGAAACATCAAGATTGTTCTTAAAGTTTAGGCTAGAAACTTTTCTTCTCACCCATTTTATAGTAGTTTATTCCAAGATAATTTATGAACCAAAAACCTGATAAAGTAGCCATCAATCATACTATTATCAACAGTAGAAATAACATTACGTCCATGAAGCTCGAAAAAAAAAAAGATCAAAATACAAAAAGCAATATTTATAACATATTTTGCACGTCAACTTACATTATTACATAAAATAAAAAATTTCCATGTAGTTAGCTACCTACACAAGTCCTATATTGCTAATTCTTTCAAAATATCCATATGGTTAATAAGTGATTATCAAATATCATTGCTCAATAAGAAAGATAGTAAAAGCACTTCGTAGACCGTAAAAGCACATCGAAGACCATAAAAACTACCTCATAGACCGTAAAAGTTACTTCGTATTCTGTGAATTACAATTCATAAGCATTTATGAAATTTTCATAAGCTATTCCAAACAAGCTCAGTGTTGCATCAAAAGTCTCCACCAAAAGGTTAGCAAACTATATTGCTAACATAAAAAATCCACAAATGGTTAGCAAACTAAATTACTAATTTTTTCACAACATCCATAAGTCCTTGCGGCAAGAAAGGGACATTCAACAAAGGTCCTTAGTAGGTCACCATCACCCATATTTATAACCATTTCAAGCATCAACTACAAGTGACACATGAGATGGAATTCTCCTTCTTCAGGATGAATGCCAAAATCTCCTGACACTTGTAGGGGAATGCTGCCAAACCAGCCATTTGCATTGTGTAGGAATATTCTTTGGCCGCGAAAACATAAATTAACTGACATTTTCTGCAAGGCGATTCAAAAAATAGAACAATTTAGATAGGAAACCAATTTACAGTCCATCAACCACTGCATATATGATCAACCATAAAAGGAAGTCATTAGCAATGGAGTACAATATTGCCATGCTATCAAAAAAATAATCAAAGTCAGGAAGTTTAGCTCAAATACATGTACAGAGTATAAAAGTTTCAGCATTTTATTGGATGAAAAAACAAATTCAAAATATAACTTCATGGAAATCAAATAAATCTAGAATTAAGGCTGAAGAAAAAAAGATTGCACCCATAGTAATTTAGCCTCATCAATTCAATGAGGAAAGTGCCTGATTCTTATACCTCTAATCAGGCTAACTCATGAAAAAAAAAAAGGGATAATATTCAATGAGGAAAGAAGCATCATGAAAAAAAAGGAACTAGGCAACTTAAAGTATGAGAGCATAATAAACAGGAGGGAGAAAAAACAGACAGCAGATGATGTCATAGGCAATCATATTGAAATTTAGAAATAAAAAATGGCTATTCTTACAGTTTCAAAAGAGATCCTGAAACTTTTGTCTCTCCATTCAAGTCCTCTAATTTGAAAGACATCAAGTGAAAATAACTAGGTATGTAGCGAAGCAAGATTTTATCAATGGCCAAACTTCCAGAGAAGTTCACATCTAAAGCAGTCTCATCCTCCTCACCCTGAAGGGAAAAGGAAAATAGCATTGTTATTAAACCCGGACTGGACTGACCGGTCCGGCCCGGGAACCGGCTAGGAAACCGGTCCGATTTGGGTTTTTTTAAAATGATTTTTTTTTTAGAATTTCATATTAATAAGCCTAAAATATTCAATTTTTTTTTGTTTGACTCTAGTATGACCCACTAACTCTTGACCTAGTACCTCAACCGATTCAGTAACTGGTCTGGGTTTAATAACCTTAGAAAATAGTATACATCCATATAATCAATTCATGGGCTCCATGCTCCCCCTTGACATGCACAAGTGAACCTAAGAATATAAATACAAAATAACTAGTAGGTGAAAGTATATTAGAGGCCAAAATATATGTAGTATTTAAGTTCCATTAAAATCACCATGAAGTTCAATACCTAGCAGTCTACGGATTATTTTTGATACAGGGTGGCAATTATAATTCTGATTTCTAACTCCACAATTTACCACAGTAGATTGAAAATAACATCCATTAAAATACTAAGAATAATGCATTAAATATAACACAGAAAGCCCAATAGCCCAATAATTCAATAAAGGATAGTAGAGCTCACCTGGGTTCAACCATGCCAGACCATAAATCCGACCTTTGTACTATCTTTCTTTCGTTTAAAATCTAGTTGAGGCAGCAAACCAGAAGAAAAAAATAGACAAATCTATAGATATAGCGGCTTCTGCTGTCCAAGAACTAGCAAAGGATCGGGTTAAAGACTAGCTTCTGGGGAAGGGGCAAAAAGAAATGCTCAAAATTAAATTAATCATCAATACAGAGTTTTCTTGAAGGAAGACAGTAAGGTAGAAGAAGACAAAGCTTACCTGAATGAAGGAGGCAATAAGCTTGGAGGAGCAACCGACGGTGGCTTGAGGAGCAGGCGGCGGCGGCGGCGGCAGCTGGAGGAGCAGCCGAAGACGACGCTGGAGGAGGAGACAACCAAAGGCGACGCTGAGTGACGAGACGAGCTGTAGGAGGAGACCACCGAAGCAGACGCCGAGAAGCAACTCTAGAACGAAATGGATCGGACGAATGGCAAGGAAAAAAGGTTTATAATGGGGAGGGTAGCGTTGAAATATTAAAATATTGTGATGGACAATTTAGTCAATAAGGCATAAATTTTCTCCTTCGTAAAAAAAACTTTACATCTAGAGATTTCACAATAGAGGGAAGGTGAGGACTAAATAATAAAAAATTCTCCCTCCTTTTATCTTTTTACTTTTTTCTTTTTCTAACCAAACACATATTTTTTATCTTCAATTCTCCCTTACCCTCACTTAGGCTTTATTTGGTTGGGAGTTTTTAGAGGGGAGGGTTAGATGTAGAAAAATTGTGTTTGGTTGGAAGGAAGGAATGTTAAAAATTTTATCTTTTTTGCTCCCCTCTCAACCCTACAAAATTGGGGGTTTTTGGAGAGGAGAGAAACATTGCTCCCATTTTAACCAAAATACCTCTACCTATTTTTAAATATTCCAAATTTACCTCTCCTGTTTAAAAACATTATGTCCCACTTTGACCAAAATACACATGTCATTTTTTGTAATAAAACCTCCTAAATCATGAACCAAATTTATTATTTTATTGTTTACATAGATTTAACTATATCTAACTTAATTTAAAGCTAACATATTTGCAATGAAAATCCCTAAGTCATTGACCAAATTTATATCTTATCAAAATCTCCTATAACTTCTTTTATTTTAGCATTGATGACACATTGACTATGTCAAAACATATCTCAAATTTACTAAAAATGAGAAGTTATCAAAAGCATATTAAAATATTTTATCATAATAAAATTAATGAGATCATATGTAAAAGTCAATAAAATATCCTTTAAAATGTATGCAATTTTGTTATCATATATACTTGAGGTAATATGTTTTTTGAGATTTATAAATTAAAAAATAAGAGAAGAAGGAAAATATATAAATAAAGAAAAAAGGGTATATTTGTCAACTTATAATTAACTCCTCTCATCTACCCTTCTGAACCAAACAAGAAATCAAACATCCTCTCCCCTCCCCTCTTCTTAAACCAAACAAACTCATAACCTCTCATAACTTAACTTTAATAAACCTCACCTAACCTAACCCCCGTTGTACCAAACACTCCCTTAACCTCCAATCAAACAAAGTCTAAATGTGTCATATACTTTATATGGTAAATACTGTAAGGATTGACTATAATTTATACACACACATCTTCACATTAAAAATTTAGTTGTTAATTATTATTTAATAAAAAAAAAAAGCAAAACAAGTTAGACTTAAATAGTTAAATATAAGTTTATATTTTATGTCGATGATGACTTATCACAAACTATATACAAGCAAATAAAAATGCGGATCACATTTCTTAGACTTTATAAACTGTATGAGTAATTTAACTAATTATTTAAATAAATTATGTAATTTCTATATTTTGTCTTTAATGAAAAATTAGATAAGCTTAATTTATTTAAATGATAAATGTCATAAATATTCAATACACCCCATTTTTGACCAAGTCCATGAATAAGGTGATTAGTGTTTGTCTTAAAGCTTTTGGGACGTGGAAGGACTTCAACGATGACTTGACATGACGCACTGAAAACGATATTGAAAAGGCAGGCATCATATTATCGTCCTTTTGGTTAATAAATTAGTTGGAATCAGTAAGTGTGTTAGTTGTGTTTGGTATATCATGAACATATGATCTATATATCATTGCCGGATATCATTGCCGGTGATGGGATGAGGCATCTTGAAGCTAACTATATGCGTAAAGCATGAAGGGGCAAAAAAAAAAAAAAAGGGAGTTTTTGTTTATAGAAGCCAATTCCATTAATTTTAATAGAATTAATTTCTATATGGATCTCTAAGTAAATACCTTTCCTTTTTTAGAAGTATTTATATCTCCCAAAATCACTTCGAAAAATATCAATAGAGTATGAACCATGAATCAAAGCAATGAATTGACAACTTCGTGTAACAGAAAAGAAACATTCGATCAGAGCAATACGAAAGTTTTCAAAAAAAAAAAACAACTTCACAAAGCAATTTAAGGAATTTTCGATCAGAGCAATAATGGATTTTTTTAAAAAAAGATAACTTCATAAAAAGCAATTTAACGTCACATTAGATGTTTTATCG
This sequence comes from Albizia julibrissin, assembly GCA_037074505.1. Lineage (NCBI taxonomy): Eukaryota > Viridiplantae > Streptophyta > Magnoliopsida > Fabales > Fabaceae > Albizia > Albizia julibrissin. The sequence continues at coordinate 18,724,899 of CM073484.1, read as the reverse complement.
CGGTGTGACTTCATAAAGGCAGCCTAACTAGCTAGGGTTCACGAATGAAAACAACTTGTGTGGCAGTCACTGAGAAGTCGGACGAAGGTTTTTATGGTGGGATTCGACTGAAAACAACTCCCAACAGTCAAAAAAGACAATAGGAGTTGTAGGGTTAAGATGTTGGTGGGTTTCGTTCAAACAAGCTAAGTGTCAAGTGTATTCTGTTTCAGACATTTAAATAGAAGATGAATGGTAGGGTTTTTTTGGTTATCGTGCCTAAGACTTTATATCACAGTTCGCCCAAAAGAAATGTTATTTATTTGTTTACATTTATCATTATTCTTTGTTAATAATCGTTATGCAATTCACTTTTTTTACATGGTATTTTAATAAATGATGGGTTTTACTTAATAACCATTATGTATTTCACTTTTTTTTAACATTTTGGTGGTTGATTATGCAACCACCTATTTTTACAAACAAAATAAAAAAAAAGAAAATTTATAAAAAAAACTAAAATAAAAATTTATGAAGATGTTTTAAAAATCTGATGCATTCCTTCTCTAGTAACTTATCCACCTTCTCATTCAAAGAACGAATAAGAGTGGTAAATTCCTTCAAGCATTGATCCATACGTCCTTGCTCTTACAAGTAAACCTGGACTATATGATGGAACTCGTAGGTCGCATGGACGAGTCCTTCAATGCTTATTTGTGGGGGAGTTCACCTTTCGATTTGTCCCGAGATGATGATCCAATAGTTATATTGTGTTTTTCCTTAAGTTTGGTAAAGATGTTAGCTATGAGAAGTTGAAATGGAAGTGGAGTTCAATTTTTGGACATTTATATAGAGAGGGTTTCGTGGATTATTGAACCGTCGCATCTTTTATAAATGGTGATACTTGGTTTTTAATAACTGTTATTAATTTGTCTAAGAATGATCGTTTGTAAGGGTTACTAATGGTTGTTCTTATATAACAATAGTTAAGAATGAACAATATAAGAACCGTTATTTATTTTATTTCATGATGGTATTTTTCTAAGAACCGTTGGATATATAATTTTTCTTACAAAAAATTTAAAAAGATAAAATGATAAAACAAAAAAAAAGAACATGGCGAGTAGCCTGATGAACTGATGAGATCACCAGGCTAATCGTCACCAGAGGATTGGCCAGGATCATTGTTAGGATTATGGCCAATCACATACTCATCAAGTATGAGATTGGCCTTCTGGTTCATACTGGAGAGGTATCTAGAAAGCCTCCTCATGATATAGTCAATCTGTTATACATGCCGCAAGATTGCCTCCATCTAAGGAAGCATAGGATGTGGAGGCGGAGGAAGTGGTGGAGAAGGCGGATGTGGATGTTAGGGAGGAGAAGTAAGTGGTGGAAGTTGAGGGGGAGGAAAAGGAGGAGGTGGAAGATGACGCTGAGAGTTTTATGGCTTGTCTTCCGTACGACATTTCATCTTGGTGATTGAGCTAAAGAATAAAGAGGAGCATGATGAAAAAAAATGTAAGAAAAACATGTGAAAATGTGGAGTTAAAATAATACACATCTAGAAGGGACGTGAAAAAAACCATCATTGTACGTGTTGGAAGTTGAACCAGCAGGTCATAATGAAAGGGTACTTGGTTCATTCTCATGGTGACGATCATCGGATGATAATGAGACGGTACCCATAGTTAGCACGGAGAAGAGGAAATGTTTCAAAAGATTTAATTAATGTTTATTAAGATAGAGCCGTTAAGTATGTTGGCAAGAATACTTTACGGTTCTTAATTAATAATCATGAATTATTAATATTTTTTTACACTTCATCTCCCTCGGATCCATGATGAGAATAAAGATGAGGATGAGGAAGAAGACGATGAGGACGACATGAAAGAAAACAATGATAGTGTTTAATCATCAACACCACTGCCATCATCATCCTCCTCAATTCGTCCTCTTCCTTATCCTCATCTTCATCCTCATTCCCATCACCGGAGGAGGGAGATGAAGGGTCTGACTGCAAGACATATTCAACATCATTGTGAAGAAGTATGTGATTCAACTTTCTATTTAGCATATTAGGGTATGCCATGAGATGCCTTGCGTCACGGTCAAGACTTGCCAACATATGCATCAGAGCCTCTATTTCAATAGAAGGAGGAGGAAGTGGTGGTAGTGGAGGAGGGGTGGCGACAGAAAAGGAGCTCCCTATGAACTTAACATGATAAAGGAGAAGGAGGAGGCCAGTAAAAAAAATAGTGAAAATCACAAGGAATTGGTGAGTTTAAATAGAGGTCTAATGAATTACGAAGGGTTGAGTTATGACCTATGAAGGTCTAACGGATTACAAAGGGTTATGGGTTATGACTTTTGAGGTGATGATGGGGTGTTAGATGACGGTTGTTTCTGAAGACCGTTATGTTTTGTCTTCGCTGATATAAGGTTCTGAAGACGAATCATTTGTAATTGTTACATGATAGTTGTTTCAAAAGAACAGTCGCTTTTATCACTAAATAAATGACTGTTATTAACTACAACCATTATTTTCGTGTTTTTGCAAATTCTGCCTCACAATACATCACAGTGCGCATAATTAACCGTTACTTTTAAGTATTATATATCCTTTCTTGACCTCCACCTTGATATAAATGACATTTATTAGTTGTAACCGTTATGTATTCAACTTTATAAATTCGCAAATCTATAGTAGTGGAAATAAAAGATGCAAAACCAAAGCTCTAGATTTATCCTTCATACCTCCACCATCATCTTCTCTTTCTTCCGTCACCATCTTTTACGACCTTCCCCCTTCCTCACTGTAGCCAAAATCACACCACCATTGTCCTCTCTCTCTTCAACACCAGATTCGCTTCATCTTCCCCCTCTCTTTCCATTGTCTCTGGCTCTTTGTTCAGCTCATTCAATCTGACCTCAAAATTGATAACTTTTCTTCTTTCTCTTAATATATTCTGCGCTTCACCCTTCATTCATGGCTGCTTTAGTTTTGGATGATTTGTTGTTACTGTTAACTCTATAAGTGGCTGAATTTCTCAACTCTTGCAGGTGGAAGCTATGGCATGGGTTTCAAGTGCTACAAAGGGAGTTCTAGCTTTAGTTATTTAGCTTAACTATGTATTCATGATTTCCTTGATTTTAGGTGTTGTGATTTGTAGTTAAGACTATAATTTTTGGTTTAGCTTAACTATGTATTAATGATTTCCTTGATTTTAAATGTAATTTGTAGTTAAGACTATAATTTTTAGTGTAATCTTTGTTTGAAACAATTTGTGATTTGAATTAGGTGAAGTTAAACATTTTGCTCATCAATATATGTGGTTACATATATGTTCCATTGTAATTGTAACACCCCAAATTTTAAGACAAGAGGATTGAGAATAAGCCTGATTCAAGAGGACTGCTAGACCCTGGTTTAGCAAGTGTCCCAAATAGGCACAAGCAATTTCCTGAAATTTCTTTATACCTTGGGGGTATTAAAGAGCATAGAGAATGACAAAACGAAGCAATTAGAAGTCACACACGACATAATTATGTGATAACAAAAGGTAGTGTTGCTACCAGTGAATTTCTGTGTGGTAGTCGTGTTTTTGTAATGATTTTCCAATGGGAAATAACATAAGGGAAAAATAGTAATTTTGTCATAAATCAAAAAATGAGTATTTTTCCCAATGATTTGAGAGAGATGGGAAGTAAAAAGGAGGAAAATGATTACTAAGTGAATTAATACCTAAGAAAAGTCAAGAGCTATGAAGCGCAAGGCTATGATTAACCACGTGTAAGGTGGTATATGAGATAGTTTGAGAATAATATTTCTCTATATGAATCTCATTATTTTAGTAGATGAAGAAACATGACAAAAGAAATGAATTATCATGCAAGAAAGCTAAAGATGTGGACTAATAAGTATGACCATATAAGAGCCATTTTTAATGACTCACTATATCACTCTCTTCATCCATTTCATCTGATTCATTCGATCAAATCCTAATAGAACCACAGAGAGAGAGAACGAAATTGAGAAAGAACGAGAACGGAGGAGAGAGAGAAGAGAGAGAAATCCTCTGATCGCCGGAACTCTACTGAAACGACGTCTTCTCTCCAAGTACCCTTCACAAACATTCTTCTACCCGATCCGAGCTTCAATTTTATGGTTTCATATTCTTATTTGGAGGTGTTTGGTGTCATCTCGCCCACCAGAGTGCTGTCAGAATTCCGAACCGAATTCAGAAATGAATAAAGGTAAGCGTAAGCTTCCTTCTAAACCTATTGGTTTGTTGTTTGGATAAGTATGGTAGAAATTGGGTACTATTCACTCTTCATTAAAATAATGTTTTAATGGAATAAACAATGTCCAATGCTTGCCTAACTAGTTAATCTTGTGATTCGAAGTAAAAAAGAGATGTTTAGGCAAGAAAAAACGAGAAACCGACATAACTCTTTAAGAACTCAAAATTTACTACTAGATGTATGGCATGAAGAAAGAGTTGGAATTTCATCAATTTGATGATTCTACTGAGTTCATAAGAACAAATTGGGTAGGTTTCATATTGATGACGAAGTGAGAAAATGCCTAGGGTGTGAAATGACCGAATTACCCTTAAAACACTAAGTAATGGCTGTCAAGGGGTATTTTCATTATTTGGGCCTGAATCTGAGTAATCTAAGGTCAGAAATGGATTTTACACGCAAAATTGTGTAGGATTAACCCAAGTTATGATTTTGAGTAAAGTACAGTGAACCGGGTACATATGAGCATAGGCTGGGTTTCTAGGGGTATTTACGTAATTATGCAACTATGAGTTAAGATAACCAACACAATGAGTTTAGAATGAGTTACGAGTAAATAATAACTCATTTATCCTAAATGTTTAATTTTAGGATATATCGATAGCCGAGCTGAAAACGGAGCTAGAACGATGGTCAAGTAAGGAAAGGTCGTGTTCTAGGTAGTAACTTCTTCCTACATATACTATGTGATGCTTACTATGAATGTCATCCATCGTAACATGAGCTAGTGTCCTAGATACACCAATTTGCCATGTTGTGGTCATGAACCCGATAAGGGCACTAAGTCGATCAAGGGGCAGACAAGCAGTTTGACCTTGGGCAAGTGTACACACATAATGTTTCATCATCTTACATGACATGACATTGCATATCTATTTTCGTATTTTATATGTTTCGAATGCATTATACTACTGAGATTCTCTCAAATCTCACCCTTTCCATAAACATGTAAAGTTTCCAGCAGCAGATAGCGGCTTCAAATGACAAAAAGGTAATTTCCGTCAACTAGAGGTTGCGGACTATTGATGAGTGGAGACGTTGATTATCTTGAGACTCTGTAACCATTTTAAGGCCTGTAGCTATTTTGTATACCCCTAGGGGAAATTCCCAATGTAATCAAGCATTATTGTATCAATGTATCGGTATGTTTATTCTATTGCTATGTGCTCACTATGCTGCGCAATCGCTATTTTAAACGATATTGACCAAGAGATTAGGGTTTCCACAGTAATTCTCTTGATTATCTTTTATCTTACATGGTTGTTTGGATATTGAGTTGATTTTGGATTGTATTGTAACCAATTGTGTTAATTAATTCAAAATTACAAACTAAGAATGCTTAATAGCATCTTTAGAGTATGGGTTTTTCTCTTTTGATACTAGACTCATCAATTGATGGGGTTTGTTATTTTAGAAAACTTAGTGAATTCATAAATTGCATGCAAAGTAGTTTTTAATAGTGTATTAAGAAGTGATTATTTTCTAGGTTTAAAAATAATTATTGATTAATACACTAGACTCAACGGTATTTGAGGTTTGATATTTTGAGGGACTTTGATTGCAATTGCTAGCATTTTGTATTGAGTTTCAGTTAGAGAAGTTAAGTGTGGAAGTGTCTAATCAACCTAACTCAAGCTAGCTCAAAGAGTCTTTTGGGCATTTTTTACTAATCTAACAAATTAAACTCTCATTATCATTATTTGAACTATGATTGCCTTTAACTTGCAAGCCATTTTCAAGAGATTCACTTCATCCATTACCATTCACCTATCCATTTTATATCTAAAAATACAAAAACAAATATATATATATATATATATATATATATATATATATATATATATATATAGAGAGAGAGAGAGTAGTTTAGGCATTTTATGTTTTCTTGCAACCTAGTTGATAGTTAAAAAGCCCAAATCCTTTTTATTGTTTTCATGTTAATCATTGCACTTAGTTTCTAAGTAATTAATAAAAGACTCCTCAAGATTTTCTAGGTAATCCTCTCATATTGTTGTATTGAGTAGGTGGCGCCAAGTTAAAGCTATGAAATTCGACAATGTGAGATCAGTTCTAGACTCTTCAATGTGAGAGCTTTTGAGTTACTTAAACTTGACTCTATCTAATAGAGTAGTACTTCCCACATCGAGTAAGCATGCAATTTGGGATAGATCAAGATTTTCAAGGTTTTGTGGCTAGAATCAATCATACTTCTAACTTATATATATCTCATAATATAAGTGTTGACCTATACCTTATGTCTCTTCACAACAAGTAAGTCAAGAAAATAAGGAGAGGGTGAAAAAGAACGAATATCCCTACCAAAAAGGGGTCAAAGGGTATGCAAACCCTTAAGCAAGCAAACGATTTGCATATAACCCTTGCACATTTTCCTATAGGGATATTTGTTTTCTTTATTTTCCAGATGTAATTCTTATGAGGAAACACAATTATAAATCAACAGTTAAATTATTACAGATATAGGTCAACAGTTGCCATGGATTTTTCCCACAAAGCTTGAAATATCTTGATTCATCTCAAATTATATGGCAACTCGTTATGAGGTATTGTTCTATTATATAAAGACGAGTCCAACTAGCTTAGAAACTCTCATTTAAAGAGTCTAACATCGATACATCACATATAAAAACTATCATGTATTATAAAAGTTTATGGTTCATATTTTTACAAACCATTATTTTTGTTACTAAATAAATAATGGTTATTTACATGAGCCTATTATTTTATTATTAGGTTACAACATACATTTAGTCCTTTAAATTTACATCAAGTTTCCTTTTAGTTCTTTATGTTTGAAAAGTGTATATTTAGTCCTTAAACCTTAACACCGCTAATATTTCTAACAGAAAATGCTGACGAAGCGAATTTAAGATGGTGAAGCAGGATTTAAAGGAAGGCATATTAATTTTTAAATTGAAACATGTAAGTTAAAACAATTTAAAATAAAAGATAATTAAATATGTAGAACCAATTGCCATTAAATAACACTTCCGCTGAATCCTTTCTCCTCCTCCCAAGACAGTTTCGTAGAATCTGCACACCCAGCCTCAACACCAGTAGTGGGGATTCAATTGGTGAAGGCTATATTGTTTTCCATGTACTCGTAGATCAGCACGAGTACATTTTCAGTTTATTCTAATTAAAAAATTTAAAAGATTTACCCGAAACCATTCCCTGCTTGATTTATCGTTCATCGTATCCAGTTCGAAAGCATTTTGATTACCACAAATGTGCCATCCAGAAGCTGCCCCTATTAAAAGTTAACTCCAATTATTCTTTCATATCAGCATCAAGGTTTTACAATCGAAATTTGCAGGGTTCTGTCAATGCCACAGTAATAATAAAAAAGAACGAGTATAATTAACCTTTGTACACACTACCAACATTGCCTTCTCCAACTTGTTTGAGGAATTGAAATTCCTAATCGCAGATTTTAATTATCTATCCTCCTTTTGTAAATCTTTTTTCAATCCGTTGGGTGAATCTTTTTTCAATCCGTTGGGTGAATCCTTTTAGTGGCAATTGGTTCTACATATTTTAATTAACTTTTATTGTATATTGTTTTAATTTACTTATTTCAAATTAAAAATTATTATGTCTTCTTTTAAATGCTGAATCATCATCTTAAAATTGCTTCATCAACATTTTCCATTAGTAATGTTAACAATGTTAAAGTTTAAGGACTAAAAATACACTTTTCAAACATAAAGGACTATAAGGAAACTTGTGTAAATTTAAAGGACCAAACGTATACTTTAGCCTTTATTATTATTAAACTTCATGGTTATTACATAAAAACCGTTATGTATGTTACTAAATAAATAACGGTTATTTACGTGAGATCATTATATATTACACTAGCATTACTGATTATCTAACAGTTGTTTATGTGAGCCCATTTTTTATTATGCTAGTATTACGCATGTCATATCATCACCAAACCTCAATATATAAAGGTGTTATATTAAAATCATTATAATATATACAAAATAAATCACAGTTTAGAACGTTATTTATATGTGTGAAGCATATATAGCACCTGCATATATGATGGTTTAGAACCATAATTTATGGTTGATAATAACTGTTATATATCTATGATTCTGTAGTTGTGGTATAATGGAAAAAAAATTATAAGTAAAGCTATTGATAACCCATAAATGCGGTTTTTATTTCCAAAATTTGCAACGCTTGAAACATATACTAGTTGCACAAAATTTAAAGAATAGAGTCACACATTTAAAAACTTGCAAATCCTGAGTCCTTTTTATAAAAAAATTAAATAATTGATTTATTAGGACTAAAAGATGTAGTTAAAATTATTTGACCCAAAAAATAAATATGCTTTAAATATAAATTTTATTTTAAGGGTATTAACATCTAATAATTATTTGGTGGTTTTTAATAATTGATTTCATTATTAAATATTTCTTTTTAAGGAAAAATTTAAATAAAATATCTTGAGAATTCTCCTAAAATCCTCTTATAAAAGGATTATGCTATAAACGTGAAAATATATGAGCTCAAAATGCTTGTTTGGGGAATCAACTTGAACATTCCAGGGAGTTTTTTTTACTACTACAAAAAATATGATAGACGGTGTTTACTTTTACAAATATTATGACATTTGAGAAATGCTGTAACTTCCAATGTCATAAAAGCAACCTACGATGCTTCTTAAATTTCTAAAAATGCCATAGGTTTTTTTTTATTTTTTTTTTAAAAATACACTTCCTACAACGCTTTTTGTGGGGAAGCGCCGTAGGAAGTGCATGACCTTCTACGGCGCTTCCTCAGGGAAGGGCCGTAGGAAGTCATACACTTCCTATGGCACTTCCCCACAAAAGCGCTGTAGGAAGGTCTCTTTTTAAAAAAAAAGATTGCATAATTGTTTTCTTTTTCCTAGTGAAACACTTGTTCTGTATTTACATTCAAATCAATCATCCAACTTGCATGTATCTTTTACAATATTGAATTCTCATCTTCATCTATCAAGCATGGAAGAACTCCAAGTAAATACCTGAAAGAAATTAAGCGTACATATAATATTCATAACAGATTTTAACCAAAAAAGAAGAAGAAAAAGAAAATATACATATTTAAGCTCAAAAATTAAAAAACTTACAATATATAGGAAGTTTAAGAAGGTAGAGTTGAAACTTCAAGTAAATACCTGGAAAAAAAATTAAGCATACATATAAGATTCATGACAGATTTTAACTTAAAAAAAGAAGAAGAAAAAGAAAACACATACAGATTTAAGCTTCTGTATATAAAAAAAACACTTACAAGCTAAGGGGCTTTTATAGGAAATAGGGACCAAGAGAATAGAGTGGGGACCGAAATGATAAGACAAAATGACAGAGTTATGGGGTTCTAGGAAATTGAGAGTTGGAGGGCGCGCGAGGAAGATGATAATGGCAGGCTGGTGAAAAGTTAAAATATAACTTTATATGGCGCTTAATGTACAAGTGGCATACAAAGTCTAGAGAAGCTTCAGCACTTTTCTAACAAGCGTCATAGTTTTCAATAATTGAAAATAAAAAATAAAAAAGCAATAGCCTTAATTGAACAAGCGTGGTTGCTTTCCCAATTTTTTTTGTTTTAAAAAAATAAATTTTTTTAAAAATATTAAAAAAATGCTACCCATTGCGTCCCTAATTTTTTAAAAAAATTAAGGTTAAAAAAATAAAAAATAAAATAAGTTATTTTAAAAAGAAAAATTGCACATTGCATAGCACTTGGAAGGCAAGCGTGATGCAAGGTTGAATGGATATTACGAAATTGTAATATCCATTCCACCTTGGTCAACGCTTTAATAAAGTGCCGGCCAAGGTGCAATATCTTTTCCACCTTGGCTAGCGCTTTAATAAAGCACCAGCCAAGGTTAAATCCATTAAACCTTGCCCGGCGCTTTATGTTAAAACATCGGCCAATGTCAAGTATTTTTTATTTTTTTAATGTATTTTTTTAAAAGTAATTAAAAATTATTTTTTTAATACTTTATATCTCTAGATCTGGACTTCGCAGGCGCCAATGCCACATGATAGTTTTAGATTTCCTGATAAGGCTGATAAATTTGGTTTTATGGATAAAAAATTTTGTTGCGTGTTTTAGATAAACTATTTGTTTACATCTCTTTAAACATTATAAAACAATTATACAAACGTCCTAACAAGCGTCATAACTTTAAATAATTGAAAAAAAGTAATAACATTAATTGAACAAATATCGTTAATGACAAATATATATATATATATATATATATATATATATATATATATATATATATATATATATATAAATCAATTGCCTTGGTCTTAGGCCAAGGAAATTGAAGACAATATATTGCTTAATACCTTTAGCCGACGCTTTTTTAAAAGCGCCAGTCAAGGTAAATTTTAGCCAGCGTTTTTAGAAAAGAGCCGGTTAAGGTAAATTTTTTTTTCTATATCATTTTTTTTCAACGATATCAGTGAATCCACACACACTCACACTAATATATCTATATATATTACGTATATATATGAGTGCATGCTTATATGTACTTAAAGCATAAAAAATAAATATGTATGTAATTACATGTTCATTATTTATATAAGCTAAGCAACATTATTTAACGTTAAAAATAATTTTAAATCTTTTGGGCTTTACATAAGCTATGATGCTTTTCTACAAAGTGTCGTAGCTGATACTTAATTTTTTTTAAAAAAAAGATCTTGCATTGCGTTTTTTAAGAAAGTGTCATACAAATTTAACATTAAGTTATGACGTTTATAATAAAAAGCGCCGTAACTTATATTTTTTCCTCCTTTAAAAAAATAATTACCTACGACGTTTCTTTGAAAAACGTTATTAGATGTGTGCCATTCAAAGTCTCTTTTGTAGTAGTGTTTTCCCCCATCCAAACATTCCAGCCAGTTTACAAAAACTATTTTGACCTGAAAAAAGCACTTTTATGTTATACTCTAACATGTTTCACTGGAATTATTAAAAAAACTTAAACCCTATCACTCTATCTTAAAATTTAACAACATTTCAATTTTACCTTTATTTAATAACAAGTTTACACAATAACAAATGAAGAGTATAGTAGCACATTCTTATGAAAAATTTAATGGAGTACAAAAAGGAAAAAAAAAACCTTCTCTCTAGGGAGTAATTGATTTTTGTTTGATATATATATATATATATGTATATATGTATATATGTATATATGCATATATATACATATATATACATATGCATATATATACATATATATACATATATACATATATATATATATATATATATATATATATATATCAAACAAAAATCAACATATATATATGTGTGTGTGTGTGTATCAAACAAAAATCAACATATATATGTATATATGCACATATATACATATATATATGGGGGTGGAAATAGGCTAGGCTGGTTAGCCTTTACTTAAGTAGGTTTGAGTTTGCAATAGAAATTTAAAACCTGGGCCTGAGCTTATATGTAGGCCTTTTTTGACAAAACCTAAAGCATGTTTAAAGGCCTACTTAAATTGTAGGTATTTTTTAAAGCCTTGCCTCCAAATTCATATATAACCATTAACGTTTATTTACAATCCTACATAATGCCTTAAATGTCTAACATTCATTTTCGTTGTAATATAATGGCTTAGTAAGGAAAAGGAAAGAATGTCTAGTGACAATAGTTGTCTAAGCAACTAGAAATAAGAAAAATCAATCATTTATTGTCTAATTAGATATATTTTCTAAAATTGACTAAGTATAACAAACATCATGTAAATTTGGATTTTACCTCTTTTACTTTTTCCAGATAAATTGAACAAACTCCTGGTGGAATAAACATGATGATAATGATGCCAAAATACATTATCTAATTCCATAAGCAAGAACAACAACAGTAGAAAACTTGATAAAACCTCCAGCCATAGTTAGTCGAAGCAAAGCATCTCACTACCTAAAAATAAGAAACTATCAACATGAAACAATGTTAGAAGAAGATAAAATCAAGGTCTCTTCTAATAGGAAGGAGGTGAGCATAGTGATGGTCTGGGAATAACCGTCACCCGTTACGGAACCCTCGAGTAGCAAGTACATATTTTCTATGTTACTGCTCTAACCTAGCCTATACTATTTATAGCCCTCCATCAAGGCTTGAAATAACATGATGGCTAAGTAGATAACTCTAAACCAAATCTCTATCCAAATCACGTGCGGGCCACAACTAGGAGATATTTTAACCAAAACAATGATAAGATAATATCAAGATATAACTTGTATTAAATAATAAAATATGTAATCACATTTAATAAAATATCTAACAACTCCTTCTACTAAGATTATAATATTTCATTTGCCACTAAAGTAAACTCATGACAATTATTATGATTTAGTGGACGACACAAATCAATGAAGATAGAGTGAGTTAGCATTGTTATCTCAGGTAATCAAATAGAATTGAGGTAGGGTGAATGATTGATGTGAATGCAAAAGTTGAGTGTGTGTGAAAGACAATGGAATATGAAACTTAGGATTAAAGCTAAGTTGATAAATTTATAAATAATTTATGAAATTAATTAGATAACATTGTATATGCTTATATATAGTATAAATTTTAAAAAATGTTAAATAGGCCAGGCCTATAAATTAGGTTTTATGAAAATAGACCTGACAATAAACCTAAATGTGAGCCTAATTTATTTACTAAATAAACTATATTATGTTAGATTTTATATAGGTCAGGCTCTACAGTGCCCAACATATTTCTACACCTAGCTAGATATATAGGTGCTTAGTTTTCAATTTAGCTATTAAAAAGAAGGGAAAATGACTCTCAGGTCCCAAGGGACCCAATTAATAACAAAAAAGTTCCAATGTAAATTGCCATGACAGAAAAGTCCCTAGGGAGGGACTTTTCTGTCATGAATTCCCTGTTTGAAAAGATGAGTATGCCCCCAAAGAATAAAATAAGGAAAAGATAGAAAACCCATAGAAAGAACAAAGAGAAAACACACAGAAAGAGAAATGGAGGAAAATGCACAGAAAGAGAAAACGGAGCAATGCCATGGTAGTGAGAAATCTTAGTGAAATAGTGACCATATCAGAATCAAAGCTACCGGATCTCTCAAAGGCTACTCTCGTGGACAAGAGATCGACGCTTGAGGAGCTAGGTGGGTCTACCGAAAGAAATTACGAGAATAAAAGATCAAATAAGAAGGTTGAAGATGGCATGCTTAATCTTGTTGCAAGCCTTGTGAAGGTAAGCTATTTCTGTTTTCAGTTGAAATTCCCATACTTGCAAGTTCAATTGTTTGAATTGGTATTTGCAGCTCTTTTTTGAATAAATTTTTTTGAGACTTAACTGTAATGAACTTTTGGCGCCCAAGTGTTATTTTCCCTTGTTTCATGAACGATATTATAATGACTGACGAACATCTTTTGATGAGATGAACCCCACTAAATAAAATCAAGGGATTATGTAATTAAGAGTTTGGAAACTTGAGAAAGGACTTGAATACACCAAAATACTTTCCAAGTAATTACTCTTAAAGCATGCTAATTACTTAATATCCTTTTAAAATTTATTGCTTATGTCTGCTTCCATCTTATCACTTTTAACCCTTCAATTTGTACAGATGTAAAAGAAAGCCTGTGTAATAACCTGGTTGGAAATAAGTCAAAGGATGCTTACGTTTGAAATCATACTTGGAAATAAATTGGAATGGAGGATATTTTTCAGTCTTTTTATAGTACCATAGATCTTTTAGGATCCCTTTATCTAGAAGTTGAATTTGTTAGGTGAAGGCAATAGGTGAATATTTATATTTATGATGCACCTCTTCATATCATAATCCTTTGGACTGGAGCCATTAAAAACTCTAGATTTTAGAACTATGTTTAGAAAATAGTAATACTGGGAATCTTATTTTAGTTCATTTGTTCAAAGAGCCTCTAGTACTATTTTAAAGAATCACACATTCCAATAGTTTAATCCATTAGGTGAAGGCTAGACGTGTCATCATATATTTTCTTGATGTTCTGATAGTTGGAGAATCTTATATTTATATACTTTATATGTTGATGTTCTCATATGATTCATTTAATTGGTTAAATATATTCTCCTCTGTAGATAGGGGTGCATGGGAGAATTTTTTCTTCAGTTGATGGAAGGCTATTGCCTAGGTATATAACTATTAAGGGAATCAATTACACAATATGTTTGAACTTTTTGGTTAATTTTTTTCCCTAAAAAAAACTCATGGATGCATGTTTTCCCTTTAAGTTATGACAATCACGTTGCTTAATTTGACATGTTTCAGGTCTGCTGATTAAACTGACTAAAATCTGAACATGGAAGCTGTTATAGTCCTACTATTTTGATTGCCTTGAATGGCTTAAAATTTCCTTAAGAAATCAAGGATTTTGTAACTTCTAACCTATGATTTCATGAGCGTATATTTATGTCTACATCTATGGTTTGGACATGTGGTGAAGACTATCTGTTATGTGTGTACTCGTGTGTCTGTGTAAGTGATGCATGGGGCCCTATGAATCTCTATTACCAATTTTTTTTTGGTAATCATGATTGCCATGTAATCAGGATTACCAAGATAAATGCCACCGATACACACTTTCTGTGGTAATGCCATTGTGATTAACATTACTAGGACTCCAGTTATTGAAAAGATGCATTAGAAATTTGTAACTCATGCAATTTGTTGCTAGATAAGTTGTGAATGATGACTCATACATTGTTATTAGTACTAGTGTAACTTGTTATTTCTTACAGGATTGATCAATTATTTAGAGGTGCAGGCGTCAATTTCTGTCAAAATTGACACAATGAGTTGTTCAAAAAGTAGGGATAAGAAGGTGTTGAAATACTAATACGCTTTTATGGCAATTGACACTTGTGAAAATTAAGATCTCCATCGGGACTGACACTTGTAAACAAACATGCGTAGAAGGTTCTGTCTATTGCACCTGGCAGCCAACAAGGCAAGATGATGAAAGAGACATATGACTTGTTTTGTTATTTTGTACCGAAGCCTTCTTGTTATGTAAACATGTATTTTATCAGCTCTATATTATTTTGAAGGAAAGGCTTGTTATGACAATGACAACTGTTTGTGGCAAGTTATAACAAATTATGCAATATGTACTTTTAGTTCTGCAACCATGTGTCCTTACTGCTTATATAGTTTTAAACAACATATCTTGTCACGTTTTACAATTGAGTCAGTCATATTCTCAACAGCATGAGTTATATTTACAACTGCATAGTAATTCCTTGAGGCATTTGAAATTCAATAACTTCCTATGAAATTTCAGAAAATGTGATTCAGTGTATCTACAACTTGTTTAGTAGGTTTTAACAATTTTATTATTCATATTTACAACATCATCATTCTTCATGGGCTAGTGGCTAAGCTGACATGAACCAAGTCAGAAAATGTAATTTGGTGTATTTACAACTTTTTCAGTATGTTTTAACAACTTTATTAACCATATTTACAACTCAACCATGTCAATTTATGCCCTTTGGGTTTTTTTACAACTTAGTCAGTAGGTTTAAACAACTTTTTCGTCCATATTTACAACATGATCAGTCTTATTAGGCTTAAGGCTAAGCTGACATAAGCCATGTTAGTTTATGCTATTTGGATTTTTTTACAACTTGTCCAGCAGGTTTTAACAACTTCTTCATCTATATTTACAACATAATCAGTCTTCTTAGGCCTAAGGCTAAGCTGACATCAACCATGTTAGTTTATGCCCTTTGGGTTCTTTACAACTTGTTCAATACGTTTTAGCAACTTCTTCAGCCATATTTACAACTTGATAAGTCTTCTTAGGCCTAAGGCTAAGCTGACATCAACCATGTTAGTTTATGCCCTTTGAAATTTTTACAACTTGTTTAGTAGGTTTTAACAACTTTTTCAGCCATATTTACAACATGATCAGTCTTCTTAGGCTTAAGGCTAAGCTGACATCAACTATGTGAGTTTATGCCATTTGGATTTTTTTACAACTTGTCCAGCAGGTTTTAATAACTTCTTCATCTATATTTACAACATGATCAGTCTTCTTAGGCCTAAGGCTAAGCTGACATCAACCATGTCAGTTTATATCCTTTGGCTTATTTACAACTTATTCAGCAGGTTTTAATAACTTCGTCAGCCATATTTACAACATGATTAGTCTTATTGGGCCTAAGGCTAAGCTGGCATCAACCATTTCAGTTTATGTCCTTTGGTTTTTTTACAATTTCTTCAGTATGTTTTAACAACTTCGTCAGCCACATTTACAACATGATCAGTCTTCTTAGGCCTAAGGCTAAGCTGACATCAACCATGTTAGTTTATGCCCTTTGGGTTTTTTTACAACTTGTTCATGAGGTTTTAACAACTTCTTAAGCCATATTTACAACATGATCAGTCTTCTTAGGCCATCAACCATGTCAGTTTATGCCCTTTGGGTTTTTTGACAACTTGTTCAGCAGGTTTTAACAACTCCGTCAACTATATTTACAATATGATAAGTCTTCTTTGGCCTAAGGCTAAGCTGACATTAACCATGTCAAATTATGCCCTTTGAGTTTTTTACTTGTTCAGCCGGTCTTAACAACTTCGTCAGCTATATTTACAACATGATCAGTCTTCTTAAGCCTAAGGCTAAGCTGATATCAACCATGTCAGTTTATGCCCTTTGGTTTTTTTACAACTTGTTCAGCAGGTTTTAACAACTTTGTCAGCCATATTTACGACATTATCAGTATTTACAACTTGTTCAATAGGTTTTGACAACTTGTTCACTACACATTAACAACATCATTAGGAATAATTACAACTTAACGAGTTTTCCTTGACTAGTGGCTATCCTGACATGAACCATATAAAAAAAAATATGATTTTGTTGTTTACAACAGGATGTGCATATTTTGCCAAGTACTTCAGCCACATTGACAACTTAAGTGTTAGTCCCGAGGGAGGTTCTAATTATCAGACATGCCAACTGTCACAAAAGGATATCAGCATTTTACCAACTTTTTCTCCCTACTTTTTGAACAATTCATTGTGCTAATTTCCACAGAAACTGACGCAACCTGTAACACAACCTGGTATTAACAATTGCATCACCAATATTAACAATTACTAAAGCTAATATTAACAATAGTAATTTTATATCAATTCACCATTTTGTTATCACACAAACCACAATCACATTCATTCATTTCCACTTAAAACTAATCAATCCCTCTATTACATTTCCATGAAACAGAGCACATTTTATATATTAACAACTACAACAGTCATATTTACAACTATAAATGCATGTAATAACAACATTATTTTAATATCATATCTGTGTTATCTCACAAATCAACCCCACCATATTCAATTATTCCCACTACAACAAGCGCAGTCCCTCTGTAAGCCAACCCAAAAACAGAGCACATTAACATTCTCACACCCCCAACCATGTTGAAACCCCAAGTTCAATGATCAAAATCATATTTTCACCAAAATATTAGCATTACTAATCTATCTCTTACCACATAGTCCACTATTGACTTTAAGCTCCAACATTTGATCAACCCATCAATCTCAATGCACCTACCATACAAAACAGAAAAAAGGAAAATTTTGATTTTACTGTTTAGTCATTGTAACAGTCCATAACGACGACATAATCTCTAATCGTTCACGAGGATGTCATCACCAAACTTCAACTCTTCGACATTCCTGCTGAACCAACGTGGAGTTCCTAGAATGCATTTTTCTCTTTCTCGTTAATCACTGAAACGTGGAGTTACTATCTTTTGTGGGTTTTTCTTTCTTTTATTTTGTTGGAGGCATGATGGTATTTTCACTTTGTGAATTCATATCAGAAAAGTCCCTTGGGACTTTGCTATCATAGCAATGTGTAATGAGACTTTGTTGTTATTAATTGGGTCCCTTTAGGACCTAGGAGCCATTTTCCCTAAAAAGAACGGAGAATTACACCCTGGTCCAAGCAAGAGAATTCATCACTTTAAATGAAAATGTTGGGCCTGATGTGCTTCTATCCAAGTCCAACAGTCAAGTTTTACAACCGAAAACAACAATGTATTATGTATCCTGTATCACGTCTCGCCTCTCGAGCTCGAAGGCCGCAGCTTCTTTCTGCCATATCCACGGCGACCCGGACCACTCTCCACTTGGCCGCTACCGTCTGCTCGTCTTCCACTCAGTCCTGAGTCTGCTCGCGGTTTCCCAACTCTCACGGCATTGACCCAGTTTCTCCTCAGTAAATTTCCATCAAGTTCTCGAAGATTCAATTTCTACACCTTCTTCTTCTTCGTGTTTTTCATAGGGATCCTTCTTGGTTTTGCTTCAATTTCAAAACCCACCTTCGATGGCCCGATGCTCGCCCTCAATTCTCCGATGATGCTCCTCCTCTGGTAGGGTTCGCTCTCTTATATATGTAAATGTCTTCTGAGTTGATTGAAAATTTTTTAGTTCCATATGTTCTTGTGAGACGAAGCTTGAATTTTTCTTACCATAGTAGTGCTTACTTATACTTGAAATCTATTATTTCTTGTTTTTATTTAGGAATTGTCTTTCTCTACCTTGCATGTGGGATTTGCAGCATTGATTTTATTAGTGAGTTCCACCTTATCTAGACCTTGTCCTTTGAATTCGTATTTTCTTTGTCATTCCTTTTGAATATGTATGTTCTGTGCATATTTTTTGTACTGAATCCTTGCTACATATTTTATTGAAACACTTGCTGATCGGTTAAAGTATTGTCTGGTCTCCACTTGGCACCCAATACCCCAAATCGAATTACCGAACCGAAATAATTCGTTTTTTTGGTTTGGTTATTGTATTCAATTCGGTTTACGTTCGGGGGGTAATTTAGGGACAAGTCAGTTATTCCTTTATTTCCGTTAAGGAGCATAATTGAACCAAAAACACCGAATGTTCACTGAGGGATTAATTGAATCGAACTAATTATTATTTTTATTTGCTTACCATGATTATTATGTTGAATTTTAAGTTTTCTGACATTTTAATATTTTATAGAGTATTTAACATATTTAATTATTATTCACATGAAATAATCTTGATGTTATTGTACAGTATTTTATTCAATAAAAATAGATAACATAAAAATATAGTTGCATCTGAAATGTGGTGAACATAAAGAGTGTTTGAACTTGTTATTTTTCCAATCAGGATCTCTTCATGGGGCTCTTCATTCTCCATAGGTTCCATAAAGAGTGAATCATCTTCAAGAAGAACTGAATCAGTGTCTCTAGTTTATATTGGAAGCTTCAAAAAGCTTAGACCAATTGAATGATTAAGACACCGAACTGTCTCTTGTTGTGTTGAATCAACTCCAAAATTTCACCTCGGAGAGGGGATGTTCTCTTTTCACCATTTATATTGTGCTCTGGATTCGCCAATTTTAGGGTTCTATAACAGGTTCCATCACTATTCAGAACATGGTTCGAGATGTAAATTAGTGAATTCTGTCATCGGTTGGCCTTATTTCGATACAAAGTGGTTTTCCTCTCTTCATGGTGTTGGTTTCCTTGATTTAATTTATAGACCCTTTATTAAAAACTGATGTTGAAAACATTAAGAGTCCCAATCCATGTGTGGGAAAGGACTTGGGTTTTGTTCAGAATCCATTCTTTTGCAATTTGCTCAGCTGCAGTCAATACACATGGGAGTAGTATAGTCTTGAATGATAATGGGTCTGACAATGAGACTGAATGGGAGAGATTGCTTAGGCCTTTTGATCTTAAACAGCTTCGAAGGTCTCTTAATCGAATCAGTCCTGTTCAGCTTTGCAAATTGCTAGAACTCCCACTTGACATACCCACATTAATGGAGATATTCGAATGGGCAGGTTCCCAGAGTGGATATTGTCATTCCCATGATGTGTACTACATTTTGTTTGATAAGCTTGGTGCAGCTGGTGAGTTTAAAATCATAGACAGGTTGTTATTGCAGATGAAAGAAGAAAGAATTGTCATTAAAGAAACACTTTTTCTTTTGATTATGAAATACTATGGAAGAGCTGGGTTGCCTGGGCAAGCTACAAAGCTTTTGTTAGATATGAAGAGTGTTTATTCATGTGAGCCTACTTTTAGGACATATAATGTTGTATTAGATATACTGGTTTCCGGAAATTGTCCCAGAGTTGCACCGAATGTTTTCTATGACATGTTAAGCAGAGGAATTTCTCCAACCGTCTACACATTTGAAGTGGTGATGAAAGCATTTTGTATGATTAATGAGGTGGATTCAGCTTGCTCACTTCTAAGAGACATGACAAAACATGGTTGTGTTCCAAGTTCAGTGATATATCAGACCCTGATACACGCACTTTCCAAAAGTAATAGAGTGAATGAATCTGTGCAACTTTTAGGAGAAATGTTCTTGATGGGCTGTACACCAGATGTTCAAACCATCAATGATGTTATCCATGGTCTCTGCAGGGCCAAAAGAATTGATGAGGCTGACAAATTGCTGAACCGAATGCTTTTTCGAGGTTTTGCTGCTGATGTGGTTACTTATGGTGTTCTAATGCATGGTTGGTGTACAATTGGTCGAGTTGATGAAGCAAGGGCCTTGCTTAGCAAAATTCCCAACCCAAATAATGTGATCTATAATACATTAATAAATGGATATTTCTCAATTGGACGTTTGGATGAAGCCATGGACTTATTGTACAATAACATGTTAATTGCAGGCCATGCGCCTGATGTCTTCACGTTTAACATATTGATCCATGGATTTTGCAAGAATGGGAATTTATTCTCAGCTTGTAAATGCTTTTATGATATGCTATCATTTGGCATTGAACCTAATGTTATTACGTACACCATATTGATTAATGCTTACTGCAGGGAAGGCCGATTAGAGGAAGCCGTCAAATTTTTAGACGAAATGTCAGCTAAGGGTCTCAGTTTGAACACAGTGGGATACAATTGCTTGATTTGTGCTCTCTGTAAAAATGGGAAGGTTCAAGAAGCTTTACAAGTTTTTACTGAAATGTCCAGTAAAGGATGTAAACCTGACATATATACATTCAATTCTGTAATATATGGTCTGTGTGAGGATAATAAGTTGGGAGAAGCCTTGCTGTTGTACCGTGACATGTTCTTGGAGGGTGTCATTGCCAACACTGTAACATATAACATATTGATTCATGCATTTCTTGAGAAAGATTCAATTCAGCAAGCGCTTAAGCTTGTTGATGAAATGCTATTTAGAGGGTGCCCTCTAGACAATATTACCTACAATGGCCTTATCAAAGCTTTCTGCAAAGTGGGGGCTATTGAAAAAGGATTGAAATTGTTTGATGAGATGCTCAGTAAAGGGATTTTTCCTAGCACTATCTCTTGCAACATTTTGATCAATGCCTTATGTAGAATTGGAAAAGCAAATGATGCCCTTCTATTTCTTCGGGATATGATTCATCGCGGATTGGCACCAGATATAGTCACATATAATACCCTCATTAATGGTCTATGCAAAATTGGTCATGTTCAGGAGGCTCTAAACCTTTTTGACAGGTTACAGGCTGAAGGGATATGTCCTGATGCTATTACATATAACACACTGATTGGTAGACACTGCAAGGAGAGTTTGTTTAATGACGCATGTTTACTTTTATATAAAGGTGTGGAGAATGGGTTTATACCTAATGAAGTCACTTGGTACATATTGGTAAACTGTTTTGTAAAAGAAAGTAACAGGGGAGTAAGGCCTTCTTTTAATATGGTAAATTTCTAAGCTTTGTCTCTTTGAAGACCATGTCTCATACTGTTCTTATACATTGCCCCTTATCTCATCTGAGGTGTCCATTGGTACGTTGGATTTTAGCTGACTAGTTGTGGCTGTTAATTTTGGTTCAAATTATTCTCTGGGAAACTGACAGTGTTGCTTATTGACAGATGACTTATTTGAGTCATCTCTTGAAATTTTCTTGTGGCTGAAGCATAAACAGTGATTTTTACACATGGACTATTAGAGAGGAAGGTTGCTGGCTGGATTTCAATGAAAGGCTGAGTTTTTGGCAATTCGTACAGTAGGCTTCAGCCTCCAATTTGTATAATGTAAAATAAACTTATCAATTCAAGGTAATTAGTTCCTTTAACAATCTGCAACTTGTGTGGTTCTTTTTTATTTTTTTATTTTGTTTGTTTGTTTGTACTGGCATATGAGTTTGCAAATGTGTCCATATTGGTGATAGTTTTATTATTTTCCTTGTTTTTACCTCTAATCTAATGTTGTTTACCTGTTGGGGGTGCACCCTTCACGTTCAACTTTTTTTTTTTTTTTGTTGGCCTAAACCTTCACAATGACATGTAATTTCCTCTCAAAGGTGACTTAAAACTTGAAACATTTGAACTTTTTCTTTTATTTTGCCTCATGCGACATTCATCAATCCTGGGCGTGGCAAACTCTTGCACAATCTCTGAAACTCATGACTGACGACACAACAGGGCTTCCCTTAAGTTCCGCATGTATCTTTCCGCTGATATATTATATAAGTTAACACACTCAGATTGAGGTTTGATTTTTGCTTTTTTTTTCCCTCTCCCCCTTCAAAACTTGCTGGATTCCTTGGTCATAGGTTGATTTATTCTCAGTTAGAGTTGATGGGTGATCATGTCTGGTTTAACCAGATATTGCACAAGATAACTGCCCTTTTCCTTCTCCGAAGTTTGGCATGATGACCCGTTTAACTCACTCTATCTCTCTCTGTCTGTTATGTGTTTCCCACTACATGGAACTTTGTGTAAGTGCTGCTGATATCCGTGTTCCTGATTATCTGCATATAGATGTTTGTCCAAATGCATAGGTATATCTATCTCTAACTCGTAAATTTTTATTCTGGCCTCAAAAAAACGATTTTTTATTATAAATTTATGCTGTTTTGAAACCAATTCTTTTTGCATCGATCTCAACCAGATAGATGGTAACAGGTTTCTTATAGCCACCTTCAAGTCATGTTTCCAGTCCTCATCTAACAGTTCTGGTTCTATCATCCTAATACAAACCATGTTCACCCCACCACAAGAATTTAACACATTTGACCAGTTCAAACTAGGATTACCACAGTCTGAATTTTTTTTTTCCCTAGCAAATAACCTAGAAGGCTGTTCCAAAAAGATGCAGCAGCTTAAAACAAAGGGAACATTCTTTTCTTGATGAACACATCTGCAGTACCAACATTTGATAGAAATGATCCTTATGCTTTGAATGTTTTGGATTTGGCGTTTCCGCATGTAAAATAACCTTTGACTACATTTCTCTTCACTAGGCTCTTCAAAATCATTATATTGGACCTTTCAATCAGGGAAGGATCAAGGAAGCTTCAAATAGTTTTGAAGACAGGTATATTTTCGTAATATTTATGGTGGGTTTTTCATTCAGAAAATCATTCGGTACCTTTTTTAACCTGGTTGATGGTAATTATCTCATAAGCTCAGTCAAGGAAAATTACAAATATTTTTTATTAGGCATTCTGTATCATTTTTCCATGACCAATGACACTGAATGCTTGATGTATAATTGTAAGGAATTTAAAATGTTAGTTTTTCGGCGGGAATTAAAATTTTAGTTAGGTTGATAGAAGAATATAGCCGTTGAAAATTGTTAGAGGTAGTTAGTGTGATGAGGCGGCAATTAAACATTAGCTAGCCTATAAATAAGGACCTAGTCCTATTGTAAATCAGTTTTGCCAAGTTATGAATTTCCATAGTATTATTCAGAAAGATTCTCTCTATCTCTTCACTGTTCTTCTCTTATTCCCTCTCTTCTCCTTCAATCCTCTCATCTTCTTTCTATCCCTAATCTTTCTAAAATCCTTAAATTCATCTTATTAAGACCTATCAATGCTCCTCTCTCTTTTTCTTTTCTTTTTTCTTTTTTAAAACAAATGGGTATAATGCTCCTCTTTCATTTTGTTTCCACATTACCTAATGCAAACTTTAATTTCATGTAATAATTGCTGTGAATCTTACGGTTCTTTTTTGGTTAGGTATGAAATAATAATATATAGGCTTGGCCACTTGGGTGGCTGGTGAAGTCAGCAAATCCACAGATAGTCATGCACCTACCTGCTTTGCTACATTTTATAATCTGAATTTGGTAAAAACTGTAATCTTTTTTATTGAAAGTATCTTAGTCTGATTTTGTATGCTTAATACAGCAAGTCAGTCATCGATATTTGTCATTTCCTTGGATATTATGATGTTAGAGCTGAGCCATACAGGAGTATTTGTTGGCCTATGACATTTATTCATAGTGTTCTGACACCAAAAAAAAAATAATAATAATAATAACTGTAATTAACGAAGCAGCTAAATATATAGTTGATGGATAGATTCAATTCATCTATGATTTCATGGTGTTCTCTTGGTAGGCTTCCTTGTTAATGTGGGCTGTGCGGGAAGTTTGGGGTTGGCAATTGCAATTGGAGAATTTTCTTTTGGAGAAAGTTGCAATATACTTACTCCACACACACACAAGACTCAATTTTCTTCATAAATAACTCAAAAATAGATACGTTTTTCTACATTACATAAAATATGAGGAATGAATTGCATTGGATTTAGCTTATGAGAAGTGCTGACTTGTAATATTTCAATAAAGTCCCACTGCTATACGAAATTTCAAATAGTTCTCAGATTTTGAAATTTCAGTTTAGAAATTTTCTCTGTTCTTTTCGATTGAGAGAAATTTTATCTAAGTTCCATGATTGTTCTTTATTCCCAGTTGGTATCATTTCATTAGGAGGATTTACTAGAATGTTTTCTAACCGTGTTTCTGCTATCTGTTTTGTTGCATAACTGGAGTTTTAGAAAATATACGTTATATTAATTAATTTAATTAATTTTTTTAATTTAATTAAATTAGATAAATATTTTTTATATTAAAGACTGGAAAGAGTAGCTTTTATTAAAAAAATAAAAAATAAAAATAGTGTTTTAAGATTACATGCCGAAATCCAAATCAATTTACGCCTTTTTATACTTATGCACAAGATTGAAGATGAATTCCTTAACTCTATTTTCAATTTTCTTATGAGTCTATAGAAAAAAAAAAATTATGAGAGGATCAATATATTTTTGATCGAATGGGAGGATCAATATATTAAAAAAAAAAGTAAAAAGAATTTACGTGGTTTATAAATTAAAATTAGTGTGACTTGGATATTTTCTAGCCACAAGGCGTAGATTCTGCTGAAATTCTGCAGACAACGAAGATAGATCCCTTCCAATTAAATTTTTATATATGCAAGAGTTAAAATTCAAATATACAATCACTAGTTTAACTAATGACAGCTCATATCTTCCACTGTTTGTGCTTGTTTGGGAACCATAAAATAATGGTTTCAGAAGTTATTTTTTGTAAATTGAAATAAAATTTATTAAATATTTTTATTTTATAAATCATAAAATACTTCTAAAATATTAAAACAAACCGGCACGAACATAGTATAATAATGATAGTAATTGTATTTCATGAAAAATTATTCATATTATTCACCATCTAGTTTTTTTTAATGATATAGAAATCAGATAAATACCCAAACTGTTTTCACAAACAAAAGTAAAATCGTAAAATAACAAATCCAGCTATACTTTATAATATTGCTAAAACATCATCCCTTAACTAATCAAACAAAACTTAATACTCCCTCTCGTTTTTTATAAACAAAAGCTACCCAAATCACAAAAATCGAGTTACTAGTTAAAATGAGTTAAAAATAATAAAATCATGACATATGTACTTTTTTTATAAGTATTTATGAAGATAATAAGTGTGAGGGAAAATAAATGAAAAAACGATACAATAGAGGCATGTAATTAATTGAGCTTAAAAATAAAGAAAAAGTACGTTACATTCTTAGACAAAGCCAAATTATTGTTTTTGTGCGCGCGCGCGCGTAGAAACCGAAAATGTTGCTTACAAATATTATAAGAAGGTACTCTAATTAGTCTTTTTTTATTATCAACTTTTTTTTTGTTGGTCTTTTTTATAAGTAACTTTATGAGAAAATTCTAAAAAAATACCATTTAAATTTCAAAATCTCAAATAGGTAATTTAATAATAAAATTTTTTGTCAATTGTATTACAATTCTTGTTAATCCCATTAACGACTTTGTCAACAGGATTTTGAAGTTTAAAATGTATTTTTTTAGAATTTTCCCTAACTTTATCCTTATGTCTTAAAATTTAAACTGCTTTTTCTTTTTTTACTCCTGTTAAATACACATCTTTATATTAATTATCCCTCACTTCTTACTAATTCTCTTTCATTTATTCATTTATTACATATTCTCTCTCATATTTTATACCCATACTCTCTCATATTTGTTACTCATTCTCTTTACTATACCTTTTTTTTATAAATAGGGACATATTTAAAAAAACATGATATTTTTTATAAATTTCTTATTTTTAACTAATCTTAATTATAAGTTTATTTTATAAGATAAAAATAAAAGTTATTTATAAAAAAAAGTGGAGTATATTATAACTTTTGAGGATGCCCTATCATGACGCAAGGCTTTTACCTTTTTCTGAGCATTGGGCTTGCACTTGAGGAGAGGGAGAACCAACTTTATTTTGTTCATGGCGTGGTAGGTGTATAATAGAGAACAGTTTTAATTGTTCAGAACAGAGTTTGATTGTTTTAAAATATAAGAGTTAAATAATTAAATTAAAAAATTTTAAAAATTAATTAAATTTGTTGAAAATAATAAATATGTAAAAAATATAACTTATTTTCCTGAAAAGTTCTATTTATGGAGAGGGTGAGTGAGAGAGAGCATGAGTGGAAATAGATATAAGAGAGAAGGAGTAGAAAGAATAAATAAAAGATGGGAGAATTTCAAAAAAATATCATTTAAACTTTAAAATCCCAAATAGGTGATTTAACAATAAAATGATTTGTTAATTGCATTACCATTCTTGTTAATCCCATTACCGAACTTGTTAACGGGATTTTGAAATTTAAATGGTATTTTTTTAGCATTTTCCCATAGAAGATATATAATTAATTAGGGATAAAATTAAAAAAAATTAAATGATATGACAAAAGTAAAGTGGCTTTTATAAAAAAAGTGGGTGTTTGGAATAGTGATTGGAACCTGCAAAAGTGCTTTTTAATCGTGATATACGGTATACGAGGTGGGTTTTACGGTATACGAAGTAAGTATGTAAGAAGAGTTTTGTCTCGACTTATGTAAATCATATTTATAAATTAAGTGACCGTTGATCCAAACATAAACATTTACAAATTTGACTCTTATATTTTTTGAAAAAAAAGTGAAAAAAGACAGTGGAAACACACAGATAGGGGCAATGTCAGAGGCTTCATTGATTCATTCACTCAAGAATGTTGCAATTTGGACCACAAAACTCATGTTCTGACTAAAACATTCAATAGACGCCAAAGCCAGCACTTGGTACCTGTTAATGAAGCAACCCACCAAACATGGTTGTCCCGGACTCATCCTCTTCCTCTTCGAGACTGGGACATCCTCAAAACGAGATGGGACATAAGCTGTGGGAATGAATTAGCATAGACACTGAAATTTCGATTGTTTAATAGGATTAGGATGTTTTAGATTTAATTTTTTTTTTATTTTTTATTTTTTTAAAAAAATTATTTTAATAGATACAAAATCTAAAATAAAGATAATTTTTTAACTAATAATTTTTTTAAAAAATTAAATTTTTTTATTTAAAAATCACCTATTTTAAAAAAAAACTAAATTTAAACTGTTCAGATCTAAATTTAAATAGTCCAAATTTAGATAAACTCTTAATTTAGATAGACACTGAAACTAACTCTATGACCTGAGAAGGCCTTGTCATTTAGAAAGACGGAACACAAATTGTTCCCATAACGTCCCATCATGTGAACACCCTCGTTATATAATTCATCCGAATTTGAGTTAGTTATATATTTTATATTATTTATGAATGCATCTAATGGGTGATAAAGAGAATAAAGAGTATTATAGTAAAGTTCTCTTTATTCATTGAAAAAACAAGACAAAATGTAAACTATTTCATTCTTATCATTCCATTATAATCTTTTGTATTAAAAAAAAAACTAGGACTCGGTAATAAAACTTTTGTAGCTATACTTTTTATCATACAATTCAAATTTTCTGTCATGGTTATAATCTTTTTTCATCATCATCAAATACTTCTTCCATTTCTGATATCACTCATAAAATATATGCACCATCTTCCATTTTGAATTAATTATCACTTTGAAATTTTTCATACCAATTAAGTACGTTAATAAATAATGGTGAAAGTGAAGTGATCATTTGATCCCATAATGTTATAATGTTTCGGTTTGCTCTCTTAATTTTATAAAATATCTTTTTAGTCATCAAATTCTAACTTTGTAAATTTTATTAACAAAAACAACACTGCAATTTTATATGCTGATAAAGAATTATCAAATGATGGTATTTTAATCCATTCATTTTATGAATTAGCCCACTATTTACTGCATTATATATATATATATATATATATATATATATATATATATATATATATATATATATTCTGTTACAACACGGCGAAACTAAATGATTCGAATGAAGAGAAAAAAAAGGAATTTTTAGGAAGGTATTTTAATCCGTTCATTTTTATTTTTAAAAATTAAACTGAATTTTTTAGCATTTCAAATTGCAACATCTACATTTTCTATTAATGAGATTAATAGTATTAGAGTTAGAAGACTCAAAAAAATACTTTAAAAATTATGGGATCAAATTAAAATAAATGGAGGAGCAGTGTTATAAAATTTTAATGAAAAACATATGTAATATTAAATAGTAAGAAAAATTAATTAAAAATTTTTATCTTAATTTTCTTTTTTCTTTTTTAACCAAACTCATTAAAAAATTTTCTCCCTTTCTCATGGCAAACAGATACCAAACATATCCTTAAGATGTAAATTTCTACTTTGTGGACCAAGAAGTTGGGTTCTAGACATTGAATATGCACAAGAGATTGAGCCACTTGATGGATAAAGGGCCAAGGCTATTTAATATTTTATTGGAAATCAACGTGAGAAGTTGAATCACTTGCGTACCAAACAATAGAATAGAATAACATAAAATAAAAACAAAAGTTGAGTCAAACCCATCAGTCAACCTAACTAAAATTCATGTCTCGGCATGAAACGATAAGAGAACTGGTAGTTGCGGGTGCCTCGCTGAAACTACGTGAGACAGTAATATTAATGTTTCTTTAATACTTTTTGACTTTATCTTCTAAAAATATCACTCTATCCGTCCTTAGTGTAAAATATACTACAATAAGTTGAATTACAGCCGGATCTTATATCACATTCAGTGTTTAATATAAAATCTTATCTGTAGTTAACTACAGAAAGATTTTATGTGAAGGACCAGATGTGGTATCAAGGATCCGAGGGATTATTAGTCAATTACGAATGTTTCAAAAAATACTGTTCCTAACAAACTTTACAAACAAAATTAAAATTATTGGATGAAACAATTGTGACAATCTAATTCTCTACTTATAAGATTTGAAGTATTGTTAGAGAAGTCAGTATATATATTAGGGATTATTCATTGTTATTTATTTAATTTGTACTACTACAAGTTATTGGCCCCAAAAGAGAAAATCATTTCAATCATATACACTCACTCAACAAATTTGAAATTGGAGGTGTTTAGGATTTTTTGAGATAAAAGGGGAAAAAAAAAAGAAGTTCCAATATTTGGGTGATCAAGGAGACAAAATAAGAGGAAAAAAGAGGTGAGAAAAATGAAAGGAACGAGTTTTTTTTCTGATTTTGTTTGAATTTTTTCAATAAAACGTCATTATATATTCATAAGCAAAATTTATAGGTTACAATACAAACGTTTGTAGCATGCGACTTCTGATTTTGTTCGAATGAATAGAAGAAAACGCGAAAAAAAAGTGACTAATTTCACAATGATGATAATATTTATATGAACAATATGTTGGACCCATAATTCTTCCTCTACTTTAGAGTTATTTTAGAAATCATGTTTTCTCTTTTTATAACCTTACTCTGAGAAATGCTTGTATGTTCTCTCTTGTAAAACCATCTTTTTTTTTTAATACACAAAACTCTCTATCTCTGAAATAAAAATATATAGGGCCCATATCCTTTTTACCTTCATCCCATTATCGTTATTCTTATTATCTATCTTATTATTTTATCTGGAGTTTTTCTATATATATACAACCTACTTTTAAATAGAAATTTTTTTTCCTTTTCTTTTTCATTATTTGTCATGTAAGTGGGTTAAACTAGAGCATTATCATGTCCAACTCTGAGCAACTCTCTCAAAGATGTTTCTTATATCTATATTGGCTTAAATTTAAGACTTCATGTTTAAATGGCGAAAGTCATTTTCACCAAGACCAATGCCTAATATTGGTTTATTTGTTCTCTTCTTATTGCTCTGCACGCCCTTGGTCAAAATCATTATAATGGGCAAGAAGGCTTTAGATAATTTTGTACGAGTATGTATGTATATATTGCCTGGCCTAAGGCTCAATCCTACATGTATAATACTTTTAGGGTTAAGTGCAAATTTAACAATGTTTTACTAAAAGTACGTCTATCACAATAAAGTTTGGTTTGGTGCAAAATTACATATGAACAATTTATTAAAAGGAGGCAAAAATAACAAAAATGTTAACTTATATAACGTTCGTTTCTTTATACTTGTGGGGCCACGAAGTTCTCCTCCCTTATCCTTTTTTGTTCTTTGGACAACCCGTTTATAAGTTGAAGGAATATCATCAGCTACAATTGAGGTTGTACAAGCCACCATGTCCTTGAAATGAATAGGTTTTCTTATTGTTCGTTTTGGTTTACTAGTTGCTATTGATTCATGTTGTTGTTGATATTCATGAGTTGAAACTTCCCTCTCAATTGACTTTTCTTCTTCCATAGGGAAGTCTTCTTTTGTTTCCTCGTTTGTTTCTTGTACTGGGAAAATTATCTTTTCTTCAAACTCCACCTGCTTTGAAACACCATCAGTTTGTTTGGTATTTGCAGCTGCTACCTTTTTCACCATAGTAGATTCATCAAAAGTAACATCTCCGCTGAATATAATTTTCTTTGTCTCTGGACACCATAAACGATATCCTTTGACTTTAGAAGTGATCCCCAAAAAAAATAGTTTTTTTTGTTCTCGAATCCAATTTTGACTCTTTCACATGATAGTATGCAGTTGAGCCAAAAACATGTAAAGAATCATAATCTATAGCAGGTATTTCATACCATTGTTCCAATGGTGTCTTACCACCAATAACAGTAGATGGTAGAAAATTAATGAGGTGACACGCATACGTTATTGCCTTAGCCAAAAATTCTTTGCCCAAGCTAGCATTGGACAACATTCAATCAACATTCTCCAACAAAGTCTAATTCATGCACTAGTGGAAAAATCACTTTTTAGACCAATTCTGGATGAGGTCTAGATACAATTGGTCTCAAAAGTCTATTACTTTTTAGATCGGTTAAGCAATTGGTCTTAAAAATCACTTTTTAGACCGGTTGCTTGAAGACCATGTCTAAAAAGTTGTTACTTTTTAGACTAGTTATTCTAAAAACTGTTTATTAAACTTATATTTTAAAAACCGGTCTTAAAAGTTATACCTTTTAGACCGATTGTTCTGAAAACCAGTCTAAAAACTATTTTTTACACCCGACTATGCGCATGTGACCGTTTCTTGAATCTCAAATAGATAGAGATCCCTCAAATGAAAAGGTTGAGAAGCTTTAGGTCTTCGTTGTGAGAGTGGTGATCTCTGATCCTACTTTCCAAACAAGTCGTCGTCATGACGGATTCTTCCGCGTTCATCAATGGTGAACCTAGCAGTCAAACTTCTAGTTTATAGCTGTAGGTAGGAACTTTATAAGTGAAGATTGGTATCAATCGGAGGTCAAGATCAGTCATTTGGAGTATGGAAAAATCATTGAACAGTTCGAGTCTACCATCGTGAGACCTTGTTATCACATCGTAAATTCGAGTTTGGATCTCAGATCCTCCGCATGTCATTAAACGTGACCTCCCTTTCAAATGTCTCATCTGTAGATGGAGCTGAGGCATCTAAGCCTACAACTACGGTATGGGCTTTAACGTGCCATCGCACAACACCATCTCCACAGCCACCTAGTACAAGTGCTAGTTTCCCCTCCATAAGAGCCTGATAGCTCCATTTACAAGGTTCATCGTCCGACCGCATGCTTCGAACAACAAGGATTGAAACAGAGCTACACACATACATCAAAAAAGGAAGCATTAGTCATAGTTTCAGCAAGAGAACACAAATTTCCTCTTCCTTCTTTCCTACATCTCGCATTTAAGAGAAGAGAAGCCAAATTATTAAAAGAGTGGAATCAATTACCAGGCCTCTGGTTGGGAGGGACGTTAGAAATGAAAGACATAAAAGTGAAAACATAAAATCAAGTGAAGAAGACCAAGCTCACAGAGTAATCGCACTAAGAAGAGAGGTTTCAGATTCAAAGAGTGAAAATTAGGAGTGATAAAGAGGAGATTTAAAAATTGAGGGCCGATCTTTTAGACTGGTTATACTCAAAATGAGGCCTAAAAAGTTCATCTTTTAGACCAGTTTTTTGAAATATTAGGTCTTAAAAGGAATAAATATGTTATTTTTTAATCCCGCATCTTTTAGACTGGGTATAAGAAACAACCGTTATGAAAAGCTTTATCTTTTAGACCAGTTATTAGAGACAACCGGTCTAAAAAGTTACAAAATTTTTTATTTTTTAATTAATTTTATCTTTTTAGATCGGTTGTTCAGATATCCGGTCTAAATAATATCTTTTAGATTGTATCTTTTAGAAACCAGTCTTAAAAGTTCTTTATAATTATACAACTACCACTAGTTATACTTTTTAGACATTATCCTTTATTACCATTCTAAATGTAGCGGTCTAAAAGGGTTATTTTATACTAGTGATGCGTTATGTCACTCTATTCTGTTGTGGTGCATTTCTGGCAGTGAAGTGTCTGACGATGCTATCATCCTCACAAGTTTTCTAAAAATGATCATTCTTGAATTCTCCTCCATTATCTGTACGAAGACATTTAATCCTCCTATTTATTTGTATTTCTCTCATTGCCTTTCATTTGAGAAAAATTCCCAACACTTCATCTTTAGTCTTCACTGCGTACACCCAAACTTTTCTGGAGAAATCATCAACAAAGGTTACAAAATAATATTTTCCTCCTAATAAAGGTGTTTTGGAAGGACCCCAAATATCAGAGTGAACATAATTCAAAATACACTTTGTATTATGGATAGTTGTATCGAACTTAACCCTTGTTTGTTTCCCTTTTACACAATGCTCACAAGACTCTAAATTGTAATGCTTTAATCTTTTTAACAATCTTTGATCTAATAAAGCTTTCAAGGATTTTCTTCCAGCATGTGCCACAACCTGGTTGCTTCTACCTCCTTCTCATCACTAGATGTCATCACTGTTGCTACCCAATAACCATAGTACATTGATAGTGGTACGTGTTGTTGTTCTTCCGAATACCCTTCATTACCATCAGTGCACAAGAAAATATATTCATTACTCCATTTTCTACAGTGATTTTGAACCACTTTGAATCTAGAGTTCTTACATGAATGAGATTTTTCTTCAAATCTGGTACATAACAAGCATCTATTAATGTTCTGATTAATCTATTATAGTTCCTTAAACAAATTGAACTAACGCCATTTGCAGTAAGAGAAGTATTATCTGCTGTATGGACAACTCCACATCCTCCTTCTTGGAAATCAGTAAACCAGTCTTGGTTAGGACACATGATGACTACAGGTTGAGTCCAACAACTATATGTTCAATAGTTTTAACGACGTCGTTGTAGATAATGAGAAATATGAATTTTCACCATCATAGTCCGTTACATTTGAGTCCATAATAGCCTTCCTCGTGTTAGGCTTGGCTTTATTTTTCAACTTTGGATAATCCTTCTTCTAATGGCCTTTTTATTGACAAAAAACACATTCATCTTTGTTGGGTCTGGACCTCGATTTGGACTGCCCTTTCCTCGATCTCATTTGGTTCTCAGTATATCCCCTCAAAACTAATGCCTCTACTTCTCCACCTCTTTGTTTTTCTCTCTTTCTTTGTTCATAGCTATATAAGGTAGAACAAACTTCTCTGAGAGATACTTCCTCTTTACCGTAAAGTAGAGTAGTCTTTAGGTGCTCATACTCATCAGGAAGTGATCCCAACAACATCAAGGCTAAATCTCAATCTTCAAAGGTCACATCCATATTTTGCAAATATATTACTAAGTTATTAAAACTAGTTATATGATCATTTATTATGGTACCATAAACATAAGTGAAGCAAAACAATTTTTTCTTTATATAGAGTTTATTCTGGCTGCTTTTTTTTCAAAAATTTGTCATCCAATGCCTTCCATAATCTACATGTAGAAGTTTCCTTTGTGTGTGGATACTTCTATTCTCTTGAAAGATACGATCGAATGATACTACAAACAACACGATTGATGACCCTCCAATCTTTCTCCCCCACGCTATGTGGTTTTCTTTCTTCAATAGGAAAGTCTAGTCCTTGTTGCAAAAGGACATCAAGAACCTTACTTTGCCACATCCTAAAATGTCTCAATCCATAAAAAATTTCAACCACAAACTTCGTATTGGATACAATTCTTGTCAAAAGCAAAGATACCAATGACAAATTGTTGACATTTGATACGGATTCTTCTTTTTTTTCCCGTCATTTCTGCTCAAGATGCTATTTAATAATTGCCTACCCAAAGTAATTCTTTTTTGATGTAGAAGTTTAGATTATACTGCAACCACAGAGCATGCGTAGACAAAACCTTAGCTTTGATACTAATTGTTGCGGAAGCGGGATATATAGAGCGTAACCGATTATACTAAAAAATCACAATACTAGAAACAATGTCTCTAGATGAAATTTAATAATATAATAAATCACAATTACTATATCTAATAAAAGCTAATAAATAATAAATAGGACAACAATAAAAGGAATACCATAATCTAATATCACTTTACATAATTTACAAGTGAAATGCTACAAGAAAAGAGGAAATACAAAATGACTTATAGAGGAGAAAATGCAATTGTCGAGGGATTAAGTTGAAGGAGGGGGCATCTTCTTTTATAGTGTAAGAGCCCCCCACATATTGAAAATCCTATCGATATGGGACATGTACGAGTCAAAATAATAATATCGTGATAAAAAAAGAGGGTCATTCTACAAGGATTATGATGAAAGTAAGCCAATTAATGGAACTATGTTCCTAACTAGGTTGAATGAAATCATTTGAAATTTGGCAAGTCAAATAAGGATTTTGATGGAAACAATAAAGTTGAGCAATGGAAAATGAAAAATTGATTCTAACTTCAAGAGATTAAAGACATAGGATTACTTCTTCCCTATTGTATTTCATGAAACTATGCAATTATCCACTTATACTAGTTGAATGAGTTTATATGCTAGTCAAAGATTCTAAAATCATCAACCAAGCTCTCTCAAGTCAAAATTGATTTTTAATCTTCATTAAAAATTTTCAATCTCTTATTTATAATTAATGAAAACCATCTTTTCAAAACAATTCTTCATTAGAATATGCTAGATTGTTAGATATATCTCTATTCTAACAACAAACCATCCATTTAATCTATAAACTTCAAGTTTACCATGATTTTTCTCAAGTTCTACAACCAATATAGCTCTCTCAAGCGTCATTCAATTGAACTAATATAGTCATGTGGTGATCAAGCACAAAATAGTCATTAAGCATAAAGAAAAATCAACATATATTCTTAATAACTAGCAAAAGCAAGAAAATCTAGTAGTTTCAATCCATACAATATGTTAAAGTAATCTAAATGAAAAGTTTAGCTAAACATGATATGAAATAAGTTCAAACTAATTAAATATAAAACTCATGTTCATATCAGTAAAATAAGAAGAAAAGGGAGAAGAACAATAAAAACCAAGGAAAGTTCTCAAATCTCTTCAAGAATCTTCCTCCAAGCTCCCAATCTTCACTAAAAGCTGTCTTCCAAGGAGTTTTTCTTTGTGCCCAGCCTCTCATGAGTCAAGAATCAACAATTTTGGCGCCTCCTCTTAGGTTAAAAGGCCCCAAATTTGTCACATTTTCAAAATGTACATCATCAGTTTTGCAACTTCGCTAGCAAAGCAACAACGAATGGGGTCAGAAAGGTCTATTTTTGGAGTGTTTTTGCTTTTGCTTCGCTGTAGCGAGGAAACAACAAACATGCATAGAAAGGTCCATTTTTTGAGTGTTCTCACTTTTGAGTTGTTGTACCGAAGCAAAAGCGACTGAAAAGTATCTTTAAGTTACTTCTTTGATCTTCCTTTTGAATTTGTTCTCCTTTTCCCCACTTCTAATAATCCTTGTAAGCTTCTACATCTTTTCTTCATCCTCCTACAATAAGAGGGAGTTTATAAGCTTTCTAATTTCTTCAATTTAATTAAAGCTTCTATACATTTAGCTCAAAATTTGATAATTGCAAAAGCATTTTCATCACATTACATTTTTCTTCATATGTATAAATTTTATGCACATTTGAGTTCAAAACAAACAAATGTATAAAAAAAATGTAATAAAATATAAGAGTTTCTAGAGAATAAAAATCGGCCCTTATAATTTAGAAAAAAAATAAAATTGTATATAAATTAAAGGGTTAAGGTGCTTAAATAACCTTCAACTTTTTTGAAAAGTGCAAAAGTAATCATAAACTATTCTTTAGAGCAAAAGTAACCATAAATATTATAAAAGAGGACAAAAGTAATCATGACGTTAACATCCGTTAATGTGAACTTTTTAATGAAATGTTAAAGTGCTAAAATAGCCATTAACTAATACCAAAAGTGTAAAAGTAACCACAAACTTTTTTTTATGCAAAAGTAACTAAAAAGTGGCTTCTTAAATATTAATTCATAAGTTTTTTTTTTCTTTTGTGTTATAAGTGTTTTTATCAATTTGGGGATTAAAATAATAAAATTCAAAGAAAAAATTATGAATTAATATTCAAGAAGTCACCTATTTTTTAATCTAGCGACATTGAAAAAGCAGAAGAAACTTGTCATCCAAACTCCAAAAACTAAAATCCTAAAATGAATCACTGCCCTTAAAATTATGTCATTACTAATGTTGAAGTAATCCCATAACAAAAGATGAAAGAATTCTATCGAAGGATATATGAGAGGAAAACTAAGGCCATGAAAGATCTCATGTACATATGGTAAGATTGGAAAAATCTATGTCACCCCTGATCATCTCATAATTAAAATCCACTTGTCATCTAATCTTACCATATGCAAATGCAATCATTGGGAATTTTAGTTTTCATCTCAGATATCTTTACTTAGAATCTTCTCATCATTGGTTATGAGATTGCTTCAACATTAGTGATGATAGTACTTTTAAAGCCATTGATTCATGTTAGGGATTTTAGCTTTTAGAATGAGGGTGACAATTTTTTTTGTTTCATCATTCTTGCTAGAATAAAAAAATGCGACTTCTTGAATATTAATTCATAAGTTTTGTCATTTTAATCCCCAAATTGATAAAACACTCATAATAAAAAAGACAAAAAAATTATGAATTAATGTTTAAGAAGTCACTTTTTAGTTAATTTTGCATAAAAAAAATTTTATGGTTACTTTTACACTTTTGGTATAAGTTAATAGCTATTTTAGCATCTTAAAATTTCATTAAAAAATTCACATTAACGGATGTTAACATCATAGTTACTTTTTCCTTCTTTTGTAATGTTTATGGTTACTTTTGCTCCAAAAAATAGTTTATGGTTACTTTTGCACCTTTCAGAAAAGTTGAAGGTTATTTAAACACGTTAACTCTAAATTAAACTTAGGGACTAAAGTTTTAAATGGCTAAAGCTATAAGGGCTAAATTGTAGTCGGTTAAAATTTAGAGAATGAGTTACAATTGTTGATATTATTATATGTTATATTAATATTTGGTTTATTCTTGTGTTGTGATATTATATTTCTTAATGTTAATATTTGATATATTCCAAGATATTATTAGGCTATATTATTATATTTAATGTGTGTTTAGATTTATTTAGACTAGATTCTATAAGATTAGTTTAAGTTGTGCTTTGTCCACGTGAAGACTCTTATACTCTTATTGATTTAAGGATTCAATAATATTAAGAGGTTCCTTTTTCCTCTTTATTTCAATCCTTCAAATTCTAACAACAACTAAGTGAAAACTACCCAAATTAAATTGTACTAAATTAAAATTTAAGAACCGAGTCACAGCTAAATCAAAATTATAAGAATAAAAAGAATAATTTTTAATACTAAAATACCCTTCAATTTTCTTCCAATTTAACAAGTCAAGGAGGTATGGGTTATTGATAAGATATCTGTTGAGGTAGTGTAGACATCCATCCATATTAGAAAGAAGTACAAACAAAATGTGATCTATAGATGGAGCTACTTGGATTCTACAAAATTTGAACAACTTAAAGGATATTTCTGACGTAACACACACACACACACACACACACACACAAATGTCTCCTCTACCTTAATAAATATATCAACAACCCATGCCTAATTCGTAAGGAATAAAAAACCGGACCGGACAATGAACCAGTCGCGACACAAGTTCAAGGGTCAATGGGCCAACCGGAGTCAGACTAGTCATATTAAAATATTATAATTTAATTGACAATAAAAAAATAATCATAATTCTTAAGTCATCACTGACATCAAGTTAGTTCTTCAAAGTTCAACCAAAACACATAACTAACATCAAAATATAGTTAAAACATAACAATATCAATCATCATTCATCAAATAGCTAACAACCAATATCAAAATAGTCAAAAGATAGCAATTCTAATCATCAAACTCTACAACTCATTAAGGGGATCTATTGGTGATAAGTCATTAGGAGGTGGATTGGGGAAAGGGTAAGAGGTAATAATATCATCGTGCAAAGCCGGGGGATCAGGAACGTCCAAATCTTCGTCACCTATGCATATGCACGACAATAATTAAGATCAATAGTTATGTGTAGCAAATAAATAGGAAGCTGCATAAAGATTAGTCTTCAGATGTTTATTCCATCTCGCTTTAATGATATTTGTGTAAGGCTTGTAAAGATCTTTATTCCTCTTGAACATCTCCTTAATTCCACTTTTTTCCCTTTGCATGCCTTCATAAATATATGGCAGTAAGGCTTCTCATCCGAGTCAACAATTCTCAACAATTTTAATAGAGGAGTTACAATCTTCACAATTTGGTAGCACTCATTCCAAAACTGGCTATCTAATATGATTGCACTAAAATTTTTCTTGGAGTAGTCCTAGATAGCTTATGGTCCATAAAGTGTTTATTAATAACAAGGGGTTGCAAGTCATGCTTGTGCATATATATATTGTGCAATGTAATAAAGGTAGTGGCAAACCTTGTAGCACCAGGACGCACAATTTCTTTTCAACTTTGTTAGATATGATTAGTTTTGATGATAACAAATGAAGATGTCAAATATTAAAAGCAAGAAGTTTGCATAATATACTTGTCTCTTACCTTGACTAACTAGTATTTAATATTTTATATCTTGTAGATTAGTCAAGCAATGAAAGAAAGAGATTGAAGAATGAAGAACTTGCAAGAATTAATGAAAAATATGAAGATTCAAGCATACGATTACTGTAACGACCCGCGTCATATATCCCTTATTACTGATCTTACTCAGAGTAGCAATGCGTAGTTCAGTGGGCACACAGGAATAGTACGAATATACTGATAATATTAATACAATATTTCTTGATTATAATATAAAATTTTCCCCACCAGGGGTTTACACAATATTTACAGACCTTAATAACTAAAAGGCCTTCAAACAACCAGCAACATTCCTCTTCGTGCATACCTCTTTTCTGATCTCAGCACGTTTCCAATGCTCACCTGTCTGAATGGTTGGTTGGGAGGAGTGAGATTCGAGAGAATCTCAGTATCAAACATTACCACTATGCATGCCAGATATATATGAATGCATGACATGCTAGCCTACACTATTTCATGCCAACATAATGGCATGCTGCATGCTCGATGTTATGACATACATATGGCCATTGCACAAATATAACAGAGCTTCAACCAATCATACATGTTCCACACAAATAGGCAAAGCAGTCACATAATCAATGTAAGACATACATATCACATACATGCAGAAAAGGTAAGTTCACTACCTCTCGGACTTTATGTCCTTCTCTTCTTGTCCCTTGATCCGCCAACCATTGCTCCTTCTTTATCACTTCATGGCCCTAGGCAAGTGATAACATCATTAGAGCCATGAAAAGTAAATGCCCAATGGCCCACATTAGCCATATAGGCTTACTTTCACCCTTGGAGTTCATTCCATTCATATTTGGCCAATTTCTTACTCAAATTCGCATGGTACTCAATCTACCAGCATTTTTTACCAAACTTTGAAAAATCATAACTAATTCTATAGAACTCCAATTGAGGTGGTTCAAAGCTCTATTTGAAGCCATTTAAGTTTAGTTTTGTTTAAAAATACTCGATTTTAAACTCCATTACTACATCATTCCCAGAAAGTTTACAAACACCAACTGTTTTAGATTCATTCCAGAAAACAGGGCATATCTTTAACAATTCATATCTCATAGCATACTTTTCCAATTAACCATTATGACCTATCAAATTAAAGGTCTATGTCTCTAATTTTATACTGAAAAGTTTCATGGTCATTGGATAACATTTGATTACTCAAAAACTCGTCACCATAACACTGCCTCCAGAAAACGGAATACACAGCATTTATTCATCAATTTCCAAAAATTCCCAATTCATATACAAGCATCCAAAAATCATGAACACTTGCATACCTACAAAATTTTTCCTCCTAAAGCCAATGGAAGCATCAAAATTATCAAATTCTTACTCCTTCTCCACATCAAAACAGGGCAGAAAATCAAATTCTCAGGTGCAATATGTTGTTTTCTTGTTTTCTCTTACCTAATCACTTCCTTGCTACTCCTAATCAAGTGATTAGCTATTTAAACACTCATTAGACATGATTTATCCATTAAAATATCCTTTAAGACCAGTCATGAACAGTACCCAACTTCCAATTTACTCATCCAAACAACAAATCAATCGGTTAAAAAGGAAGCTTACGCTTACCTCTACCCGTTTTCACAAACGGTTTGGAATTCCGACAACACTCCGATAAGGGAGACAGCACCAAATACCTCCAAATGAAAATCTGAAATCATAGAAATGAAGATCTCGATGAGTAGAGGAAGTTTCCTGAAGGGTACTTTGAGGGAGGACGCCGTTTTGGTAGTGTTTTAGCGCCTCAAAGTTTCTCTCTCTTCCTTTCTCCATTTTCGTTCTCTCTCTTCTGGTGTTTTCTGTGAAAAATGAGGCGGAAGATGATGATTTAATGGATATAGGAATCATATATTTCATCTGCCACGTGTCACCCTCTGATTCGCCCAAAAATTGAATTTTCGCATATAATACCAAATTCTGCAGAATTTTCATTAACTTTGAAAATTCATATCTAATTGTACAAATGTCCAATTGGAGTGATTCCAAAGGATATGCGACCCTTATTGAGTCTAGTTTTAAGGAAAAAAATAAATTTTGGCCAATTGGAAGCTTACTCTTTCCAGAATTTTAATCTTTGAATGCTGTCCTAGAAAATAATTAATTTTGCTGGGCTAACTTCAAAAATTCATTTCTCTTTGTGTATGACTCCAAATGACTTATATGACCTATCAAATTAAAGATTGATAAGTCTAATTTCATTATGGAAATTTTTATAACTTTTTACCATCATTTACCCATCGAAAAAGGTCACACAATCACCACTGCCACACCAGGAATTTCACCGGTGGCAAAATTACTTTGTGTTCCACTTTACTATATTATGTGTGACTTCCAATCACTTCGTTTTGTTATTCCCCGAGCTCTTTAGCTCACCAATATAATTTATTTTAAATATTCAAGGATATAAAAGAATTTTGGGGAATTAAAACATACCTCATAGGGACATTTGCTAAACCATGGTCTAGCAGTCCACTTAATTCAGGCTTAATCTTATGCCTCTAGTATCAAAATTCAGGATATTACAATTACTGTAGTGTATGGCACTGTAGCGCATTGTAGTAATCAGGTGATTTTAACAATCACTCGAGTGATTCTAAAAACAGTGAAAATCACTTGCAGTGATTCACTATTCACTTGAGTGATATTTAGATTTTCAGGCTTTGTTTTCTATCCAGCTGAGCGAGGTCTGTAATTCAATCATATCTCTCAAACCACAACTCCGATTGAGATAAAACCAGTTACATATGAAACGAGCCTCCAAATTCGTCATTTGCGCATAAGAACCAACATCAAAGGAGTTCATATGAAGAAGATATAAGTGTTGGAATTTGGCCTTCATATCAGCGTCACTTTCCAGAGTAGGTTTGGTAATTCTGCCATAACACTCAAACCAAAGATCCAATTGAGCTGAAACTGGTGCCATATAAAACTAGACTTAAAGAGATTTCCATTAATATATAATATGGAAATTTTGGAGTTATATTCAAAGAATTATGCCATCTGGAAGTTAACCCATGTTTGCCGTCAAATTGGAAGTAGAGCTACGAGTTAACTTCCAGTGCAGTCGAATTCACTCGAGTGATTTACTATTTCCTCGGATCACTTCCAGTGCGTCTGAAATCACCGAAAGAAAAATTCACTGTTTTGAAAATCACTTCCAGTGATAGTCAGATCACTCAAGTGATGTCTAAAATTTCTAGAATCACTTCCAGTGCGTTTGAAATCACTAGAAAAAATACATTGTTTTGGAAATCACCTCCAGTGATAGTCAGATCACTCGAGTAATGTTTGAAATTTCCAGATTCACTTCCAATGGATTGAAAATCATTGTAAGAAAAATTCACTGTCTGCAAAATCACTTCCAGTGATGTCAAATTCACTCGAGTGATATATGAAGTTTGTCATATCACTTCCAGTGGATGCTGAATCACTTCCGGTGAATATTACAATTCCTCATATCACCTCAAATGTCATAACTAATCATTTCCAGAGAATAACAATATGAAACAAATCACTTCCAAGGAACTGATATCCATTCAAGTGATCTTCTGTTTGTGAGATATTAGTGAATGAACTGATAATTCAAGTGATGTGCTGATTTTGATGAATCACTTTCAGGCTTGACAGAAACATGAAATCACCAGAGTAATATTGTGAGCCATCCGAGTGAAATGTTGTTTCATGAAAATCACCTTCAGTGAAGTAATGTTTCACTCAAGTGAATTGATATCACTGCCAGAGAATTTACTGATAACTAAAGTGATTCACTGTTCTTAATAGAATCATAGAAATCACTCAAAGGATCTTGAGCTACACTCGAGGGATGCTGATTATTGCCAATGGAATATTATTTTGTCAAGATCACTGCCAATAGAATATTATTTTCTGAGAATCACCTCCAGTGAAATCAAAATCACTTCCAGTGATTCTTCAGTTTTCAGAAATCACTGCCAGTGAAGTCTGTAATCACCCGAGTAATGTTTTCTAACGGCTATTTCTCTGAGTACTTTTACAAGTGTTATGCACTACTGATTACATGCCATAGAACGGATCAACACTCAGTGACAACAAATCATGGGTAACATGACTATTCAATAAACGATTCAATGAACGTGCAAAACAGAAAGAAAGCAACGCTGGAACATTTGTCAGAGCACGATCAACAAAAAACGCTGAAGTATCTGTCAGAGCACACGATGGGTTTCAATGGGAAAATATTTGAATAGACACAACGGCTCTCACAGCTTCTACTATATAAGCTCAATCTTTCAAAAACCAGAAAAGAAAGACTACAGTGAACTGAGATACATACAAGCAACAAAGCGACGAGAACCCAACTACACCAACATGATGTTATAAGTCTTCTGCCTCACACACTCTCTTCTATACTCCATTTCCAATATCATGTATATTTGAGAGAGTAGGAATATATGTATTGTACTTCAGTGAGTATCATATCTACTCTGAGATAGTATGTAAACACTTCATCTGTATTTCAGAAGTGATCTCAAGGTAGAGGGACCTTGAGGGGATTGATTACCTTACAGGGAAGGTGTAGAGTAAATTGACAGTAAGACTTTCTGCTCGTAAGACTTACAAGATGCAAGAAGTAGAGAACGTTGCTGTTCGTAAGAATTACAGTAGTGTAAGCAGAAGAGAACATTGCTTCTCCTAAGACTTACATGGTTAAGCAGGAGAGAAAGGTCTTTAGGATTGCTTTGCTCAACTTGCCGTAAGATGGAGTAAACCTTACAATGTGTAAGGGGGAGTAACTCTTGTGAGTTTGTAGAGGCTTATCTTGTGCGTAGTTAAACAAGAAGATAGTGGATTGGAAATCTCAGGAGGA
The DNA here is from genome assembly GCA_037074505.1 of Albizia julibrissin. Taxonomy (NCBI): domain Eukaryota; kingdom Viridiplantae; phylum Streptophyta; class Magnoliopsida; order Fabales; family Fabaceae; genus Albizia; species Albizia julibrissin. The sequence goes on along the minus strand of CM073484.1, from coordinate 18,680,001 downwards.
GCCTGGGGACTGGACGTAGGTCATCGTGGATTAGACCGATCCAGAATAAATTACAGTTTGCATCTTCTCTTCCCTAAGCTTTTACATCTCCAGCATATATTATCTATATATCTGAGTATGAATTTATAGTTCCATATGTATTGACTTGATAAACTGCGAAAAGATTTTAAACAATCAAACTTTCTTATCGTGCACCTAATTCAACCCCCTCTTGGGTGTCATGTAGTTCTAACAAACTTGGCCTTTTCCTCAGCCAATACAAGAATATCATATGATTGTAAGTAAATACTATTATCTTTGATGCCTTTGTTGCAATGTCTGACACATGAAGCATGCTTGAAATGTCTTTCAATACAAGATTTAAACAATGAGCAGCACAAGGAAACCAATAAATATTTTTATATTTCTCTTTGATCAAATTTTCACATGCCACAAGTTGGCAGCATTGTCAGTCACCACATGAACAATATTCTTGGAATCAACTCACTCAATCACTTTAGAAAATAATGTGAACAGAGTTTTAGCATCTTTGACTAAATCTGATGCATCAACATAATTAACAAACATCATTTCATAGGTAGAATAACCTAAGAAGTTTATTAAAGTCTGTTGTATCACATCTGTCCATCCATCTGCCATAAGTGTGCAGCCTTTTCTGTCATTTCTCTCTATGACCGTCAATGAGTAACTCGCATTCCTTTTTCCATACTCTCAACAAGTTGGTTTTATAAAGTCATAAGCACTAGGGGCTTTAAACACAGGCCTTATAGAACACATTCTATCCATAGGTCTTTGAAATAAAAGGCACTCTAATGCTTTAAATGGAATGCAGTTTACTATAGCCTATTTAGCAATAAGCATCTTCACATTGTGTGTGCTTCTTTTGATGCGAAGACACTCTTGATGGTTGGTTGAGCTCTAGGACTTGTCATAGGAGAAAACTATTTATCCACTAGAACAGGAGGTTCCTCTCTTTAGCTCCACTATTAACCTTCTCTTCTTCAACTTCCTCTTCTCTTATATCTTCAATTGCCTTTTTCTTCAAAGTTTTTTTCAAAGACTCTACAATTCAATGACGTACATCAGCTGGAACTTTTTACAAGAAGCAATTTGACCTACAACAGCAGCAAGATGTTGCTTCATCTTGTTTATGCCACCTCCTCTATAGCTACTATCACGGCAAAGACATGTGTATACATTTTGTGTCCCCTCTTTCTTGTGGGCAACATATGCCCATGGTGGATCAATTTTCACTACTACAAAAAGTAGATTTAACGACACTTATTTACATCCATTTTATCAAAATGGACGTTAAAAAGGAGGCAGTGGAATTTATGTAATTTTATTTCAACTATGAATGACTGTTTTAAAAAAACAAAAACTTACTTTCAATGCCTGTTTTCTAAAACAGTCATTGAAAGTTAAAGATTTAACGACTGTTTTACAAAAATAGTTGTTAAAGCCTGCCACAGCTACTATCATAGCACAACTGGCAAAAGACTTGGGAAATTTTCATTAAGGTTAAGGGTTTGAGCCTTCCCACTAGTTTGCTTTTTTGTTTTAATTTTAGAGAATCAACGACTGTTTTAGAGAAAACAGTCGTTAAATCTTACGCAACATCTACCATAGCTCAACTGGCAAAAGTCTTGGGAAATTTTCATTATGGTTGAGGGTTCGAGTCTTCCCACTAGTTTGCTTTTTCAATTTTATCTTAGAGATTGAATGAATATTTTACAAAAAAAACAGTCGTTAAACCCTACCACATCTTCTATTATAGCACAATTGGCAAAAGGCTTAGGTAATTTTCGTTGAGGTTGAGGGTTTGAGCCTTACCAACTGTTTGATTTTTTGTGTTTATTTTAGAGATTCAATGACTGTTTTACAAAAAAATAGTCATTGAATCCTATCACTCTAGTGTCATGGCGTAGCTAGCTAATACGTTGTATATTTGCTTTGAAGTTCAAGGTTCGAACGTCCTCTCTCCCTTAGGTTTCCTGTTTAAGCCTCCGAAAGCCATATTTTAAATTTTTCTTACAGTTTTAATGACTCATTTTAGAAACCAGTCATTGTATTGATTCAACGACTGGTTTTTAAAACCAATTGTTAAAAGTGATATAAAAATCTCCCGCTTCCTTTTGTCTTCCCGCGAAGCCCTCTTCTGCCCTTGTCTTCCTACGAGCCCTCTCCTCTTTTGTCACTCTCTTGTCTACCGTGACTTCATTTTTGCTCTATCTTTCTTGGCCTTTGCTTTCTCCTACATTGTGTCTTTAGTCCCTCTCCGACAGCATCTCAATCCCTCCATTCCCTCTCGCTTGCAGCTCCATGTTTCCCTCTTCTCATTCCCGAGTAAGCAAGGTAAGGCATCTAATTCCACTCCTTTATTTCTTCCTCTGGTTTGCTTTATGTTTTATCTGCTCACTACCCCTGTTTTCTCTCATTAAGTTCATACGGGCCTCTCTTCGTACGGGTTTTGAAGAAGAAAACTGGGGTTGTTGGTCTATTATTGGGGCTTTTGATTTTTTCAGTGTAAGTTCCTTTTTTCTCTTTGTAGTTATTTCTTTTGTTGGAATGCGCATGTCAATTTCTTCTCTTGTGGGAAAAATTTTGGCATTTTCCACTTCATTTCTGAATATTGCGTTACTGTGAAGACAAAGTAATTATGCTATGTTTCTTTTTTGGAATGAGATTTTTAAACTGATTAACTCATTAATTACTATACCTTAGTACTTCCTTGGTTTGTATATGGTACGAGCTAGTTTTAGTGTTGATTCTTAGCACTGAGCCAACAGGTTTATCATTCTATATGAATGTGTGTGTGATAGATAATGGTGGCTAATAAGAAAGAAATATTTGTGATTTTTCTTGATTTCACCTACTATAACTAATTGACTCTTTGCTTGAGAGTTTGGGGGGAATTACTTTCCTTCAAGTGCTTAGTTTAAGTTTAAACTGCTGGGATAATTTGGCATTTGTTTTCTGTAAAAAAAAATTCCAAAAGGTTAGGTTGAATTAAGCTTGTGTGTACACTTTTTTCTTAGTAGTTGGTGTTACTACTTAGTTTAGCCTTGAAAAAAAACGAATGAAAATTTTGGTGGTAAATTCTACATCTCATAATTTTGCAAAAACAAAAGTTCATTATTTTGAAGCTAAATTCTTGAAGTTCTACTCACTCTTCTTTGTAGATTATTGTTTGAGGTTAGAGTAACTTAATGCTATGAATAATTGAATGGAGTATATATTATTACTAAAAATCCATCCCTCTTTTTATTCTTTAAACTTGTTCCTTCTATGATTAGTCATTTTTAATGACTAATCCCTCCATAATGTTGAGCCATTAAGCTATAAACAAGCCTAAATTTTATGATCCCCTAAACACTTGTTCCTTTGGACAAAAAAAACAAACAAATAAAGAAACCTTAAAGAAAATGAAAGAAAGTGGTGATATTAACATAACAATCGAAGGTGGTCTTAAAGTATGCATTAATTCATCATCATATATGTAAGACACCACCACTATTTATTTATATCATTGTGTTTTTTAATATGTCAGTGAGATCAGGGAAATTATATTGCAAACCCATAAACTGAACACAATAAATTTATCTAGATATACATTTTATCCACCTATAAATAAATAAATAAAATATCACCCCAATGCAGAACTAACTCAAGCATTAAAATAAAATATAGTAAGATACACTTTAATCACTTGACTCCATCATCCTCTTAAAATCTGTGGACTTTGTGATTCTTCTATTTCCCTTGCTTATGATCAGTAAGACATTTTCCACTATGCATACATAAATACCAAGGAAAATTTATTATCTAGAATGTCATGATCTTGAGTTAAATGTTGACCATCATAGCAGATCAAAAAGTAGATTTAACGACATTTATTTACGTCCATTTTTGGAAAACGGTAGTTAAAAAGGAGTTAATTTATCAACTATAGTTAAATGTTGACCATCATAGCAGATCATATTATATATTTTATTTATATGGATTTGATCGTTTATTATTGTTGAAGGTATGAGAACATTATAATATGGACGATGAGGCATAGACTTAGTTAAACTTGAGGGGCCATAATTCATATATGAAATTCTCATTTTGATTTTGAGCAAATCTCCACAAAATATATTGTGGGGGCCTAGATGTGCCTCGTATTTTAAGTTTAACCCTCCTTTATTGGGGCTTTGCAAAAGTCATATTTTCTAATATTTGACCACTTTTTCATTCCTCAATAGAATGTTTTTTAACAAACTCTTATTTATGTGGTAATATTTACTTTTCTTTTCTTCCAATATGCAAGAGTGATTATGTCATATGGCTATATGCCATGTTTATTTTTGAATTATCTTAATATTTTTAAATTTTAATCAATTTGATAGTTTTATTTATGTTCATTTCTTATTTATTATGTTTTTTTTCATCTCACCCTTCACATGAGTGAAATACATTTTGCACATGTTTAATTAATCATTTAAGAGAATCCAAACATTCAATTATTGATTTAAATTGGTTATATGAATAATCTAAACTATGTAAATTCAATTTAGGTGTGTTAAACCTCATTTGTTTGCTTTGTGTTTAAATTTTATCAATTATATTTTTTAATTAGCATAATGGTAAATTTGAGTGTTATTGAAAATGGATTAGGTAGTAATACAATGGTTCACAGTTGGATGAATGCATAGAGAACTAGAGAAAAATATGAGAATGGGGTGGAAAAGTTTATTGAATTTGCTAAAACGAATGCGCCTAGTAAAAATGGGAAGTATTTGTGTCCATGTGTTAAGTGTTTAAATGAGATTTGATGGGATATTGATGATATAAGAGATCACTTACTTTGTGATGAATTATTAATCTTGGTACACAAGGTGGATATGGCATGGTGAGGAAGTAACTGCCTGTACGTCCCACGAGAAGGAAGTTTTGGATGTTGGAGATGGCGATGGAATGGAAAAAATGATTCATGATATTGAGTTACATTGTTTTGCACAATCGCCCACATAACATAGCATGTGGAGTGATGATGAGACACCTTTGTACCCTAGGTGTATTAAGTATACATGTTTGTCAGGTATTTTACACTTAGTCAACTTAAAGGCAACTTGTGGGTAGAACAACAGTAGTTTTACATTGTTACTTGAATTGTTGTATGATATGTTTCCAAAGGATAATGTACTTCCAAATCGTATGTATGAGGCCAAAAAAATCTTGTCTTCGATAGGTATAGAGTATAAAAAGATACATGCTTGTCCTAATGATTGCGTAATATACAGAAAGCAGTATGAAGGACTAAGTGAGTCCGAAATGTAAAAGTTCAAGATACAAAATGAAGAAAGGTGTTGGCTGTGGTGATAAGACGAGTAAAAGGCAACCGTTAAAGGTTTTGTGGTATCTTGCAATCATACCACGGTTTAAACGAATGTTTGCTAATGCGAAAGAAGTGAAGAAGTTGAGATGACATTTTAATGAGAGAATATATGATGGAAAATAACTTCGGCACCCCGCTGACTCTCTACAATGGAAGAAAATAGATGAAACTTACCCCAAATTTGGCAATGAGTCAAGAAACCTGCAGCTTGGCCTTTACACAGACGGAATCGATCCTTATGGCACTCTTAGTAGTACACATAGTGCATGGCCAGTTTTACTGGTAATTTACAACTTACCTCATTGGTTGTGTATGAAACGCAAGTATATGATGTTCTCTATGATGATTTCGGGTCCAAAACAGCTAGGGAACGATATCGATATCTACTTGGCACCTTTGATAGAGAACTTAAAGAAGTTAGGGGAGGATGGTGTATATGTGTTTGATGCATATAAGCAAGAGTCCTTTAAGCTACGTGTAATGATTTTCACCATGATTAACGACTTCCCTGCATACGGAAATCAGGGTATAGTGTAAAGGGGCATAAAGTATGTCTGATATGTGAAGCAGGCACATACTTCCATCAACTTAAACATGGAAGAAAAATGGTCTACCTTGGTCATAGGTGATTTCTTCCTCGGTTCCATCCATACCGTAGGCTAAGAAAGAATTTTAATGATTTGCTGAAGAATGGAATGGCTCTAAAGCCATTAACTAGAGAGGAGGTTTATAGTCGAGTAGAAAGAATGAATGTTACTTTTGGTAAGAATTAGAGGACTGCAGGTGAGAAGAACATATGGAAGAAGAGGTCAATTTTCTTTAATATTCCGTATTGGCGTAGTCTTGATGTGAGACACAGTATTGATGTAATGCATGTGGAGAAAAATGTATGTGATAGCCTTGTAGGTACATTTTTGCACATACCAAGGAAAACTAAAGATGGAATTAGTGCGATATTATACTTAGTGGAAATGGGAATAAGAGAACTATTGTATCTACAACTAAAAGATGATGGTAAGAGAGCGTATATGGAGCCAGTAGCACATACATTGTCAAAAGCTAAGAAAAAAAGTTTGTGTGGGTGTTTGTATGGCAATAAAGTTCCACAAGGGTATTCTTCTAATGTCAGAAGGCTTGTCTCAATGGAAGATTTGAAGTTAATATGATTGAAGTCACATGATTGCCATGTCTTGATGCAACAACTATTACTAATAGCTATCAGAGGCATTATGAAAGATGATGTGCGAAGAACGATAATAAGGTTGTGCATCTTTTTTAATGCTATTTATAGCAAAGCTGTTGACATTGGAAAGTTGGACGAATTGGAAAATGAGGGTTATATTATTCTATCCTAATTAGATATGCATTTTGCTCTTACATTTTTTGATATAATGATGCATTTAATTGTTCATTTGGTAAGGGAGATAAGGCTATGCTGCCCAGTTTATCTAAGAAGGATATGCCCTTTTGAGCGATACATGAAGAACTTAAAAGAGTATTTTAAAAATCATTATTAACCTTAAGCCTCAATTGTAGAAAGATATGTGGTTGAAGAGGATATGGACTTTTGTAAAGAATATCTGTCAAGGTCGAAGGTGCAATCTCGTCATAGAAAGGGTACATGTAAGGGAACACAAAGCCTCAAAGTAAAAAGTATTCGACGTGAAGAGGTGTTACAAGCTCACTTATATATCTTGAATAATATGGAAGAAGTTCAACCATACTTAGACGAACACAAAACGAGTTTAAAGCAGATCTATCCAAGGAAAAATGACATGCAGCTAGCTAATAAGCAAAACAAGACATTTATAGAGTGATCAAGGAAAAGGTTTTGCACGAGACCAATGTGTTTGAGACTATCAAATGGTTAGCTTGTGGGCCTTCTTTTGAGGTTGTCACTTAGAGTGGTTATGATATAAACAGATATTCTTTCTACATGAAATCCCAGGATGATAGAAGTACTATGCAAAATAGTTGGGTGATGGTGGTAGCGGAAGTAATGCACTTTTCTAGTTTGAAAGACAAAAACCCCTATATTGGCATCTATGGCCTATTATAGAGTTATTAAAGACATATAGGAGATAAGCTACACCAAGTTGGGAGTTCCTATATTAAAATGTCAGTGAGTGAATAATAATGCCATTCAAATCGATCAATTTGGATTTATCTCAGTTAAGTTTGATAGAGTTGGTTATAAAGAGGAGCTCTTCATTCTAGCAAGCTAGGCAAAGCAAGTGTTTTATGTCACTGATCCTGCAAATGAAAAATTGTCCATTGTACTCCAAAGTAAAAAATAAAAGGATGGTGATCCAAGTTTGAATCTTGACAACATATTACCTTTCACTACAAATCCAAGTATACCAACTGAAGTAGAATTGGTAGATAATGATGAGTATGCAATTCAAATTGATCATTATGAAGGAATATGGGAAAACACATAAAGTAATATATTTTATTATTTAAAGTATTGATTTAATTGCAATTTATTTATCATCTCTCTTGTTTTTTAAGCAGGAACATGGCAAGTTCAAGTTCAGATGAAGGGGGCTCACCTATTAAGAAAAAGGGTAGATGACCCATAAAGCTGCGACCGTTGGTCAAATGTCATAAGGAACAAGTCGAGAGGGTGCAAGTGGACTTTGATGCAAATTTGAATCCAGTAGGCAAACAGGAAGATATGTTCATTAGCTATCTTGGATATTTGGGTCGCAGCAAAGTTGTCATTCTATTTCCATCTTGGAAGCAAGTACCGAAGGACAGGAAGGCTATGATTTGGGAACAAATTTTGGTATATAAACTTGAATTTTCATTTCTATCTAGATTTCTATAGGTTCATATATAACTATGTTATGTTATACTTTATAGCAAACTAATGATGTTCCCAACACGAGGCAGATGTACAAGCATTGGATAGGGGAAGTTCGTGAGCGATAGAAAGTTTTTAAATATATGCTTACAACCAAGTACATATTTGGGTCGCTGAGAAATAAGGATCAATGAAAATAATATACTTATCTTTCTCCAAATGAGTGGAGATCGTTTGTAGCATCACCACATGATCCCGAATTGCTGGTATATATATGTTTTACCCTCATAGTAAGAACGATTTTGTTTGCATTTATTTTAACTCACTGACTTGGTTTTCTTTATTCTAGCTTATAAAAAGTATGTGAATCAAATAAACTGAAGTGAGCTAAAAACAATTATACGTATTACATATCTCGTGGGGTTATTAGAAGCTAGAGAATAAGCTTATCCAGGCTTATTTAAAAAAATTAGAGGAAGCAGCCAAATTAGATCCTAGCATTATTATGTAGCTATCGCCTCCTCCCCTACATCACAGAAAATGGAAGGCAGGGAGGATGAAGGGAGAAAAATATATCAATCCATATGTCGTTGACATCGTTGGAAGGATTGTGAGTATTTAATATAAAGTATATGTAAGTGTGTTTCATTTTTCTTAGAAGAATGCGTGCAAGTAATCTATATTTATCTATGATATCATGACAGGATGAGCTTAAGGAGCAGAGTAGCCAAGGTTCCTTTACACAAACTGGGAGGATGGAAATCTTAGCAATGACACTTAGGAAGCTAGATCACCTTGGTCAAGTTAGAGGGGAGCCTAGGGGAGTTAGTCTGTCAAGATACTTTGGGCAAAGTTCACAATCTCATGGACAAAGTGAGCCGAGTAGAGAGTTTGTGGTTAGGATTCAAGAGGAACTCTAAGCAGATCTCCAGGAGGAAATACATAAATCACTACGACAAGAGCTTCGAGACAAGCTATTGCATGAGTTATGTGGTGAGATGGATTTGATGATGTTGTCTCGCATGCAAAGCATGATAGTTGATGACGAACATAGACATCAGGTTTGTAAATAATTTCAATTAATATAGCATCGTGTTTTTTCTTAAGTTATTTTAGTTAATTCTTTTATTTCTCATACCCAGGAATCCCTGACCTTTCCTAACACCAAAGGTGGATGTAATCCCCCAGAGATTGGACATGGCGACCCTGGTCCTTAACTAGAGGCTGGAAAACCTTGTTGGATGTCCCAAACATCCGTGTTGTTGTTGAAGTTGTTGTATACACGCATGCTACCACCCACCATCATAAGCAAGTTCGGGATGATCAGCGCAAGGTCATGTCACAAGTGTTGGACAAGGGGAGGAAGGTGTAGACGTCCTGTTCCGCAATGATGAGGTTGCCAAACTAGGTCAGGCAAAAGGATCGTTCATCCTTTGGCCTCAACATATGGTTTAAATAGAGGCAGCACCTGCAATGGTAAGAAACGCCTTATTATTACTTGAACTTTGACATCATACTTACAATCTTTGTTTTGTGTGTTGCTAGGATTAAGAAGAAGCGAAACGGTTTCCCTTCATGGAACAATTGCATAATATTCATACAAAAATTAACAAGATCGACATACATATGACATATGGGATTGTAGGTAAAACAATCTCGTATAATTTTGGAATTGATAGGAAAGATGTTACAGACTTTCTATTTTTGCTGGAGATAGACATAGGATGGGTCACATTTGCAATCATGTGAGTTTATTTTTTATTTTTAACTTTAATTAATGCACTGATATTTAAGATTTTTAGGTTTTTACATTCACTAAGCCATTTCTCATTTTAATTCTGTGGTAGGTGTTTCCATAAAATGTGTGTTGAAAAGAAGCTCAAAAATATATATGGATTCTTATGTCCTGGCTATATATCAAAGTGTAATAGTGAAAAGTTGGAAGATAGGATGAGCTATGTGGGCTATTCAATCAGACAGATTTAGCTGCCTTGTTATTTAGCACCAATTGTTAAAGAGTAAGTAGCTTAATTTTATCTATTTATACATATTCAGTTTGCTAGGAAGTACCATGCTATCTAACCTCACTTTAATCTATATATGTTATTATAGTTATCATTGGAGTCTTTGTGTTCCTTGTCCCCCAATCAACATTATCTTTTGATTTGATTTATTGGGTCGCAAGCCAGACGAAGAGATAAAAACCATTTTTAACAAGTTAATTATTTTTTATTTACTAAATTCTTTTAATTTCTTCTATTTTTCATTTTAACTATAGTACACTGAAGACATATTATATCATGGGTAGGAAGCAAGAGGGTAAAAGTAGTTCGACGAAGTGCGAAAGTAAGTTATTTAAATTCAAGTTCTTTAATTGACAACAATCGCTTCACATATGCCTTTATTCTTTTTTACTGTTTGTTTTTCATGTATAGTGCCCTCGACAAGCAGGGAACACTGAGTGCGGCTATTATGTTTTGCTATATATGTATAACATCATTTTTAGTGAACTTACTACCAATTTTGAACAGGTGATCATTTATATATCCTCAACTGAATTTCATTTATGCTCTTGTAATTGAATTGCTAGTTATTTTATTCAGTTGATTGATTTATATTAACTTATTCTTCAATTTACATATAGATTTTTGGTAATCAAAACCCCTACTCAATCGAATACATTAATTTGATCCGAAACCTTTTGTCTGGACATCTTCTACAACACATAGATTAATGATGTGTAGAGGTTTCTTTTTATATAGCACAGTGGTATATTATGTTTTCATACTCAAATACTTTTGCTACCTGTACAGTGAATTTATTATGGATGATTTTGGAAAATTTGATATGGAAGAATTTGTTTATATCAATATGACGTTTCTAATTTCAGTTGCATTTTGAAATCTAAATTATTTGAGTGCTTTCCAAATTCAACATATAATTATCTGGAAATTCCTAGTTGGAAACGTCATATTGATATAATTATATCATTATGGAAGAATTTGTTTATATCAATATGACGTTTCAAACTAGGAATTTCCAGATAATTATATCAATGATCAATAATATTTTTGGGAGAAAATGATAAATTTTTTTTAAAAAAATAGTTACAACGACTGTTTTTGCAAAAAAGTTGTTGTTTGTATTTTTAAAAGAAGATACAACGATTGTTTTTTTACAAAACAGTCGTTGTATCTTATTTACAATGTTTAAATTTTTAAACAAAAATTTACAATTATCAAATCCATATATGAGCATTCGCATAAACAGAAGCATAAACTAGGCATGAATGAATGATGAATCCTTAAACAAAAGCTTGTTAATTTAATTACAAATTTACAATTACTTGAGCCAATTGTCAGACTCATAACAAAACCATAAACAGAAGCATAAACAATAATTCCAATTTCAAACCATAAATAGAACTAGGCATGATATATGGGCATTTGCATAACAGAAGCATAAACCATAAACCAAAAACATAAGCATAATAAAACCATAATTCCAATTTCAAAGCAACATAGAAACAAGATAGATTTGCAATTTTGAGGTAATTTCATAGCAATTCCAAGTCCAACTGAGAAACAAGTCACAATATTGGCAACATACCTCACTCACTCACTCACTGTGAAGGAGAAAACGAGCAAGCTTGCCGTCGATCAGTCATGCTGGAGGCTCGCCGTTACTGGTTCTCAGGTTGGTTTTCAACAACCAATTAAGGATTTTCAACTTCAACCAAATTCGCCAATAAACAATCTCGGCATCAACTAGTCACAGTGGGAAGTCAAGATTAGAGTGATTCAGTTGATACGATAAAAAACCGAAGATGGAAGGAACAGAGCAAAGTTCAGAGAATCAGATTGTGAGTAGTTGAAGGCCAAAACGAGCTAGCGAGTAGCGCTTTTGCTGGACTATGGAGTAACACTATCGCCAGAATGTGGAGTAATGCCGTCGCCGTGGAGCTTCAAGCGATTTCGACCTCTTCCCAAATAGAAAGTTCAGAGAATAAGCGATTTCGACTGCTGGAGGTCTGAATCGCAAATTCGTGATCCCCAAATGGTTGTTCAATGATTCAAGAGGGCAAGAAAATGGTCAAGTCGGGTCGGGTCACTAAAGCACTCGACTTAAGCAACCCCAAAACGTCGTCATTTTGGGGATTTTTTTAAGAAAACTTGACTCGGCCAACCAATCCGCCCAACTCGGTGGGTTGGCCGAGTTGGGATCAGTTATCCCAAGTCAACCAGGTTTTCACTAGGTTGACTCTTCCACCTGTTAAAAGCTTAATCGGACCGGACTAAGGCTTGATCGACTGGTTTTTTAGTCCGACCGGCTTGTTCGGTTTGATTTTTTTCCATGCTAATTCGTCTCATAAAATTTGAAGAAAAATTGAGGGATGTTTAGATTTAAAAAAGGAAAATCTATTGTGTTTTGACTTATTTATAACTTAATGCTTAATTAAATTATCAAACGATGTAATTTAATCTCTATGATTTTAGCTGAGTCAAAATTCAATTCCTGAACTTCAATAATTGCAACCCAATTTATACAATTTTTACCATTTAACATTTCAGTGTCTAAATTTGTTGAAATATATAATTCCATGTTAAAATATATAGGGACTAATATTTTATATGATTAAATTGTACCGATATATCACGGCAAAGTTCAAATCATGGACTAAATTACAATTAACTTAAAATTGTAGGGACCGAGTTGTACCGAGATGAAATTTAGGGATTGAATTACAACTAAGTCAAAACTATAAAGATAAAAATATTAATTTTTTCAAAGATTAAGTTATATTTAACATCCTAAAATATTTTTCTAATGACACTCAATATCTTAAACTAACTTATTATTCTTTCAACATCCTAAAACATTTTTTTAAGTAGTACCCAATATATTAAAATAATTTTTTGTACAATTTTATCATTCAAAATATTATTGTCAGTACTAACCAACCCACTAAACTTTTGAACGAAGCACAAGACGGGAATGCCACCTAAAAATTCTGTTAATGAAACGACAATATGAGACAGTAGATGGGCTCATGGTTCCTCGTGTTTTTTGTCTTATAAAAATATTAATAATTAATAATTATATATCTACACCTCGATTGGCCACTTGAGCTATACTAAAATAGTCGTTGCTTTCAGTTTAATGTTAATTTAGTATTATAATATTCAAGTGTTGGCTACCAAGTTTCCTAGCTAGAACGGTAATTTCGAGTAATCTCTACTCTTCAACTTCAATACTCGATGTGTTTGTTCCACCGTTGGAGCTTCATTAATTAATCATTTACTTATTCAAGTTGAAGGCAATAAAAAAAAAGATAAAATAAATAGAGGAAGAGGAAGAAGGGAGGTCTTTCTCTTTGATTTTGTTTTTAAAAACTGTTTTTTTTTTGTTTTTAAAAGAAATAAAATAATAAAGTTTGTTTGGTAAACTATTTTTAAAAAATTATTTTTTTAAAAAAATAAAAAATTATTTTTAAAAACTAAAAAATAAAAACAGTTTTTTAGTTGTTTTTTTATTTTTTTATTTTTGAGGCTGTCACTTATCTATTGTCAACACTATATTATTAGTGATGATCATTGCCACATTATCACCAGCAATCTCACCACCACGTTACTTCAAAAACAGATTTTTTAAAATAATATATTCAAACATATTTTATTTTTAAAACTTTTTTCTAAAAATTGTTTTATAAACATTTTTTTAAAAAATAAAAAATAGAATCAAATAAGCCCATAACTGCTTTACACTCCAGATTATTCTTCATTACCACAGACAGAAAATAGTTTCAATGGAGGCCCAAAGTTAAAAATTTTAGTAATGGTAATAATTTGAAACTGAAAATATATAATAATAAAGACTAGGGGATATGTGCAAAAATATCCATCATTTTTTCCTAAAAGAGTATTTGATATCATAAACAGTTTTAGAGTTCAAAGATACTCATAAATTTTTTTAAATGGAACAAAAATTTTTAGTTCTGATAAATATAACAAGCGCAATTACTTTTTTTTCTTATATAGGTCCCACTTATAGTATCTGTCAACACACTTTACCTCGGAGCCAATAAAAAAACAAAACATACCACTTTATCAACAGTGATTAGAACCAAAACGGGGGAAAAAAACAAAGCATGCGTATACATGTTATAATTAAGCATTACATGTTGTCATAATTAATTTACTCTTTCTAAAGCCACTAGTTATAATTAAGCATTACATGTTGTCATAGCCGAAAGATCATTAAGAACTGACCTGAGATGCTTTCGACAATTTCTCCTTGTTTGTCGCACTTTCTTAAAAACTCCCCAAAAAAAGAGTTCATAAGTACAGAGATAGAACGATCGAGCAGTTGCCGTTGGGGCCAACCGGTGTATAAAGAAGGAAACAATGAACAAACCTCATCGGCACAGTTATTATTAAATATATTGAAAAATCAAAAATTCAAATGAATAATGAATTTCATGATTAAATACATAATTTAATAATCAGTTCATGCTCCTCACAAGGGAGAGATAATCATTTTGGGTTAAAGAGGTATACAAGATTCTACAGAAAATGGAAAAATGACGAATCAACGGCAAATTAGGGTAACAAAATCTGTTTTTAGAGGATTGGGCCATAAATAATCATGAGAAGTGGCACTTTTAGTTTTGTTTAGATTTGAAGAAGCTCAAGTAAAGTAGGGTTTCGCAGAAGAAGAAGAAGCAGTAGAACCAGGTGTCCATTATAGTCTCAAGGTGTTCATTGTATGTGCTTTTTTACCATTGATCAGGGTGAAGTGAGTTGGTATATAATGAGATACTAGATACTATAGGTGGGTCCTATAAAAAGAAAAGTAATTGTACGTGTTTGTGATATTTAAAGAAGATAGCATTTTTGTTCCATTTGAAAAAATTAATGCGTATTTTTAAACTAAAAAATTGTTTATAGTGTTAAATGCTCTTTTAAAAAAAAACATAGGCAATTTTACACCGACACCCTAAAAACTACGAGAAATGTGTGGGTGTGTGTAATATCAAAATAAATATTAATGCCTTGACAAAAAATATATATTAGAGATGATAAAATATTCTCAGGCATTGAAATTATTTTTACTGGTTTTCAATTGAATAAATTTGTATAATTTTCTCTATAATAAAAATTTTTCCATATTCATAAAACTATATTAAAATAAACAAAAAATTTATTTTAATTTTTATTCATTGACATATATTTCATAATAAATAGAGTATGATTACAGAAAAAATAGAATTTTATTAAAGATTGAGAATGAGAGAGTGAAAAGTATACTATAACTATTATTTCAAAACTAAGAAATTAAAATTAACAAATCTATATACGTTTTATTAGTTTAAAATATTGAAATTGATAACATTGTTAACTAACAACTAGTAATTTAACAAGATGTAAAAAATGAAATTTATTTCTCAACTCATGTTTAATTAAACATGAAGTTCCATCAACTTAGGATGGTGCGTAATTATTTTTTGGTTAGATTATATTTGAAATTAATTGGTGCCAAGGGGACCTATCTTTTGAATGTTTAGAACGGTATATATTGGACAATGTGGCTAAGATGAGGATCAATCGTGAACCTTTGCTCAAATATTACTACTTATGAGATGATTCAAATTGTTTATTCATTATGGCATTAATTTTGATATTATGTCATGCATATTTCAACTTTAAAACAAATAAAAAAAGTGGCCATTAATTAAAGTTGTTCCCACAAGCTTATGCATGTTGCAGTTTTGAGAATAAACTAAATTTAGGTAAGTGTGTGTTTGGTTTGGTGATTGAGAGGCTCAAAAATATTTATGTACGTAAGTTGAGACAATATTTTTCTCACATATATACTTCGTACACCATAAATCAAGATTAAAAAGTTATTTTTGAAGGCTCCAATCGCTAATCCTAGAATTGAGTTTGAACTGGGTCTTAAGAGTAAGAACAATTTTTATACAAGTGTTTTAAAATTTAGTATTATACTTCCTCTCATCCTATATATATATATAGGACATCTCTTAAAAGTTTATTTTAGTCTTTTTGAGTACTAAATATTTTTCTTTCTTATATATATATATATATACCCATATTTGATATGGACAGTAAAAGAGTAAAAAAAAAAGAAAATAATATGATGTTAAAATTTAGTATAATTAATTAGGGTAATATTAAAAATCACTTGAATTTGATGATAAATTTAATATGTTTAACTGTTTTTGTTGATTTAACTGAATTAATTATAAATTACTTATATATGAGACATGGGGAATATATGTTTATTTCAATAAACATGTAATACATTCAAGATAATTCAGTTTTTTAATGGGCCCATTTTTCTTCGTACTTTTAAATGATTGATCAATTTTTCCAATTTTTTATAGGAAATTTAAAATAAATAATTAAATAACCATATGCATATTAATGCACCACTGTACTCTTTCCCGATAATGAAACAATTCTTTTTTTTTATTATTTGTTAGCACGTGGCAAAGACTGGTAGATAGCTCTTTTTTTTTTTTTTTTTGGGACAGAAAGGTAGATAGCTCTAACTCCTCGTAAGGGAAAAAAACTGGCAGATGACTCTGACTAAAATATAATTATTTTTTGAAAAAAAAAATCCAAAAGAAACAGATTATGATCATGGAATTAATGGATGTGTGTTATTATAAATTACCACACAATATATAGTACATCACTTCAAACGCGTAGGGTTCAATTGTACTCGCATCAGTGAGTGAGCAGAGCACTGAGCAAGTGATATAGAACTGAAGAACATGGTTCTGACAGAGAACAACCAGCCCCTGATACGGCCGGAGAATGGGGGCCCGGCGGCAGCGGGCCAGAGAATGTCGGCGGATGAGGTGGAGGAGACACTGGAGAGAGGAGGGATAAGGTTGGGAGGATGGGTGAGACTTGTGGGGTGGGAATCTAGAGTTTTGTGGCATCTCTCAGGCGCCTCCATTGTCGTCTCTTTGTTCACTTACATGCTCACTTTCGCGACTCTCATGTTCACTGGGCACTTGGGCACCGTCCCTCTCGCCGGAGCCTCCATAGCCAGTGTCGGAATTCAAGGTCTTGCTTATGGAATTATGGTGAGTACGTTTTAAAGTGTTGCTTTTTTTTTTTTTTTTACTCTAAAAGAATAACATTTAGGTCTCAATTAAAAAAAATAATATAAAAAAAAACTCTATTAATAAGTGGAGAGTTACTATTAACATGTTACTTGTCAATATAATATTTTTTTGATTGGGACTTAAATGACTTTTTTTTTTTTGTCTTTTTCTCTACAGTCCTATTCATTGGACATTATTAACTTAAATGTCAGAAGCAAGAAGGGAAATTCATAAACGCCTCCAACACTCTGTAAACTAATTTATGTAAACTTAAGCGAAGCCCCTCAAAGAATATCTATATCCATTAATGGCTTATGGCCCTTTGTGAGTGAGTGTGGGGGTATCAGGTGTGAGTTTACTTCCCCACTTTTTGGGATGTTGCACCTCAGGGGGGGCCAAGAGAAGGATGATATGTTAGCTTCAGATATAAATTTAAGGATTATTGGATATTTTTGCCCTTATATCATTCTCTTTACTTAGCGTGCTAAACCATCAAGTGGCTATCACTTCTTTGCTAAACATACCTTGTATTGACAGTTAGCTGACCGAAAATATTACCAAAAAAAGCCCAAAAATTATAAATAAGTATCCTATATAAATAATTGACACCAATTAAGTCCCAAGGATTATAAATAAATGTCAAAGCAGTATTAAGTTTCTTATAGGATACTCATTTGGGACATTGTTTGTAATTTTTCTAGTCAACTAATGATTAAAATTACGGATATTTAACAGAGGGGCAATAGTATCGCACTTGATGGTCTATGATACCCAGTACCTATGAGATGATAGTTTTGAAACAAAATTACCCTTTTAACCTAAATTTTTAAATACTCATTCTAGTTCAAAATATAAGATTCAGATGTGTGAAGGGGGCTTCTTTTTTATATAAGATACAATTTGATTTTGTCTTATCATTTAATACATTTTTTTTCAATTTTACCCCTAATTATATGCCTCTCGATCTGATATCTTTTTTCTGTTTATTTTCTCTTATATCATTTTTTTAACCAATTTTTCAAATTACCTAATTTAGTTATTTGAAGCTTATTTGAATTGGAGGGAGTATAAGTTTTTTTTTTTTTTTGTTTACTTTAATCTTTATAGTTTTATGAATTCTCATAATCAAATATCACACTCTATTTTTCAGATAGGTATGGCTAGTGCTGTGCAAACAGTTTGTGGACAAGCATATGGAGCTAAGAAATACAAAGCAATGGGCATTATATGCCAAAGAGCAATTGTACTCCACTTAGGAGCAGCAATTCTACTCACATTCCTTTACTGGTTTTCAGGCTCAATTCTCAGGGCCATGGGCCAGGCCGAAGAAATAGCCCAATATGGCCAAATCTTTGCCCGTGGGATAATCCCTCAGTTATATGCCTTTGCATTGAGCTGCCCAATGCAAAGGTTCTTGCAGGCCCAAAACATAGTGAACCCATTGGCCTACATGTCTGTGGGAGTTTTCTTGTTTCACATTTTGCTCTCTTGGCTTGTGGTTTATGTTTGGGGACTTGGGCTTATTGGGGCTGCCTTGGCCCTTAGCTTCTCTTGGTGGGTTTTTGTTTTCATTAATGGGCTTTACATTGTTTTGAGCCCATCTTGTAAAGAGACTTGGACCGGGTTCTCTACTAAAGCCTTCTCTGGCATTTGGCCTTACTTCAAGCTCACTGCTGCCTCTGCTGTTATGCTCTGGTATGTATGTGTCCTTCATGAATCTATTCCCATGCCTTTTTTAGGTGGCTATAAAGTATTGTTGGATTGTAAATCATAATTTCCATTGAGCATCTGGGTTTTTAAGTTAATATTCGTATATGTAATTAATTTCATAGAAAGTCGTATTATTTATAAGTCATGAATAATATAACTTGTTTAAGACTTTATGTCAAATACGAGAGTCGCACATTTTAAATATTGAAAATTATACTTGGGATCAATTCAAAGTGACATTTTTTTTGGACATAAGTGATAATCTTATTGCTTCTGTCGAAACCATGATATAATGTCTTTTGTCCTAACTTTTAAGATGCATGGACCCAGTTAATGATGGAATATGATGACAACTAACAACGATCAAGATACACAATCAAAATAATTAAGTATCTGAATTGCACTATAGATCTAATCAACAAATAAAGCTAATTTCTTATTTTGCATCAGTTTGGAGATATGGTACAGCCAGGGATTAGTGCTCTTATCAGGACTTCTACCAGACCCAACAGTTTCACTCGATTCTATTTCCATATGGTATGCTATAATATCCCTTAAACTTCAAACCCAAAGAAAAAAGGGTGTGTTTTTTTTTTCTTTTTGTTCAAATGAGAATTCAAGAAAGTGTATTGCGATATCTAATGAAGAGCTGTTGCTTGCAATGAATTTTCAGTATGAACTACTGGAACTGGGACATGAACTTCATGCTGGGTCTTTGCGCAGCCACAAGGTTTGTTGAAGCTAGTGCATAGGTCCTATTTATTTTTCATACAACTTTGCCCTTCATTTGTTATTGTGAAAGCTCTGGTCTCTTGGGGTATAGTGGTAAAACCGGGAAGATGTTAAATTTTAAGGTAAAGTTAATAATGTTTCAGGTTTTACTTGATCCTGGTGAAACATGTTGGACGTGACTTATAAATAGGACTAGAAGAATATATATATACAGAGTGAAAATGAATCTATATATATATATGAAATTTTTGGTGGTGATGAAATTAATGAAATTATGAATTTTTGGGAGCAGTGTGAGAGTGAGTAATGAACTGGGAGCAGCACATCCAAAACTGGCAAAATTTGCGGTGATAGTGGTGAACGGGACAAGCGTGGTGATAAGCATAGTGTTCTGCGCATTAATTCTGATATTTAGGGTTGCAATGAGCAAACTCTTCACCTCTGATACTGAAGTCATTCAAGCTGTCTCCAATCTCACCCCTTTGCTTGCCATCTCTGTTCTCTTGAATGGCATTCAACCTATCCTCTCTGGTAATTAACTAACTCTCAAATCCAAATTTCAAGTAATCCGAATTGAATCGGGTAAGATCACAGGGACAATAAGTTGTCGTTGATGCTTCTCAAGACCACCATATATATAGTTTTACAATTCATATATTTGTGGGATTTGTTTTTTTAAAAAAACAAAAAAAAAATTAATCATTTGGCCCTTGTAGTTTTGACTATGTTAAAATTTAAATCTTAAATTTTAACTCGGTTTAACTTAGTTTGTATAGTTTTTGACTTAGTTGAACTTTAACTCAGTGCAATTCAGCATGTCTATAGTTTTAACATTTTAAAATGTTGGTCCCTACATTTTAGAAAAATAAAATTATAAAAATTAAAAAATGGTTACTCTATGTTTCAACCGTATCAAAATTATAGTGGTTGAATTACACTGAGTTAAAGTTTAGAAGTTGTATTACAATTGAGGCAAAATTATTAGGTCCAAAGGATTAATTTTCTCATAAAAGAATTATAGGTCTTTGGTCGATCAGTTTTGAAATATTTGATTTTATCATGGAGTTGTATACTTTTTCTTCTTTCTACCATATTTTATTCTTTTTATTCAAATTATATATAAAATAAATTTTCTAATGTATTGTGTTGTAATGTAGGAGTGGCAATTGGAAGTGGATGGCAAGGTTTGGTGGCTTATGTAAATTTGGTTTGTTATTATGTGATTGGTCTTCCCCTTGGCTGTGTTCTTGGCTTTAAAACCAGTTTGGGAGTAGCAGTAAGTTCAGACTTTTTTCTTTTGGGCAATAACCTTATTTTCAGATTTAATTTGAATAGCCTAGAGTTTTTATATAATTTTTTTTATTTTTGAAAAGAAGCTAATTAAACACAGACAAAATAAATTAATAATAATTAGTAATAAAAATAAAATAAAATTTGATATGCTGATATATAAGGACCAAAGCTTTTATCATTGAATTATTAATTATTCTTAATTACTTGTTGGTTTTATTTTAATTTTGGCTTTAATTATGTGTTAATTAGGGCATGTGGTGGGGCATGATCGCTGGTATATTTTTCCAGACAGTGATTCTTATCATACTTACCGCCAGAACAAATTGGGATGTTGAGGTATATAATTCTCATCAATTAAGGAGACCACCTTACTTATACATTTATAACTTTATTATTTATTTATTTTCTCCAAAGGAAATGAATTATTTATCATTACCATTATCACCATCACTACTACCATTATAATAAAAAAATTATAAATTTAAACTACATGTAATTTTTCCGAATATTTTGTCATATATGAATAATATTTTTATTTTTTAAATTTGACCATAAACACATAAAATTTTCAGATTGTGAAGATAACCTTTTGTTCACTAATTAATTAGTATATAATTCTTCTGATAGAAAGTGATATTTTGTGGAAGGCCAAAAAAAAAAAAAAAGAAAGAAAGAAAGAAAGTGATATATTGTGACCAACCCATCAGGTTTTCTTAATGAAAGCGCATATTAAATAACGGCAATCTACTTTAAGTTTAAAATTTAAGAGAGCTCATTGTCAAATTTTAATCATAAAGAGAGCTATATGCACATAAGTTCATAATCGTAACTAATAGCTGTTGGGTTAAGTTGATAACTCTTAAATAATGTTTACGGTTTAAATTAATTTTATGCGAGAAAAAAAAACCATGAGAGAACTAATTTCTTTTTGTTTCAATAACGCTTGAATATAAATTAATTGATATTCAATCATATTTAAGATTAAGTAGATTAAAAAAAAAGTTCATGACAGTTCTGTGCAATTGAAATTTTTTCCATGTGATCTCACATAGATATAAATTTTTCTTGTCTCCAAGTCCATGTTCATGCATATTCTATTTGAACTCAAAATTTTTCTACGTAGAAATTATTAACATTATTATATTCTTTTTTATAGGTTGAAAAGGCAGTTGCTCGAGTGAAGAGATCCACAGAAGAAGATAAACTAGATTTTCTTGATGATATATAGCTATATAGCGGCTGAGTTTTCCCCCCCTTAATCTTTGTTATAATTAATGTGTTTTTTTTTATTGTACCAATCGATTTTTGAATGGTATAGCAAAACTCTTTAACGTTTGGCAAGTTTCTTCAAAAAGAAAAGGTGCTTATTGTTTTAGTTTTAAAATTGAAAATTCATTGTGGATGGCTCGGTAGCTTAGCTAACGCGGTGTAAGTTCTTTTGTAACTAGGAGGTTATGAATTCAAACATATTTATAACCTCAAAATGCCCCTCTAATTCCAAAAAGATTTTCCTATTGTAAATGTAAGAATTAGTTAATGAATTTGTTTCAGTTACAAGTATAAAACCTAAATCTACTTTAATTATTTCTCAAGTTCATACAAATTTTTCCAAGTCATCCATATGAATTGTATATATTAAAAGGGATTTTCATAAATGTGGTAATGATTAAAGAGTGTATTTTAAGAAAATCCACATACATTTGTTTTAAACAATTAACTAATTTTAATATATATAAATTAGTTATCTAACTCCTATATTTAAAAAAAATGGAGTATTAACCAAAATCATCAAGGTAACAAATTAAATAACTAGCATTTTTTTATAAAAGACAAATGGCGAGTATTAACTGGACTTTTTTTATATATTTTAACAAGAAATTCATAAAACTATCATTTGAAAATATATGTTTTTAATTATCCAATTAATTATTAGTGTCATCCTTATGCCTACTTTTACGGAGAATGACAATTTGACATCAAAAGATAAATTTAATTTCAGTTAAGATCTAGAGATTTTAAAATGTCAGACTTTTACTAAGAAGGTTCAATGGTCGACACTATTTCGATACATCTGTTGGAATATTTTGGTGGAATGATGCGGGAAGGTGTTTGATTCACTAGCTGTTGCGGATAGTCTTAATGCTCATAATACTTTTTTTTTTGTTGTTGCTTGGTTGGATAAGGATAAGGATTTGTTGAATAGATGTGCTTTCTACAAGAATGTAGCACCTACAGATACAAATGTCGACAGTGTTCTTGAGGACCATGTCAAACTGGAGGTGGATAGTTCAAATTTACAGGATGGTAGCGGTGGATGTTGAGAAGTTTTAAGAAATGATACATGACGACTACTGACTGACATATTTCATATATGCTGGCGCTATATGAAATATTAACCGTTATTTATTCTTGACATATTATAACAGTTATTTATATGCTGGCGGTGGATGGTAGCGGTGGATAGTTCATATATGCTGGCGCTATATTTGCTCCGTATAGATAAATTACGATTATTAACCGTTATTTATTCTTGACATATTATAACAGTTATAAGATAACACCCTTTATGTATTGAGGTTTGATGAGGCCATGATATGCACATTGCTATGATAATAATTGACGGGAACATGTGAAAAACCGTCATAATATATGGTGATGCTTATATGATATAAAACGGTCTCATTTTGACAATCATAATTTATTCAGTAACATAAATAATAGTTCTTTTGTAAGAATTGTGACTTTTAATAGCACTAAATAATAGCCTCACGTGGACAATCGTTATGTATTTAGCACAAGGATAACAGTTCCTAATTAAAAACCGTGAACTTTTATAATATATGACAATTTTTATATGATAACCGTGATATATGGTTGTGAGACTCTTCAAGTGAGAGTTTCTGAGCTAGACTATATATAATAGAAATAGTACCTCCCATATCGAATTTCTATGTAATATGGGATAGATCAGGACATTACAGCTTTGCGAGGACAATCAATGGCAACTGTTGATCTATTTAAGTGATAATGTAACTATTTACCTATAAATTATGTCTCTTCACATGAATTAACCATGGAAAGCAATGGATTGAAGAAAACCCTATGAATATCCGTATTATTTGCTAATGATATTTGTGTTTTTTCCTCTATATGGATGATATTCATGTTTTTTTCACCAACTTGTTGCTTTCCTAATTTAATTGCTGATGAGACACAAGGTCTAGGAGATAAACACTTATATTATGAGATATACAAGTCAAGAGTATGATTGATTCAAGCCATAAAGCCTATGAAAACTTGATCCATCCCATATTGCATGACTATTCGATATGGGAAGTACTACTTTATTATATAGAGTTGAGATCAAGTAACTTGGAAACTCTCACATTAAAGAGTCTAGGACTGATCACAATGTTGAATTTCAAAACTCTTAACTTGGTGCCACCTGCTCAATACAAAAATAAGAGATGAACCTTCGATCAGAGCAATAATGGGTTTTCCAAAAAAACATAACTTCACAAAAGCAATTTAATGTCACATTGAATGTTTTATCGCCTCTTGGTACAAATAAACTAGTTTATTCATCATCACATCTCTATTGATCTTTTCGAAGCCACTTCCAGACATATGGATACTTCTAAGAAAGGAGGCATTTACTTAGCAATTCATATCTCCTGAAGTGACTTCAAAAAATATCAACAGAGTAGGAATCGTGAATCAAAGCAATGGATTGACAATTTCTTATAACAAGAAAGGAACCTTCGATCAAAGCAATACTATAGTTTTCAAAAAAACATAACTTCATAAAAGCAATTTAATGTCACCTTGAATGCTTTATCGCTTCTTAGTATAACTGAACTAGTTTATTTATCACATTCTTTTTTATCTTTTAGAAGTCACTTCCGAAGATTTGAATACTTCCAAAAAAGGAAAGATATTTGCTTAGGGATCCATATCTCCTGAAATCACTTCAAAAAGGATCAAGAGGGTATGAATCGTGAATCAAAGTAATGTGCTGACAAATTCTTATAACAAGAAAGGAACCTTCGATCAAAGCAATACTAGGACTTCCAAAAAAAAAATATAGCTTCACAAAAGCAATTTAGGGAAACATAGCTTCACAAAAGCAATTTAACGTCACATTCGATGCTTTATCACAGCGTGACTTTACAAAGGTAACCTAATCGACTAGAGCTCACGAACGAAAACAACTCATGTGGCAGTCACTGAGACAAGGATCAAGTGCATTCACTAACATGATTGTCGCTAAGAAGTCGGACAAAAGCTTTTTATTTTGGGATTCGACTGAAAAAGACTTCCGATGGTTGAAAAAGATAACAGGAGTCGTAGGCTTAAGATATTGGTGGGTTTCACTCAAACAGACTAAGTGTCAAGTATATTCTGTTTCAAATGTTTAAATAGAACATGAATAGTAAGATTTTTTTGGGTTATCGTACTTAAGACTTTACATTACGGTTCGTCTGAAAGAACTGTTATTTATTTGTTTACATTTATCAAGATTATTTGTTAATAACCATTATGTAATTCACTTATTCTATATGGTATTCTACTAAGTGATGTTTTTTTACTTAATAATCGTTATGCATTTCACTTTTTTTTTTATTTTGGTGGTTAATTATGCAACCACCTTTTTTACAAACAAAATAAAAAAAAAGACAAAGTTTATGAACAAACTAAAAATAAAAAATATGAAGATGTTTTAAGAATCTAATGCATCATTATTATTAATAATTGTTATTAATTTGTCTAAGACTGGTTGTTTGTAAGTGTTACTAATGAGTATTCTTTTATGGCGATTGTTAAAAATGAACAATATAAAAACTGTTATTTATTTTATTTCATTACAGTATTTTTTTAAGAACCGTTGAATATATTCCTTTTTTTTACAAAATATTTAAAAAGACAAAACGATAAAATGAAAAAAAAGAAAAAAGAACAGTGGCTAGTAGCCAAATGAACTGATGAGATCACCAGGCTACTCATCACCTGAGGATTGGGCAGGATTATTGTTAGGATCATGGCCAATCCTATACTCATTAAGTATGAGATTGGCCTTCCAGTTCATACTGGAGAGGTATCCATAAAACCTCCTTACGGCATGGTCAATCTGTTGTGCATGCTACAACATTGCTTCAAGTTGAGGAAGCATAGGATGTAGAGGCGGAGGAGGAGGTAAAGGATGACGCCGAGAGTTTTCTGGTATGTCTTCCACATTGCGTTTCATCTTGGTAATTGAGCTAGAGAACAAAGAAGAGGACGATGAAGAAAATGTAAGAAAACAAATGAAAATACAGAGTTTAAATAAGGCACATTTGGAATGGACGTGAAAAAACCATCATTGAACACGTTGGAAGTTGAACAGGCATGGCATAATGAAAGTATACCTGGTTCATTCTCATGATGATGATCATCAGGTGATAATGAGGAGGCACCCATAGTTAGCACGGGAAGAGGAAATGTTTTAAAAGCTTTAATTAACATTTATTAAGTTATAACCATTAAATATGTTGGCAATAATACTTTATGATTCTTAATTAATAATTGTGAATTATTAAGTTGTCTGTTTTAAACTTCTTCTCCCTTTGATTCGATAATGAGACCGAGAATGAAGATGAGGATGAGGATGATGAAGAGGAGGATAAAGACTGTAGGCAAGAAAACAATGATAATGTTCAGTCATCACCACTATTGCTATCCTTATCTTCCTCATCATACTATTCATCCTCCTCTTCCCCGTCCTCTTCCTCATTCTCATCATCGGATGAGGGAGATGAAGGGTCTGACTGCAAGTCATATTTAATATCATTGTGATGAATTATGTGGTTCAACTTCCTATTCAGCATATTGGCATATATCATGAGACGCCTTGTGTCGCGGTTAAGGGTTGTTAACATATGCATCAGAACCTCTATTTCAGGAGGAAGAAGTGGGTGGTGGTGGTAGTGGTGGCGGTGATGGTGGTAGTGGTGGCGGTGGTAGTGGTGGAGGAGGGGGCGGCGGCAAAGGAGCTCCTTGGGAACATAACATGATGAAGGAGAAGGCTGATAAAGAAAAATAGTAAAAAACACAAGGAATATGTGAGTTTAAATAGAGGTCTAATGAATTACGGAGGTTTATGATTTATGATTTATGAAGGTCTAACGGATTATGAAGGGTTATGAGTTATGACTTAGGTGGTGGTGAGGTGTTAGATGACGGTTGTTTCTAAAGACCATTATGATTTGTCTTCGCTGATATATGAGTTGGAAGACAAATCGTTTGTAAGCGTTATATGATGATTGTTTCAAAAGAATCATCACTAAATAAATGTAAGCGCTACTTTTGTCACTACATAAATGACGGTTATTAACTACAACCATTATTTTTGTGTTTTTGCAAATTCCTCCTCTCAATACATAACGGTATGCATAATTAACCGTTACTTTTTAGGGTTATGTATCCTTACACGACCTCCGCCTCGACATATATGATATTTGTTAACTATAATATTATGTATTAAACATTATAAATATACAAATTTATAGTAGTATTGTAAGCTCATAACAATACCTCTAACTATTGCTAAACTGCTAGGGATCTTCTATGAACTTATTTTGTGTTGGTCGAGGGATACAAGAATATAGCATTTTATTCATATTGTTTAGAGGTTATCAATCTACTTACTAGAGGTTGCGATAGGAATCACATCCTTTTTGTGGCATTATTGATGAAACTAGGATACTCGATTATAAGAATTGGAACATTATATTTTGTCATGCCCACGGGAAAATTTTGAACAATAATTACCTAGCTAAGCTCTCTCAAGGAATGGAGAAAATTTTTTGTATTATTGATCAACTACCACTTTCTATTCAAGAGGTGGGGCTTGATGAGGGAAACTAATTTCCCCCTTGTTTGTATTATTGGTTATCTAATAAAGTAATGAAGTTTTTAAGTATTTTTTTTACAGAACTCAGACGATATTCCCCAAACTGATAGTTAAAAATTAATCATCTTAAGGTATAGAAATTATCGAAGTGGTTTTTACCTCTCCCAACAATGCCTTTTCCATTCACATAGCCTGGTTTGAACTCAGAACATCATATTTAAGAAATCTAATCATCTACTAATTATGTCATACTTTATTGATAGTTTTTCGGTATTTATTTTTTTCTTAAGAATAAAGGTAAATGACCAAAGGACATAATTTGTCTATTTAAACAAATGTACAGGCCCAAGAATGCATGTGTCCATTTAAACATATGTACTGGCCCAACATTGCATGGGCCAGATCCTCCATCAAATTGAGATTTGAGGGCATACCTTACTAAATTTAAATTGTTATTTTCAATTTCGGTTTGGTTTTGCTTAGCCCTACACACGATTGTTCTTATTAGTATGAAGTTGATCATGAGGCAATCCTAGTCAGCATACTGATCTATATACGTAGGTCGGTCAATTCTCAAAATTAATAATTACTTTTTGTTTTGCTGATTTGATGTTGGTTTTAGTTGGGAACATACACATCACTTCACAAATGGTTCCCAGAATTTCCCTCACAAATACGAAATGGGGATCATTTTGGTCCACACACAACACACAAACACACAAGGCTGTCTAAGAAAATGTAGGGTAGGCCACAAACCAGAGGGGACATAATAAGACCCATCCCAACAGACAATAGCCCTACACACCGTCCATATCTTTAATTTGTTGGCATATTTTGAATTTTCAATATCTTTGATTTATATTTAGAATAAGATTTTTTATATATATATACTTCATCGTCCTCTGAGTTAGTCAAGGGAAATACTTTATCTCAAATATAATATCTTAATCCACTTTATATTTTAAATTTATAATTTTTCTCAAACTATTCTTATAGATTATTAAGGGAATTTTTGTCAACATGACAGTTTCCAATATAAATGATTAATGGGGCATTTCAGAAAAACCAATATACACTTTTTATAGGTAACTAAATTAAATAATTTTCTTAAATTTTTACATTAATTATCTAGCTCTTACATTAAAAATTAGAGGGAGTGTGTGGGATGTAGGAACTAGTTTTGAGTGATGAGCACCTCAATCTGGATGGTCTTTTTTTTTTAATCATCCAATTGGAAGCAATGTTGTTCAATGCATTATTAAGTACTAGATATAGATACATCTTCCATCAGGGCCTCAAACCGTGGTTCGACACATTGTGAAAGACTGACCCCTTCTATTTGACTCAATCCCCGTTAGTGCTTTCATTTCTTAGAAAAATTATTTTAGTTGGTAAGGAATCCAACGTAAAGATAATTTTTTAAATAAAGATAATTGTTTAACTATCATTTTTTTTAAAAACAAATATTTAAAAATATCAATCAAAAATTTTAAATATAATCCATTAAAATTGTATTTAGACAACGCAAATCTCATGGCAACAATGATTATTAGGGCTTGTTTGGGTTTACGTTCAAAAAGTCCTTTTACACAAGTCAATGCAAAACTTCCCTCACATACTTACCTCATATATCATAAATCTTGTTGGAAAAACAGTTTCTACTGCTAATCCAAACAGATACTAACACTATAATGATCCCCAAAACATGACTTATGAGTATATAAAACCCAAGCATGTAACATACCAAAAGAAATCCTTATATTTAATATTAAATTTAATATACTTAATACTTTATGAAATTTGAGGGGGTGCTAAACGATATTACGGGAGCTGCTCCAACATCATGCTGTTGGTAGTTTGATCATTAAATAAGGATTAGTCAAAGCTCACCTGCACTGATTAAATATGTACCCCTTTCTATGGTAAACTTGTGTAGTTTTTAAATGTTTTTATTTATAGTCATTATTGTTATTTAACTTCTAATCGTCATTTTACACTGACCAAATTTGGTGAAAGAGAAATAGAGCAATTCATAAAGAATATTCCCACAATTGATTCTCTTGTTCCTGAGTTTAGCTACTCGGAAAATATTTGTATGATTAATGGTTTTGGAAGTCTCAAGCAAAAATGCATTTGTTAAAGCTCTTACACCAATTTTTTTTATTTGAATTTTTATTAATATTTGATTATTGATCCATTTGGATTCATAAGTTTAAAATAAATGGGAAAAATAAAATTTACTCAAATGAGATTTTATTAATCATCAAATGAAATACATAGACATAAAGAATGCGAATGACATGATGCAAGATGTTTCGAATGCAGTTAGTTAAGTTAGGCCTCTCTGTTTAAAATTTATCATTTTATCTCTCATTTTTAGTGTTAGATCTATTTATTTAATTTAATTTAATTATTAAATTTAGTTAAGTTAGTTAATATGACATCATTTTTTCTAAAACACCATAATCATCTTCATTAATATTCTCTATCTCTTTCTTAATTACTTTATTATTGTTGAGCGAGTATCAATATAAGTAAATTAGGGAAAAATGACAAATATGAAAAATAGATATTATATTTATGACAAAGATCAACTTCCTAATGAAGTCTTACATTATGGACTGTAGGGAGTATTAGATTTTTTTTAAAAAATATATTAATATATTATAAATTTTTACAAGTTTCTTTCTTTCTATATGAAATAGTGGTGGTATACCGTCCCAATAAATTAAACAAAACCAAAGACACTACTACATATTTGCGTATTTATAATGCTTAATACATAACAATTACAGCTAATAAACATCATGTATGTTGAGGCGGAGGCCATGCAAGGATATATAACACTTAAAAGTAACAGTTAATTGTGCATACCGTCATGTATTACAAGGAGGAATTCGTAAAAACACAAAAGTAACGGTTGTAGTAAATAATTGTAATTTATTTAGTGACAAAAGTGACAATTCTTTTGAAACAACAATCATGTAACACTTACAAACGATTCGTTTTCCAATCATTATATCAGCGAAAACAAACCATAACGGTCTTCAGAAATAACCGTCATCTAACACCCCCACCACCACCTAAGTCATAACTCATAACCCTTCGTACGTTAGACCTTCATAAGTCATAAGTCATAACTCAAAACTATTCATAATTCATTAGACCTCTATTTAAACTCACATATTTCTTGTGATTTTTACTACTTTTTTTATCGGTCTTTTTCTTCTCCTTCATCATGTTAAGTTCCTAGAGAGCTCCTCCTCCTCCTCCTCCTAGGCTCTTATGCAGATGTCAACAAGCCTTGACCGCAACACAAACTATCCTTTACCGAGACACAAGCCTTGACTGCGACACAATACGTCTTGCTGCGTACTCCAATACGCTGAATAGGAAGTTGAATCACATATTTCATCACAATGATGTTGAATATGACTTGCAGTCAGACCCTTCATCTCCATCCTCCAATTGTGAGGATGAGGATGAGGATGTGGAAGAGGACGAGGATGACGGCAGTGGCAGTGATAACTGAACATCATCACTGTTTTCTTGTTTGTCGTCGTCTTCCTCCTCATCGTCCTCTTCCTCCTCGTCCTCCTTGTCTTCATCCTCATCCTCATTATCATCATTGGAACAGAAGGATATGAAGTGTAAAAAAATAACTTAATAATTCACAGTTATTAATCAAGAACCATAACGTATTCTTACAACATACTTAATGGTTCTAACTTAATAAACATTAATTAAAGCTTTCAAAAACTTTCCTATTCCCCTTGTTGACTATGGGTACCTCCTCCTTATCATCCAATGATAGTCATCATGAGAATGAACCATGTACTCTTTCATTATGCCCTGTCTGTTTAACTTACAACGCGTGCAATGATGATTTTTTAATGTCCCTTCCAGATGTGTATTATCTAAACTCCACATTTTTATTGGTTTTTCCTATATTTTCTTTATCATCCTTCTCTTTGTTCTCAAGCTCAATTGCCAAGATGAAACGCTATGCAGAAGACATTCCAAAAAAACTCTTGGCATCATCTTCTAGCTCCTCTTTCTCTTCCCCCTCAACCTCAACCTCTACCTCCTGCTTCTCCTCCCCAACATCCGCCTCCGTCGCCTCCACATCCTGTGATTACTCAACAAGAGGCAATGTTGCGATATGCATAATAGATTGACCATGTCGTGAGGAGTTCGTTAGTAACACTTACAAACGATCAGTCTTGGAAAAATTAAAAATGATTATTAAAAACCAACAATTACCATTTATAAAGGACAAACCAAAAGATGAACTCCCTTCACTAACACGCATTGAAGGGCTCGTCCACTCGACCTATAAGCTTCACTAACAGCAGGGACGTCTGGACTATTGTTTGAAGGAACTTATCATTCTCGTTCGCTTTTTGAATGAGGAAGTTGATAAGTTACTGGAGAAGGAAGAATATGATGATGCAATAGATTCTTAAAACATCTCCATAATTTTTTTTTAGTTTGTTTATACATTTTTTCTTTTTGTTTTTTATTTTGTTTGTAAAAAAAGGTGGTTGCATAATCAACCACCAAAATTAAAAAAAAAAAAGTGAAATACATAACTTTTATTAAATAAAACATGTCACTTATTAGAATATCATGTAAAAAAAGTGAATTACATAACGATTATTAATAAAGAACCGTGATAAATGTAAACAAATAAATAACAGTTATTTCGGGCGAACTATGATGTAAAGTTTTAGGCATGATAACCCAAAAAACTCTATCATTCCTCTTCTTTTTAAACTTTTGAAGCATAATGCACTTTGACACTTAATCTGTTCGAACAAAATTCACTAATATCATAACCCTACGACTCATGTTTTCTTTTCTAGCCATCGAGAGTCATTTTTAGTCGAATCCCACCATAAAAAGCTTTCGTCCGACTTCTCAGTAATAGCAGCGCTAGAGAATGCACTTGATCCTAATCTCAGTGATTATGGGACGAGTTGCTTTTGTTCAAGAGCCCTAGTCAATTGGGTTGCCTTTGTGAAGTCATGCCGCGATAAAACATCCAAGGTGACATTAAATTACTTTTGTAAAGTTATTTTTTTTAGAAAATCCATTATTGCTCTAATCGAATGTTATTTAAATTGTTTTTGTGAAATTATGTTTTTTTAAAAAAATCAGTATTGCTCTGATCGAAGGTTCCTTTCTTGTTATAAGAAGTTGTCAACCCATTTCTTTAATTTACAATTCATACTCTCTTGATATTTTTCGAAGTGATTTCGGGGAGATATGGATTATAAGCAAATACTTTTCCTTTCTTAGAAGTATCCTTATCTCTGGAAATCACTTCGAAAAGATCAAAAGAGATGTGATAAATAAACTAGTTCAGTTGTACCAAAATGTGATAAATCATTCAAAGTGATATTAAATTGCTTTTGTGAAGTTAAGTTTTTTTGGAAGCCATAGTATTGCTCTGATTGAAGGTTCCTTTCCTATTACAGGAAGTTGTCAACACATTGCTTTGATTCACATTTCCTACTTTGTTGATCTTTTTTGAAGTCACTTAAGGAGATATGGATCCTAAGCAAATACCTCCTTTGTTAGAAGTATCCATATCTCCAAAAGTGACTTCGAAAATGTCAATATGGATGTCATGAATAAACTATATCAGTTGTACCAAGAAACGATAAAGTATTCAAAGTGACATTAAATTTTTTTTGTGAAGTTATGTTTTTTTTAGAAAACTCATTATTGCTCTGATCAAATGTTCCTCTCCTATTTTTGTATTGAGCAGGTGGTTCCAAGTTAAGAGCTTTGAAATTCAGCATTGTGATCAGTCCTAGACTCTTTATTGTGAGAGTTTCTGAGCTACTTGGTCCCGACTCTATCTAATAAAGTAGTACTTCCTATATCGAGTAGCCATGCAATATGAGATAGATCAAGATTTTTTAGGCTTTATGGCTTGAATCAATCACACCCTTAACATGTATATCTCATAATGTAAGTGTTTATCACCTATATCTTGTGTTTCATCAGCAATTAAGCCAGGAAAGCAACATGTTGGTGAAATAAACACAAATATCATCAACAATTAATATGGATAATCATAGGGTTCCCCCCCAATCCATTGCTTTCCACTATTAATTCCTGTGAAGAGACATAATTTATAGATAAAAAGTTATATTATCACTTAGATATGTCAACAGTTACTATTGATTATCCCCACAAAGCATGAAATGTCATGATCTATCTTATATTTCATAGAAATTTGATATGGGAGGTATTATTTCTATTATATACAATCTAGTCCAATTAACTCAAAAACTCTCACTTAAAGAGTCTCACAACCATATATCACAGCTATTATATAAAAACCATCATATATTATAAAAGTTCACGATTCTTAATTAGGAACCGTTATCCTTGTATTAAATGCATAACGGTTGTTTACGTGAGAGCGTTATTTAGTGTTATTAAAAGTCATGGTTTTTACAAAAGAACCGTTATTTATGTTACTGAATAAATTATGGTTGTCAAAATAAGACCGTTATGTATCATATAAACATTACCATATATTATGACGGTTTTTCTCATGTGTTTGCCAATTATTTTCACAACAATACGTATATCATGGCTTCACCACACCTTAATACATAACATGTGTTATCTTATAACTGTTATAATATGCCAAAAATAAATAACAATTAAGAACTATAATTTATCTGTGTGGAGCAAATACATACGTCAGCATATATAACAGTTCAAAACCATGAAGTATGACAATTAATAACTTTCATGTATCACGATTTCTGTAATAGTGAGAACGCATCAAGCGGGAACAAATGAGAGTCCAATTATAATTTTAAAAATAATATTATCAAAATAAAATCTGTAAAGAAATATATCAGAATGCAGTGACACTAACACATATATTTACGTTATGTGAAATTTTTTAATCATTCAATTTTTTATACATTTTTTCAGATTTTGTGTAATTTTTTATTTTTTAAAAATATGCTTACATACAAAAATGATTTAAATCTAAGTATCTAGATATTAAAAAAATGAATCTAATATTTTAAACGGAGAATACTCTACACTTTTATATAAATAATTTAATCATTAAAAAATCTTACAATAAGTGTACATCATGTAGTCATTTGATAAGATGTCGTGCATAAAATAACCATAGGTCGTAATATACAATTGACAGCTCAAAAAATCTTAGTGAGTAAATTGTTGATGTGAATCTCCACCATAATATTATTGGGTTTCAACGAAATAAAACCAAACATGTACAACTTATATTTAAAAGTATAATAAGTGAACAATGCACTGACAAATGATTAGACTACCTAGCCTAGCTAGTATCATATAGGGATAAAGATTCCCTAATCGATTTGGAAAACTGACAACCAAGAAAGAGACTTCCAAATCAAACATGTGGCCAGAAAAAAATATCAAGATTTAAGAGCGAGGAAAAAATCTGATCACAGAATAATTATGGAGATCAATTTGTGTGAAGGTATGACAAATCTCAATCATTTTCCAACATGAAACCTCAAGAAAGTGATGGCACAAGAAGAAACTTAAGACCACATTTTTTTTTTTTTGATCGAAAAAGAAACAAGACCACATTCACTCAACTTGAGTGGCTTTGAATTAATGTTGTTGTTATTCTTTGTTGTTGTTAATGTTATGTGTTGTTATTTCCTTCAAGTCATTTTCTCTGTTTCAACGCTCCTCAACTTGTTTGGTTGGCCTCAAATAGTCATTTTCAATTCACACCACTTGTTACATTGTTACTTTCAAGTATCTAGACGTTTTTTTCACATTGTATGAAATTTCTATACAATTTACTCCATCCTTTCCGGGTAAAATATTAAAATTATCCTCAACAAAAAGTCTTTAGTTAGAGGATTTTGCCCAATTAGTTATAGAAAGTTTCATAATTGGTGAAATTAAATGAAAAATATCTTAAACAAAACATATTAAATTCTGAAAAATGCAAAAGTTGCTTATAATAAGCCCGGGACGAAATATTGCTCATAATTTATAAATATCATCATTTGCTATAAATTTGTACTCTTTTCAGTTCTAAATAATGGAGTTAAATAACTAATATATATATATATATAATGAAAATTAGTTAAGTTAGTTATAATTATAATAAATTTGTGTTTATTTTTATAAAATTCCCCGTTTTAATCATTATTGGTGTTGATGGAAATCTGAACCCCTTAATATATACATAATTAATATGGGATAATGTGAGGGGGGGAAATTGAATTTGAGATTCAAAGTAGATTGAGATTTTATATGTAATAGCTCATATATTTAGGATGGAAAAGAAGCATTTTATATTATGTTAATAAACGAGTAAAATAGCATCCCACAAAAATCCAAAAGAAAAAAAAAATCCAACACTCTGATGGTATTTTCTAATAACATCTAACATTATAATCTTATTTATGGTGCATTTGGTATAGTACATTGATATTAATTTCCTTGTGTATCCAACACCCCTTACTATTATTTTTCAGTTACATCTACCAATTTAATCTTATTTATAGTTTAAAAGGTATTAGATGGATAATAAATACATCTTGAAAATAACATCAAGACAGTATATGCTACTTAACTCTAACTATTAAGTTTAAAAAATCACAAGTCTTGCGCTTTTCTTCAAGTATAAAAGATGAACCACATTATTCATCATAAATAAATAAAAAAGTAAATCTAGATCCTCTAAACACTTTTCCAAAGATTAAAGTAGGAAGATAAAAATAAAATAAGCGGATTCCCCTTTTCCCGTTATGAACCCACGTAAGTGGAACCCACTATTTTCTTCTATTTTTCTCTAGATACTTTTCTTTTTGGGTGAATTTTTCTCTAGCTACTTTAGTCAATGAAGTATTTGAGTAGATCTGATTTAATAATATGATTATTAGAATTTAATTAAGTTAACAATTCTTTTGATATCAAAAAGGCAAAGTTTGTTGATAACTTTTAAAAGTTAGTGCTAGATTTCTTAAATTTAATAGTATGTTAAGTCCTATAAAAATACTTAACAATACTCTAACTTATAAATAATAACAATTATTAAATTTTCAACTTAACTTTTTAATTAATATATTTAAATATGATTTTCCCACTTTAAAAAGTTATATGAGAGTCAATCAATAATTTAGAGTGTGTTTAATTTCACTTGAAAATTACAAGCATAATTTTAGTGATTTTTAACGGGAAATCAAACATTTAAAATACAATTACTAGCTAAACTACAAAAAAACATGTAATTTCCGATGAAGGAGATTTTTTGTGATAGAATTTCGTCGCGACGGAACAAATTCCATCGCAATTTGAGATAGAATTTGTTTCATCGCAAATTCCGTCACAAATTTCCCTACACCATTTTTCAAAGAAAACCTCCAGCCGGCAACCGCCATCGCAGACCACCGCCACCTCGCGCCTCCAACCGCCTATGTCTTGCTCAACCGCCGCATGTCCCGGTCAATTGCCACATGTCACCCTCCATCATGTGCCATGTGTCGCCCTCCGTCACCCGCCACATGTCGATAGCACAAATTGGTTGCATTTTGTGACCATGTTGAGATTCGAAGCCATGACCTCTCACGTCTGTGCCAGTGCCTTTGCCAGTTGAGCTAGGAAGAACCTGTGTGATTTAAATGCAAAATCATATTATATATATATATATATATATATATATATATATATATATATATATATTATTAAACATTACAATTAGTTTCCTTATTTTTGTTACGTAAATATTATATCTAAATTTTTATTATTAATATATTTTTCTATTCATTTTATTATATATTTTATTTTTATTGTATTTATAAAATTTGTATTTGTATACAATATATTATCAAAAATATATATATTAATTTCAATAATAAATATGAATTAATAATTTTTTTATTTATGTTATAATTTAATACTTTTTTTGTCAAAAATTATATTATAATTTAATAATAATATAAATTTTAAATTATAATATAATTAATATATAATAATTAGATTAATCATTAATTAAATAAATCATAATAAAAAATTGTAAAAAAATTAATTAACATATATTTCCGATGGAATTTTCTACGAATAAATTTTGTCAAATTTTCCGACGGAATTTTCATATGTAAATCGGTACAAAACTTTACGTTATGATTTGCGACAGAATTTCCTACGGATGTTTTCCATCTAAAACTTTCTGACGGAATTTCTGACGATCTTTAGACGATTTTAAGTAAATATATTAAGTATACATTTTACTATATTTAACACACTCACGCACAAAGAGGTTTTTTAGAATGTTTTGTATTGATGTAAACTGTTTTATGAAATTTTAAGTGCCTTTTGCATCTTTTCTTCTAAAATATCCATAGAAGTATATGAAATTTACATACTGCTTGTCAAAAAATAGTAATTAATATTTCTAATTCATATTAAATAATAAAAAATTTAAAATTGAAATATTAACTAAATTATTTTCTAAAAAATCACATTTATGTGTTAAGAAAAATCATTCTAGTTTAAGCTAATATTGGTAAAAATGAGTTTTATTTCAATAATACTATCATGACATGACATGCTTGAATTATTTTTTTGATTATTCTCTTAGAAAACAAAAAAAAATTCATTTGATTTAACATATATTAATGTTGATATATAGAGGCATAAAATCATAAAGCAATGATATTTGGTCAAAAATGTTACATTAGGCTTTGCCACGAAATTCTCCTTTGGAGCTTGTTATGATTCTCCCAGACTCAATTCATACCACACAACTAATTAATATTTGGTTATTCTAACAGTAATGGTTATATGTTAGTCTTATTTTTAAAAAATAAAATATATTTAATCTTTCTAATTTTACGTAAGTTTTTATTTTGATATCTTAATTATTAATGAAGTCAATACGCTTACAAATTTCAATGAGATCTATTTTAAATTGTAGAATACTAATTAATTTTTTTCTAAGATGCTAAAAATAAAAAAATTATGTATTGATAGAATTTTTTTAAAACTCAATCCTTTGAATATTTTGATACAAAATGCACTGTATATTATACGAATTCAATTTTCCATATGATTCTCATAATAATTAAAATTTAAACTCTTAATAAATGTGAATTCACTCTCTCTCTCTCTTTCAGATGCGCTGATTATATCATTTTATGCTCTCAATCAAGAAGATTAAGAAAAATTAGGTATAAGGATTAAAACGGTGAAGCTCACTTGTAGATCTACAATCCAGCTTTAAGAATTATCAAGTCAGATTTCTGAAACTCTCTTAAAAGCTCATTGATAGATTTTAAAATCTACAATACAACTTCAAGGACTGATCATTTATTAAAAACGTTGGTTAGCATAAACCTTTTTGAAAATTAGTAAGAAGAAGAAATGCAGGGAAGATGAGAATTAATACATAATAAATATATTAATCATTAATTAAATAAATTATAATAAAAAAATTAATTAATACCTATTTCCGATGGGAAATTTCCATCGCAAATTCTGATTTTTTTTTGAAACTTTCTGTCGCAAATTTTGGTTTGCTATAGCATTTTTCCATGGGAAATTTCTGTCGCAAATTCTGATTTTTTTTGAAAAATTTCCATCGGAAATTCTGATTTGCGACGGAATTTGAGACTGAATTTTTCCATGGGAAATTCCCGTCGCAAATTCTGATTTGTGATGGAATTTCCGATCGACTTTTTCCTCGCAAATTCTGCCTGAAAATTTGCGACGAAATTTCCAACGGTTTTTGAATGACTTTTGTGACGGAATTTTTTTCCGTCTCAAATTCTATCAGAAATTGATGGTTTTTTTGTAGTGATGTTTGTTTTTAAACATCCAAGATACTTTAGATAGTTATGTTTATTATCATTAGATAAAATAATTTTTATTCAATTATCATCATCACTATTAGGATTCTATTTATCTTTTATATAATTATATGATACCAGTATTATTGGGTTATATTAAAGTAATATTGTTGGATTCAATTGAAGGTAGTGTTTTTAAAGACACTTTTTGTGTTTATAAATAATAGAATCCGATACCTCTTTGCTTAAGTGGTTATAATTCCTTGCGATAAGACCAAACATTTCCTTGTTAGTTATCTTCCAGGACCTGAATATCTTTTTTGGTGCAATACAAATAGTATGCTTACTCTGTCAACAACAAAGACTAATCTCTCCTTAAATATTAGGGGAAA
This sequence comes from Albizia julibrissin, assembly GCA_037074505.1. Classification (NCBI taxonomy): domain Eukaryota; kingdom Viridiplantae; phylum Streptophyta; class Magnoliopsida; order Fabales; family Fabaceae; genus Albizia; species Albizia julibrissin. The sequence goes on along the minus strand of CM073484.1, from coordinate 18,639,829 downwards.
AGGGTAGACCACATTCTATTTTTCCTATCTAAGTTAATCTTGAACAATAATTTATGAATATCTTCATGTAGAAGTGTAATGATTGAATTTTTCTTTATTATTCAATTTATCTATAATGTTCCTTGCAAGATAACTTGCACTACTACAAAATCACTAATATATAACGATTATTATTAGACATAAATTACAATTCTAAACTAGGGCACTATATATGTTCATTTCTGAACCGTTATATATACACTACATAAATTACAATTTCAAATTGGGGCACTATATATATTCATTTCTGAACCGTTATATATGCACTGTAATATATTTAGGGCATATATAACGGTTATTTATTAATAACTATATTGTATTGATTTTATTTTTTTGTTTTATTTAGTTTTATTATTAATATTTATTATATAAAACATAATAAGATCATTGATAATAACAAGATAATAATACTAAATACAAAAATTTATTTATAATATTTAAAATTCAATACGTTATCAAAAAAATCAATACAATATAGATAAAAATCATAAAATTTTAAAGAAATTAATCATTCAAACACTCTAGAAAACTATCTTATAATTTTTTGAATTCTAAAAGAAAATCTATTAAAAATTCTATAATATTCTCCTTCAATGCCTTTGTTATAAATTGTCGATCACGTATCAATACTCCAGAGTTCCATTAACTGCAAAAAGATAATATAAATATGAAAATCAAAATACATATAGTAAAAAATATCAAATATTAAAACTTGAACAAATCTCATATTTGATTTCAACATACTTACTAAAATTTAGGAACGTGAGAAGGTGAAAGTTTAAGTAGATCGTGATCCAACAAATTGCTAAAATTAGGAGAAAAAAATTATATTGATTATAGTTTATACAACCTAAGGTAATCAAAATTATTTTGACTACAATAAAAAATAAAAAATAATAATATATTTTACCTTATTGTTTTTTGTGCTCCTTACTTTTCTCCGGTATTTTTCTTTGTTTTTATCTTTAAATCAAAGGTCATCATCAGAAAATTAGATATCGCTTTTTGTTTGCAATTCTTCTTCCTAGATAATTCAGCGAACTTAAGCGTCAACTAGTGAGCTCTTGTTATATAAAAAAATAAAATGAAACTAAAAATATTAATTGAAAAAAATAAAATAAAAGCTTACTCAAGAAAGAATCACGAGGGGAAGGAGTTGTAGAGTGAAGATATGAATGAAAGCTTACTCATGTTAGTAGTGGAGGATGGAACCTGCAGCGGCAGAGCAAACCCATGAAAAGAAGAGTTATGAGACTCACTAAAGAACCTTTGAGATGTTTAAGAAGGTATTGGAAGAATTGTATCAAATAATTTTTTTTCCATGATCCTACCTCCTTATATTATATTTTTCAGAATCCCGCCTTTTTGGATGAAAACATACTTAACAGTTCTTTGTTAAGAACTATAATGTATTGTCCATAATATTAATAAATATATCAATAAAGAATATATTGTTAAATTACATAATAGTTATTTGTGAAGAACATTATTGTCAAATAATTTTTTTATATAACATGATATTTAACGGTTCTTTTATAAAGAACTGTAATATAATGTCAAATAATTTTTTTTTCATAATCTCACATTTTTATACTAAATAATACTTAATGGTTCTTTGTAAATAATCGTCGTCCAGAATATTAATTAATATATCAATAAAAAATATATTAATATATTGTTAAATTACTTAACCGTTGCTTGTGAAGAACTATATTGTCAAATAATTTTTTATATAAAAGGATACTTAATGGTCCTTTATAAAGAACCGTAATATATTGTTAAATAATTTTTTTAGAATTTCACCTTTTTATATTAAATAATACTTAACCGACCTTTGTGAAGAACCATAATGTATTTTTCATAATATTAATTTATATATCTATAACATCTCATTTTTAGTCACCACTATTTCTTGTATATAATTGATACAATTAATGGAATACAATGGTGAATTATGATGCACATAAACTGGTAAACATTCCAATCGGTGGTTATACACAACTAGGCTAAGCTATGACACAAAGGAACAATTATTGTTCACTTAAATGTCAAACATTGTAACCTAAGTTAGAGCATGAAAGGACACAAATCTTGGCTCAATATTGGTGATAAAATTCGGCCAAAACAAGGGAAGAAGAGCAAGGCATGAATTTTTATAAAAATATAATGACAAAATGATAATTTTTCATAAAACAAGAAACTAATTATTTTCTCCGAATATTGGGCTAATTTTCAGCTAAAAAGGAGAAATAAGAGGTAAAATGATTATTTGATAATAAATATATGGATTAGAGCATTTGTGGCCAAGTATTAAGTTAGAAGAAAAGTCAAAAGGTAAAGAGGACATAATTACTTAATAAAAGGAGCAATTGTGCAATAATGCAAGAAGCAATAAATATTCTCCTTTTTCCTTGGTATTTTCAGTTAAAGAGGAGAGAGCAATGGAGAAATAATTTTCTTGGTCTAAATTAAATCAAGAAAGAGTGATTTGTGGCCAAGTAAAATTTAGAGTTGAAAAGTCAAAAATAAGAGTAATAAAGAGCTCTCTTACATATTAATTGTAAGGGGATAAATGAAGATAATATAAAAGCTCTCCTTTCCATTTCAAGATTCACTTTTCGGTCAAAGAAAATAAACGAAGAGGAAAAGATGAAGGCAATTAAAATGGGCACATGGTAATTGCATTAAAAAAATATTATTATTGCAAGAAAGAGAAGAGATATTTTAAAGCTCCTTAACCCTTATCTCTTGCTCATATTTTGGTCAAGCAACACAAAATAGAGAGAGAGAGAAGAGTTTCAAGAACTTGAAGAACATCAGAGGTCTTAGGGTTCGAGAGGGCAAAATCCAAAGTAAGAACTTGAAATCAAAGTGCTTATGCCTTCTAATCTACCCAGAACTTCTTCTAACGTCTTCTTCTTGAAAATCATGGTTAGCAAGCAAAATCAAAAGAGAAGAGAGATAGGGCAGTGGTGTGTAGAAAGAGAAAGTTAAGCAACCTAGAGGTAGTCTCACAAACTTTGATCATCTTGCCTTATATGATGTTGTTGTGGTTATTGTTGTTGATTTTGGCTTGGTTTGGTTGGTTTTGTGAAATTTAGGAGATGAAACCCTAAGAGGAAATGCTGCCAAAATTTCTATGAATCATGTTTATTAAGTGTTTAAGTAGTTAATCTTGTGATTATAAGTGAAAAGGAAGTGGTTAATCAAGAGAAATCAAGAAAACCCAATTTCTCTTCTAGGGTTCTGATTTTTGGCAAAGAGCAAAACCATATGAAGGAGTTGGAATTTTGTAATTTTGATGATTCCATTAGATTTAGAAAGGAAAATTGTGTAGAAATGCATAAGTTCATAATTTTTGGATGTTGGTATGAAAATATGAAAATTATTGAAGTTAAGGGGAAATGTTGTTTGATTTGTCTTACTGGAGGCAATATTATAGTGCAAAGAAATTCTTTAGTCAAACCTGGTCCAAAAATTATGAAATTTAACAGGATTAAATTATACATCTAGGATTAAATTATGAAATTCTTTAGTCAAACTAGGTCCAAAAATTATGTTATAGGTAGGTTACAATTTTTGGATTAGTATATTAAAAGATATGAATTTTTAAAGTTGTGCCCTGTTTCTAAAATGCAATATGGAACATGATAAGTTTGGCTAATTTCTAGGAAAAATGTGATAACATTGACCAACCTTGGTTATTTTTCCATGAAAATAAACTTAAAAATATTCACATAGGCTTTGGAATCAGTCAATTTGAAATTTCCTAGAATTAATTATGATTTTTTAAAATTGACTGAAAATCTATCAGTTTTCTGGAAAACAGTGAAACTGCACCGTGCAGTGTTGTACTATGCAGAAACTACTGTAACTACATTAGTTAACCAGCAGAATGTGATTAAAGGTAGTAATAGTACAAGTAGAAATTTGTAATAGCCGAGTCGGAACAAGAGTATAGGAATGATATTGGAACTTAAAAAGGACTCAGGTGGTAACTCTTTCTTTCATACATTATGTGATTATTTATATGTTTATGTATGACATCTCCTCTAACATGAGCATAGTATTTGGGGACACGCATATTAGCTTAGCTGTGGTCTGAGAACCAGCGAAGTCGCAGAGTTAAGCCAAGGTTGCAAACATTCTTTTGGCCTTGGATAGTGTGCACACAGCATTCTATCATCTTACATGATATGGTGCATTGCATATTTACTTTCATAGTTTGTATGTTTGAAATGCATGTTGTTATTCAGATTCGCTCGAATCTCACCCTTTTTCAACATCACAAACATTACAGCTGAGGCTAGCAGCTCGAAAGGCAAGGCAGCAATTACCGGTGAATAGGGTCCTGATGCAGGTTGAAGCTGCTGTTAGTTATTTAGAATTGTACTTTTTATTTTTGTTGAACACTTTGTATATATTTTTCAAATCCTACGGGGAATTCCTGTAATATAAATAAGTACTTAATGTTAGTATATTTCCGCTATCTCTGTATACCTTACGGAACTGTGCGCTTATTAATCTGTGAATATTGAAATGTCAAATAATTTTTTTTAGAATCTCACCATTTTATATTAATAATACTTAACGGTTCTTTATGAAGAACCGTAATTATTGTCCATAATATTAATTAATATATCAATAAAGAATATATTAATATATTGTTAAATTATTTAACGATTACTTATGAAAAACTGGATTGTCCAATAATTTTTTTATATCAAAGGATACTTAACAATCCTTTATAAAGAACCGTAATATATTGTCAAATAGTTTTTTTTTTCAAGAATCTCACTTTTTTGTGTTAAATAATACTTAAAGGTTCTTTGTGAAGAACTATAATACATTGTCCTTAATATTAATTAATATATCAATAAAGAATATATTAATATATTGTTACATTACTTCACGGTTACTTGTGAAGAATTGCATTGTAAAATGATTTTTTTATATAACAGGATATTTGATTGTTCTTTATAAAGTACCGTAATATATTGTCAAATAATTTTTTTTTTCAAAATCTCACCTTTTTATATTAAATAATACTTAACTTTTTTTTTGAAGATTTGTAATGTGTTGTCAAATAACCTTTTTATAGAATCTCACCATCTTATATTTGATATTTTTTAGAATCCCGCCTTCTTATAGATGACGATTATCATTTTTAACCGTTAAATAATCTTAAAAAATATATAACGGTTCTTTATGAAGAATTATCAATTATTATGAAATAAATTTATTCAGAATCTCGTCTTCTTATATATGACGCTTTTCATTGATAAGTGTTAAGTATTCTTAAAGAATACATTACGGTTCTTTATGAAAAATTGTCAAGTATTGTCAAATATAATTTTTTTTAGAATCCCGCCTCCTTAATTAAGATATTTATATTAGAATAATATCAGAACATATTATATTTATTTTAAAAGTATAAATCTGAGATATTATTAGATAATAATATCTTAATATCTAATAATATCTCAGATTTATATAATCATACTTTATGGTTAATTATTATTACCGTTATGTATTTGTTTGTAAGTGTTACATACCAATTTTTTTGTAAGAATCATCATATTTGTCATTAAATAAATTACGGTTATCAATTACAATTGTTATTTTGTGTTTTCATGGATTCCGTCTTTCAATACATGATGATGCACAACTTTAACCGTTATGTTTTAGTATTATATATTCTTGCGTGATCTTCGCCTCAACATACATGATGTTTATTAGCTGTAACCGTTATTTATTAAGCGTTATATATATCCAAATCTATAGTAGTGTTGATTACTTATCCATGCAAGAGATATATAGCAATAGCTCTTCTAATTATAGTAAATTGATCTCACGCAATTAACTTATGTTCTCAAATTGGAGAAATACTTACATAATCCATGAATACCACCTCATCTATACTCTGACTAATTAAAATACCACAACTCATCTTATGTTAAGTATACATGACATATCAATCATCTGGAGGAATTCATATTTTATGACTTTAAAAAAACTTTTTAATTTTTAAAAAACAAAAAAAATACAATTCCGTCCCATCATAATGGCATCATCCCTAAAATCATAAAATTTGAATTTTTTATATATAACTCATCTATCATGTAGGATTAATTAGTCAGTGTAGGGATGTGGTGGCCCTCCTAGGGTCTGTTTAGTTCAACGGAGGGGAGGGGATGTGAGGGATTTTAATGGAGGGGAGGGGATATGAAGTGATATGAGAGATTTTAATATTACCTTGTTTAACTTGATCAAAAGGAATGAGAGGGGAATGATTTTAATGTTACCTTGTTTGGTTCAAGCGGGGAGGGGAGGGAAATTATTTTCACATGGACAACTTTACCCCTATATTATAAGTGATTTTTTTCCAAACTCTATTAAATGTATAATAAAATTTAAATATAAATAAAATTTTTATGTCCTAAATTATAATCAAATTAAATCAAATGCAAGACAATAAAACCAACACTATATCATTTACCAAAATAAGGAGTTCACCATATTATTATCTTACTAAAGTAAGACATCAGCCAACCACATGGCATCCCAAAAAATATGCAGGATAGCATTAAAAAGGCCACTAAATGTGTTACTCAGATGAACATGAATGACAATGCAGACATAATTTTAAGTTTTGCTAGTGTTTATTCCTATTGTGTCTAATCTTTCTGTTAATTGTGTTTTTAAGTAGTTATTGGCAATAAGGATATTATATGACTATATCTGATTGTTTTTATGCAGATTAGATGTATTTCTTATTCACCATCCTAGGTATACTATAACTACTAATGGTTTGTGATGGACCTTTTTTAACTTGAGAACCTTGCAAAGCATTGAATATTTGACATAAATATAGACACGGGTGGCATTAAATTTGAAGTGTCTAATTTAATATGCGCTACCATGTCCAAGGACAAACTTGCTTATATTCCTCCCTGCCTTTTGGGGTCCTATTTAGATAGTTCAAGAAAAAACTGTATAATGTATACAATATACACCTAAAATCATAATGTAAAATACACTCACAATTAGAATATAATCAAATGCAAGACAATAAAACCAAACACCATGTCATTTACCAAAATAAGGAGTTTATCATAATATAATCTTACTAATGTAAGACATCAAGTGCCAACCATATGGCATCCAAAAAATATGCAGCATGGCATTAAAGGCCACCAAATGCCATAATATGGCAAACCAAAATATGAATGGTGGCATATATTGCCATCACAAGGAAAATTAAAGTATCTAAGGTGGCATCAAATTCCATCGTAGGGCAAAACAAAATATCTAAGGTTGCATCACATGCTAACCACCGAACACCATTTTCATAATAACCTGCTTGCGCATTGGAGGGAGCATTCAATCACTGCCCTGAGTTTGCTAACATCATGCATGAGGAAGCAAAAAATGTCGAAGACCTTATCTTTATCACATCTACTCTTTCGAATCAGCTTAAAAGTGTCATTCTCTGAAATTTGTGGTGCATATCTCTCTCTAAAAACTTGATTTCCTTCACTTATGGAACTTGCTATTTCTTGCATTTGCTTTGTAATTAGAACTCCATAAGAAGTGACTCTATTATTGTTTGCAGCAACCCTTCTAGTCCTCTCAGAGCTCTCACTTTGTGCTCCATGAGACAGCTTTTCAAAATACTGCGTCAGGACCTTGCATCACTCCTGGTATATGTAACTCTGCACATACTCGATCATATGCTCTATAAACTCCTTGAAGTGATCGTTCGGCCCTCTCTCGACAATATCATTTTTCTTCCCATTCCAAAAGGTCATGTTCGGAAAGAAATCCATGGTAGTGAAGATCCAGTACTCATTTGACATATCGATATCCAGGAACACCTGCTTCCAGTACAACGTGTCCACTGTATCCAAGTAGGTAAGGTACTAGTCAACGAGAGTATCATAAGCTCGCTCTGCTCGTTTGTACCTTCCTTGTACATATTCCCATAGCTCCTCGTCTCCACTCGGGAGCTATCAACGATGCTTAGGTTGGACTCCAGACCGTCAAACAATGGTTGATCAGTATCCCCTACTGATGCGTCGAGTACTGGCTCTTGTTGTGGCTACCGGCCGCATACTGGTCCAACCCGGACCCTCTTCTGCAGTGTCCTCAACACTCTAACTCCTCCTGGTATCCTGAACCACACATGGTGTTCCCCCTCAGGGATCCACAGCTCTAGAGGAAGCTGGTTCACCAATGGGGTGATCTCTCACGCTGTCGTCGTTGTTCGCGCATGATTCCTATTACCATACAAATAAGACCATATCAGTATACTATTCTAAAAATGCTAGAACCGCTTTAATCTCTGATACTAAAAAATGTCAATCCCTTAACATTTTGATATTCGCAGAGTATTAAACGCATAGTTTACAAGGCATACAGAAATAGCGGAAACATACTGACATTAAGTACTTAATAATATCTCTCCTCTTGCTTTTTGAAATAACATTGTTTAATGTAAAATTACCATGTGCTTGTTTTACTTGGCCATTAATTTTTCCCTCTTGAATTAATGTAAGCCAAGTAATTCATTTCCCTTCGAATTTCCCTTTTAGCCAAAAATTGAGAGAAAAAGGGAATAAATAAATGCTTCTTGCATTTTCCCATAACTCCTTTAATTTAGTACTTATTTCATATTTACTTTTTGACTTGTCCAATTTATTTTTACTTGGCCACAAATGCTCCAATTTATTTATTTATTATCAAGTATTCATTTTCCCTCTTATTTCCTTATTTGGCCGAAAATTGGCCTAATTAGAGGAGGAAAATAATTAGCTTCTTGTTTTATGGAAAATTACTTTTTTGCTATTATATTTTTATAAAAATTCATGTCTTGCTATTTTTTTCCTTGTTGTTGGCCGAATTTTAACACTATTATTGGGCCAATATTTGTGTTCCCTCATACTCAAATTTAGGTTACCATGTTAGGCCTTTAAGTGGACAATAGTTGTTCATTTGTGTCCTAATTTAGCCAAGTTGTGTGTAACCACCTATTAGAGTGTTTATCATTTTCTGTGTACTACAATTCACCATTTTATTTTATTAAATGTCACAAGTACATACAAGAAATATTGGTGAATAAAAATGGGATGTTACAATGAATACACTCGAGTGATGAAGGCTTCACTTCCAAAACTTGAGGAAGTCTTGATAGTGGAGTTGATTTCAAAAATCACTCGAGTGATCCCTAAGATCACTCGAGTGATCCCTAAGATCACTCGAGTGATCATAAAAATCACTCGAGTGATTTCAAGTCTGATTTTTTTTATATGTTTTTTCAAATTCATTTAAATCTTGTTTCTACCATTAATCATCACGAATCAAGTTTATATGAGTATTATAAGTTATTTAACTTGAATTAGAGCTTAACCGACATCCAACGGTCATGTTCTATAAGCTCAACAAAACACAATCTTTCCTATATAATTTGTTATTTTTGTTTAATTTTTTAAGCATATTATTTATTATTTATGGGTGCAACTTTTATTTTCCTTCACTTAACAAAAATTAAAATTTTTATTTTTATTTTTAATAAATTACTTTTAAGGATAAAATATGTATTTCTCATTTCTTTCTCAATTACCAATCCTCATTTTTCTTCTTACCAAACAACCTATCTTCCCTCAATCCATCTTCTCCCACCCTTCAAAATCTTCCATTCCCTTCCCTTCCCTTCCCTCCCTTAAATTCCTTTCCTCCTCAAATTTTCTTGGTAACAAACGGGCCCTTAAAGTGTTTTGTGAAAAGTCCAACGTTAGCTAAATCCTATAATGCAGTCCCCACCCCACCTGCATTCAGCAAAATTTGTACGTGGGAGTGAATGCTAGGAAAGTATTACATGTGTCATTATCGACCTCTGCCTAACTATGTTAAAAGAAACTTTATAGGAGAGTTTATCTTATATAAAACTACAAGGAATTTTGAAATCCTATTAGTACTCAGGAGCACTAAACCTGGTTCCACTGTTATATATTTCTTATATTCTTAATATAAAATATATTTACCTAATTTAATTATATTAAGAAAGTAGTTGAGTTGGTTAATATAACATGTATTTTCTAAAACACCCTAGTCATCTTCCTTAATTCCCTTATTCCCTTTTCTCTTTGACTACTGCTGAGGGAACATTGATGGGGGCAAATTAAGGAAAAAAATTGATAAATATGAAAATTATGTCTTATATTTAGGATCAAGATCAACTTTCCAAAATTATCTTATATTAAGGACCGAAGGAGTATGTTAGATTAGAATATAATGATTCCAAATTACTTCTTTTGTAAAATAATTAAACATGTTTATTCAGTGAAACTACGTGATCTGACTATGAAGAGTTAATTTGAACTTAGTTTTCAATAGCTGGATTAATTTTGATATTATTGTTGATGAGATTAATTTGAAAGCCAATAACATCAAAATCATCGTCGTTTGAGCAGTTGGTTTCATTTAATCTATTAACTGGCATCATGCTGTAAAAGATAGCTTGCAAGAACTTAAGGAAAGGATCCAAAAATAGTTATATCCAATTCAATTCAAACTAGTTATTATTAAGATGAAAACACAATAGCCATGCTAATTTTTTAAGCGTAAATAGAGAAAAATCCTGTTTAGAAATTTTATTGGCTAGAAAAATATAGTATTTTATTATAGACAGAGACTACTGACAATCTTTAGAATTTCATACACAGAAAGTAACAATCTAGATTTTTTTCCCGTCAAAAAATATTCAAACAAAGATTTTTCATCGGTTCCCCCTTTTTATTTACCAATGTTAAATGAGAAGTTTAGTAATACTATTTTTAAAAGTTAGATTGGAAATCAAACTAAGAAAGTAGTAGGTCTTATCTTTATACTTCAACCAGTTAGACTGGTGAGGTAATATTTAAATAAAAAATAATTATATGCATATTATATATATAAAGAAGGGTTATGTGGCAAAAATGCCCATATATTTTTTTGAGATGTGCATTCTGTAAGATCATTTTCTTAATTCTATAATATTAGATATTATCTCTTAAAGACTAATCACAATAGAGATAAAATCGCACAAACTATTAAATATTATAATATTCAATTCATGATACGATAATCCAAAGTATGCAGTCAAATCAGAGTTTACAGGATGTAGGCCCTATGAGTGACAATATACATCAATTCAACACATAATAAACCACAAGAGGCCATAGAGATATATCTATGCCTCAGGAGTTCCTCCCGACATTCCAGCACAGAAACTATCAACTGGAAAATGTTAAATCGACGAGGTGAGACAAAAGCCTCAGTAACCAGTTTTCCAACTCATTACACATGCTGACATGTGTTCATGAGGTGTCAAGTGGAACAATTTATATAATAAAATATTAAAAATCGAATATCATTGTTTTGTACACAAATCTCATATAAGAAATTATATAATATTATATCTCAAATCTCATATTACAATTCCCAAGTGCCTCCCATCAATCCAACCGAACCGCCTTATGTCCGCCGACTAGACCCATGGGCTAAGTTACTATCCATGTTACTGGCCACTCAAAGAGCTCTCCGGTCACATGATGAGGATTGACCAAAATCCACAGAGCATGTTTCCGGACCAAAGGTCTTTCCCCTCATTGAACTAGTGGGGTGTCACAGCCCCTCATTGAACTGGTGGGGCAGTCCCTCATTGAACTGTGAGACAATAGAAAGCCAACCATCATGCACCAATGGAGGCTATACCACGTGGTAAAAATAACTTTCTCCATCTCAACCCAAACCAAACAACCCAATGTGTATCAATAAATAGTTCAATAGGAATTTATCAAGATTTTCATACTCATATGAGGATATTCAAAATATACAAATATATCTTACAATTTAAATCACAAGGTTCCACAAAGCAAGTTTATAACAAAATACTCCTCAATACTACTCATTGAAATAATCTATAGATATCCATATATGATTTTCAATCTCATAATCATTTTACAAAATACTCACAAACACACATAATAAGTGGAAAGTTGTTACCTCTCGCCAAAGCTAATTATTATCACACTGTTCCAAATCCAAGAGCTCAAACACACGCTAAAATCAATCTATCACAATCAATTTACTACCCGTTAATAATTTTCCAAAAGTCAAAATTATAACTTATTTAAAAATTCTAATAATAATATACTATAAAAACAGAAAATAAAAATTTAGTATTTAAATTTAAAAATGACTGTTTAGTCCTTCTAATTTTATAAATGACAGTTTAGTCCTCCAAATTTCATAAATGACATTTTAGTCCTCCGAATTCAATAAATGACAGTTTAGACTTTCAAATTTCAGAAGTAACAATTTAGTCCTTCATATTTTTAAACTATACCAACTAAAATTTCAATAATATCTCCATTAACTCAAATAAATTATTTAATCTAAATTTAATCGGTTTAAAAGTCTAAAATAACATTATTTATAAATTGATTATATAGAAAATTCATTATAAAATCTTATATCGACTAAATAAAAAAAATAAATCGATTAAAATTAACTATTAGTTATCATCTATATTCTTATAGTTATATACTGACAAAACTCAAACTTGCCCAAAATTCAAATCCTAAAACATTCTCTAATCAGTACAAAATTAATATCATAAGAAAGAGAAAATTATTTAGAAAATCTTTCATAAAAGAAGTTTTATAATTAAAAGAGATTTTGAGTACCTTATTGATCCCCAAAGAATCAAAAATACTCCTGTCAGTGCCTTGCCCGTCACCTTACAGAACGACACTTCACGCAGATTTGATGCGTGAAGTGTGTGAGGAGAGCAGATATTTATAATACCTCTTCCTACCTCCTTTCTATTTTTTTTAATTTTATTTAAATTAATAATTGTACTGCGTGGCTCACGCCATACCATTATTCAATATTGGGGGCGCCTTATGCGCCTCCCACGTTTTTTATTAAAATAATATTTTAATAATATATTATATTATATTAATATTATATTATAAAAATAATTTTAATTATTTATTTTTTTAGTCTTAAAAATTACCTACTAAAAATGATAATTATCTCCAAATTATAATTATATCCTAAAAAAATAAAAATAAAAATAAGGATGTTACACATTCAGCACCAAATTCTTTTTATGGGAGCATAAATACCCATCAACATTCAAAAAGAGGCCTAAATTGCAACTTCCGTCATATGCCTATAACGTCTGTTAGTTGAATGACGTGGGGCCTACTTTTATTGTCCAAGTGGACATTCCCTCCCTCACCATGGCCTCTAGCAACAATCCTCCATAGTTGGTCCACAATCGTCAGCAAGAAAGAGCTGGAGTTGGGAGTCTTGGTGGGAGAGTCGCCGCAAAGAGAGATCGTGAGTTGAGCGTGAGTTTCGGTAGAACCAGAACCAGAACCAGAGTTTAGAGAATGAAGAGGAGACCAGACTGAGAGAGAAACCAGAGTTCAGAACTAACGGCCTCCATTCTTCCAGAGCATCGTCGCCTTTCTTCCATTATTTCTTGCAACTTCTTGAATCAGAGAAGAGACATATAGACCTAAGATAGCGGTGAGCTTTTACCTTCGTTCTCTTCTCTTCCTTGTCATCGAAACAGAGACAAAGCTCAGGAAGGTCATGGAGGCATGAGACAAAGCATCGACGAGACCACAGCACCGTCATCTCCGCCATGAATAGAATTTGGCCGTGACTGGAGAAAGGGAAAGAGAGAGTCGTAAGATAGAGAGAGCTTGGGAGAGAACAAAGACCGAGAAACCACCACCACTGCCATAGAACTTCACTTCATCAAGTTCACCGAAAATATTTCCAGACCACCACTCTGTTATCACCTCCATCTTCTACTTTCTCCATTCTTCCAGAGTCTGTTAGCCCTTCTTTGTGTTAATCCGACGCTATGTGTAACTTTCTAGTGAGTTTAGCAATTTTCCGGTAAGATTCTCCATTTTCCGGCGAGTACTCAGCTTCCATCTTTTGCCACACTCGCCCTTCATCTTCTTCTCATCTTGCTCATGGTAAGGGAGGGGATGTCCACCTGGACAATAAAAGTGGGCCCCATATCATTCAACTTATAGACATTATAGGCACATGACGGAAGTTCCAATTTAGTCATCTTTTTGAATGTTAACGAGCATTTATACTCCTAAAGAAAGAATTTGGTGCTGGATGCACATCTTAAAAAAGTATATGGGCATTTTTGCCCTATAACCCTATAAAGAAATACTCTAGTAGTGTGTTTGGAAACCCAAAAACAAAGCACTTTTCTGACTAAACCATGATTTCATTAAAAATTTGCCAAACACTCACATTTTTTAGATAATCTATTTTCATTACAAAATCATGGTTTAACTCCTCAAAACCATAGTTTGCAACAATCCAACATTTTTTAGCTTTCTCCCCCCCTCTTTTTATTCTCATTTGTTTGTGGGAGCCACCTCTCCCTCTCTCATTTTCCTTTCTTATGTGTGGGACCCACATCTCCACTTTCTTCTCCTTCTACGTGCTTCCATCATTCTTTTCTTTTTTCTTTTTCTGAATCTTTGTTGCTATTTTCTAAGGCTTTTTTAAATCTCTATTCCTATTAAAAAAATAACTATATCAAAATTTATTATTCCCTCTAGTATTAAATATAAGTTAAATTTAATTTTTTTTCAAGAGATTTGAAAAATAATTAAATTATTTTAGAATATTTATATTTTAATTTTTACCCCAAACTAATAGAAAAAGTTTGACTAATAAACTTATATGTAATTTAAGGATACACAATATATGATATGATTAAATAACTTATTTAGCTTCTTTAATCTTTTAAAAAAAATCAACTATGTCTTATATTTAAGACTGAAAGGAGTACTTATTTAAATATAAAATATTATATTATTTTAATTATACAATATATATATATATATATATATATATATATATATATATATATATATATATATATATATATGATTTTTTTATGTTAGATAATTGATTTATGTTTTAATTTTTAATATTTCAGATAAATTTGTGTCATTTTTTGTATTTATTATGAATTTTCCTATTAAATAATACATAAAATATAATCTTATCATTTATATGTAATTATCACAAAAGTTAATGTCATTTTCAGTAATTTGACCATGAAAAAAAGCTATTCTCATCAAAATATCCAAACACTCTCATTTATCAAAATCATTTTTTTCACATAATCTATTCTGCCAGAATTTATTATCAAAAATCCCTTTTTTTCACTTTTTTTTTCCATAAGCTATTCTCAAAAGCTGATTCCAAACACACCCAGGAGGTATGTTTGGAATTAGCTTTTGAGAATAGCTTATGGAGAAAAAGTGAAAAAAGTGATTTTTGAGAATAGATTATGAGAAAAAAGTGATTTTGATAAAATGAGAGTATTTGGATATTACGATCAGAATAACTCTTTTTCATGGTCAAATTACTGAAAAGGACATTAACTTTTGTGATAATTACATAGAAATGATAATATTATATTTTATGTATTATATAGTAGTAAATTTCATAATAAATACAAAAAATGGCATAAAATTATCTGAAAAATGTATTTATATATATATATATATATATATATATATATATATATATATATATATATATATATATATATATTAATAAATTGTAAAAAATAATTTATAATAATTAGATATAAAATATTAGATTATATTTTAGGTATTATTTAACATAAAATTGAACAATAAATACCAAAAACTCTTTAAATTTTTCCAAAAAAATTATAAATTGTGACAAAAAAAATGAATTGTACATACATAGAAATATATATATTAATAAATTGTACATTGAAAGTTTATAATAATTACATATGAAGGATAAGATTATATTTTGGAAAAACAAAAAAAATGACAGTCATTTTCTTAAAACTACACCGTTTTGGTGTAGTTTTAAGGAGCTGAACTTTTTTTTGTCTAAAAAAATGATATCTAGTATTTTGAAATATTTTCTTGGACGTATGTAGTATCAAAAAATATTTTTAAGTAACATGAAGTATTCTAAAATAATTTTTAGTGCTTTTAACTCTTTAAAATATTTTTTCAGTTGTACCCAATATGTTTGCTGACTGATTGCAATTTTACCCTTAAATTATTTTTTCAACTTCAAAAATTACTTTAAAATATTAGGTGCTCCTGGAAAAATATTTTAGAGTGGATGACACTAGGTACAACTGAAAAAATACTTTAAAGTAATTTTTAGAGCTGAAAAAATAAATAAATGGTAAAATTGCAATCAGTCTGCAAACACACTGGGTACAACTAAAAAAATATTTTAAAGGATTAAAAGCACTAAAATTTATTTTAGGATACTACAAGCTACTTAAAAAATATTTTTGGATATTTTTTAAAACAAAAAAAGCATGGTTTTAGACAAAAAAAAAACAAAAAGAAGTTTTTCCCAAAACCATAGTTTTAGACCATAATTTTTAAAAAACGAGAGTGTTTGGCTAATTTTTCTCAAAACCATAATTTTAGTGTCAAACCATAGTTTTGAAAATTTACCAAACACCATAAGTTGAATTCAACAAAATAACACTAGTTTTCAATAGAATAACAGCATATCTCCATCAACGGCACAAATGGTATGAAGATTTATTGGGTTTTCTGTTAGGGCTAATTTTTTGACAAGGTTTTTAATTTTTTTAGGCTTTTTTTCGTCAACCAAAAATCCGTCTTATTCTCTAAAAGTTGTTTCAGGTTTCAGCTCAATGGTGATTCAACTTTAATCCAATCTGACTCGACCATGAAAATGATTTTCCAATCCAAACTAAGTCCCCGATGAGTTTAATAACTAAGTCGCACCCCATGGTCTAACTCGATTTTCAAAATAATGATGGGCACTAAAAGTAGTTCTCATTGGCTCAATTAAAATAGTAATACAATGGAGTGTACTTGGTAATAATGGCATACATCTGTATCGCAAACTCCCAAAACATGCACTATCATCTAAAGGTGCATGTATGTCATATTATTAGTTTTGAATGAAAATGATAAAACGTGAAAAGAATTATAATCATCACTATCTCTAGATTGATTCTTTCTCTCTAGATTGATTCTTTCTTGTGCATGTACATTCTCATATATAGTTATACTTGGACCACCTAACATACTTTTTTCGCTCTAGAAGTTCATAGAAGGTTTTCATTACTTCTTTTGACCTAATTCAGTAATGCAAGTTTTTGAGTAATTTATAATAGATGTAATATTTATTTAAAATAATGATTGAAGTTTTTAAAAATAATTTTTTAATCATAATCCAAACATGCTTTTAATTTCAAACTCAATTGTATAATTATTGTTCTTGATTAAGTTATCAAGCATGATTTATTTATGAGAAATTTGACATGTTTGCATTTCTGAGTTTGGAATGGCATACATTTGTATCCCAATCTCTAGATTGTTTGACATGTTTGCATTTATGTCTATATATGTTGTTAAATCCACACACATATATATAAGCCATGACCTTCATAATATATATATATATATGCAATACAAAATCTTCAAGAAATTATATACTCTTTAATATAATATTTAATTCACGCAAAGCATTAGCCTAATCTAGTTATAAGTCTAACTATGATTAGGTAAAAATAGGAAAAAAGGGAGAAACACAAAGTGCTTATAAATTATTCTTTGTGATACTAAAAGAAGGATAGGATTCACATGATAAAAGTATATCTTTATAGGTAACCCAACTCAAGAATCCTAAACAATTAAGGGGGGGAAATTGACACCACTAGGCATTTGTTATTCGACATAAAAAGATCAAATAAACGACAAACCATAAATTACTATATTATAGATATTAGGGTAAATGTATTAAGTTGTTGGTTGAGGTAATAAGGGATCTTATCCTATAAGAAGGAGAACATAAATTCAAATATTGAGAAGTTCACTTATTAGGAGATATGATAACCATTTTCTTCTAAATCTCGAGGGAAAAACTCTTGATCTAATAAAAAAAATATCAGGATAAAGGTACAAAAATACTTATTATCTTTTTCAAAAAAAAAAATACTACTAGCACTATAATCAAACCTTGAATGCAAAAATACGCTTGAACTTTTTAAACTAGAACAAAAATGTCATTTCCTTTTATTTCATTAAATGTCCGTTATTTTTTTAAAACATTTTTTATAAAAGTGCAAAAATACTCGTAATGTTTTTCAAAATGCAAAATGTGCTGCTGGCACCCTAATCAAGCCTCTACTACAAAAATGCCTATTCCATCACTTCTCTCACTTCTCTATAATTACATCACTTTTAAATATTTTTAATATTTTTAAAAAAGAATTTCTCTTCCTCTACCCCTAATCTTCTTTGCCTACTCCGACAAGTTCTCCACTATCACCAAGCCTACCTCCATCACCACCAGATGTCCATAACCTGCCACATCGTCCATAGCTGGTCAGATCACAACACCTCACTTAATTTTAATCCTAGTTGTGAGATAATTTGTCATTTAAAAATAATTCTTCTAAATTTCAATTTTGTTGAATAATTTAATCAATTTTTTTTTAACAAATCTCTCCTATATCTCCTTCCTTCAACATAAACCTTTCTTCATCATCTCTCCATCAATGAAGCTCTCTCTTCCTCATATTTGAGGCTAATTGAATGATTGAAGGCGAATATGACAGCGGACGTGCAAGCATCCCTTTCTTCTCTTTTATTTTTTGTCATCATTCTCCTTTAAACAACAATGTAAAGCTACAATGGAGGCGAAAATTTCGGGCTTTTATACTTCCAGATCTGAGTTTATGTGTGACGATTTTTTCTCGATCATCATCATCTTAATCCTGTAACGATGAATGTGACGAAGAATAGGAGAGTGGTGGTGATGGGGGCAAGCTAAATGAAGGAGGTGAAGAACTCGTCGGAGGAGGCAAAGAAGATCGGGAGAAGAGGAAGAGAAATTCTTTGTTAAGAAATATTAAAAATAATTAGAAGTGATGTAATTATAGAGAACAGAGAGATGACATTTATGATTAATATGATATAGGCACTTTCTCACTTGAAATTCAATTATGGGGACAACATTTCTTTTTTTTTTTTTTGAAAAAATTATATGTATTTTTACACCCTTATAAAAATATTTTTTTGAAAAAATGACCAACATTTTATAGAGTTAACGGAGACAACATTTTTTTTCTCTATTTTTAAAAATCCATGTGTATTTTTTTTATCCGATGTTTGATTATGATGCCATTAGCACTTATTGAAAATAGTAATATGTATTTTTACACATTACCCTTGAATGGTAATAACTTTTACTTCTCCAAATATAAACTCAGTCAAAGTACAAAATCTTGAGAAGTTCAATCCGGATCTTTGGCAACTTCAACAAAAAAGAGAGGTATCACTTTTCTTCCTCAAATTTACAGACAGTACAAAATGTTCTCTGTAATGAACATATCTTTCAAACCCCCCATTGAATTAAACCAATGATGTTAAAATTGTGAAGATATATCTTCTGAAGGGACCACAATTGCAATAAGGCCAGGGATGAAAAACGCCTCTATTAATCCCGTGGTCCCATGGAATGATAACAACTGGTACAGATGAACATTGGTATCCAGATTTCTTACTGTTCGTTGGATTATCTTCCAAGTCACACAGGTGTCACCGGAACCACACATTCAATTGCAGCTTGACTAAATAAAGATAAAACATCACGGGAAGTGGTGTGGGATAGATTCAATTTTCATGCTACTTTAAAGATGATATATATATATATAGTAACGTTAAGAAACAAAATAATGAAATAATTGCAATCTGACGATAAAGTAGTAAGGTGACGAAGTTGATTCTACAGCTGATAAGAGTAAAGGGACAAAACATGCAGTACCAGTCTTTTCAAATTCACATCTTCATATAACATTTAAGCTTTTGGTGAAAACCAGCGGTATAGTGTTATTAGTATACATGGAAAGGTGGCCTAATTAATCTAGTTATCTACATCAAAAGGTGGTCAGCTAAAGCTTTCATCATAACTTTTCGAATGCAACGATGAGTGGCTCACAACAATGGTCTCCAAAGCCAAGTGGACCCCCCGGCCTTCTTCACCTCTCACTTGCAAAACTACATCCATCTTATTGTTGGAAGACTTTAGGAGGAAAGCAGTAATCTTTTTGGAGGTAGCCATTTAACCAAAACTAGAATCTTCATTCATCTCATTACATGCATGGCATGATGGGTATGGATTTTTTGGATTCAACATAATTCCCTTTTTTTCCATTTCCAACCCACTTTGTTTTGGAGAAATACGTACAGTCACTGATGGACAAACAAAGTGACTTGTCAGCCCTGTGGAGAAATGTGTGTTCAAGTACTTGAGTAGGCAAACATACTGAAAATCATGACATGGCCTGTGTCTTCCTGTTCAGAATATTAATTACACTGTAGATTCCGGTAAGCATGCTCGTAAACTAGTTAACCTGTGAACAATGAACAACACAAAAACTGTCAAGTGAAATTTATGGAGGCACATGTGAGCCCAACAAAGATAAAACTGAAGATTGGAATAGAAATTGAGTAATAATGTGTTCAAGTAGTGCTAAAGTTAGACACGCAACAGAAGTTAATAAGCTAGGTATTGAAGTTGTGCACTGTATAGTGACAACCTATATCTGGCTAATAACATAAATCTGGAAGTGCGAAAACTGAAGAAAAATCTAGCAGCCAGTCAATGTTGAAGCCATGTTGATTGAGGGTAAAGCATCAGCAAGAAACAATTTGCCTTAGGCACTAACTCACTATGCATTATGCCAATTTTGCGGTTTAGAATTAGAATGCTATCAATAAAGATACGTTTGAAGAATTTAAGGACAAGGACTTGCTGGAGGAAGATATCTGAGTCCAATTTTAAAGCGTCAGCAGTTGCTAGAGAACAATTTTCATGTGCAGACTACCGGAAGACTTGTAAATGTTTACTTAAAAGCAACAGGCAAAAATTCTACACATAATTGATGTGGTCAGGAATTGAGAAGTATGCAAGTGGCTTACCCATCTTGCCACTTAAATTATCATCATTATTTACTGCTCCATTCAAGGGTCCACTGCTACTGCTGGGTGGAATCATTGTTTGACTATGTTGTACTTGAGATCCAAAATTAAATCCATTCATCGGCTGCAAGACCAAAGGCAGATGGAAAAAGGGAAATTTATTTGAACAGGAACAAGATGGAAATTTTAACAGGAACACTATGAAAAATTAAAAAGGTGTAAAGTTCATTCTTTTTAAAAAAAAAAAAAAAAAAAGAAGAAGAAGAAGGTTAGAGGTTTATTTGGAAGAAACCAAAACCTGAGAGGAGGCACATTGCATGAATTGATACCCCATATAACGTGCGCATTGCTCCGAGAAAGCTTGGTTTTGCATCTGATTTTGATAAGTAAAGGGACCCATAACAGGAGCTTGACGCATCAAACCCTGGTTTGGTGTCTGAGCCATCGACATGGAATGATCAAAGGAAGTTCTTGGTAGTTGCACTGGATTGGGAATAGGCGGAAAAGGAGGCGAAGCCATTCCCATACCCATTTGGGACATATAGTGTTGAATTCCTGGGAACATCATTGGTGCCATTCCAGCTCCCATCCACATTACCTAGAAATGAGAGTGAAATGATCAGTCGTCACCAAATTACAAATGTAAAGATAATTGCCACTGGTAAGTTCTTAAAGTGCAATTCGCACCTGAAGTTGTAATTGAAGCGATTTCAAGTACTCAATTGCCTCATCCAACATTGATGCTTTATCTGTCTGCAAATAAGCCCTTGTTCAATTAGCGTGCCTCTATGATTGGATGACATGGAAAAGAGAATCATTTTAAACAAGGCAAACCGGTTTATATTGTTACATTTTTTTCCCTAATTTTGGCCACTTTTATTTTTTTTTTTCATAAAGATGTGGGGAGGGGCATTATGAATCCTTTAATAATTAACTCAACAGGATTTTTCTCCGTCTGGATTTTAAATTCTCTCTCTTCTCCCTTGCCCCTTTCCAGACATGTTTTATGCCTTTTTTTCAATCAATGCGCCGTGTCTGCTATTTCTTACTCCGAATGGATGCATCTTCAATAAAATCTGTTAAGAAGAGATTAACAAATCAATAGGCGCATCAAAACCAACCTTGTTACTATGAGGAATGAGTTGTTGCAATGTCCTCATCTTCTCATTGATCCGATCTCTTCGTCTCTGCATTAGGAACACTGTAATGGTTAGAGTTAAAATCACCAAATTCAGCTTCCTGATAAAGTATCAAGCTCTCACCCTTTCTGAGAGATTATGCACTTCAGCTGCACGGTTCCTTCGAGAAGGCCTTGTCCCCTGAGCTGCCTTGTTTTCAACAGCCGATTTGGGTTCTGTGGCCTATATTATACATAGAGAAATAGTTCATATACAAAGCAAAAGAAAAGAATTTAATCATAAAGATAAATGGAGAGGAGAAGGGCTTTACCTCACTTTGTTCCTCTAATTCTTCTGCATCGATCTTTTTCCTTTTTTGGCCATGGCTTCTAGCAGACCAGGAGCAAGTTTTTGCAAGACTACCCGAGTCATCTGATGATGAACTCAAAGTTGGTTCAAGCACCTCTGACTTCCCTTTTTCACTCAGTGGAATTGATTTCTGGACACCATCCCTCTGGGGTTCAGGCTCAGAATATAAAGCAGTAGTCCAAACCCCATTGCTTGATGCCCTGCTAATGTCAGGATCTGGAGGGACTTGGTTGCTGCCACAGTGACTTGACCCAACGGTCATGACCGAGCACTCTTTGCCCTTGTTTTGCAACAGATTACCATTACCTTTATCTTGAGACTGTGCATTAGAAGATGTTGAGGCTACTTTGGAGGGTTCTGAAAACTGAGAAAAATTTATGACACTTTGTGATCCGCCAAAATTAATATTTTTCTGGGTTGAATCAGGAAAATGAACTCTTGGAGTAGGCATAGGATTTCCTGATAATTCGTGAGAAAAGGCTTTTATATTTGGTGTTTGTGAACTTGCAGTCACATGGCAGGTACTGTAGGGGCCGAATTTGACATACTTTCCCTCCTCCAGTTGCCTTATTGGCTTGTCAGGCTCAAGTCCAGAGGATGGCAGATCAGATAAAATGTTTGAACATAGCTGTTGTTCCAACGGATCCTCAAGTGGATATTGAATCCATGAGACTGCATCATCTTCTTGAATCAAATGACTTGAGTTCCCGTACGACTCATTAGCCCGGATTGATGATTGGTCATTTTTCTGGAACTGTCTCGTGTCGAGAGCATTTGCAGCTGGTTTTCTTTGTGTTTGGCTGTGCATAACTACCTGCCCATTTTGCCATATCAGCTCCACAAGCTCTTGGTCCGGCCTGTAGAATTTTCCAGAGGGAATTATGATTAAAGCAAAGAGTATTGAGAGAACAACAATATTCTGCTTTGATAGTCATAGATGACACGCACCCCATGGGCTTCTTTTGATTGGTGACAAAAGCATCATTCTCAAAATTCCAACCAGGAAAATTCATGGCTAAGCAAAACGGCAATCTGTGGAACAAGAGAGAAGAATTTAGTTTCAAATTTTGTACAGAACACAATCAGAGACCCTGTTAAATGCCAGAGTTTGACTCTTCATCAGCAAACTTTATTGAGCAGAATAAAATAATCTGTATAGTCGGGCTAGCTCAATAATCAAACAAGCATAAAACAATTTTTTAAGTGAAACGAGAAATAAAATAAAGAAAGCCTCTGGATCCTGTAGCTTTACCAGCAGAGTATGGAGCACAACCCAATGAAATGGAACCCCAAGTGATTTTATCATTCTGAATTTGTGAATAAGTAAAGCACGGAAAGTTCTACCTTGAAGAAGCGCAAAAAGGCATTTTATCTCAAAATTTAAAGTTGAAAAGTACAAGCACATTACACACACTTGCCCACGGAAAGCAAAAAGGAAAGAAGTACAAGAATAATTTAGAGAGGGAAAAATTCCCACCACACGCTGAACCCAACTGAGAAAGAAAAAGCAGATGGGGCAAATTCTGAGATAACCAGCTTAAAAAACTAGTAGACAAAAACGCACTCAGAGACGCATGGAAAAAAAAAAAAGGCACGAATTCCAAAGTCAAAAAAATTCCCAAATCGCGGAATACTATGCCTAATTAGATCACCGCCGGAAAATTCGATATACTTGAATTGGAAAACCCCACCTGAACTGAAGCGAATTCTGATACTCCAAGAACCAGAAGTGGAAGTTTAAATTAGTTCCAAAGCGAAGGGCTCGCTTTCAGAGCTCTCAACGACTGTATATGAAGGAATCTTCGAGGAAATGTCTGAAAACGGAGAAGACGGGAGCGAAGGGTTTTAACGGGAAGATGGAAAGCGACATGGGGAGAGAGAGAGATTGGCGGGGACGAAGAATTCAAGGCGAAGGGGGATAGAGATTGGGGTTTGTAAGAAGAAGCGAGAAAAACATGGGGATAACAACACCGCACAACAGGTGGCAAGTCGGAGAAGGAAATTAAATTAAATGGGATCTGTCTGTGAAAACTGCGTCTCCGAGTTTCTGGTGCTTCCGATCTTAAATGCTCCAACGAAATCTAATTCTGCAAGCACATGGGGAGTGTTATCTATATCCCCACACTTGTGTCGCCACGTGGCAACCCCAAGATCTATTTACTTTATTTTTTAATTTACTAAGGATGACATGGGAGAATGACAGCTAAACCCTGTAAAAAGATTAAATACTCGTGCTAAATCATCTTATCACATAAGACAGTTAAATTATTAAATAATTCTCCTATCTCTTTTATAAATAATTTTTATTTTTATTGCATAAAAAGAACTGATAATTAAGATTAATTTAAAATAATAAATATGTAAAAAATATTATATTTCTTCTAAATATATCCATATTTATGAAAAGAGTATAGGAGAGAAAATGAGTAATAAATATGAAAGAGAATATGTAACAAATGAGTAAATAAAAGAGAATTAGTAGTGAGTGAGAGATAATTAATATAAAAATATGTATTTAATAGAGCTTGAAAAGGAAAAACACATAGTTTAAATTTTAAGACATAATGATAAAGTTGCTTATAAAAAATACCGGATGAGGTATAAGTTACTTTAACTAATTTATTAAGTCCAAAAAAATTAACAGTTAAAGCATTAAATATGTCTTAAATTAAAATATATTTTCAATTCTACCTATATTAAATAAGATTTAAAATAAATGAATAAATACAAAAGAACCACATTTAAACAATTGTTTTCGCCAATTAGAACATATATGTTTCATTAAGCAGTAGAGAAACCAACAACAGAGTCAACAAAGGCATGACAGCCCTATAAAGGAGAAACCAACAAAAACTTAACCGCAACCAAAATAAAGTCAATCCTAACATATCATCAAAATACAACTTAGATAAAAGAAACTTCCCAGCCTTAGATTCAGTAATTTAATTTTCAGGATCATGGTTATAGGAGAAGGGGTTGTGACACCTACTCTTTCGAGCACTTCTCCAAAAAAGCTACACCGACACCCCACGCTGTAGCCAGAGAACTTCTTGGTATCCACTCAACACCACCCATGATAGGAGCTTTGCCAAGATTAGAAAATTCCTTCACCAAATTCTAGCTAACCCATTTTAGGCAAAGAATTCTAAGAATGATAGCTTGAAGCAATGAAGGACACATTGAGTCATATAACTTTCCCAAGAAGAGATTCACACACCATATTAATCCATTAGGCCTGGCTGCAATCTTAGGGCCTATATGGATTAGCAGTGGTAAAAGTAGCTTTTTTTAATCTGACTTTTATAAAAGTTAGATAGAATAAAAGTCATATTGTAAATGTGATTTGTGTTTGGATTGGCAGTGTGAGAAGTGACTTTTTTTTGGAAAAGCTAGACTTTTGAACTTCTTCTCAAAAGCTGCTTTTGGAAAAGAAAAAAGTCCAGTTGCCAAAACGCCAACCGAAATACCCCAATTTTCAAAAAGTCAGAAGCCACCATGATTTTTTTTTTAAAAAAAAAGCTCGTTTGGGATGGCAAACACTTAGATATGAAAGGAAAGACAAGATATACTAATTTGTCAAAACTATATAATAACCCTCTCTTGCGGTAAAAAACAATTTGCAACTAATTTTAGCTTCATTCCAAGAGGGAACCCACCTCAAGTCATCCTTAATCTTCTGCCCAATAAGCCTAAACAAATATGCAAGTATATCACCAAGGCAACACCACATAGGGCACAAAATAAAGGACTCAAAAGACTAATCTAATTGGAACATTAAGCCATCAAACTTGCTCTCCTAAACCTCTGTTTCTAATTACCATGTTCAGAACAATCTATCAATGGCCATCAACATACACTGAGAGGAAATTAGACAATCTAGCACCACTATAGTTGATTCCTCATTGCCTTTACTAACCAAATGCTTCTCATTATTAGATCGAGCTCCGATGTGGTTAATCCTAGAGATACCCATCGGAGATCCTCAACCTTAAAATTGTGATCAAAGAGCTTCCATCACAGTCCCTTACCCACAACATTCCATATCATCTCATTCTTTGTCGTCGCCCATTCAACATCATCAACCTCCATAGCTAGTTGCAAATCCACGATCACCGATGCAATCCACAAAATGCCAACACACACACACACACACACACTCAATCCAGTTACACACGCGAACCTAGACCACACCAGGAAAAAGATGCCACCATCGTGCTGCTCCACCATTGGAGACCCTCCACTAATGAGGGACTAGAAACCCCCTGGTCAAGCCTTCTCAAATACGTTATTCCCTGACTTGGGAGAAACCCTAGCAGAGGGAGCCCTTAGGTAATGACACCAAAATTGTAACACTATTGGGCCACATTTAAACATTAATTATATTATATAGACAAAATTAACAAAAAATATGGGGAATCATGTGAAGGTCTCAAGAAAAACAAATTATTACTAACAAGTCTCTTGAAACCATCAACTATTCAACAAGTCCCAAGGGACTTGTAGGTAATATTCCGATTGTGAAAAAAATGCCCTTACCCCTTGAAATCATCACATGTCAAACTTCGTTGTTTGTGTCACTTTAACAAGAGTGAGAGCGTCTTTTCACAATTAGATTATATTACTCACAAGTCCCTTAGGACTTATTGGATATCTGATGATTTCAAAGGACCTTCCGATATAAATATGTCTTCCTTGAAACATAAGTGTTATTTCCTCAAGTATGAACTTCTTTTAAAAGTGACTTAAATCACCTCAAATATAATTGTAACGCCTTATTTCCGTAATCGATCTAATGAGTTTTACGCAGCAAATTCGAACCACTAAGCAATTTTTTTTTCAAAAACTCTTTCCATTCCCAACTTTAAGATAGGATTTAAACCTGTCATTGAGTGGATTTTTCTAAAAATTTCAAAATCTTGCATAAGCGTATTCTTGTGGTTCGTAACTTTGTTAGTATTCATCGGTTCTTATCTTTATTTAATTCAATCCGAGTGATTCGCTGCTCATTTATTTAGCCAGATTATTCCTTTGTTCATTCTTAGTTCATTATCGTGCTAGGGAAATTATCCATTTAGATGCATATGCATGATTATATAATCATTCTCAAAGCATGATAATTACTACATGACAAGCCATCAAATAACATTCTTCAGTTTTCCATTACATCTTTCGCTGCGCAACTCCAGTACATCCCACTTTTATGCTTAATATACCTATATGGTTGGTGAGGAAAGAGTGAGATTAGAGCGAATCTCAGTAGTAAACAATGATAACTATGCATGTAAGTTAATGCTTAGTATATGACATGTTTGGTTATCTAAATTTATACCAACATAATGACATATGCATGCTTAATGTTTTACACCTTATACCTATAGCCACATCATAAGTAAAAATAGAGCTTCAATCATTCATGTATATTCTACACAATTCATCAAAGCAATAACACATACCAATACACAATCATACACATATCAAATACATGCAATTCAGGAAAGTTTAACTACATTTTGGACTTAGGTCATCATCTTGTCCCTTTTTCTTCCAACCATTGCAGTTGCTTGAAGATTCTTCAATTCTTTTTCTTTCTTAACATCTCATGGCCCTAGACACATAATCACATTATGAGGTTAATTCATTAGAGCCATAGAAGTAAGTCATCACACATGACTTATTTAACCCTTGGAGTTTAACTTTATTATCATTTACCCCAAGTACAATTTACCCTTAGACATCCATCTTATTAAAATTTTGCCCCAATTATTAGACCATATCTCTATCTTTGGGTTTCACTCTTATTTACCATTCAAGTCATTCTCTCATTTTCGCATGGTAACCTATACTACCAGAATTTTCACCTATCTTTGAAAAATCATAACTTAATCTAGGAAACTCCAAATAGAGTGGTTCAAAGTCCTATAAGAAGTTATCTAAATCTAATTTAAGTAAAAATATCACCTACTTCTAGTTTTATGCCCAGAATTCTAGAATCTTCAATTAACACAATTTTGTCAGGATTTATTCTTGATTCAGTGCCTAAACTTTAAAAATTCATATCTTACAATCTAGTAACCTAAATGGAACATATTATATATCAAATTAAATTTTAATGTGTCTACTATTATTCTGAAAAATATCAGGATCATCAAAAAATATTTGATCATCCAAAATCACATCACAAGCTACCTGTCTCCCAGAAAATGCAATCTGACAATACTATTCCTTTAACTTTAATTTTTGGGTTTTCAATCCAACCCTTCTAAAATCACATCCGCACTTTAAACCTACATAATTTTGCCTAAGGAATCTATTGGAAATCTCAAATTTGGCAAAATCATACTCCTTTCTCCAGTTCTTGTTCTGGCAGAAACTTAAGGTTCTTAGGCCAAAAAATTCAATTTTTGATTCTAATGCTTTTGGAACCGATTTCTCACCACTATTCCACACAATTTTCATCCTAAACCCATTGGAAGCATTAAAATTATCAAAATCACATCCCTTCCCCAAGATTCAGGTCTGAAAAAAAAGGGCTGCCCTATAACTCTAAAATTAACCGATCAAAACTCATAATATTATGCTCAAATCGGAGCTTATACGTACCTCTACTCGATTCCGTAACTGGTTCTTGATTTTGGTAGCACCTCTCCTAAGTAGACGGCACCAAATACCTCTTATCAGAGATCCGAAACCATAAAAGTGTTGCCCTTACTGAGAGGAGCAATATTAGAGAAGACTCTGGAAGCTCGAAACGTCGAATCCGAGGTGAAATAGGCTCCAAAGCTCAAGAACTTTTATTATTTATCCTTTCTCTTTCCTCTTTCATTTTCTATTGATTTTTTTCTATTTTTTCTTCTTTTTTTCCATGGCTGAACGAAATTTAATAAAGGGAGAGAGAGAGAAAGAGAGCTTGTCTTGTGATGAAATGTGTCATAAGTGCTAAAAATATCCCAGGGTACCTGGTGCTCCTTTCCTTAACTCAGTCGACATAACCACTAGGAAAATCACCCAACCTTCCTAAAGAGTGCCAGGTAGTAGGACATGTGTCCAAAAATCATCATTACATTTCCTCTCTCATCTTAGCTATCCCAACTGATCGAGGGAGGAGGAGTCTGGTGATTTTATCCTACTTCTGAGTTCGGTGTCCGGGTAAGTCAAGTACATGATCGGACCAGAGACCGATTAGCTCTCTCAGCTTTTTGGACATGTGGCGACTTCTTACTGATCCTTTAGCAAGAAAAGTCAAAAGTGGTTTTAGTAAAGCTACTTTATCTTTAATCATTACTTTTACTTTATTAAAGCTATTTTATTATATGGAATTACTCGGTTTTGTGCCACATGTCCCTGTAGCCTCAAGATCATGTGAATTGTCCGTGTAAGCCCACAGATAGAGTCATATGACTTCTGGCTAGGGGAATTACCGACTGTTTGATTGTAGGCCCTATAAGGTGCCACAAAGCCAATGTATTTTCCCAAAACACAGGGTATACTAGTGTATTCTTAAAAAATGTAGGGCATACCGGTCCACCCTGAAAACACCATATGTCCTCACATACGACATATTTTACTTAATTAACTTGTCTTATACTTTATCACATAGCTGGGTGGCATCTTTCTACCAACCTAATCACGCCGTATATGTGTACTGTGCACATTTACATTGACATATTTTATCCGACTACTTATGTTCCCTGAGCCTCATGTATTCTAGAGACTCATCTTGTACTCCGATATAGTCCCTAAAAAGCATTATATTTCTCATATATTCTTAGGATTCTTCTCAAATTGAGCTTAGTCGTCTGCCTGATAGAGGCTTATCCTCAAGTCTCTAAGCCCAAAATCTAGGATATTACAATTCTTCCCCCAGTTCAATAAATTTCATCCTCAAAATTTGAACGTTTATACCTCGGAGAATCATTTATAGACACTAAGTCTATCCCTTTCTTATTTAGGCTCATTGAGAATACAACTCAAATTATTATACTCTCAATAAAATCTCAGATAGTATTCAGCAATCATCACACAACATTCTCATTCATTCAATACATAGTATGTAGCATTCACACACAGGACCCATTGGTCTATTCCCACAGTGTTGGGTTCTCAGGCCATATAGCCTCTTTGAGACTCTTCCCAGATCACACTGTTTGCATACCAGGCCTTACAGCCTTTTCAGGACTCCTCCCAAATCACACTGTATGCATTTCAAGCCTTACGACTTATTCTTCTCCCATAATGCTGGATATTCTGGTCTTACTATCTAGGGAATCACCCCCATGCCTTAGGCATCTCGAGACTTACTGTCCTAACTACAACTTGGTACAGTCTGAATGTTCTACCAGCCTCAAGGTGTATTTTGAACATACATGTCTAATGTCACTGCGCTAGCAACAACCATAGCGCTAGACACACAGGTCTTATAGCCCAGGGACACCGCCCTATGCAAAATTGCACACCGAGTCTTTTCGCCTCGAACCTTCGCTAGCAACAATTCTCAAATACATAACATTCTACCGGCCTAAGGACATACTAGTCTCTCAGGTCTTATGGCCTCAGGACAATCGATTTATCATCTTTGCTGAATACCTATTAAGACTAACTACCTCAGGATACACAGTCCATTAGGTAATTTGAATACATCCCAGGCTTTAAATCTTGCTACTCAAGCCATCCATACACTTATGTAAGGTTCACGAAGCATGATAAACAAACCATCCAACCATAATCATCCGATGGGCATTTAGATATCATAACAAACACTGGACCATTGGTCCCACACCAAAGCACTTGGTAAAACAATTCATATGGCCCTCGGGCATCCACTCGGTGTAAAAAGAAAGTTTTTATGGCCCAGGCATCTACCCATACAATTGGCCCTGGTCGACCACCCCGTATATTTTGATAACAAATCACATGGTCCCAAGCATATTAGATCCAATGTTTTGATGATAACAAAAGATATTAAGGATGATTTAATGATAAACAAATGGTTTTTAATGATTTAACATATTTATTAAAGTGTGCAGAGTAATGGTGAAATATGTATGATGATCTACCTCAAGGAAACTGTCTGCCTAATTCTGTAAAGGATCACTCAAGTGACAACTTGAGTGATAGTCTGAATCACTTGAGTGATGGAGTCAGAACACTGGCTAGAACTCTCTGCCTGCTTTAGAAGGGATTACTCAAGTGACCACTCGAGTGATAAGGTAAGATAAGCTTTAATATTTCAGTATAACTCTCTGCCAATATTTCAAATGGATCACTCGAGTGATGATCATTGATCACTCAAGTAAGTACTCGAATGATGTACTATGCAAAGAAGTCATTTTACTCTGAAATACTCTCTGGCAGAAATTAGAAGGAATCACTCGAGTGATTCAACCATATTGCATGATAATCATCTGTTATTTATTGATTTGTTATCTATATGATTAACCTTTCATTGTATTAGTATTTTAAGTATATTTTCAAGGAAACAATGAAGAGATCATACAATGAGAAGAAAATTCATTTTATGGAGCGTGAGGAGTGTCCAACGTAACGGCTAGTTTTTCAAATAGTCAAACGAAACAATAGGATGGACGAATGCTTACAATGGTCATCTACTACAATCCAACTATATATACATGGAAGTATTCAAAGAAGAGACAATGTGACTAGAACACAACAATGCAAACACGCTTATATCATGAGTCATCCTCTTCAGTCCAACCACTCTCTGCTCTTCTATGTTTTTTGTATCATTTATTCTTGAGAGTGAGATTATTTGTATTGTACTTAAGTGAGTATTATATCTACTCTGTGAGAGAGTCTGTAACCATTCTCAACTATACTTCTAAATTGATCTCAAGGTAGAGAGACCTTAAGAGGGTTGATTTCCTTATGATAGAAACTGTAGAGAAAATTATCGGTAAGACTTTCTGCTCATAAGACTTACGAGGTGCAAGCAATAGAGAACGTTGTTACTCGTAAGATTTACAGGGCATAAGCAGGAGAGAACGTTGCTGCTCGTAAGACTTGCACAGGTAAGCGAAGAAAGGTATTCGAGATTGCTCTGATTGTAAGACTTACCGTAAGGGGGAGTGAACCTTACAGTGTGTAAGGGGGAGTAACTCCATAGTAGGCTACACAAGTGCCCAGCTAAATTTGTAGGTTGTAAAGCCTTTTCTTGTGCCCGGTTAAAGAAGATAGTGGATTGAAAATCTCAAGAGCCTGGGAACTGGATGTAGGTCATCATGATTAAACCGAACCAAGATAAATCACAGTTTGAATATTCTCTTCCCTAACCTCTTATATTTCCAGCATATACGATTTACATAATAGCTTATGATTTTATACTTAGATACTTATTGATTTGATAAGTTACAAAAAGATTTTAAAAGATCTTAATTTCTTATCGTACACTCAATTCACTCCCTCTTGGGTGTTAGCTAGTTCTAACAAGGCATCCACCAGCAGATTATACCCCGGGTGTCTATCTATGTATAAAATAAATTTTCCATAAGTCAGGCGTCCACCTGTGCAATTGGCCCTGGGCGACCACCGCACATATTCTAAATGCTCATCAGGTCTTCTGTCTAGGGAATCACCCTTATGCTATAGGCACTATGTGACTTATTGCCTCTGGGACTCTGCCCATCAGGTCTGATTTCCTAAGGATACACTAATCCAATAGATCTTACTTCCTACCATATAGTCATAACACAAATATATCTAATGGTAAACACATACAAGCAGAACTATTATATAAGATACGAAAGCAAGAGTTGTTTTCCTTTATACTATTGAGCCTGTTCCTCCTCAATTTCCTTCCTCGTCTTTCTTTCTACAACTAGCACTAGAGCATCCCATGTCAATTCACTGGGTCATATAAACCATTCTCTCAAGGAAACACATTCGATTGGAGACTCATTACAATACACCATAGTTGAGAGTCAACGTTCCTATAGCTCTACTCTACGACTCGACGTCACTGCGGCTTCACACTATGGTACTGCACTCAGTGCTTCACTCAGTCACCTAACTGGTCAGCCCCTCCAGTTAGAACCCTCTATAGGTAGCCTTCTCCGATCAAATACCTTCCATAGGTAACCCTTTCCGATCAAAATTCTCCGTAGGTAGCTCTCCCCGGTTCGCTGTCTCTAAATGGTAGTACCCTTGTAATAAGAACCCATATCTAATAAGGTCTCTCTTCTCTAGCAGTTCTATAATTTGCTTTCTTTAATTCCGCCATCTCATATGGGGTCTTTTTGTATGGATTTTTTATATCGGTCCAATTCCAAGCATAATCACAACTCTAAGGAATATTCTATTATTAAAATTTTTCCCTATGCTAGATTAGTAACGAGAAACCTCCAGAAACCTCATACACATTTCTGTACCACATTCTAGTACCTCAAGCCACTCATGTTATTTCAAATTCCTGGAGAATCAATTCAAGTATTGTATTTAATTCTTAGGTTATGATTCAACTCTTAGAACCTTTGAACCTCAACATCTGCTGAGACGAGAAATCATGTTCCCAAATTATACCCAACATACATGTATACTAGAATCAGGATTCAACATTCCTATTCTAATCCTCAAATGTTCAAATTATGTTCTCATAGCATCATCATTGTTCTGAGGTTCTAACCTCAATCCTAAATATTATAAAGGCATATTCTAATCATCATTCTTCCACCACAAATATAATCGCTGCCAGCTCTATATCATTAGTGGGTGACTCATCTTGTGAGGCTTCAGCTATTGAGAGACTTACGCCACCATTCTGCCCTACCTCATCAGGACATGTCTCAATCCTTTCTTACATGTTTCACTACAGACCATACATGTTACTTTTCTGCAGATCGCACAGGTTGCACTAGGATATGGGATAATCAACACTGGTGTGAGTGTCAACCCCTTCTACAGCTTTATAAAGCTCCTCTCACATTTCTCATTCCACTCAAACAACAAATCCTTTCCTAAGAGCTTGTCAATGGAAAGGCAATTCAGGTGTTAAGATACCTCCCAACTATATCTGGTAAGACCCAAAAAACTACACATCTCCATACCAGTTCCTAGCCTTATTCAGTTTAGTATCATCTATCACACCTATATGCCTTTAGCTATAATTCATCTAAGTAAGACGATTATTAGTCATGGAGAAACCTTAAGGTAATCACTATTTCTCAAGTC
Source organism: Albizia julibrissin (assembly GCA_037074505.1). Lineage (NCBI taxonomy): Eukaryota > Viridiplantae > Streptophyta > Magnoliopsida > Fabales > Fabaceae > Albizia > Albizia julibrissin. The sequence continues at coordinate 18,605,061 of CM073484.1, read as the reverse complement.
TCCAAGACCTTAGCAACTTAATTTCCCAAGGGGTAACCCATCCCAGGATTTCTCTCGCCTAAGCACGCTTAACCGTGGAGTTCTAATGGGTTCCGGTGCATTCCCGAGGTACTTCCCAAGGGGTTACCCATCTCAATATTATTCTTACCTAAGCACACTTAACCAAGGAGTTCCGATGGTATCTAGGACATTAATGCTCGTACCGATACGTATATCTCTGGACATCGGTATCCCATATATACCTTGATCCTATTGTATCATGTTATCCTACCTAGAAATGCTAAATATTGTCCCCACAGGGAAACATAAGCAGTGTCAGCTTCTTGGTATAGCCCCCATATGTGCTCTCATAACACAGGGAGAAAATCTAGGTCATACTCTAACTCAACATTAGGAGTCCTAGAGTTAGCAAAAGAATCTGAATCATGCGCTTCCTCTTCTATCCCTAGTGTCTCATTGTCATTGTTACTAGTAGAGAAATCCTCGCTAAGACTGGGCACCGCTAACATCCTTGTCAAGCGGAGCCACTTCCTCTATATAGACATTTTTCCCTTCCTTCAACAAGCTGATTAACAGACAGGGGTGATCTAATTCCTTGGGTTCCTTTTTTATTTGTAACTTTCAGTTACAATAGCACTAACAGGGGATCACTATACTATTCACATGAGCAAAGAATATAGCTTATAGCCAGAACCCTTTGGTCTGACAAGATCATCAGCTCTAAGAAGGCAATTCCATTACCAGAATCTCTGCTCTGATACCAAAAGATATAACACCTTATTTCCGTAATCGATCTGATGAGTTTTATGCAACGAATTCAAACCACTAAGCGATATTCTGTCAAAAAACTCTTTCTATTCCTAACTTCAAGGAAGAATTTGAACATGTGATTGAGTGGATTTTTCTGACAATTTCAAAATCTTGCAGAAGCGTATTCTAATGGTATCAACTTCGTTATTACTCATCGGTTCTTATCTTTATTTAACTCAATCCAAGTGATTCACTACTCATTTGTTTAGCCAGATTATTCCTTTTCTCATTCTTAGTTCATTATTGTGCTAGGGAAATTATCCATTTAGATACATATGCATGATTATATAATCATTCTCAAAGCACAATAATTACTACATGACAAGCCATCAAATAACATTCTTCAGTTTTCCATCACATCTTCCGCTACGCAACTCTAGTACATTCCACTTCCATGCTTAATATACCTATATGGTTGGTGAGGGAAGAGTGAGATTAGAGCAAATCTCAGTAGTAAATAATGCTAACTGTGCATGCAAGATAATGCTTAGTATATGACATGCTTGGTTATATAAATTTATGCCAATATAATGACATATGCATACTCAATGTTTTACACCTTATATCTATGGCTACAACACAAGTAAAAACAGAGCTTCAATCATTCATGTATATTCTACACAATTCATCAAAGAAATAACACACACCAATACACAAGCATACACATATCAAATATATGCAAGTCAGGAAAGTTTAACTGCTTTTATGACTGAGGTCCTCTTCTTATCCCTTTTTCTTCCAACTATTGCAGTTACTTAAAGATTCTTCCATTCTTCTTCTTTCTTAACATCTCATGGCCCTAGACACATAATCACATTATGTGGTTAATTCATTAGAGCTATGGAAGTAAGTCATTACTTATGACTTATCTTAACCCTTGGAATTCAACTTTATTACCATTTACCCCAAGTACAATTTACCCTTGGACATCCATCTTATTACAATTTTCCCCAAGTATTAGACCATATCTCTACCCTTGGGTTTCACTCTTATTTACCATTCAAGTCATTCTCTCATTTTCGCATGGTAACATATACTACCATAATTTTCTCCTATCTTTGAAAAATCATAACTTAATTTAGGAAACTCTAAATAGGGTGGTTCAAAATCTTATATGAAGCTCTCTAAGTCTACTTTAAGAAAAAATATCACTTACTTCCAATTATATGCCTAGAATCCCAATTAACACAACTGTTCTAGGATTTATTCTAGATTCAGTACCTAAAATTTATAAATTCATATCTTACAATCTATTAACCAAAATGGAACATATTATATATCAAATTAAAATTTAATGTGTCTACGATTATTCTGAAAAATATCAGGATCATCAGACAATATTTAATCATCCAAAATCATATCACAAGCTACCTATCTCCCAGAAAATGCAATCTGACAACATTATTTCTTTAACTTTAATTTTTTTGTTTTCAATTCAAACCTTCTAAAATCACATCCACACTTTAACCCTACACAATTTTGCTCAAGGAATCCATTGAAAACATCAAATTTGGAAAAATCATACTCCTTCCTCTAATTCTAGTTATGGCTTAAACTTAAGGTTCTTAGGCCGAAAAATTCAGTTTTTGATTCTAATGCTTTCAGGACGGTTTCTCACCGTTATCCCACACAATTTTCATCCTGAACCCATTTGAAGCATCAAAATTACACCCTTCCCTAAGATTCAAGTCTGGCAAAAAATAGGGCAGCCCCATAACTCTAAAATTAACCGATCAAAACTCATAATATTATGTCAAATCGGAGCTTATACGTACCTCTACTTGATTCCTTAATCTGTTCTTGATTCCGGCAGCACCTCTCCTGAGTAGATGGCACCAAACACCTCTGATCGAAGATCTGAACTGTAGAATTGTTGTCTCACTAAGAGGAACAACATTAGAGAAGACTCCGAAAGCTGGAAACGCCGAATCGAAGGTGAAATCGGCTCTAGAGGTTAAGAACTTTCACTATTTATCCTTTCTCTTTCCTCTTTCATTTTCTCTTGGTTTTTTCTATTTTTCTTCTTTTTTTTCATGGCTGAATTAAATTTAATAAGGGAAGAGAGAGAGAGAGAGCTTGTCTTGTGATAAAATGTGTCACAAGTGCTAAAAACATCCCAGGGTACCCGGTGCTCCTTTCTTTGACTCGGTCGATATAACCACCGGGAAAATCACCCAACCTGCCTGAAGAGTGCCAGCTAATAGGACATGTGTCCAAACACCATCATTTTCTTTCCTCTCTCATTTTAGTTGTCCCAACTAATCAGGGAAGGAGGAGTCCGGTGATTTTATCCTGCTTCCGAGTTCGGTATCGGGGTAAGTCAGGTATATGGTCGGACTAGAGACCGGTAAGTTGTCCTGGCTTTCTGGACATGTGGCGACTTCTTACTGATCCTTTAGCAAGAAAGTCAAAAGTGGTTTTAATAAAGCTACTTTATCTTTAATCATTACTTTTATTTTATTAAAGCTACTTTATTATATGGAGTCACTAGATTTTGAGCCACATGTCCCTGTGGCCTCAAGATCGTGCCAAGTGTCCGTGTAAGCCCTCAGATAGCGCCATATGGCCTTTGGCTCAGGGAATTATCGAATTTCTACTTGTTGGCCCCACATGACGCCACAAGCCAATGCCTTTTCCCAAAACATAGGCATACCAGTCCACCTTGAAAACACCATATGTCCTCACATACGACATACTTTACTTGATTAACTTGTCTCATACTTCTTGACATAGTTGGGTTGTATCTTTCTACCAACCCAATGGCGCCATATATGTGTACTGTGCACATTTACGCTGACATATTTTATCTGACTACTTATATGCCTTGAGCCTTATGTAATCTAGAGACTCGTCCTGTATTCGGATATAGTCCCTGGAAAGCATTCTATTTCTCATATATTCTTGGGACTCTTCTCGAATTGGGCTTAGTTGTCTACCTGATACAGGCTTATCCTCAAGTCTCTAAACCCAAAATCAGGGATATTACAATAACCCTCTTGATTTTTCTCAAACACTTGAAATTATAAAGGATTTGTTGTGATGGTGTTCATAGTTACCTAATGGTGAACGGTATTGAAAGATTTGTTAACCACATTGGTAGTACAATAAGTCACCTCAACCTTGACGCTCTTACTGTATGCTTGTTTGGATTATCAGTAGAAGCTGTTTTTCTAACGTGATTTAAGGTATACAAAATAAGTTTGTAAAAAGAAATTTGTCTCAACTTACGTGAACGTGTTTTTGTATTACTAACTCAAACATGCTTTATGTGTGTATTATATTGCTTACCAAACCTTTTGGGATACAAGAGGTAGAGCGATAAAATCCCACCATCACCTGCACCTTGACCCAAAAAATCACAGCCGCCACTGCTAAAGGTCCATGAGCCTACTTGCAGCCGATGCTAAAGCTTTAGCGGTTGGGTAATTGGCGTGGCAATAGTGGTTGGTTTTTTCTTGTTATTTTTTTTAAAATAAAAATCAATATTGTAGAAACACACTTTTCAAACCTTGTTTTTGGTGATGAGTATTGATTCAAAATTGTGTAAATTGAGATAACCTTTTTAGAACTTAAAATTTCACAAGATAAATAACATATTTTTATCTAAATTATGCTGCATAAATTAAATTATAAAATCATTTTTATGATTTTATTTATTTTAAGATTAACGCGCATGTTTATCCTTGAACTATTATCTTAAGAGTATTGACTATCATAAACTATTAAGGGGTACAAATTACAATAACTCCTTAAATATTCGAAAACATAGGAACGTACTGCCTATACCATCTACAAAAATAAACTTTGGCCGTCAAATGTCTTGTTTCTCCACAAATATTCCTAGCCATGACGATTTATGAAAGGTCAAGAAACTTAATTGAATAACTTTGTTTAGCGATAACTGATTATTGGATTTCACGATAATCTTGTGTATTTTCATTCATAAAAGTTAATTTATGAGTTAATATAAATATTAGTGCTTATAATTTACCTTCATTTTGATTTTAGTTCCTAAAATTTGAAACTGCTGCTTTAATTTTAATCTCTTAACTTTACTCCGTTTAAAATAGTTAGTCCCTACAGTTTAAAAAAGACATAGAGTTGGATTTAACAATGTTATGTTTTTGCTTATGTAGCCATAACATTGTTAATTTTGCTCACATGGACTGCAGAGGTGGATTTTGAGCTAAAATTACAAAGCCAAAAATTGAAACGAAAATTACAAACCAGTCAAATTCAAGTGTGATGTTGGGAAAATTGGGGTATGAGACAAAGTCATGTGTGAGATGATATATTGTATAATGGGTTTCGAAGTTTGATAAAGAGAGCCCATAGACCAAAGAGCTAATGGAGAATAATGGGAAACGAGGGTATTATTGCTTCTCCTTTTGCTCTTCGTTCGGCCAAGTTTAAGCTAGTGCCAGTAAGAACGTCGAGCTACCGGAGTTGGCGTAGAAACTGAAGAAGGAGATCGGGAGGACAGAGTGGCCCGCGTTTGGCAAAGTCAATTTCCGATGGGTTTTTCTTATTTTCCTTTTATTATATAACAATTTAAAAAAAAAAATCAGTCTAGCTCAGCATCCACCTCACCACTCCATTTAGGCTATGTTTGGCTCGATGGAGGGGAGGGGAGAGGAGGGGAGGGGAGGGGAGGGTTTGAGAGGGATTTTCATTTACCTTATTTAGGTTGACAAAAATAGAGGGGAGGGGAGGAATTTTAATAGTATTATGTTTGGTATAGGAGGGGAGGGAAGGAGAAATATTTTTATATGGACAATTTGTTCTTATTTCATTTAATTTGTAATTAATAACTTTCTAACATATTTAATAAAATATAATTATATAAGAAATTTAATACATAAAATTATAATTTTATAATTATAAAAATTAAATAATTATAATTATAAATGACATTTACTATATAAAATTATAATTTTATAATTAAATAATGAGAAGGGTATTATGAGAATATTTTAAAATGGTATGGACATATTAGTCAATTTAAGCTCAAACATTAACATTTCCCTCCAAATCCCCCCAATTTTGGAGGGGAGGGTTAGGAGGGGAGGGGAGGGAGAATTTTAGAAAATTTTTCCTACCCTCCTAAAATTTTTAGTTATCCAAACAAGGGGAGGGGAGCAAAATTCCCCCATTTCCCTCCCCTCCCCTCATACCAAACACACCCTTAAGTAAGATTAAACATGTTAGGGCCACATAAACAAACTTAATATTGTTAACCCCAACTTTAAATTCTTTTCAAAGGGACTAACTATTTTAAACAAAATAAATTTGAAGGACTAAAATCATCAATTTCAAACTTTAAGGATCAAAACTAAGAATGAGGGCACACTATAAGAACCAATAATTATATTAACCCTTAATTTATTACTTTTCTCTTTAAATTTTATGATACATTGTGTATCTTCCTATTTTTATGACCATCTTTCTTCTTTATTGCAACTGATTATAATTATAAAGCCATCAGTTTTATACTATGATTCTATGAACCTTAAATTGCCATATATACAGAGCCGGCCGGTAAAATGGGTTAGGGGTCGCAGGCCTAACCCGCTAGCCCGCCAAAGGGCGGGCCTGCTGCAGGCTAGCCAGCTTAATTTTTTTTTCTTTTTAAAAGTTTTTTTATAAAATAAATCTAAATATTTTTATCGTTTTTCCTCTTATGCTGTGTTTAACTCTTTTCTCATATTTTTTATTTAACTCTTTTATTTTTATATTTTATTTATTTATTCTACTATTATTAAATTTAAAAACGATATATTTTTATGTTTTTGTGATGTGAGTAGATGAAAAAAAAAACAGAAAAGTGATAATGAAATTTGCTTCTTAACATAAATATATAAAAGAAAAGAAATGTAATATGAGTGGGTGAAAAAGAAAGGGAGTAAGATTTTTTTAAAAAAAGAGTGTAATAATTTTTTTAAAAAAAATTAATAGGCATGATGGTGGGTTAGCAGGCTCAATGCCATGTCGGGTTGTACTAGCCTAACCCATTTAGCCTGTAGGCTTTAGCAGGTTGGCACATAGCTTACAGGCTAGCCCGAATTACCAACTCCATACATCTCTAGTCAAACAAAATATTATTTTCGGTAAAATTAAACTTAAGAGTGTTTTCATATCACTTTTGACTTAGACTAGTCTTTTCTTTTCTTTTCTTTTTTTATAAAAACTCAATGTGCCCAAATTATTTTGAACTTTAGACTAACCAGGCTAGATCATTAGATTAAATCTCTTTCAATGAGTACTTTTTTGGGATACAAATTTATGTTCTCCTTCTTATCTTATATGAATGAAATTTTTTATTATCTCAACCAATAAAATATTTAATTTTCATGATTAACATTTGGTAATTATGAGGCACAGAGTGTTCCCTTTTAAAAATATTGGAAGAGAACATTACATCAATTATTAATAGTTAACTAATTTATGTACTTCCTTATGTCCTCCATATAAGACCCAGCTAATTTTTTTTAAAGAAAGATTAAGAAAATTAAACAATTTAACTATTATAACATATGTCATGTATCATTTGATTACATATCAGTTCATAAGTTAGATAAATTAGTTTAGTATAAAAAATATAAATATAAATATTTTAAATTAATTTATTTAACTTCCTTAATTTCTAAAAAAAATTCAACTAGATCTTATACTATCTCCAATCTTAAATATAAGACCCAGTTAACTATTATAAAAATATTAATGAAGTTAAATAAATTATTTTATAGTATTTATAGTTATCTTTTTTTTCAAACTAATTTATATGAGTTATAAATTAATATATAATCCAATAATATAATACACTATATAATATAATTGCACAGTTTATTTAGTTTCTTAAAAAAAAAATCCAACCGGATACCGGTGAATATTAAAAACAGGAGCTAGTATTAAACAGGCCACGTGAGGGACGAATATGGTGTACATTATTGCTGAAGGCGAACTGCGAGTTCGGTCCACGTGGTAGACGTGACTCTTGGACCAAGTCCACGCGCTGTAGTGGGAATGTAAAATACGGTAAGGAGCCGACTCGATTGTCTCTGTAAAGATGAATAGATCTCGACCGTTGACTTCTATCAATTTCAAGTTAGAATGGCTTTGAAGGACCAGGCAACTGAGAAAAATGATACTTGGTAACAAATTTATAAAATTATAAAGGGAAATAAATTAGGTCAATTTGCCTATATCAAATTAACTTTATGGGTGAATTTACATGTATATATAAATATTTTAATAACTAATAGTAATAAAATAACATGTGATCACATGAAAATTTACAAATTCTAATTTTAATAATTAACAATAGCAAAATAACAAATGTCCATTTAAAAATTTACAAATCTTGATTTATATTATTGTTAAAGATTGTATAAAAATTTATAAGTGTTCATAACTAAATATACTTATTTTAATTCTAACAATAAAAAAATAATAAGTGTGATTAGAAAACTTAACTGAAAGAAGTGCATTCTCATATCTACTTATCTCTAAATGTCTAATTGTTTTGTTCATCGTCTAATACAATTGATAATTAATCAAATGGATTTTGCAGATAAGATGGATATTTGATACTTCCTTTGACCCTTAATATAGGAGGTAGCTAGATAATTAATTCACTGACATTAAAAATTAGTTAAGTTAGTTATTTAAAAAATGTGGTTAATTTTCTTAAAGTACTCATTTTAATCATTCGTATTAGAAACTAGTCTATTGGTAAGAAAAAAGAAAAAAGATCCTCAATTTGAGTCATCAATGTGGAGTGTTTAGAGGGGAAAATGTAATTGTAGGAGATAATATAAATTCAAGTCTTATATTAAGGATCAAAATAAACCATATATTGTTGGAATTTTAATTTGTTAGTGTGTCAAAAGAAGTTTCATATTGTTTAAGGTTGGAAAAGCCTTAGTACATACTAAGATGTTGATTGAGATGGTAAAATCTAAGAAGAGGAGTCCTGAAACTAACATTTGAAGCTTTTATGTGTGTTCTAATAATTAGCCACATTCATTTCTTCATTAATTAACCACATTGAATATCCATAAACCAACATGATTACTAAACTGTTATAAATTGGCATATGTAATTATTCTTAAGTCATCTTTAATCACCATTATGATTAGTCAATGATAACATATTTCTATATCTATAAAAGACAATTTAAGGTCTTTAGTCATTGGGTAAGAGCACGCCAAACTCTATTCTTGAGCTCTTCTCTTCTCTTTTCTCTTGAGTTATAGTGTCATATTTTTGTTGTTTTGTCACTTTACTTTTTGTAGTAAGAGTTCATTTAATCTTGAAAAGTGCCCTATATTGATTTGCTAGTAGTTACAAAGTAACTTTTAAAGATAGTGTTTTTAGACCTAACTCAAACCATATATTATATTTTTTGTATGGTAGGTTGTTGATATTTACTAGCCTCTTATAATTAAAACCAGATGGAGTAATTAAATAAATGTTATAGAAAGTACTATCAATGTAGAAATTTTAATAAGAATCTGTATATACACTCTTACTTCTCTTGATTTGTCCAATGTGAGACTTCTATTCACATACATTTTTCTCCTTCATTTTGCTTCTTCTCTTCCAACCTACTTCTTATTCATAACCCATAGAATTTAGATCCAAATTCCAACAATAAATAGTTAAGATTTGTTTTTATTTTGCAAACTAGAACATTTGAACATGATGCCAAATATTATATTAATTAAAAAGAGGAATAGCACGCACTTCTCCAAGATGATGGGAGAATAGTTTATAGATACTTTATTAATATGGTTAAATAATTTTGGAGAGCTTGATACACGAAGGGGATGCGATATTCATGAGTATATACGTCATCAAGAATCAACAATAATATAAATAATTAACAAGTGTCTTCACAAACAAACAACACACACAATACAAAAACCATTTATGGAAAGTAAATTAAAGAAGTTGATCTCGTGTAAGTGTAAAATAACCAATCAATACAATCCCATGTATCTCATCGTGACCAACCTAATCCATAACACCTCAGTTAATATTACTCCCTTCTATTTTTATATAGAACATATTTTTTAAATTTAATTAAATTAAAAAAATTAATTAAATTAGTTCATATAATGACATGCATTTTTAAAACGTTTTAATCATATTCTTTAATTTTTTTAATTATCTCTTTCCCTTGATTATTTTAGAAGAAATATCAATAGTGTAAATTAGGAAAAAACTGAGAAATACTGTAAATAGATCTTATATTTAAAATTAAGATCAACTCTCAAATATGTTTTATATTAATAACCGAAGGGAGTATTAATTTATTAACTACTCTTTTCAGTCCTTAATATATGAGCCAATTGATTTTTTTTCCCTGAGATATTAAGAAAGTTAGATAAATTATATCAAAATATTTATATTTATCATTTTTCTTCATAATAATTTTCCTAACTAATATATAATTTAATTATACGCAACATATGTTACTGTTAAGTAATATATTTAACTTCTTTAATTTCTAAAAAAAAGTAAGTTGACTACTCTTATATTAAAAATTAGATGTAGTACATTATTACAAGGGTTAATGCGCAAAAATAGCAATGAACTATTTTCCAAAGTGCACCTAATACAACTAACTATTTTAGGGTGCAAAATAGACATTATGAATTTTTAGGGTGCAAAAGTAGACATTACGATTTTTTTTGGGAGCAAAAATAGCAATTTTTTCACCCCAAAATAGATAATGAAATTACTATTTTTACTCAAAAAAAAATTCATAATATCTATTTTTACACCCTAAAATAATTAGTTATGTTGGGTGCATTTTGAAAAATAGTTTTTTACTAAATCTGCACCTTAACCCTTATTACAATCATTGAGAACAAAACATCACTAGTCATTCTCTCAAGCATGGGAACAAATGGCTCTCCCTTTTCTCTTTGCGTTTTATAAGATATGAACCATATATTTCGAATTAGTTTCATGTAGTGGCACATATAACCTAAAGTTTAGTAACTACTTTTTTTATTCGTGTTTCTCGAAACTATCATTTATTCATATTATCTAATTAATTTATCAAGAAAAATATTATCTAATTAATTATGATTTCAAAATATTTATGCAATATGGAAAAGAATAAATTCTAACTTCAAAATTTTTAATTTTCAAGATTCAAAATCTCCTTTTTTCTTAAATAAATCAAATTTAGCATAATCAATATTTAGTTGGATGACATTTTTATTGGAGATGAATTCAATAATGACCCATCGTGTGCATACAATAAATAAAAAAGGTAATAATAAGGGACAAGTATAACTAAATATAACAACAACACAACAACTATTGCATATATTAATTAATTTACTTGCTAAATGAACTGTAAACGTAGTTATTTTTTTTTAAAAAAAAATTTACCACATGCTTAAAAGACTTCTTCTTGTAAAACGTGACTTGGTCCATCGCACTCACTAGATTTTTGGAAAAAATAAATTTAGGTCTCAATAAGAGAAAATATGAAAAAATAATCTTTTAAAATCTTAAAATTGTATTTAAGTCTCATAGGATTTTTTTATAATAAATTCTAAATAAGTCTATGAGCATTACACTGATAAGTTCATGAGCAAGTCAATGGGCGTGTAATAACAAGTCCATAAATATTTGACAATTGAATTTTATTATAAAAAAAGTTTCATGGAATTTGAATACAATTTTGAGATTTCAATAAATCATTTTTTCTTACCCGGGTCTTTAATATAATTTTTCCTTTATTTTCCCCTACTATGTCTCCACTTTTGCATGTGGCCGTCTCCTTTCCCTCACCATCGATTTCTTTAGTCCATCATTGTTGTTCACTGCGGCTTCTTTCTCAGCTCTCACTCTTCCATTGTAGCAAGATCTCCCTCCCACTCACTAGACCGTCGGCGTGTGGAATATGTGGGAAAAGTCCCACATCGAGAATTTCATGAGGGAGGGGCGGTGTTTTTGAGTATAAATAGGAGGCCCCCTCCCTCATTTCAATCATCCCTTCAACTTGCCTTCTTTCTTCTATAAGGCATTTTGTATTTCATTCTCTCTTATAGTATTTCACTTATAAATGTTTTAGAGTGAAATTAGATTCTGGTATTTTCCTTATTGTTGTCTTATTTATTATTTATTAGCTGCTATTAGATATAGTAGTTGTGATTTATTATATTATTAAATTGCTTCTAGAAACTTTGTTTTCTAGTATTGTGATTTTTTAGTATAATCGGTTACACTCTATATATCCCGCTTCCGCAACAATTGGTATCAGAGCCAAGGTTCTGTCTGAGTATGCTCTGTGGTTGCAGTATAATCTGAACTTCCACATCAGAAAAGAATTACCTTGAGGTTTTGCATTTGTAGCTATTAAATAATATTTGGAGCAGAAATGGCGGACAAAAAGATTGAAGAATCAACATCAAGTGTCAACAATTCGTCGTCGGCATCTTCGCTTATGACGAGAATTATGCCCAATGCAAAGTTTGCAGTTGAAAATTTTGACGGATCGGGACATTTTGGGATGTGGCAAAGTGAGGTTCTTGATGTTCTTCTGACACAACAACTAGATTTTGCTATTGAAGAAAGAAAACCAGATAGAATGGGGGAGGAATATTGGAGAATCATCAATCGTGTTGCTTGTGGTACTATTAGATCGTTCCTTTCCAGAGAACAGAAGTATCCATACACAAAGGAAACTTATGCTTGTAGATTGTGGAAGGCATTAGAGGATAAATTCCTGAAAAAAAAAGTAGTCAGAATAAGCTTCACATGAAGAAAAGATTGTTTCGCTTCACTTATATTCCTGGTACCACAATGAATGATCATATTACCAGCTTCAACAAGTTGGTAACATATTTGTAGAATTTGGACGTGACTTTTGAAGATGAAGATATGACCTTGATGTTGTTGGGATCACTTCCTGATGAAGTACGAGCACCTGGAGACTACTCTACTTCACGGCAAAGAGGAAGTATCTCTCAGAGATGTTTGTTCTGCGCTATACAGCTATGAACAAAGAAAGAGGGATAAACAAAGATGCGGAGAAGCAGAAGCACTAGTCACAAGAGGGCGTGCTGAAAATCAATCGAGATCAAGGAAAGGGAGATCCAAATCGAGGTCCAGACCAAGTAAGGATGAATATGCCTTTTGTCGAGAAAAGGGCCATTAGAAGAAGGATTGTCCAAAGTTGAAGAACAAAGCCAAACAGAACAATGAGAAGGCTGCTATGGATTCAAATGTAGCTGATTGTGATGATGAAAATTCAGATTTTTCATTATCTACAACGATGTCGTCAAAAGCGTCAGGCGTATGGTTGTTGGATTCAGCTTGCAGTCATCATATGTGTCCCAACCGAGACTGGTTCATTGATTTCCAAGAAGGAGGATGTAGAGTTGTCCACACAGCAGATAACACTTCACTTACCGCATATGGCATTGGTTCAGTTCGATTGAGGAACCATGACGGATTGATCAGAACATTGACAGATATTCGATATGTACCAGATTTGAAGAAAAATCTCATTTCTGTGGGAACTCTAGATTCAAAGGGGTTTAAGATTATTGCAGAAAGTGGAGTGATGAAGATACTTTCTGGTGCACTGGTGGTAATGAAGGGTATTCGAAAGAGCAATAATACGTATCACTATCAAGGTAGTACGGTTATTGGAATAGCAGCAGTGACATCCAGTGATGAGAAGGAGGCAGAAGCAACAAGGTTGTGGCATATGCTCTTGGGACATGCTGGAGGAAAATCCTTAAAAAATCTTTCAGATCAAGGGTTGTTAAAAGGATTAAAGCATTGCAATTTGGAGTTTTGTGAGCACTGTGTGAAGGGGAAGCAGACAAGGGTTAAGTTCGGAACAACTATCCATAATACAAAAGGTATTTTGGATTATGTTCACTCTGATGTTTGAGGTCCTTCCAAAACACCATCATTGGGAGGAAAACATTATTTTGTAACATTTGTTGATGATTTTTCCCGAAGAGTTTGGGTGTATACGATGAAGACTAAGGATGAAGTATTGTGAATTTTTCTCAAATGGAAGGCGATGATAGAAACACAAACAGGCAGGAGGATCAAATGTCTTCGTACAGATAACGGAGGAGAATACATGAATGATCCTTTCCAGAAGATTTGTGAGGATGATGACATCGTCAGACACTTCACCATCAGAAATACACCACAGCAGAATGGAGTGGCAGAACGCATGAACCGGACTTTGCTGGAGAAGGTTAGGTGTATGTTGTCCAATGCTGGCTTGGGCAAAGAATTTTGGGCTGAGGCAATTACATATATGAGTCACCTCATTAATCGTCTACCATCTACTGCTATTGGTGGTAAAACACCGTTGGAACAATGGTATGGTAAACCTGCTACAGATTATGATTCTTTGCATGTATTTAGCTCAATTGCATACTATCATGTGAAAGAATCAAAATTAAATCCGAGAGCAAAGAAAGCTATTTTCTTGGGGATCACTTCTGAAGTCAAAGGATATCGTTTATGGTGTCCAGAGACAAATAAGATTGTATTTAGTAGGGATGTTACCTTTGATGAATCTGCCATTGTAAAAAAGGTAGCAGCTGAAGATACCCAGCAAGGTGATAGTGTTTCAAAGCAGGTGGAGTTTGAAGGAAAGATGATTTTTCCAGTACAAGGAGCAGGCAGGGAAACAAGACAAGACTTTCCTAAGGTAGAAGAAGAGCCAGTTGATAGGGAGGTTTCGACTCATGGACCTCAACAGCAACGTGAATCAATAGCAACCAGCAAGCCAAAACGAACAATAAGAAAACCTACTCGTTTTAAAGACATGGTGGCTTGTGCAACCTCAATTGCAGCTGATGACATTCCTTCAACTTATAAATGGGCTATTCAGAGCTCAGAAAAGGAAAAGTGGAGGAATGCCATGAATGAAGAAATGCAGTCCATTCATCAAAATGGTACGTGGAAATTGGCCAAACTCCCCAAGGGTAAGAAGGCAATTGGTTGCAAATGGGTATATGCAAAGAAAGAAGGATTTCCTAACCAAGGTGATGTGCGCCATAAAGCAAGATTGGTAGCTAAAGGCTATGCTCAGAAGGAGGGAATTGATTACAATGAGGTATTTTCTTTGGTTGTGAAACATTCTTCTATTAGAATTTTATTGGCTTTGGTAGCACAGTTAGATTTGGAACTAGTTCAGATGGATGTAAAAACTGTATTTTTAAATGGAGACTTGGAGGAGGAAATCTACATGACTCAGCCGGAAGGATTCAGAGTTGCTGGAAAGGAGAATATGATGTGTAAACTTGAAAAATCGTTATACGGATTGAAACAATCTTCGAGGCAATGGTATAAACGATTTGACAAGTTTATGTTGCAACATAAGTACAAAAGAAGTAGATACGATCATTGTGTCTATTTGCGGAAGCTTGAAGATTGATCCTTTATATATCTCCTTTTATATGTCGATGATATGTTGATTGCTTCAAAAAATCAGGCAGAAATTGAGAAGCTGAAGGTTCAAAAAATTCTCGGCATGGAGATAACAAGAGATAGAGAATCAAAGAAACTCTTTTTATCTCAAAATGAGTATTTGAAGAGGGTGCTAAATCGTTTCGGTATGAATGAGAAAACGAAGTCGGTTAGCACTCCACTTGCCCCTCATTTTAAGCTCAGTGCTGATATGTCGCTAAAGGATAAAGATGAACGAGAGTATATGTCAAGGATACCATATGCAAATGCCGTTGGTAGCTTGATGTATGCAATGGTTTGTACAAGACCTGACATTTCACAAGATGTTGGGATTGTGAGTAGGTATATGCATGATCCAGGGAAGAAGCATTGGTAAGCTGTGAAATGGATTCTACGGTATATTTGTAATACTGTAGATGTTGGATTGGTTTTTGAGCAGGAAGGTGATCGATCTTTAGTTGGGTATTGTAACTCAGATTTTGCGGGTGATTTGGACAAGCGAAGGTCAACTACTGGTTATGTGTTTACTTTTGCAAGAGCACCAGTTAGTTGGAAGTCAACTTTGCAGTCAACAGTTGCTTTGTCTACCACAGAGGCAGAGTACATGGCAATTACGGAGGCTGTAAAGGAAGCAATTTGGCTTCAAGGATTGATTGGAGAACTTGGTGTTAGTCAAGAAAGCATCATTGTTTATTGTGACAGTCAGAGTGCTATTCAATTAGCAAAAAACCAAGTTTACCATGCAAGGACGAAGCACATTGATGTTCGATATCACTTCATACGAGAAATTTTGGAAGAAGGTGGAGTCATGATACAAAAGATACGGATAACTGAAAATCATGTTGATATGCTGACAAAGATGGTGACTTCTATCAAATTTCAACATTGTTTGAATCTAATCAACATTGTTAAACATTGATTAATGAATTGTTAGCACAAATTTGTAATTAGGAGAAATTGAGAATGTGGGAATTTTCCCAAGGTGGAGATTTGTGGAATATGTGGGAAAAGTCCTACATCGAGAATTTCATGAGGGAGGGGCGGTGTTTTTGAGTATAAATAGGAGGCCCCCCTCCCTCATTTCAATTATCCCTTCAACTTGCCTTCTTCCTTCTATAAGGCATTTTGTATTTCCTTCTATCTTATAGTATTTCACTTATAAATGTTTTAGAGTGAAATTAGATTATGGCATTTTCCTTATTGTTGTCTTATTTATTATTTATTAGCTGTTATTGGATATAGTAGTTGTGATTTATTATATTATTAAATTGCTTCTAAAAACTTTGTTTTCTAGTATTATGATTTTTTAGTATAATCGGTTACACTCTATATATCCCGCTTCCGCAACACGACGGAGATACTTTAATAAGAGCTGATCTAACGCATGATCTCGTGGAAGACAAAAAGGAAGAGAGTTTGTCAATCTTTTGTGCGTGTTAAACTCTTGAGTGTTGAAGGCAGGAGACTAGAGATTGAATAAAGAAGAAAAAGAAAAGAAAAGAGGGGAGAAAATAAATTAAAAGACAGAAGAACTTCACTTGTGTAAACACGCTATAACATGGGTATCCATCAATTCAAGAGTTTTCTTATGTCAAATAAGATTAAATATTTTTTACAGTAATATATGAATATTTTTTACACATTTAAATTAAATTATAATATTTTTTTTCACTGGCCTAACCTAATAACTATTGAACCATTGTTTACACTCGTCTATATTGATTGGTTCAGTTTTCAGTATCTTAAACATTCACTTACAATATAACAAAATGACAAAATAACCTCTTCTTATCCAAATGCTTTCTTGTAGCTCCTATAATTTATTGTATTATTTATACTATTTTCTTATTGAACAATTATTACTCAAATTTATTTTTTAAGTTTAAAAATTAAACGTTTCATTAAAGATGAGCAGACAATAATTTATACCAAGGACAACCATTTCATTAGTCCCCCCCCCCCTTTTTTTTAAATATTACTCTCTTTCAGTGGAACTCAGATTTGGACTTTGAGCCACATTCTTATAAGAGTTACTCTCTTCTATCATTTTTATAAGCAATTTTTCCTCTCTTGAAGCTAGTTCTTAATATAAGCAATTTTTTTTTCAAAATTTAGACTACTTTTTTCTTTACAATCCCTATTAAATACTTATATTTATATTACTTATCTTTCACTCACTACTAATTCTCTATAATTAATTATTTATTACTTATTCTCTCTTCCATACTCTTTTCATAAATATGGGCGTATTTAGAAGAAACATGATATTTTTGACACATTTATTGTTTTTAACTAATCTTATATGTAAGTTCCTTTTGCACAATTAACAAAAAAAATTGTTTATAAAAAGGATTGGAGAAAGTAATTGATGATAAATATCAATATATTATAGAAAAATATAATAACTGAGTGTTACTTTACTACTTACTTATTTCTTTTTGAAGTGATTATTTATTCTGTTTTAGCAATTGATTTCCGTTTCTTGGAAAAAGATCCACATCTCCAAACAATAGTACAATAGGTTGAGGCTAGTTGATTCTTATTTATGAGTTGGCTGGCCAGGCCCAGGGCATCAAATGAGCTTGTTTTTGTTTTTGTTTTTGTTTTTGACAAACATGAAGTAGGCTTAAAAACTTTAATCAAAACCTTAATTGGCCCATTAATTTTAGACCTAAGCCCAATTTCATAGATTGGGTCATATATACTCAGAAGCCCATGAACAGTTTTTATGAAGACGTGAGTGAACAATAGTATGGATAATATTTAAAAAAGGAAAATAAAAAAAAATCATTTAAAATATTGAAAAAGCAAATCAATGATTCTAATATCACAAATTCCAAGTTAGACACGTGGGAAGAATATGAGATTATAAAATATTGCAAAAAGACGCCCTTACCCTTGAGTTTTCACCAATCACCTACACATCATTGGTGGCTTATATATAAGGAATAACTACTTAAGAATCATAACTGACAATTTAAGTATTTATATTAATTATTTAGGTGCCCCGAATGCCAACAACCTTTTTAGAATTTTTGAAGCCACGGCTATAAAGTACAATTGACAACTTATGTATAGGGAATGAATTGACAACTTAAATACCTATATTGATTACTTGAATAATCAAAATGTCCACAATCTTGTAGGAATTTTTGAAGTCACCCTTGTAATGTGTTATTAACGATTTATATATAAGGAATGACTACTTAAATAATCACAATTGACAACTTTAATATATATATATATATATATATATATATATATATATATATATATATATATATATATATATATATATATATCGACTGTTTGCGTCTTTTCTTTTATTCTTTATTTGCCATATAACTCAGGAGCAAACATATTTTTTGGAAACATTTGCTCATCTCAGATTCTCCCATAGATTCAACTTAGGATTTGTGATATTAGAATCTCTTTTTTGTCTTTCCATATTTTAAAATCTTTTTTTTTAGATTTTCCCTTTTATAAAAACCCCTAACAATTTAGGCTTTTGCACTGGCTCATAAAGCCTGATTGTTAATATAAAAAATGCCTGAATTGTTATATCTGGTTTTGCTATTTGGGCTTTTTCATAAGTTTGGGCTAATTTAGATTGTCCTGAATAAGCCTGACCCACCCAAATCACCAGCTTTAATGGCATACCATGTGGTCGAATAACTTTATGTTAAAGTATTGTACCAACAAAAAAAAAACTTTATGTTAAAGTATACAAGCTTAAATCAGCTTCCTCCTCCTCATCAAAAGTGAAAGAAATACGTGTTAAGGCTAATATTTTTAATATCCATATTTCCTTCAACCTTCCAAGCCAGCAAAATATTCTTTCTGACAGTTTTGATTCCGATTTTTAAATATAAAAAGATCATACTATTAGAGAATTAAAATTTAAACATATTTAGAGAAGACATTTGAAAATGTGGTAAAAATAATTTTTTCGGGGTAAAATGATAATTTTTGTTACGGTCCAGGTCTACGAATTTTTCAACAAATTGATATTGATGACATAACTTTCAACTCGCAAACTACTGGAGTAATTGCAATTTCACAATAAATTTATGGGATACTCCAGATAATATAATATTTGAGAAATAAATAAATAAAAAATATCACTTGAACTTCAAAATCTTAAATTAGTTTTATTGACTATAAAAATAATGAAATTGAACATAAGAGCATAGTAATTAACAACTCAGTTTAATATGAAATCACTGATTTAGAATTTTAAAATTTAAATAGTATTTTTTTTATTTGTTTTTCATAATATTTAGACTCTTTTTTTTTTTTGGGCGGCACTCATATATAAGCGAGTAAGTGACTTGTGATTAAAGATATAAATAAAACCTCATAAGATAAAACGTTGATACCATACTAACACATCCATTTCAATGACCCTGTGTCAAAGTGACACCAAGCATTCACTACTAGTGGAGGTCACGGATTTAATCTATTTAGCTTTCAAGCTGCTGTTATATATGTACTTTAAAAAAAAAGAAGAAGCAAAATTCTGAAGTTTGGGTTCATTATTAGTTTAAATTTATAATAGAAATATTTAGATAACAAGCCTTCTATGATTATATGTTTATTGAGTTAAATTATTTTAACTAATTTTGTTCTTAATATGGAAAGTAATTATGACCTATATTTAAGACCAATGAGCGGCTTAAATACTTAAGGACAGTTATAACGGATTTGTCAAATAAAATTCTTAATTAGCCAGCCGAAAGTAACTGAAGAGAAATAATCCTGGCACTACAAGTCTTTGAGAAAATCTTCCTAGATTACATTTTCCCCCCTCGATGAAACAGCAACTACGCATTATAAAATAAAAGAAACGCTGAAAAAGATTTGTAACAAATTACATGTATCTTGAAGTAGGTACGAAAGCTTCCATGATACTACATGCACTTATAAGTTTAACATGAGTTATCTTTACAAATTGGCATATTTGCATATGTAGTCCTTTTGATTTTGAATATGTTGGAGTTTTAAAATGAAAGTGGATATATCAAATGAAACAAGTCTCATATTGTTTGGAAGAGAGAGAATGCAAGTATATATATTACACCTTGTGAATTTGGATTAATAAATGAGCCAAGAGAAGGAGTGGGCTTGTATGCACAACAACAGGCTACCAAGAGGCAAACGCAGCAAAAATCGGGTGATTTCCCTTCTTCACACTAGTTAAATATGGATTGAATACTTTTTATCAAATATATTTTTTGAAAAAATCTAAAATTTATTTTTTGAAAATGGCTTATCAGAAAAACCAAGTTTTTGATATATTTGAATTTGAGATCTCAACATTTTTGTTACAAGGGCATTAACCAGATTTTATTTTGTTTAATCGGCCATTATTACCAACGTTCATGTTACCGACCATTATCTTCATATTCTGAAATTGATCAATAAAATATTTTTATGGCCTTAAACGTTCAAGAACTGCTAGTTTATTTGTGTTTGTTGCCATTAATTTGTGCCCAACGTTTGAGTGCATGAGAGGACTATGAAAGGCAATACTTATAAGAGGTTCATGTACCTCGCTCAAAAATCTTGAGCACTCTCTCTCTCTGACTTTTCTCTTCGTCTCATATTCTCTCTGCCTACTAGTTGCTTTGTATGTTGTTATTCTGTTCACCCTGTATCTGTAGAAATGATTTATTTTATCTAGATGAGTGCTACTTCAGGTTAATCGGTGGTTGCAAAATAGCTCTTAAGAATAGCGTCTTTGAATGTGACTCAGATTACATAATATATATGTAGGAACTTCACCAACAAAATATCATATGCCAATAAGGCATATTTTGACAGAGGGTGGGTTGTTGAGGCAAACTCTCTAGTTTTCCCTTGTCCAACACATTAGAAGTTTTAGACTGCTATCAAAATCGCACCATGTCAACTATTGCCTTTGTTTGTGGCATTTTGATTACCTGTAGCGAAGCAAACCACTTCCTGGCATGCAAACTACGAAGACTCCAACATCTGAAAAAGGTAAGTATGTAATAACATTACCAATATTATTAGTATCATTAGCTTGTATCCATATAATTAACCAATGTATTAAAAACTGAATCAGACCGATACAGGACCGGTCTAATTGGGGTCAAGAAACCAAGGTCAACTGACCCAGCCAACCCGGGTTGACCCGGCGCAACCCAGGTAACTTGGGTAGTCACCCCCCGGGTTTTCTTTTTCTTTTATATACCCAAGCGACGTCATTTTGGCCTTTTTTTAAATTATTTCCTTGAAATATTTTGATTTACGAGGAGGTTTAAAAGGATATTGGAATACTTTTGCTGTTTTATATTGGTTGGAGAAAAATTCTTATATAATTAATGATACTTTTGTGGGTATTAAATTCAGGAGGTTATATTGGATTATTAGTTGGAAAAAATATCTTATATAGTTTTTTGAATGGTATATATATATGTGTGTGTGTGTGTGTGTGTGACATCGATTTGACCTCGCTCTTAACCATTGATCTTTGATTTAGTGTCTCGACTTTAATGTCCGGTCCGATTTTCAGTATGTTGTAATTAATCAGTGCATCAAAGATTTTTAGGATGAAAGTCAATTATAATTCCCAAATTACTTCCAAATCAATAAGTTCTAAAAAATGGATTAAAAAAAATAAAGGGTGAAGGTAAAATTTTACCAACAATATTTTATATTAGGAGCATCCGACACTATTAAATTTTTAAAAGTATTAAAATACGCACAAACTTTATAAGATGGGGGAATTTTACCAAAACAGTTAAGATGAGGGAAACGAACGTTACTTTACTTTATTGTGTGTGGGTCCCACGCCTTGTACACCTGTAATTTGTTTCTCCCTTTGACCGTTTGAAGACCCTTCTCCTCCTCAGTTCCTCCATCATCCTCCATTATACCTCTGTCGACCATCTTCCCCTTCATCTCTTCTTCCTCTTCTTTCCCATCATCACCTCCTTCTCCATTATCATTTTCAAATACCACTGGATCTACTTCATATTTCACAGAACTACATCCACCCACCATCATCGATGTCGAAGAAGGAAGTTAGAACCAGATTTCATGAAGGAAAAAAAAAATCCAGATCTAAAAATCGAATGGAAAAGAACATAGAACCAAAAGCAATATGCAATATTAATGTAATTATACAACTTATTTATAACTAGCCCATGTTGTTGGACGCCTCACAGACACCACACTCTCCCAGAGGTTTCAATCCCTGTTCAGCAAACTCGAACCAGCCCATGTTGCCAAAGGAGCACCCATCGAAAAATCATGAAGCGAAAAAAGAGTTTGAAGGAGGTATCCATCGCTCAAGAAGATGAGTCATTACTGGAACTATTTTGCTCTTGAGCTTCCAACTTCGGGTCCTCCTTCTACGGCCACATCGCCTCCAATTGGTGGTCGAAGTCGTTGTCGTTGGGTGGGTGCACGATAGTATAGCTGTGGTAAGTGGTGGCTGGGTATTTTGCTGATGATGAGAACTCATAATTAAGTGTTTCATTTTTTAATAGAAGAGATGAAGGGGGAAGATGGTCGATAGAGGTATAACGGAGGACGATGGAGGAGTCGAGGAGGAGGAGGAGGGTCCTAAACCGGTCAAACGGAGAAGAAAATTACAGGTGTACACCACGTGGCATCCACACACACTAAAGTAACATCCATTTCCCTCAAGTTAACTACTATGGTAAAATTTCTCCATTTTGTAAAGTTTGTGTGTATTTTAGCGCCCTTAAAAAATTAATGGCGCCAGACACCCTGCTATAAAACATTGTTATTAAAATTACTTCTTCACCAAAAAAATAAATATTCTAAGGATTCATCGTCTGATGCCCAAAAAAAGCATATCTTTTGATTTTGGTACACGAAAAACGTGGGAAGGGAAAGGAAGATAAACAAGCTCCCTTCATGAAAACACGTTTGGTGCTAAATGTGACAGGCTCAGCCTGTTTAGGCCCTAAATTTATAAGGATCGGGCTTAAGAATTTTGCCTTAAAAGTGAAAACAGACCTACAAGAGCTAGCTCTGTAGGGTTGAGAGCCTAAAAGGGTGGACCCTATAGGGTCAAAGGCAGACCTTTTTAGGCCCACACACACATTATTTTTTAAAATTATTTATATAAAAATAATATTATTTAGTTTTTATATTTTGTTAATGATGTTGCAAATATTTAGTTATTATTATTATTTTTAGAATTAAGTTTTATAAAAATATCTTGTATTAAAAATCCTAAAAATTAAAAACTTATAAAAGATATTTCTTATTTCATAAGCATTCTTACCAATTTTATATTTTTTGACTTATTTTTTAGTTATTGTTTTGTTTATATCTTGTGTTGTTTATTTTGTTGACTATTTACACTTTTAAGACATATTTATAAGAATTATTTTTAAATTTATTAAATCTTCTTATTAATTATTTATAATTGTGTTATGTGGATAATAGTTTACCTTTGATTATGACTTAATTACTATATTTATTTTGTTGCATGATATGTATTGTCTACACCCTAATTTTGACAACATTTATGTTTTAAATTAGGACTTTCATTATTATAATTTTTTAAAAAATACTATAAAAATTATTAAAATAGCTTCGGCCCTGTAGGGCCGGCCCTACCTGACCCTTATGCTCACGGGCAGGGCTTAAAAAAATAATTGTTTTTTTTAGCCGGTCTTTTAGACCCTAGCCCATGAAGGGCCGAACCGGCCTTTTTTCCTTACTCTAGCCAAATGTTCCCGGAATTCAAGTTCCCACCTGTTCCAAAGTTCTGTTAAATATGGGAAGATCAATTCCCACCAAAATTGGTGGTAACCCATCTTCCCCTCATAGGAGGGAAAATGTCAAATACAAATTTACCCTTAAAAATTTAAATTAAAGCGCCCAAATTGAACCATAATTCTAGTTAAAGCTTGGAGATGTGAAGGAGAGAATTCACTTTGGTCATGAACAATGGCTTTGACAGTGTAACCACGAAAAAGAAAAAGCTTGATGAGCCACGAAGCATTGTAGCTAGAAGCACCGGTGAGTGATTCTTGGCTTCATAAGCATATTTGGATTTGCAGTAGAAACTGTTTGTCATATGTGATTTATGGTATATGAGGTAAGTTTGTGGGAGAAATTTTATCTTAAATTACATGAACGTGCTTTTGGAACGCTAAGTCAAATAAGCCAATATTTTGTTTTAACGCACTTGCTAGTAGCTACATTAATCTTTATTACTAAATAAGCCTTTGAGATTCTTCTCAATAATCATTTGTGAACAATGATTTTTTTACTCCAAAAAGAAAAAAAGAATTCTTCTCCAATAAAAGGATTCTTTTGCTGAAAAATCAACAAGTGAGTACAAAGAAGATAAAAGTTTAGGTTGTGAGTGTTGCCTCAAATTGCTCTGTTTCAGCAAGCGGGTGAAAAGAATTTGATTCTAAAATTCAAATTTATTTAGCAAATTTGAATTTCATTAATAAATTTATTAATAAAATTTGAATTTCATTCCATAAAAAGATTCCAATTTAAGGGATATTATGGGTATTTTACATTTTCTTCCCACAATCACTACTTCATTTTCTTCCTACCAAACATCTTATTTTCCTTCAACCTATGTTCTGTTCCCATATCTATTAAAGAACATACTCCCTTTAAGTTCCTTTCTAATTTTCCCTTCCTTTCCTTTCTCTCCTCAAACTTTTCACGTACCAAACATGCCCTAAATTGTAATAAATGAGAAGCAGGTAAGATACCCAAGACATTTTTCAATCTTCCTAGATTATGAAGTAAATCTTGCTTATTCTCTATAAAAGTGAAAGGTGAGAAAAGTCCAACAACCTTAGCTGACGTGGCACTCCCAAGCAGCTAAAAATAGGGTAGGTGTGTATGAAGGATGTGTGTGGGCCCCCCTTCTGTGGGGAGATAGAGTTTTAAATTAGAGAGAGAGAGAGAGAAAGAGGTGACAAAAAGTAAAAGGAATATGAGGGTGATGACACTACTTCCGTCCCTGACGAAAGCATGCCAGATGAGCAACCACTTGCGCCCCTGACGAAAGTATGCCACAAGTAAAGTTCTACGGGAAGCACAAAATTTTTGTTGGGGAATGCAAGAGGTTGTTACAATCCTTTTTGGAAGAATCTATATCTATATATCTTATAATACTCTTCCACTATGTTACTGTTCATAAGGATTAAATGGTTGTGATCGCTTCTCATTCACCAATGCATCGAGATCATCAATTGTAAACCTTACCACCTAGCTGTCTTGGTTATTAATTGAGCATCGAGCTCTATGATGTCTGCACGCAACCTGTTGTTTCAGAGGGAAATTCAAAATTCAAACCTTCTTCAGCCTCTCATCTCCTCAAATATATGTCATCTCATTTCAAAGTGTATACCATTGTTTGTTTACTGTCCCACTTCAAATTTCCAAATCGCTTTCTCTTTTCACCCTCTCTTCCTCTTCATCTGTTTGTATGTTAGCCACCTGGAAGTGATGAATGGTGGGAAGATCTCGCTATGGTGGTGACAACATAGAAGCGCCAATGATGTTAGTGATGACAATGAAGAGGCAGTGATGAGCTTTTTCAGGTAAGGATGCAATGGTGGAGAGGAGGAACTGGCGAGGATGTAACTGATGAAGTCAGGTTTTGGTGCTTTTGTCTCAAAAGCTTTCATATCCTGGTTGCTAGGAAGTGGTTGGACTATGCGGATATCTGGCAAACACGAGAGTGCTTCATTGCCAACGGTGATATACTATTGCAACCTACTATAGTAATTTCATTTCTTCCTCTGATTTTTCTTTTTTCCTGTTCATTTTTGACATTACCCATAGTTTGTTGATTATGTTGTATTGCATCCTATGGTGGTATACCGTTTGCTTCATTCCTGAGGCCGTTAATTGAGGCGCTGTTCACTAAGCATGACCATAATTCACAGTTAGGCATGGTGCTTTGTCTGGCTTCTGCCATTGATGCAGCTCCTGACTCTGACCCTGCAAGATTGGTGAAGCTCTTGCCGAAGTTCGAGAAGTTGCTGAGAAGCGGGAGCTTTAAGGTGAAGCCGACGCTGTTGATGCTCATTGGAAGTGTTATTGAAGTTGGTGGACTGTCCATTCATGTGGCATAAGCAATAACTACGGCCATAACTGAAGTTTTGAAAGACAGTCTTGAAAATGCATCACAGTCATTTGTATCTAAAGAGGAAATGCAGAAAGTTGTTAGAACTGGCTGACACCCAAGAGAGGGGGTGAATTGGGTGTGTGATAAGAAAGTATGATCTTTTAAAATCTTTTCGCAACTTATCAAATCAATACATGCGAAAGTATAGAAACATAAGCTGATATGTAAATCATATATGCTGGAAATGTAAAAGTTTAGGGAAGAGAATATGCAAACTGTGATTTATCTTGGTTCGGTCCAATCCACGATGACCTACGTCCAGTCCCCAGGCTCCTCCTGAGATTTCAAATCCACGATCTTCTTGTTTAACCGGGCACAAGAAAAGTCTTTACAAATTCACAAGAGTTACTCCCCCTTACACACTGTAAGGTTTACTCCTTCTTACAGCAAGTCGAGCAAAGCAATCCCAAAGACCTTTCTCTCCTGCTTACCCGTGCAAGTCTTATGAGCAGTAACGTTCTCTCCCGCTTACACCACTGTAAGTTTTACGAGCAGCAACGTTCTCTACTGCTTGCACCTTTTAAGTCTTATGGGCAGAAACTCTTACTGGCGATTCACTCTACAACTTCCACCGTAAGGTGATCAATCCTCTCAAGGTCCCTTTACCTTGAGAACACTTCTGAAATACAGATGAAGTGTTTACAAGCTCTCTCACAGAGTGTATAAATGCTCACTGAAGTACAATACAAAATATTCTCACTCTCTTAAATACACATAATATAGAAGATGAAGTAGAGCAAAGAGTGGTCGGAGGTAGAAGACTTAGAATATCAGCATGTTCATGTTCTCATCGTATTGCCTGCAGTTCTGTGTTTGAATCCTCTCCTATTTATAGCTGAGTTGTGGAAGATGACCGTTGTAAACATCCATCCGTTAGAGTCTGTTGATTCATTTGACTGTTGAGCCCATTTGGATATTTTCCTGTTATAATCCCATCTAATACTTAGATAGGCACTACTTCATTTTTGGTTGGAGTCCCATTGCTTTGTATGGTCGTTGAGTGTATTTAAATATTTTCCCGTTGATCGTGCTTTGACATATGCTTCAGCGTTTCTTACAGTTTACCCATTGGTCTGACAGATGCAATAGTATTTATCTTCTGTTACTTATGAATTTTTTTGCCGCCCACGAATAGTTGTCGTTTGAATGGAGAGTTCAGTTATTTGTCATGTGCGTGATGATGGAGTACAACTGTAATACACTTGAGAATATTGCTGTTGTCAGTGGACGCTTGGCTTCTCGTGAAACAGCTTTTCAGCTCTTCTCATGATTTCTTCATGGTTAATCTGGAGAAACACTTCAACCACTGATATAATAGAATATTAGTCATGATTAAATTTGATCAATAATCAAAGACAAGGTTTCTGCACTCTGGGACTTCATCATCTTCAGTGACAATATTCTCCGTGAGTAACCTTCGTATATGAAGATGTAATCCGAATGTTTGATCTCCTGTTTCATACTTGAAATAAATGTTAAATGATGTTTAAGTATACCAACAAATGTAAACATATTGATTAGAGATTGAACTTTGAAATTCACTCTGATTCAGTCAGCTTCTGAAGGTGCTTCTGATAGGAACTGAATCACTAGAATGATTATACAATCCATTGGAAGTGATTTTCTCAAACCAACATTTCACTCGAATGTAGAAGCATTTCACTGGAGGTGATCTGGGACGTAGGAGTTGCACTGGATTACTAGAAGTGATTTTGAGACGTCTTTTACTGGAGGTACATTGGACTGCTAACACTGGAAGTGATTTACCTTAAACATTGGATATTATCTTGCAGAAAGTGATCTTGGTTCTTGGAGGTGATTCTGATTCTCTGATAGTGATTTTGATTTACTGTCACCGAAACTATAAAGAGTGCACTGAGTAATCACTGACTGGAAGTGATATGAGGTAACTAATATTCACTGGGAGTGATCAAGAACGGTGCTGGAGGTGATCAGCTGAAATGGACGATCACTCGAGTGAAATTCATGTCACCGGAAGTGATTTTCAAAACAGTGTATTTTTCTTGTAGTGATTTTTGATTCACTGGAAGTGATTCTGAAAAATCCCATATCACTCGAGGGATTTTGGTATCACTGGAAGTGAAATTGCAAACAGTGAAAAATTCCTCCGGTGATTTCTGCGTCACTGGAAGTGATCTGCATTCTGACGCATTTCACTCGAGTGATTATTAATAATCACTCGAGTGATCTTCCTGATCACTCGAGTGATTATAAAAATCACTCGGATGCTCTCTGTTCAGATTACTTGCACTCAAAACTTCACTTCCAATTCGACAGTAAACAGGGGTCAAATTACAGATGGCATAACTCTTAGAATATAGCTCCAAAATTTATGTATTATATATCAATGGAAAGCTCTTGAAGTCTAGTTTCATATGGCACTTATTTCAGCTCAATAGGATCAGTGGTTTGAGAGTTATAGCCAAAATACCAAACCTGTTCCAGAAAGTGACGCTGACATGAAGGAAAAATTAGAACACTGATATCTCCCTCATCTGAGCTCCTTTGATGTTGATTCTGGTTTCAAAATGACGCATTGGGAGTATATTTTTATATGCAACTTGTTTGGTCTCAATTTGAGTTATATTTTGAGAGATATGATCAAATAACAAGACCTCACTCAGTTGGATGAAGAACTGAACATCACTCGAGTGATTTTCAGAATCACTCGAGTGATTTCAATTTTTTTAGAATCACTCGAGTGATTCTGAAAATCACTCGAGTGATTTATTAAAATTACTCTGCTACAGTGCCAAACAGTGCCAATTGCTACAATACCGTATTGCTACAGTGATAATGCTACAGTGCCAAACAGTACTGCTACAATACTTCTTAATTCCCTTATGAGCATAGAAACATCCAGTATTTCTTCTAGAAGCTTGACTCTTGATATTCCCATTAATTCTTCAAGCTCTTCATTCTCTAATTTCTTTGACTAATGTATAAGATATACAACATTAAATATAATAGTTAGTCAATATAAGAGATAAGTATATTTTGCAAACTTCTTATGCTTAATATTTGATATCTATATTTGTCATCATCAAAACTAATCATATTTAACAAAAGTAAGACACTTTGATATAATGGATGTTTTGTTCACCAATATTACCCTTGTCAATCTTCTTTTATTTAGAATGAGAAGCTCAATTTATGTACTGATATCTATTTTTCTATTCCTCTATTTGTTTTCAAGAATGAACTAACTCAATAAGTCAAGCAATCCAAATTTAAATCGGAAGTGCAGAGCTCTCAGGTATTTCATTAACCATGCTTTCAAGGCTATAGGTGCTTGCATATTAAGATAATATTTTTTTTTACCAAAAAAAAAATCAGTTTTGTTGAGTTGTACTTTGTAGTTGTTTGAGAGCAATTGTTATAATCTTCCCAAGGGGCTATCTCATCCAGTCACTGGAGTGATATGTCCTAATCTTTCATATCATAACATTTCTTCAAATGGATAGCTCCAACTTAGCACCTAAATGATTGGTAGTTATGAGATGAAATTGATGCACATTATTCTATTTCTTGAGGAGTGGTGATTATAATGCAAGGGAACCATTTTTCTCTGCTGCAACATGAGACGGAAAAACTTTGAAATGATATAAAGAAGATGCGTAGTGAATTAAGGTTTGTTTGATCATCTTTTTAAGCCTTTGGCATTGACCAACTATATCTCTGTATATGGCATACCACCTTATGATTCAAATTATGGGTTGTGATACAGATATGAGATAGATAAAGTCACTGCTGGGCAGAGGTTGGATTTTAACCTTGAGAAGGGGTGAGAACTGAGAATCAAGAAACAGAATATGTAGATAGTCTTTAATGAAGAATTATAGAATTTGTTGGGTTGGGATACCGCTGTTTTACCATGATTATACCTTATGTGTTGTTTCTTCTCCGTAACTTCAGAAGAATTAGGGAGGAACTGTCTAATCAGAGTGCAGAAACTTCAAACCTGACCAACAAACTGGATAGAGTAAGCAAACAAGTGGCTTTATAGAAATATTTTTCTTAGTTATGTGCGCAACGCTCGATTTTCATTCTATATTTGCTTGAATATAATTAATGTTCAGGAGATTCATTATATGTCAAAGGGGATAATTATAGGTCACATGCTCTATCCCTGCTTGGCAATGACTCAATGATTCATGCTCTATCTCTGTTCTTACGTATCCAATTTAAGATCTGACAGTTAAATAACCACAATCCAAGTCAATGGTGATTTGAGAAAGCAGATGACCAATAGATTTTTCATTAGATTTAAACATCAAATAATGACTAATAATAGCAGTATGGATACATTTTGGGTTGGGTTTCTCTTTGTAACATTAGCTTCCCCTTAGAATAATAAGGCATGTTGATGTGCAGTTCTAGAATCCATCTAATGAGAAGAACCTTCTCCATTAATTAGCTTGAGCTCAAAAAGAAGCTTGCTATATTATTATTGCTCTGCATCTCCGCCTTTGATTTTTGTTGCATTCCTGTACTTACTATTATGACAAGGCAGCTACATTTACAATAAGCAATCATGTTGTGTACTGCAGGTTTGCAAGTTTTTGGAAGTCTCAAGGTTATCATTCTCACCTGAATATGGCCCCAAGTTGAAAGAAGAATACGTAATGGTTAACCCATGTTGAAAGCACAAAATCACTACCTTTTTCCAGTTGTTATTGCAACAACTGAAACATTGAACAATACAACATTGTCTAGAATCATCATCCTTTAATGTTTAAATCTAATGAAAAATATGTTAGTCATCTGCTTTCTCAAATCAACATTGATAGCCAGGCTCAATGGTTTGTAGATGGTTAGGCAGCATTTGATGTCATTTCTTCTTCAATTGAGGAAGCAAAATCAGAGGTTTTTATTATCTGTGCTAGAACATCAAAATTATGTTGGACGTCAAGTTCACAATGTTATGATTGTTCTCAAGTTTTTGTTCAGTGATTAAGAGCTTTATGCAGATATATATTTGTGGGTGGTGGCTGTAACACCCCAAATTTTAGGACAAGAGAATTGAAAATAAGCCTACAATAAGTGGATTGTGAAGCTCCAGTTTAGCAAGTGTCCCAGTAAGGCACGATTTTAATCCCTACAATTCTTAACACCTTTGGTGTCATCAAAGGGAAATAAAATGGTGAATTAAAGAGAACATTAAGTGACAAAACAAGACAATGAGTGGTCACACAACAAGACTATGTTGGGAACCCAAATGAAATTTACCTCCAGTGTGTTTCTCTAAATGGCAGTCATGATTGTGTGACATTTTTCAATGGACAAATGATTTCCAAAAATCATGAAAATTTCTATAATGAAAGTAGACTTATCAAGATTTAATGGGATAGGTCATATGAGTCATTTGGAGTTGTACACAAAGAGAAATGAATTTTTGAAGTTAGCCCAGCGAAATTAATTATTTTCTGAGGAAGCATCCAAAGATTAAAATTTTAGAAAGAGTTAACTTTCAATTGGCTAAAGGTTATATTTTTTATTCAAATTAGACTCAATAAGGGTCGCATAGCCTTTAGAATCACTCCAATTGGACATTTGTACAATTAGATATGAATTTTCAAAGTTAATGAAAAATCTATAGAATTTGTTATTTTGTGCGAAAATTCATTATTTGGGCCAATCAAGTGTTGACACATGGAAGATGAGAAACTGATCCATTTATCTATTAAATCATCATCTTCCTCCTCATTTTTCACAGAAAAATCTGAAAGAAGAGAGAGAAAGAGTGCAGAATAAAATGGAGAAAGATGAGAGAGGAAGTTCTTTCCTCCGAAACACTGCCGAAACGGCATCCTCTCTCAAAGTACCCTTCAGGAAACTTCCAATTTACTCATCGAGATCTTCATTCCTACGGTTTTGTATTTTTATTTGGAGGTGTTTGGTGCTGTCTCCCTTACCGGAGTATTGCTGGAATTCTGAACCGTTTGTGGAAACGGGTAGATGTAAGCGTAAGCTTCCTTTTTAACCGATTGATTTGTCGTTTGGATGAGTATAAAGGAAGTTGGGTACTGTTCATGGATGGTTTAAATTGGTGCTTTCAATGGCTAAATCATGTCTAATGAGTGTTCAAATAGCTAATCACTTGACTAGAAGTAGAAAGGAAGAGATTAAGACAAAGAAAACAAGAAAACAACATATTGCACCTAAGAATATGATTTTCTGCCCTGTTTTGACGTGGAGAAGGAGTAAGAATTTGATGATTTTGATGCTTCCATTGGCTTTAGGAGGAAAAATTGTGTGGTTATGCAAGTGTTCATGAATTTTGGATACTTGTACACGAATTTATAAGTTTTAGAAGTTAAAG
This sequence comes from Albizia julibrissin, assembly GCA_037074505.1. Taxonomy (NCBI): domain Eukaryota; kingdom Viridiplantae; phylum Streptophyta; class Magnoliopsida; order Fabales; family Fabaceae; genus Albizia; species Albizia julibrissin. The sequence continues at coordinate 18,572,272 of CM073484.1, read as the reverse complement.
GGTAAATGCTGTGTATTCCGTTTTCTGGAGGCAGTGTTATGGTGACGAGTTGTTGAGTAATCAAATGTTATCCAATGACCATGCAACTTTCCATTCTAAAAATAGAGACATAGAAATTTAATTTTATAGGTCATAATGGTTAATTGGACAAGTATGCTATGAGATATGAATTGTTAAAGATATGCCCTGTTTTCTGGAAAGAATCTGAAATAGTTGGTGTTTGGAAAATTTTTGGGAATGGTGTAGTGGTGACGTTTAAAATCGAGTATTTTTATATAAAAATAAACTTAAAGGGATTCAAATAGAGCTTTTAAGCACCTCAATTGGAGTTTTATAGAATTAATTATGATTTTCCAAAGTTTGGTCAAAAATGCTGGTAGATTGAGTACCATGCGAATTTAAGTAAGAAATTGACCAAATATAATTGGAATGAACTCCAAGGGTGAAAGTAAGCCTATAGGGCTAATGTAAGCCATTGGATATTCACTTTTCATGGTTCTAATGATGTTATCACTTGCTTAGGGCCATGAAGTGATAAAGAATGAGCAATAGTTGGCGGATCAAGGGACAAGAAGAGAAGAACATAAATTTCGAGAGGTAGTGAACTTATCTTTTCTGCATGTATGTGATATGTATGTCTTGCATTGATTATGTGACTACTTTGCCTATTTGTGTGGAACATGTATGATTGGTTGAAGCTCTGTTATATTTGTGCAATGGCCATATGTATGTCATAACATCGAGCATGCAACATGTCATTATGTTGGCATGAAATAGTGTAGGCAAGCATGTCATGTATTCATATATATCTGGCATGCATAGTGATAATGTTTGCTACTGAAATTCTCTCGAATCTCACTCCTCCCAAACAACCATCCAGACAGGTGAGCATTGGAAACGTGCTGAGATCATAAAAGAGGTATGCACGAAGAGGACTGTTGCTGGTTGTTTGAAGGTCTGTAAATATTGTGTAAACCCCTGGTAGGGAAACTTTTGTATTATAATCAAGCAATATTGTATTAATATTATCAGTATATTCATGCTATTCCTGTGTGCCCACTGAACTACGCATTGCTACTCTGAGTAAGATCAGTAATAAGGGATATATGAGGCGGGTCTTTACAGTAGCTGTGCCTAGAACTATATTTGCGGCGTCCTTTTCACTCATGCTTCGTCAAGGCTTGATAATTTGCTGGAAGCAAAGGCTAAGCAAGGGGTTCAGGTATTCTTTAATATTTTTTTATTCCTTTAAAATGAAACTATTGGCCATTACCTTTACAATGCTTTATTAATTATGCAAATGAAAGCCCCAGTTGTACAAAGAGAATACTATTTTGAATTACTTTTGGTATTGAGATGTTTAAACTGTGAAAGTTGCCAGGTTTTTCTTTAGTATGATGTTGGCTTTTAGTTAAATTAATGATTGTCAAAATTTTAATTTATAGCTTCTATTACTATCCCCTTTGGCATTTTTTTGTTGGTAAATACTTATCCCATGTTGTTGTTCAGTAATGTGACTTATTCCAAGTCATGATGGACCTAAGGGTGTAATCATACACTTGTTGGCAGCACTGAGTTGCATATGCAGCCTTGCTATTACTTTGTAGTAATTTCAAGTAATTCTGCCATATGATTCGCTTTCTAGGTAAAAACAAATAGGCTTTAAAATGTTATTTAGTTGAATATTGATGAAAAGATACATAATTTAAAAATATTGATGATGGAACCAATCTCTTTATTTGTGAACACAACATGACATCTATTCTGATTTCATCCTTTTATTATAAAAGTTGTAAATATGTTTTGTAATCTTCTTGCTTGTTGTTGTACTTTTTTGTTTCAAGTGTTCAAGTCCATTGATTGGAATTTTTTACTCATGGGGCCCTGTGTAAATTTGAGTTTGAATTTCAGGTTTAGCAACTAAATTTGTTAGCTTCAATTTGAATTCCAATTAATTGACTCTTAGATTTTAAGGCTGCTATTAACTAACTTTGTGGCTGCAAAACCACTCTTCCTTCCATTGATGCACTTAATTTACGAAGTTGTACTTTCTCATTTTGATTTTTATTCTAATGAGTTTTATCTATCTTTCTCTTTTACATAATTATGATGTAAATCATTTTACTGAGGAAAGGGGATAATGATTGCAAAAGTTATTTTGTATTTGTTTTTCCTTCTATCTACAATATAATACAATTATATAAAGAATATAACAATTAGGCATGTGGTACCCTATAAAGAAACTACCCAAAAAAATTAATCACAAATTGTAGAAAAGAAAATAAGTTTATTATCCCATGCTTATGACAATGTATAAAGCTATTCTGGTGTGGTATGTCGTTATCCAACTTTACTGGTCAATTTTTTTACTTCATATTCCCTTATTGAAAAATAGTAGATTCAAAGTTTTCCATCTAATCAAATTTCTTTCCTTCATCTTATTGCAAAATATGTCAGAAGCAAAAATTGTATAATATTGTCTGATTCAAAGGAATAGACATGAATGAAATAGAAATGCTGGATGCATAGCTCTTACCTTTGTTTGCTTAGATTTAATTTTGTTTGATTTAGAGCAGCAAACATGGATGATTATGTGAAAATAAAAAATAGTATTTATGCAAATAAAAAATATGATGCATTTCAATTAGGATCTCAAACAGAAGCATGTTTCAAAACTACCATTGTAGTAGCACGGAAAAACATTTTTTAATTGAAATTGTTAAAATATTGAAGTTATAGTTGTACGAAAAACATTTTTAATTGATATTTCATTGTAAGTTAGATGTTATGGTGGAAATTTATTTCTTCATAAAATTTTTATTAAGTATTAAATTGTTTCCTTAATAATGTTCTCCTATGCATCCCACGAGGAGTAAATGCTAGATTAGAAGAAGAGGCATTTTATTCATAAATATAATAAGAAAATGTTTGTTCATAGTATTTGCATGACATCTTGCCATGTTTATTTATTTGTTGGTTGATTAGTAGTAAATGATTCTATGTAATTCTTCTTATATCATATAGTAGTGGTTTATATTTTTTTATGTTGTTTCTAATTTAATACATTCATGTACAATTGTTCTTCCTTAAATTTTGCTCCCCGCGCAATGCGCGGGAGAGTTTATGCTAGTGACATTAAAAACACATTTAAAATCCGTCAATCTCTAATTAAGACTATATGAAATGGCCTAATTATTTTTTAAAAAAGTTTCTATTGCATGGATTTCCTTGGCATTAATTTTGATTGAAAAATGATCATGTTACTCATATAGTTATATAAAAAAAAATCCCACCATCATGGCCAGCCGCTGATCCAAATAAAAATAATAATTATTCATTAGGAAATAGTGCCTACCTTTCTAAATAAAAAAATAATTTAATAAAAGTAGCATGTTATTTTAATTTTTAAATATATTTTTATCATCTGAAAATTTAGAGATAATTGAAAATTCAAATTTTATATCTATACAACAATATTAAATGGATTTGGTAAAAAAAAAATTCCATGGATGGGGAATTCTAAAAAAGAAAAAAGAGGGGCCTATTTCATTGAAGCAATGTTGGCTGGCTAATCTTTCTTGAGGCAATTGTGTTTGCAAGTCCATCGCTAAATATTATTTTATACTGAGAAATTACTGCCTGCAAAGCCCAGAAATAGTGCCATAGTATAAGATGGTCTGCAACATCAACTTGAACATCCCAAGCCTCAGATACCCACCATGTGGATATATACTCCTGATTCAAAAAATTTACCAAGAAAACATGTCTGAAAGAGATTCCACTAAGCTACTAGCATTATTCTTGTGTGTTGCCTTCTTTATTGCATCTGTTGCTGCTGGAGATAGCAAAGCAAAGGCCCTATTGAAGTGGAGATCTAGCATTGACGACCGAAAGCAAAGCTACCTTGTCCTCTTAGAGCAAGCACATTAACTTTTAAGTTGCTCATGGGTTTGCATATCCTTACGTCCCTTTTTAATAGGGATATTCGCTTTTTTCTTTTCCCACTCAATCATTGCTTTCCTAGCTTAATTGTTGTGAAGTGACACAATTATAAATCAATAGTTATATTATTACCGATATATGACAATAGTTGCCATTGATTCTTCCTACAAAGGTTGGAATGTATTGATTCATCCCAAATTGTATAGCAACTCATTGTGGGAGGTACTATTATATTATATACAGACGAGTCCATCTAACTTATAAACTCTCATTTGAAGAGTCTAACATCAGTACATCATGGTTATTATATAAAAACTGTCATGTGTTATGAAAGTTCACGGTTCTTACTTACAAACAGTTATTTATGTTATCAAATAAATAACCTCTACGTAAGACTGTTATTTATTATTAAAAGTCACGGTTCTTACATAAAAACCATTATATACGTTACTGAATAAATAATGGTTATTTACGTGAGACCGTAATTTATTATACTAGTATTACTGATTATATAATGGTTCTTTTGGATTTGGCTACGGTCCGCTGCCTATCCTTTTCATTAAAACTACACCGTTTTGGTGTAGTTTTAATGGAAAGGGGTTGTTTTTTTTTAAAAAATAATATATAATATTCTTAAATATTTTTGTGGACTTATCAATTTCTTAAAATATTTTTTAAGTAGTGTGTAGTATCTTAAAATAATTTTTAGCGCTTTAAAATATTTTTTCAATTGTATCCAGTATCTTAAGAGACTGACTACAATTTTACCATTAATGTATTTTTATTAGTATTAATGAACACCCAAACTTAAGATATTAATTTATTAATTTCCATCCACTTTAAAAAATTTTCCAATAGCACAATATTTTAAAGTAATTTTTAGAATTGAAAAAAGGCATTAACGGTAAAATTGTAGTCAATCTTTTAAGATATTAGGTACAACTAAAAAAATATTTTAGAACGCTGAAAATTATTTTGAGATACTGCACACTACTTAAAAAATATTTTAAAAAATTGATAAGTCCACAAAAATATTTAAGAATATTATATATTATTTTTTTTTTAAAAAAAAAACAACCCCTTTCCATTAAAACTACACCAAAACGATATAGTTTTAATAAAAAGGATAGGCAGCAGTCCGCTGCGCAGCGGACCGTAGCCAAATCGGTTTAAGTGAGCTGTCAAACTCCTTAATATTTCGATATTTATTAGAATATCAACACATAGTTCAATGGGCGTACAAAAATAGTATAAACATACTGATATAAAGTATTTGATTACATTATAAGAATCATCACATGGTTTGTACATAATATTTACAAATCCAAAAATAACATATATGAACTGCAGATAACCAACACTACTACTTGGACAGGACTGGACTCTCAGGTGCCAGTGTCAACCTCCTTACCCTTGGAGTCGCTTCCTTTAGCTGAATAAATTTTTAATTTATGGAAAGGGGGTGATATTCATATGAATCTTAGCAGTAACACACAATCAATCATATAAAATGTGATAAATAAACATGCAATGTACCATATAATATAACATAATTTAAATGATGTAAACGTGTCTGTTTGCTCGACGTTTAAGATCAAATAACCGTTTTGTCCCTATTAACCACACTGTGAACATTGTTTGAAATCAAATGACTGTTTGACCCCTACTTGCTGTAATGTTCCAGAACAGACAACTGCCTATCCGTACTTGTCTTACTACCTCAGCTGGGTCCCAATAGGCCTGATAGTACTTATGCTTTTCTTATCGGGTGGTACTTGTGCTTTTCCCACACCATAGCTAGGTTTTATAACATGCAATTTATATCACAGAACATGGTAACACAATGCATATTAACAATCATATAGTGTATGAAAGATAGAGTTACTACCTGGAATCTTTTCTAATGTCTAACTAGTTTCGGTTTACTAATTTTTGTCCGGCTCGGGCAATTGCCAAATCCTAAAATTCTAAATTTATAATAAATGTGTTATTACTTATTCATGTCTTATTCCTAAGCTCATATAGTTAGTTATCTCTACTAAAAATATATAATTACCAAAATGCCCTTGAGACTCCGGTCCAATTCTTTTTATACCCGTTATAATTGTACTTTACCAAAAATTATGACCCAAGCTATTCTGACACAATTTCACATGTAGAATCCATTATTGACCTCATTTTTTCCAAAATCACATTTAATTTTCCAGAATACCCTTGGCAGCTATATGTTAGGGTTTTATGAGTAAAATTGTCATTTCACACCTTAAAGCCTCCATACTCCATTTTTCACATGTTCCCTACACATTTTTTCATTTTAAACACAATGTGAGTATCAAATCCATCAAATTTCAGCCCAAACATAGAAAAACACCCCTGGCCGAAGTTCATGAAATTTTAGGGAAATTGGAGTTTTATGTTTTTATTCAACAAAACACCTCCTTTTCATCTTAAATGACTTCTTAAACCCTTTAATCACACTTTCTACATGATTAATCAAAATTTGGGTGGCACATCTCCTTAGGGTTTATGCCTTCCAATGCACAAAATCATGACAACCAAGCTAACCGATCAATCAAATCACCAATAACAACCACAAATCAACAAGTTAAACAAGGTTTCTTGAATTACCTATTGATTCTCTTCTTTTCCTCTTGGAACCGTCCCCTCTTCTTTCTTGTTCTCTTTGATTTGCTTCTTATTTCATGTGATTTCAAGAAGGATATGAGGATTAGAAGGGGTTTCTAAGAATTTAGAGACAAGAACACGCTAATTTGCACCAACACTTACCTATTTTTTCTTATTGAACACTTGTCTCTTGCTTTGCTCTTTGTCTTCTTCAAAATGATACTCTCTCTCTTCTTTCTCAACTTGGCTGAAAATATAGCCCTTTGGAAGAGCTAAATAGCTCTTAAAAATATTACCTTCCACCTCCTTGAAATAAGAATTAATTAATGAAATTTTTGCATATGATTTTTACTTTTGTTTCCATTACTACTAAAAGTACTTTTAGCGTCACTAGTTAACGTCCATTTTTAAGAAAATAGAAGTTAAAAAGGAGGCGGTGACATTTTTTAAATTTTCCTCATAATTTTAAAAATGGATTTATCAGAGAGAAAAACAAGTATAATCTTTTACTGGATTTAGAGAAAAAGAGATGTGTGGAGGTGCTATTATCTCCGATTTCATTTTGACACTGGAGACCAGGTGGAGAAAGAGAAATTTTTAGTTTTTTTGGCCACTTTATGATCTTCTAAGCGCTCTTTATTCAGTAGTTATTAGATCTATGATCCTGTAAGTTTAGCTTTATTACTTTGATGAAAGTTCATTGATACGTTTTTTCTTCCCTGGTTAATGAAACATAGACCTCCTTTTATGCCTTGTACATGAACTTCATGAATCACTTGCAAGTAATTATAAGCAGAGATATTTAATATTGTGGATCTATTTGCTTGCGTAATATCTTCTAATTAAATCTGTGTTATTTATTTCAAACTTGGACATTTGTGGATCAAACTTTGAAGATTCAAAATTTAATATAGTGATTGAAATTTCAAGATTCAAAATATAATTTTATGGGAATTAGTGATTTTTCAATGGCTGTGGGGAGAAAAGTTAAGAAATATTTTTAAAAAAAAAATAGTTACAACGACTATTTTTAGGAAAACAGTCATTGTATATTAAGGATACAACAATTGTTTTTTTAAAAAAAAATTATTGTATCCTTAACATATAATGACTGTTTTACATAAAAACGGTTATTATATCATACTTACAATGATTGTTTTTTTGTAAACAGTCGTTGCATTGTCTATACTTTCAATGACTATTTTTTTAAAAATAGTCGTTGTAAGTCTATTACCACGACTGTTTTAGAACAATCATCTATTCTTGAACTTTCAATGATACTCACATGCACGTCTCTCTGAAAATGATCATCTAAAGGGCATAAAAACGAACGTTAAAAATGCTTTTTGTAGTAGTGTTCTTTTTCTACTTGGTTCCAAATGCTTCCACATGGCATGATTTATGTCCAAAAATCATTTTTCTTTTCCCTTTTCTTTTTTTGGCTGACTTTGCTCCTTAATTATGAAGAAAATAAGAGCTTCTTGATTTATTAGCCAAATGACCATTTTGCCCTTATATTTCTTCAATTTTTGATTTAAATATTGTCTTCCTTCTTGCTTTTTGTTCTTGGCCTTAAATCACACCATTAATTGGGCCAAAAATTATGCTCTTCCATCCTTAAATTTGGAATAAAATATTAGGCTTTTATGAAGACAAAAAATTGATCTTTTATATCTTACTTGGCCAAAATTTCATGTAACCTCTACTTTTAATATTTCGTCATTTTAAATGTACCAAAATTCACCATTTTATTCCATTTAATGTAACAAATGTAAAAATAATTTTGGTGATTAAAATTTGGGATGTTACATGAGCCCTGTTTTATTATGCCTGCATCAAGCACATTATGATCTCACCAAGCCTCAATACATGATGAGTGTTATATTAGAATTGTTATACTAGATATTGAATAAAGTTTATAAGCGTTATTTATTTGCGCCGAGTATATATAGTACCTCCATATATGATAATTCGTAACCGTGTTTATTTATAATTGATAATAAATAACTATCATATATCGGTGAATTTGTAATAGTGAGACGTGCAATTCAAATCAATGGGGGCAGAAAGCCCATTCATCTATTATACAATCAAACGGAACAAGGATTACAATTTACCCTAAGCAATTCTTTTGTTGATAATAAATATCAAAGCAAAACATCAATCATATGTAAAAGTAGGATTAGATATCAAGGCCTGTAGTTCATTAGCTTTCTCAACATCAATCTTCTGGACTAGTTCCCTCGATAAGAACTCCCATAAGAAGGGATTCAGTACCAGTATTGGGATATTAAATTTTCTCGCCTCCACTTCAGCCATTGCAAATGATTTTATAGCCTTCGAAGACCATTTGGGAACTTTCCGGCCAGAAGAAACTCGCTCGGGCTTTGCACAGTGGGGAGGCTGAAGGAGATGGTGACGACAAGAGGGCTCATAGACAGGAGGAGGACTCTTTTGAATTTTAACAATGAAGTTTTTCATATTAGTTTCCAGCATAATTAAGTCTTGAAAGGTATAAAAGTAGACATTACCTCTTAAAGATTGTGTAATTTTAATAATTTCGTTAAATTGACCTAAATGCCTATTACTTTTATGACGGGGACCCATTTGTTTTCCCTCCAATTTTATAACGTTGCGTCACCATTTTAAATGATTATATCTACTTTTACATTATTCAAAATTTAATTGTGCTAGAGGCTCATAGCGAAAAACATCATTGCTAAAATTACATCTTAATCCTTTTTAATTTTTATACTCATTTTTTAGGTTTAATTGAGGATAATTTAGTAACCAACAATTGTTTTTTAAACTGTTGGTACTTCACTACTTCTAAATAGTTACATTTTAAAGATTTTTTACTATAAATATTATTTTTTTCTTGGTCTTCTCCTTAATTTCCCCGCTTTTTTTTTGTAAAAAGGATCCGCAAACGTATAAAAAAAAATTTCTTTGTAAAAGTAAAAGGGTGACAAAAGGAAAAGGATTGTGAGCATGACGATAAGGCAAAGTTCTATTGGCTCAACTAAATTTTTGTTGGGAATAGGAGAGGTTGTTACAATCCTTTTATGGAGAATGACACTAAAAACATATTTGAAATACGTAAATCTTATATTAGGAATGAAGGTTAAAAAAGATCTCAGATTAATTGAGACTAGAATTGAGCTTTTTTTTTTTTCAAAGTTTCTATGGAGTTTTTTGACATTAATTTTGGTTGCAAAATGATCATGTTACTCATAGTTTAAAAAAAATCGCACCATCGCTCCAAATCAAAAAATTATTATTCAACATGCCATTAGTGTTTGCCTTTCTAAATATAAAAAATAATTTAATAAAATCAGTATGTTATTTTAAATATTTTTTTCTCATCTAAAAATTTAGAGAGAATTGAAAATTATTCAAATTTTATATCTATACAACAACATTAAATGGCTTAAGTGGAAGAAAAAAAAAATCCATGGATGGTGAATTCTCCAAAAAAATAAAATGATTCGTTGAAGCAATGTTGGCTAGTTAATCATGTTTGAGGTCAATTTGCAAGTGGATCGCAAAATATTAATATTTTATACAGAGAAATTATTGCGTACAAGGCCAATCCACAGTATAAAAAGGTCTGTATCATCAACTTGAACATCCCAAGCCTCAGATAGCCACTTTTTAAAACCACCAACCCTCCCGCCGAACTAATATTCCGTCTTTGAATATATTCCTGCTTCAAAAATTAACCAAATAAACATGTCTGAAAGAGATTCCACTCAACTGGTATCATTATTCTTCTTTGTTGCTTTGTTTATTATTGCATCTGTTGCTGCTGGAGATAGCGAAGCAAAAGTTCTGTTGAAGTGGAGAGATAGCTTTGACGACCAAAGCAAAGCTACCTTGTCTTCTTGGAATAATCACACCAATCCTTGCAGACAGTTTTGGAAGGGGATTTCATGTGACAAATCCAAGTCTGTGATCAGCACAAATCTGTCAAAACTTAACCTTCAAGGCACACTTTCAGGTCTCAACTTTGCTGCCTTTCCTGATCTCCTCTGCTTCCACATAAGTCATAACCAATTTTATGGATACATTCCTCACGAAATTGGTAATTTGTCCAGTATTTTGACGTTGAGTTTGTCAGATAATACAATTAGGGTCCCATTCCTCCTAAATCTGGAATCTGACCACTCTAAATCATCTTGATCTTAGTACATGTTATCTCACAGGACCAATTCCCCATGAAATTGGGAAATTGAGGAATTTGAATCTCCTATATATGGCTTGGAGAAAATTCCCATCTTTCTGGTCCTATTCCTGAAGATATTGGAATGTTGAGCAATCTTGTAGACCTTCGTCTGCAAACCAACTCCCTGTCAGGGAGAATCCCGTCATCAATTAGAAACTTGACCATGTTACAAATACTTGATCTTTATGAGAACAATCTCGAGGGTCCTATTCCAACTGAATTACTCTCTTCTCTCATTGATCTTCAGTTACATGAAAAAAGACTTTCTGGCCCAATCTCTCCTCCCGTAGGAAACCTGACAAATCTCAATCAATTGGCCTTTTCTCATAACATATTTTCTGGTCCAATTCCTCAATCCATTGGTAACTTGATCAGGTTAATAAATTTCCGTACAGGACGTAACAACCTTTCAGGACCTATTCCTTCCACTATAGGAAACATGACAAAGCTCGACACTCTGTTATTAATGGGGAACAATCTCACTGGTCAACTTTCACGAGAAATGAGTAACATGACAAATTGGTATAATTTACAGCTGGGTGATAATTATTTCCATGGCCATCTGCCTCAACAGATTTGTCAAAGTGGGAGGTTATCTAGGTTTGCTGCCCAAAGTAACCACTTCACTGGTCCTATTCCAACTAGTTTGAAGAATTGTTCTAGTCTAGAAAAGACTTGGGCTTGATAACAACCAAATAGTTGACAACATAACAGATGCTTTTGAAGTATATCCTCTGTTGGACTACATCAATCTAAGTGGTAATTAGTTGTATGTAGAGGTGGGAAAACGGGCCAGCCCGAGCCCATCGGGCTGGCCCGTTGGGCTAACAGGCTAAACGGGATGTCACTTCGCCAGCCCGAGCCCGTTTAGACGGGCTAACGGGCCGGCCCGTTAGCCCGTCCTTTTTTATTTTTTTTAAAGTTTATTTTTTTTAAATTTTTTTTACTCATTTTCTCTTTTATCCATTCATGTTACACTTATTTTCTTTTATATATTCGTGCTACAAAACCAATTTTGTTCTTACATTCTTTTGTCTACTTACATCACAAAAACATATCAATACATTTTTTTTAATTTAATAATAGTAAAATAAATAGATATAATATGAAAAAAGTGTCAAATAAAAAAAATTAGGAAGTCTTTAAACACAATATCACTAAGAACTGAAAACATTGAGATCTAATTTATTTGAAAAATATATAATTTTATTTTATTTTTTTTAAACTGGTTAAACGGGCCGGCCCGTTTAACTCTCGGGCTAAACGGGCCGAGCCCGTTTAGCCTAAATAATAAATGGGCTCGGACTTTCAAGCCTGAGCCCGTTTATTTGGCCGGGCTAGCCCGTTAGCCCGGCCCAAATTACCACCTCTAGTTGTATGACCACCTTTCATCTAGGTGGGGTAGGGTAAGTGTCAAAACCTCACACGATTAATTATTCACAATAACAAGCTTTTTGGTCATATACCATCAGAATTAGGAGAGGCAACTGTGTTTGGAATCAGTTTTTGAGAATAATTTATGGAAAAAAGTGAAAAAAAGTGATTTTTGAGAATAGATTCTGGCAGAATAGATTATGTGAAAAAAGTGATTGTGATAAATGAGAGTGTTTGGATATTTTGATCAGAATAGCTTTTTTTATGGTCAAATCACTGAAAAGGACATTAGCTTTTGTGATAATTACATATAAATGATAAGATTATATTTTATGTATTATTTAATAGGAAAATTCATAATAAATACAAAAAATGACATAAATTTATCTGAAAAATTAAAAATTATAACATTAATCAATTATCTAACATAAAAAAAATCAAACACACACACACACACACACATATATATAGGAAAAAATGATTTTGATAAAATGAGAGTATTTGGGTATTTGGTTAAGAATCACTTTTTTAATGGTCAAATTACCAAAAATGACATTAGCTTTTGTGATAATTACATATAAAAAGATAAGATTTTATTTTAAATATTTTCAACATTAAATTTCATAATAATACCTAAAATTAAATAAATTTGTCTACAAAATTAAAATTATAACATTAGGCAATTATATAACATCATACAAAATAGCTCAAACATATATGTATTAATAAATTATATAAAACATTTATATATAAAAGTAATTTTAATAAGATGAGTGTTTGGATATTAGGTTATGAATCACTTTTTAGTGGTCAAATTACCAAAAAGGACATTAGCTTTTGTGATAATTACACATAAAGTACAAGGTTATATTTTATTAACAATAAGAGAATAAAACTCTTAACGGTGTTAGATCAAATTTAAAGATTCTGTTAAATTTGCACCATTTTTAATCATTCATTATTATTATTTTCCCTTCCAAAACTTATTTATACCAGACGCCTCTCATAAAAAGCTTGGTTTTTAAATTTGCACATTTACCTTTATATTTAACATTAAATTTTTTAATAAATACAAAAAAATTATTTATATATGATATTAATTAATTTAACTAATTTTTTTAATATAGTCAAAATAAAAAAATTTTAATTAAATTTCTAAATTTTTAAATTTTTTTTAAATATTTATCATTAAATTTTTTTAATTAAATTGCTATATTTTTAAATAAATTTATAGGAATTTCAAAAAAAAAAAAGATAAAGGAGAGAGAGGAATGTGGGTCCCACAAACATGAAAATCAAGCTTATGGGTGATTCTTCCAAAACCATGGAAAATTTAGACCACGTTTGTAGGATTTCAATTTAAAATAAAAAATTTTAAGTTTAAAAAAAGAACAATAATAATTGAAAGTTTTCTAAATAAAAAAAAAGAAAAAGGAATATATTATTATTGTTATTATTTATTCCCTTTTTTCCTCTCAAGCAAGATAGGAGTAGCAACGTTTTTTTTTTTGGGAATAGATGGATTTAGGGAAAATTGGAAAACCACCCAAAAAAAACAACCCATAGATTTCAACTACCCAAAAATTGGAAAAAAGTAGCTTTTTTCAAAACCATGGTTTTGAGCTACAAAACCATGGTTTTACATAAAAAAGTGCTTTTTCAGTTTTTTCAAGTGTTTGGATTCATTTTTAACAAACCAAGGTTTTGATGAAAAAAAGTGCTTTTCTAGGTTTGCCAAACACACACTAAGCTTGGTAATTAAACTTGACTTGTCTTCAAATCATTTGTCTGGACAAATTCCAAAAGAACTAGAGAAGTTGAAAATGTTGCAAGAACTTTCTTTGAGCCACAATAACTTCTCTGTTTAATGTCCCCTCAAATATAAAATCACTTGATCAACTTCGAATTTTGGAGTTGGCAGCAAATAATTTTAATGGCTCGATAACAAGAGAGCTTGGGGAACTAATAAGATTAAGGGTCTTGAACTTGAGTGATAACAAATTTGATGAAAATATTCCCCTTGCGCTTGGTGAACTCCAAGACCTTCAACAACTTGATCTTAGTGACAATTCGCTAATTGGAACAATACCATCAAGGCTTGGAAATTTATCCAATTGATGGCAACTATTGAACCTCTCACATAATAATATCATTGGCAACATTCCTTCCACTTTCAAGTTGTCCAAGAATTGAATGAATTAAAGCAAATTGAAGGATGCTACCTACTATCTAATAAAATAAACCAAGTACTTCGAAATGATTGGCAGGTCAAAATTAAACATGTCTATAAGGAAAGCAATTGTTGTGCTGATCAACTCGCATCAATGAGTTCCTACATGCCTACGAGAAAAATCATTTGGAATGCTCCCCCTAAAGACATAACAAGAATCCTACATGAAGACATAAATGGGCATACGTCTACATAGAGTTGTGATGTAATTCTCGGTGTTTTCCCCTTTGTTCACCAAAAAAAAAAAAAAAACATTCCTTCCACTTTCAATGGATCAATGCCAGTTTTGTATACTGCTGACATATCATACAATCAATTAGTAGGCCCCATTCCAATCAAACCAGCCTTTCACAACTTTGATGCATTGAGGAACAATAAAGGTTCGTGTGGTAACATCACCGGTTTAAGTCCTTGTGGTGATTTTTCAACAAATGGGCATGGCCATAAGAGCAGAAAGTTTTTGATAATATTTCTCCCATTGGCCATACTGCTATTAGTATTTGTTGGATCTTCTTTCATTTTTTCTCGAATAGCAACACAAACTGAACGAAAAGATGGAGAAGCACCACCGGATGTCTTTTTGGTATGGAGTCTTGGAAGAGAAATATTGTACAATGATGTTATCAGAGCCACAGAGGAGTTTGATGACAAGTATCTTATTGGAAAAGGGAGCCAAGGAAGTGTTTATAGGGCTAAGTTGTCTACAGGAGATGTTGTTGCTGTAAAGAAGCTTTATTCAATGCTAAGTGGGGAAATCTCCAACCATAAAGCTTTCACAAGCGAGATTCAAGCTTTGACAGAAATCAAACATCGTAACATTGTGAAACTATATGTGTTTTATTTCAATTCACAATTCTCATTTTTGGTTTATGAGTTTTTGGAAGGTGGAAGCTTATACAACATACTAAAAAATGAGAGACAAGCCACAAGGCTTGATTGGAAAAAGAGGGTGAACATTGTTAAAGATGTGGCTAATGCTTTATTCTATATGCATCATGGTTGTTCAATTCTTATTATTCATCGTGACGTATCAAGTAAGAATATTCTTCTAAGTTCAGAATATGATGAAGCATGCATAATTGACTTTGGAACAACAAAATTTTTGAATTGTAACCCAAATAATATGACTACATTTGTTGGCACATTCGGGTATGCTGCCCCAAGTAAGTCCATTTTGTCTATTCCTTCAAAAATACTACTCTTTGCATTATTTTGGATATACTTAATACTAACTCTATTGCAGAGATTGCTTTCATTACGAAAGTCGATGAGAAATGTGATACATATATAGCTTTGGAGTGTTGACTTTAGAGATCATGATGGGCACACATCCTATGGAGCTTCTTTCATACTTGGTAGAGAAACCAACCAATAATGATTTGTTGTTCAAGGATGTGGTGGACCCACGAATTTCTATCTTTAGATTCAAAAAGTCAATTCTAGATGAGGTGGCCTTCATTGCAAAAATAGCATTTTCTTGCTTGAATGAGAATCCTCAGTCTCGCCCAACCATGGAACAAGTATATATAGATCTTGTAAGGACTCCAAAATCTGTTTTAGCGGATCCATTTCAGACTATCACAATTGGACAACTCCTGAGGGATTGAACTTCATTTGTGAGTATATGCTGTGTTTGTTAAAATCGTTGCACTTGGCATTTTAATGTACACATTATAAACTTGTGGTGGTTTTTTGTATCATGAATATGGGGCAATGAATAACTTGTCACTAAAACAAGAAGAAATTTCGTTCGGACTTCGGAGGCTCGAAATGTGTAGGATTTCGTATAGATACTCTCTTTTGTAATTACTTTTCACCATCTGTTATTTTTGGCAATGTGTAGCAAGTGAAAGTGGATCTGACAAAAAAATAAATAAAAAGAAAGAAAGAAAGTGAAAGCGTAAAATGAATTATAAACTTTGAGTAAACAATGAAAGTTACAATAAAAATAAAAAAGTTAAATTATACAACATTCCCTTCAATTTTTTGAGTTAATTCCATATAACCTTCTTGATATTTTAAACTTTAAATTTGACCATTTGAACATTTATTTTGTTTAAGGGAAAATGAAATCAAGGTTCCAACTAAAGAAAATAGTATCAGAAAAGTCTTATAGCTTGTCATTAACAAGGGAAAGAGCAACCATTGATAAGTGAGGAGTTACTATTAGCAAGTTGTGAGAATTTTCTGATTTTATTCTTTTAATTGGGACTTTAATATCATTTTCCCTTTATTTTACTATAAATATTTTACTGTTAATTTACTATTATTTTTTTAACAGAATTTACCTCTTCAAATGGATATAAGACGAATAACATTCTACCTAATATCCTATGTGGCATTCTATATACTCTAATAATTTTATAGTAATTATATAACTTTTACATAAGATTTAAATTGTCATTTTACAATTATAAAACCCTCCTCCTTGTCGTTGGGCGGTGGAGAAATTAATCGCTCCGTAAGGATGGGTTGTCATACAAATCTCCTAATCTGGTGAGACTCGTGGTTTCAAAATGTCAGGTACATATATGGAATAATTAGTTTAAGATAGTGTAGTTTTCACTGAATTTTGCGGAAGTTCTTATAGGGTGGGGAGAGTTCAGTTTAAGCCCTGTATAATGGATTCGGCGGTTCTCTGCAATATTACGAAAGTCAAGTTACGAATCAGACTCAGCAATTTCCTCATCCACAAGTTTTTTCTCCCACTTCAATTTTCCCTGTATTTAGAAATATTACCACTTCATTGATTGGCAGAGATATTGTATTTTCCATTTCAACTTGACTTCTGCTTCTCTATTAGATGATTTTGTTCTATTGAACAACTTCTCCTTTTAAAACTACAATGGTTTTTATATGTCCAAGGAGTATGCAGACCGCAAGGAGATCAAGGAGAAAGAAAGAGGATTTTTTAATGACAGAATAACAGTTTAACCCTTATCTAAAAAAATATATAATTGCTATAATGTTATTAAATTATATAGGATGTTATATATACGATGTTATATAGGATGTCACACGTCTTATACCGCTTTGATGTGACAAGTTTCATTAAACAAATTAAAAGTGAATTAATAGTAAGGGCTTCATGGTAAAAAGAAAAAAAAAATAATTCCACTTAAATATTATTTGAACTTTAAAAATCTAAACCAATGATTTTTTAAAAATTTGAATTGTCAATTATTATATTTTTTTTATCAATCCCATTATTTTTATTGTCAACAGAATCAATTTAGAATTTTGAAGTTCAAATGGTATTTAAGTGTCTTTTAAGATATCAGGGAGTTTATATAAAATTGACCCAAAATTTAATAGGGTTTTATATAATTTACCCAAAATAAAAATAATACATTTTAGTATATATAAAACATGTGGCTTATTTAAGAGTTAAAAAAATTTTGGCTAATAAAATAAGTAAAAAAATCAAATATATTGTTTAATAATACTTACTTTTGTGATAATGATAGAATGGGAATCGAAAATATTGTAACCATGATGGCGGGGCAGCATTTGTGTCTTCCATTTTGGTGCTGCAGAGGCAAGGCATGAAGATCGAGCAGAAACTTTCCAAGAGTGAAAGCACTGACTTCTTATCTCAATCTTAATTAATTTAAATACTGGATTAATAATGGACTTATTTATATTATTATTTTCATGAGAAAATCCCAGAAAAACACCCTACAAATATTATAAAGACAACTTGGAGTTCCCTATTTACATAACGCTAAATTGGTCCAAAAAAAAAATAATAAAAGTTTTGCCCTTCGCATACTTTATTATTTATCAAGGAATTAAAAAAATAATGACTTTTTATATTAGGAAAATCTCAATTAAATCTAACTGAAATGTCAAAATACAAATTCTGACCTATGCTTTTAAGAAATTCCTGATCGGAGCAAAATGCCATTTCTGAATGTTGTTTAAAAGACCAAAATGCCCCTTTGTATTTTCCTAATATTTTTTCATATTTTACCGCGCCAACTTATTAAATATACTTCCACCCCTCCTTCCTCTTTTGCCTCCTCATCTTTAGTTGCCTTTTATCTCTGACGCCATATACACTTCAGAAGGGAACCTATTTTTATCAGCAATCGGGGAAGGCTTGTTCAATAAACCAAACAACAATCAAAGGTGGTTTTGTGAGAATGGAGATCATCAATTAAACCCACGATGTTACAAGAAATCATGAAAACCTTTGGGGAAAAATCTACATTTTGAACAGAACACCCCAAGGAACTCCGTCTGTGAAAGAAAAATAAATAATGCACAATTGGACAGAAAGGATTTGAAAAAAAAAAACTGAGAAACCTTGAGTAAACATATACTCAATGTTGCTTCAAATCTGAATTAAAACAATATTCACATACTAACACAAAATTGATTTAGCTACGTAAGGCTCACTAAATCTCTCTTGGTCTTATGTTTGAATCTAAGGAGAGATACCTCTTGTTACACCCTAAAGTACTAAAGTGTGATCTGCACGAAGATGACTTTACTTTGTAAGCCCCTTTTAATTTATTATTCTGTTTATAATAAAAAAAATATACTTTATTAATATACTATTATAATATAAAATGACATTATTGTTAGCCTTCTAACTCAACCGTAAGCATACAAATTATTATAATTAATAGGGATAAAATTATAAAAATCACATTTACTACTCTAAAAGTGGATTTATAATAAAAATAAATTTTTTTCTCAAAGATGATTTATAAATAGAATCATATTAATATATATAATTTGCAAGCAATGCCTTATACTTAGGTTGTCAGGCCTACATCACTCCAAAAAGAGCTACTACCTCTTGTCCTGTTTTTTTCTTAGTAAAACCTCATATCTTAATATAAGAATTAATTGACTAATTTTAATAGATTAAGGAAATTGGTTATATTAGTGATGGAATATGTGATAAGGAATATCAAAGATTTAGTTAGAAGATCTAGGACTATCCATTATAATTATTAAATAAAGATATTTATCCATATTTAAAATTAAATTTTAAATTTAGGATTTATATTTAAATTTTAAATTATTATTTTATTATTTTTACGACTCTATAAATAAAGTTTAGAGTTCCCTATTGTAAGTAACTTTGATTAATTAAATAAGAATTCTTTTTCTTTAGAATATTCTCTCTCATCCTTTTGCCATCCTTCTTATTGTCCTCATTCCTTTATACTCTCTCTCCTCTTCCCAACCCGTTTCACATCAATTTTGACATCAGAGCTTGTCTCCCATCTCCTTCCCTGGGCCTAAACTCCATTTTTCCATTTACCAAACACACCTTACACCTAACCATTCTCCATAACCGTCGTTCACCTCCTCTGTTCACCCTTTTCCCGATGTTCGTTTGACGTGAGACCACTTCCATCGTGTTTCCAGTTGAGAGATCGTCTAGATCCCACAAAACTCACCATAAAAGCCCCTGTGACGTAACTACATGTGTCGTTGGAACTTCACTGTACAGTTTTTTCTGCACAACATCACTTCCGGGCTTCCGTTCACGGCCATCCTGGTGTCGAATGGTAACGAAACCACCTCTGTTGAACCGTATAAAAAAACTCGACTCAACAACTGGTGAACCACCACCACTGGCGGTTGGACGCGTCGCCACGCTCAAGTCAAAGTTCAGTGACGGTCTCCACGCGCTAGTTTACTCTGGATCACGTTTTTCATGATTTTGACCCTGTTTCACGCCATTTCTTTCACCGTAGACATTCCCAAAGTCGAAAGCAGGAAGCTAGGACCATTGAGTAATCCTTCTAATCTTCCGACTCCCCCAATTATTTGATTTGTTATTTTCTAGGAAAAAAGGTGAAAAAAAGGGAAAAAAAGAGAAAAAAGAAGTAGTAGGAAAAATAAAAAAAAGTACCAAAATTTATTTGTTATATTTACTTTTGTGATTTAATTTTGCACAAAAAAAAAAAGAGAGAGAAAGAGGAGTTGTCATGCTGATCTTGAAAATGAGTTACAGAGGATACTCATGGCCATGATAGATATGATGTTCGCTGCTATAGCATCCGCTCATATGAATATTCCATATATCCTCAATACGAGGAAGAATATCATCACCAACAGGATCTAGGTGATATGTGTGCAGAAATCATGATTAAAAGTGAACATTTTTGGGAGGAACATAAACGTGGAAGCGATGAGTTTCTTAAAAGAGTCTATAAGATAAGGAAGATAATCCATAATTTGAAGAATTCAGATGAATTAAAAGTAGTCTAAACAAATGATTTGATAGCGTCAGAAGCTCATTCCTCACCTTCTGAAGTACTGCCTCCTGTGGAGCCCATTCAAGACACTGCTATTATAAAATCATTTCCTTAAAATAATAATTAGCTAATGGTTTAATAAAACCATTTGCTAAAACATTATCATGCACCCAATTGAGCTTTGGACTTCACAAGGTCCAAAATAACTATTTACTATCAAACCCAAACTTTTTAATTGAATAATATCTCATTATATATTAAAATATTCATATTAGAATAAATTGTGGATCCACAAGTTCAAAACACGTCATAAGGCCTCTAGGCCATCCAACATCATCAAGAGTAATTAAAATATATAGTTAATGTATCAAATCTTTAAAATAGATCAAAGTATGTAAGATGAGCTCTAATGTGTCAATATACAATAATCTAACTATACTAAAAAGATGGAAGCACTACTTTTAATTGAAGTAGCTTAAGCTTCTAGAACCTGCCCTGATGGACCCACACGACAACTATGACCTGAAAAATTGTTAAATCAACAGGGTGAGACAAAGGCTTTAACAACCAACAATCCATCTTATTGGGCATACGAGTAAATGTTTGTGAGGTGCCAGGTGAGACAATTATAAAAGTATATCATTAAAATGTTACATGTCCACATGTACATATACATATTAATTCACAATATCATAATCTCATTATCATATTTAGCACATAAGAGTACAAGAATCAATACACAAGAATTTATTCTTTGTCCTCCCTTATTTCTTCTTCACCTTATTTCCTCTGACTGAACCTATGGGATAGTACTCACTTATATGATGGTAGTGTAACTTAACAAGCTCATCGATCAAGTGATATGGACCAGCCAAAATTCACAGAGCACACGACCGGATCATGGGTTCCCCCTCTAAGTACATTAGTGGAGTGTCAAGGCCCTACTATATACAAATGGGCTAAAGGACTAACCAGTGTACACCTGGAAGCCCATCACCATGTTTCCTCTTTTTGTACAAGAATTCTCCCCCTTATTTTCTCTTTGAATAATCTCTCATCAAATCACATCCACCATCCCCTCTCATATCAATACTCAAAAGATATAACTACATCAGATTATTACATGTCATTATTAATTCACAAATTATCAAAAGGATCTTTCCAATCTCATAAATAAATACGAATTCATATAATATAATATAATATTACTGGTAATTTCTTACTAAAAATAAGTCCCACAAGACAATTTCTTTATCAACATAGTTTCAAAATCCACATCATATATTGATAGTAAAATTTACAGTTCTATATAGTTTAAAATTACTCACAAACATCATACAAGCATACTTAACAAGAGAAAATTGGTTATTTCTCGCCAAAGTAAATTATAATTATAATGCTCATAATCGAAAAGCTCAAATATACGCTAAAAATCAATCTACAACAATCAATTTATTATACATTAATAACTCTTGAGTTATTAGAAAAATTAATTTACTTAACTTAATTTTATAATTTTAAAGTTTTGAATTAATTACTCCCAAAAATTTCAATTTCACACTAAAATCCCAATTATTAATTTAAATATTTTTATTAACTCAAATAATGTATTTAAGTCATTAATTATTATCAATTTTATTCCTTTACATAAAATCCCCAATTTTTTAAAAAATAGCTAAAATTATAAATCTTCACTTTAATAAAAGATCTAAACCGATTAAAACTTTAATAATGCTTAGAAAATTTATTATAAAATCTTATACTAACTAAATAATAAAAGTAAACCGATTAAAATCAACTATTAATTATCTTCTACATTCCTATAGTCATATATTGACAAAATTTAAACTTGCCCAAAATCCTAATCCTAAAATATTATCTAACCAGCACAAAATTATTATTATAAGAAAGAGAAAATAATTTAGAACATTTTTTATAAAAGAAGTTTTGTGATTAAAAGTAATTTTAAGTACCTTATTGATTTCTAAAACTGTAAAAATTGAGACTTTACGAGTCCTCTCCTCTAGAAATATCACTTCGTCTCAATGACGAAGTGAAGGAGGGGTAGGGGTATATATATAGAATACCCTTATCACACCACCGAAAGGTGGTGTGATTATTGGTGGGTGGCGCCACTTTTTAGCCACCTATATATATATATATATATATATATATATATATATATATATATACATATGGCGGCACTTTTCGGCCACCTATATATATATATATAATTTTATTATTATTATTTTATTATTTTCTTAAATATATTTTAACTAGATCCCTTTTTTCTTTTTACTTCAAAAATTATCTATTAAATTTATTTTTTATAAATATAATTATAATTATATCCTAGAAATAAAAATAAGGATGTTACATCCACTACAGAAAGCACTTTTAACGTCCGTTTTTAGGGCATTTGAATATTCTTTTATGGGGGGACGCCTATGTAAGCGACGTAGTAAATAATGGAAATAACGTCTGTTAAGGAACTGAATGCATAAAGTGAGACTTTAGGCATTCCTTTTAAAGCAAAAGCCTAAAGTGGACTTTAGGCTTCCCTTTTGCTTTAAAAGTGACGTCTAAAGTAATTTTTTTTAAAATTTTTTTTTTATATTTTGTGTGCCATACAAATTGAAAACCACATAAATAAGATCGAAGAATAAACCACAATCTTCTTACAAAGATAAGGAAACATCCAGCAGTAGCTAGTTAACTCCTACTACGATCTATGTACATGTATAACATCATTCAGCCACAAAGTGTTGTAAGAAATGTTGTCTACTACACAACTATATATACTAACTAACATAAACATACACTTTTATTTATCTATGTGTTGAAGAAGCTGCCTAGCTAAAAAGTCTCTAGTCAAATTAATGTCTTCATGTAAGTAGACAGCTTCTTCATAAAAAAATTTGCATAATAGAAAGTAAGCTCAGATAAAATCCATCAAGTAAAAGAATCACTTAGTAATTCAATTACAATATCCAAAATGTAAGTTATCATTGATTACCTGCTGAAAATCATTTGTAAATCTGCTCTGAATGATGTTATACATATAAAGGATAACATAGTAGCCGCATTCAATAGCCCCTGGCTATTGAGGGCACTAAAAATTAAAAGCATTTGGTTAAAATCAATAAATTCATATCTAAAACGACCATCAATGAAAGAACTTGAATTGAAACCACTTACTTTAGGATAAAACCACTTCAGGTCTCTAACAACTCTAGCCTCACGTGACCCGCCAAGGATTCTATATGTATAGGTCCTTCTACCATTAAAATGTAAAACCACAAAAATTAGAACAATTCATTTAAGTCGAGAATCAATGGAAAAGACAAACAAAATAACTTACGTGTTGAAGATGTATTTTGTTTCTTTGTCTGGCTTTTTACTGAAGGAATCAAACCAATAGATGTGGTTGATGCGAGGACAAACAACACATAGGCTCCAATGGTAACTACAACAACATACATATTAAAATAAAGTTAGATGACAAGAAAATTATTTTTTAAACTTCCTAAAAATTAAAATTAAAGTACGTACCCTTGAACAATTGGTGCTAGATAGCAAGAAAATTTGGTCTCTCCCATTGTGTAGCTTATATAATGTGTCCTTTTTTGCACAGTATTACTATTCCTTGTTGTATTTGTCGAACACAAGAATCCGTATAAACCATGTCTTCCCATATCGATGCATGTGTAGTTGAAGGACCTAAAATATAAATAAAATGATAAATGAATTATTGAACATATGAAACCAAAAAGCCACTACATTAATTGAAGGAAAGAAAAACTAACCGGATGGTAAGTTTTACCCATCTTGCATCTATCTCCTCCAAAAGCATAAACTCCTTGAGATCTTTACTGTTGATCGTGAAGGGATACGTCAATTGTAGGCCCATAATCCCTAGAGGCATCTGTAAGTCGATTTGATGAATACCTTTGTAAATCTGTTGCAGTCGTGCTAAGAGGGGCCATTTCACCGCATCATGCTCATCCTATTATCATAACATAAAAACCGATTATTAGTAGGATGCCAATATATGTCAAGTAATACGAAGGTAGTTCCTACTATTGAAGGGGTTGCCGACGTGCCAATAAGATATTGAGGCAAAAGGATGAAAGTTCCTATCGCCTAACCCAACGTGGCAACCTTTACATCAAGGATAGGAATGACTAAACCTTCTTCCTCCTCTCGAACACATGTCACTATCACCCTACTTAAATGTTGTGTGATTTGATTATGATAGTGGGTGGTAGCTTGTGTATGAACGAGAGCATTGTCAATAACACGTAGCAGTTGGGTATCCAAATGGAAGATGCAAGGTTCTCCCAGCTCCGGAGTGTGAGAAGGCTAGCTAAGGGGTTCCTCCAGCGGGTTGTAACTTCCTTTGGTGCTGGGGAAGGTCGGAGATTCCTGGGTTCTATTCCCCTTACTTTCGATCTTCGATTCAAACATAGATTTCATTTCACCACGTAGCTTTGCCAATAGCTCTTCTCGGAGCTGCTCGCGAAGCTTAGCCACAAGTTTTCTACTAGGTTCAGCTTGTGATGAATTTTGTCAGGCTCTGCCAAAAAACTTCGAGATACCAACTCCCCTTGGCTCCCCTCTAACATAACCGGGGTGATCAGCCTTCCCAATCGCTGTTGACAATATGTCCATCCGTCCAGTAAGAGTAAACGAACATTTGCTGCTTTGCTCTTCAAGTTTGTCTTGTAGCATACAATTTATCGTAAACAAAAATTAAACACTACCAATACGAAAGAATTTCAAAATTAAATACTTATGCTTTAACTACTTACAATCCTCGCGGCAACCTCAGCAACAGCTGGATTTATGAACTTCCCACCCTTAATTCTCGCAGCTTTCCATTTTTGTGACGCGGAGGAGGAGCCTGGGCCTACACAAGAAGTCAAGGATGCACAACAGCACTGGGATCTGATTTGGCTGCTTCCTTCATTTTCTCCAACTTTTCTTCCATCATCCTCCGCTCAAGCTTCCGATAACCACCACTAGATATGCAATAATGATATTGATTTGCTGCTTGCCTCTCTGTATTTACTGCACTTACTTCCTGTGAAAGGAAAATAATGAAAAATGAGTCAATGATGTCAAGTATATTGAAATAAAATATTCTATAGCATGATGAAAGAAAGTTTACCAAAAATTCAGGATCTGCTCGTGATGCCACAAACAACCTACAGTCTTCTAGAGATAAATATGAATATTCCTGACATTGGTCTAAATCTCTCTTTCCCCCCTCAAATATACCTTTATGTGAGCTTGTTTTTAAAATCTTTCTATCATAGATGAACCTCCCACATCCAGTACTTGTACATCTCCCTGGTATCTGGGACATAGAATGTTTGTTGCAGGAATAAAGAATTATATTTGAACCAAAAGGAATATAGATCAAAATGCAGTTGTATTGAAACTTATATACCAAAATTTGTTGTCAAATCATGTCTTTTGTTTTCAGGGGAACCCGCCTCCAATTATCATAGATGATGTGAACTTTACTTCGACCCAAATAACCTAAATAGCTAATGAAATGGTCTTCCTCAGGACCAAGTGGATTCTTGTTGGCATCGAAGTTTACATGCAGCCTCTCCTGTTGATGTTGATGACGTGTAGCCAATGCAGTCATCTTTGTAACGCTTCTAGTTCTTCTTGGAGCAGGTTCAACTACTTGCATTTGATGCTCCTAATCACTTTTTAAGTTACTAGAACTTGCCATATTCCTGTTAATACAAAAATATTGTCATAGATGTAAATAAATTGCAAGTACATGTATAAACTAACTAGGATTAAGGGAAAAAAGCACATAGTACTATTTTCTAAGTTAAGCACATAATACAATTTTCTAAGTAAAGGTTTTACTCTATATTGTTTCCCATATTCCTTCACAATGATCATTTCTTGCAGCATATCCTTCATCATCTATAAATTTTACTTCACTTGCTCTAGGTGGATTTGTTGTGATGATGGTATATCGTTAAGGTTGAATATTGGATCACCATACTTCTATTTTTTTTACTTTGAAGTATAATGGAAATTTTTTTAATTTAAAGGATTTGTTATATAAAACACTTGTTTCGTCTAGTTTGCTAGAATGAAGGGCTCATCTTCATAACCAACTCTTCAAAGATTGATTGAGACAAATCCAAATTGTTGGTCTATTACCACAGTAGTATTGCTAGCCCACTTATATTTGAATAAAGTAATTTTGAATTTGTTGTAGGTTATCTTCCATATTTCTTCTATAACTCCATAATAAGCTATGGATGCTAATATAGGGTTTTTGTCTTTGGAACTAGAAAAGTTCATGGCTTCAGCTTCTACCATCACCCCACTATTTTGCATGGTACTTTTGTCATTTTGGTCTTTTGTTTAGAAAGAATGTCCGTTTATATCATAACCAGTCTAAGTAATAACCTAAAATGAAGGCCTCTAATCTAGCCACTCAATTGTCTCAGATACACCAGTCTCATGCGAAACCTTCTCCTTGAACCACTGTATGAATGTCTTATTTTGCTCAATAGCTATCTACATGTCACTCTTCTTTAGATTTATATTCTTCAAACTCTTTTTGTGTTCATCAATGTACGGTTAAACTTCTTCCATATTATTCAGGATATACAAGTGTGTTTGCAACACCTCTTCACGACACACATTCTTTACTTTCAATCCTTGTGTTCCCTTCCTTCTCCCCTCTTCATGCCGAGACTGTTCCTTCTTCCCAGATAGATAATTTTTGCAAAAGTCTATAGCCTCTTCAACTACATATCGCCCAACTATTGAGGCTTCAGGTCATAAGGATTTTTAGAATATCCTTTTAATATCTTCATGTATCATTTGAAAGGGTACATCCACCTCAGGTAAACTAGACCGTAGAGCCTTACGTCCCTGACCAAATGAATTACCAAATGCACCATTATATCAAAAAATGTAGGAGAAAAAGGCATCTCTAGTTGGGACAAGATAATATAACCCTCATTTTCTAGTTCATCCAACTTTTCAATATCAATGACTTTGTTACAGATAGCATTAAAGAAAACACACAATCTTGTTATAATGGTTCACACTTCATCTTTCATAATGCCTCTAATAGTTACTAGTAATAGTTGTTGCATCAACACATGATAGTCATGAGACTTCATTCCTACTAACTTCAAATCATCTATTGAGACATACCTGCTCATATTAGAAGAATACTCTTCTGAAACCTTAATTTCGTGCAGACACCAACACAAACTTATTTTCTCGGCTTTTGATAGTGTATGCGTTGCTGGCTCCATGTATGCCCTCTTACCATCATCTCTTAGTTGTGGATGTAACTATTCTCTTATTCCTACATAAATAAGGTCTAGTCTCATACTCATTCCATCCCTAGTCTTCCCTGGGATGTGCAAAAGTGTACTGACAAGACTATCACAAACGTTTTTCTCTACAAGCATCATATCAATACTATGTCTTACATTACGCCAATATGGTAGATCAAAGAAAATTGACCTCTTCTTCCATATGTTCTTTTCACCCACAATCCTTTGATTTTCATCGAAGGTGACATTGATGTGTTCCACCAGACTATAAACTTCCTCTTCGGTTAATGCCTTTGGAGCTATTCCATACTCCGGTAAGCCATTAAAACACTTTCTTAACCTACGATATAGGTGGAACTGATGAGTAAACCTCCTGTGACCAAGGTAGACCATTTTTTCTCATGCTTAAGTTGATGGAAGTGTGTGTCTGCTTCACAGATCGAACATACTTTATGCCCCTTCACACTGTACCTTGACAAGTTTCCATATGGAGGAAAATCATTTATCGTGGTGAAAATCATTGCACGCAGCTTGAAAGACTCTTTCTTATATGCATCAAACACATCTACGCCTTCCTCCCACAACTTCTTCAAGTCCTCAATCAAAGGTTCCAAGTAGACATCGATGTTGTTCCCTAGTTGTTTTGATCTAGAGATCATCATAAAAGCGTCACATACTTGCATTTCGTACGTAGCTAAGGAGGTAAGTTGTATATTACAAGGAGAACTGGCCATGAACTATGTGTGCTAGTAAGAGTTCCATACAGATTGATTCCATCTATACATTGCCTAAGCCGAAGGTTTCTTAGTTCACTGCCAAATTGAGGGAACATTTCATCTATCTTCTTCCACTGTGGAGAGTTGTCCGGGTGTCGAAGATATTTTCTGTTAGATATTCTCTCATCAGAATGCTATCTCAACTTCTTCGTTTTTGTTGCACTCATAAACAAACACTTAAACCATGATATTATTGGAAGATACCACAATACCTTTGTAGGTTGCCTTTTAGTTGTCCCTTTGCTACAACCACTATCTTGCTTCAATTTGTATCATGATGTTTTACACTTGAGACACTCACTAAGACCTTCATACTTCTTTCTGTACAATACGTAGTCATTAGGGAAAGCGTGTATCTTTTTTTACTTCATACCCATCATAGACAAGATTTTCTTAGCCTCATATATACGGTTTGGAAGTACATTATCGTCTGGAAATATATCACACAACAATTCAAGCAGTAATGTGAAACTACTATCGGTCTACCCATAAGTTGCCTTTAAGATGACCAAATGCAATGTTCCTATCAGTCGTGTGTACTTACTCCTATGGTATAAAGGTGTCTCCACATCACTCCGCAGGCTGTCATATTTATGTGACTGCTCAAAGGATTCTATCTCAACATTGTGAATCATTTTCTCTATTCTATCTTTATCTATCATATCCACAACTTCCTTCTTGTGCGACAGACAATATGTTGCTTTCTTACCATGCCATATCCACCTTGTGTATCGAAGATTTATTTCATCACAAACTAGGTGATCCCTTATAACATCAACATCACGTTGACTCTCATTTAAACAATTGACATAAGGACAAAAATACTTCTCTTTTTTTGTTAGAGCATTTCTTCTAGCAAATTCAATAAACTCTTCCACCCCATTCTCATATTCTTTACTAGTTCTCAAAGCATTCATCTAACTATGATCCATTTTATTACGACCTAAGCCATTCCTAATAACATCAAGTTTAGGACAATTGTCAATAATGAGATTTCCTGTTATCACTTTTTTTTAAAAAAATTCGGCAGCATTTTCCTTTACAAGTAAGACATTCCAAAATTTTAATAACAAACAAATTCAGCTTAATTCAAACAAAAGAAACTAACTGAGGCAATTTAGATTAAAAGGGAAGTTTTAAAAATTTTTAAATTTATAATAAATTTTAAAAATTCGACAAACTCTTGTGGCTAACAAAGCAAATATTTATATTTCAACTTGCAACATGTTAAATTTAAAATATATAATTAATAATGAAAACTAAAATAATCAGAAGAAAAAATTACACGATAGAAAGCTAAATTAAGCTAATAGTTATTATATTTAAACTTGCATGATTGCATTATATCTTTTTAGGCTTCATTTATATGGCACTCATCATTTTGATAAGACCAATTAAACTAATGAAAGATAAATGCAAATACCAATGAATGAGGCCATATAAAAATGACAATAAAAATATTGGTATTTATGAACACAATAAGTAATACATTCTAACCTTCAATAATGACAGAAGTCTCCTTTTTGTTTCTATCCCAATTTTTTTTATTAATTTGTTGAAGTAAATGGGAAGCTAAATTGAAGAATAATATCAAAGCACAACGCCCCAAACTGCAAAGCAATAAAGGGAAATATATACATTTAATAGTGATAAACATTAATTCCTAGCATATCTCCAGCTCAATTTAATAAATCGTATTAGTTCAGCTCAATTTGTGTTGTTTATGAATTTCTTTCATTTTTATAATAGTAAAGAGTTACATAGTAGAGTCAAGTAATTACATAAAAAAAGACCAAAATAGAGAATCAATGTGATATACTCTGTTTGTTCAAGTCAATCAACTCCTTACCCAATAATAGATGAATTGATAAAGCACACAAAACCAATATTGTAAGTTTTATAAGCTTCTCAAATCCTCTAATCTACATATTGATTACCTTAATTCTTTGAAGTTTGAACAAGTACTATTACAATTAATGTTCCAATAATAAGAAAGTGTCTAATCTTAAACATGGTAACTATTAAAAATTGGACCAATCACGATTACAATAATATAATTAAATTTAAATGTATACAAATATTCATATATAATCATGAAAATATTACTAATTTAAATAAATATGCACTACTTACCTTCAAAACGCCGTGAGAGGCGTCGATCGTACTACAACGTGAGAGAGAGAGAGGGAGAGGGAGGTTGTCGAACATTGCTTTAAGGGGGGAGGGGAGCTTTAGAGGGAGGAGTGTGAGAGAGAGAGGGAGAGGGAGGAGCGTCGATCGGTAAGAGAGGGGGAGAGCTTGGAGAAACAATGGAAAGATGGAGAGGAGGAGACAATGGGACAGAGGGGGAGCTTAAAAGGGAAGGACAGTCGAAGAGAGAGGGAGGAGGAGATGCAAAGAAGGAAGGACGAAGGGGAGGGGACGCGAAGAAGGAAGGAGAGAGAGGAGGAAGGATCATCGGTAATGGTGGAGGAGCTCGTGGCTTTGAAAAAAGAGGGAGAGGGGAGCTTTGAGGGGGTAGGTGGCTATGCATGTAGACAAGTGTCTGACATGCACAAACCCCTTTAGGCATCCCAAATGCTTATTTGGGATGCCTAAAAGGGCCTTTAAGGGTCCCTTTGTGGAAAGGGATGCCTAAAGAGTCCCTTTAGGCATCCCTTTTGAGTTTTGGGATGTGTAAAGGTCACTTTAGGAGTTCCCGAAATTAAAAGGGATGCTTAAAACTCAAATATCCCCTCCAATATTACAAAATTGCCACCGTGTTTTCTTTTTACTTCCCTTTATTAAAAAGGGATGTTTTATAGGGAAGTAGAATGTATTTCTTGTAGTAGTGAACTATAGCCCCCCACTCACGCTTATTATACAGGCTTTAATGGAGACTCTCACAATTGTTGCTAGTGATGACATTCTTGACCTCAAGAGTGACAATTTATTGCTTGGTGATCATGTTAACAACATCATACCAGTGGAAATAGAGTTGTCCCTACCTGAAGATCATTGGACAACAGCCCCATCTCCTCAATGTATGGCTCTACCTAAGGTTACATCATTGCTGAATGATCTACTCCAACAATATCTTGTCTGTTGGAAAGGTTTTTTAGTGGCTCTCCAAAACTCAGCTGCTCATCCCAACCAAGATGTTCACTTTCAATACCTCACGTGTTGGAAAGTTTTTCCAAATTGAGGCATCATGTTAGAATTAGCCCTCCCTCCCTCCTAAATTTGCGTCACTTTTAACTTGTTAGGAGTCGAGTCTTTCAATTGGGGGAGAAATGGTGGGATATGAGATAAGGAATATCTAGGGTTGAGTTAAGAGATCTAGGTTTATCCATTATAATTATTAAATCATGATATTTATCTTGATTTGAATTTGAATTTTGAATTCATGATTTAGATTTGAATTTGAATTTTATATTTAGGATTTATATTTAAATTTTGAATTTTTATTTTATTATTTATCGGGCTCTATAAATAGAGCTCAGGATTCTTTATTGTTAGCATCTTTGATTGATTGAATAAGAATTTATTTTTTCTCTGAATATTTTCTCTCCTCTCTCTGTCCGTCTAATTTTCCCTCCTTCTTGCTATCCTCCCTCCTCTCCTCTTCCCAACCCGTTTCACATCAATTAGTTATTTGTAACAAATATTGGTTAGTTTTATTAAAATATCATCTTTCATTATGATTATCCTAGGATAACAACCCCTTAATGTGTGCAATCAATAGAAATATTTTAGGAAAACTATAAATTTAGGAGATAAAGTGGATTGATATCTTATTTTCAAGAGCAAGTCCAACCCCGAAGTAGGTCTTATATTAATGAAATGAATTAGTACTAATATATCTCATTTAGGAGAAGATAATAATCAAACGGTAGATTAATTTGTTAGTATTGGATGAAATATGGTTATAGGCCAGGTTGGCATTTGCCTTTTGTTTTCATGTTTTGTCCTCACATTTACTTTACCACTGCATATAATAAAATCAAGGAGAATTACTGTGAGGTCTCAAGAAAGAGATTTAATTACCAAAAAGTCACAATGACAAGTCTCAGTAGCATGAAAAACTACTATAAGATATATATTTTATTTCCCCAAAAAAGGTCCGTTTTCAAAAAGGGAAGTAAAAAATAAAGGCGATAACATTTTTGTAATTCTGGGTGAGAATTTTGACATATTGAGCATCCCTTTAATTTGGCATCCTAAATAAAAATTCAGACGCTTAAAGTACCACTTTAGACATCCCAATCCAAAAAGGATGCCAAAAAATCTTGCTTTTGGCATCCCTTTTGAATTCTGCTTTCGGCGTCCTAATTCGAATTGGGACGCCTAAAAGATACCCTTTAAGTGTCCCAAATTTAAATTGGGACACCTAAAGGTTTAATATACACCTTTTACACTTCTTTTATATCTCTCATTCTTCCTTTACTCCTCCTAATTCATTCCTTCTTCATCTTTTTTCACCTAGTCAATTCCTAAACACGGACACTAACCCCACTCTCACCTCACTCTCCAAGAGCCCTGTAACCGTGCATGGGTTCTTCGGTGAACTCCAATTAGGTCTTCGATTATGGTTATTTAGATGACATTCCCATCCTAGGTAGTAACCTTCCTCCCATTAACCCTCCTGGTTTTGCTTGGCCCTCTCATTCCCTCAATGCTCCTCCTCTTGATTTCAGGTTACTCCATTACTTTTCAAGTATTAATGCCTTTGTTTATTGTTTATGTTGTAAGACCCCGTCTTATTAATGATATTACTCAGAGTAGCAATTGCATAGTTCAGTGGGCACATAAGAATAGCATAAAAATTATTGATATTATTGATACAATGCGATTGTTCATATACAAAATTTCCCAAACTTGAGGGGTTCGTACATAAAAATTACAGACCTTAAAACAACAAAAGGTCTTCAGACAACCAACTGTCTCTCTTGAACTGTCCGGAACCTCCTGTTGTTGGAAATTACTGTTTTGCCCTTCAAGCCGCTGCTTGCTGCTGGAAACTTTATACATTTATAGAAAGAGTGAGATTCAGAGAATCTCAGTAGCAACATACAATCAAACATATATGATGTAAAAATAAATATGTCATGCACTATGTCATGTAAGATGATCGAAAATATATGCACTTACCCAAGGCCAAACTACATGTTTGCACCTTAGTCTACTCGGCGCCTCTATTGGGTCCTTGACCATAACTTGACAAATTTGTGTGTCCAAGTAACTTGGCTTATGTTACAGATAATGGAATACCCAAACATACAATAATCACATATTATATAAAAGAGAGTGTTACTACTTGGAACTTGTCATTTCCTTGCCTGTAAATCAGTCCAGCTCCGTCTCCGGCTCAGGCTTTCGATATATCCTAAGATTTCAAATTTAGGATAAATGAGTTATTATTCATTCATAAATCATTTTAAACTCAATGGGCTGGTTATCTATCACAGTTTCAACAGTTTCTGTATGCTACAATTTTGCACAGTGCAGTTTTACTGTTTTTTTAGAAATTGGCAGATTATCAGTCAACTTTGAAAAATCATAATTAATTTTAGTAAATTCAAAATTTATTGATTTCAAAGAATATGTGAAGATATTTAAACTTATTTTCATGAAAAAATAATTATTTTAACCATTGACTTCATACTTTTCCCATAAATTCGTCAAAACTTCCCTTTTCCAGATTATCTTCCAGAAACAGGGCACAATTTCAAAAATTCATATCTTTCAATGTACTTGTCCAAAAATTAAAAAATCCACAAAATTAAATCTCTATATCTCTAATTTAATATTTCCAATTTTCATAATTTTTGAACAAATTTTGGCCCACAAAATATATTTCACAATATCACTGCCTCACAAGAGGCAGATAAAACATTATTGCATTTAAACTTCATAAATTTCCAAATTTGTATATCAACATCCAAAAATCATGAACACATGCATGCCTACACAATTTTACCTTCTAAATCCAATAGAAGCATCAAAATTTTAAAATTTCAACTCTACCCTTATGTTCTTCCTCTTGGACGAAAATGATGTTTTTAGGAGGAAAGTTATGTTTTCTTGATATCTCTTGCTTAATCACTTCCTTTCTACTTTTAATCACATGATTAACTACTTAAACACTAAATTAACATGTTTAGAGGAAATTTTGACAGCATTTACCCTTAAGGTTTCATCTTCCCAAATTTACAAATTAAGCAATAAAAATGCCAAAACCACAATAACAACAATGCATAACACAAGATGATCAAGTTTATGAGATTATCTCTTGATTTCACCACTTTCTCTCTCTAAAATTTCACTGTTCACTCTCTTCCCTCTCTTGATTTGGCTTGCTATCCATGGATTTTAAGGAGGAGAAGAGGTTAAAAGAGGTTCCAAGGTGATTAGGAAGCATAAACACTAAGTTTTTATACATCTTACCTTGAGTTTTTGCTTCTTGGAACCCTAGAGCTCTTGGATGTTCTTGGTGTTCTTGAGACTCTTTTCTCTCTCTCTTGTTGGATGTGTTTGGCCGAAAATGAAGATAAAGGGACAGAGAGGATAATGGTTTGATCAAATATCCATTTTTGCTTTTGCTTTTACAAACACCTACTTATGATTGGTTCTTGTTGTCGTTTTTTTTTCTTTTCTTGCTTTAATATTCACCAAATGAATATATGTTTCTTGCTTCTCTCTTTGGTGACCAAAATATGAGAGGAAAGAAGGAGTTAATAACTCCTTGAAATATCTATTTGCTTTATACATGTGCTTGTATGTCATTGGTTCTTGCTTCTCTTTTTTCTTCTTCTTGCATGAATATAACCATGTATATATTTCTCTTCCAATTCCCTTTATTTGACCGAATTGGGAAGCAAGAAAAAGGGATAATAATGGTTGCTTGCTTTTATTGGTCAAATGACCATTTTGCTATACATATTTTCCTCATTTTCGCACTTGCTGGAAATCTAACAGAATTTTAATTAAATTTTAAAAATTCATATCTAATTGTATAGATATCCAATTAGGGTGGTTCCAAAGTTTATGTGACCCTTATTAAGTATAGTTTTAAGTAAAAATATAATCTTTAGACAAATGAAATTTCAAAATTTCAAGAATTATTGTTTTTGGATGCTGCCTCTGAGAATCGCCAGTTTCACTGGGCTAACTTAAAAAATACATATCTCTTTGTGTATAGCTCCAAATGACTTACATAACATATCAAATTAAATTTTGATAAGTCTAATATCATTCTAAAAATTTTCAAAATTTTTGGACATCATTTGCCCATTGAAAAGTGGCCAACACGGCTGCCACACAAGGATATTCACTGGCAGCAACACTGCTTTGTGTTTCAATTAACCAAGTTGTATGTGACCTCTAATTGCCTTGTTTTGTGATTCTTATGCTCTTTAATACCCCAAGGGTATAAAAGAATTTTAGGGAATAAAATCGTGTATTATTGGGACACTTGCTAAACCAAGGCTTAGCAGTCTACTTAAGTTAGGCTTATTATCAATCTTCTTGTCCCAAAATGTGGGGTGTTACATATGTTGTCTATCTTATTTCAAATGTTGAGTGATTTTAGGAAGATGGCTGTTGCTTTGGGACTAACAAAAACAAAACTGAGTTCAGGTTCTTTAGCGTATTGTTGACGGGGTAGCTACAACTGTGAGTAACCAAACTGCTTGACCACTTTGTTGTGAAAAACTTTTGAATCATTTTGTACAGTTTCTGCCATTTCTTACACTGTTTATGAATGCCTATGAAGACTAAAGATTTCCTAATTAATAACGTGCGAGGGACTCCGACATCGTCATAAAGATGAATGAATATGCATTCTAGACTGTAGATCGGATTTTCATATCTCTTTTACTTTAGGTTCGATATGTGAGGGACTTCAACATCGTCATTAAGTATTTTCTATGAAAATCCTCCATTCTAGACTATAGATCGGATTTTCATATCTCTTTTACTGAACTCTGTTCTGTGGTTCAAAATAATTTCTCTTGTTTTCAATTATTGAAGTTTTAATGCCATCCTTAGAGGTGATGACTGGTGGCTATTCAAAATTATTTACTTTCCTTTACCTCTTGCCTTTTATCTGAACTTATTATTAATTTCTCTTTGACTTTTTCCAGTGTGGGGTTGGACGATACCTATGGGAATTCTGATGGTCTTAAGGAACCTAGATCACTTATGGTGTCCCTTGTTGGTCACTTACGGCGTCCCTTTTTTAATAGACGTTATTCCTAAATTTTACTATATCGCTCACATAGCTAGGCATCCTCTTGAAAAAGGATGTACACAGAGCTTAAAAATGGATTTTAAAAGTGCTTTACATAGTAGTGAAACAGTTATCATTTTCTGTACTAAAACTTATCATTGCATGCTCCTCGGTTGTTATCAGGCTTTTTGGTGATTAAATCCCTTCATTAGTACCATATAGTAATTTCCATAAAAGTGAGTGAATCAATGACTTGGGATGGTGTGGTCCATTCATTAATTTGGTCAGATTAGCTAGCGAGGACCCCCACTCGAGCTAAACTCCTGTATGCTATTGGCTTCACACGCACAACATGTGTTCAACAACGTTGTTCCACATTCCTACCACGTGCATTATTCCTATGAGGTTACCGATCAATATCAAGAACAATATAATGCAAAAGGCAGCTGACCAAGTAAAAGGAGTCATACAAAATCCAGTTTGTGAAGGAGGTCAACCGGGCCGGTTTAATTAAGACCTATGGGATAATGAAAGATGGTCCTCTTGCAAGAAGAAACAAGGCGAGATAATGTAATAGTGCTAATGCTTTGTCCAAAAAACTTTCAAAAATTATGTCAGGTTTTTTGTTATACAGATTCTACATAAGCACTCTATTTTTCATTAGGAAAAGATAAATTTTAGGAGAGTCGAGTTATAGGAACTCACTAGAGTTGGAGCTTGCTTCCAGTTCAAAGAGTACTTATGAATGTGCTTAAAAATCACCCACTTACAAAGTTTTTTATATTGACAGTGAGATTTGAATTAATAACTTTTTAGGTTATGAGGCCAATTAGCTTTTGTTGGTTTCTGGGTAATCATTCTAAATCTTTTTGGATTAGGAAAGGTATTGCTTAGACAGAAAATCTTGTAATTGGAAATTAATTTGAAGCAGAAGATCAATGGAGCGAGTAAAAAGGAAAAACTAATGATGCAATGTACTCCCAAGATATCAAAGGTCAAATTCTGAAGAATCCTTTTATTTCATGGGTTAAAGGTTAAAAGGCCCCGAAAGTTTTTATGAATGGGCATTAGGCACGTAGAAATTTTCAGGGAACCAATTGTGTACCGAAAGTTTAAAAAATGGGACAATTTTATCCACACGTTTTAAAATGCTAATTTTAACCATTAAAGTTGACTAACTTATGATACCATACATGCCACCTCATCACTCCATACATCCAGGGATGTCACCTCATCACCCTCTCTCTCTCACCGTGAAACCTAACCTTCCTTTCCTCCCTCTCTCTCCCTTCTGATGAACATACCTAGGTTCACCCTCTCAGTCTCAGATCCCACTCAGGCAGCCTCCGTCTGCCACTACTAGCCCAAGAGTTCTGAGTTTTGCTCGACCGTCTTCCAGGAGCTTCGCTTGACATCGACCCAGACTCTCCTCACTCTTGACCGTTAATCGTTTCCTCCCTTACTCCGTCGACAGTTGACCCTCACTCTACAATCTCAGAGGTCGTGAGTTGTGTCTGGTTCTTATTTCTTGCTATTGATTGCTCATCTCCTTTTTCCCTCTTTTGGCTTGAAGAAATCTGACTTTTTTCCTGGATAGTTTAGTGGAAATAATTGCTGAGAGATCCCAATAGCTTAGGAGGAATATTCGGGATTAATTCTTCGGCCATAAATATCGGCTGGAATTGTGGTCTATATCGCCGGAAAACTTCACCTAAAATATCACCGGAAATCGTGCTTCAAATCGTTTTGATTTCTGTATTTATTGAGCTTTGGTGATTTTTCCATTTCAATTTCTTTGTGCAGAAAATTTCAGGGTTGGGAGTGAAGCTGAAACACCCCGTTTCCCTTTCACATGTCCATCAAAGCAATGATTTTTATATAATAAATAACAAAAGAATTATATGGAGGGTGGGAACAGAAAAAGCTTATTTCCATGTCATTTTGATAGGTAAATGACAAGCGGGAAAGAAAAATCGTAGTCCCTGTCAAGTATCATGCTCAGCATAGTAAATTTAGGCGAAACAGGCTCTCCATCATTTAGCTCATTCAGCTCTAATATTGGGTTTCTGGGTAAGTCAGGATCTGAGAAAGATCGTGTTTTTACCGTTAGAGAGAGAGAGAGAGAGAGAGCTGAGAGAAGTTAGGATTTGAAGCAGAAGATTGAAGGAGGGAGAGAGGAAAGGAGAGATGGTGAGGTGTTATGGTGTGGCATATGACGTGGGCCATAATATCCTATGTGGCAGAGCCACCTCATCATATGATATGTTGATCCACTAACAGTTGACCATTTGGATATTTAATGGAAGGGAAAAATTGTCTCGATTGTATATACTATCGAAAACTTTTTGATGCCCAGTGCTCTTTTGTAAAAACTTCTAGAGCATTTTAACCCTTTGACCCTTGTTTCATTTGTCCATTTGGACCCATCAATTAGTTTCCAGAGTCTGGTTGTTGACGGTTTCAGAAAGGGTTATCCTTTGAGTATTTTGACTCTCATCACAAGACTTTGGCTGTGTTTGGTTCAAGAAGAGGGGAGGGGAGGTTTATTTAAGTTAGGTTAGGGGAGGTTATAATTTTGTTTGGTTCAAGAAGAGGGGAGGGGAGATGAGGTTTCTTGTTTGGTTTAGAAGGGGAGGTGAGGGGAGTTAATTATATGTGGACAAAAATACCTTTCTGCACATTTGTCTTCTTTCTTTTACAATGTATTTATTAATAATTATTATTTATAAAATTATTATTCTAACAATTATATACACTTGTTTCACAAACATATCATCTCTTTCCCAATGTTTTCACATATACAAAGTGGGAAAAAAACATTTTTTTTCTCATGGGCAAAAGGGAAAAAGGGTTTTAACTAGTAAGGGCAGTTTCGGAATTTTGAAAAATTGCCATGAGCAAATTAGTCAAAGTTGGACACAAATATTCTCTCCCCTAGAAAAAACCCCAAATTTGGAGGTTTTGAGAGGGAGGGGAGGTGGCCACTAAAAGACAAAAATCCTCCCCTCCCCTACTCCCAACCAAACACCTATTTTTAATCTCTAACCCTCCCCTCACCTAACCTCCCCTCCAAAAACCCTCAACCAAACAAAGCCTTTGTCCCACGTTGAATTGTATGGAATCAATTTCTTAATTAGTGCTCCCTTTTATTATTAATCTAAGATATATTTATCTAATTTTATTAGATTAACGAAGTTAGTTAATATGATATGTATTTCCAAAACAACCTAATCATCTTCCTTAATTCCATCATCTCCCCTCCTCCTTGATTATTATTGAGAGAGCAACAATAGGAGTAAATTAATAAAAAATTGATAAATATGAAAACTAAGTTTTATATTTAAGACTAAGATCATCTCTCTAAATATATCTTATATTAAGAACTAAATAAGTATTTTTTTTTTCCTTTAAGCATGTGTGTGGGTGTATATGTATATATATATCAACCTGTGAGCTTAGCTTTCGTTTCGAATAAACTTTCTACGAACAGTTATAAGGGTAAACAATGTAAAAAGAAAAAAATGCAGAAATTACTAGCCAACACTACCACTCTTATAGGAGATCAATTATTACGTTGAAATATCTCCAAATTGTAAGCAGAATATATAAAAAGAACGTACTGTTCCTGGAAAGTGGACTCACCAGGAACATAATGCAAAGTAAAAGAAGCAATCTAAATTCTATTTATTCACAATTTTGGCTTCTCTATGCAGAATAAATCATTTTCCATATATATATATATATATATATATATATATATATATAACATCTGGCTGTTTATATGAAGAGAAGGTGACATTTGAGTTTTAAATTTATAACCCAAAAAAAAATCTTTTAACTTGATCATGTAAATAATTTGTAGAGGGTGATCTATGAAAAAATTAGATAAATTATTTACAAATATAAATAGTATGTCATCTCTCGAACTCTTTGCAATATTTATTTTAATATTTTTCACATGTTTTATTTCACTATGTGCAATTTTGTTTTTATCTTTAATATTTTTGTTATTATTCACACATCCATTATACCATCTACATAGGGTTAATTGGAACCTACAAAACATCTGTTTAAGAAAGTTTTAAGGGAGATATTTGGTCTTATTTGTGTGACAAGGTCCAACTGTATCTTTACATATATGAATGAGATTTAAGTATAAAAAGATATTACATAAGAAACTTTTAAATTATTATCTCTTCACACATCCTGTGCTGGAAAATGATATTCTTTTTAACATCATAGTGGCAAGCAGAGCTTGAAAGACGAGAACCTGAATAAGAGGTAAAATAGATTGGACAAATGATTTGTCCTTCAAAACATGACGCATACAACTTGTAGTGACCTCCAGTAGAAGACAGATCTCAGAAGCCCCTCCCTGCGCCTCCTTAGCTAAAATATCTGCACACTCTAACACCTCTCTGTTTGCGTGAAGCACCTCCACATTCCAATCATCATATATAAGATTCCTGATATCTTGTTCGACCCCAATCCATGATGGATTACTCCTGCCATCCCGTAGCAGCCGGTTGATGGCCTTTAAAGAGTTAGAATTGTATATCTTCCAACTTTAAATGCCTGCAAACCTCTAAACCTGTCTTTACGGTCAGGAGTTTTGCTTCTATAATGGTTGCACATCCCAACAACTTCTGAATGGAAAAATATATCTTATTTGCTTTTAACTAGACTCATAAAAAAGGGGACTGCAAGCATAAGTAAAATTCTGTATATATCCCACATTAAACTAAAACTAACAGTAATTTCAATAAAAAAAAAAATTTAAACCTTTCAAATTACCAATGGTTCATGAGTAACTTATTATCTTAATTGCAGATGCCTCTTCCCCATATGTGAAATTCCCTTTAATTTAAATTGATATATCGACAAAACAAGATTTCATAAAACTAACTTTTATATCATACGTCTAATCCACAGAATTTAAGCTTGATAAACAAAAGGTCCATGAATAAGGCTAACACGCACTAACCCACGCTTTTCCTATAGAAATTAATGTGCTTGTAAACACACCCACACACACACATGCATGTGTGTGTGTGTGTGTGTGTGTTGCGTGTGTGTGTGAATTGGATCGATCTAGATACATGGAAAACACCAAACTAACATGCTCTTATAATTAATCAATATTTTTCATATATATATATATATATATATATATATATATATATATATAGTAACAAATGAAAACCCTAAGTTGCAACAGATATTATAAATACAGAAAAAGGAACTTGATACATTTTCTTTCAGTTTCCTCCCCAATTTAATAATAACTTGAATATAATGAGTGCTACACACACACACACAACAAATACTGGGTAATATGCGTGCTAAGCAGGCATTAACACTTTTTATTTCTGTCTATATATTCTGGAAAGGAAGCTAAAAATTACACACATTAGTCCATATATTTTATGTAACATTATGGGAAAACAACCCTTCTTTCGTATCCACATGAAGAAAATGAACTATAAAGTGGATTTATATCAAGGACTAAAGGTTGTATTTTCTTATATATATATATATATATATATATATATATATATATTACTATCTGTAAACTGGATGGTATCTTTTTATGTACGAAGAGAGTGAAATATGTGAGAATTGAGAAAATTGAAGCTTTCCCTCATATTAATGGTAAAATCACCCACACACACAACTATAGTGATTTGTATAGAATGTAAAGCTCATATAAACTAAAACCTTGTTTATTTATGACAGCGTAAATATGTAGCTAGACTCTAGAGACTTACACATATTTGTTTGGTGTGTGTGTGGGAGAGAGACAGACACAGAGACAGACAACTAGGTATATATGTGTAGAGTGAAAGCTTATAACCTAAAACCTCATTTATTTATGACAGGGTAAGTATAATTACTGTATTAGTAGTAATAACTAGTGTGCATGCTAGATTCTAGAAGCTTCCACAAAATACACACACACACCGGTAGCTCTAACTAGTTTCTTCTCTATATATAATACC
This sequence comes from Albizia julibrissin, assembly GCA_037074505.1. NCBI lineage: Eukaryota > Viridiplantae > Streptophyta > Magnoliopsida > Fabales > Fabaceae > Albizia > Albizia julibrissin. The sequence continues at coordinate 18,529,340 of CM073484.1, read as the reverse complement.
AGTTCATAATTTATTCGTAGTTCTTAGGCTGCTGGGGCTACATCAACCCCATTATCACCGTCATCATCATCGTCGTCGTCATCACCGTCACCCTCCACACGAAAGTAGTGAAACTGATCAGTCATCGAAGCTGCCCAGAAAATGCCTCCGGCGAACATGGGAAGAGCAGGTTCCATGCAACCTAAGACAACCATTATAATGATATATGAAGCAATAATAATTTATCAGAGACAAAGATACGAGGTTGAATAAAAAACTATATAATATCCTATGAAACTGCTTAGACTTTTCTTTGACTTGATGAGTTATGAAGTCCTCTCATATCTGCGTTTTATACCCAGAAATGAATTAATGGTGTCGCTTTAGAGTATAAATTCGTATAGATATATATTCTGTAGACTTTTAAGAAGATGCCTTAAGAGTATATTTGAGTCAGATAATATATATATATATATATATATATATATATATATATATATATATATATTTGATAGTTTTTATAAGCTAATGAGGATAATAAAAAATAACAATGAGGCTCCTTTTTCTTCGGAATACACTACTACAAAAAAATACAATAAGTAGCATTTATTTTTAAGAATACTATAATATTTGGGAAGTGCCATAAAAGAAAGCTATGACGCTTCTTGAATCTATGCAAGCTCCATTGCTTTTTTTTTCTAAAAAAAAATAGCTTTCTATGACGCTTCCCTGATAAAGTACTATAGTAAGTGTGGCACTTCCTATAGCGCTTCCCCGGGGAAGCGCCATAGGAAGTAATATGACTTCCTATGACACTTCCCCAATGAAACACTATAGGAAATCTTTTTTTAAAAAAAAAAAATTTCGTATTTGTTTCCTTTTGCTAGTAAAACACTCTGTATTTACAATCAAAATCTGCAGCAAAATGAACAAAATCAAACCAGAATAAAATAACTTAAAACAAATAACTAATTCATAAAATCACTACTAAATGTATTTAATTACAACAATTGTAATGTACAACTAATTTTAAGTGAATAAACATACATATAAAATTTATGATAGGGTTAACTTAAAAAAAAAAGAAAAGAAAACGAATGGACTTAAGCTAATTCTATATATAAAAAAAGACTTACAAGCTAGGGATCTTCTGTATGAGGTCGAGACAATAAGAAAAAAAAAATACGTGAGAGACCAAGCTTTGTACTGCAACGGAAGTGGAGGGACCAAATAAACTTCTACTTGCTGCAGTAAAAGAGAGGAGAGAGTAGTGGGGACAATGACACTATAACTTCAAAACAGAGAGAATGAGTGCGGACCATATTATATAAGAAGAGGGGAGTGAGAATAATGATAAGGAAAGGTAGTGAGTAAGGACGAAGGGATAAGGAGTGGAAACCAATAGAGTACAGATTTGGGATAAGATTATGGAAAATGGGGAACTGAGGGGATGCAAAGAAGAACATATATGAAAAGCTGAGCAAATTTTTTTAAAAAAGTAAGTCTTATATGGCACTTGTTTAAACAAGTGCCATACAAGGCTTCAAGGATGCTATGGCGCATGCCCTTCATTAAAAAAAATTAAAAAAATGGCCTTAGAAGGCGCTGACTTACCAAGTTCCTTTAAAGGCCATGGCTTTAGAAGACACTTGGCTTCCAAACGCCTTCTAAGGCGGTATTCAAGGTCACAGGAGGCCTTTAAAGGCGCTTGGTAAACAAGCGCCTTCTAAGGCCCCATATGACTCACAGTGGCGTGACTTTGAAATATTTAAGGTATAGTAGCATATTGTATGGCACTGGATTAAGCAAGTGTCATACAAATCCTTGATTTTTTTTTAAACAAATAAGGTCAACTGGCCCTTTATTTTTTTTTAAAGAAAATAAAGACATTATATGGCACTTGTTTAGACAAATACCACATAAGCCTAACACTAACTATGACACTTATAATAGGAAACGACATAGCTTCTAAATATTTTTTAATAAAAAAACAATTATCTATGGCACTTCTTATAAGAGTAGCGCCACTAAATCTCTATTTTATAGTAGTGATAAGTAATACAATATAGTTTCATGACACACAAGGTACAAACTCTTGCTTTTTTCTTTTAATCGGGATTCAAAGGACAACCTACTTCTTAAATTTACATCATTGATTACTCTTAATTTTTTTTTGGCCTGCCATTACTCTTAAATTTTAACAGAAAGAAGGGATAGAAAAATCTTTAAATGGAAGCATTTGATATATCCATCAATAAGCAAGTTTATATGTTCATTTTGTGGATAACAAAAAATAATAACCAGGGAGTATTTGGGACCCAACGATATTGCTTGAATCTAGGTATTTGGTAACTGCTGGTTTGGGGGCCTTGAGACCTTTAATATCCTTCATAACTAGCTTCAAGATAAAAAAAAAAAAGACACTATACTTTCTTTCTTTCTTTCTTTTGGATATTACTAGACATATACTTTCTTGCAATCATAAAACAGCGTAGTTTAATTTTTTACGAGTTTTTTATTAAAAAAACTACACAATTTTATGACTTGTTTTTAAGAAAATATAATCTAAAAAAAAATGTATCGCTTTATATTCTGCAATATACCTTAACATTTTTTTTATTTTACCTAGAAGCTAATATTTTTTTTAAAAAAAGAAAAGATTAGGAACTTGAAGCATTACAATGAGCATTAATCAGAAAGGCTGGGATATTGAGAGGCCTAAAGAGGTTTGGAACATATGGTTATCATATAATACTGCCTTGAGTCCTAAATCTAACAACTAATATATAGAGTAATTTGCTTTGATCATAAATATAAAATCTCAATTCAATTTGTTTTCTAAATATATAATTATTTCTTTAAAATCTTTTTATTGACTTTGTATATTAAAAGATTTCCATCCAGAGAGTAATTGCTAATATAAATTATTAACAAATGTTTTTTATGAAAATCAACCCACGTTTTTTATAAATAAAAAAATTAACTAATTAATGCTCTTAATCTCTTCAAAATAGTTATCTTGCTCCTACATCTAGGAGCAGATCTGAAGGAGTAATAAATTACAAACACAAATTAAAGTAATTAAACCAAGTAAGATTAATGACTCAAATATATAACACTACTTTTGCCCGGATAAAAGTAGGAAAAGAATTTTACACGTTTTCATGAGTTGCCCACAACACTAATTGATGAGTTGGGACAGTGTGATCCATAGGTTTGGTACAGATGGGAAAGTGAGGACCCCAAACTTGAGCCAAGCTCATGTCTGGAGTTGGCTTCCCACACTCTACATGTGTTCAACAACGTTGTCCCACATTTCTGCCACAGGCATTATTCCTATGATGAGGTGGATCACTTGTAATAATAATGCTTTCTGAATCAGCACAAGCAGTTATGCATGCAAATAACAACTCTTTTGGCCCTAAATATAAGACCTCATCAATCCACTATAATTTATTTCTCGTATTTATACTCATCTGGTCCTTAATATAAAACATATTTGAGAAATTGATTTTGGTCCTAAATATCAGAGTATTAAAAACCGGATCGGACTGGCCGGTTTAGATTAAAAACCGATGAACTGGACGCCGGACCGGTCCGGTTGGGGCTTAGAGAATTGGGGTGAACCGACCCAGTGCAACTCGAGGTGAACCGGGGTGAACCGGCAGGTCACGGTCCCCCCTTTACTTTTCTATACCCCAAATGACATCGTTTTAGCTTTTTTTAAAATTATTTCCTAGGAAATTGTTTATTTGCAAGGAGATTTAAAAGGATTGTGTAATACTTTTGCTATTTTACCCTAGTTGGAGAAAACTTCTTATGAACTTAATGATACTTTTGTGGGTATTAGGTTTAGGAGGTTATATTGGACTATTGGTAGGAAAAAAAATCTTATATAGTTTTTTAAATAGTATACATGAACATTTAAATTACATATATATTTTTTTAATTGACCCGGATTGACCCTGGTTTGAACCATTGACTCTTGACTTAGTACCTCGACCGGTTCAATGTCCGGTCCGGTTTTCAGTACCTTGCTAAATATAAGATATAGTTTTATATTTGTCATTGTTTTACTAATTTACCCTTATTGATGCTCCCTCAACCATAATCAAGGAGGAGAGAGAAAGAGAGAATTAAAGGAGATGACTATGGTGCTTTAAAAAATATATGTCATATCAACTAACTTAACTAACTTCGTTAATCTAATCGAATTAGATAAATATATCTTATATTAAAGATCAAAGGAGTAATTTCCCCCCTCAAAATATATCCATTAATTGCACATAGGAAGAGAGTTTTCATTAAGGGTAGTTCCAATACACAAAATTAACTAATTTCCAATATTCGCAATTTAGTGATCTAGTCTTATATTAAAGATGTGAGGTGGGATTAAAGCTATAGGGAATAATCAAAGCACTTGAATTTGAAGCGACTAAATTCTCTGCTGGGTCAAAGAATAACCCCTTGCTCAGTGCATGGGACCATATATATATATATATATATATATATATAAGGTGAGGAGAATCCAAGCCCTTGGAGTTCGAACTTATTACAAAAAAATATAAAGTTGAGTATGTAAAATTTCATTCTAATAAAATTCTGCATAAGCATTACATTCCAATTATTCTTAGAGAAAACTGTATTATTTATAAGTTATGAACAACTCACGCTAGATTACTACATGTAAAGCCATGGGACCTTTGTTCTCCCATGACATCAAAAATCAAATTTTGAAGGCTCTTTTTTTTTTTTCATGTGTCCATTATTGGAAGATTCTCTTAGCTTGGAGGTCCTAGCTAGTGGCCAATTCTCGACCAAGTAGGCTTTTCATCACAATCATCATTTGCTTCAAGGAACATATAGAGAACTTGTGGTGAGGATTACTCTATGGAAACTTGATCACGTGGAAGCTTCTTTAAAGGAACATTGATTAAAACTAAATCATACAGTCCTATTGGGGCTGTATGGTTAGAGCTGGGAAAAATGGCCGGCTTGACTCTACAGGGTCGATTCTTCACGGGTTAGGGTCTAAAAGTGTCAGCCCTTTAGGCCCGAGTAAAGAAAAATAGTCATTTTTTGAAACTCAGTCCGTGAGCACAAGAGTCATGGGCGGCCCTGTAGGGCCAAAGCTATTTTAATAATTTTTACTATTTTTTTAGTTTTTTAAAAAAATTATAACAATGAAAGTCCTAATTTAAAACATGAATGTTGTCAAAATTAGGGTGTAAACGGTACCCATCATACAACAAACAAACACAGTAATTAAGTCATAATCAAAGGTAAACTATTGTCCACATAACACAATTATAAATAATTAATGAGAAGACTTAAGAAAATTAAAAATACTTCTTATAAATATGTCTTAAAAAGTGTAAGTAGTCAACAAAATAAACAACACAAGATATAAACAAAACAATAACTAGAAAATAAGTCAAAAAATACAAAATTGGTAAGAATACTTATGAAATAAGAAATATCTTTTATAATTTTTTAATTTTTTTGGATTCTTAATACAAGATATTCTTATGAAACTTAATTCTAAAAAAGATAATAACAACTAAATATTTGCAACATCATTAATAACGTATAAAAACTAAATAATATTATTATCATATAAATAATTTTAAAAAATAAAAAATATATATACATGACTAAAAGAGCTGATCCTTTTAGACCCGCTTTCACTTTTGAAACAAAAATATTAAGCCTGACCCTTGTAAATTCACGGCCTAAACGGGCCGGCTCAATGGACTCAACCCGTTTTTCTGGCTCTATGTATGGTATGGAACTTTGTTCATCAGATACAAACCTGATTAAGAACTTGTACTTCTTGCCTATTGGTTATGGGAGAGATCTTATTGTTATTGCAAAGGACAAATAACAGGTCGGGCTTGGTTTAAAGTTAGTACTTATGACCATTTTCTCAGAATTTGGAAAGCAAGGAAAGACATGAGAGTTAACAAGTCCCATTGATTCATGTGATTATTCAAGATGTTAAATGCAAGTATAATATTACTCAAGATATATTCCCTTTATTCATTCATCTGAAGAATGTTGATTATAATTAACCCACTCCAAGAAGAATTAGTAGTAGAGGGAAAAATATGGCTTACCACTAGTACTCATTAAGTTTGGTGATTTATGTTTGATAGCTTTAAAAAATATAGTCAAAATTCAGTTTGAACTGTTTAGAATTAGTGAAGAGAAATCAAGTCCAAAGTGGAAATAGTTGCCTTAACGTTATGGGATTTAAGAGCAGATTGTTAAAGATTAAGGTAATTAAGACATATATTCTTTATTGGGAGAATTGAAAAAAAAAATACCTTTAGGGAAAATTAATTGTCAAATGCTACCACGCGTGTAAACAATCTTCCGTCGTGTACAAACATCTTCCTTGTGTTCAAAAATCTTCCCTACGAACGTATAAACATCTTTCGTTGTCTGCAAAATATCTTCTGTATGTAGACAAAATATCTTCCATTACGTGCAACAGATCTTCTATGATAGCATTTGGCAATTAATTTGCCCCAAAGATATATTTTAGTAATTCTCCCTTCCTTATTTTAGGATGTCAAAGTCATGTTATCTTTAAATCTTTATGTTCTTCTCAATCTCCTATGTACTCAGGTTAGTTGTTATCGTTCTCACGTATGAAAGATCAATTATTACATGGAAATAAAGTACGGATTGTAAGCAGAATTAAAGCAACCTATTCCTAGCTATCAGAGCAGGCTGATAAGATGATATTTAAGTTTTAAATCAAAGGGAAGAAAAAAAGATCTGTTAGTTTTATGTGCAAATGATTTGTAGTGTGTGATATGTGGAAAAGATGGATAATGGATTAAACTAAAAGAAACAGCTATTTTCAATTAAAAAATGAACGTTCAAACAAAGGTCCATGATAGTAACTCATTATATTAATCAAATACCTCTTCCCATATGCCAAGTGCTCTTTGGAATTTGATGTATCTATAGTCAAAACACAAAATTTGAAGCATATGGACCATAAATTAAGACTTGGAATTATATCAAAAATTAGTCTAATTCAAAGAATTTAAGCTTAACATGATCCACAGATAATCCTAAAGCGCAACCACTCTTTCTCTTTAGAAGTTAATGTGAGTGTAAATGTGTGTTAGAACTTAGGATGAAGTATATAAAAGAAGAACAAAAATTAAATTCACCATTAACAATAACGAATCTTGGGATATTACTACTATTTCCATTTTTTAATATAAGATCTCGCTAGTAGTTCAATTTGCACTACTGACAAAATCTTATATTAAAGATCGGAGGTAGTATTTGGTACAACAGATCTACTAGATTGTGTGTGTGTTATAAATTTTCTTTATAACTTTTCATGTCTACATATTTTGGAGATGTTAAGGACAATATATAACTGATAGTTCTCCCATATAATATTTTATGTGACATATTATGGGTCTTTATGTGAGCAAGCATGACTGCTAAATCAAAACAGTACCCAAGAGAGTTTTCTTCTAACATGGACCATTAAAATTTGCACTATTACAAAATATAGATTTAACTATGCTAATTTTATGGTAATTTTTTAAACAAGCGCCGGAGGAGACTTTTATTTTTTTAACAAAAAAAAAACATGTGGCAACTATGACGCTTGACCAGAAAAGTGACATAACTGCCCAATATCTTGTATGTCACTTGCCTAGGGAAACGCTATACAATGGGTTATTAAAAAAAAAATAAACCCCTTGTATAGCACTTGCTCAGGAAGCGCCATACAAGGGGTTATTAAAAAAAAATAGACTCATTGTATGGCGCTTACCTAGGCCAGTGGCCTTCAAAGGCCCTTGTTAGGCAAACACATTTGAAGGCTTTTTTATTTTTATTTGTTTTCAATTATTGAAAATTTAAAATAGCCTTTAAAGGCGCTTGCCTTTGAAGGCTTTTTTTTTTTATTTGTTTTCAATTATTGAAAATTTGAAATGGCCTTTAAAGGCGCTTTCCTTTGAAAGGTTTTTTATTTTTATTTTTTTCCAATTATTGAAAGGTATGGTGTTTGATAGGCAATCATCATAGCTTCCCTTCTTCTGCCTTGCACTATACAAAGCTCTATTTTAAAAAATTTGTCTAGCCCGCCATATATTTTTTTCTTCTTGTTGTGACTTGCACGTACAGATCTAGATGCGTAAGTCATTGCTCTGTCGCCCAAGTCTCTTGTGTTTGAAGAAATACACAGTCCAACCTAATTGAAAAGCTTACACCAAAGCTTGTGGTACTAGAGAAAATAAGTGCGACTGTAGTACCCTCTTATCTAAGTACATATTAAATTTCCAAATCTCAAAAGCTTTTTTCTTCTTATTGTATTCTCCTACAAAAACTCCCTTGTAAGTCTTTTTTCTTTTTAATACAAAAGATTTTATAGAGTGGCACTATAGTTTCCTTTTTTTTATTTCAAATTTAAAATCTGTCATGAATCTTAACTTGTAGTTTTATGTGTACTTATAATTTTTTTAAGGTATTTACTTGTAGTTACAACTCTCTCTTGTTCAACTTCCTATACATTATAATTTTTTTTTAATTTTTGAGATTACAAATATAATTTTATTAGTTGCTACTAGTTTAATTTTCTCAATATAGTTATTTTTTGGAGTTATTTCATTATGATTTAGTTTGATTTTGGTTTGGTTTTGTTCATTTTGCTATGAATTTGTACTGTAAAATACATAGTTTATTAGGAAAGGAAACAATTACGTAAAATTATTTTTTTTTTAAAAAAATACTTCCTAAAAAAGCGCACACTTCTTATGGCACTTCCTTGAGGAAGCACCATAAGAAGCTTTAAAAAAAGAAAGAAAGAAAGAAACAAGCTATGGTGCTTTCATGAATTTAAAAAGTGTCAAACCCCTTAACAATTCGATATTTGCATAATAATAAATGCATAGCTCAGACGACATACATAAATAGCGGAAATATACTGATTATAAGAACTTGTTTACGTTACAGGAATCTTCATAGGATTTGAAAAATATATACAGAGTTCAAAAGAGATAAAATTTAAAACTAAAGATAACCAACTGCACTCCGACTAGAACTGGACCTTCAATCACCGGTATTTACGGTTTTGCCCTTAGAGCCGCTATCTTCTATTGGAATATTTTTAAATGTTGAAAAAGGGTGAGATTCGAATGAATCTCAGTAGTAACATACAATCAATCATATAAAATGTGATAAATAAATATGCAATGCACCATGATATGTAAAATGTTAACTCGTGTTGTATGCATACTGTCCAAGGCCAAACGACTGTTTGCAACCCCGGCTTAACTCGTATTCATGGTCAAATGACATGTTTAGACCCTGACTTATTTGTGTGTTGTGCCACAGGCACTGCCATGTTACAGAAAATGACATACACAACATGTAAATAATCACATAGTGTATAAAAGAAAGAATTACTACCTGGGTCCTTTTTCAGTCCAACTGTTTATCTAAAACTTTTTCTCCGGCTCTGGCTATTACCAATTCCTATAAATTAAAATTAACAAATAATTGGTTATTACTTGCATTACTATTGCTTTTAATCATATTATGAAGGATATCTCAGTTTCAGCAGCTTCTACACTATATAATTTTGCACAGTGTAATTTTTCTATTTTTTAGAAAATTGACAGATTTTTCAGTCAACTTTGACAAATCATAACTAATTCTAGAAAATTCAAAATTGACTGGGTCCAAATTCTAAATGAAGCTCTTGAAATATATTTTCTTGGAAAATTATAAAAATCTACCAAGTTTCACCATATTTCTCCCAAAATTTCACGAAATACAACTGTTCCAGATTACTCTTCAGAAACAGAGCACAATTTTGAAAATCTATATCTCCTAATATACTCATCCAAAAATTATGATCCACATATCAAATTAAAGCTCTGGATGTCTACTTTAAATCTGGAAATTTTCATAATTTTTGGTTAAGTTTTGGTTTTCCAAAATTACATAAAAACCAATTTGACTTCCAGAAACATATTCTGATAGTAGCTAACTTCTGATAGTAGCCTCTTCCAGGATTTTTCGTTTCAACTCTGTTTGTGGTAGAACATATATTTGCTTCTTATATATGACTAGCTCACCTGATGACAAGTCATGTTCCTGAGTTTCTCCCTTTGTAATCATGTCTCTAATAGACTGTGCGCGTTTATCCTGCAACTGGGCTTCTTCTATGACTGCTCTTAGATCATTCTCTGTTTGACTGACATTGTTGCCTTTGATCATAACTTGATTTGATAAATTGAGATTTCTGAAGTTCTCAATTAGCTTATACTCGTAAATCATTAGGGCTGCCACCTGCACTGTTTTATGGCTCAATGCATCTGCTACAACATTAGCTTTGCTTGGATGATACTTGATCTCCAGATTATAGTCTTTAAGCAACTCCATTCATCTGCACTTCCGCATGTTAAGTTCTTTTTTATCGTATAAATACTTTAAACTCTTGTGGTCACAGTACAACTCTACAGTCATCCCATAGAGATAGTGTCTCCAGATTTTCAGTGCAAATACAATCGCTGCTAACTCAAGATCATGTGTATGATATTTTTGTTTATGAGGCTTCAGATAACGAGATGCGTATGCCACTACTCGGCCTTATTGCATCAAAACACATCTCAATCTATGCCCACAAGCATTTGTGTAGACAACAAAGGTCAATTGTGGATCTGGGATTATTAACACTGGTGTTGTTGTTAATTTCTGTTTCAGCTCTGTGAAGCTCCTCTCACCAATGTTGTCCCACACAAAAGGTTGAGTTTTCTGTGTTAACTTTATCAATGGCAAAGCTATTTTGGAGAAACTCTGTATAAATCGCCTGTAATAACTGGCAAGACCCAGAAAACTGCATATCTCAAATACTATTTCTGGCCTCTTCCAGTTCAATACTACTTCCACCTTGTTTGGATCCACTGAGACCCCTTGGTATGAGACTACATGACCCAGAAATTTAACTTCTGAAAGCCAAAACTCACATTTTCTTAGCTTGGCATAGAGTTGCTTGCTTCTCGATATGTTCAATATTATTCTCAGATGGTGTTCATGCTCTGCTTTGCTCTGAGAGTATACCAGAATGTCATCGATAAAGACTACTACGAATTGGTCTAAGTATGAACGAAAAATTTGATTCATGTAGTCCATGAATACTGCAGGTGCATTGGTCAGCCCAAATGGCATTACCAGAAACTCGTAATGGCCATATCGTGTTCTGAAAGCAGTTTTTGACACATCTTCTGTCTTCACTCTGAGTTGGTGATAGCCCGATCTTAGGTCAATCTTTGAGAACACAGAAGCTCCCGACAGTTGATCGAGCAAGTAATAGATTCTAAGAAGAGGGTATTTGTTCTTAATAGTCACCTTGTTCAATTCCCGGTAATCGATACAGAGTCGTAAGCTTCCATCTTTCTTTTTAACAAAAAGCAATGGAGCTTCCCATGGTGAGACACTGGGTCGGATAAACCCTTTCTCTAATAACTCTTCAATCTACTTTTTTAGCTATGTCATCTCTCTTGGCGCCATTATGTATAGGGCTTTGGAAATCAGTTCTGCTCCAGGTTTAGTTTCAATTGCAAACTCCACTTCCCTGTTCGGGGGTAATCTACTGATATCTTTTGGAAACACGTCTGGAAATTCATTCATAATAGGGATACTCTCTAATGCTGTTCCAGCCTCTGATTACATGAAGAAAAATACAATATACCCCTGACAACCTTTATATAAACATTTCTCAGCCTCAGTTGTAGAGAGAAAGTTCAGGTTGATTTCTGTGTTGGCCTTAACTAGTGGATTAGGGTAAATGAACCTTTTTCTTCCACATTCTAGTAATACATTATTTGCAGTTTGCCAGTTGATTCTGAGAATCACTTCGAGTTGTTTTAGTGGTGAGTAAATCAAGTCTACTGTAGACTCAAGCCCCTCAATCTTTACTATACAATTTAAACAATCTTCTATGGTGACGAACCCGTTACCCGTAGGCGTGGATACCGTCAAGTCATAGGGTAACCTATACATGCTCAGGCCTAGTCGTATTACGCAATCATATGCAATGAATGAATGACTAGCTCCTGAATCGAACAATACTTGTATCGGATTACCATTAATAGAAATCATACATTTAATCAGCTCTGGTGATCTTCAAGCCTCCGCTTGTGTCAAGGCAAAAACCCTACCCTGTATTTGCTGCATCGGCTCTCTAGGCTCTGGTACAATCAACAATCCTTGGCATAATGCCTTGGCTTGTAGCAGTTATAGTAGATAACCTGCCATGTTGATACTGACGCTTGCTTTACCTGGCTACAAGTCTAGCCATAATGATAGGGCTTGCCACATTGTTTACACATTCTGTTTTCAGAGGGTCTTTGGCTGCCTCGACTATCAAACTGATTTGGCTTCTTATTACTACCACTTGATAAATCACCTTGATATTGGCATTTCTGTGCAGCATTTCCGCCACTCAACATATTCTTATTACCAGTACTCCTGTAGGTGTGTAGCTCTAATAGGTTATGTTCAGTAATTCGGCACTCCTCGACATCCTTTTTAAATTTTTTGAAGTGTTTGGAGACAAATTTCTCTTTTAACTCTGGCTTCAATCCACATATCATCATGTCTGAACTCTACCGTTCATCATTACGAAATTTTAGGTATGAGGAGTATCAGGATAGGCGGATGTATCTAGCCAGGTATTCATCAAATCATTCCTTTTCTCCTTACTAGATTGTTAGAAATTCAGTCTCTTTAGCTAATCTAATTGACCGGGGAAAATATTTCTCGTTGAATTTTTCCTGGAAAACTTCCCATACCAGAGGAATATTATGTGCTTGTAGGATTGCCTCAATGCTTTCCCACCATCAGTCAGCTTCACCCTCTAGCTTATAGATTGTTATACGGGCTTTTACGTTGTCAGAGCACTCTAAAACTTTAAAGATCTTTAAATGAAGTAGCCAATTTTCTGCTTCTTCAGCATCAAACTTTCCGTTGAATATAGTTGGTTGATGTTGGTTCATACGAGTTACCCAAGTCTGCATACTCTCAGCTTCAACAATCAGACCTTCTAGCACCTCTGTCTCAGGCTCTAGAGGATGTTCGTGCCCACCATCTTGTCCATCAAGGTTACCATGAGCTTCTCCATCAGCATCTCTCTTCTATTGTCCTTCTCTCACTTCATTTCGAAGTTCATTCAATGCATTTTGTTGTTCTAACATCATTCCCATCAATTGTTGCATTGGGTCAGCTCTAGCATTCGGTTCTTGATTATTATTTCTGTGTCTTCCTCTACCTCGACCTCTACCGTCAGCTCTACCACCTTTGATTATTGCCATCTTTATGATTCACTATATTCGAAAATAAGGAAGAGGTAAATTTTACATACTCTTATATATCAGTATACTATTATGATATTGCTAGAACCACATGCTTTGATACCAAAATTGTTAAACCCCTTAACAACTCGATATTTTCATAATAATAAATGCATAGTTCAGACGGCATACAGAAATAGCAGAAATATACTGATTATAAGAACTTTTTTACATTATATGAATCTTCATAGGATTTGAAAAAAATATACAGAGTCCAAAAGAGATAAACTTTAAAACTAAAGATAACCAACTGCACTTCGACTAGAATCGGATCTTCAATCACCGGTATTTACGATTTTGCCTTTAGAGCCACTACCTTCTGATGGAATATTTTTAAATGTTGAAAAATGGTGAGATTTGAATGAATCTCAGTAGTAATATACAATTAATCATATAAAATGCGATAAATAAATATGCAATGCGTCATGATATATAAAATGTTAACTCGTGTTGTATGCATACTGTCCAAGGCCAAACGAATGTTTGCAACCCCGGCTTAACTTGTGTTCATGGTCAAACAATATGTTTAGACCATGGCTTATTCGCGTGTTGTGCCACAGGCACTGTCATGTTACAAAAAATGACATACACAACATGTAAATAATCACATAGTGTATAAAAGAAAGAATTACTACCTGGGTCCTTTTTCAGTCCAACTATTTATCTAAAACCTTTTCTCCGGCTCTGGCTATTACCAATTCCTATAAATTAAAATTAACAAGTAATTGGTTATTACTTGCATTACTATTGCTTTTAATCATATTCTGAAGGTTATCTCAGTTTTAGCGGCTTCTACACTGTATAATTTTGCATAGTACAATTTTTCAGAAAATTGGCAGATTTTTCAGTCAAATTTGAAAAATCATAAATAATTCTAAAAAATTCAAAATTGACTGGGTCTAAAGCCTAAATGAAGCTCTTGAAATATAGTTTCATGGAAAAATATCAAAATCTACCCAGTTTTACCATATTTCTCTCAGCATTTCACGCAATACAACTATTCCAGATTACTCTCCAGAAACAGAGCACAAATTTGAAAATCCATATCTCCTAATATACTCATCTAAAAATTATGATCCATATATCAAATTAAAAATATGAATGTCTACTTTAAATCTAAAAATTTTCATAATTTTTGGTTAAGTTTTGGTTTTCCAAAATTGCGTAAAAACCAATTTGACTTCCATAAACATATTCTGACATTAGCTAACTTCAAAAATTCATATCTCTCAATATAGTGATCCAAATCACACAAAATATATACAAAATTAAAGCTTAGAATATGTAATTTATTTATGGAAATTTTAATGGCCATTGGGAAATATTTCATAATTCAAAAACACCACGAAATCAACTACTATAATCTGGACTTCCAGGATTGCACCTGTTTCTAAACCCAACTTTCAAAAATCATAACTCCCTCTATAGATATTTAAATGATGCATTCTGCCACTAATTTTAAATCTTGGGATGTCTAATACCTCCATGTAAAATATCATAAATATTGGATATGATTAGGTTGGTCAAAGCTCAACATGAAATGAACTGTCTCCCAAAACGTCAGTGTTTGTCAGTCTGAGTTTAAAACTCAATAACTCACTCATTTTGACTCCAAATTGTACTCTTCTTGATTCTCTATCCTACTACATATTCTAAAATTTCCATAGGAAAAAGAACCAGATAAAAAATCCATCTATAGCCTCCGTTTAAGCTTCTTCAACTTTCCGGAAGAAACTCTATTTTCTGGCTAGTAAAACAAAGTTGAGAAAACTCACATGCAACCATGGTTTTTTCACTCCAATCTCAAACATTTCGACTCTACATACTCCTACACATGTCCCTTGTGATTGGGGATATGATTACAGAAGCAAAGAGACCAAAAATCCCATGTAAAATGGACACACAATCACTGGTTTTGGTATTTTACGGTGACAAAACGTTCTCGGTGACTTTTCTTGATTCCAACAGCAAAACAACCAAGAAAACAACCACAAATCCAATGGGAAAACAAGATAAGGATGTATGGAACTCACCTATATTCGCTTATGATATTGTATGTGAAGTTTGAAGCTTCCTTATTTCTCTTCTTCCTTCGTCTCTCTCTCTTTGTTTTTCTGTTTTGTTTCTCTTTTCTGGTTTTCCTTCCTTTCACTCTTTCTTTTCTATTCTGTTTTCTTTGCTTTCTCTTGCCTGGCTAACGTGCATGAATGGAGAGGTAAGGGAGTGATTTATTTACGATGAGGTGTGTGTGCGTTGTCCGAATGAGAATGAAGAAATGAGGAGTACGTGGTTGCTTGTCTAAAGGAGGATGTGTGTGTGAGTATGTGTATGGAACATGTGTTTTGAAATGATGAGGCCATGACAAGTGTGTATATACGTGTTCGGTAAGTTTGGGTTGAGTGTGTGTTTTTTTCTTTATACATATAGACATATTTTTATCCTATTAATTATACACACTATGCCTTAATTTTTCCCTTTATCTAATTTAAGTTTCCTTAAATTTTTTAGGTTCCATAATTTGACTTATTATCTAGTTTTCATAAATTAATCTTTTTATTAAATTTTTGGGATGTTACAAGAAGTGCTATAGTTTTTTTTTATGGCGCTGGAAGCTATGACACTTCCCAAGCGCCATAATATTTTTAAAAATAAGCGACATTTATTGTGTTTTCTGTAGTAGTGTTGGATTCAATTTTTATTAGAAGTTTAAACATAAATGCAGGCTTAAAACTTACTTAAATATTGCAATTATATCGTATGTACACAATTTAAATGCGATGATTAAGTTTTCATTAAGCATATTTTATTAAGCAAACAAAAACCTTACAGATTAGAAGGGTATATAAGAAGTTGCCTGAGATATAAATATGAATATGAAAAACAGCAATGACCGCTCCTCCTAAGATGTACTGTAAAACTTCAAATTATTTTATACAAGAGATTTTAAAAGTTATTCAAACATCTTTGAGTGTTAGAGATAATTTATTACACATTCCATTATTCTAGTAGGAAAAAATGAGGGAAAATTAAATATCACTTTATTGTTTGATTTACGTAAATTTTTTAGCATAAATTTAATTTCATCTTGCATGTTTTTTTTTCCCGACATATTGATTGATAAATTGGATTCTTCTATAGTTCTATGTGTAGGAAGAGATAGTGGGGCCTTTCTTCAGCCTTCATGACCTTATAAATTAGCTTTTCAAGAGTCACATATGAACTTTCTATTTTCTTGTCTAATTGAAGTTTAAAAATAAAAAAAAGCTGAGTCATCTCATCATCTACCTTCTTATTCTCAATGTCGGATTTGAACACGTGACATGTGACATGTGACATGTGGGAGGACTTTCTTCCTCAAAACTAACATGACATTCAAACATTGACATCATCTCCCTTCTTCTAAACTAATAAATTGACACATTAATTAGCTTCTGTCTATATGAAACTAATAATTAAATGCATCAAAATTTGAATCCCTAGAAGTACTCCTTGTCTTAAGCAGGTGATTTAAATATAAAGTGTTATTACTTTGCATTTGACATAAATTATGAATACTATGCGTTCAAAACATTCAAAGGATTTTGACAGACCCACAGTCCCTATCACCACACATATAATCAACCAAACAGTGTTCACCAGCACTTGTCCTGCCTGCCTCTATATGGTAATTATATTCCAATAAAATCATTAACGTTAAGTGATGACTTGAAACTAAAGCCAATTTTACCGAGGAAAATTGTTATAGGAAACTTAATTAATCATATGAAACCAGTTATTTTGATCAAGTAATGAAAAATTAATGCATTTGCTTCTTCCAAATCATCATAATTTTTATCAATATTTTCCTTGACATCTTCTAAGATATGTAGAATTAAAGAGAGAGGAGGGAGAAACAACCATACGTACTAATTTATTTACAGCTATGTACACACAACCAAATAGTATATATGTATAGCGAAGATCAATGTAAGCGCATATATAAGCTAAAACCTCTTGAAACTTACACAAATTTTTGTGAACAGAGAGAGAGAGAGAGAGAGAAGTAAATGTGCAGAGTGTAATTAACCAGACAAACTAAAACCTCGTTTATTTATCATAGCATATATATATATATATATATATATATATCAGTAGCAACAAAACCAGTGACGGAAAAATTCTAGAAAAACTTGCACAATTTAGTACATATATATGACTCTTAATCCCTTCTCTACATAATACCAGCCTTTTAATCTACTCGTAGTGCCTAAGCTGCTGGGGCTACATCAATCCCATTATCGCCATCATCGTCGTCGTCACCATCGCTCTCCACCAGAAAGCTGAGAAGCTTATCATCCGCGGGAGGATTTGCCCGGATACTGTCTCCGGCGAACTTGAGAAGAACAGGTCCTTCCATGCGACTTAAGACCACCATTATTATAATATATGATGCAGCAAAATTAATATATCAGACAAAGATACGATGTAGAATATATAGAAAACTATATAAGTATATATTATGAAACTATGCCTCTCGCTCGTAAGACTTTGTTTGGACTGATGAGGTCATGGAGTCTCTCCATATGTGCTATTTATATAACCCAGAGGATATTGGAGTCGCTTTCAAAGGAGAAACATATATAAGCATATACATATATAATATAGACTTCTTTTAAGAAGATGCTCTAAGGCTAGATTTGAACAAATAATGGTAGCGACGGGAATTTATAATTAATTCGGTTGGTAGTTTTAATATAAGGAACTGACAATAATCATTACTGATGCATCCAACTTATAAAATATATAGTAAGGTCATTATTTATGAATAATAAATATTATAGCTGCGCTCATTTTTCAAAATTCATTAATTTGACATGTTTGGAGCCCATCTAGCTAATTGTAATTAAGTAATGTAGTTACTTTTTTTTTCATTTCCTTTTGGTGGCCCGCATTTTCAATTGAAGATTCAATGAACAAACTACAACTTTATTAGGTAAATCATTCTTTACTTCTAAAATTTGGTATAAGAGTTACAAGAAAAACATTAACAAAATGAAGAGAAACAGTTAAATTAAGATATTTTTGGAGAAAACTTTTTTCCTTTGAAATACATCAAATGATGAGGAGAATTAATAATTAATAATTACAAATAAGAAGCAATCCACTAAAATAAACTCGAATACCACTTTTTCCTTCCACTTGATGAGACAGGTCATAAGGTAGGGGCACCACAATAAATAAAAAAAAAGGTTGCAAAAGAAAAATCAAATCAGAAAAGAAAATCTGTCACAAATTGTGTTTATTGTTTCGTTGTAAATTAGGATATTGCAAAATTTTTAATACTCACTTCGGTTATAAATGTAAAACTTATATAACTAATTTATAAATATAAAATATTAGTTATATGTAAAAATGTGTTTCGATTTTCTTTAAGATTTTTTTATAACCCTTTGGCCATCTAGTATATATGTGGCGCTTCACTTAAATCTTATTGCTAGATATTTAAGCTACTGATTAATTCAATTCTTTTTTTACATGTTATTATTAAAACTCAGTTTTAATCATTTATATTGAAACTACTCACTTAATAAAGCCCTTATTTTAACATGTGAAATCTATAGAAATAGTTTAATAATCAAAATAATAAATTTAAAAAATAAAATACATATTAAAGCCTTATATTTTAAATTAAAATAAACCTCTCAACTAATTGTTACCTTTACATTCAAAGCAAATTAGATGAAAAAGCTTACAAGACTGAATCATTAGGTATCTTTGTTACTAAAATTTTCCAAAGCAGCCGACTTTGAAACTAAAATTTTCCAAAGCAGCCGAACTTGAACAAAAACACGTCTCTTTCCTTTTCCCCTTCAATTCTCTTGTTTCGAGAGACTTTTTCTCACAAGTCTCTTTCGTAATACGATGCAGTACTATTACTTTTTTTCCCTTTGTTTTCATGACAGATCCTCACACCACTTTATCACTATAAAGCTAATGAATCTATGACTTGGCATAATCTTGTCCGTTGGTTTGCTCCACATTGGCAAGTGAGGACCTAAACTCGAGCATGGCTCATGTCTGAAGCTGGGTTCTCACACTCAACGTGTGCTTAACAACATTCTTCCACATTGCTGTCACAAGCATTATTCCATTGAGCTGGATTATATATAATCATGTATTTATTTATATATATTCACCAAATCTCTCACGTAAAGGTAGTGAATCAGCAAAAGGTCAAATTATTATTAGGGCAAATCAAAAGATTGTCTGTCTAGTGCGTAGGTTTTGGCCTACTTTGTGGTGTTTGTTTCTCTTTTGGTGGCTTTTCATGTAGAGGTTGAGAGGCTACAAGGTGGGTTTTATTTTTATTATAATAGCAGGGTCCTTTTTTTATTTATTTAAAGGGGTATACACTAGCAGCCTCAGATTGACATTCCCCTTATTGAAGAGCTTACATGTCACTTGTTGGATCAGAAGTCTTTAACAGCATATGGAGTCTATAAAAAGGGTAGAGGAAGACATCATATAATATTTAATGAAGTTATTGAACATGCCGCTTTTAGTTAACAATTTATCTAAAAATATATTTGGTTGTTTATAGAATATAATGGGATTGTGCACACCATGTAGACAAGTTTCATCTTGATTATTTAATTGTTTTATTAGCTAGATGAAAACACTCATGGATTTACTTAAAAAACAAAACAAAACACATGAATTTTGAGTAATAGCGCTGTTGACTATTGAATTGAGAAGTTGACAATAAACCATATGCCAAGCACTCCTATTTGTACATATAACCCCCTCGACATAGATCAATATGTTCTTTTACAAACAGAGTGTCATATGTGAGTTGCGGTTTTCTTCTATATATGATTTTTGTTTTTTTGTTCCCGGATAATTCTCTCAAACTTGGGTTAGATGCAAATAATCCTTCTAACATTTAGGTCATATGTGCCACATCTTTCCATTGAAGAAATAATAAATCAATTAATAGTTGGGATATCTGCACAAATTTCAAAATTTAGAAGTTAATCAGTAGACAATATGACCATGCATCCTAAACATTCAATTTTATATGTGCAATGACCATACTATTAATAAGTAATTAAACGCCTAATAATATTTTTAATCAAGGTTTAACCTGAAAGTAGGGCAAAATTGACAAACTGATGAATTTTTCCAACACTAAAACAGTCCTTCACTTCCGCAAATTTAAAAGGCCCTATGTCACCATGAAGGTCTGATCCTGATGAATCTTTTTTCTTTCCCAGGAAAATCCCACTCAAGTCCCAAAGATAAGAGAAAATATTAAAAAAGTCCATGTGTAGATTCATCTATTAAAAAAGTCCCAATGTAATATCCTCTATCAAAGAAGTCCCTAGAGACCTCAATAAGATAGATTACAAATGTGAACTTACCTTATTGACAAGTGTATGTGCCTATATTGATAAGTCATAGAGTGTCCATTGATAAGCTCATATATATCAACTAAAGAAACTCCCTTTAACAAGTGTATGTAACTATATTGACAAATCATAAAGTGACCATTGACAAGTCCATCTATGTTAACTAAACAACTTTCGTTGACAAGTGTATGTGGTTATATTGACAAGTCATAGATTAACCATTAACAAGCCCATCTATGTCACTAAAGTCCCTAGGAAATTTTTTTGATAAAGGATTCTACACTGAGACTTTTTTTATTGAAGAATCTACACTATAACTTTTTTTATATTTTTTCTGGTCCTTAAGACCTCAGTGAGATTTTCCCCCTTTTTTTTTCCTTAAGTTCAGATTCATCAAGGAAACACTAGAATCTTAAAGGTAAGTTATCTCACTCAAATCTTCTCCCGTTTTGCATTCATTTTCGTGGTTCAGGTGTGTAGTCGAATGCGATTTTGAGACTTCGAACTCATATAGTGACTAAAATTTCCATGTTGGGAACGGTGAAATCTCGTTTTTGGGAGTGATTTTAAGCTTGTGATTTTTGGTGTTTGTGTTTTTGAAGAGGATATACATATCAAGAAAGTTTGTGTTTGGGCTGCATTGTTGGGGTTGGTTGTACCAAACTTTCTTGATGAATTAGTGTTGAGTTTTTTTTTAATGCATATTTGAGCTTTGAATTTATGCTTGACCTGGTCTTAAATTATTGGGTTAAGTATTATTTTTGGAAAACCTAAGTAAATGGAATAGGAGTTCTTGATTATATCTAGCTAGTGTTCAGCAAGGGGTATGATTTCAACGTTTCTGGGCTTGTGAAGGAATTGAAGTCTACCTCAAATTAGTGAGTTGAACTTGAGAAGTGAGGTTATGTTTCTTGGCTAATACGATTGAATTGTGTTTGGTACGTTTGTTGCTATTTATAAAGCTCTGTCTTTTGAATTGGGTCTCTCCCTTTTTATAAGGTCTTCTTTAGGGCTATCTGGGTATTAAATGTATTTTTACCAATGTTATCCCCAATTAATTTCCCTCATACACTCTATTTTATTACTATTATTCTTTCTTATTTATTCACTTATATTTCTTACGTATTTATTAATTATTATTTTTAACTAATTTTATTTATTTTCTGAAATATTAATTCGGTTACACTACTAGAGAAAAGGGCTTGAAGAGCGGTTAAAATTGACTTTTTAGACCTTATTTAGGTCTGATTTTGTATCGACTGATTTAGAAAGTCTATCTTTATTTTACCAATCTTAAAAGTTACTTTTTCAAACTGGTTGTTTAATTTAAATAATCGGTGTTAAAAAGTTTCAATTTATAATTAAAACTGACCATTCTTTAGATCAAGTAATTTCATACCCGGTCTAAAAGGTGAAAATTGTTTTTTTTTAAAAAAAATATACGCTTTATCTTGTTTCACATAAGCCTTGCTGTAAATTATTACTCCCACCGGTCCTATTTATAAACAACTTTCTCCTTGATTGCGCAAAACGAACTTGTAGTTAAAAGCAATAAGTGTGTCAAAAATACCATATTTTTTCCATATAGGCTCCTATTTATGAACAGAAAGAGAATGTATAAAAAGTAAGAGAGATAGTAAAATATATTTTTCTAATGCTTTGTTGACTTTATTCACCTAATGAGTTCTCTCTCTCTCTCTTGAATATAACTCCTGGTATGTGTGATAATTAATTATAAATAATATGCATTTAATAAGGGTAAAATAGAAAAAGGGGACTTATAAGCCTTATATTATCAGATACAAAGTGAAAGTTACTTATAAAAGGGATTAGCCCCATGAGAGAGAAAGTTGCTTATAAATAGGACCGGAGGAAGTATATCTAAAAGTTATACTCTGCAATATAAATCTACAAACAACCCTAAAAACAAAAGTGCAATCAACATAAAACATAATTATAACTAATAACCATGAATATAAGCCTTATATTATTAGATTATTATTGAATCATAATTCCAGTATTTATTTTTTCAAGGTTTGCTTTTTTTGCTTGCATTTTTCCCATCTCCAAAAGAGTTAGATGATTTTTGAGTGTTGAATTTAGTGGATGCAATTTTAGGCCTAACACTTGCAAGCTGTTGACGCATAATACATATTGTGAGCATCCCTACAATTGAATGCAGCTACCCATGGATTAGTTGTTAGGTTACCATACTTATGCATATTGATCCTTCTGAACCTCAAATATGAAACCAAGCTCTGTCCTATCCCAGTCTTAAGTAATAAAGGAGAATATTCTTATTTAATAAACATGAGTATAATAGAGTAAATATACAAGTATAAGAACTGAATTTTATATGTGTGAATATAATCTCGTGGGGAGGTCTTAGTTGAGAAGGAAACCAAACTAAAGGCCAATAATAAGTGTAACATCCCAAAAATTTAATGCAAGGATTAAATTATGGAAATTAGATAGTAAGCCAATTTATGGAACCTACAAAGTTTAAGGAAACTTAAATTTGACAAAGGGAAAAATTAGGACCTAGTGTGTGTAATTAATAGGATAAAAATATACCTATATGTAGAAAAAGACACACACACCCACACTTGGCATTCCATGAGAGCTTACGTATGACACCATCCATGCATTATGATTCCCTTTCTTCATAGTCAACACATGAACCATACACATACTCACACACACGTCCTTCTTTTGGACACACAACACGTACTCCTCATCTTTTCTTTCATTTGGCCAACACATACGTACAGCACACAAGCACACCTCACTGTAAATAAATCACTCTCTCTTCCCTCTCCATTCACTTCATCATTAGTTCATTCATGCAACAAGTCCAGCTGAAAAAAAAAACGAAACAGAAACAGAGAGCACAAAACAGAAAAACAAAAGAGAGAGACGAAGGAGGAACAAGCTCCAAATCTCACACACAACATCATAAACGTGTTTAGGTAAGTTTCTTCTACTTTAACCTTAGATTTCCATTGGATTTGTGGTTTTTTCTGGGTTGTTTTGCTGCTGGAATCAAGAGAAGTCACAAAAAACGTTTTGTCACCGTAAAATACCAAAACCGACAAGTTTGTGTCCGTTTTGCATGAGATTTTCGATTCCTTTTCTTCTGTAAACACGTCCCAAAACTCAAGGAACATGTTTAGGAGTATGTAGAGTCAAAATCTTTGAGATTAGAGTCCAAAATCATGGTTGCATGTGAGTTTTATAAACTCTGTTTTGGTCGCCGGAAAACAGAGTTTCTATCGGAAACTTTCAGAAGCTCAAACGGAGGTTACAGATGGAGTTTTCATCTGGTTCTTTTTGATATGGAAATTTTAGGATGTGTAGTATGAAATAGAATCAAGAAAAGCTCAATTTGGTGTCAAAACAAATAAGTTATTAAGTTAGACTGTCAAAACTGACGTTTTTCAGAGTCAGTCAGTTTCGTGTGGCTTTATGACCAACCAAATCACATCCATTATTTATGAAACTTTATAGAGAGATATTAGACATAACAAGCTTTAAAATGAGTGGTCGAATGCATCATTTGGATATCTGTAGAGAGAGGTACGATTTTTGAAAGATGGGTTTAGAAACAGGTGCAATCCTGAACGTCTAGATTCTAGAAGTTGATTTCGTGGTATTTTTGAATTATGTAATCTTTCCCAATGACCATGAAAATTTCCAGAATTGAAGTACATAGTCTTAGCTTTAATTTGATATATATTTTGTGTTAATTGGATTAGTATACTAAGAGATATGAATTTTTGAAGTCAGTTGCTCTCAAACTGTGTTTCTGGAAAACAGATTGTTTGTGTCGAACGTTTGGAAAATGAAACATTGACAAAAAAATTATGAAACTTTTCAGATTTAAAGTAGACATTCATAGCTTTAATTTGTAAGGTAGAACATAATTTTTGGACAAGTATATTAGGAGATATAGATTTTCAAAGTCATGCTATGTTTCTGGAATAAGGGTATTTCAGGAAATTCTGGGAGTAATATGGTAAATCTGGGTAGATTTTGATATTTTTCCATGAAAATATATTTCAATAGCTTCATGTAGGCTTTAGACCCAGTCAATTTCAATTTTTTTAGAATTAGTTATGATTTTTCAAAGTTAACTGAAAAATCTGCCAATTTGTTGAAGAATAGTAAAATTACACTATGCAAAATTATATAGTGTATAAGCCACTGAAACTGAGATAATCAGTAAAATATGATTAAAGATAGTAGTAATACAAGTAATAACCAATTACTTGTTAATTTTAATTCATAGGAACTGGTAAAAGCCCGAGCCGAAGAAAAAGTTTTGGATAAACAGTTGGATTGGAAAAGGACCCAGGTAGTAATTCTTTCTCTCATATACTATGTGATTATTTATATGTTGTGTATATCATTTTCTGTAACATGACAGTGCCTGTGGCACAACACGCGAATAAGTCAGGGTCTAAACATATCGTTTGACCATGGACACGAGTTTAGCCGGGGTTGCAAACATATCGTTTGGCCTTGGACAGTATGCATACAATATGAGTTAGCATTTTACATATCATGGTGCATTGTATATTTATTTATCGCATTTATATGACTGATTGTATATTACTACTGAGATTCATTCGAATCTCACCCTTTTTCAACATTTAAAAATATTCCAGCAAAGGACAGCGGCTCTAAGGGCAAAACCATAATTACTGGCGATTGAAGGTCCGATCCTAACCAGGAGTTACATCTTATTATCTTTAGTTGTGGAATTTATTTCTTTTGTACTCTGTATGTATTTTTCAACCTATATGAGGATTTTCTGTAATATCAGTAAGTACTTATTATCAGTATAGTTTCACTATTTCTGTATGCCATCTGAACTACGCATTTATTATATAGCGAATATCAGAATATTAAGGGGTTTGACAATAAGGAAATAACCAACTAGATGGAAATACTAGTGACAATGTGAGGATTAAAAATTCTAAATTAGATGATGAAAAATATTGGCTAGATGATCTTCATTTGAAAGGACAAATTTTTTGGATTGGGTGTTAATCCAATTCAACTAATTTTTCCTTTCAAGCATTGATCACCTGGCCTACATTTTTTATTATCTAATTTAAACGTCTTAATCATCAACCTATCACTAGTAACTCCACCTAGTCAAGCAACTCCTTATTATTGGCCTTTACTTTGATTTTGATCTCAACCAAGACCTCATCACATGACCAAATTCAACCATATAAAATAGAATTCTCAAGTTTGTATATCAACCATGTTAGACTAAGCTTCATTAAATAAGATACTCCACCTTTATCACCTAAAATTGAAGTAGGTCAGAGTTATCTGAAATCTCAAAAGAACCAAAATGACTAAGATTAACAAACTTAGTATCCAATCCAAGGGGGGGCTGCATTCAACTCTAAGGATGGCCTATTGAAGAAGTGTGTCGGCTTATGCATTGGTAACTTCTTCAAAAAAATAACCAATGATTGAAATATATGGTGCAATCCTGGATCATATATTGAGGAGCCTTTTATTAAATACTTAAGAATTAAGTGTAATGATTGACATGAAATAATAAAAAAGGGAAAATTTTGATCTTTTAACTACCAACTACTTTTTGCAATTGAAAATTAAATTGGTTCTAAGCTACTTCTTTTTGGAATTTTTCTTTAAAGTATGAAGTGGAAAGATGATGGAATTAATGAAATGAGAAAAATAACAAGATCAATAATGGGAAGAACAATCCTTCATAGCAATGGTACCAGCAATCCTTACTTCAAATAATTATAAAAGATTAAATATGCTAGCTTCAAAAGACTCTAAGGGCCACCCCTTAGACTAAACCAAACTTATATTAATTAATATCAAGCCATCCTAAATATTAGTTTCTTTAAATAAGTTGATGAAACACTCTAACAATTACTGAACTTAAAATTGTATTTACTTTTAATCCAATAAATGAGCAACCTCGCATTACCATTTGATTTTCTCATTAAAATTAATTTAACAATGACCACCGATATGGAAAATTAAGAATAATGATGCCAAAACCAAATGCTAAACACAATGAACAAGCCCAAAATCAAGAAACCAATACAAATACATGACACAATTGATCCACTAATTAAGCCCTTAAAATTAGTACAAAATATTCATAAAATCATCAATTCAATGATTAACCAGTACGAAGAAATGATATTTAAGCTATTTAAATACAATTTCAAGCATCTAATAAAGTTCAAGCTACATCCAATCCTCTAAATTTGTCAAATAAATCAGTCCAACATTATAAAACTAATCATAAGACCTAAGCATCACAAATACAATGTAGAAATAAAAGAATGAAAGAGGTAAAACTCCTCTATTGAAGTTTCAAGTTCATGCCATTGCCTCTTGCTACAAAGGATTGAGAAATTTAGCTAAGAACAGCCATCAAAGAATAAGCTATCTTCTTCATGAAAAGCACAGCCATGGAACACCACCAGAAAACAAGATTGAGGATGAAAATGGAAGAAGAATGGTGGGTGACGATGGAAGAGTGGCAGAGGACATCAACGCACTAGGTGAAATCAAAGAGATGAAGGTGTGAGAGCAACAGTAAAGCTCGAAAACTCAAGGTGAATGCTGCCGACAAAGATGGAAGAAGGTTGGTTTGCAATCTCCGAAGGTGTTGTGGTGTGAGTTTGCCTTTTCTCTTGTCTCCTCTGATTGTTGGACTTTTCCTCCTCCCTCTCTCTCAAAAACCAGATGGCGGTGATAATGAAAGAATGAAGGTAGCCGTTGATGGTGGATGAAGAAGCGAAGGTCGCCAACTACGGTGGATGAAGATGGTGAGGCGTGAAGGTCATGCAGCTTGAGTTCTGGTGTCTTACAGCCATTCTGTGTAATTGTTCAATGGAGAAGCTCGCTAAAACTGTGATTTTTGACCTAAAATTATGCTTTAAAAAGCTGCAGTATTGAAAAAAGACTAAACTGTAATTTTCAAAAGTTTGTGATACCAAACTGTAATTTCTACAATTTGAGCTCAAACTTCTATTTTCAAATTTGATCTAATTTCTTCAAGCACATACAATCAAAACAATTAATCCAACATCAAATCTTCTCAAAAAAATCAATAATTAAGGGTAATTACAATTATTTTAACAATTTTGCCCTTTTTATTTATAATTCAATATATTCTTTTAATCCCAGTTAATTATAATAAAGGCATTTGAAGCTCAATAATTATGACAAAATCCAAAATAAAGTATGAAAATATGTAACAAAGTAAGGATTTGTTACCCACGATGCAAACCACAATCTATAGCTCCTAAGGTTAAAATTACAATCAACGCTCTCATCCAACACTTAATAATGAAATAAACCCTTTTAAGGAGGAGGCATCCAAGCAAAAAAATAACTTAAAAAGAATGAAAGCATGTCAAACAAGATTCAATTAATATACATGTACACAAACTTTTGTCTAGGGAATTCACAACAATTGGATTTGTGAAACTTACCATTATGAGAATAATACAATGAAATTGCATCATTTTCATAATCACAAGTTTTACAATCTCAATCATAATGAATTCCATGGACAAAAGTTTGCATTCACTAACTATAACAACCACAGAGAATATACAACTAGCAAAAAAAATGTAAACTTTCGTGTATCACACAAAGAACATACAAGAAGGCAATAATTACAAAGGGAATATCATATTTATACTTGTGGAAGGAAGGCATTTTTTCATTTTTCAAGTCCTACAAGAAGGGCTTACATGTATTCGTAACATCAAACTGTGTTCATCCGATCTTCTATTTTCAATTACAATAAGTTACATATTAGATCATATTATTTAATGATCTTCACATGTGCACAAAAACATAAGTGATAGCTACAAAAAACCACTTAACCTGACACTCTTCACATATCTTTTCAATGCTCTTCATACTCCTTTGTGTAATTAAAAAGAATAAATTAGTAATAGAAAAATTAAATACAAATCCATTATAATGAAAATAAAATTTTTGACTTACTCATAAATATATGATCTGATTGGCACTCATCCAGGCTCTGTGCTAATGCATGCCTTGTTTCAATTCCCATCATAGGTTAAACCTTGTGAAATACGTGGTGGTGTTGGCAAGTCTAAATTAGTCACAACCAAGTGATTAGGACATATGCCCCAATCAACACTACCACATATTTCATAAGGTTCAATCTGCAATGCAAACCTTATATGTCCATTATAATAAAAGTAAAATTTTTGACTTGATACATCTATTTAGCTTCTTTCCCATATATGTACACCTTGTATGTGTAACATCCCAAAAATTTAATGCAAGGATTAAATTATGGAACCTACAAAATTTAAGGAAACTTAAATTTGACAAAGGGAAAAATTAGGACCTAGTGTGTGTAATTAATAGGATAAAAATATACCTATATGTATTTAAAAAAAAATTGACTAACACAAGAGACACATACACACAAAACAATTTTCTTCTTTGGATGCATGAGAAGACACGTACTCCTTCTCTTCTCTTCTTTCTCTCCTCATTTGCACAACACATACGTACAGCACACACATACACGTCCATCGCCTCATTAACCAACAAATAAAACACTCTCTTATATCTTCATTCTTGCAACACATGAGCTGAAAAACAAACGAAACACAGAAAAACACAGCAGAACAGAAAACATAAGCAAACATAGAGAAAAGAAAAACAGAAACAAAACAGAAACAGAAGCACAGAAACATAGAAAACAGAGAGAGAAACGAAGGAAGAACAAGCTCCAAATCTCACACACAACATCATAAACGTGTTTAGGAAAGTTTCTTCTACTTTAACCTTGGATTTCCATTGGATTTGTGGCTGTTTTCTGGGTTGTTTTGCTGCTGGAATCAAGAGAAGTTACCAAAAACGTTTTGTTACCGTTCAGTTTCAAAACCAGCAAGTTTATGTCCGTTTTGCATGAGATTTGCGATTCCTTTTCTTCTGTAAACACGTCCCAAAACTCAAGGAACATGTTTAGGAGTATGTAGAGTCAAAATCTTTGAGATAGGAGTCCAAAATCATGGTTGCATGTGAGTTTTATCAACTCTGTTTTGGTTGCTGGAAAACAGAAGTTTTATCGGAAACTTTCAGAAGCTCAAATGGAGGCTAAAGATGGATTTTTCATCTGTTTCTTTTTTATATGTAAATTTTAGGATATTTAGTATGAAATAGAATCAAGAAGAGATAATTTGGTGTCAAAACAAACAAGTTATCAATTTTTGAAGTTAGACTGTCCAAAACTGATGTTCATCAGAGTCAGTCAGTTTCGTGTGCCCTTTTGACCAACCAAATCACATCCATTATTTACGCAAATTTACATGGAGGTAGTAGACATAACATGCTTTAAAATTAGTGGTAGAATTCATCATTTGGATATCTGTAGAGAGAGTTATGATTTTTGAAAGATGGGTTTAGAAACAGGTGCAATCCTGAATGTCCAGATTCTAGTAGTTGATTTTATGGTATTTTTGAATCATGTAATATTTTCCAATGGCCATGAAAATTTCCAAAATTGAAGTACATAGTCTTATATTTAATTTGGTATATATTTTGTGTTAATTGGATTAGTATACTAAGAGATATGAATTTTTGAAGTTAGTTGCTCTCAAACTGTGTTTCTGGAACACAGTTTGTTTGTGTCAAACGTTTGGAAAATCAAACCTTGCCAAAAAATTATGAAACTTTCCAGATTTAAAGTAGACATCCATAGCTTTAATTTGAAGGGTAGAACATAATTTTTGGACAAGTATATTAGGAGATATAGATTTTCAAAGTCATGCTATGTTTCTGGAGACTAATCTGGAATAGGGGTATTTCAGGAAATTCTGGCAGTAATATAGTAAATCTAGGTAGATTTTGATATTTTTCCATGAAAATATATTTCAATATCTTCATGTATGCTTTGGACCCAGTCAATTTCGATATTTCTAGAATTAGTTATGATTTTTCAAAGTTAACTGAAAAATCTGCCAATTTGTTAAGAATAGTAAAATTACACTATGCAAAATTATATAGTGTATAAACCACTGAAACTGAGATAATCAGAAGTATATGATTAAAGATAGTAGTAATACAAGTAATAACCAATTACTTGTTAATTTTAATTTATAGGAACTAGTAAAAGCCCGAGCCGAAGAAAAAGTTTTGGATAAACAGTTGGACTGGAAAAGGACCCAGGTAGTAATTTTTTCTCTCATGCACTATGTGATTATTTATATGTTGTGTATTCCATTTTCTGTAACATGACAGTGCCTGTGGCACAACAAGCGAATAAGCCAGGGTCTAAACATATCGTTTGACCATGGACACGAGTTTAGCCGGGGTTGCAAACAGTTGTTTGGCCTTGGACAGTATGCATACAACACGAGTTAGCATTTTGTATATCATGGTGCATTGCATATTTATTTATCGCATTTTATATGATTGATTCTACATTACTACTGAGATTCATTCGAATCTCACCCTTTTTCAACATCTAAAAATATTCCAGCAAAGGATAGCGGCTCTAAGGGCAAAACCGTAATTACTGGCAAAGGAAGGTCCAGTCATAGTCGGGAGTTACATCTGATTATTTTTAGTTGTGGAATTTATTTCTTTTGTACTCTGTATGTATTTTTTAACCTATATGAGGATTTTCTGTAGTATCAGTAAGTACTTATTATCAGTATAGTTTCACTATTTCTGTTTGCCATCTGAACGACACATTTATTATATAGCGAATATCAGAATATTAAGGGGTTTGACAGTATGTCCATTTCTATTACAATGAAAGAAAAGGAGTGAGCATCAATATTTCTATAACTACAACAACCACAAAGAATATATAACCAGTAGAAAAATTGTAAACTTTCATTTATCACACAAAGAATATACAAGAAGAGAGGTTATCCAAAATAATACTGGCTTCTTTTCGGTGCTCATTGCAAGTTTATGCTATCTGTGGTGGTCTTGATTGGCCAAATTTATCACTACTTGTTTCAAATTCAACGTATTAAGTACAAACCATATATTCACAAGCTATATTGAATTTGAAGCAAGCATGAATAAACTGGCCTATCCACACCACCACATATATCACATATCAGACACTTCTTAAGACATAATATATGGTCTTGTGTAGATTTCCACTGCAGGATGTAAGGGAAAAAATGAACTTTCAATAAGGGTTTTAACAAAAAAGGAAAAGGAGTATCGACTGTTTGTGAAAGACAACGATTAAAATTTCTATGCAAGCAAAGATAATGAAAGAGAACACTAATAGAATGTGAGAGCAAAACATCTATCGAAGGTTTGTGAAAAGCAATGATTCTTACCAAAAGTGAGAGAAAAAAAATAACAACATAGAGGGACGAGAGCCCAACGGACAAGAATACCAAGCTGTCCTGATAACGGAGAGAGAGATATCACAGTGGCCGAAAATGACGAAGAGAGGAAGAGCGCAAGCACGGGACTAATAAAGGCTAAAGATGAAGATTGAGCATAAAAGTGAGTATATATATTAGGACAATCTTTTTTTAGACCGGTTCTCATTAAATACCAATCTCAATATGTAAAATACATTTTTAGTTCATAACGACACAATCGTTTAAATTAACCTATCTAAAATGTAATTTTTAGAATAGAGAAATAAAATTTCAGAAACAAGAACTTTCGCGTAAAGGATGAAACTTTTTTATCAATAAGAGATTAATAACACGAGATAGATTATCATCAACAAGAACTATCAAAAGACCTAAAAGATAGAAACATTTTCATTAATCATTGCTTAAAAACAATAGTATACATGCATGAAATCAAAAATTATATCAAAATATTATATATGATGATGATCGGCCACAAAATCAAAACTATATCAAAATATTATAACAATTGGGGTTATTGAAACCCAAGCCTTTAGAAGATCACCATCATTCTAGGAGACTCATTGCGGCGATCTCGTTCAATATCGTCGTCGACTCCTCCAGTCATTTAGAGAAGTGATCTTGCCTTACCATGACCTCCAAAACGATGCCTTGGAGGCAAAAGATAGCCTCGATGATTTCCTCCAAGATCGGAGGTGGAGGGGTTGCGAAGAGGAGCCATTCGTGGCTGTCGCTGAAGGAGGAGAGGGGGAACGCTGCCTCTTTGTTCTCGCTATTGGAAGTGTTTCCGCTCAAGAAGAAAGAGAGAACTAGAAAGGAACTTTTGAATTTGAACTTCAGAACTAAAGGCACCTTAGTATTTACAATCGAGACTCATGGCTGCAAGCTTTAGATGATACTAACGAGACATGATGATATGCTTTGGAAGTTGAAACATTATGTATTTAGACCAGTCGTATTTTAAAATATGGTCTAAATATTAATTACAATGCCAGATGCACATCTTATCTGGTCTAGATAAAAAGTGAACGTTAGAAGCATAAACGACATTCAGACCGATCAAGAGTTAAACGATGGTTTAGGTTAACATATTTAGACCTTCTGCCACTACAACTAGTTTGAATATAATCAAATTATATACTTAACACGAACAATATCCTAGCTAATATAATTTACTAATAAAGTATATATATTTTATCATAAAATTAACTTATCATGCTAGAAACAGAAACAACAATGGAACAAAGATACAAAGAGATATGATCAAGATCAAGATTAGAAATAAAAATATTTTTTTCATTAATAATATATTTTTTAATTGATTAAAAAAGCATCTTACATAAAAAAAATCATCAATCTCTTCCTCCTCATCACCGAAAGAAAAGAGGAGGAAGAAGGGAAAGTGGGGTCATCAGAAAGATTTTACTACGTCATTGGCACGAGTACAAGGTTGAACTTGCCGTTGATAGTGTAGAGTAATGTAAAGAGTCTTCTGAAGTGTCTGTCGATATGATCCACCTTGGCATGGAGGTGTTGCAGAAGCTACTTCACTGAAGGTAGCGGAGGAGGTGATGGAGGTTGTAAAGAAAGAGGAGGAAAATAAGGATGAACAGAATTAGCTCTAACGCGTACCAAATTAATATTCTAGAGAGAAGAGTTGAATTTGAAGAAACAAAAGCAATGAGAAGTTTAAACAGACAAGATGGATAAAGATTATTTGAAGAAACTCTGAAACATTTAAGACTAGGTAAAAAGAAATGACAGTATCTAAACAAAATATGTAAACCAGATGCATATACATCCGGTCTAAAAGAAATTTAAATTTTTAAATTTTCTTAATATTTAATATTTATCAACACTATAGTATATTATACAACCATTTAGAATGTAGATCATGCAAAAGCGCAATCAGTGTTAAGTTATATCAACATCTACAAAAATACCATCAATTATAATTTTTAAACTGTCTCTACTTATAAAGGTTTAGATGTGACGGTCCAATAAACCTTTTTTTTAATGGTGTTAATAAGATTTTATAAATAAAGACGGATGCAGTAATTTGAAATGCGTGTTCCTAGCTACCTCGTGATTTTGGGTAACTTGAACTAACTGGATAGCTTGCCACTGTAATCTTTATTATGACCTGCAGGGTTTCAGGTTATTGAGGTGTAAATTCCATTTATTTATTTATTTATTTATTTTTGGCAACAGGTGTAAATTCCATTTATTGATTCTGCAATATAATGCTCTTTCGTGACAATGCTATGGTCATTCGTACTATGCCTCAAATAATGATACTCCTCAAATAATGCAAGAGCTAGATCTGGAGGAAAAAATAAGTGCAACCAATAGGAATAATTTTTAAAAAATTACCACCTTTCATTCAGAATATAAGCTTTAAATAACTCAATCATGCAATTCAAAAAATTGGTTAAAATTGGATAAAAACAATAAATTTATAAAATATATAATTTATTTTACTAAAATACCCATATTTATAGAGGGAGTGAGTGAGAAAAGATATGAAAGAGAATGAGTAGCAAAAATAGATGGGTGAGGCATATTATTATTGTTATCAAACTCGTAAATTAACTTTCTAAATTTAACAACTTTTGTAGGCTTTCAACTTATAAAATTGTGTTATATTTTATTATTTAGTTATATATTTTTTAATACATATTTATTAATAAAAGTAAACTCTTATGTGTTTACTGTTCGAATTTACATTTTTATTACGAATTTAGTTAAACTCGTAAGTTTGACACCCTTATATATAATTAATTAGAGGTAAAAATAATTACTAGAAAAATTCAAACCAAGACCTATAAAAAGAACCCGACCCCTTAAAAATTTTATTTGAAGCTTAATTTTGAGCTAAGGGAATATAAATTAAAAATTACCACACCGATCCTTATTATAATTCCATTTTAACTAATTCTCACATGCCAATAATGGAAGGTTAAGTTATTAAATATGTTTCAAATTGATAAAATTTTTCATATTTACCCTTATTAAAATTTCATATCTCTCTACATTTACAAATCATGCTCACTTCTCTCTTCTTTTTTCCTTTTTCCGACGAGAATTAAACAAGGATAAAAATTGGAAAACAATAATTAATAACCTCTAAGGAGACTTATATTTAGGACAAAAAATTTCATCTATAAGTAGACTTAAAATAAGGACAAAAGTGATACATACAATTACCAACAAGTCGTTGCTTGATATGATAAGCAGACTCACTCTTGTAAAGAGGAGGATACAAGTTCGATTTCTAGAGAGTACACTTATTGAGAGAAATAAAAATCCTTTACCCTCTAAACCTAACCTTGAAAGGAAAACCCTTAATCAAACTTTTTTTTTGTTTTTAAAAAAAAGTGGTACATACAATTAAAATCAAAGCAAACTTGTTAACTAACTCCTCCATCTAGGGCAGGATAAAAAGTAATACCTTTAAAATGTTGTTTGCTACTTCCTTCGGTTTTTAATATAAGAACCATTTGACTTTTTTTTAAGGATTAAGAAAACTAAATAAATTATTTAAACGTAGTATATATTATTACATCACTAGATTATATATCTTTTTATAAGTCAAGCAAATTAGGTTGTAAAATAACGATAAATATAAATACTTAATATAACTTAATTAACTTTCTTAATCTCTTTTAAAGAAAAGCTAAATGATTCTTATATTATTCTTATATTAAGGACAAAAAATAGTAGTAAAAGTTATTGGAACATTAACCAGGTCATAACAATGGGTTCCCTGGTTTTGACTTTTGCAGGCGGCATGAGGGAGATTGGCTTTTTGGGCCTTCTTTAAAAGAATGCTAGCCCATGGTTATGGTATTAAACCAACACAAGACAAATAATGTCGTCGTTCTTCCGTCGGACGTTGCGGGTACTTGCTTTCTCTTTGATTCTTCAAGCTGGGAAGTTCACGCGGCAAGCTTCAGAATGCCACAGCAGAGTTCGAGAGATTAAACTACAAATTGGGTGAGTTTCTTAGCGCCATTCATAATAACTCCTCGGACGAGTAGGATCCAACTTGATATTCTTCATTTTCAATTCCTTTTCTTCAGCTTTGACATTGTATGAATCAAATCAAGGAAAACGAATAGGAAACGAATCATTCACTGTTTCGTATCTCATGAGCTCGCTGGGCTTATCCCACAAAGTAGCTACTGAAGCATCCAAAAAGGTTCATTATGAAAGAACCCAATAAACACAGTTCTCAGATAGCCAGATATATCTACTGTTGTGAAAATGTATCCACGAGTGCTTTTGGCTAAACCTGAGAAGACCCTCTTGCCTAGGCTAAGGTTTCTTCAGTCAACTAGCATGAACTTCAAAGTATTAAATTAGAAACAATATGAAAAAAACATAAGCTACTACTACATGATATGATATAAGGAGAATTACATAGAGCCTTTTGCTACTAAGCTACTGACCAAAGTAATTAAACCCGGATTGATCACTGAACCGGTCGAGGTACTGGGTCAAGAGTCTGTAAGTCAGACCAGAGCTAATCCGGGATCAAACCGGTGAGAAAATGAAGATTTCAAGCTTATTAATATGAAATTCTAAAAAAGATTTAAAAAATTGATTTAAAAAAAAGGGAACGGGTCAATGCCCAGACCGGACCAGTTTCCTGACTAGTTCGGCGGTTTCCGAGCCGAACTGGCTAGTCCAGTCTGGATTTGATTATTCTGCTACCGACACATAAATAAACATCACAAGATGCCATGCAAATATTATGAACAAACACCATCTTACAATATTTATGAACAAAATGCCTCTTCTTTTGATCTAGCATTTACTCCCCGCATGATGCACAGGGAAATATTATTAAGGAAATAATTTAATACTTAAAAAAAATTATGAAGAAATAACTTTTCATCATTTAATAAAATATTAAACCATAAAATTGTCAAACTTACAATGAAATATCAATTAAAAATGTTTTTCATGCAACTATAGCTTCAAAATTTTAGCAATATCAATTAAAAAATGTTTTTCCATGCTACTATAGTTTTTGAAACATGCTTCAGTTTGAGATCCCAATTGAAATGCAGCATATTTATAATTTGCATAAATACCATGTTGCAATTATGATTGTTATCTTTCATTCCCAGCATATCAACTAATACTTTGGCATCTAATTCAATGATAACCTTTTTGAAGCCCATCTCCCAAGCCGATCTAAGGCCTTCAAGGAAAGCCCAATCTTCAGTCTCATACACACTACACTGTCCAAGCATGCGTTTAAACCCAACTAACCAACAACCATTATGATTTCTAATGAATCTACCACAACCAGCAATATTTCTTGAAGCAGACATGAAACCATCAACATTAATCTTCACTCAGTCTATGGGAGGTGCTTGACATTTTGGTTTATCACATTGAATTAATACTTTATCATTGTTGTGTGTCAAACCTCTTAACAATTCGATATTTATATAATAATAAATGCATAATTCAGACGGCATATATAAATAGCAGAAATATACTGATTATAAGAACTTGTTTACGTTACAGGAATCTTCATAGGATTTGAAAAAAAAAGATGCAGAGTCCATAAGAGATAAAATTTAAAACTAAAGATAACCAACTGCACCCTGACTAGAACCAGACCTTCAATCACCGGTATTTACAGTTTTTCCCTTAGAGCCGCTACCTTCTGCTGGAATATTTTTAAATGTTGAAAAATGGTGAGATTCGAATGAATCTCAATAGTAACATACAATCAATCATATAAAATGAGATAAATAAATATACAATGCGCCATGATATGTAAAATGCTAACTCGTGTTGTATGCATACTGTCCAAGGCCAAACAACTGTTTGCAACTCCAGCTTAACTCATGTCCATAGTCAAAAGACATGTTTAGACCTTGGCTTATTCGCGTGTTGTGCCCCAGGCACTGTCATATTACAAAAAATGATATACAACATATAAATAATCACATAGCATATGAGAGAAAGAGTTACTATCTGGGTCCTTTTTCGGTCCAACTGTTTATCCAAATTTTTTTCTCCTGCTTGGGCTATTACCAATTCCTATAAATTAAAATTAACAAGTAATTGATTATTACTTGCATTACTATTACTTTTAATCATATTTTGAAGGTTATCTCAGTTTCAGTGGCTTCTACACTGTATAATTTTGCATAGTGCAATTTTTCTATTTTTTAGAAAATTGACAGATTTTTCAGTCAACTTTAAAAAAATCATAACTAATTCTAGAAAATTCCAAATTGACTGAGTCTAAAGCCTAAATGAAGCTCTTGAAATATATTTTCATGGAAAAATATTAAAATCTACCCAGTTTCACCACATTGCTCCCAGAATTACAAGAAATGCAACTATTCCAGATTACTCTACTGAAACAGAGCACAACTTTGAAAAACCATATCTCCTAATATACCTGTCCAAAAATTGTGATCCACATATCCAATTAAATCTCTGAATTTCTTATTTAAATATAGAAAGTTTCATAATTTTTTGTTAAGTTTTGGTTTTCCAAAATCACGTGAAAACTAATCTGACTTCCAGAAACATAGTCTGGTAGCAACTAACTTCAAAAATTCATATCTCTAAGTAGACTGATCCAAATATTACAAATTATGTATCAACTTAAATCTTAGAATATGTAATTTTAGTATAAAAATTTTCATGGTCATTGGACAAGATTTCATTACTCAAAACACCACGAAACCAACTATCAGAATCTGGACTTCCAAGATTGCATCTGTTTCTAAACCCAACTTTCAAAAGTCATAACTCCCTCTAAAGATATCCAAATGATTCATTTTATGACTCATTTTAAATCTTGGTATGTCTACTATATCCATGTAAAATTTCATAATAATTGGATAATATTCAGGTGGTCAAAACGCAACACGAAATGGACTAATTCTGAAAAACGTCAGTTTTGATAGGCTGACTTCAAAATTCAATAACTTATTCATTTTGACTCCAAATTTTGTTCTTCTTGATTCTATGTCATACTAAACATCCTAAAATTTCCATAGTAAAAAGAATAAAAAAAAAACTCTATCTATAGCCTCCGTTTAAGCTACTAGAACTTTCCGGTAGAAACTCTATTTTCCGGCGAGTAAAACAGAGTTGAAAAAATTCACATGAAACCATGGTTTTTCACTCCAATCTTAAAGATTTCGACTCTACATACTCTTAAACATGTTCCTTGTGATTGGGGACATGATTACAAAAGCAAAGAGACCAAAAATCCTATGAAAAATTGACACACAATTTCTAGTTTTTGTGATAGAAACTTTCCAACAGCAAAACAACCCAGAAAAACCATTGAAATCCTATGGAAATCCAAGGTAAAAGTAGAAGAGACTTACCTAATTACGTTTAAGGTGCTGTAAATGTGTTTTAGAACTTCCTTGTTCCTCTTCTCCAATTGTTTTCTTCCTCCGGTCACTCACGTCTCTCTCTCTTTTGTTTTCTATTTCTCTGTTTCTGGTTTTCTTTTCTCTATTTTCTCCAGCTGCTATACGAAATGGAAGAGCTGAAGGAGGTGGGTGATTAATTAAAGGGTGCATGTGATGGTGTTTGGTTGCTGTGTGCTTTATGGTAAGTTGTTGAGTGTAGGTAGGTGAGTGTTGTGTAGTGTGGGTAGGTGTGTGTTTACGTGAAGGAGGATGTAGGTGTGAAGGAGTAGTGTGGGTAGGTGTGTGTTTTAATATATATAAGTATATTTTTATCCTATTAATTACACACACTAGGTCCTAATTTTTTTCTTTGTCTAATTTAAGTTTCCTTAAATTTTGTAGGTTCCATAATTTGACTTATTATCTAATTTCTATAAATTAATCCTTACATTAAATTTTTGGGATATTATATTGTGCAACTCAGTCATCTACACAAAGAATTTCCAGCTATGCAAAATAGCAGCAGTAGGGTCCTGTGGCTTCTAAAAGTAGGAGTCAAAGATAGAATTATTCCTCCATGTCCGCAATTTCCATATAGCAACACCCCATGTCATACTCATTTTCATGCTTCTAATTACACTATTAATGTGTTCAAGTAAATGATTTTTGTAGCCCACAATAGAGGCCTATGGAATGTAGGTTGAATCATACCATCCTTTTTTTTTAAGCTGTCGAACACCTTCCAAGCCAAAAGCTTCTGTGTATGCTACAAAAGCATAAAAGCCAATTTACAAGGAAAACTATTCCTGCTAACTTTCAATTTGGAGTAGAAATATGAACAAAAGCCAACTCAGAGGGAAAACATAAAACACAGCTTGAATAAGTGGCAGCTTTAATCATATAAATCTAATATTCAAAAAAATGATAAAGTCACACAATAAGTCTATATAATATTAATTTAATTAATATCAAATTATGTCATTTGTTCATGTTGTGTACAACTAAATTAAAGGCCAAGAGGCATATACACAAATTGAGGCTTATCACTGTTCTTGCACACCGAAAGGAAGAAATGACCATACTATAAACAAAAGCAAAATAAGGGTTAGTCATTTTTACATAATCATCCATGTCTGCTGCTCTGAATCAAACAAAATTAAATCTAAGAAGACGCAGTTAAGAGCTATGCATCCAACATTTCAATTTCATCCATGTCTATGGCTCTGAATCAGACAATATTATACAATTTCTGCTTCTGACGTATTTTGCAATGAGATGATGGAAAGAAATTTGATTAGATGGAAAACTTTGAATCTAATATTTTTCAATAAGAGAATATGAAGGAAAAAATTGAACATCAAAGTTGGATAATGATGAATCACATCAGGATAGCTTTATACACAGTCATAACTTTGAGATAATAAACTTATTTTGTTTTCTACAATCTTTGATTAATTTTTCTGCCAAGTTTCTTTATAGGGTACCTAATACCTAATTTTTATATTCTACTACAGTGTGCACAATGGATCAAGCATACTAGTTTTGGCCATTATTTGGTTGCATTATATTGTAGATAGAAGGAAAAACTAGTAAAAAAATAACTTTTGTAATCATTATCCCCTTCCTGGGTAAAATGATTTACATCATAATTATTTGAAAGAGAAAGACGGATAAAACTCATCAAAATAACAATCAAAATGAGAAAGTCCATGGTTAGTCATGCCATCTATTACAAAGAGATCACCAGCCCAAAAAAGTAAAAGTTAATAATCTATTGATATGAATGAAGATATTGCTTATACTCCATTGGATTGGTGACAATGAAACCAGTAGCTAAATTATCAATGTTAACTTTATATTTCAGTAATATTAACTTATCTATGTTAACTATTTTCGTGCAGCTGTCCAATATTGGTCAATCTATTTCATAGCTCAGATTATTTTTTTAATATTCTCTCAAAGGGTCATATCAGCACTGTTGTTTTGTTCAATACCTTAAACAAGCTAACTTGCAACGTCCACTTTCAAAATATGGCTATTGTCATGACCATTTTCGTGCAACTCGGGCCTTCTGATGTTTATTTGTTTCTCCCAAGCTACTTTCTGCACCATTGCTTTATTTTATCTTCTTCCATTAGTTATTTTCCTATCTAACCAAAGATAGTGTGTTTCGTCTTTATGGTTTCTGTCTAACTGTACACAGAAAAGGCTGGCCCCACCTCTTTTTTGTCTACTACATTTGTCTCTTTACATTACATTTTTTTGTCTCCTTACAATAAATTATAATAAATTCTTCTAGCACATTTATGGTAAGGCCGTTACTCCCTCTTATAAAGCAGCCTATTTGTCTGGCCTTATATATGTTAAGTTTAATTGTATGATCCAGAAGCTATACCAGTTATGATAGTTGCTGATTTCTAATGTTGAGTCCTTTTTTTAATGCCATAATGTTGAAAGTTATCTAACACCTATTATCCATCATGTAAAAAAAATTATTTTACTCCAAATCCTTAAATAATTAACAAACGATCATTAGAATTGCAATTTAAATGATTTTTTATGGAAGTAGCTCCATGAAACTTAAATTCTGGGTTCTCCAAAAAAAATGACTGCATAAAGAAATAAACAAAGCATAGCTAATGGGTAAATAAATCATCCAGTTACATGGAGTCACTTCTAACTTGAAGTTAATTAATTTGAGGAAAATGGCAACCATCTGTCAAGATATTACAAAAAAAAAATAATAGTATAATCATATGTAGAAAACAACAATTACGACTTTGTAAATTAAGTGCATCAATAAAAGGAAAAGTAGTTTTGCAGCCACAAAGTTAGTTAACAATGGCCTTAAAATCTAAGAGTCAATTAACTGGAATTCAAATTGAAGCTAACCAATTCAGTTGCCAAATATGAAATTCAAACTCAAATTTACACGGAGCCCCATGAGTGAGAAATTCCAGTCAATGCACTCGAACACTTGAAACAAAAAAGTGTAACAACAGGCAAGAAGATTACAAAACACATTAACAGCTTTTATAATAAAAGGATAAAAGGATGAAATCAGAATAATGACAGCTGCGGGGTTTATATTTCATTTTATCAGAACTTGCATCTGCAAGAATTTAAAAAGAAAAGTGTAAGTACAGACCAAAAAGTTATATACACACAAAAAAATCTTTTCTATTCATTATGAGAAAAGACAAAATATTTTGTACAAATCACATTAACTTCAATTGGACAAAAGTGACAACAAAAGGAATACCACCTTTTAATGTTCAAATAGATGTCTCAGCCTGCCTCTTTTGTAGTAAACTATACCTACCTGGTAATCCTGGTCAAAACATATGGCATAAGACTTTTGTTTAAGGTATCATATCCACCTTTCACAAGAGGACAACAAAATTATGAGTGAATATGAAAAGTGACTTGTCAAGATCCAATTGCTTTTCATAAAAGGACAAAATATTATGCCTCAGCATTGAATCCTCCTGAAGTTCCTTCTTGATATCAGATAAAGGACAACCTTCTTAGACCACATTTAAAAGAAGGACATTATCCAATAGATAAAAGTTTCACCCGCAGAACACAAAAGTTGTTATTCGTGATGCCCAATGCAACATACAAAATTCATAACACAATTCATAACATAATGCAATAACCCTATATCAGCTTCACTCAATGATTGAAGGTCATGAATTAGAAGACAGCTTGACTTTGCTAACTTCTTATGCACTGTGAATGTAACACCCTACTTTTGTACCGTACAAAACAGTTGAAAACATAACTTGATGCCACATGAGAGACCAAAAGCAGTTCTTAATCCATTTGGGATCCCAACTTCACTACAGGGTCCGATCCTATAGTTAAGTGGGTTTTTAAAAGATATTTCAAAACATTTTAGTTGTGGTCTCATTTTTCATTTTTCAAATTGTTTTAATTCATTCGGGTCTATTTCTATTTCTTAATATCAGAGTACTTACTGAAGTTCTTAGCGGATAATCAGAATAAGTTCGCTACTAAAAGGGTTCACCTAGTATTGTCACCCGGTTCTAAATAACTTACATCGATTACATACAACCTTCCAGGTTTACAGTTGGTGTATTCCTACCACCATGAGTACTAAGTTTACCAAAATACCATTCAATATTATATACAGATCCAAAAGTTAGATAACCAATAGAAAATAAATTGTAGGTCTTCACTTCTACCCGTCCGTGGCTATCTTCTTCCCATGAGAACTACTTGCCCCGTGCTGCAGGTTAGTTATTGGAAAAAGGATGAGATTCAAAAGAATCCCAGTAGTAACAAATAACACTCATATAAAATACATACGAAGAAACATGCCATAACAGCCACCACATACCAGACAGTTCAATATTCATTCAACATTCAGAGATATGTTCATTCAATAAATAATTCTATTCAAGGACGTACTGTCCCTTCCCACAGCGCTGGGTATTCTATTGGGCCAAAGCCCTTCTCATCTGAATGCTTAAAGGGCAATTCGGCCCGATTGATGTTCACAGTTCAAGTATGTATAATGGCAATAATATGCATAAAGCAAGATACATAGAATATGAGGGAGAAGTTACTACCTTAACCTTTCCAATATTCCGAGGTGTGTTACCACTTCCTTGGTCGTCCCGGACAGATATCGAATCCTATATGTGGGAATTAATGAATGGACGGGTTATTACTTAGCCCAATACATTAATAAATTACTCTTTAATATTGGTTATCATTAGGGTTATTGTGGTAACTTTACCAAGTCAACCAATGAGTTAAAATGGTCAAATTATCACAAGGGACTAATTTCTACCCTTGGTGTACAAAGAAATTACAATATGCCATTATATTTTGCATTTTTCGCATAGGCACAAATGCTGGCAGATTTGATCCACTAACTTTAAAAATTCATATCTCTTTGTAAAAATGTCCAATTGGAGTGGTTCCAAATTCTATGTGACCCTTATTAAGTCTAATTTCATGGAAAAATACTTAACTTAGCCAATTGGACGCACAGAAATCCATAATTTCTAGTTATTGGACATTGTTCCAGAATTCTTCAGTTTTACATGACCAAACTTCAAAAATGTGTAACTCCCAGCATACACATCCAATTAATCCTTATGACCTATCACATTAAAGGTATATGTCTCTACTTTCAGACTGGAAAGTTTCAGAATTTTTGGACAAGATTTACACCTTGAATTATCACGCCCAACATCTACTGTTACACAGGGCATATTACATAACATGTTCATGCACACTTCCAAAATTTCCAAATTGATATAGGAACATCTAAAATTCATGAACACTTGTATACCTACACAATTTTGCCTTATAAAGCCAATGGAAGCATCAAAATTATCAAATTCCAACTCTTTCACCACGTCATACACAGGGCAGAAATGTGACAA
This sequence comes from Albizia julibrissin, assembly GCA_037074505.1. Taxonomy (NCBI): domain Eukaryota; kingdom Viridiplantae; phylum Streptophyta; class Magnoliopsida; order Fabales; family Fabaceae; genus Albizia; species Albizia julibrissin. The sequence goes on along the minus strand of CM073484.1, from coordinate 18,484,348 downwards.
ATAAGCCAACAATTACCCAACTTGCAATTTAAGTCTCATACTAGTTTTATAAGCCTTCCAAACATCATAAAACACCATGAACACAACCAAAATACCATGAATCTTCATAATCATAACTTGACCAAAAACAGGGCAGATTTCACATGGGAAAAATCCTCAACCAACCAACACAATCTATAGATCCAAATGAAGCTAAAGCTCACATCTTGCTCCTCCTTAGGTTCTTTCTTTGTTTCTTGAACTTGTGCTTTTGCAAGATGACTGAAAACACCTCCTCTTGAAATTCTAAAACTATAGAGTTGAAGCTCTCATCAAGAGGAACAATGTTTATGAAGGGTGTTTGAGCTATAGAAGAGATTTACTAGGTGAAAATCAAGCTAGAACTCTTACCTAAACCCTTGTTCTTCACCTTGGCTCTTTCTCTTTCTTCTTCTCTTCACTTGGCCGACTTTGGAGTTGTGTGAGGGAGTGTTTGATGAGTTTAATTCACTCTTCTTCAGCTTCCAAATCACTTGGCCGTATAACACCAAGAGGAAAAAGGAAATATGCCATGTGTCAACTTCCTATGGTTTCTTGCAAAGTTGTGAGTTAATTTTCCAACCATGGTCAAGTTCACTTTGGTTAGTTTTCTTGTCTTCCATTTGCTTCTTTTGATCGTATATGGCTGCCCCAAAATGGTGTCCGTTTAATTATCCAAGTTCTCTTCCAATTCATTTATGTCTTGGTCAAAATTTCCAAGTTACAAGTTTCCACATGTTAATCTTTAATTGGTCAAGAATTTTCTTCTTGAATCAATGTTGACCAACAAGTATATATGTATATTCCCTTTGCTTTTCTATGCCACCGAAAATGTAAAGAAGAAGGAGGGAAATAATAGCTTCTTGCATCTTCAACCATTGCTTAGTCTTTGTTGAAATTGTTGACTTTTCCCAACTTTGATTTTTCCATGGTAATAATACTCCAAATTGGACTTATTAATTACCAACTAGCCATTTTCCCTTTTTAAATTCCTATTTGAACAAAATGATTGGGAATATTAGGAGAAAAATATTTGTTTCTTGTTTTATGGAAAAATTACCGTTTTGCCCTTACATTTTATGATTTATCGAAATAAATCATTTCTTACTCCTTTCCTTTGGTTTGGCCTAATTTTTGACACTTGTATAAGGCCATTAATTTCTTGGGATAATTCTTTCATTAATTTCTTCTTTCATTAATTTCACTATCCATTAGTACACTTAGTCTTTGAGTACTTTTTGGGATATTACAATTCTCCCCCCGTTCATTAAATTTCGTCCTCGAAATTTGTTACACATCTTGAGGCATAAACTCCGGGTAACGCCTTTTCATGTCTTCTTCTGCTTCCCAGGTTGCTTCCCTTGGGGAGAGTCCCTTCCAGACCACTTTCACAAATGGAATGCTTCGGTTTCTGAGCCGTTTTTCTTGTCGATCAATGATTTGTTCCGGCTCTACCACAAAAGTGGAATTCTCTTGCACATCAATATCTTCGTATTCGATAATGTGCTCGGGGTCTGGTTGGTACTTCTTCAATTGTGAGACATGGAATACGTCATGGAGTCTGCTCAAGTTCGGGGGCAGGGCTATTTTGTATGCCACTGGTCCTATTTTTGCAAGAATTTCAAATGGACCGATGTAGCGTGGGCTAAGCTTCCTTCTTTTAATTGCTCTACCGATTCCAGTGACTGGAGATACTTTCAGAAATATATGATCACCAACTTCAAATTCTAGAGGTCTTCTCGTTTTATCAGCATAGCTTTTCTGTCTACTCTGTGCTGCTAGGAGCCTCTTTCTTTTAATTTTAATCTGTTCTGTGGTCTGATCAACTAGATCTGGCCCATACAACCTTCTCTCAGATAATTCTGTCCAGCAAAGGGGTGTTTCACACTTCCTCCCATACAGTGCTTCATACGGTGCCATCTGGATGCTCGAATGATAGGTGTTGTTGTAAGCAAATTCTGCGAGTGGAAGGAAATGATCCCAATTTCCCTTGAAGTCTAATACACACGCCCGTAACATATCTTCCAGCGTCTGTATGGTTCTTTCTGACTGTCCATCCGTTTGGGGATGATAAGCTGTACTGAATCTTAACTTTGTGCCCATAGCTTCATGTAGAGCGGTCCAGAACCTAGATGTAAATCAAGGATCTCTATCAGAAATAATACTCTTTGGTATACCATGGAGTCTAATTATCTCCCTTATGTAAATTTCTGCCAACTTCTCAGGAGAATAACTAGTATTGATAGGGAGAAAATGTGCCGACTTAGTAAGACGATCGACAATTACCCAAATCGCATCATGATTTCGGATTCTAGGTAACCCCACTACCAAATCTATGGTAACGCTCTCCCACTTCCATTCAGGAATTTCTGGGCTTTGAAGAAGTCCTGGTGGTCGTTGATGTTTGATCTTCACTTTCTGACAGGTGAGACATCGAGCCACATATTTGGTTACGTCACTCTTTAGTCCTGGCCACCAGTATTCAGACTTTAAATTTTGATACATTTTGACCACTCCTGGATGAAGTATATATCTGCTCTTATGTGCCTCATCCAGAATTTTCCGCCTCAGATCAGCTTGTGGAGGTACATATATTCGCTTCTTATACCGGACCAATCCGCTACGCGAAAGATCATGATCATGAGTTTTACCCAGTGTGATCATATCTCGAATAGATGTGGCATGTTCATCTTTCATCTGAGCTTCTTCAATTTCTGTTCTCAGATTGTTTTCCTCCTGGCTAACACTAAAGTTAGCAATAAAGACTTCATTGGGCACGTTCATATTCATGAATACTTGGTTTGACAAGTTCAGGTCTTGAAATTCTTCTAGCAATTTCTGTTCTCGTACCATCATATATGCCACCTGTATCGCTTTTCTACTTAGAGCATCTGCAACGACATTTGCTTTCCCTGGATGATATTTAATCTCCAGGTTGTAATCTTTTAGCAACTCCATCCATCTACGCTGTCTCATATTCAATTCTTTCTGTTCATGAAGATACTTGAGACTCTTGTGGTCACAGTATAATTCTACAGTGGTACCATACAGGTAATGCCGCCATATCTTCAAAGCAAAGACGATTGCTGCAAGTTCCAGATCATGAGTGGGGTAATTCAATTCATGAGGCTTCAGCTGTCGAGAGGTGTACGCTACTACTCTGCCCTGTTGCATCAGGACACATCCCAATCCCTGTTTACTAGCATCGCTATACACCACGTAGGTTTCACTAGGATTTGGGATAATCAATACCGGTGCGGATGTTAACCTCTTCCTCAGCTATATGAAGCTCTTCTCACATTTCTCATTCCACACAAATGATTGGTTCTTTCTCGTGAGCTTTGTCAATGGTAAGGCAATTCGAGAAAAATTCAGTATAAACCTGCGATAGTACCCAGCAAGACCCAGAAAACTGTGTATCTCAGCCACAGTTTCTGGTCTCTTCCAGTTTAGCACTGCTTCTACTTTGCTAGGATCTACAGAAACCCCTTCTTGTGAGATAACATGGCCTAAGAATTTGACATCTGTAAGCCAAAACTCACATTTACTCAATTTGGCGTAGAGTTTCTTTTCTCTCAGAATATTCAATACTATTCTCAGATGATTCTCATGCTCTTCTCTACTCTTTGAGTATATCAGAATGTCGTCGATGAAGACTACTACGAACTGATCTAGGTATTGACGAAAGATCCGATTCATATAGTCCATAAACACGGCAGGTGCATTGGTTAGACCAAACGGTATCACCAAGAATTCATAGTGCCCATATCTGGTTCTAAAGGCTGTTTTCGAAACATCCTCTTCTTTGACTCGCAGCTGATGATAGCCTGATCTCAGATCAATCTTAGAGAAAATACTAGAACCAGACAACTGATCAAGTAGATCATCAATCCTAGGGAGTGGATATTTATTCTTGATGGTTACCTTGTTCAGCTCTCAGTAATCGATGCATAACCGCAGGCTTCCATCTTTTTTCTTAACAAATAATACTGGAGCTCCCCATGGTGAAACACTGGGTCGTATGAACCCTTTCTCCAATAGTTCCTCTATTTGCTTCTTTAATTCCGCCATTTCATTCGGTGCCATTCTATAAGGTGCTTTGGATATCGATCCAACTCCTGGCATAATTTCAATAGCAAATTTGACTTCCCGTTCTGGAGGCAATCCACTAATGTCTTCTGGAAATACCTCAGGAAATTCATTTACTATCGGTATATTCTCAAGTATGGTTTCCACTTCTGTCTACGCGGAGAAAAATACCATATATCCTTGGCATCCTCTTTCCAGACATTTCTCAGCTTCAGCTACTGAGAGGAAATTCAAGTTCACACTTGTATTCCTATTCTTTTGCGGATCAGGATACACAAGCCTTCTATTACCGCAGTCCAATAGCACATTGTTTGCCGTCAGCCAATTCAAACCCAATATGACTTCGAGATTATGAAGTGGCAGACAAATTAAATCTACCGTAGACTCATGTCCCATAACATTTACAATACAATTCAAACATGCATTAGTAGTAATTGTCTTGCCACCGACAGGCGTTGAGACAATCAAATCATACGGTAGTTTATGGGTACTCAGTCTTAAGCGTCTAGCACAATCACATGCAATGAAAGAATGACTAGCACCCGAGTCAAACAATGCTTGTAAAGTATTACCATAGAGGAGGATAGTACCTTGGATCATTTCTGGGGACTTCTGGGCCTCCTCATGGGTCATAGCAAAAATTCTGCCTTGCTTTCGGGGTTTGGGCTCCGCTGGTCGGTGTGGACAATCTTTGATAAAGTGTCCAGGCTTCTTACAAGCATGACAAATCAGTTTCCTATCACAAGACCTACCATGGTGTGTCCTACCGCATCGAGAACAGGGTTGCAGTGTTTGGGGGCCTTGGTAGCCTTTCTTCTCCGCTTTGAAGGATTTCTTATTGTCTTCTCGGGGTTTGAACCCTTGCCATTTCCTCTTCTGAGAAGAGTTCCCTCGACTTGCCTCACTGCGGCTGTTGGCATTCTCCATCGCATGCAAGTCTTTCAGATTATTCTCAGTGATCCGACATTCCTCCACTGCCTTGTTGAATTCATCGAACTGTCGTGAGACCAACCTGTCCTTGATCTCATACTTTAATCCCCTTATCAGCATGTCTGAACTCCATTGCTCACTATCTTGGTTGCTTGCGTAGGAAGAATATATAGATAGACGAATGAATCGAGCCAAGTAGTCATCAAAGGTCTCCTCACTGCCCTGTTGAATTGCCAAGAACTCTGATTCCTTAGCAATCCTGACCGACCTAGGGAAATACTTCTCATTAAACTTTTCTTGGAACACTTCCCAAGTGACAGGAATGTTCCGAGCTTGTAAAATCATTTATGTGTTCTTCCACAATCTATCTGCATCCCCTTGCAACATGTATATTGCCATTGGTGCCTTTTTCTCAGTAGGGCACTCCAGTACTCGGAAGATCTTTTCCAACCTCAGCATCCAATTCTCAGCATCTTCTGGGTTAAACCTTCCCTTGAATACCGAAAACTGGTGTTTGTTGAGTTCAGTAATCCAGTACTGTAGTGTCTCTCTAGCAGGTGGTATCTGGTTATTTTGAGGTACGTGAGGCTGGGGTACATGAGGCTGGCCCTCAGGCTGTGGCAGTTCCTCCTCTGATTCACTCTCTTCATTTTCGCTTTCTTCCTGATCACTATCTTCAGTTTCAGAATGCACCCTATCTTCATTTTGTTTGGCCTTTACTTCCTGAAGCTCTTTTCGAAGTTCCAGTATCATAGCCTGTTGTTCTCTCAACATGCCTAGTACTTGTTGTATAGGATCAGGTGGGTTCTGGGGCACTTCTAACTCTATTGCAACCTCTGGGGTTGCTGGTCTATTTCTCGGGCGAACCATGATTTCTTTTCACTATCACAGAGAAAAGATTGTACCATTAATATCATATTGCTATGTATGTACATATATATATTCCTTATACCTAAGTATCCTTGTCAAGAAAGGAACATACATATATGAGTTTGAACAATTATATACTTAACAACAGTGGCTTTACATTTACATTCATAACTCAGGATTGGAGGTAGAATCATAAACCAGCTTCATCTCTAGAGCCGTAAAGTAAGTCATGGAGCCATTACCTTATACTACCTCTCCTACCCCTGGGTTACTATCCAAGAGTTAGTATACCTACTTAGCAATAATTCTAACTTAAAGCCAGAAACTTTGGCTCTGATACCAAAAATGTAACACCCTACTTTTGTACCGTACAAAACAGTTGAAAACATAACTTGATGCCACATGAGAGACCAAAAGCAGTTCTTAATCCATTTGGAATCCCAACTTCACTACAGGGTCCGATCCTATAGTTAAGTGGGTTTTTAAAAGATATTTCAAAACATTTTAGTTGTGGTCTCATTTTCATTTTTCAAATTGTTTTAATTCATTCGGGTCTATTTCTATTTCTTAATATCAGAGTACTTACTGAAGTTCTTAGCGGATAATCAGAATAAGTTCGCTACTAAAAGGGTCCACCTAGTATTGTCACCCGGTTCTAAATAACTTACATCGATTACATACAACCTTCCAGGTTTACAGTTGGTGTATTCCTACCACCATGAGTACTAAGTTTACCAAAATACCATTCAGTATTATATACAGATCCAAAAATTAGATAACCAATAGAAAATAAATTCTAGGTCTTCACTTCTACCCGTCCGTGGCTATCTTCTTCCCATGAGAACTACTTGCCCGTGCTGCAGGTTAGTTATTGGAAAAAAGGTGAGATTCAAAAGAATCCCAGTAGTAACAAATAACACTCATATAAAATACATACGAAGAAACATGCCATAACAGCCACCACATACCAGACAGTTCAATATTCATTCAACATTCAGAGATATGTTCATTCAATAAATAATTCTATTCAAGGACGTACCGTCCCTTCCCACAGCGCTGGGTATTCTATTGGGCCAAAGCCCTTCTCATCTGAATGCTTAAAGGGCAATTCGGCCCGATTGATGTTCACAGTTCAAGTATGTATAATGGCAATAATATGCATGAAGCAAGATACATAGAATATGAGGGAGAAGTTACTACCTTAACCTTTCCAATATTCCGAGGTGTGTTATCACTTCCTTGGTCGTCCCGGACAGATATCGAATCCTATATGTGGGAATTAATGAATGGACGGGTTATTACTTAGCCCAATACATTTATAAATTACTCTTTAATATTGGTTATCATTAGGGTTATTGTGGTAACTTTACCAAGTCAACCAATGAGTTAAAATGGTCAAATTATCACAAGGGACTAATTTCTACCCTTGGTGTACAAAGAAATTACAATATGCCATTATATTTTGCATTTTTCGCATAGGCACAAATGCTGGCAGATTTGATCCACTAACTTTAAAAATTCATATCTCTTTGTAAAAATGTCCAATTGGAGTGGTTCCAAATTCTATGTGACCCTTATTAAGTCTAGTTTCATGGAAAAATACTTAACTTAGCCAATTGGACGCACAGAAATCCATAATTTCTAGTTATTGGACATTGTTCCAGAATTCTTCAGTTTTACATGACCAAATTTCAAAAATGTGTAACTCCCATCATACACATCCAATTAATCCTTATGACCTATCACATTAAAGGTATATGTCTCTACTTTCAGACTGGAAAGTTTCAGAATTTTTGGACAAGATTTACACCTTGAATTATCACGCACAACATCTACTGTTACACAGGGCATATTACATAACATGTTCATGCACACTTCCAAAATTTCCAAATTGATATAGGAACATCCAAAATTCATGAACACTTGTATACCTACACAATTTTGCCTTATAAAGCCAATGGAAGCATCAAAATTATCAAATTCCAACTCTTTCACCACGTCATACACAGGGCAGAAATGTGACAAATAAGCCAACAATTACCCAACTTGCAATTTAAGTCTCATACTAGTTTTATAAGCCTTCCAAACATCATAAAACACCATGAACACAACCAAAATACCATGAATCTTCATAATCATAACTTGACCAAAAACAGGGCATATTTCACATGGGAAAAATCCTCAACCAACCAACACAATCTATAGATCCAAATGAAGCTAAAGCTCACATCTTGCTCCTCCTTAGGTTCTTTCTTTGTTTCTTGAACTTGTGCTTTTGCAAGATGACTGAAAACACCTCCTCTTGAAATTCTAAAACTATAGAGTTGAAGCTCTCATCAAGAGGAACAATGTTTATGAAGGGTGTTTGAGCTATAGAAGAGATTTACTAGGTGAAAATCAAGCTAGAACTCTTACCTAAACCCTTGTTCTTCACCTTGGCTCTTTCTCTTTCTTCTTCTCTTCACTTGGCTGACTTTGGAGTTGTGTGAGGGAGTGTTTGATGAGTTTAATTCACTCTTCTTCAGCTTCCAAATCACTTGGCCGTATAACACCAAGAGGAAAAAGGAAATATGCCATGTGTCAACTTCCTATGGTTTCTTGCAAAGTTGTGAGTTAATTTTCCAACCATGGTCAAGTTCACTTTGGTTAGTTTTCTTGTCTTCCATTTGCTTCTTTTGATCGTATATGGCTGCCCCAAAATGGTGTCCGTTTAATTATCCAAGTTCTCTTCCAATTCATTTATGTCTTGGTCAAAATTTCCAAGTTACAAGTTTCCACATGTTAATCTTTAATTGGTCAAGAATTTTCTTCTTGAATCAATGTTGACCAACAAGTATATATGTATATTCCCTTTGCTTTTCTATGCCACCGAAAATGTAAAGAAGAAGGAGGGAAATAATAGCTTCTTGCATCTTCAACCATTGCTTAGTCTTTGTTGAAATTGTTGACTTTTCCCAACTTTGATTTTTCCATGGTAATAATACTCCAAATTGGACTTATTAATTACCAACTAGCCATTTTCCCTTTTTAAATTCCTATTTGAACAAAATGATTGGGAATATTAGGAGAAAAATATTTGTTTCTTGTTTTATGGAAAAATTACCGTTTTGCCCTTACATTTTATGATTTATCGAAATAAATCATTTCTTACTCCTTTCCTTTGGTTTGGCCTAATTTTTGACACTTGTATAAGGCCATTAATTTCTTGGGATAATTCTTTCATTAATTTCTTCTTTCATTAATTTCACTATCCATTAGTACACTTAGTCTTTGAGTACTTTTTGGGATATTACAATTCTCCCCCCGTTCATTAAATTTCGTCCTCGAAATTTGTTACACATCTTGAGGCATAAACTCCGGGTAACGCCTTTTCATGTCTTCTTCTGCTTCCCAGGTTGCTTCCCTTGGGGAGAGTCCCTTCCAGACCACTTTCACAAATGGAATGCTTCGGTTTCTGAGCCGTTTTTCTTGTCGATCAATGATTTGTTCCGGCTCTACCACAAAAGTGGAATTCTCTTGCACATCAATATCTTCGTATTCGATAATGTGCTCGGGGTCTGGTTGGTACTTCTTCAATTGTGAGACATGGAATACGTCATGGAGTCTGCTCAAGTTCGGGGGCAGGGCTATTTTGTATGCCACTGGTCCTATTTTTGCAAGAATTTCAAATGGACCGATGTAGCGTGGGCTAAGCTTCCTTCTTTTAATTGCTCTACCGATTCCAGTGACTGGAGATACTTTCAGAAATATATGATCACCAACTTCAAATTCTAGAGGTCTTCTCGTTTTATCAGCATAGCTTTTCTGTCTACTCTGTGCTGCTAGGAGCCTCTTTCTTTTAATTTTAATCTGTTCTGTGGTCTGATCAACTAGATCTGGCCCATACAACCTTCTCTCAGATAATTCTGTCCAGCAAAGGGGTGTTTCACACTTCCTCCCATACAGTGCTTCATACGGTGCCATCTGGATGCTCGAATGATAGGTGTTGTTGTAAGCAAATTCTGCGAGTGGAAGGAAATGATCCCAATTTCCCTTGAAGTCTAATACACACGCCCGTAACATATCTTCCAGCGTCTGTATGGTTCTTTCTGACTGTCCATCCGTTTGGGGATGATAAGCTGTACTGAATCTTAACTTTGTGCCCATAGCTTCATGTAGAGCGGTCCAGAACCTAGATGTAAATCAAGGATCTCTATCAGAAATAATACTCTTTGGTATACCATGGAGTCTAATTATCTCCCTTATGTAAATTTCTGCCAACTTCTCAGGAGAATAACTAGTATTGATAGGGAGAAAATGTGCCGACTTAGTAAGACGATCGACAATTACCCAAATCGCATCATGATTTCGGATTCTAGGTAACCCCACTACCAAATCTATGGTAACGCTCTCCCACTTCCATTCAGGAATTTCTGGGCTTTGAAGAAGTCCTGGTGGTCGTTGATGTTTGATCTTCACTTTCTGACAGGTGAGACATCGAGCCACATATTTGGTTACGTCACTCTTTAGTCCTGGCCACCAGTATTCAGACTTTAAATTTTGATACATTTTGACCACTCCTGGATGAAGTATATATCTGCTCTTATGTGCCTCATCCAGAATTTTCCGCCTCAGATCAGCTTGTGGAGGTACATATATTCGCTTCTTATACCGGACCAATCCGCTACGCGAAAGATCATGATCATGAGTTTTACCCAGTGTGATCATATCTCGAATAGATGTGGCATGTTCATCTTTCATCTGAGCTTCTTCAATTTCTGTTCTCAGATTGTTTTCCTCCTGGCTAACACTAAAGTTAGCAATAAAGACTTCATTGGGCACGTTCATATTCATGAATACTTGGTTTGACAAGTTCAGGTCTTGAAATTCTTCTAGCAATTTCTGTTCTCGTACCATCATATATGCCACCTGTATCGCTTTTCTACTTAGAGCATCTGCAACGACATTTGCTTTCCCTGGATGATATTTAATCTCCAGGTTGTAATCTTTTAGCAACTCCATCCATCTACGCTGTCTCATATTCAATTCTTTCTGTTCATGAAGATACTTGAGACTCTTGTGGTCACAGTATAATTCTACAGTGGTACCATACAGGTAATGCCGCCATATCTTCAAAGCAAAGACGATTGCTGCAAGTTCCAGATCATGAGTGGGGTAATTCAATTCATGAGGCTTCAGCTGTCGAGAGGTGTACGCTACTACTCTGCCCTGTTGCATCAGGACACATCCCAATCCCTGTTTACTAGCATCGCTATACACCACGTAGGTTTCACTAGGATTTGGGATAATCAATACCGGTGCGGATGTTAACCTCTTCCTCAGCTATATGAAGCTCTTCTCACATTTCTCATTCCACACAAATGATTGGTTCTTTCTCGTGAGCTTTGTCAATGGTAAGGCAATTCGAGAAAAATTCAGTATAAACCTGCGATAGTACCCAGCAAGACCCAGAAAACTGTGTATCTCAGCCACAGTTTCTGGTCTCTTCCAGTTTAGCACTGCTTCTACTTTGCTAGGATCTACAGAAACCCCTTCTTGTGAGATAACATGGCCTAAGAATTTGACATCTGTAAGCCAAAACTCACATTTACTCAATTTGGCGTAGAGTTTCTTTTCTCTCAGAATATTCAATACTATTCTCAGATGATTCTCATGCTCTTCTCTACTCTTTGAGTATATCAGAATGTCGTCGATGAAGACTACTACGAACTGATCTAGGTATTGACGAAAGATCCGATTCATATAGTCCATAAACACGGCAGGTGCATTGGTTAGACCAAACGGTATCACCAAGAATTCATAGTGCCCATATCTGGTTCTAAAGGCTGTTTTCGAAACATCCTCTTCTTTGACTCGCAGCTGATGATAGCCTGATCTCAGATCAATCTTAGAGAAAATACTAGAACCAGACAACTGATCAAGTAGATCATCAATCCTAGGGAGTGGATATTTATTCTTGATGGTTACCTTGTTCAGCTCTCAGTAATCGATGCATAACCGCAGGCTTCCATCTTTTTTCTTAACAAATAATACTGGAGCTCCCCATGGTGAAACACTGGGTCGTATGAACCCTTTCTCCAATAGTTCCTCTATTTGCTTCTTTAATTCCGCCATTTCATTCGGTGCCATTCTATAAGGTGCTTTGGATATCGATCCAACTCCTGGCATAATTTCAATAGCAAATTTGACTTCCCGTTCTGGAGGCAATCCACTAATGTCTTCTGGAAATACCTCAGGAAATTCATTTACTATCGGTATATTCTCAAGTATGGTTTCCACTTCTGTCTACGCGGAGAAAAATACCATATATCCTTGGCATCCTCTTTCCAGACATTTCTCAGCTTCAGCTACTGAGAGGAAATTCAAGTTCACACTTGTATTCCTATTCTTTTGCGGATCAGGATACACAAGCCTTCTATTACCGCAGTCCAATAGCACATTGTTTGCCGTCAGCCAATTCAAACCCAATATGACTTCGAGATTATGAAGTGGCAGACAAATTAAATCTACCGTAGACTCATGTCCCATAACATTTACAATACAATTCAAACATGCATTAGTAGTAATTGTCTTGCCACCGACAGGCGTTGAGACAATCAAATCATACGGTAGTTTATGGGTACTCAGTCTTAAGCGTCTAGCACAATCACATGCAATGAAAGAATGACTAGCACCCGAGTCAAACAATGCTTGTAAAGTATTACCATAGAGGAGGATAGTACCTTGGATCATTTCTGGGGACTTCTGGGCCTCCTCATGGGTCATAGCAAAAATTCTGCCTTGCTTTCGGGGTTTGGGCTCCGCTGGTCGGTGTGGACAATCTTTGATAAAGTGTCCAGGCTTCTTACAAGCATGACAAATCAGTTTCCTATCACAAGACCTACCATGGTGTGTCCTACCGCATCGAGAACAGGGTTGCAGTGTTTGGGGGCCTTGGTAGCCTTTCTTCTCCGCTTTGAAGGATTTCTTATTGTCTTCTCGGGGTTTGAACCCTTGCCATTTCCTCTTCTGAGAAGAGTTCCCTCGACTTGCCTCACTGCGGCTGTTGGCATTCTCCATCGCATGCAAGTCTTTCAGATTATTCTCAGTGATCCGACATTCCTCCACTGCCTTGTTGAATTCATCGAACTGTCGTGAGACCAACCTGTCCTTGATCTCATACTTTAATCCCCTTATCAGCATGTCTGAACTCCATTGCTCACTATCTTGGTTGCTTGCGTAGGAAGAATATATAGATAGACGAATGAATCGAGCCAAGTAGTCATCAAAGGTCTCCTCACTGCCCTGTTGAATTGCCAAGAACTCTGATTCCTTAGCAATCCTGACCGACCTAGGGAAATACTTCTCATTAAACTTTTCTTGGAACACTTCCCAAGTGACAGGAATGTTCCGAGCTTGTAAAATCATTTATGTGTTCTTCCACAATCTATCTGCATCCCCTTGCAACATGTATATTGCCATTGGTGCCTTTTTCTCAGTAGGGCACTCCAGTACTCGGAAGATCTTTTCCAACCTCAGCATCCAATTCTCAGCATCTTCTGGGTTAAACCTTCCCTTGAATACCGAAAACTGGTGTTTGTTGAGTTCAGTAATCCAGTACTGTAGTGTCTCTCTAGCAGGTGGTATCTGGTTATTTTGAGGTACGTGAGGCTGGGGTACATGAGGCTGGCCCTCAGGCTGTGGCAGTTCCTCCTCTGATTCACTCTCTTCATTTTCGCTTTCTTCCTGATCACTATCTTCAGTTTCAGAATGCACCCTATCTTCATTTTGTTTGGCCTTTACTTCCTGAAGCTCTTTTCGAAGTTCCAGTATCATAGCCTGTTGTTCTCTCAACATGCCTAGTACTTGTTGTATAGGATCAGGTGGGTTCTGGGGCACTTCTAACTCTATTGCAACCTCTGGGGTTGCTGGTCTATTTCTCGGGCGAACCATGATTTCTTTTCACTATCACAGAGAAAAGATTGTACCATTAATATCATATTGCTATGTATGTACATATATATATTCCTTATACCTAAGTATCCTTGTCAAGAAAGGAACATACATATATGAGTTTGAACAATTATATACTTAACAACAGTGGCTTTACATTTACATTCATAACTCAGGATTGGAGGTAGAATCATAAACCAGCTTCATCTCTAGAGCCGTAAAGTAAGTCATGGAGCCATTACCTTATACTACCTCTCCTACCCCTGGGTTACTATCCAAGAGTTAGTATACCTACTTAGCAATAATTCTAACTTAAAGCCAGAAACTTTGGCTCTGATACCAAAAATGTAACACCCTACTTTTGTACCGTACAAAACAGTTGAAAACATAACTTGATGCCACATGAGAGACCAAAAGCAGTTCTTAATCCATTTGGAATCCCAACTTCACTACAGGGTCCGATCCTATAGTTAAGTGGGTTTTTAAAAGATATTTCAAAACATTTTAGTTGTGGTCTCATTTTCATTTTTCAAATTGTTTTAATTCATTCGGGTCTATTTCTATTTCTTAATATCAGAGTACTTACTGAAGTTCTTAGCGGATAATCAGAATAAGTTCGCTACTAAAAGGGTCCACCTAGTATTGTCACCCGGTTCTAAATAACTTACATCGATTACATACAACCTTCCAGGTTTACAGTTGGTGTATTCCTACCACCATGAGTACTAAGTTTACCAAAATACCATTCAGTATTATATACAGATCCAAAAATTAGATAACCAATAGAAAATAAATTCTAGGTCTTCACTTCTACCCGTCCGTGGCTATCTTCTTCCCATGAGAACTACTTGCCCGTGCTGCAGGTTAGTTATTGGAAAAAAGGTGAGATTCAAAAGAATCCCAGTAGTAACAAATAACACTCATATAAAATACATACGAAGAAACATGCCATAACAGCCACCACATACCAGACAGTTCAATATTCATTCAACATTCAGAGATATGTTCATTCAATAAATAATTCTATTCAAGGACGTACCGTCCCTTCCCACAGCGCTGGGTATTCTATTGGGCCAAAGCCCTTCTCATCTGAATGCTTAAAGGGCAATTCGGCCCGATTGATGTTCACAGTTCAAGTATGTATAATGGCAATAATATGCATGAAGCAAGATACATAGAATATGAGGGAGAAGTTACTACCTTAACCTTTCCAATATTCCGAGGTGTGTTATCACTTCCTTGGTCGTCCCGGACAGATATCGAATCCTATATGTGGGAATTAATGAATGGACGGGTTATTACTTAGCCCAATACATTTATAAATTACTCTTTAATATTGGTTATCATTAGGGTTATTGTGGTAACTTTACCAAGTCAACCAATGAGTTAAAATGGTCAAATTATCACAAGGGACTAATTTCTACCCTTGGTGTACAAAGAAATTACAATATGCCATTATATTTTGCATTTTTCGCATAGGCACAAATGCTGGCAGATTTGATCCACTAACTTTAAAAATTCATATCTCTTTGTAAAAATGTCCAATTGGAGTGGTTCCAAATTCTATGTGACCCTTATTAAGTCTAGTTTCATGGAAAAATACTTAACTTAGCCAATTGGACGCACAGAAATCCATAATTTCTAGTTATTGGACATTGTTCCAGAATTCTTCAGTTTTACATGACCAAATTTCAAAAATGTGTAACTCCCATCATACACATCCAATTAATCCTTATGACCTATCACATTAAAGGTATATGTCTCTACTTTCAGACTGGAAAGTTTCAGAATTTTTGGACAAGATTTACACCTTGAATTATCACGCACAACATCTACTGTTACACAGGGCATATTACATAACATGTTCATGCACACTTCCAAAATTTCCAAATTGATATAGGAACATCCAAAATTCATGAACACTTGTATACCTACACAATTTTGCCTTATAAAGCCAATGGAAGCATCAAAATTATCAAATTCCAACTCTTTCACCACGTCATACACAGGGCAGAAATGTGACAAATAAGCCAACAATTACCCAACTTGCAATTTAAGTCTCATACTAGTTTTATAAGCCTTCCAAACATCATAAAACACCATGAACACAACCAAAATACCATGAATCTTCATAATCATAACTTGACCAAAAACAGGGCATATTTCACATGGGAAAAATCCTCAACCAACCAACACAATCTATAGATCCAAATGAAGCTAAAGCTCACATCTTGCTCCTCCTTAGGTTCTTTCTTTGTTTCTTGAACTTGTGCTTTTGCAAGATGACTGAAAACACCTCCTCTTGAAATTCTAAAACTATAGAGTTGAAGCTCTCATCAAGAGGAACAATGTTTATGAAGGGTGTTTGAGCTATAGAAGAGATTTACTAGGTGAAAATCAAGCTAGAACTCTTACCTAAACCCTTGTTCTTCACCTTGGCTCTTTCTCTTTCTTCTTCTCTTCACTTGGCCGACTTTGGAGTTGTGTGAGGGAGTGTTTGATGAGTTTAATTCACTCTTCTTCAGCTTCCAAATCACTTGGCCGTATAACACCAAGAGGAAAAAGGAAATATGCCATGTGTCAACTTCCTATGGTTTCTTGCAAAGTTGTGAGTTAATTTTCCAACCATGGTCAAGTTCACTTTGGTTAGTTTTCTTGTCTTCCATTTGCTTCTTTTGATCGTATATGGCTGCCCCAAAATGGTGTCCGTTTAATTATCCAAGTTCTCTTCCAATTCATTTATGTCTTGGTCAAAATTTCCAAGTTACAAGTTTCCACATGTTAATCTTTAATTGGTCAAGAATTTTCTTCTTGAATCAATGTTGACCAACAAGTATATATGTATATTCCCTTTGCTTTTCTATGCCACCGAAAATGTAAAGAAGAAGGAGGGAAATAATAGCTTCTTGCATCTTCAACCATTGCTTAGTCTTTGTTGAAATTGTTGACTTTTCCCAACTTTGATTTTTCCATGGTAATAATACTCCAAATTGGACTTATTAATTACCAACTAGCCATTTTCCCTTTTTAAATTCCTATTTGAACAAAATGATTGGGAATATTAGGAGAAAAATATTTGTTTCTTGTTTTATGGCAAAATTACCGTTTTGCCCTTATGTTTTATGATTTATCGAAATAAATCATTTCTTACTCATTTCCTTTGGTTTGGCCTAATTTTTGACACTTGTATAAGGCCATTAATTTCTTGGGATAATTCTTGGGATAATTCTTTCATTAATTTCACTATCCATTAGTACACTTAGTCCTTGAGTACTTTTTGGGATATTACAGGGAAGGCAGCTAGTGTTTATGAGTGGCGATGAAGAAGATCCCAACTACCCTTTAATTAGTCCAACCTACAAATAGTTTAAGTTTACTAATTCTCTACAAATGTTTAAATTTTAGTCCAACGTAATATTATCTTGCATGTATACCTTTGACTACATTACTTCATATTCTATGTAATTCCTCTACTTTGTCATTGAAGAAACTAAATTGACTTAAGTTTTACTGGTTCTCTTGTACGCTGATTAAATATTGACCCTCTGATGTCAATATATAACACATTCGCCTATTGTATTTAAGTATGTTGTTAATGATATATTTTAAAAAAAGGACCCTAAGATGAAAGATCTTTGCTAAATTGACTTAAGTTCTTTCTTCAGAGGCCTTGGAATTGTTTGTGGTCATGTTATTTTCATCAGGCCTAGTATTTAAGGACAAGATGTCCTTTTTTACATTACAACTAGCAGGGGAACATGGAGATGTTTGATTAGATGGTACCAAAAGCAATGAAACATTAAAGAAAATAAACATTATGATCTGGTATGAATCATGGCATAACCTAAAGCAAACCAGATAGTTGTACAAGGTCCATAGAAGTTGAAAAGAAAACATAAAAAAACTTGAAAAATGACAACATAGTAGTCAACTACATATTCCTTACTTTCTCCAGCAACTTCAATGAAATCTGGATCAAAGAACATCATCAAACCTCATTAAGAAATATAAGTACTTAATTACATAATGATGATAAGTCATTCCCATTAACAAAGAATTGAGAAAATTATAAAATATTTGGGATAAAAAATATTTTCTTCAACAAAATTCAATTTTCTATATAGGATGGAAAAAAGATCAACATGACAAATCCACATTTAATAAAATCAGTCTTTACGCCAGCAGCAGCAACACCAAAACAGTGAGAACAGAGAAATAATAAGCCACGAGTATGAAATAACTGAAATTAAAGAAAAAATGATCTGATAAAGAAAAAGACACAGCTGCAATACACAGAAATGTGAACACTCCCATACCTGTTGGCTATGAAGAAGATGTTCGCACTCAAGTTCTTCATAAATGGTTTAACTACGAATAGGTGATAAGGGGCCTAATAAAATGCAACAGCAGAAAATGAGTTGCCAAAATTGTGAATAGCCTGATACTAAAAATTTTAGTAGTTCTAAATATACAAGAGATAGCAAATTTCTTTATGTATTACCTCCATCTGTATGCCCTTACATCTCTAACAAAGAGACTTCAAGGCTTGTGTGGTCTTTTCTCCATTAGCGTTCAGACGAGATATAATCTTAAAGGCTGAGTGAACAATTACGTCAAGTTGAGCTTTCATGTAGTCTTCTACTTCAATGTCACTCTACAGAGAATTGAAATAAGCGACTTTGTTTTTCAAGAAAAATTGTAAACACACCATAGAAAACAGTCATCTGATTACCATTTTTAACAATAACTCCCTTCCACTCCTCCGATCACCACCAACTAACACTAAAAAAAATGCATGGAACCCCCATATCACAATATTGATTGGGTTTTCAAGTTCTGAACTCCAAGATCCCATCATTTCAAACTATGGTCTCCTCAGGTTGAGCTCAGAACAATATATAATCCCTTGTTATAAGGCCTTTCAGAGTTTTCTTGATAACGATAAGGAAGCAAAAATAGCTTTAAAACGCTTAAGGTGGTTTTGTGCCCGCAAGGCCAAGGAGAATATATCTAAGAATATAAAGGTTTTGAGAGACATTGGAGTGCCCTGATCTTCTGTCTCTCTTTTGGTGACTAAATTTATTGATTCAGCATTTGTGGATCATGCAAAGTTTGTTGAATGTCAAGTTTACTTAGGAAGCAAGAGTTGATCCTTCCATATCTTTGTTCATTAATGTTGTTTCTATTTTAACTCGGTTTAAGAAATATGTATTATAAAGACCCGCCTCATATATCCCTTATTACTGACCTTACTCAGAGTAGCAATGCGTAGTTCAGTGGGCACACAGAAATAGCATGAATATACTGATAATATTAATACAATATTGCTTGATTATAATACAAAAGTTTCCCCATCAGGGGTTTACACAATATTTACAGACCTTAATAACTAAAAGGCCTTCAAACAACCAGCAACATTCCTCTTCGTGCATACCTCTTTTATGATCTCAGCACGTTTCCATTGCTCACCTGTCTGAATGGTTATTTGGGAGGAGTGAGATTCGAGAGAATCTCAGTAGCAAACATTAACACTATGCATGCCAGATATATATATGAATGCATGACATGCTTTCCTACACTATTTCATGCCAACATAATGACATACTGCATGCTCGATGTTATGACATACATATGGCCATTGCACAAATATAACAGAGCTTCAACCAATCATACATGTTCCACACAAATAGGCAAAGCAGTCACATAATCAATGCAAGACATACATATCACATACATGCAGAAAAGGTAAGTTCACTATGTTCCATTTCTAAGTTGATTAGTGACGGAAATTCCGTCGCTAATTCGCGATTTTTTTGTAGTGCATTTACTTCTTTACAGTTTGAAGCAGAGGATTTTTCTTCAGTACTCAATAATTAAAGCTTTGAAAATGAAAGGTTTGCTAGAGAGAAACATCTCCTTCTGTTCCTTCATTAGTTATAGTGAGAAAAAGTTTCTTGTGAAATTTGTGAATAGATTTCACGAAATTGTTCCTGAGCTATTGAACATCTATAATGGTTCCTCCTGACCTTTACCTTAAGTTCAGTGATATGTAGTTTCTTGGAGGTTATGATTGTGAATAGACTTCTAGTTATTTTTGGTAACTTCTAATTTGTAGGACTCACATGTGAAGGCTATCAATCAATTTTTTGTTCATCATAATTGAAGCATAAGCCTTCTAATTAAACATATAATTCTATAATACATTTTTTTGGTATATCAAACATGCAAAATTTTGTTGTCATTTGGGGTTCTAATGTGTATATTCATTTCTTTGATGAAGTTACTGACTGCAAAATTTTGTTCCAAAGGAAGATGGTGCATACCCGTTGGATATTTTCCCCATAATCAACCTGCTCATTTTGAGTTTAATATTTTCTGTTGTTTATGCACCATTTTTGTAATAACTCTTAGTTTAGATATTAACATACCAATATTATCCTAAAGATATATTATATCCAATATTATAAGAAAAGATATGTTAGATTACATCCAATCTTATAGGAGAAGTTATGTTAGATATTATTATCATTTGTAATTAGCTAAAATCAGTTTATCTAATTTGCCCTCTTATGGCCCTCCTACTTGTATATATATTGGTGACATACCGACCAGAATAAAGCATTGGAAACAATTCTCATATCTGAATTCTACATGGTATCAGAGCACGTCAGAGAATTCAGAGTGGATGTCTGATCACTAAATGTACGATCGATTCACTCTTAATCGGTCTACACATGTCTGCCACTCGTTGTGACGTTGTTGTCAACCACATAGCCCTTGGGTCTGCACACAGACCCAATCATCGCGTCACCAGAATTCATCACCTCACTACTATCTCTTCGCCAAAATCATCATTCAGTAATCACACATACCCGACTCGACACAACAACAACTAGAAGTAATCTCACAACCTATTCTTTCAAGTTTCGACCATGACAGATGATCAAACCATATTTTGATAAGTTAATTCATTATATATTTGGGGATTTTATCACTATGTTTGGACTTAAATTGCATTCATTATGATTAAAATTGTTTGCATGAAATTAAGGTTAAAAAAGGGCAAAAATATCATATATTTCATTGTTTACCATAATTGATTGGTTTTTGCAACATAAGGGATTATATTTTGGGTTTATTTTCCTTATAGATTATTTTAGAGAAAATTATAAAGAAGGACCCCAAAAATTCTGAAAACTGCAAAATTAATGTTGATGTGAACCAGAGAAAATTACTGAAAAGGTCCCATCATTTTTTAAAAATTCATTTTAGTCCCACAAAACATTTTAACATTTTCAATTTAGTCCCCTCACAAACTTTTGAATTTTTTCAGTTAAATCCCTAGTCAAAACGTAGGTTATATTTGAGACAAGATAAGCTCGATAGACAGAGGAGGCACCACAACTAATATAAGGGGAACCAATGAGCGATTTTGGGAACGGAGAGGTGAGGAAGAGAGACCATTATCACTTGCCTCATTCACTGAGCCACCATCGTTGGCATCTTCTCAGTGCTATGGGAGAAAGAGCTTGATTGGAGAACACATAGTTGGGAAGCCATGACACTTTATGGAGAGGTACAAAGAGGCGATTGGAGTAGGAAGGAGCTACAACCACCATTATCGTCGTCTCACCATTGTCGACCTCCATCAACTGTGAGAAGTGTGTGTGGCCGTGACTTTGAACATGAGAGGGAATCGGAATCGAAGCTCTGCCCTTCACTCAACACCACCGTCACCTTTGACCACAATCTTCTTTTATTCTAGATTTACCCTTTTCTTATTTTCCATTCCATATTCTTCTTCCTCCATTTTCTCCACCTCCATTGACAGCACCTTTACATTCTCCATCAAATTCGTTCCTATATTTATCTGTAATGGGTTAGGTGATCTTTAATCAAGATGTGCTTGTTGTTAAGCTCATGAGTGGTTGATTTCTCTTGAGTCTTGGTGATAGAGAAAGTGGCTAGAGTTTCAATGTGCTACAAAAGGGAGTTCATTAGTTTTCCATTAGCTTACTTCATGTATTATTATGTTCTATTTGAATTGAATTTGTATTGGTATATGTTTGAGACTTAGATGAGTGATTATTTGTTTATGATAGATTTCTCTTGCATTGAATTTTGTATTAATCCACTTGAATTTTGTGTTAAACTTATTTCCTTTTGAATTAATGGAGTTATGCATTCTATGTGATTACTAGTGTGCGTGATGGATTTATTTCAATTGAATGTCACAATTGTACTCTCACCAAAAAGGAAACAAGTGCATTAAACTGATTTTCAAATAAACATCAAATGTTTTTTAACAAATTATCTAAGAGATGACTATGACTGCGATTGTAGGATTAGTCAATAATTAGGTAGATTAGACCTAATACGATTGCTTAGGGCTTTCAATTAGACTCAATTCAAAAGTAACTCCCAAATAATCTTAAGCTAGGAAAGCCACCAACTTTTCTATCAAGACTCATTTCATTATTCATATTTTCAAACTCAATTACATTCATTCATTCACCATTTTTATAAAAATACCAAAAAAACAACAATTTAGTATTTAATTAAATTGCATTACTCTTTTAGTTATTAATTTGAAAAACCAAAACTCCTCTTTCCCCTTGTTTCATTGCATTTGCATGGTATTTATATTACTTAGGAATCAATAAAAGGCTTCTCAAGAAGAGAGAACTATCCTAAGTTTGCCTATATACAATCATTGGTTAATTTTTTATTGTGGACCCTAAGGCATTATGACAAAGGTCTTCATCAATAGAACATGAAGCTTCCTCCATGTTTGTTGGGTTCTCATATTTAGGCTTAGCTGGACTCTATGCTCTAATGGTTCTCCTTGTTGCTGAGAAGCTTACTAGCAAAAACTACAGAGAATGGACTTAATCTATGCTGATAGCTCTCGATAGTAGGGGCAAACTTGAATTTATAATAGGTGAAATCAAGCCACCTCCATCGTCAGACGTCAAGGCGTTCAAAATATGTAAATTAGAAAACTCATTAGTCTCCTCCTGGCTAGTTAATGCTAGGTCTTCATCAATTAAGAAGAGCTTCATGTTTCTCCCTTCAACTCAAGAAATTTGGGAAGCAATTTGAGAAGCATATAGTGATACAGGAAATCGGTCTTGTATCTTTGATATCAAGGCAAAATTGTGTCAGGTAAAATAGGACCACAAATCTCTTAATGATTATTATCTTGAAAAATCAGCTCTAGCTATTTGGCTTTGACTAAAAAAAATGAATGCCTTTATCATTTTCGAATATGCATGTGACATGTAATTTCAACCAGATTTAAAGCAAGTTCCAGAGTGACAACTTAATAGGTGAATATCACACACAACAAAGAAAATCATTATTGATCATATAGACTCAAAAGCTCACAGTCAGGGGCTTTCAAATTCAGCTCATTTGGTCTCAAAATTCATCATCAATATCAACAATCAGTTGTTCAATCATGCTATAAAATCTCTAAACTTAACTGATACATGCTTCAAACTTATATACTTCTTAAAATTATTGAAAAAACACTTGCACAATATTTTTTTTTAGGTCGAACCTCTTTTTTTTAAAAAGATGAAACAGAAAAAAATGCAACTAATAAGATGCGTCTCAAGAGTTAAAAATAACTCTTTACTCTGCCATCATTGCATACCCCATGCATCTAATGGTTTTACTAACTAACTATCTAATGGAGAAACTATGCTTCTTCTTTTTTTATGATCCTCCCCCAACCTAAATCAAATATTGTCTTTAATGTCTTCTAAAGATTAAAGAAGGTTTTTTTTAACAACCTTAACACACAATAAAGTAAACCAAAATGCTAAGAGTAAAACCATAAGATTAAGGAAAGTTACAATCGGAGAGTGGTATCTGGATCCTGCTTCTAACTGCTATCTGAAGATTGCCCACCTATTTGTTTAACTAATGGATCTGGTTTAGGTTTATAGGCTTGCATTTGATCCAGTAGTTGATCCACAGTTGACGCAGAAATTATGGAATGGCGAGTCTCTTGGGATATGAATCTTGTTTGCACAGCATGATCAAGAAAAGACAACAGTTTATCATAAAAACTATTAATATTTAATAATCCTAATGGTTTTTTATGAAAGTTCAGTTTAGCCCAATATGCAATGCTAGAGATCTCATCCAATGTTTCAAAACCACCGAGTAGAGCGATAAAAGCATCAGCAGGTAGAACATACGTCCTATTCATTCAGGTAGGCTAGAAACCTGTAACTCTTGCCCTAAGGAGAAGATGTGATTTTCCAACTCCTTCACCCTTACACATAAACCTTTGCTACCATTAATGGTTGCAGCAATGGTCACACTTGCTCTTAGGCCCTAGATACCTTCCCCGTAGACAAAGTTGATCTTTCTAGCAGCTAATGCACGTCCCAGTTCCTATGCTACAGGTATAAACTCTCCATCCTTTCCCAAGTCAATTTCACCAAAAATGCAGATAGATGTAAATCTACATTTTAGAGTGATACCACTCCTCTCTTTTTCTCTCAGACATTTTGTGTTTTTACAAGTAGAAGATTACATATTTATATTACAAAAACAGCGATAACAAAATCATGCAAATCATACATTTTTCAAAAAAGTTTGAAAAACATTTCTAAACCGAATGACCAGTGGGCCACTGCACGAAGAAATTAAGTAAAGTGAGTAAAGAAAGTCAAAATTTAATGAAAAAAATAAGACATATTAGACAAAAGTAAGATTATGTATAGTAGTTATGATTGTGGCTCACATCTTCCTCTGGTTTAACGTCCAGTAACGGCTTAAACGCTTTCTATGAATCGAGGATTTTCTTCCCATCCAGTTTTATTATAAACTAAGTTTTATTATAAACTGTAAAACATGGTCTTTTAACGTCAGATTCCCAAGACGATAGCGCTCTTTTTCTTTGTTGAATATGTCTAATAAATCAAGAAGAACACGATGAACATCACCACTAGGATGTGTCTCAAGAGTCTGAATGATATCATCTGGTGACTCCTTACTCAGTCCATCCTTTATGAATTTAATTTTATCTTCTCAATTTATAAAAACCATATATTTGCTCCTATAGCGCTGATCACAATTCCATCTTGCATATTTAGGACAGACCTTCATTCTTTTATCTCTTCTCTTTTTGGAGTAAGAGCTTCTTCCCATACCTAGCATAGGTTTAATAAATGACTCATAAATCTCACCTATTAAACGTACCTTAGCTTCAATGATCCAACAGACATCCTCAAGAAGGCCCAAAGCTTGAATGTCTTCATTATTTCAAGTCGACAACTATAGATCTTCTTGAGCACATCTTTAGGAAGAGTAGGGAACGTGTTCTTAAGCTTTACAAGAATTTCCTCCATGATGAGACTAAAATTTAAAGATGCAGTGTTGTGTACTTCAGTGAGTATGAAAGAAAAATGAAAAAGTAAGGAAAATTTTTTTTAGGTTGCCTCCCAAATAGCCGCTCTTCTTTAATGTCTTTAGCTAGACAAAAGCCAAACCAAAAAAAATATTTTTAAAATATTTTTAATTATTTTTTTAAAGTTTAGGACTTACCTGTTGGTTCGTCAAATGTGATGACAGTTTTCAAAGTGTTGAGTGTACTGTCATTATACTCTTTCAGCCTTTACTCGTTCACTTTGAATTTTTGATCACCATCTTGAATCTCCACAGTTCCATATGGCTATACTTGAACCATAGTGAAAGGTCCTGACCACCTTGATCTCAGCTTTCCTAGAAAGAGCTTTAACATTGAGTTATAAACAACACTTTTTGTCCCGGTGTGAACTCTCTCCTCAGAATTCTTCTGTCATGCCACATTTTTGTCTTCTCCTTGTATAACTTGGCATTCTCATAAGCTTGTTGTCTGAATTCTTCAAGCTCATTGAGTTGGAGAAGTCTTTTCTCACCAGCTGCCTTTAAGTCAAAATTTAAAGCTTTTATTCCCCAATATTCTTTGTGCACTTCAGGACTAGTAGATTTTGATACATCTACCGTTCCCATTGTGAATGGTTAATCCATCCAGCTTTCATTCACCACGTTTTTTATTCAGCTAGTCAATATATCTACTCTGTAATAGGTGTCACCTTCATTCGGAAAGGAACAAGCCTTAAAAATGTTAAAAGATACTTGATCATCTTGAGCTCGCAAGGTTAACTTTCCTTGTTGCACATCTATTAAAGTTCTCCCAGTACCTAGGAATGGCCTCCCAAGAATGATAAAAATTTATTGGTCTTCTTCCATGTCAAGTATGATGAAATCAGCTGGAAATATGAGTTTGTGTCCACCTTCACCAGAACATCTTCTAAGACATCCCTCGGATGTTTTATTGATTAGTCAGCTAGAAGTAATGAAACAGTAGTAGGCTTCACCTCTCCAAGACCAAGTTTTCTGTAGACAAATAAAGGCATGAGATTTATACTTGCTCCCAGGTCACAAAGTGCTCTCAAAGTTGCATTGACCTATGGTGCAAGGTATGCAAAAGCTTCCTGGATCTTTCAGCTTTTGTGGTAATTTCTTTTACAGAATGACACTGCACTCCTCAATAAGTGCAATTGTCTCAAATTCCTCCAGCTTACGCTTATTTGAGAGAATATCCTTCATGAATTTTTCATAATTGGGCATTTGGACAAGAGCGTTTGCAAAAGGGATGTTAATATGTAGCTTTTTGAAAACCTCCAAAAACTTTTTAAACTGCTTGTCTAGCTTTGGCTTCACAAGTCTCTGAGGATATGGAATTGGTGGTACATATGGAGGAGGATTATCTGGAAAACTGATTCTTCCTTGTACCACATCATCCTCTTGAGGTTTCTGTGGTTCTTCCTTCTGTTCTTTTTTGCTTTCTTTATTTTCTCCGTCATTCTTCTTTTGAATTACAAGATCTTTCAATTCTTTCCCACTCCTTAATGAAATGGCCTTCACATGCTCTCTTGGGTTTTATTTTAGTGTCACTTGGAAGAGTACCTGATTATCTGGAATTCAGCATATTTGTAATTTGGCCCATTTGGATCTCTAAGTTCTTTATTGAGGCTTCGTGGCTTCTGAGTGTTATGTCAGTCCTAGCCATGAATTGAGATGTATTCATGGTTAGTTGAGCCTATTTGGATCTCCACATTTACTTTTTGTTGTGGTGGATTTGGTGGTTGAAGAGCTTATTGCTGGTAGTTCCCTTACGGCTTGAACAAATTTTGATTATTCCTCCAGCCAAGATTGTAAGTGTTTAAGAATGGGTCATTTCTTTGATTTCCAATCTAATGAGCTTGCTCCGACTGAGAAGGAATGGATGAGTGTCCCTCTTGACTTTGCGTACTCATATGAGGTCTTCCATATCGATTACAGGTTTCATAAGGAGTACTGATTGCATTTGCTTGGCTTGTCAATAAGCTCACTTGCTTGGATATAGATGCAACTTGGGAAGATAAAGTTGTAAGGATATCCAGCTCATGCACTCCAAGTACCTTCTTTGAATTGTGATGTTCAGAAGGCCATTGGTATGCATTGGCCGCCATCTCCTCAAGTAGATTATAGGCATCGTCTAGAGTTTTTCCCATTAAAGATCCTCCAGCTGTAGCATCTACAAGAGTTCTGGTGATATGTGTCATCCCATTATAAAATATTTGCAGTTGCCACCAATCTGGTAACCCATGATGAGGACATCTCCTTAGCAACTCCTTTTATCTTTCTCAGGCTTCATAGAGCCTTTCTAGTTCATGCTGGGAAAATGAGGTAATTTCATTCTTTAATTTAGCAGTTTTTCCTAACGGAAAGTATTTCACCAAAAATTTATGTGCCAAGGCATCCCATGTAGTTATACTTCCCACTGGTAAAGAGTGTAACCAGCTCTTAGCCTTATCCTTGAGTGATAAAGGGAAAAGTCTAAGTCTAATGGCATCATCAGTAACACCATTATGCTTGAATGTGTCGCATATTTCTAAAAAGCTAGCTATATGTGTGTTAGGATCTTCTGTTGATAAACCACAGAACTGATTTGCTTGCACTATTAGGATAATTGCAGGCTTGATTTCAAAATTGTTGGCTGCTACTGGTGAGTTTCTGATTTTAGAAGTTGTTTCCATGACTATTGGTGTTGCATAGTCACGGAGTGTTTTGGTATCTGCTACTTCTCCTTTCGGATTTTCCATTGAATTAATTGAAGTAGACTGCTTTTGAACTCTCCGATTTCTTCGACAAGTTCTCTCGATCTCAGAATCACAAGATTGTAATTCAGTCTTCTTCGATATGGTCATGTACTAAGCAAAAGCCTGAAAAGAAACACAATACACCAAAAAGAAGAAAAATGTAATATGAAGACCAAATTAGTATTAAAATTACTTAGTATTGATATTAATGACAACAATCCCTGGAAACGGCGCCAAAAACTTGTTACGAGTGTAGAATAGTGTATTTAGAAAGTGCAAGTATACACTGTCAAAACAAGTAATATAGAAGTGAGTAGAGTATCGTTCCCACGAGGATTGATCACTAAGTACCAAAATTGGTAATCTTAGTACTATTTAGTCGGTCGATTAGTTGTGATTGAGATTGTAAAATAAAAATGATGAAATATGAATACAAGGAATATGAAGACAAATATGAGAAAAGGCCCTAGGGATTAGATTTCACTTAACAAATTTCAGATTGAATCACTTATCTATTCTAGTCCAATTTATTCCACATGATTGATAATTGAGTTTCCCTAATTTATTTATTAGCCTCTTCCAAGGTCAAGTAATTCTATAATTTATTGCTAACCTAATATATTCCTATATGAATTTAAGCAACTAATCATGCATTAAGATTTATATAACTCATTAAGACTACACAACCTATATGAATATATTCCTATTTCATATGCAAATTATGGTTTTAATTATAGGATCCACACACATGCATCTCCTTCCGATCTCAACATGCATATTAAAATCATTCAAAAGGTGGCCAATCAATTGAAAGCATTAAGAACAATAATTAAAACTCAATCATGAAGAAAAAATTAAAATTAGATTCATTATTAAGCTATGTCATCACCCTAAGGAAATGAAAATTAGCTCATAATGAAATTACAAACGAAACCAAAATAAATTAAAAACATCATAAACATTACATAAAAAATTAATTACAAAAACATAAAAATACAACTACAAGATGCATGAAAATAGAAAATCTAGCCTACCATATAGGAGGTAAAACCTTCTATATAGGTGGCAACCTATACCATCCATAAAGGAGGACTACATAAGCTTTCCATATAGGAGGTAAAACTATCCATGTAGGAGGCATGCAAGAAGTAAAAAAAATGGAAGAAATAAATTTTAAAATAACAACTCTCTCTCTCTCTAAAATAGAAGCTCTCTCTCTCTCTCTCTTCCTTCCTTCACATTTTAGTATGCCAAGAACCTCTATTTATAGGCTTCAATTTTCGGGGGTGCTACAGTAACTTGCAACAGTACTACAGTAACTTTGCTACAATAAAACGCACTGGAATAGTGAAAACCCACTTCTGCACCGACGTACTTCTACACCAACTGCTATAGTACCGCTACAATGAAATTCATATTTTGCTACAGTTAATCCGTATATGCTACAGTACCGTATGAATAGTATTTTGCTACATTGTCATCCCTTTAAATACCTTTTCAATGTCTTCTTAATATGGTGTTGTACAGCCTGTCAGAAGAAAATCATTATTTATTTAACCATTACACCCAAATTCATTATATTAAACTTAAATATCGTCCACAAAATCATCATATAAGGAAAAATAAATATGCAAATATTTTACTCATCAATGCATAAGTAAGGATCCTCAGTCAGGATCCCTTACCTTCGGTACGTGAAACTTACTCTATTATACGTAATGAAAAGGGAAAACATAAATCCATGCTCTATAACAATCCTACTATTATTCCTCCTCTTTTTAAGACCTCGGCCCTTGCTACCCATCCCACGAAATCCAAAAAATACCAAAGGTCGTCCCTTTTATAACCATTGTAAGAAATAAGGACACACTAAGGATAAATGTAGGGATCTACATGGCAAACTAGCTAATTGGAAACCAAGAAAAGGGCGAGGGAAAGGCTATGTTGCTTAAACTTCCAGGAGTGCTGAACCTCCTCCTCTAGGCAATCGACTAAGTAAGATTCTAGAAATGATGATAGCATTACAAAATACAAAACAACCCACTACTACGGTTTTTAATAAAGCTAACAAAACAACATGCATTCACCTTTATCGATCATAGAGCTCTTTGTTGCATCTTCCTCGGTTACTCAAGTTCCCAAAAAGGATACCGATGTTATGACCTTGACTTCAAGCGCCTCTATACTACATGTAATGTTACCTTCTATGAAACAGAACCTTATTACACCCTGTCTACAATTCAAGGGGAAAGATAATGAATCACAGACATTACCACCTCCAAAAAAATGACCTAATCTTTATTGATTATATCCCTAGCCAAATAGAGCCTAACCTTGATAACTCTGATAATTCTGATAATCCTGAAAATGTGCTTGAGGAGGGAGAAGAGAATGTCCAAGGGGAAGACACAAACAAATGGCTAAGACTTATATATGATGACATGAGACAGGTAATGAGCCTCAGACTATTAGCACTTACCAAGAATCATAACTGGTGGTAGGTCAGAAAGAAGCAGTAATGATGGAAAATTCTTATTTTGATTTGCCCATTGCAGTACAAAAGAAACCTAGATCATGTACTCGATATCCTATTGAGAAGTTTGACTCCTATAAGGCCCTTTCCTTAAATTATCGTGCATTTGTCTCTCATCTTGATAACATCAAGGTACCAGACATCATTGATGAGGCCATGGCTATACAAGAGTAGGGGCAAGCAGTTATGGAATAAATGGAAGCACTTAAACGTAATGGCATGTGGGATGTAGTAGATCTTCCTTAAGAGAAGAAATACATGGGTTGTAAATGGGTATTCACTCTAAAGTACATATTTGATGGAATTTGAAAAATACAAAGTGAGACTAGTTGCAAAATGTTTCACACAGATTTATAGAGAGGATTATACTAAAACATTTGCACCAGTAGCAAAACTTAATACAATCAAAATACTAGTCAATCTAGATTGGGACCTACACCAGCTGGTCGTAAAGAATGCTTTCCTCAATAGAGAACTCAAGGAAGAGGTGTATATGAAACTGCCTCTAGGGTTTCTAAGGAAAAGAGTTGGTCAAGTTTGCAAACTAAAATGATCATTATATGGGTTGAAATAGTCACCATGAGCATAGTTTGATAGATTCACTCGAGTTCTAAAACAACAAGGATATACCCAAGGGCAGAGTGATCATACTTTGTTCTTTAAACACTATAAAGCCAAGGTAGTTATACTAGCAGTATATGTCAATGATATTGTCCTCACAGGTAATGATGACATCTAAATTAGCCAGATCAAGAAAGATCTTGCTCGAGAATTTCATATTAAAGATATTGGAGAAATGAAGCACTTTCTTGGAATGGAGGTTGCCCGATCAAAACGAGGAATCTATATCTCTCAAAGAAAGTACATCCAAAATCTCCTAAATGAAACAAGAATGTTGGGTTTGGGCCTAGAGACATGCCTATACGAGTTGATAAAATTAGTGAAGAATAGGACCTTAGCGGCAGTGAACCCTATCAGGCTGTGGCAATGATTCTGGCATGGTCTTGAGCTTGATCTTCTGGCTTGGCGGTCGGTTTAGGTCTTCTTTTCTTCTCCATCTCCGTCAGAGTGGGAGTCATAGTTGCAGTCTGGCAACTTCCATTGAAGTCCAACAGTGTGTTTGCCTCCAGTTTTGGACAGGCTTGAGCAGTGGGTGGCATATCTGCTCGCGGTGCTCTGTTTCAATTTGCTTGGTATTGAAGTCTCTATCTCCAGTTGAAGCTCGTGTGGTGGTCAATCTACTCAAAGTCACCGTGATATGTTTTCCTGGTAAGGTATCTTCATTAACTAAGCTCTCTCCCTGTACCTAAAGTTATGTAGGTGTTGATAGTCGACTGTAAAGGGTCATGTGTTCCCCTTCATCGTCATTCTATTTCTTTTTTTTTGTGGATCTCTGGCCATCGTTTCTGTAAGTGTTATGTTTCAGCTTGCCTAGCATTGAGTATCTTATGAGTATTCTATTTTTTCTGGGGTGTCTCTGGCCATTGCTTATTGGGGTTCAATTTCTTAGTCTCACATGTTTAAAAATCCTCTATTATAGCTTGATGAGTTTTTTTCCCTTAACCTGTGCTTTATAAGTATGTTATGAGTATTCTGATATTGAAGAAATCGTTATTCATAGTGCACCTACGATGATACAGTATTGTACATCCCTGTGGCTTCTCTCCAATTAAAGACACCAAAGTTCTCATTTTAACTTTCACTTGGTGACACTTTCTTTACCATTCCAAAAGCATTGAAATGTTCAAAAAGGCGTGATGGTGAAATTTAAAAAGGTCTTTCTTTTCCTTTTATTTACTATGTTATTTTTTTCATGGAAGTATTGAACAGCAATGGGGTTCTATATAATGTATTTTATCTTGCTTTGACCTGAGAGTATAGTTTGTGCAGGGGTCATATATTAGTTTTTGTTGTTGTTGAATGCTCGTTGTTTCAAGTGCGCCTTGTTTACATTCTTTATGTCAAAAGTATTTTGTGTGATTTTTGTATGAACATGTAATTAACCTAAAGTTTAGGTGCTATGATGCTTAGAGCTTAGGAATACATTATTCCCAGGACCTCGAACTTATAGGTGGTTAAATAAAAAGGGATATTTTTCTATCTGATTATTCCTAGAGGCTTTGAAGTTTTTTCCTCTTTTGTATTTGACCGTTATTGATGCATATAATGGTCTGAATAATATTTTCTGATAATTTACAATGAATAAATTTCATTTAATGTTTGTACATGGACTGTGAGCTGTGATGGCCATATGTGTATTTTTTTTTTGTTATATCTGGTGTGTGTTATATATGACATTTTTTGTATAGAAAGATGGACATAAAAGCTATATAGGATTTAGAGTCAACAAAGATATTTATCAACGCATGCACAGAACAAATATACAAAAAAAGAAAGCAATGGGCTAACATTTACAAAGATTGAACGGACGAATATTATTTCTACATTCAAGCAAAGACTAGGAAACAATACGGGAAGAAAAAATTAAAGAACAGATTAGATATCATAAGAAAAGATCTGAAGATTTGGGACTCCTAAATCAAAGAGACCGGTGTGGGCTGAGACCCTGTTATGAATAATGTCGTTGCATCGCCCAAGTGGTGGCAGCAGAAAATACGGGTAAAAAATTTTCAGTATAACTTACAAGTTTCATTAGTTTGGTTTTCTATTTGCCTACTTGATAGTGGGTATGTAATTCATTTAAATGTTCATTTTGATTCATTTTACTTGTATGCATGCAGGAGAATTCTGGATATAAGAAGTTTAGGTACTCATGCCTAAAGCATGAAAGGGAGTTAAGAATAATATTCGAGGATGTCGTGGTGATCGGAGAGCACATTTTCTTACCCTCTTTCACACAACCTCAGACAAATGAGGAAGATGAGGACGATGTGTACAAACCCACGATGGATGAAGAAGGCTTTGGGGCAACGAGGATGAGCTTTTTGGTGCTAACCTTGCATTTAGTATAGGAGTGACAGATGAAATGGAAAGCGTTGGATTAACAACATCAACACCATCAGAGACTGGTCCCAATGCATCTGGAAGCCAACAGAAAAGGAAGAGAGGTAAAGGGTCTACTAAGAGCAAAAAGTATAAAGTTTCGGCTTTAAAGCAAATAGCTGATGCTATCAGTGTTATTGCTAATATATCTTTGGATAGAGCAGCGACCTTAACTGGAAATAAAGAAAGTAGCATCCCAGAGGTTATAAGATATATGTTGTCCCTTGAGGAAGTAAAGTGTGACAAAGAGTTTAAAGTTCGGTGTATGCAAGCTCTGGAGGCCGAGGCACGTCAGAAAATGTTTGTGTCATTAAAAGGAGACCCTAAGTCTTGATGACATGGTTGCGTTTTATCGTAGACAATCAATAGCTCCAATTGAACTTGATGTCTGGACACTTGAATTAAGACATTTTAGTACCTTTTTTTCCATTTCGGTTTAATTAACCTGTCATTTATAATGGTTTTTTATATAGTTATTCATATCATATGTTATTTTTTTTAAATCGTACTGCTCACACCGCAATTTCACCACAATCACAGGTAAATCAATGGTAAATCATAACAACCACAACATGTTGCAGGGGATAGAGGAAGATGAAGATTGTGACGACGCTTCAATTATTGTGGCTGAGTTAGATGAGTATGAACAATTATACACGTTGCTTTGTTAATATTTGGTACTATATGTGTGCAAAGAACCGTGTAGAACGAGTAAGCGAATAGGTCACTATTAGGTGCAATAAATGTTGGCAAGTGATGGTTCAGGATGTCATGATATATTTAGAATGGGAAAACATGTATTCTACAATTTATGCAATAAGTTGGGTGAGCATAAGTTAAGAAATTCTAAGAATATAGGTGTTGAAGAAATGGTTACGATGTTCTTGCTCACTATCGAACACAGAGTAGAAAATAGGCTAGTATAAGAAATATTTCAACATTCGGGTGAAATTGTAAATAGGCAACTACACATAGTTTTAGAGGCATGCCTTAATCTTGCAACCAAAATTATTAGGCCATGCGATCCCGAATTCCGTCGATGTCATCCAAAAATAAGAAATGATAACTGATATCTCCCATATTTTGAGAATGCCATTGGAGCTATTAATGGTACTCATATCAAGTGTGTGATAAGTGGACCAGGTCGAGATAAATTTATCTGGAGAAAGGGATATTCCACACAGAATGTTATGGTTATTTGTGATTAGGATATGTGTTTTACATTCGTGTTAGTAGGATGAGAAGGTTCAGTACATGATGCTCGTGTATTTCACTATACTATCTCAAATCCCGCCATGAATTTCCCCCATCCACCCCAAGGTATATTTTCGTATACTTCAATTATATTTCTTTGTCTTCATTTCACTTTTCAAATAATCTCACATTTACAATGATTTTAACACTTGTTAGACAAATATTATTTGATTGATGCTGGCTACCCAACACCAGTTGGATATCTTGGTCCATACAGATGTGAACGTTACCACCTCCTAGAATTCAGGAATCGGGGGGTTTTAGAATCATAATGAGGCCTTTAATTTTTATCATTCAAGCTTGAGGTGCACAATAGAAAGGACTTTTGGAGTATGGAAAAATAGGTTTGAAATATTACAAAAAATGTGTAAGTACAACTTCGACACACAAGTCTGCATTGTCTGTGCAACAATGACTATACATAATTTCAGTAGAAGAAATTCTCAAACTAATGTGGACTTTATGTAAGTATAAAATGAAAATATAGTTGATGTAGATAATAGTCAAAATCAAGAGCCATCGTCGACAAATTATATTTGGCTATTTTCAATCCAAATGAATCATGTTCATGATACCATCAAGAACCAAATTGTACGGGACATTTGATCTGATAAGTTCTATTATATTTTACTTTATCAAAAACTTTAAATTTGTATCATTTCTAATGTATACGCATATTTATTGTTATTTTATTATGTATTTTACCATTGCCAAATTTTCCAAATTAATATTTTTCACTTTTCATAATTTTGCAATTTTTTCTCTCTAAAATATCACAAAAGTCACTTATACAAAAGCCAAACTAAACAACTTTTCACTTTCATAAAAGCACTTATCCAATCATCAATCCAAACATTAATCATTTTACACAATCTTATTTTTCCCCAATCTTAAGATTTCATAAGTCAGATTAAACAAAAGCCACTTTTCCCACTGCTATTCCAAACACACTCTAAAGGCTTCCACCAAACCAAAACACTCTTATACTGTAAGGAAAATGCTTTATTTCTTCATATGAGGAGGTTTGATGAGTGTTTAGTAGCTTTTGAAACTATGGTTTCAGAAGTTATTTTCCGTAAATCGAGATAAAACTCTTTTCACATACTTACGTCGTAAATCGAGACAAAACTCCTCTCATATACTTATCAAAACCATAGATCAAGACCAAAACCATGTGATCTACAGGCCACAGGTTTAAATTCTGAAAATAATCTCAGCGCTTACAGGGGTAAGGCTTGCGCATCTCACCCTCCCTAGACCCCACTTGGTGGAAGCCTTATGAGCTGGGGCCGTATTTTTTTTTAACTAACCTTGCATATGTAAAGGTTGCTGCTTGTCACAAAAAAAAACCCTCAACGCTAAGGGGTAAGGCTTTGCACATCCCACCTTCCCCAGACCTCACTTGGTAGGAGTCTTATGAGCTGGATTGTCTTTTTCTTTTAACCAACTATGCATATGTAAATGCTAAGTATAGGGTTGTGACTTGTACTTGTGGTGCAAGTCCATTGCATTTATGGAAAATTGATTTTCCGTGTCGTGGAATTTTGTATGGCATAAATTAGTCAGTATATAGATGAGTTTACATATATTTTGATGGATTGTTTGAATTGATTATGCTTTTGGGACTTAGAGTGTGTTTGGATATAGCTTTTAAGAATAGTTTCTGGAGAAAAAGTTAAAAAAAAGTGATTTTTTTAATAGATTATGAGAAGAATAGATTATGGGGAAAAAGTAATTTTGATAAAATGAGAGTGTTTAGGTATTGGGTTGGGAATAACTTTTTTTAGTGGTCAAATTACCAAAAATGACATTAGCTTTTGTGATAATTGCATATAGAGTATAAGGTTATATTTTATTAACAATAAGAGAAGAAAACTCCTAACAGTGTTAGATCAAATTTAACGATTTTGTTAAATTTGCACCCTTTTTAATTATTCATTGTTATTTTTGCACCTTCCAAAACTTATTTGTATTAGACGCCCCTTAGGAAAAGCTTGGTTCTTAAATTTACATCTTAACCTAATATTTAACATTAAATTTCTTAATAAATACAAAAAATGAAATAAATTTGTCTATATATGATATTAATTAATTTAACTAATTTTTTTAATATAGTAAAAAATAAAAAATTTTAATTAAATTTTTAAATTTTTTAAATTAAATTTATAGGATAGATGAGAGAGAATTTCGAGAGAGAAAAAAAGAGGAGAGAGAGAGGGATGTGGGTCCCATAAGGCTTAAAAAAGCATCGTTTGTTTCGTGGGGCCCACCAAAAGGAGAGATGTATAGAGCCCACAAACTAAGAAAAACAAAACAAAAGAAGTGTTTCCCAAAACCATAATTTTGGGATAAAAGCATGGTTCCTAAGAAAAATATGTGTGTTTGACTAATTTTTCCCAAAACCATGATTTTAAGAAACATCTAAACACACTTTTAGACTTTGCCTTATGGATGGTAGGAGCTCAGTGTGGACTTGCATTGGTAATTTGAGTTGTGCTTCGCATAATAGGTCTTGATTGGTCAAATTCTGGGGCAGTGTGTTATGGGTTTGGATTGTGCCATATTTGTGATCTCTATATCATTTGAATTTTGTTGGTAAAGGCTTCATGATAATAATACTAAAAAATTGTTGGAATGGATTTTAGAGGTTAGTTTGGGCATTTTGTTTTCAAAAGTGTACCGTTGGGCTTGGGGTGTTTAAATTTTGTTTCAAAAATCTTAAGGGGTTGATTTTTGGTCCATGCTTGAGTTCTTAGGTTGCCTCCATGGTCTATCGATCCAAAGTTATGTCGGAAATGCAAATTTATCCTAAATGATGATTATGAAATTATTTAATCCCACGATTAGTAATAAAGTTTCGAACTTTTTTCAACGGTGTTAATAATTATAACCTCACAGGTCAACAAAAAAAATTGCAACCTCCCCAACCGTATTATCTTATAAATTTTATGTATAGACTTTGTAAAGTAACAAGAGGTTCGATTCTCAACTCTTGTACAAAAAAAACAATAATTTTTGTTGGGAGGAGCTTGCTATTTGCCCTCTGCACTTCAAGTACCTTGAGGATAAATATCTTGAACGTAAAGCATCATCTTTCTTTGTTTTAAGAACTACAAATCATTTTTTTCCAATGTTTTATTCACCTTGTACTAAGGCATTCATCTCAATGGTATCCGTCTGGTGACACCAAGCTGCAAAGGTTATGAATTTGATCTTGTTAGCTTCAAGTTGTTGTTATTACTAGACGTAGTTACTTAGCACATGATTAGTTGTGTAATTAGTTATAAGATTGTTCAGATGGTTGTTAATAAAATGGCACGTCATTGTCTACGTGGCAATCACTGAAAAGAGTTACGACTCTTATATAATGTAACACTTTTGACTCATAATAATCAGATTGGAGCTACATAGCTTATTATATTTCTCTTTGAATTGTGGTTTTTGTCATGGTATCAGAGCTAGCAGCCACCATTGCTTGTCTTCGATTACCACTAGAAATCGATTAGTTGACATTACTAGCAAAGAAATCTTCGTTATCGAATCGATTACTCTGTGAAAAGAAGATCACTATCTGCCTCGACGATCACAATTTTCTATTGTGGAAACAATTCATCTATCTTATGGTACCGAAGCTGTTTAGAATAGCGGTTGGAACTTCCAATCGTGCTTTTCAATCGTAATTTACGGTATACAAGGTAGCTTTTACGGTCTACGAAGTATCTTTTACGGTCTATGAAGTAAATATGTGGAGGAGTTTTATCTTAATTTACGTGAATCGGGCTTATGCTTACCAAACATTACACCATCTTCACCACTTCCTCGACGGTACGATCCATGCTCCACCGACTCAGATATGTGGTGATTTTCGGTGATCTTGTTCCAAATCTGGCATTTGAAGAGTTTGAGTTACTCGACTCTACCTTAGATTCATGGCTCCTTGCATCCGTTACTCCTTTGATTCTGCCAAAACTTGTTGGATTGCACACAGCTGCTCAAATTTAGGGTAAACTTGTCAAACTTTATTCCACTAAATCTAATTCCAAGATATTACTCTATTAAAATCAGTTAAGTACTCAAAAGAAAGGTTTGCTGAGTATGCGTGAATATTTGGCAAATATAAAATCAATTTGTGACCACTTAGCTGTAATTGGAGAAAAGGTTGATGAATCTGCTCAAATCTCCTATATTCTCAATATCGCCTTACGACGGAATTTGATGTTGTCATTACGGTTATTAATGCGACTCGGCCTCGCTTTGATATGGATGCAATTGCTAACATGTTGATATGCAGAGGCGCAGCAAAAAACGTTTCTAACAAATAGTGCTCTAATATAAGCACATCATACCTATTCGGATGATGATGCTAATCCTACACTAGCTTACTATTCTCAAGCTCCTTATACTACTAAAGGTGGTCATCATCCACCTGGTGGTCTTAGTCAAAATTTGTTTCATGGTAGTGGTAGTCGTGGAGCTCACCGTGGTCATAGCGGTGGCCGTTAGTAGGTGTTTGGAATAGTGATTGGAACCTACTTTTCAATCGTGATTTACGGTATACGAGGTAAGTATATGAGAGGAGTTTTGTCTCGATTTACGTAAAAGCACATATAAGTGCTTTTCAATCGCACTTATAATCGACCTCAGTGTCAAATATGCTCCAAGATAGGTCATATCGCTCGCAATTTGTTATTATAGGTACGAGTTCAATTCTTCTATTCCTCCATCTTTTGAGTCTAGTGCTTACTAAGCTTATGGTGCTCTTCTAATCATTCCTCTACACCTTCTAATGCACTTGCTTCTGCTACTGCAGAGGATCATTTAGACATTCACCACCATTAACTCAGAAACCATCTACCTCGAGTTCAAGTGTTGTTGACTCTTCTAAGGCTCAACCCTCTGATGATGCTGCGGCATCTACTTTGGCTCAGGCATACATAGCTACTCCTGCATCAATTTCTTACTCAGCTTGGTATTTTAACTTCGGTGCGACTCAGCATTTCACCTATGACCCTACTACTGTGAATACTCTTGCTTCAGGAACATCTCATGGTGCTGTGAAAGTTTGTATAGGTGATGCAGCCGAGATTACTCGTATGGGGGAGTCTGCTCTTGATCAATTTTGCATGCCACGAAGTTTATGTGCTCGTCATATCCTTACACATAGGCCTGAAGTCTCTGGTCTCTATCCCGTGAATACAACCTCAACTCAATCACTCAATTTGTCTTTGGATGGTGCTCAAGCTTACTCTGCTGAAGTACATGATTCTTTGTCCCTCTAGCACTATAGGTTAGGATACCCATCTTTAGATACTATGAAGAGTATTCTCTACAAATAGAATTTCTTTTTCTTTCAAAGATGTATCTACTCTATGCAATGCTTGTCAATTAGGAAAGAGTCACATAGCCTTTTACTTCTTCAACACAATATATTAACATAGTGATGGATATTTGGGGTCTTACCCC
The DNA here is from genome assembly GCA_037074505.1 of Albizia julibrissin. Classification (NCBI taxonomy): domain Eukaryota; kingdom Viridiplantae; phylum Streptophyta; class Magnoliopsida; order Fabales; family Fabaceae; genus Albizia; species Albizia julibrissin. The sequence goes on along the minus strand of CM073484.1, from coordinate 18,444,112 downwards.
CTTTTTCTCACATGGCTTTGCTTATTATCGAATTAATAGTGATGGATATTTGGGGTCCTATCCCCTTTCTCTCATATGGCTTTGCTTATTATCATGCATTCGTAGATGCTCATAGCCGCTTATCTACTAAGACTTAAGTCTCAGGCTCTTGATAAATTTATGGAGTTTAAATAAACTGAATAAGAAAATAAAAGCAATACAAAGTGACAATGGTAGTTAGTGAGTTTGTTGCATTCAAATCCTTATTAACTGAGCATGGTAGTGAACAGCGTTTCTCATGTTGAGGCAAAATTGTTCAATGAACTGTCAATGTTGGTTAAATGTTTTTATAGGTAACATTACTCTATTTTTTTAAAACTTTCTGGAATAATATGAAAGATAAGAATGGCTATTGCATTTGACAAAAAAAATTAGGATAAATTTTCCCTTTAACCTAATTATAAATACTGGAATTTTTTATGTATTTTATATCAATACTAAACACACTTATTTATTTTATATTTTTTTAGCGGGTAAGCTAATATCACATTAAAACACAACGCCAGTTAATGTTACGGAGTAAACACTCAACAATACAAACGACGTCGTTTTCAGGTTGTGCGGGCGCCTATTTCTCTTCTGTTATTCCAGCTGGGAAGTGGGAAGCTCCCTCGGCGACGGCGACCTTCAGAATGCGACCGCAGAGTTCGACGGATTGAACCACAAATTGGCTGAGTTTCTCAGCGCCATTCATAATAACTCCCCAATGCTTACTTTTCTCATTACAAGATTACCTTCATCACTATCTTTGAAGAGTAGGATTCAACTTGGTCTCCTCCATCATAATGCTTCCCACATTTTCAATTCCTTCTCCTCACCTTCGACATTGTCTGAATCAAATCAAGGAAAACGAAAACTAAGAGGAAGCGAATCGTTCACTGTTTCGTATCTCATGAGTTCGCTGGGCTCGTCCCGCAAAGTAGCTACTGAAGTATCAAAAAAGGTTCAATTGAAAGACCTAATCAACCCAATTCAGTGCTTAATCTTTTTAGGAGCTATGGATTCTCTGATACCCAGATATCTACTGTCTTGAAAATGCATCCACGAGTGCTTTTGTCTAAACCTGAGAAGACACTTTTGCCCAGGCTAAGATTCCTTCAGTCAATTGGGTTTTCAAGTTCTGAACTCCAAGATCTCATTATTTCAAACTATGGTCTCCTGAAGGTGAGCTTAGAACAATGTATAATGCCTTGTTATGAGGCCTTTAAGAGTTTTCTTGATGACGATAAGGAAGCAAAAATAGCTTTAAAACGCTTAAGGTGATTTTGTTCCCGCAAGACTCTGACAAATATAGCTCAAAATATAAAGGTTTTGAGAGATATTGGAGTGCCCCAATCGTCTGTCTCTCTATTGGTGGCTAAATTTGTACATTTAGCATTTGTGGATCATGCAAAGTTTGTTGAATATGTGAAGTTTGCAAAGGAAGCAGGAGCTGATCCTTCCAAATCTATGTTTATTAAGGCTGTTTCTGTTTTATCTCAGTTAAAGAAATCTACATGGCAGTCAAAACTGGATATCTTCAAGAAGTATGGTTGGACCAGAGATGTCACTCTTTCGGCCTTCAGCATATATCCACAATGCTTGACGCTGTCTGAGGAGAATATCACAAAGTCAATGTCATTTCTTGTGGATGAAGTTGTATGCCATTGAAAGATATAGCTAGACGCCCAAGTTTACTTCATTATAGTTTGGAGCAGAGGATTATTCCTCGATATTCAGTAATTAATGTTTTGAAAAAGAAAGGTTTGGTAAAGAGGGAAATCTCCTTCATTTCCATTGTTAGTTATGGTGAGCAAAAGTTTCTTGAGAAATTTGTGACCAGATTTCACGCCAGTGTTCCTCAGCTATTGAACATCTACAAAGGACCTTCAGGACCTTTACCTCAAGTTCAGTGATATGTAGTTTCTAGGAGGGTTTAATGTGAACTTTAGACTTCCAGTTATTATTGGTAACTTCTAATTTGTAGGACTCACATGTGATGGTTATCAATCAATTTTTTTTCATCATAATTGAAGCGTACGCCTCCTAGTTAAACATGTAATTTTGTAATACATTTTGCTGGTATCTTTGTTCTTGCTGTCATTTGGGGTGCTAATGTATGTATTTAATTCTTTGAAGAAGATGCTGACTGCAAAATTGTATTTCGAAAGAAATGTTCCTTCTTGAATCAACCTGCACACATGGAGTTTAATCTTTTCTGTGGTTTATGCATCATATTAAATTATTTGAACAAGTGTTTCTGGAGATGACAAACAGTACAGGATAGCAGTGGCAAATTTATGGTATTTGCATATGGTATCTTATTCTTGGGACAAGAGGATAGTTAGTTCTAAGTTCCAATAAGTGATCTTTACCTAGTTCACCATCCTCATACATTTGAACTATGGTTTTGGTTGTTTTTCTCCAACACGCTTATACTGTTAGAAAATTGCTTAGCATGCTGAGGAGGCCTAATGTAGACTTAAGCTTCTTCTGTGCTCATCTTTATGTTACTGTTATTAGGACACATTGCATGAAGATTCCAGCCTCACTTGTGCCTCTGCAATTTGGAGTATGGATATTGATCAAAACTTGCCAAAAGTCTGGATTTTGCAGAATGTTAATTTTCATTTTTATACAGATGATTTTGATTGAAAAAAGGAGCAGCGTTGGGCAATGGAATTAAATATTAAAATATTTTGGTTTAGTCATGTCATGTACTTTGGATATTAATGTTTTTGAATTCTGTATAAGTCTTTTTACCCAGATTTCAAATTGTATAGCATTCATAGGCATACATGTTTTTCATTTTTTGAGATTAAAGTTGTATCTAAGTCTTCTGTTCTTGTTAGGTATTTCCATGTTTGTTTGGCTGGTTTAAAAAGCTATGTGGAAAATAAGCTATTGATTTTTGTAAATTTAAGCTTGTTTTGTACTGGCCTTGTTATTTTGTTTGATTATTAATATTTCAATATAACTTTTTAATCGTAAATTATGATCAGGCCTTTGACAAGTTTACACATTTGTTCTTTTATATTTTTTTTTTTTGAAAATTTTATCATGTTGATTAGACCCGAGAACAAATATTTCACTTTCACTTCTTTTGCAAAATCTTCTAAGGCAACATTTTAAGTACTACCTCAACTCCTAAATATAAGATTCAGTTAAATTTTTTTAAAAAAATTAAAGAAGTTAAATAAACTTATTAATCATATTATATGTATGATTAAATTATATATTAGTTTATAAGTAAGAAATTGATTTAAAGAAAAAAACGATAAATATAAATACTTTATATTAATTTAATTAACTTCCTTAATCTTCTTAAAAAAGTTAATTAAGTCTTATATTTAAGACTAGAGGTAGTAATTAAGAATAAATTCTGTAAGTTGAACCATACACGCCTATTGAAACCTAACTAGTTGATGAGAGTGATTTAATATCCTTATCATGAACAATTTTAAGCCGTTCGAAACCTTGTGAATATGTTTTAAAAAAAATGAAAATTACTCCCTATATGTATTGCACATATCTTATTTTTAAGGTTATGACAGATTAAAAAACCTTTCATTAATGCAAAATATTACTTTACATTGATGCCCTCATTCAATCCCCTAATTTCAGAGAGAGGAAGTAAAAGAAGATTAACAAGTCAAAACACAATTCAATAAAATAAAGAGGTTGATTAAGCCCCGAATTTCTAAAACAATAAAAAATAATTAAAAAAATAATTAAAAAAAAAAGGCTTAAGGCAACAATGGATATGAATACTTTGGTCATGTAAATATTTTGACAACTTTTTCTAAGGACTGGTTGCCTTTTCACCTACACATACTTCAATTAGCCCTTAGGGTTCAGTTTTTTTATTCATTTTCATGTTGGATGTTTTATATTTATTTCCTTGCGCGCGCGCACACATTAGGAAAAGCTCACATGATATCAAGTCAAAACAATACTACTTACAGACAAGTCCTATACTTCCCCCATTTAGTTTTTTCTTCCAGGCATTCATTATGGCCATTTTATGAATGAGTGGAGAGAGATTAATAAGCATTAAATAGCTAAACCATTTTACAAATCCATGAATCTAATTTATTCAAGCTTTTTGCCCTTGAACCTTCCCTTGGGGATTTTGCTGAGAACTCCAGTATCCAGCTTCTTATAGTTATGCTGCATCTGATCAAACACTTGGTACACAAAGCTATCAACTTGATCCTCATACTTCTCATACAGAACTGGCAGTGTGTGTGCAGCAACAAAACCTTGTCAAATAACACAAAGTTTCAGTAATCAGATATGGCAATGAACAATCTTCTAGAAGGGAAACATCACTTTTGAACTTCTAATCATGTCCCCTTTGATAATGAATCAAAAAAGAAAAATCCCTCAGATCCTAAATATAGGAGCTAGATAACTAATTTACAGATATTAAGGACATTAGTTAAGTTGGTTATTTGTAAATTCCCCTAAAATACCCATTTCCATCATGATCACCATTGATGGAAACCCCGTTAATAAATACAATCAACAAGGATAGCTTAGAAAAAAATTTATAAATTTGGAAAGGTCTAATATTTAGGACCAAAGAAAACTCCTCAACTAGCTCATATATTTAGGATTTGAGAGAGTATAATGAACAATTTAATGAAAAAGTTGCAAATGAGCCACGCAATGCAAGAAACAGGAGGAATGAGTCGCACTGACCAATATATATGACAGAAGGGAAATGAACGATCTTCTAGAAGGGAAACATCTCCTTTGAACTTCTAGTTATGTCCACCTTTGATAATGAATCAAAAAAGAAAAATCCCTCTTGCCCTAAATATAGGAGTTAGATAACTACTCTTCCGGTCCTTAATATAAGATATATTTACCTAACTTGATTAGATTAAGTAAATTAGTTGAGTTAGTTACTATGACATGTATCTTTTAAAACACCTTAGATCTTCCTTAATCCCCTCATTCCTTCTCCTTAATTATTGTTGAGGAAGTTTCAATAGGGGTAAACTAGGAAAAGATTGTCAAATATGTAAACTATGTCTTATATTGAGGACCAATATCAACTCCCCAAATATATCTTATATTAAGAACCAGAGGAGTAATTTATAGATATTAAAGAAATTAGTTTAGTTATTTGTAATAAGTGTGTGCTAGTTTCCCTAAAATAACCCTTTTTATCATTATCCCCGCGGATAGAAACCCCTTTATGGATAGCTAGGGGAAAAATTTACAAATTTGGAAAAGTATTATATTTAGGATCAATGCAAACCCTCAAATAGTTCATATATTTACAATGGGAGGGAGTATAACGCATAATTTAATGAAAATTGTAGCAAATGAACCACGCAATGAAAATCTAACGAACAGTACAGCTTGTTACAGATTTTTTTTATATTGAATATTGATTTTGATTCTCCTATCCTTCTTTTAAAAAATTAGAAAACTACTAGTAAATGATATTCACAAAACATAATAATACACAGAAGAAGAGTCCAAAGCACCGGCCCATTTGGCTTAAATGGGTGGCAGTAAGGATTAAGCTCCTAACCACTTCATCATAAAGGCTTTTGATACCAAGTTAACGGCCACATCAGCTTAGAAGCTTCAGTTAAGAAGAGCAGACCTATAAATGCAGACCTATAAATAATTTTACTATAATCCCTCAAATGTTCAGATGAGATAAAATTAGCATTAAGAAATTAGCACAAGTTTCCTTGTGCATGGTTAGTTAAGTGAATTTCAGCACAACAAATATCTCACAATATACAATTACTATTAGCATGCTGATTTCGTTCTCTAACTTGACTATGCAGGCTTAAGGTTGACTTCACCATCCAAGCAAAAGGAATATTATACAATTTCCATACTTTCAATTATTCAGTTTTAATTAAGGAGAAAATAATTGTTGTTAGCAATTTCAAACCTAGTCCAAAATTTAGAGAAACATATTTAAGCATATACCATCTAAAATTCAAATTTAAAAGTTTGAGATATATCAATTGATGCAAAGAAAGCAGATCACTAACCAATATATATGACAGATATAAAATTGCACCAGCTCCCAATAATAGCAACAGCCCACAAGCTTGCTACAACCTGGAAATGTTGCAACTTTTCAATAACAAATTCAACTGGAAAATAGACATTATTACTTCCATATAAAAACGAGGTCATTATTAAAGCAAGTTATAACTGACAGCAAAATTGAAACTGCACCCCCATGATCATGCATTCAAAACACTTTTAAGTTCAATTAATTCAATTGTTTATATATACATGAAATTAATGATCCTTGTTTTCCTAATGCAATTTGTGCTACCTCTCATACAGGCCATAAACCTTTTTTCTTTTGGCTCTTCCCCCAGCCCAAACTCTATTTCCTCTTTTTATAGATGTCAACTTCTCTAGCTACAACAGAGTGACATTCCCATTACCATATTGATATCAAACCACTACAGCATTGACCTTTTGATTTTGACAAGTGCCTACAAAATAAAACAACTTATCTCCTCCTTTTGGAAGGCATCAATTTAAAGCTCTTCTTATATACTCCCTCCATTCCTTAATGTAAGATATAGTTTGTAGTTCAACTTCTTTATTGAAGTAAATCTTATATTAAGGACTAGAGGGAGTATTTGAGTTCCTCTATATTTATGTATTGCACCAGTACGTCATATGTTTACAGAGGCAAAATGGCAAACATTAATTTACTTTAAGAAATTTCCGTTGAATCTTTGTTGTAATTACTGCTTCAGTGACTTCTATTTTGTTGGCATGGCATGAAGAATCCTACAATGAACTAACAGACTAAAATATTATGACACTGACAAATCAATCCAGCTTGATGAATATTTTACACATAGTATGAATTTTGAGGGCCCATTAAGTGTTTACCATGACAACTATCAATATTGTGGCAAAATGTAAACAAATTGATTCAAAAACATGAACTGAAGCAAAAACATGGTTTCTGAATTAAAATAATGTTTTAATCTGGAAATAATGTTTTGAGCACATTTATCAATGATCCAAGACAAAGAAGTAGAAATGATTATGAATGCAAACATACAATAAGAAATTGCTTCAGATTTCCTCCACGAGCAACATCTTGAAGAAACCTCAAACCTTGGTTAAGCTCTGCACCAGCTGCAGTTGCAATATTGACAAACAAATCCTCTGGGATGACAATTCGAGGAACTCTAGCTGGTTCCCTGTCAAGACAGAAGGACAAAGGCTACTTACTCAAAAGAGTTGAGAAATTGTAAAGTAAATTCAAGCATCAAAAGCAGAGATGTAGATATGCTCCAAATTACCTGCTAACAAAGCCGGAAGCATTAGACCAAAGAAACTGCACAAGCATGCCAAGAACCAGAGCAAAGCATACAAGTGTCAGGAAATGATAGCCGAACCATTCAAAAAGCACCCACATAAGTGTTGCGCTAGCTAAAACACTTGCAGAGATCTTCTTGTTCCTCCATAACAAGACATCAGCAGCTATAGCATTCAAAGGGGAAACAAATTAAGAGGCCAATATGGTAGTTTTACATGACAGACTTAAACTATCATACATTTTCCACCCCCCAATATATGGTGCACAGGCTTCTGGCGTCCAAACAGTCTTCTGAACTGAGTGCTCATTGAGCTCGAGTTCTCTTCCTCAAAGAATGAAACAGATTTCTTCTTCTCGGTAATTGTATCCACAAGGTTGTTAAGAAGGTCCTCAGCGGCAGCGATTTTATCAGACATTGTTCCTTCTCTTTTCTGAAAAAATAAGGACATTGCCAAATGAGCAAAATAGCATGACGTCAGTGTATCATCAATCATGTTTAACAGAAAATCCAATATACACATGAAGCAAATGTAAGAAGCTTTGTTATATCCTGATGCATAAATAGTGTACCGTAATTGATTGCATATATTGCTGAGTATAAAGTGTACTCTAACAAAATTCAACCATTCAGCATTCTTGTAGGAGGGGTGGAAATAGGCCAAGCCGAGCCAAACTTTGGCTAGATAGGCCTGAGCCTATAATTGGGATATAAAGCCTGAGCCTGAATGCAAGTCAAGGAAGAAAAGGCTCTTGCAGTACAGAAGTTTCATTTCTGACTTTTAAGATGGGATAACAATCTTCATTAAGTTTACCACATTCCATTCAGTCTCTTATTGTTTATTAAATTATTTCCATAATTTCTGCCTCTGGTCCTTAATTTGGTGGTATCTCCAGGAGCAAACTATATAATTCAGACAATTAACGCTTCATCCCTCTTGCGGCCATACCTTTAATTAATTTGTTAGTATAATTTTATAAAAAATAAAAATTCATTAAAGAGAAGAGAAAGATCAATACAAAAAAATGGGGACAAGAAGTCCTCCAAAACCAAAAAGTTCCCCGTATTGAAGTTTGATATTAAACATTCAGTAAAGTAGATATTGTGGGAAGATTGTGCAATCTCTACTTTGCATCAGGAAGGAGAAATGGGTTGTTAGAATATGAACCTTGAGAAGTCAATGCCGTAGCAAAGTGAAAATAAGGTTAGTGCTAAAATAGAAGATAAAAGGTTCATAATTAAAATTCATGGCCTCGACAAAGTATCAGATTTGCATATATTTAGTGGAAGCTTAAAATTGTATCAGGTCGTTACAATCCTGTTGAGTCCCTCATTTTATAATGCCCAGATGTTTGTATAAGTTTGGAGGCTGTACCTTCTTAACAAACTAGTCCTCTATGGTAGGATAACCTCCAAGGTTGTACTAGTGGCATAAACCAAAATCCAAACCAAGAGGTCAGCCTATTAGGAAGGTAGAGCAACCAAGCTTATAAGCCCACATAAGCATCTCATAAACAAACATAACTTTCCAAAATCAGATAAATCGAATCACTGGTAAATTACTTCCCTTCAATAATTTATCACTATCACAGTAGTGAGGCTCATATGTGCTAAGCTAAGTAAGAGAATCACCGCCTCCCATGAATAAATGAGATAGATCTCCCCTGAGCAAGGAATAACATTTACAGAAAACATACCAGCTGTAAAGCCAATCCACCTAGTAGTTAATAGCATAAAATACTAGGAAACCATTAATGACTAAGGAGTAGCTCTAATGCCCGCTCATGTTGCATCAATTCAATAATAGCGAAATTATTAACAGCTTAGTATCTTTAAGAGTAAAACAGGGAAAGCAGCTAGCAGCCTTGCACCAAGTAAATCATCAACTAAGATAAAGTAGCCTCCTCCAAAACACAGCCTACAGGAGCTTGTTCACACCAGGGATCTTGACACCCGTATAAAGTTAAACCTTTTGATCTACCTGTCTTCAATCAATTAGTTATCATGCTACTTTCTGATGCCAACCTCAAAGAGCCAAGAAACGTACTACTAAATTTTATCGTAATGAAAACCTAAGAAGTACAGACTATTCAAGATTAAGCTGGGTCTGATTTGTATACTCATTTAAGACACATTGTAACACTTCAATTTAAGCTGTGTCTAGCTTCTTAAGTCAATATAGTAAGACCTATCACTTTTTTGTTGGTGGAGAGTGGAGAGAGAAGACTTCAAAAGTGGAAAAACAGACTGGTATAACACAAATAATTCACACAACACCAGAAAGCGCAAAGGAGAATAATAATATTTGATATCTGGCCAGAAAGTGAAGTTGAAAACTCAAGGTCACTCGATAACTTTCTTTAAGCAAAAAGGAAAAGTAAAAAGCCACAGATTTTTTTTTTTACCCTCCTATGACAGATTGGTTCGATCCAGAAGGTATAACAAAATTACACATCAAAACAAAATACCAAGAAATTCAAAACACCCCCCCCCCAAAAAAAAAGCCTCCAAACAACCCCCAGAGCTGAATTCACCAAATGTACAAAAATCACCGCAAACAAACTCATCTCGTCGACCCAAAGAGATATCGAACCATGAGCATCAATCAGACGGAAAATTCATCGGAAACAACAAAAGAAACAAAAACTTAAAAGCACAAACCAGTATCAGAGGAGAGAAGAGGAGCTCCAAGGAGACGGAAGCAAACCGCAGAGGGAGATAGAGAAAAAAAAGAGTGATGGGCTTCTCCTGTGGCAGAAAGAGGACTGGAGAGTATATTAAATATTCAGAAAGAAATCATTTTCAGTGTGGGAGCTGCATGGGGTTAAATAATTGATTAAGCACTCCACCTAACACTGATCCTCGAAACCCACGTGATCATCCCATTCTCCTATTATCATTATTTCTTTTTTATTATCTCAACGAGTATTTAATTATTTTTGGAAATTAAAAAATTAAAATAAATTATTTAATCATAATATTATGTATGATTAAATTATACATGAATTTATAAGTTAAAAAATTAATTTAAAAAAATAAATATAAATATTTTAAAATAATATAATTAATTTCCTCAACTTTCTTAGAAAACCTGAAGTTGTATTTTATTGTCCCGAAAGCGGATTTTCAGTATATTTTACGGCGTTATAACCTCTGCTACGAGTCTAGCTTGTTTGGAATAGTTTATGTAAGCTTCATAAGTGCTTATAAATCGTGATTTATAGAATACGAAGTAGCTTTTACGGTTTACGAAGAAAATATGTGAAGGATTTTATCTCGATTTACGTAAATCGGATTTATACAATCGCATAAGCCCAGGCAAACAAGTTAGTATGAATCACATTGGCCCTTACAACGGGGGATTGATTCACTATCCAAAAAAACAAAAAAACAAAAGAAAGAAAGAAATGGTGGATTGATCAAAGGATCTGTTTCGGGTCTGTTTGGGTTGGCGGTAGAAAAGTCCGCTCGTGTAAATCAAGATAAAACTCATCTCACAAACTTACCTCATATACTATAAATCACATTGGAAATGCAATTTTTACTGCTAATCTAAACAAGCACTAACACATTAATATTGAATAGTGCTCGAGAATTCTTTTTGAGAAAATTCTATTTAAATATCATTTGATTTTAAAAAACTCCAAAAAGTTTGTTAACACATCGAACTGACACATAAATCCTTAGAGATGAATCTAAAATTTTAAAATGTTATCTTTTTACCAAAATACCCCTCTTTTTTTTATAAAAAAAAAAAGACAAATCACCCTTGTCAGCATGGTTGTGACGGCCGGCAGACCTACAGCCGGTGAAAGGACCTTGCCTTTTTGAAAAATAAAAAGTTAGGGGCAATTTAGTAAAAACAAAACATTTCAAAATCACAAATTCTTCTCTAAAGACATATATGTCATTTCTATGTGTTAACAGACTTTTTGAAGTTTTGTAAATTCAAATAGTATTTATCTGAAATTTTTTTTTATTTGTAGGTTGTTATACTTTTTATAATATCGAAAATAATTAAGTGAAGGAAAAAAAACTTTTCATTCAACATCGAATATTGAGAATTTTATGTATAGACTATTAAAAAAAAGGGTTGGGATTTGGGAGAATCATACCAGGTCAGAATTGACAATATGCTGGAAGTCCTGGCACGAATTTGATGAAATACTACTGTAGAGTGTAGACATAGAGTTTTGTTATAAAAAAAAGGGTGATGTGAAAGAAAATAAAATATGTATCAACACACACTAATTATAACTTTTTTTATTTTATATTTAAGTATATATCATTTTAAAATATAAAATTATAAATGGTACTATTTATTTTTTATAAATTAAAAAATCCATTTAGTTGTGTAAGAATAATAATATAATGTATGTGGCTATGAAAAACATGATGTGTGTGTAATTTTATGGATAGTTATATTTTTTTTTCTTGCCAACGGATAGTTATATAATTAAAGAGCTTAATATTTGATAACAACAAAATGAAAGGCCATAATAGAAACCCTCTAGTGGTTTTATTTAATGAACTTATTAAAGGTAAGTTGAATGGGAGATAGCTAGGATTCGATAGTTGCAGGTTTGGACGATTAGATTACAATTTCTATTAATTTTTCAAATATATACTCTCTCTTATTCTTAATATAGGATCTAATTGGAAAGTTAGTTTTGGTCCAAAATATAATATTTTTTTTATATTTATCAATTTTTTCCTAATTTATCTCTATTAATATTTTTCAATAATAATCAAATTTACAAAATAAGTAGAATATTTTAAAAAATACATGTTACATTAACTAACTTATTTATCTTTCTTAATCTAATCAAATTTAGTAAACAAATTCTATATTAAGTACAAAAAACCTTAGCTAGGAGTGTTTGGGTTCGCGGTCCAAACACCCAAATGCGCGGGCAGGGAAAAAAGTACTGTAGGGGATCTTTGTGAGTGTTTGGGTCCACGGCACAAGTCACTGGGCTTTTCTTTCTGACGCTGCTTCTCTATGAAGCTGGGAAACCCAGCTTTTTTTTTGCCACTCGGTGGCTCACATCAAGGCAGATAAAAAATTATCATTGCACCATCGCCCTCTTCACTCTTTCTCCAGCAAAAATATCCTCCTCTTGTTGCCATCGTTGGTCTCCACTCCCTGTTGGCTTACGTTGGTGGCTCTGCTTTGCTGGTTCGGTTTTTGTTCAAAGAAAGAAGGAGAAGCTTCAATCAAATTAGGATTTGACCAGGGACTTAATTACAAAATTTAAAAGTTTTCTATTAGGGATTAAAATACAAATTTTTGAAATATTTTTGAGGTATAACTGTAATTTCCAACACATCTGGGTATTTTCTATTATTTCTCTGATCCTTTTTCCTCCATTCAAGTGTAATTTTCATAAATTCTAGGGACATTTTCTGTAATTTTCTCCAATCCTCAAAATATTAATTCTAACCCTTCAAAATCTCAAATTTCTTATTAAGCACCTACAATGCAAGATTAAACATAAGATAGCATTAAAAGTTTAGAGATCATTTATATGAATAATTAACAAATTTTAATAATAATTGATCTTTTCATATTTTATCAAATTTTAATTTTAATTTTTCACTTCAATTATCACAATATATAAAAACAATATATGTGTGTGTAGTATTCAATAAGGTTCATACCCTGTTTAGTCATTTTTCATTTAAACGGGTTTTTCAAACGTTTATCCAAACAGATTCAAGGTTAAAAAAAAAGTCACTTATGTCACCGTCAATCTAAACACAAATTACATTTACAATCTGAATTTTACAAAAATCATATTAGAATAAAAAACATACTTATCTACCACTAATCCAAACAAATAATTAATTGATTAATTCCTACGTTGAGGATTGAGGACTATGGCAAAAGATTCCAGGTCAAACAGATAATCATACTTCTCATTGACTTCAATGGCTTCATAATATATCGTGGGAGTCAAATTAGCTACTTGCCCATGAATTTGTCTTTCTTTCAATGGCCTCATAATTCTCTGCCTCTCTCACAAGAGAGCAGCACACCACGCATGCACTGATTTTTCATATTACAATACTCCCAATCGATTGCAAATATAAGTCACTTTTAACTATTTCATTGTAACTAATTAAAGAAGAGAAGATAACACATTAAATCTATCTTAAATCAAAAAAGAGCTAATATAATATTTGATTCCTTAAGTTAGTTCTTATTTTGATTTTAATCCTTCAAGTTTCAAATAAGAAGTTTTAGTCCTTCAATAGGCAAACAGGTCTAAATTTTTATTTAATTATAGGGACCAATATTTTAAGTAGGATGAAATTTGAGGGACTAAAACCTATAGTTTTTAATTTGAGGGACCAAAACTAAAATGACAACAAATTTGAAGGACCAAATAAAAAAATCCAATTTTATCCATATTCAATATGATCCACTAATAAATAGGAGTAAAATTGAAAATATTGGTAATTAATATAATATCTCTTTAATAAGGGATTTGTAGTAGGGTTAAGGTACATCCAATACTCTATAGTATTTTTCATACATCTCATCCAAACGATATATATATTTAACATTCAATTCGTTAAATCACTCATAGTCTTAGGGACTGAATCATATCTTCACAAAAACTTAAATAACGCTTATTTAGTACTTTTAAATATTAGGTTAAGGGTTTATCTTCAAACAAAACATTTATCAACCAAAATATTTTAGGAGTGTCATGGAAATTAAATATAAAGTGGCATAAAGGTGCACGAGGAGCCCAATAGAGCCTACAAAGCTTACTCTATAGGTGCCTTCCCTTACTTCCTACTAAGACAATCACCTAAAAAATATTAATATATAGGGATGAGATTCAACATCTTAATAACTACTGAAAGTTTTTACCGTACACAAGCAAATCACATATGATTTAAAACAAAGAACTAAGTATATATATATTTGCATGCATCATAATCCTCATACAAAATAATTGCAAATTTAATTATCATTGTGTCAATATATATTTTCATCACAACATATAATACACATTTATGCAACATGCACTATTACAAAAATCACTTTTTAGACCGGTTAAAAAAGACATTTTAGACTGGTTCTGGATCAGGTCTTGATACACCGGTCTAAAAAGTATCTAACTTTTTAGACCGGTTAAAACACCGGTCTAAAATATAAACTTTTAACACCGGTTGTATCACAACCGGTCTTAAAGTCTGACTAACAAAACCGTTAAAAGGAAATTTCAGGTTTAAAATATACTTTTAAGACCGGTTTCTCTGAAAACCGGTCTTAAAAGTATAGGATTTTAAAAACGATTCAGAAAAAAATCGGTCTTAAAGTTATATTTAAGATCGGTTATTATGAAAACCGGTCTTAAAAGTGTTAGTTATTTAAGACCGGTTCTCATAAGAACCGGTCTTAAATATCAATTTAAGACCGGTTATCTTGAGAACCGGTCTTAAAGACTAGAATTTTAAGACCGGTTCTCATTTTAACCGGTCTTAAATATTACTTTAAGACCGGTTCTTATGAGAACCAGTCTAAATTTTTTTTTTTGTTTTATTTGTTTCAATCTACCCAGGCTAATAAGTCATATTCAACGACAATCCCCTCTCCACATACATAAGCAACAACACATACATAAGCCATATTCACAATCAGAAGCAGTGACAACAGCATTTTTATTTCCAAAAACACTTGGTATTTCTCAGAATTAATTCAGCCTAAGGCATCATGTTATCCTATGCGAACTTGCCCCAAATTTAGAATCATGAAGCCTAAAATCCTTATTAGTTCTCATTTCCCTCTTTTGTTAAATATGACCTTAGTTATCCTAATTGATATGAAGCTATAAATGTCAGTCTCTTCAAGGCAACAACACTTGGCCCTTACAACCCTCTACCCTCAATAATCACAGAATCAACATTATGAATAAAAATCATTCAAAACAAACACATTCAATTCCAATGACTACCAATAACACATGATCAACTTATTCAATTCTCAACAACAGTACAATATTAGCATTTTATAATCATCAGGCATTTTGAACCACAATGAACCACAACATAACAATGATAGCAGGAAAATCTCAACATTGTGTGCACTTTCAATCCCAAAGCTTCTAAAGAAAAGCATGAGAAGAAATATTTCTCATTATATGGAAAAAATTCCTAAGCTTTACAGAGAAATGAAAAAAAAATGGAAGAAAATTTACAATAGTAATCCCATGCCTGTATCGACAACCAACTAGTATCACCAATATCCAATAAATTGTCCTGAGCAGAGATATAAACCAAGTTAGATATATATGAAAACCATAAGTATTATTAGAACAACATAGGATCTGATTCAAAAACTTATTAATCTTGTAAAAGCTCATAGATGAATTCAGCACAACAATTGCGGATGACATCAATATCTTCTTCAGGAAACGGATCAGCAAGATCAAACATCTGTATGTGTAACACCGAAGCCAAACAAAACATTAACTTGCTAACTTAAAAACAATAAAGTAATACAAAATTTTTGAAATATACATTTATTACCTCCTCGGTAAAATCAGTCGTGCCTAGGCTGATAATATAATAAATTTGCCTCAAAATATAAAGACCACATAAGTTGGAGCCCGGTGGTTGCCTATGGCTCTGAAAAAGAACATGATATCATCAAAGCAAGCATAAAAGCATAGTTTATGGAACACATCTTAAATAAAACAAATATGTACTAACATTTGGCGTGATCCATGTAGGGTCTTTTAAGTCACAAACATGCCTACCACATTTAACGTGTAGGAATGTCCGTGATAAGTAAAATATTTGCATATTTATTTTCCCTTATATGATGATTTTGTGGACTATATTTGAGCTGAATGTAATTAATTTGGGTGTAATTAATAAATAAATAAATAATGATTTTCTTGCAGCCATGGATAGTACCGGATTAAAAAGAATTAAAGAAGGCATTTAAGGGAAAGTTACTATTCATGCAGTACTATTCATTGTACACTGTTCATGCGGGGACTGTTCACTGTGCACTGTAGCAGTTTCACTATAGCGGACGGTGTGGTCGGTTCACTGTAGCAATCGGTGCACTGTAGCAAGTGGGTGGTCGGTTCACTGTAGCAGTGCGGTTCACTGTAGCAAAATACTGTAGCAGTCCGAAAATGAAGCCTATAAATAGAGCTTCTTGGCACCCTAAAAGGAAGAGGAAGGAAGAGAGAGAGAGAGTTTCTATTTTATAGAGAAAGTTGTTATTTTTAGAATTTATTTCTTGCATTTTTTTACTTCTTGCATGCCTCCTACATGGATGGTTTTACCTCCTATATGGAAGGCCTAGGTTGTCCTCCTTTATGGATGGTATAGGTTGCCACCTACATGGATGGTTTTACCTCCTATATGGTAGGCTAGATTTTCCATTTTCATGCATCTTGTAGTAGTATTTTTATGTTTTTGTAATTAATTTTTATGCAATATTTATAATGTTTGGAATATATTTTGGTTTTGTTTTTAATTTTATCATGAGCTAAATTTTCATTTTCCTAGGGTGATGACGTAGCTTACTAATGACGGATTGAATCTTAACTTATTAAATCTAGTTTTAATTTTTCCTTCATGATTGAGTTTTAATTATTGCCCTTAATGCTTACAATTGATTGGCTACCTTTTGGATGATTTTAATATGCATGTTGAGACCGGAAGGAGATACATGTGTGTGGATCCTATAATTAAAACCATAATTTGCATATGAAATATGAATATATTCATATGGGTTATGTAGTCTTAATTGAGTTCCATAAATCTTAATGCATGATTGATTGCTTAAATTCATATAGGAATATATTGGGTTAGCAATTAATTATAGAATTACTTGACATTGGAAGATGCTAGTAATTAAAATAGGGAAACTCGACTATCAATCATGTGGAATACATTGGACTAGAATAGATAAGTGATTCAATTCAGAATTTATTAAGTGAAATCTAATCCCTAGGGATTTTACTCATATTTGTCTTTATATCACTTGTATTCATATTTCATCATTTCTATCTTGCAATCTCAATCACAACTAATCAACCGACTAAATAGAATTAAAATTACCAATTTTGGTACTTAGTGATCAATACTCGTGGGAACGATACTCTACTCACTTTTATATTACTTGATTACGACAGTGTACACTTGCACTTCTAAATACACCATCCTACACTCGTAACAAGTTTTTGGCGCCGTTGCCGGGGATTGTCATTAATATCAATACCAAGTAATTTTAATACTAATTTGGTCTTCATATTACATTTTTGTGTCTTTTGTTTCTTTTCAGGTTTTTGCTTAGTATATGACCAGATCGAAGAAGACTGAATTACAACCTTGTGATTCTGAGATCGAGAGAACTTGTCAAAGAAATCGGAGAGTTCGGAAGCAGTCTACTTCAATCAATTCAATGACAAATCTGGAAGGAGAAGCAGCAGATACCAAAACACTCCGTGATTATACAACACCAACAGTCATGGAGACAACTTCTGGAATCAGAAAACCACCAGTAGCAGCCAACAATTTTGAAATCAAGCCTGCAATTATCCATATGGTGCAAGCCAATCAGTTTGGTGGTTTATCAACAGAAGATCCCAACACACATATAGCCAGCTTCCTAGAAATATGCGACACATTCAAGCATAATGGTGTTACTGATGATGCCATTAGGCTTAGACTTTTCCCTTTCTCACTCAGGGATAAGGCTAAGAGCTGGTTACATTCTCTACCAGTGGGAAGCATAACTACACAGGATGCCTTAGCACAGAAATTTTAAGCAAAATACTTTCCGTCAGGAAAAACTGCAAAATTGAGGAATGAAATTACCTCATTTTCCCAGCATGAACTAGAAAGCCTTTATGAAGCCTGGGAAAGATACAATGAGTTGCTAAGGAGATGTCCTCATCATGGGTTATCAGATTGGTGGACACTGCAAATATTCTACAATGGGATGACGCATACCACCAGAATTCTTGTAGATGTTGCAGCTGGAGGATCTTTAATGGGAAAAAATCTAGATGATGCCTACAATTTACTTGAGGAGATGGCAGCAAATGCATATCAATGGCCTTCTGAACGTCATAATTCAAAGAAGGTACTTGGAGTGCATGAGCTGGACATCCTTACAACTTTATCTTCTCAAGTTGCATCTATATCCAAGCAAGTGAGCTTATTGACTAGTCAAGCAAATGCAATCAGTACTCCTCATGAAACCTGTGACCGATATGGAGGACCTCATATGAGTACACAAAGTCAAGATGGACATTCATCCATACCTTCTCAGTCGAAGCAAGCTCATTATATCGGAAATCAAAGAAATGACCCATTCTCAAACACTTATAATCCAGGTTGGCGGAATCATCCAAACTTTGGCTGGAGGAATAATCAAAATGTGTTCAAACCTCAAGGGAACTACCAACAACAAGCTCTTCAACCACCAAATCCACCACAACAAAAAGTGAATGTGGAAGATGCACTGGCTCAACTAACCATGAATACATCTCAATTCATGGCTAGGACTGATGCAACACTCAGAAGCCACGAAGCCTCAATAAAGAACTTGGAGATCCAAATGGGCCAAATTGTAAATATGCCGAATTCCAGACAACCAGGTACTCTTCCAAGTGACACTGAGAAAAACCCAATAGAGCATGTGAAGGCTATTGCATTAAAGAGTGGGAAAGAATTGAAAGATCCTGTAATTCTACATAAGAATGACGGAGAAAAGAAAGAAAGTGAATAAGAAAAGAAGGAGGAAGCACAGAAACCTCAAGAAGATGATGTGGTACCAGGAAGAATCAGCTTTCCAGATAACCCTCCTCCATATGTACCACCAGTTCCATACCCTCAGAGACTTGTGAAGGCAAAGCTAGACAAGCAGTTTAAAAAGTTTCTGGAGGTTTTCAAAAAGTTACATATCAACATTCCTTTTGCAGACGCTCTTGCCCAAATGCCCAGTTATGCAAAATTCATGAAGGAAATTCTCTCAAATAAGCGTAAGTTGGAGGAATTTGAGACAATTGCACTTACTGAGGAGTGCAGTGCCATTCTGCAAAAGAAACTACCACCAAAGCTGAAAGATCCAGGAAGCTTTTGCATACCTTGCACCATAGGTCAATGTAACTTTGAAAGAGCACTTTGTGACCTGGAAGCAAGTGTAAATATCATGCCCTTATCTGTCTACAGAAAACTTAGTCTTGGAGAGGTGAAGCCTACCACAGTTTCACTACTTCTTGCTGATCGATCAATTAAACATCCAAGGGGTGTCTTAGAAGATGTTCTGGTAAAGGTGGACAAACTCATATTTCCAGCTGATTTCATCATACTTGACATGGAAGAAAACCAAGAAATTCCTATCATTCTTGGGAGGCCATTCCTAGCTACTGGGAGAAATTTAATAGATGTGCAACAGGGAAAGTTGACTTTACGAGCTCAAGATGACCAAGTATCTTTTAACATTTTTAAGGCTTGGTCATGTCCAAATGAAGGTGACACCTATTACAGAGTAGATACATTAACCAGATGCACAAAAGACGTGGTGAATAAAAGCTGCATGAATCAACCACTCGCAATAGGAATAGTAGATGTTTCAAAATCAACTAATTCTGAAGTGCACAAAGAATATTGGGCAATAAAAGCCTTAAATTCTGACTTAAAGGCAGCTGGTAAGAAGAGACTTCTCCAACTCAATGAGCTTGAAAAATCCAGACAACAAGCTCATAAGAATGCAAAGTTATACAAGGAGAAGACAAAAATGTGGCAGGATAAAAGAATTTTGAGGAGAGAGTTCACGCCGGGACAAAAAGTTCTGATATGCAACTCAAGGCTAAAGCTCTTTCCGGGAAAGTTGAGATCAAGGTGGTCAGGACCTTTTACTGTGGTTCAAACATGGCCATATGGAGCTGTGGAGATTCAAGATGGTGATTGAAAATTCGAAGTAAATGAGCAAAGGCTGAAAGAATATAATGACGGTACACTCAACACTTTGAAAAATGTCATCACTTTGGAGGAAACAAGTCATAATTTTTTTAAAAAAATAAATAAATAAAATAAAATAAAATTTTTTTATTGGTTTGGTCTTTGTCTAGCTAAAGACGTTAAAGAAGGGCGGCTATTTGGGAGGCAACCCAAAACTTCTTTTCCTTAATCTTTCATTTTTCTTTCTTACTTACTGAAGCACACAAAACTGCATCTTTAAATTTTAGTCTCATGATGGAGGAAATTATTGTAAAGCTTAAGAACAGGTTCCCTACTCTTCCCAAAGATGTGCTTAGGAAGATCTATAGCTGTCGACTTGAAAGAATGAAGACATTCAAGCGTTTAGGCCTTCCTGAGGATGTCTGCTGGATCTTTGAAGCTAAGGTACGTTTAATAGGTGAGATTCATGATTCATTTATTAAACCTATGCCAGGTATGGGAAGAAGCTCTTACTCCAAAAAGAGAAGAGCTAAAAGAATGAAGGTTTGTCCTAAATGTGCAAGGTGAAATTGTGATTAGCGTTGTAGGAGCAAAGGTATGGTTTCTATAAATCGAGAAGATAAAATTCAATTTATAAAGGATGGACTGAGTAAGGAATCATTGGATGATATCATTCAGACTCTTGAGATGCATCCTAGTGGTGATTTTCATCGTGTACTTCTTGATTTATTAGACATATTCAATAAAGAAAAAGAGCGCTACCGTCTTGGGAATCTGACGTTAAAAGACCCTGTTTGCCAGTTTATAAGAAAACTGGATGGGAAGCAAATCCTCGATTCATAGAAAGCGTTTAAGCCGTTACTGGACGTAAAACCAGAGGAAGATGTGAGCCACAATCACAACTACTGTACATAATCTTGCTTTTGTCAATCTGTCTTATCTTTTTCAGTAACTTTTGACTTTCTTTACTTACTTTACTTAATTTCTTGGCATAGTGGCCCATTGGTCATTCGTGTCAGAAATTTTTTTATTCAATTTTTTTTGAAAAATGTGTGATTTGCATGATTTTATTGTCGCTGTTTTTGTAATATAAATATGTAATCTTCCATTTGTAAAAAAAACACAAAATGTCTAAGAGAGAAAAAGAGAGGAGTGGTATCACTCTAGAATGCAGTTTTAAATCTATATGCATTTTTGGTGAAACTGACTTGGGAAAGGATAGAGAGTTTATACCTGCAGCCAACGAACTGGGACGTGCATTAGCTGCAAGAAAGATCAATTTTGTCTACGGGGGAGGTATTCAAGGCCTGAGGGGAAGTGTGACTATTGCTGCAACCATGAATGGTAGTAAAGGTTTGAACGTAAGGGTGAAGGAATTAGAAAATCACATCTTCTCCTTAGGGCAAGAGTTAGAGGTTTCAAGTCTGCCTGAACGAATGGGACGTATGTTTTACAGTGCTGATGCATTTCTCGCTCTACCCGGTGGTTTTGAAACGTTGGATGGGATCTCTAGCATTGCATATTGGGCTAAACTGAACTTTCATAAAAAACCATTAGGATTGTTAAATCTTAATGGTTTTTATGATAACCTGTTGTCTTTTCTTGATCATGCTGTGGAAATAGGATTCATACCCCAAGCGACTCGTCATTCCATCATTTCTGCACCAACTGCTGATCAACTACTAGATAAACTGCAAACCTATGAACCTCAACCAGATCTATTAGTAAAAGAAAAAGGTGGGCAATCTTCAGATAGAAGTCAGAAGCAGAATCCAGATACCACTCTCCGGTTGTAACTTTCTTTTGTCTTATGGTTTTACTCTTAGCATTTTGGTTTAATTTATTGTGTGTTTAGGTTGTTCAAAAAAAACTTTCTTTAATCTCTAGAAGACATTGAGGACAATGTCTAATTTAGGTTGGGGGAGGATTATTAAAAAAAAAGAGAGCATAATTTCTCCATTAGAAAGTTAGTTAGTAAAACCATTAGATGCATGTGGTATGCATAGATGACTGATGAGAAATGTCGAGTTCTCACAAAATAACCAGTTTCAATGAGGATTTGCAGTACAGAGAACCTGGATCGTTTCCCACAAAATTTACAAGCAGTCTAGAACATTCGAACAATAATCGATTGGGGGGGTTTTAATGAAACTATTACCGAACAATAAATTCAGATTTAAGACAAAAATGAAAAGCGAACTAGATCAAATAGATTAAAATGACTGACCATAGGATTGGGATTCATAGTTTCCTACCATCATCGGACAAAGATTATAACGAATTCGTGATCGGATCTGGACGAACCAAAAATCTCTGTATCCGTCCAGAAAATCCCTCGACTAGACGATCGTCTAGATTCTGTTCGTATACATGGCGTGCTACTGTACAATCATTTAGTAGCACTATAACCAGATCCGAACTGTGTCCTTGGGATGTACCGATCAGAACATTAAAACAAACATTCGAACTATTCCAGAAATCGGATCCGATTAAAGTAAATAGAAACGAATTACGTTACCCGTTGAAGTATGTCCTCTGATTGGAAACGTGAATCCTCAATCCATAGATCAGTCACAGAAACTTAGCCGGACATGGCTGGAAAATCCGAAGAACGAACGAAGAACACGAAGAACATGAAGAACACGAAGAACACGAAGAACACGAAGAACATTTCAGAGAATTTAGAACTTATGCATTTGATCTCCAAAACGGCCACACACATTATGCCTAATGTTTCAGCATAAGTTAGCTTATAACCTAATTGCCAAATGGGCCAGGGCCCAACAGTGAAGCCCAAAACGAAAATCCATACTAAATAGTGCTTTATTACAAAATTCGGGCCCAATAAAAATCCAGAAAAATACATATAACTTTGACTGCATTTTTGACTATCCTCTTATCCGAATCTTCTCTTCAAGTCTTCATATCAATTGTTGCCCTCTGAATCATCTAAAAAATGAGACAAGAATGAGATCATTCGGATATCTGGTTCAAGAGTTAAGATCAAAATAGAGAAGGGTTGTAAATCTGGAATTTTACTATTAAAATATGTTAAATCCAATAAAACACTCAAAGCCCAAATAAGCATAAAAGCCCATTATTTATTACTAAACAATCTAAATTTATTAATCAAGAGATACAAATGAGTGTAATAAATATTCAATTATCAAATTCCCCCACACTTATCATTTTGCACTCCTGAGCAAAACTTAAAAGAAAAATTTATCCTTTCTAACAATTGCTAACAATGTAAAATTGGAACAATGGACACAGAGCTTCAAAAGACCAACAAATTAAAATTGAAATCCTTGCATAACAAATTACAAAACACAGTAGTCTCAATCAATGATGCTACTCACATAAGATGGTCTCTCAGATTATTCTCTCAATAACTCTCTAAAGTGTATAGGGTAAATAAGTGTATCACTCAGATTCTACTCAAGAAATTGTCCTACCATAGGCTTGCTCAATTTCTACTTCTCCACTACTCATATCACATACATACACAAATCAAGAGAGCTTATTATTCAAGGTTGTAATGGGGCTAAGGTGAAGGTGTGTATAAATATGGATATGTGAGGCTAAGCACCAAAGAAATTTGAAAGAGCATGACAATAATAACACTAAATTCAATGGAATATCCCCTTTCAAATATATACTCAAATTTTTTTTTTTTTTTTTGTTTTTTTAGAGAATGACCCAACTCCAAATCAACCATCCAAACATCTCCCCCACACTTAAATTGTGGCACTCCTGGGCAACCCCCACACTTAGGTGAAACCAATGTTCAGTAAATTCCAAGGTGCGGTATAACATGGTTTTACACTTTGGCTAGTAATGTGGTTGAAGAAAAGAATTAGCCAAAAAGGCACAAAGGGGCTAACAAAGGGAAATTAATAGTGTAAGGGAAGGCTATTTGGTCAAAGTGGTAAATAAAAGAAAGAAACTAAACAAGCCTCCATCATATTTATTCATGTAAGTGAAAAATGTAGCTTTAAAAAGAAAGAGAGCAAGTTCTAGAGAACATAAATCAGGAGCAGAGACACACAGAAAAAGGAAGAATGGTAAAGATGAATCCCATTCATGTAGGCTCAAAATCTCACAAAGGTAAATACCAAATCATGCAATCAACATCACCAAAATCAACTACCAAAAAGTAAGGAATTCAGTCCAAACAGTATGATCCAATCTATCAAAACCAATATGTCCAAATCCACAATATACATAGCTAAACAATGATAGAAGGAGAAAGTGTATTATTTAGAAAGTGTGAAAAGAAAAGTGAAAAAGAAACAGAAGAAATAAAAGAAAAGGGAAAAAGGAAAAAGGAAAAGAAAAAAAAAATACTCCCCAGGTGTTTACGGAGGATAAGTGGCATCAGTGAGTATGAGGTCTGCTTCTTCAGGTTGCTGCTGTGATCCCTCATAAAATGGTTTGAGTCGATGTCCATTCACTTTGAAAGTCCTCCCTGTAGGTGGATCACACAACTCAACAGCACCAAAAGGAAAAATATTAGTAATCACAAAAGGGCCATCCCATCTAGATCGAAGCTTACCGGGCATAAACTTGAGACGGGAATTGAATAGAAGAACTTTCTGGCCCACAGAAAACTCTTTCCTTAGGATTTGCTTGTCATGGAATGCCTTGGTCTTCTCCTTATACAACCGTGAACTCTCATAGGCATCCCATCGAAGCTCATCCAACTCTTGCAATTGGAGCTTCCGTTCCATCCCAGATTTAGCCAAATCCATGTTACATTGCTTAATGGCCCAATAAGCTTGATGCTCTAATTCAACCGGAAGGTGGCATGCCTTACCAAAAACAAGCCTATATGGAGACATCCCAATTGGAGTCTTGTATGCAGTTCGATAAGCCCATAATGCATCATCTAATCGCTTGCTCCAATCCTTCCGGGTAGAGTTAACAGTTTTCTGAAGGATTTGCTTAATCTCTCTATTTGAGACTTCAGCTTGACCATTAGTCTGTGGATGGTATGCTGTGGACACCTTGTGAATCACTCCATATTTCCGTAACAAAGCACCCATGCTCCGGTTACAAAAATGAGAACCCTGGTCACTAATAATGGCTCGAGGAATGCCAAACCTGCAGAAAATGTTAGACCTGACAAAATCTACCACCACAACAGAATCATTAGAACGAGTGGCCTTCGCCTCAACCCATTTTGAAACATAGTCAACAGCAAGCAATATGTAAGTGAAACCATGAGAAACAGGAAATGGACCCATAAAATCAATACCCCAAACATCAAAAATTTCACAAAACAATATGGGTTGCTGGGGCATCTCATGTCTACGAGAAAGACTACCTGCTCTCTGACAATTATCACATGACTTACAAAACAGATGGGCATCATGAAACAGGGTTGGCCAAAATAAGCCAGAGTCTAGGACTTTCCTAGCAGTCCTTTGGGGTCCAAAGTGACCACCACAGGCAGAAGCATGACAAAAATGTAATATGGAGTCACACTCATGATGAGGTACACATCGCCTAACTACTTGGTCACTACAAAATCTCCACAGATGAGGGTCATCCCAAACATAATATTTAGATTCACTTTTTAATTTCAGAGTTTGGGCCCTAGTGGAATCAGAAGGTAAAACACCAGCAACCAAGTAATTAACTAAATCAGCATACCATGGAAGCTTACCTTGCAGCTGTAAAAGCTGCTCATCAGGAAAATCATCCTGAATGGCAGAGGGAGAAGAGGAATGAGTAACACGACTCAAATGATCAGCTACCAAATTCTGTGCTCCACTCCTGTCTCTGATCTCAACATCAAATTCTTAGAGCAATAACATCCACCGAATAAGTCGAGGCTTAGCATCTGTCTTTTTCAAAAGAAACTTCAAAGCAGTATGGTCAGAGAAAACAATAACCCTACTAGCTAGAAGATATGACCTAAACTTATCAAAAGCAAACACTATAGCCAAAAGTTCTTTCTCAGTGGTGGTATAATTGGATTGGGCAGGATCCAAGGTCTTGGATGCATATGCAATGACATGAGAAACCTTGTTGACTCTCTGAGACAAGACAGCCCCAACAGCATAATTGGAAGCATCGCACATCAACTCAAATGGAAGAGACCAATCTGGTGGTTGGATAACTGGAGTGATAGTCAGGCAACGCTTCAAGTGATCAAAGGCTATCTTACACTCTGCATGAAATGCAAACTCAGTGTCCTTATGCAGAAGGTTAGACAGGGGCTGGGCAATCTTACTGAAATCCTGAATGAAACGTCGGTAGAAACCTGCATGGCCAAGAAAAGAACGAACTTCCCGCACAGATGTGGGGTAAGGCAAAGCAGTGATAACATCAATTTTAGCAGGATCTACCTTAATACCCTCTTTAGAAACAATGTGTCCCAACACTATCCCTGACTCAACCATGAAGTGACACTTTTCAAAATTCAGCACAAGATTAGACTCAATGCATCTATTCAAGACTCTAGACAAATTAGCCAAGCATGCATCAAAATCAGACCCATACACAGTAAAATCATCCATGAAAACTTCCATGCAATCCTCTAGAAAGTCAGAAAAGATACTTACCATGCAACGCTGAAAGGTGCCAGGTGCATTGCAGAGGCCAAAAGGCATTCTTCGGTAAGCATAGGTTCCAAAGGGGCATGTGAAGGTTGTCTTCTCCTGATCCTCAGGAGCAATATGGATCTGAAAGTACCCCGAGTAACCATCCATAAAGCAATAGTGAGACTTACCAGCCAAACGCTCTAACATCTGATCAATGAAAGGTAAAGGATAGTGATCCTTGCGGGTAGCTTGGTTGAGTTTCCTGTAGTCTATGCACACTCTCCAACTGTTCTGAACTCTTGTAGGAATGAGCTCATCCCTTTGATTGGCTACCACAGTTACTCCGGATTTCTTGGGAACGACCTGGACCGGGCTAACCCACTGGCTATCAGAGATGGGGTAGATGATGCCAGCCTGTAAAAGCTTAGTCACTTCCTTCTTAACCACTTCTAAAATGAGAGGATTAAGACGTCTCTGGGGTTGTCTTACTGGTTTAGCCTCTGCTTCCAACAGAATCCGATGCATACACATAGAAGGGCTAATACCAACAAGATCAGCTAACGTCCACCCAATTGCCTTCTTATTGGCCCTTAACAAGCTCAGCAGCTTCTCTTCTTGATCAGGTAGAAGGTTATTGGCCACAATGACTGGAAGTTGCTCATCTACCTCTAGAAAGGCATATTTCAAGTGAGCTGGCAATGACTTCAACTCTAACTTAGGCGGCTGCTGAATGGAAGGAAGGAGCCTGGGTGATTGGACCAATTCAGAAGTGTATACACCTGCAGTACCTGAAACTACATGCACAGAAGAAGAAATGTGGCTAGGCAGCTCACTGTTAACATCAGGGTTAAGTTCATAATCAGAATGAACATCAGAATAAAGCTCAGCCTCACCACAATCAATATCAAGATTCACAAGCAAAGTAGAATCAGAAATCAAGTCCATATCTCCATACAGTGCATCATTAATCTCAGTGCAAACAGGGCACCATTCAGTGTCAGAACATGCACATATGACAGAATCTCCCACGGATGCAAAATCAGGAAAATCAGCATACCAAGCAGAAAGAACATCATCAACAGTCTCATCTATCACATCAATGCACAAAACAGAATGCTCTTCCCTAGGATGTCTCATGGCATCAAAGATATTAAAAGTGACAACAATATCACCAAATTCCATGGAAAGAGTACCAGAATGCACATCTATCTTAGTCTTAGCTGTTTTCAAGAAAGGTCTGCCTAAAATGATTGGGGATCTACTGCTAGGAGATTCATCCTCCATATCTAGAATGTAGAAGTCAGCAGGGAATATCAATTCATTGACCTTAACCAAAACATCTTCAATGAGACCAGTAGGATGAACATTACTCCTATTAGCTAGTTGGACAACAACACCAGTAGGTCGCAAGGGACCAAGACCAAGGGATTTATAAATAGATGCAGGCATAACATTAATGGAAGCACCTAAATCAGCCAAGCAATTATCAAATCTATAATTCCCAATAATGCAAGGGATAGAAAACGTACCTGGGTCCTTGCACTTGTGGCATGGGTTGTTGGAGAAGCGCTGAGACATTCTGGTTCAAGCTCACTCGTTCAGTCCCCCTCAGTCGCCTCTTGTTGGTACACAACTCCTTTAGGAACTTGGCATACTTGGGGATCTGTTTGATGGCATCCAAGAGAGGGATGTTAATCTCAACTTTTCTGAATGTCTCAAGGATATCAGTGTCTTGCACTTTTTCTGGCAACTTCTTGGAGTGAAGTCCTCTCTGAGGGAAAGGAAGAGGAATAGGAACTCCAGACTCCTCTTCACCTTGTTTCACAGCCTCTTTATTTCTAGAGTCAATCTTCAATTTTTCTGACTCTTTTTCTGATGTGGATTCAGTCACATCTGCAGCTGGTTTATGCCCTTGTAATTGCTTACCAGACCGTAGGGAGATAGCACTAACGTTTCCCTTCGGATTGTGAATTGTCTGTGAAGGGAGAGTATTGGATCCCTGAGGCTGGAGCTGGTTCAATGATGTTGCCAACTGGCCAATCTGAGTCTGCAAACTCTGGATAGAGGCCTCAGTTTGTTGCTGGAATTGCAAACTGTTTGTTGCAAGTTGCTTCATCATTTCTTCTAATGAGGGACCACTGCTGCTGTTGCTGCTGCTATTTGGCTGTTGTTGTACAGGCTGTGGAGGTGTGAATTGTTGGAAATTCTGTCGATTCTGTGGAAACTGTCTCTGTTGGTAATTTCCAGAATTCTGCTGCACATGACTATTATTATGGTTCTGAATCTGACTTGGATTCTGGCTCCACCTAAAATTAGGATGATTTCTCCAGCTAGGATTATATGTATTAGAGAAAGCATTATTTTGCTGCTGGTATTGTGGCTTCCCTGGAAAAACGCCCACAGCAGCCACTGACTGATCTTGATATGTGTTGTCTTGCAAAGTGGGGCAAGAATCAGTAGGATGGGAGGGATCAGAACAGAAACCACATGAATGGGCCAACTGTGGAATGGAAGACTGCACTGTTTGAGTAACTGCCAGTTGCCTCACCAAGGAGGTCAGATCATCAATTCTATTCTCCAATCGCTGGTGAGAATCATTAGATCCACTGATCTGGAACACAGCACTGCTATTTGATCTAGTGCCAAATTGTTGAGAATTAGCAGCAATAGTGGATATTAAATCTCTGGCCTCTTGGGGTGTCTTGTTGACTAAGGCTCCACCACTAGAAGCATCCACCAGATTTCGGTCATTAGGTAGAAGACCCTCATAGAAATAAGTAATCAAGAGTTGCTCAGTTATCTGGTGATGGGGGCAGCTAGCACACAACCTCTTAAATCTCTCACAGTATTCATGCATATTCTCGCCATTAATTTGCTTAATTCCACTGATTTCTTTTCTGATTGTAGTGGCTCTTGAAGAAGGGAAAAATCTCTCTAGGAACAATCTCTGCATATCAGCCCAACTCCCAATAGATGAGGGTTGAAGATTATATAACCAGTCTTTCGCTCCATCCTCAAGAGAGAAAGGAAAAGCTCTCAGCTTAATGTGGTCTTCATCAATATGCTGTGGTTTCATTGTGCTACAGACCACATGGAATTCCTTAAGATGCTTGTGCGGTTCATCACCTGCAAGACCACGAAACTTGGGCAACAAATGTATAAGTCCAGATTTAAGTTCAAGGTTAGCACCAAGGGTGGGGTATTGGATACACAATGGCTGATAATTATCACCAGGTGCAGTCAACTGTTTTAAAGTCCTATTATTTCCCTGATCTGCCATAGTGTCGGAGGGACTAGAAGTACTGCCAATAGAATCAGTGTCAGAATCAGAAACGGGTTCAGTAAGAACCTTCTGACCTAACCTAACAGCCCTTCTAGCAGCAAGAATTGTGCGTTCTATTTCAGGATTATTATCCAATAGATCAGGTGCACTAGTGCTGCTCCTAGTCATACAGCATAGGGAAAATCAGGACAACCACTAGAACACTCAAAAACGCAAAAACACTAAAAAATAAAAAAAAAACGGAAAACACTAAAAAAATGCAAAATCACACTGGAAATTGACCAAAATAAATTCAGAAAAAAATACCAAATGATTTTTAAAAATTATGGGACTTGCACAGAACAACTTCTACACTATCCGGGAACCGAAAAATGTGATAAAAAAACTTAAAAAATCGAAAAAGTGGTCTAAACGATCGAATTTGGCCAATTTTTGGGGGAGCACATCGGAGCAAGTCGGAACGTCCAAACAATTTCGGAAATACCGAATACGTCCCGCTGAGACCAAAAAACGCTTAAAAAGTGGTCTAAACGATGGAATTTGGCAAAATCAGGGGTGATCTCACTTCCTAAAGGAAGTGACTTTTGCTCAGAATGCCCGATTCCTTCAAAAAGACCTGGCGCTGAGTGATTTGGTTGAGATAAAAATCTGCCAAACCACCAGAACAACCTGACTCAAACACTACTGTTACTGCTAGACCGATGCAAATTCCCCGGCAACGGCGCCAAATTTTGATGAGAAATGTCGAGTTCTCACAAAATAACCAGTTTCAATGAGGATTTGCAGTACAGAGAACCTGGATCGTTTCCCACAGAATTTACAAGCAGTCTAGAACATTCGAACAATAATCGATTGGGGGGGGTTTTAATGAAACTATTACCGAACAATAAATTCAGATTTAAGACAAAAATGAAAAGCGAACTAGATCAAATAGATTAAAATGACTGACCATAGGATTGGGATTCATAGTTTCCTACCATCATCGGACAAAGATTATAACGAATTCGTGATCGGATCTGGACGAACCAAAAATCTCTGTATCCGTCCAGAAAATCCCTCGACTAGACGATCGTCTAGATTCTGTTCGTATACATGGCGTGCTACTGTACAATCGTTTAGTAGCACTATAACCAGATCCGAACTGTGTCCTTGGGATGTACCGATCAGAACATTAAAACAAACATTCGAACTATTCCAGAAATCGGATCCGATTAAAGTAAATAGAAACGAATTACGTTACCCGTTGAAGTATGTCCTCTGATTGGAAACGTGAATCCTCAATCCATAGATCAGTCACAGAAACTTAGCCGGACATGGCTGGAAAATCCGAAGAACGAACGAAGAACACGAAGAACACGAAGAACACGAAGAACACGAAGAACATTTCAGAGAATTTAGAACTTATGCATTTGATCTCCAAAACGGCCACACACATTATGCCTAATGTTTCAGCATAAGTTAGCTTATAACCTAATTGCCAAATGGGCCAGGGCCCAACAGTGAAGCCCAAAACGAAAATCCATACTAAATAGTGCTTTATTACAAAATTCGGGCCCAATAAAAATCCAGAAAAATACATATAACTTTGACTGCATTTTTGACTATCCTCTTGTCCGAATCTTCTCTTCAAGTCTTCATATCAATTGTTGCCCTCTGAATCATCTAAAAAATGAGACAAGAATGAGATCATTCGGATATCTGGTTCAAGAGTTAAGATCAAAATAGAGAAGGGTTGTAAATCTGGAATTTTACTATTAAAATATGTTAAATCCAATAAAACACTCAAAGCCCAAATAAGCATAAAAGCCCATTATTTATTACTAAACAATCTAAATTTATTAATCAAGAGATACAAATGAGTGTAATAAATATTCAATTATCAATGACAGAGTAAAGAGTTATTCTTAACTCTTGAGACACATCTTATTAGTTGTATTTTTTGTTATTTCATCTTTAAAAAAAAGAGGTTCGACCTAAAAAAAATATATTTTATTTAAGTGCTTTTCAATGATTTTAAGAAGTATATAAGTTTGAAGCATTAATCAATTGAGTTTAGAGATTTTATAGCATGATTGAATAATTGATTGTTGAATTTGGTGATGAATTTTGAGATTGAATGAGCTGAATTTGAAAGTCCCTAACCGTGAGCTTTTGAGCCTATATTATCAATAGTGATTATCTTTCTTATGTGTGATATTTACCTATTAAGTTGTCACTCTAGAACTTGCTTTAAATCTAGTTGAAATTACATGTCACATGCACATTCAAAAATGATAAAGGCATTCATTTTGTTTAGCCAGAGCCAAATAGCCAACCTTGTAATTATACCATTGATAAGCCCCTTTGAGCCTAATTGATTATTTCTTTATTCTCAACCCATTAATATGTGTTTCAATGATTTATCAAGTGTTTTCACTGAATTCGAAAGATTAACAGAGCATTTGAAATTTTTGTGAAATGGGCTTTTGACAAGTGTGGGGGTCTATATATCATCAACCACAAAAGTGCAGAAGTTGTAAAAAACAAAAAAAAAAGAAAAAGAAAAAGAAAAAATGTAAATTATGGGTTGTTGGGATGAGATAGGCCAGGTTTATTCATAAGATGACCCATTTTTCAATTACTCTATTTACTTAGTAAATATAGCCCTTCATATCACTTTTTACATTCCTTTTACCTTAACCCCATTACAACATTTAATAAGTCCTTTTGATTTGAATTATGCATGTGAATTAGGTAGTGGAAATTGAGATTTTTGCCAAGCTTATGGTAGTGCAATTTTTTCAGGTGAATTTGAGCGAAACACTTACCCTAAAACACTTGAGAGATTGAGAGAATGAGCCACAATTATGAATTCGGTTCATTTATTTTCAAATGAAGTTACCAGTTTATACTTTTGTTGATTCAAGAATACTATGATCTCTTTATTCTTTAATTGTGTCCTTGTTTATGACTTGACACTTCTGATTTTGTTAGAAGCACTTATTAGTTACTCTTTCTTGTCCGAGGACGTCCAAGAGCTAAGTGTGGGGGAATTTGATAAGTAAAATATTTGTATATTCATTTTCCCTTATATGATGATTTTGTGGACTATATTTGAGCTGAATGTAATTAATTTGGGTGTAATTAATAAATAAATAAATAATGATTTTCTTGCAGCCATGGATAGTACCGGATTAAAAAGAATTAAAGAAGGCATTTAAGGGAAAGTTACTATTCACGCAGTACTATTCATTGTACACTGTTCATGCGGGGACTGTTCACTGTGCACTGTAGCAGTTTCACTATAGCGGACGGTGTGGTCGGTTCACTGTAGCAATCGGTGCACTGTAGCAAGTGGGTGGTCGGTTCACTGTAGCAGTGCGGTTCACTGTAGCAAAATACTGTAGCAGTCCGAAAATGAAGCCTATAAATAGAGCTTCTTGGCACCCTAAAAGGAAGAGGAAGGAAGAGAGAGAGAGAGTTTCTATTTTATAGAGAAAGTTGTTATTTTTAGAATTTATTTCTTGCATTTTTTTACTTCTTGCATGCCTCCTACATGGATGGTTTTACCTCCTATATGGAAGGCCTAGGTTGTCCTCCTTTATGGATGGTATAAGTTGCCACCTACATGGATGGTTTTACCTCCTATATGGTAGGCTAGATTTTCCATTTTCATGCATCTTGTAGTAGTATTTTTATGTTTTTGTAATTAATTTTTATGCAATATTTATAATGTTTGGAATATATTTTGGTTTTGTTTTTAATTTTATCATGAGCTAAATTTTCATTTTCCTAGGGTGATGACGTAGCTTACTAATGACGGATTGAATCTTAACTTATTAAATCTAGTTTTAATTTTTCCTTCATGATTGAGTTTTAATTATTGCCCTTAATGCTTACAATTGATTGGCTACCTTTTGGATGATTTTAATATGCATGTTGAGACCGGAAGGAGATACATGTGTGTGGATCCTATAATTAAAACCATAATTTGCATATGAAATATGAATATATTCATATGGGTTATGTAGTCTTAATTGAGTTCCATAAATCTTAATGCATGATTGATTGCTTAAATTCATATAGGAATATATTGGGTTAGCAATTAATTATAGAATTACTTGACCTTGGAAGAGGCTAGTAATTAAAATAGGGAAACTCGACTATCAATCATGTGGAATACATTGGACTAGAATAGATAAGTGATTCAATTCAGAATTTATTAAGTGAAATCTAATCCCTAGGGCTTTTACTCATTTGTCTTTATATCACTTGTATTCATATTTCATCATTTCTATCTTGCAATCTCAATCACAACTAATCAATCGACTAAATAGAATTAAAATTACCAATTTTGGTACTTAGTGATCAATACTCGTGGGAACGATACTCTACTCACTTCTATATTACTTGATTACGACAGTGTACACTTGCATTTCTAAATACACCATCCTACACTCGTAACAATCCGCATAGCCCTATCATTAAAATCACAAAGATTACTTATTCTGAACACAAACTTTGCACACAAAAGGTAATAAAGCAAGAAAACTTACGAGTTCACAGTCTTCTTCAAGTCATTTCCCGGTTTGAAGTGGAGGGAGCATAGGAGGATGACTGTGTAACTAGCCTTACACAGAATAACCAATTGCCAATGATCCCTTAAAAAAAGAGATGAATGTTAAGCAAATATAAAGCATTATTATATGTGTTTTGGAATATAAATTTGATGTTTCTTACCCATGCACATAAGGAACCAAGAAACAACCAGTTTTTGTTTCACTTAGCCTCTCTGATAAATATCTATGTCTGATGGCAGAAGTGGTCCCTTTCTCTTGGACTTGAACTGGGCACATGAATCCAAATTTATCACTCTGGCCAGATGAGACCAACCTACGATTCATGTACCTACAAAAATGCAAGCACACAAATTAAAGTTAAACAGCATAATTTTTAAGATATTTACTTCCAATTGAAGAAGATACTTACATCAAAAATAGTTGGACAATCCCAACCATAAGATATTTTCTAGGAGCTACTAGGGACATTAAATCTTCCCTATCAAGATAGCATATCGCCCCTGACTTCCTAACAACTGAATCCATAGGCCAACTTCTTGTTAGGAAGGATGTATCGTATGCCATCAGAATCACTTGTTGCATCACATTCAGTGGAGGCTGTGAGACTTTATGAGGGAAGGGAGCTGGACTTGGGGCTTTGATCGAGGAATCCACAGCTTGAACAGAAACAAGGTTCTTCGGCCATGATGTGAAGGTACCCAAGACATCGCTCACAATCTTGAACTCCTCAGAAGGGATAGGGACAGGTGCGTCTGCGATGATAACCTCCTCAACTGACACCCTGACTTGATCATCTGTCATATGTTGGTGGTGAACAGTTGATCCTAGGTTGTGCATACTCCCCCGTTCAACTAACCGTCTCAGAGGATCCTCAACAAATATGTCATAAGGCTAACCCGTGCTCTGCTTATTACGATCGAGCGACTGTGCCTGGGCAGGAAAGGTATCTTGTCTTGTGCTCACTATGGCATATACTTCCTCCTTCATCTTGCTTAACCAAGCATCCAATAGTGCATCAAATGATGCTTCTGCCTCAGCCCTTGCTTCCGTCCTCACAGTGGCCAACATACGCTCCAAGTCATCTCTCGTCACCACGTTGGAGGAGGAATTGCGTGAGGAGGATCCAAAGTAATCCTTTATACCCACCCCTCCTCCAACTCCCCTGACAAGACCTGGATGCTCATGTTTTCCAGTAGCAACCATGAGAATGTCATTCCTCTCTCCGACTTGAATGATCCCTCGTCTTGCTTTTTTTGAAGTTCCTCCTGTGAGATATACAAATAACACACATGAGTAATGAAACATGTTTACTAAATAGTTAATAACAACAACGATACTTACAATTTTTTCACTAACTATATGAGACTGTTCACTCATATAGGATCCACCACCCTTTCGGCGAGCATGCAACCACAACTCTTCGCGCCATATCGAAGATGGTGGAGATAGTATAACAGAAGGATCGGATTGAGATGCTTCTTCCAATCTCCTCCGTTTGGCAGCCAACAAGTCTTTCTCGGCTTTTACGTATCCTCCATGAGACATTGTGTGGGGGCAATCATTCTTCTTGTCACTCTCTTGTGCTTTTTGCCTTCTTGCTTGCGAATAAGAAATGAGAAAAAAGGTTACAAACAGTCAAAATAAATGATAAGTAAATAAAGTACAAAATAAGTAAACTCACCAAAGCCTCTGAAGTAGTACGAAGCCTAAAAAACTCCTGTCATGTCGCTTCATCGATGTATGAATACTTGCTGCAAGGAGTAGGACGAGGCTTACCAGCTGGCACCTCGATATGCACGTAATTGTTGGCTAGATTCATCTTGAACTTCCTCCAGCGCTCACAACAATACGTCATAGTCTTGTTATACAAGATCTCACTCTAAGGAACGTCGTAGGTGAGCTGTTATTCATGAATCAAAGGAGTTAGTGACAATAATGAAATAAATTTGATAATCATTACATACAGAGGGAACTTTATACCTGAATAGTGTCCCAAATATGCTGCTTAACTTTTTTGTCAACATTCCTCCACTCCTCTATCAATATGCTAGGCTTATTCCATGCGAGGAGGCTGGCAAAACTCTTATATCGGCTTGCATTGGGCCCGATCAGTTTCCAATATTGATCGAACTGAATCGGTATCTTCTCACCGGCCGACCGACTCAGGGAAACATCTCTCAACCGTGTGGCTGTCCTGCCCCTCCGTCCGGGCTAGTGACTCGGCTCACCTTCACTCTATCTTTGATTGACACTAGGAGGCTCGCTGTGCTGAGCACTAGGTGACACCTGATCCTCTGCTGTAAGATGCACCGGGTCTGTCATTGTACTGTTCAGATAAATTGTTAAGTTAGTAAGTTATAAAATAACTATATATATAATCTGTATATAACTTATAATGATAATTACTTTAAATAGATAGCTAACTTTTAAAGTAGATTTATAAAGAGATATCCTCCCATATCCCTTCACGATGATCATTTCTTGTGTCGTGTTCATTATCAGCTTCATCTTCTTCGTTCAATGCAAGAAGACCCCTGGAAAAAGAAGGAGTATGAAGAAGATCATAATTTGAACGACTTTCCTCTTCAATATCAACGACCCTTTTTCCTTGGAGAGCTACAGACCACATTTTATTTGTCTTTTCGGTAATATAGAACACTTATTTCGCTTGATCTACCATAATGAAATGTTCATCTCCAAGACTTTTGTTGTTCAGATCAACTAATGTAAACCCTAACTTATCGATCTTCACACCATTATTGACATCAACTCACTCACATTTGAAAATGGGAAATTTAATTTTAACATAGTCAACCACCCAAATCTCGTCAATAACCCCATAATAAGGTATGGCTGCCAATGTAGGGTTCTTATCTTTTGAACTAGAAAAGTGCAAGATTCAGCTACTAACATAACACCACTGTTCTGGACAGTGCTCCTATCATCCAGGGACTTCGTGTAAAAGGTATAACCATTGATCACAAACGAAGTCCAACTTATGACATCAAACTCAGGACCACGTGCTAGCCATTTAATTGTATTAGAAACACATTCTTCTCCGTCAACCTTGTGTTTAAACCAATGTGCAAAAGTTCTTGTATGCTCCCTAATTAACCTTTGTTCAGTCATTCGACTGTTCGCTTTCCGTACAATTTCTTTATGAGCATTTATGTAATCTTGAACTGCATCAACCTTATTCAAAATGTACAAGTGGACTTGTTGTAAATCATCAGGATCCACACTCTTGACTGTAGCCCCGCGCCTACCCCCTTCTTCATCATGTCATTTAGGAAGGCCGATATGTCCTACATTTGACAAATAATATTGACAAAATTCCATGGCTTCTTCAGAAACATATTTCTGAACAATAGATGCTTTAGGCCGGTTAGGGTTCTTCACATATCCTTTTAGGATTTTCATAGTTCTTTCAATTGGGTACATCCATCAAAAATAGATAGGCCCACACAATTTTATCTCCCTCACTAGATGAACAACTAGATATACCATGATGTCAAAAAAGGAAGGAAGAAAAAGCTTCTCAAGCTGGCACAAGATCAGGTATCCTTCATTTTCCAATTCCTCTAATTTTTTCATCTCAATGACTTTACTACAAATCACATTGAAGAAGAAACAAATTCTGGTCAATATGTGTTGAAGATCATATTCGGCAATGCCTCAAATAGCCACTGGGAGTAGTTGTTGCATCAAGACATGACAATCATGAGACTTCAGCCCTACTAACTTCAAGTCTTTCATTGACACAAGCTTCATAAAATTTGAAGAATACCCTGAGGGAACTTTGATGCCATGTAAACACTCACAAAAACTTCTTTTATCATCCTTAGACAAAGTATGAGAAGCTGGAGGATAAAAAGTTCTCTTACCATATGGCCTCGGATGTAAGTCTGCCCGTATTCTCATTTCTTGCAAATCTAATCTTGTCTTAACATCATCCTTAGAACTACCTTGAATGTTGAGTAGTGTCCCAACAATACTATCACACACGTTTTTCTCCACATGCATGAAATCAATACAGTGTCTCACATCAAGATTCTGCCAATATGGAAGGTTAAAGAAAACAGACCTCTTTTTCCATATATCTTTTTCATTTCGAATCTTTGAAGTCTTACCGAAGATGACATTGATATTTTTCACTTTTTCATATACTTTCTGTCCAGTCAATACCTCTAGAGCATCTTCAGACTCTTGGCCACCAAAAAAGGCATTCTTTAATCTGCGATATGGGTGGCCCCGTCTAAGGAATCTCCTATGACCAAGATAAACAATATTTCTTCCATGTTGAAGTTGTTGGTAGCATGTGCCTTCTTCAAAAATCGGACATGCTTTGTGGCCTTTAACGCTATATCCTGACAAGTTTCCATAAGCAGGGAAGTCATTTATAGTATAAAAGATCAAGGCTCGCATTTTAAACATCTCCTTCTTGTTTGCGTCAAAAACATCGACACCTTCATCCCACAACTCTTTTAAGTCTTCGATCAGGGGTTCTAAGTAAATATCTATGTCATTTCCGGGTTGTTTTAGTCCCTAAATCAACATAGACAACATGATGTACTTTCGTTTCATACATAACAAAGGAGATAAGTTGTAAATTACCAACAGAACAGGCCATGAACTATGTATACTGCTTAGACTATCATAAGGATTCATGCCATCCGTGCTAAGCCCAAGCCTAAGGTTCCTAGGCTCTTTGCCGAAGTTAGGAAATAATTGATCAATTTTCTTCCATTGAGAAGAATCAGCTGGATATCGAAGCTTTCTATCGAAAGTCCTTTCATCCGCATGCCATCTCAAATTTTTTGCATCAATTTCATTAGCAAACAGTCATTTGAACCTCGGTATGATTGGAAGATACCACAACACTTTTGCAGGGGCCTTATTTGATTTGTACCTGGGGGTTTCACATATCGAACACTACTCTTTCTCTTCATGCTCTTTTATGTACAATATACAATCATTAGGACATGCATGGATCTTTTTACACTTCATCCCTAGTGGACACAATATTTTCTTAGCATCATAGTATCGGCAAGGCAACACGTTATCATCTGGAAGCATGTCCTTAAAGGCCTCAAGTGCTTCTAAAAAACTCTTGTCGCTCCATCCATGTCGTGCTTTCAAGCTTACCAATTTTAATACATCTTTCAACAATTGGTATTTTGTGTACCCTGGGTACAGTGGCTTCTCAGCATCACTGCACATATTACCATATGCATATGATTGCTCAAAAGCCTCTTCTCCTACATCACGAATAATATCCTCTATCCGATCATTCAGATCCATGTCATTATCATCAAAGGCGACTCCCCCTTGTTGAGCTACGCTTGGAATTTCTATTTCTTTACCATGCCATACCTATACTATATAACTCTTATAAAATCCTTCACAAATTAAATGTGTACATATATCTACAGCACTTAGTCGCTTCTCAATCAGACATTCTACACAAGAACAATAGAACATCACACTATCATCATTACTATAATTTCTTCTAGCAAATTCCAAAAAATCTCTCACCTCATTATCATATTCAACACTAGTCTGTTTAGCGTTTATCAAACTACGATCCATATATTGCAACACCTTTTTTTTCTTCTCTTCTTTATATTAACTCCCCTAGAAAAGGCAGAAGTATGATAAGAGTATGAAATCATTACACTTATCAATTTATCTAATTTAACAGAATTCTTCATCAGAATTCCTCATAAGATGTAATTACAATCTGTTCCATTTTCTTCAAGTAATTTTTCCCCATTCATATAGTTGTTATTTCTATTCAAGAGACCACTGCAATTACATCTGATTTTGAAAACATAAACAGCAAAATTTATAGACTCAAGAAAGAAAATGATTCAACAGATTCAAAACATGTTCAAGGGACCACTTCAATAAAAAGAAATTGATAAAAAGCACAATTACATCTTCAAAATATTCAACAGAAAGAAATTGATATGCAAAATGCAAAAGGGCAAGCAATTGTGATTGAACAAATTCATAACATCCAAATTTGTAAATCACATACCACAACATCAAACAATTGTTTCCTATATAGTAATAAAACTACAAGCCAGCGCCAATATTTATATGAAGAGTTCTTCAAAATCATTTCTGCTATTAAAAATCAATTTCACTAAATTTTGCTATTTATACGAAGAATTAACTGAGACAATGAGACATTACTCTTACCTAGTTGTAGTGACCTTGGATCGTGGCTTGAGGAGTAGGAGGAGCTGCGATTGCAGTGGCTGGAGAACACGCCAGAGATAATGGTGGTTTCATGGATACGGGCCGGGGGATGAATGGAAAATAGAGAAGGAGGGGCGGCGGTGGTATTTTAAAACCAGTGGGTTGAACGAAAAATGGAGAAGGGAGGGGCGGTGGTAGCGGCGGCAGGAGAAAAGGATGAAATATGACCGGAGAAGATGGAGAAATATGACCGGAAACGAAGCGCATGGCTAAAATGGAGCTTTCGCGGCTGTGGAAGGATTGAGAGGGATACGAAATGAGGGCAGGCTAGGTTTGAATACCAGAATTTTAAGACCGGTTAATTAAATAACCAGTCTTAAAAAGGTTTTTAAGACCAGTTATTTAAATAACCAGTCTAAAAAAATTAATTTTAAGACCGGTTATCAATATAACGGGTCTTAAAACGCCATGAATTTTTTATTTACATTTTAATTAGATATTTAAGACCGGTTATTTAAAAATCGGTCTTAAAATAATGATTTTTAAGACCGGTTATCTTAATAAACGGTCTTAAAAATAAAGGGATTTTTTAATTCATTTAATTACTTTGCTTTTGAGACCGGTTGTTTAGAAAACCGGTCTAAATAATATTTTTAAGACCGGTTATTTAAATAACCGGTCTAAAAAGTTTCTTTTAATTATAAAATTTCCACCGCGTGTTTCTTTTAGACCTTATCCGCAATAACCGGTCTAAATGATATGGTCTAAAAAGGATATTTTGCACTAGTGATGCAATATACAACCACCCTTGTATCACCATTCATCCTTATATCGCTGATTGGAGCCATATGTTAACACATAGTTCAATAGAAACTCATCCATTTGACTAGATTGTCTCAAACTCACCAGTTCTTAAGATACACTTGGGCAAAAGTGTAGAGCTTAAGTATGCACTACGACTCCCCTCCTTAAAAGAATAAAACTAAGAAGGTGTCACATGTCCCACAGCTGCAATGCAATCTCGGGCAAAGGAAAACATGGAAGAAAGGGTTGTGACAAGTATCATCCATTGTGTACTGAGTGATGGCATACCACATGGTAAAATATCTCATTATACAAATTCCTTCTTACTCCAACCCATCACAATTGCAACCACCATGACAGTTATATTCAATCACCAATAAATATAAGATCATTAAAAGACAAGGTATAATAAATCATGTTTTCATTCTTGTCAAATGTCATCACATATTCAAACATGACTAGAAGATAAAAATAATCCAACAATACATGAATTATAATTAATTTATTAACTATGAGAATAAAGTGAGTTATAAAGGACTTTACTTGTAAATTTACTTACTTGAGAATTTTCAATATATACACATACATTTAACTTAGTCCTTTTTTTTTTAATAAAAGGTGGTTAGTTATTCACAATCATATACAATTTACAAGTATCTAGAAGAATATTCAGAGTTACATCTACTCTCTAACTCACAGGTAATCATACAAAGAGTTACTCCAAAGTTCTCAATGAGAGTCTATAAAGTCACAAACACATATACTTATCAATATATTATGCACATTACTCTAAGGATATTCTAAACTTAAACTAATTAAGGCTATTCTAGAGCCTTAAAGCTACCTTCTTAAATTAAATCCATAAACTAATATAAATTCACATTAGGTAATAATAGACATATACATATATATTTATATGTATGAATGTATTTAAAAAAATGTAGGGCTATAGAACAATAAGAATGCATGTATGGAGCAATGCATATGAAAATACATGTGTTAAATAAGAGAACTGCCTAAGGGAATTAGTGTAAAAATGGAGTTGGCAGGAAGAACACAAGCCCTTCAATATATAACTAAGAGTAAACTCACTTGAAGTTTGGCTCCACTGTGATGCAAGAATTTTTTTTTAAAAAATAAAAGAACAAAATGCACTGCTTCAAAAGTTAATTTTATGTGGTGGTAGGAAAAAAAGGAGGAAGAAAAGTGGGTTGAGAGACAAAGATGATAACAGTTGTGAAATTGGGTTCAATAATACAGATATATTATAATATTGAAATTTTGATGTAGAAAATGGAGAAAGACACAAAGGCTAAAAGATAGATAAAATAAATGTGAGATGACTTCAACAAATATGAGAGAAATTCATATATTTTTGTGTGGGAAGTACAAAATGAGTTATATATATATATATATATATATATAGAGAGAGAGAGAGAGAGAGAGAGACTCAAAAGGCCAAATGAATAAAAGGGGGTTTAAGAAATTTGGAAGAACCAATGTATATTAGGTGGCAAATGGTGCAAGGAATAATTTTTAATATAGGTGAGTGTGTTCGTATACATGAGAGAAAGAAAAGATCCAAAAGGTAGGTAATGAAGAAATTAATCAACGAATAAAATGAAAATATATCTACAAAATCACAAATATGCTTGAAGACCCTCCTATGAGCATATGGCGGAGGAAAGATGAAAAGATAACAAGACAAGACATGATGCAGTGTTAAATAGTAAAGAAATGAAGAAAGGTTAGGAAGGTGAACATCATGATAAGACAATGTGCAGCAAAAATAAACATGGGATGTCTGGTAAGAGGGGAAAAACATAAAAGAGAAGAAGAATACTAACCCCAGAGATGTGGCGCTGAGTGAATATGTGGGGTAAGAAAAAAATGGTATTATATAAGAGTAGCTCTAGGGCTTGACTCATTAAAATAATATTATATATATATTAGAAAAATAATGGTAACCATTAATATTTTTGACATCATTTTTGTTTTTTATATTTTTTATTCCAAAATTATATATGTTTGCATATCCATACCTATATATTTAGAATAATTATTTTAATGATGTATTTTATTTATATTATTATTTTTTTTATAAAATAAACATTTATAACTTGATATTTATTTTAAAATATTAATTTATTATTTACTCTTTGAATATATAAATCCTAAGCCACAATTAATTTTTTGTGCTAACAAATTAAGGATGTTATACATCCAATACCCTAAAATATTTTGTGGTGTATCTAAAACTCTAAAGTATTTTTTTAGATGTTTCCATCACCCTTTTAAGTATTCTTTGTGCCTTGGGGCTAGAAGGATCAAAAAATATTTTAAAGTATTGGACGCATACGAAAAAATTCTTCAATATGCTGAATGCATCAAAAAATATTTTAAAGTATTAGGTGCATCTAAAAAAATATTTCAAAATACTAAATGTACTTAAAAAAATACTTTAAGATGCTAAATACATATTAGCCTTTTATTGTATGGATCAAGAAAATTTTCCCCCCTAAAGCACCCTATATTTTAGAACGGTGGCAATAAGTGGTTGTGTGGAGAAGAAA
Source organism: Albizia julibrissin (assembly GCA_037074505.1). Taxonomy (NCBI): domain Eukaryota; kingdom Viridiplantae; phylum Streptophyta; class Magnoliopsida; order Fabales; family Fabaceae; genus Albizia; species Albizia julibrissin. Next base: position 18,399,850 of record CM073484.1, on the reverse strand, counting down.
AAGAAAATATAATAAAGTAATTATCATTGAGAAGATAATATTATGGTAATAATATTATCCCTTTCAAAGAAAATTGGTTGACTTCAATATGTTGCTAATTTTATTTTGTTTTCTTTTCTTCATGTAATCATAGTTAATTTTGGAGCCTCCATCTATTGATTACTATAAATCTAGCCTTTTAATACACAGTTTTGAGTGGTTGTTGCATAATGACCAGGTTATTTATCGGATTTTTGAACTCTAATTCATTGAACATAAAAGGAGTCATATTTTTCAATAATATGGATAACTTGATAGTCTGATAATATTAGGCCACTTGTTCGCCTTCCTTCCTTGTTTAAACTCACAAGCATAACACAGGTGTTTATTTTTAGTGTTTTACATTAAAAACCATGAAACACATATTATGACAAAAATTATGGTAATCTCATAAACTATTTTATAAACTTTAATTGGTTTTACCTAGCTAATCCAAATACATCTGCTTATGAGAAATATGGTTTATGGTCTCATAATTGATTTTAATTAAAATATGAGTGTTTTGGTTGAGAGTCTCATAAAATTGATATTAATCAAAATATGGATGTTTGATTGATGGTCTTATATATTTTTTTTTCTGGTAGAAAGAAATATTTCATTAATATATTAAACATAACCTCAAGTCCGTAAATGGTTACAAGATAAAACTAAATCTTAAATATAATTGACATAAATTCAAATTAAACCAATACACCTAAGAGGCCTAAGTCTAACTCAGCAAACCCTAAGCCCAAAACAACACCACCGACAAACCCTAATCCTATTAAAACTAAAGGTGTTTTGAGAATTGCCAAAACCAAGGTTTTGCTCCATAATTGATTTTCTAATGTCCTCCCAAACATGTGCACTCTGCAAAGTCTAAATATGGATAATAACTCTTTGGTCAAAAAAAAAAAAAAAGGATAATAACTCTAATGCTTCTTACCCAACCCGTTATCCTGAACTTTTTTCCCCTGGCTTTTCCTTACAAAATTAAATATTACTCATCCGGTTCTGGATTTAGAATGGGAGGTAGTACTTTCAAGTAAAACAAAAAATTTAAGACATTTTAAGCCAAGGAAAAAGACAAAAAAATATCAATTGAATGTTAAAATTTCAAATCAGTGATTTTTTTAAAAATTAAGTTGTCAATTGCTATACTTTTTTTGCTAATCTCATTACTCTTATAATCAATAAAACTAATTTAAAATTTTAAAGTTCAAGTGATATTTTTTTTAATCTTTTTTCCTCTAAGTTTTAGGAAACCCACAAAAATACCCTTAAAACTTTAGAAAGACCCATCAAAATCAAATGATTCTAATTTCAAAAATATCAAATTAGTTCACATGTACTAAAATAAAATTTAGAAATATTGTATTTTTATCATATTCCCCTCACATTCTTTTTCTAAAAAAACACATGCCACCTATCTCACACCCTTGCTAGAGGTAGGCTGCCAGAGCTTTGGCAGTGGAGGCGGGTATATTTTGTGATAAAGTTGACTAAAAATTTTAAATAGCTAATGAAGTATAATAAATATCTAATGAAATGTAAAATGGACATTTATTATATTTTTTTAATATATGACATATTTACTTAATTTGATTGAATGAAAGAAATTGGTTAAGTTAATTAATATGACATATATTTTCTAATAAAATATCCTAATTACCTTATTTAATTCCTTCTTTCCTTTTCCTCCTTGATTATGGTTGAGGCCTTGAGGGAGCATCAATATGAGTAAATTAAAAAAATTTGACAAATATAAAACTTTATTTTATATTTAAAACCAAGATCAACTCTATAAATATATCTTATATTAAACATCAGAGGGAATATATTTGATTAGTAAATGACGACAAACCACCCTTTCAAGATATTTAGGTCCCGTTTGGTTCCCTCAAAATCAGAGAAGGGAAACAGAAAATCACATTTTCTAGCTGGCTGTAATATCCCAAATTTTAGAACAAGAAGCTTGAGATTAAATCTAGATTAAGTGGTCTATTAAATCCCAATTTAGTAAATGTCATAGTAAGACATAAGGGTATTCCCCAAAAAAATTCCTTTATACCTTGGGTATTAAAGGGAGTATTATGGTGAGTTAAAGAGCTTGGAGAATGACAAAATCATGCAATTAGAAGGCACACACAAAGTAGTATTGCTACCAGTAAAATTTTCTGGTGTGACAATCATGATTGTGTGACATTTTTCAATGGGAAAATGATGTCCAAAAATTGTGAAACTTTTTAGAATAAAAGTAGACTTATCAATCTTTAAATTGATAGGTCATATGAGTTATTTGGAGCTGTACACAAGGAGTTATGTATTTTTTAAGTTAGCCCAGTAAAACTGGGATTTTTTAATAACAACTTCCAAAAATGAGAATTTTGGGAATAATGGACTTTCAATTGGCCAAATGTTATATTTTTCATTAAAACTAGACTTAATAAGAGTCGCATAGCCTTTGGAACCACCCACTACACAATTAGATATGAATTTTCAAAGTTTGATGAAAATTTTGTCAAGTTTTGCATTAAGTGCGAAAATGGAATAAAATGTAAGGGCAAAATAGTAATTTTTTCATAAGACAAGAAATGATTATTTTTCCCTAATATTCCCAATAATTTCATTTAAATGGGAATTAAAAAGAGGAAAATAGCTACTTAGTAATTAATAAGCCTATTTTGGTGAATTATTATCAAGGAATGTCAAAGAGTCAAAAGTCAAAGGTCCAAAGGTCAACAATTTGTAAAATGACATTATGATAATTTGAGAACAATATTTCCTCTTCCATATCTCATGCAATTCGGCTGATCAAGGAAAAAAAGAAGGGAAATGGAATTATTTGGAATATTACACAAAAATTATAAAGTTGGACCAATTGGAATTTGCCACTTGTAAAGCAATTTCAACAATGGCATTAAGTCTTCATCTTTTAATCTTTCTTTTGCCATTTTTATGCAAAATCTGAACCAAGAGAGAGAGGAAGACTTCAGCCATTTCCATGGAGCTCAAACACAATGAAGAGCTAGGGTTTACCAAAATCCAATGTAAGAGGCTTGTAATCTTGTGATTTTTGTCTCATAATCATACTATAATCACTTCTAACATCTCCTCCTCCTTGAAATCCATAGTTTTTAAGACAAAATCAAGAGTGAGGAGGGAGTGAACAGTGAAGTTTTAGAGAGAGAAAGTGGTGAAATCAAGAGGTAAACTCCAAAACTTGCATATCTTGACTTGTTGGATGTTGTTGGTGTTTTTGTTGGTGGATATTGATTTATTTGCTCTTATTTTTTCAAATTTGGGCTGATGAAACCTTAGGAAAAATGCTGCCAAAATTTTCCCTAAATCATTTCATTTACTGTTTAAATATTTAATCATGTTATTAGAAGTAGAAAGGAAGTGATTAGGCAAGAGAAAACAACAAACTTTTTCCAAGAACCCTGATTTTCTGTTCTGGTTGTGACATGGAGAAGGAGTGAGAATTTGACAATTTTGATGCTTCCATTGGCTTTAGAAGGAAAAATTGTGTAGGTCTGCAAGTGTTCATGATTTTTGGATGCTTGTATATGAATTTGGAAATTTATGAAGTAAGTATGTACATGTTGTTAATCTGCCTGTCTAGAACAATGTCATTGTGACATGTTTTTGAGTAGTCAAATGTTATCCAATGACCATGAAACTTTCCAAATTAAAATAAGACATAATAAGATTTAAAATTATATGTAATATGAAGGATTTGGAGTAGTATACTAGGAGTTATGGTTTTTCAAATTTTGGTCATGTAAAACTAGGCAATTTTGGAGCAGTGTTCAATTAAAGGAAACTTTTTACTTATTTGAGTGCATTTAGATTATGTTTATATTTTCTCCTTAAAGTAGACTTAAATAGGGTCAGATAGAGCTTTGAACCACTTAATTTGAATTTTTTTGGATTTAGTTATGATTTTTATAAGTTCAACCAATAATCAAGAAGTTGAAATCTGGATGGCTAGATTTTTGGCCGCGGCCAGAGGATTTCTTAGATGTTTCTGACCTGTTTTTGGCCTCAGCCAAGACCCTCAAATTTCAAAATTTCATCTTTTTGAAAGAAATTGATTTATTTAACCATTCCTAGCCTATTGGGCCTTATTATACACTTCCAATGGCTCATGATCATGACTCTAATGTTGTGATTGAGTATCTAAGGCCATGGAGAAGTCAAGAAAGATGAGGCATGAAAGAACTTCTAAGAAGTTTCAATGGTTGGATGAAGATGAAACAAAGGAAGGACATGGATCCCCAAGGTAGTGAAATCTCCTAACTTACATAACTTGATATGTATGCTTGTGTATTGATGTGTTATTTGCTTTGATGAACTGGATGAAGCATATGTGAATGAGCGAAGTTCTGTTTTGTTTATACTATGACCATTAGTGTAACATGTTAAACATTGAGCATGTATATATGTCATTATGTTGACATGAATTTGTAAGAGCAAGCATGTCATGCACAAAGCATTTCTTGTATGCATTTGTTAGCACTCTTTACTATTGAGATTCTCTCTAATCTCACTCTTCCTCACCCAACCATATAGGATGTTGAGTACAGGTGAAGAATGTATGGAGATATGTAAAGAGGAATTATGAAGAAGAATTGAAGAATGAAGTGCAAGGCACTATCGCTAGTGTAAAATAGTCTTTTTAGACCTTATTATTTAGACCGGTTATTGCAGATAAAGTCTAAAAAATATGACCGGTGACAGTTTCGTAATTATAAAGAATTTTTTAGACCGGTTCTTAAAATAACTGATCTAAAAAATATTATTTAGACTGGTTATCCAAACAACCGGTCTAAAAATATAAAATTAATTAAAAAATAAAAAATTTTAAGACTTTTTAGACCGGTTGTCACTAATAACCGATCTAAAAGATAAAACTTTTTAGACCGGTTGTTGATGATAACCAGTCTAAAAGATGCGAAATTAAAAAATTAATTTTTTTTATTTTTAAGATCGATTATTAGTTATAACCGGTCTAAAAGTGAACACTTTTAAGACTGGTTTTGTCAAATAACCGGTCTTAAAAGTCCGCCCTAAAATTTAAAATCTTCTCTCGTGGTTTTATCCCGCGCCTAATTTCAACTTTGAAATCTGATACTCATCAAGTTTCTTATAAACTCCTCCCTCGTGTTGTAGCAGCTCCTCCTTCCCACATCACTCCTCCATCCTTGGCCATCTCCTCCGTCAACGCAAAGGTACGGTGGAATCCATTATCGTAAAACTCGGCTTTTCTTCCCTCCGATTGGTTTAAGATAAGCGCTCTACTTAATTAGTTTTATACATACTTCAGAGTAGATACAGTCATATATTTCATATCAATTTCTATTACAAAAATTTATACTCATATTTGTTTCAGGTTTACGATTGCGACATCTGAGAAAGTTTACAAATTGGATTCTTCATTAAGGGCTGAGGTTAGTGTTTTCTTTTGTCATTTGCCTTGTTTCTAAATATTTATTCTCCGACAAAATTTCTTAAACAAAAATTATCTTCCAACTTGCGTTCTAATTACTTTATTTTCTAACTTATTTCCTAATATTATTTCATATTGTTGAGCCATTCACAGCTCATTATGTATTGGCACTGGGTGTTGCAAGATTTCTGAGTTGTGCTTATTGTGTTCTTCAAGTATGACTCCACCAAGATATATTCGTGATTAGTAACTATAAGTATGACCTTGAAAGCATGCTTTTAGGATATGTACAGACTAAGCATATTAAATAACCGTAAGATATTAACATGATTTATGGAGTCAATTGATTATGTTAGTATGCTTAAAATTTTAGACCGGTTATCCACATAACCGGTCTTAAAAGTATTTTTTAGACCGGTTATTTAAATAACCGGTCTAAAAAGTGTCTTTATTTTTTATTTTTTGGAGTCCATTGATTATGTTAGTATGCTTAAAATTTTAGACCGGTTATCCACATAACCGGTCTTAAAAGTATTTTTTAAACCGGTTATTTAAATAACCGGTCTAAAAAGTGTCTTTATTTTTTATTTTTTGGAGTCCATTGATTATGTTAGTATACTTAACTTTTTAGACCGGTTATCTACATAACGGTCTTAAAAGTCTTTTTTAGACCGGTTATTCAAATAATCGGTCTAAAAAATCACACTTTTTAGACCCGTTGTTGGAACAACCAGTCTAAAAAGTCACACTTTTTAGATCAGTTGCATAACCGGTCTAAAAAGTATAACACTTTTTAAACCGGCTGCATCAAGACCTCATCTAAAATCGATCTAAAAAGTTATTTTTACCCGGTCTAAAAAATCATTTTTTCACCGGTGTATTTTGTATTGATTTAGACACTTTGGTAGTCTTGTAGGGCTACACATTTTATGTATATAAATAAATGAATGAAGTTTGAGTAGAGAATAACCCTAATTGAATTAAAGGAAAAGACAAGAAAATCACTCACATACTCTAATATGATGAAACTAAGAGCCGATGAGACTTGATGATGTAGTGAAACTTGTGGAAATAATTTAAAAGTGTTTTCTACCCTCTGAAAACCCTCTCAACCCTAAGTTCAACTCCTGAGTTGAGATTGAAGATTTGTGAACATTTTCAAAAGTTGGGTAGTCCAAGTTCGAATCTTGGTTTTACAACTGATTTCACTATTTATTTGGGACTATTGGAAATAAGGTATTACATTGGCGGCGCCCGTTTGGTTCATCATTTTCTCAAGAAAATATTTTCCGGCGGCTAACAATTCTCCTTCATCCATGGGAATACCACTTCCTTCCATTATTGGTGGGAACCCATTTTTTAATGGTGGTAAATTCCCAAATAACCCATCTTTTTCTTCTTCAATGGTTATCACTGCCTCCTCATGTGTAGACCCGTCAGTGAAGGCAGAGGAAGAAGACGTCGATGGTACTTCATAGAGGTTAAGGTGCTTAATTTATGAACAAACAACCAACAAGTACTTTCGTGGAGGTATTCGAGTACTTCGTGGAGGGACTCGAGTACCTCCACTGAGTACCTTCACTAATCAGAAATATTAATTACATAAATATTCAAAATGAACCTAACACTAAAGTACATACTTATTAAAAGATTGTTAATATAGGGGTAAAACTGTATTTTGTTCATTTTCCTATATTATTTTCTTTAAATCAAACAAAAATTTTCTTATCAATCCATTTTCTTTTTTTCCAGTGCCAACCAAACGAGGTAAAATATTATCCCTTCCTTTCCACTCTTTTCCTTTTTATTCCTTTCTATTCCCATCAATTCTTTGAACCGAATGGCCTTTAGAATGATTCATTAGCTATTTATTATTGTATGTGTTAAACTAATGTAAATCACAAAATTAAATTTCACCCTAGATGCATTATACACACACACATATAAAACACGTCATAATAAATTTTCGAAATAACAGTGTAAATTATACAACTTACGAAAAAACACAATTTAAAACACAAATGCAGAACATATATGTAAAGTAACTGGGTTGTCATAAATAGCTAGTAAGAATACTATTGATCTTGCAATAAATGAAAAATACTCCTATATTAAATAAAATAAATGGCTAATTTATATATATAACATAAAAAATTTAACAAAATGCAATGTTTGATGAGTAGCTTATTTCTTAGATTTTATACTCTGATCACTACCACATTAGTTCTGTATAAGAGGGCAAAAAAAAAAAAAGAATTAAATTAAACCATAGCGGATCATTACTTTTTACGTAATGCAAAGTTATGAAGTAGTATATTATTGCTTTCATGCCATGCAGGATAACGAAGAACAGGTGTGCTACGTGGCAGCACTGAGAACCACTACTTCCTTATCCCCTGCATCCCAAAAATCTGATCCAAAACCCAAAACCTCCCAATCATCGATCGTCGTCGTCGTCTTCACAGAACCCAATCCACTTCACCATATCCACAATTTCCATTGGCACGTCATTCACAAACTCGCACAACATTCAAAAATCACACTTTCTGATTCACACACTTAGTTTCAGCAGAAAAAAAGAAATGGCCTCCACTCACTGCTTCCTTCATCAACACGCCCTCGCTTCTCCTTCCGCCACCAGATCCTCCTCCGCCCAGCGCCCCCAGTTCGCCGCCAGGGCCACCCAGTTCGTCTGCCGTGCCCACCAGAAGCAGGCCGCCATTCAAGAAGACGATGCCGAACTCTTGTCTCGCCGGTTAGCCCTCACTGTGCTCATTGGTGCTGCTGCTGTTGCCACCAAGGTCTCTCCGGCCGACGCAGCCTATGGGGAAGCTGGTATTGTGTTAATATGATTCTACTTCTTTCGTGGATGTGATCAGTTAGTGAAGATACCCAAGCACCTTATTGATTCTATTAGCTTATATCATCGTTCATAATCTTTGAATTAGTTGCTATTATTGATGAGGTTTTAGCAACTTAAGCTTTTTGAATAGTTTTAAATATGTTGTTAGAGTTATGATCCAACGGTCTGGAGTTTGATCCCAAGTATTTCTGGTATATATTGCATTAATCAGCCTTCAGTTAGAATTATGAACTTTTGGGTGAAGTGGGCCTTCATAATTGCATATATTGATGTAAAATTCACTTCTGATTCTTGTGTATTCTTACTCTTTGAAAGATAGCAATGGAAAGAAGAATTAATATGTAAAAAATAAATGGCTTTTGAACTAATTAAGCCTATGAGGAAGATGATCCCTTACTATCCTTTGTGCCATAAATTCATAGAAGACCCCCAACTTTGCAAAAATGTTGCTTGGAATTGAAACTATCTGTTGTGTTTACTCTGTTTGTAGCACTTGAGAGTGTGCCATTTAGTTCTGATTTCTTTGTGCAGTTACATTTTGACTGTTTGAGAAAAGACAGAAGCTGATCATTCCAAAATTTTGATTGCTTTGATTGCAGCCAATGTGTTTGGAAAGCCAAAGACAGACACAGACTTCTTGCCATACAATGGTGATGGATTTAAACTGAACATTCCTTCCAAATGGAATCCAAGCAAAGAGGTTGAGTTCCCTGGTCAGGTTCTTAGGTATGAGGACAATTTTGATTCGAACAGCTATGTCACTGTCACCGTCACTAAAACCGACAAGAAATCCATCACTGACTACGGTCCACCTGAGCAATTCCTCTCTCAGGTACTCTAGTTCCAAACTTGTACTTGCTTTTCAATCTACAAGAAGACTTAATAGAATCAAGTTGATGTGCACTTGTTTATATATGAACTTTGAAGAATTCAGCTTTTGCTGGCTAATATTTGAGATTTGATTTTCCTTCCCTTCAGGTGGATTATTTGCTAGGAAAACAGGCATACTCTGGCAAAACTGATTCCGAGGTAATGGATTAACAATTTTCACAAGCATTGCTACTTGCTAGCTTACAGATTTATACTTTCCTCAAATAAAAGGAACTTGAAAGAAAGCTGAAAATGAAGCATAATTTTGATTGGATGTGATCTTACTCAGGGTAGTTTCGAATCAGATTCTGCAACAACAGCAAACGTCTTAGATTTTTACATGATTATGATTCATAGATAGAGCTGAAAATGAAGCATAATTTTACTTGTAACCCAAGATAAGATGTACACATACTAGCACATAGATTATTAAATAAAAAAAACACTAGCACAAACACATACCAATGAAATCTAGAATGTCATATGTTGTGTCTTTGTTTTTTAAAAATTAAAAGGAAAAACACTAATGGCCTAAGGTTCCAAGCAGAATTGAACCTGTAACCTCCCACTTATAGACGGGTTTTCATGATACTAGGCTAAGAGGCCTTTAGCGTCATATGTAGTCTCTGATATGATAAAACGACCTTGGTATATGTTATCATGATATGTTCGTGACTGAATGTGATCTTGAATTGCTCAGGGAGGTTTTGATCCAGATGCTGTGGCAACAGCAAACATCTTAGAGGTTTCAACACCGGTGATTAACGGAAAACAGTACTACTTCGTGTCCGTGCTGACAAGGACAGCCGACGGAGACGAAGGTGGCAAGCACCAACTGATCACGGCCACTGTGAAGGACGGAAAGCTATACATATGCAAGGCTCAAGCAGGAGACAAGAGGTGGTTCAAGGGAGCTAGGAGATTTGTGGAGAGCACAGCAAATTCATTCAGTGTTGCCTAAAGAAGAACTTAATGATGGGGAGGTTTGATCTCTGTATGTAAATCATGTGAAAGTGCTAATGTATCCTTTAAGGTTTGATTGTCTGGCCCACCCTTTTTGTCTCCAAGTTTTATTATTAATCTGAGGGAGTTGGTTGGATTAAGTATATGAATACTTAAAAAAAAACAAAAAAATTTATGGCGTTTAAGGACTTACAGAGTCAGTCCTTTTCCCCCACTGCCTCTCCTTTTTTTTCCCCCTCATTAAGAATTTTTGAAGTTGATCCAAGCTTTTTAAGAGGACTCTACCCTTTTTGTCCCTTTTGGTTACAACTAGTATTTGTTTATTTGGTATAATAACCTAATTTGGATTCAAGCATTGCCAAGCCCTAATCAAGAGGTATCTTTTCTAGTGTGATTTTTACCCCATTCATCAGGCTTGACCTGAGATTTTTTCTAAGGAAAATTTAATCACTTCCACTTAATTAAACCACCTGACCACAATTGACTGATGACTTTGCTTTTATAAAGGTTGGAAGTTTATGTTTCATATCTATGGTTAATTGAAATAAATTGTCTTGAAAAATCTGTAGTTTTTTTTTGGTCAACGAAATATGGTGTAGTTTATGAAGTGAAGATACACAAAATACATCACTTATCAAAATTATGTTAAAACTGCATTCAAAGATAAAATTAATATTAAAGATAACAAACATTATTACACGGTTGATTGTTTCAACTCAGGATTTTTTTTTTTTTGCCTAAAATTACAAATATTTGCATCCATATGTTGTCGGAGCATTTATGATTAAGGTGCATAAATCTACCCATGAAGTATTTTGTGATCATGCATCTAGCACTATAAATTTTTTTTTGAGAACAAACAAAACCTTCTTTTATATAAAGGCTTTAAAATGATGCAAAAATGTCATAGCTATTAATGTGACGCAATGTCGTGACTTTTTTGCATTTGGATAATAGTGTAGGCCATAGTGACTGTGATATTTTTGCATCCATTTAAAATTTTCATAAATATTGGACCTTCATATTGAATTTTGATTTTGATAATACATCTCAAGAAAGTCCATTTGAAGCCCAAACACCCCTTACCCTAACAAAAGTATTAGAACACAAGCAAGCAAAATATCTATCAACTTGTGTTTTTAAGGTTTTGGCTTAATATAGAGTGTTGAATTTCTTTACTCTAACAACGGCATTAAAACCCAAATTTGATTGAAGTGTATACTTATTACAAGAGTCTATTAAGATATCCTTATAGTGTTTAATGTTGCCTTGGATTCCAACAACTTAGTTATATTTCGCATCGTCCGGTCATATCTATTATTATGCACAATTTGCCTTCCTCTCACTTGTCCATAACTATTCTCTTAGCAAGCATTAATTGCATTTGGATAATCCATCCAACACTTTTCCTCATAGCTCCCTTCACTTTTTACTTCATGATGAACAAAGAGAAGAGGACAAAAGGAAATGAAAAGTGAATAAAGGGTAAGAAGATTGCTTGGCCTTGAGCTGTCATTAATTGCTTTTTTTTTTCTTAGCAAAGGCAAGTCAATTACATGACATTTAATCATATAACATGTTTTCCACTAATTATGTATTTGATATTGCAATTTTTTTTTGTCAAAATCATGTTAGGATTAATAGTCACTCCTGCATTGGGTTAGTCAAAACTACTAACACAATACTCTCTCGTTGCTTATAAGAAACCACTACCGCCATATCGTTTATTCCTATTTTATCACTATTTAATTATTTGTATTATCCAATTTAATTCCTACACATTCTCCCTCCATCACTTAAATGAGGGTATTTTTGGCAAAAAGTTAGTTCTTTTTCATCTTTATTATTTTTAACCAACTTTTTCATTAACGTAATTTGGTTATATAAAAAGGAATGGAGGCAATATTAAAAAAATTTATGAAAAAAAGACCGAAAAGAATTTTGAAATTACAAAATTTTGAATAAGGTATTTCCTAAAAAATAAGTTGTGAATTATTTATCAAGTTTCGTCGTTCTATTATCAATTATTAGTAACAAATATGATTTGGAATTTTGCAATTTCAAAAAAAAATTTCTGTTTTTTTCCTCATATTTATTTATACTCTATATTTTAGAGGGAGAAGAAAAGTAAAACTTGCACATGCCATATCTTTGCTTAATTCACTTGGTGAGCGAAGAAGAACTTGTTCTTGACTTAATAAACTGGGCATTAAGTTAATCTTTAGGTAATGGGATATTGTTGGGTAACATAATATTTTTATTCCTATTTCCTAATAGAAGCAAAAGATATGTATATATATCTAATTCACTATTCTTGTTTAGCAATCAGTCCCACTAACTAGTCAAATCCTTAGGCATATCAATAAATCATCTATCATACCCAATTGCCTATACTTACCAATCCTTCTTATTATGATTCTATGCTACCTGTCCTACTTGACCAAGGCAAAGTGAATTGCATAGCATTTGCATGATCACTTTTTAAAATCTTAATTAAATCATGTGTTATGATAGCATAAAATTTGGAGTGAGTACTATTGATTATGACTAATAAATAATACGACTCTTATAAATTTTATATTATATATATTAATATCTATTTGAAAGCCGTGTGATAGTGTTATGTTGAAGAAAATAAGGAATATTTTGTTATTTTATTTTATTTTCTTCTTTTTGGAAACAAGAGAGAAAGGAATATTTGAGAAGGATCTAGAAGATATAAAGAGAAAAAAAAAGGTTCTAAGAAGCAAATATGCTCTTGAATAGTTGCTAATGTTGCTAATATTTGTTTGTTGTTAGTTTAGTAAGTAAGAGTTTTATGTGCATTTTTTTTAAAGAAATGTGTCAAATGCACATGCAACTTATTAATTTAGGAAGTTATTCTTTACAAATTCTGGATAACATAACTCATCATTAGAAAAATGAAATCATTAATAACATGTGGACCCACCTATTAATATACATATAATTTACATTTACATTATATTTTTGAAAATTTAAAAATATTGTATTATTTATAAATTGTGAATATTACAGCTTATTTAACTTTTGTTCCAAATACAAAGCCCATGATCTTAGATCAAATCACCAACAATACACCCACATAATGAATACAAAATGATTATGTCGTATGGCTGTGCTAAAGAAAAAGTCTCTTTAATATTATTGGAATATTTTAGAAATAAAGAGATGTATCTTGAAAAATCATGTCCTAATAAATTAAGAGATTTGTGGTGGTTCATGAATCAACATGATTTATGAATTTAATAGATAATTATAATTTCTAATTGAAGAGGTGCAGTCTTCAAGAGACACCAAGGCATTGATTCAATGTTTATAAATACTTCAATTATTACACCGTTTGGAGAAAAGAATTAAAAGCCTCAGTAATTTTTCACTGAGTTACTTTATCTTCTACTAGTTTTACCACTCTGTATCTTTATAGGAAGGATTCGTTTAATCCTAAGAAGATGCCATTTTCTAGTAATTGAGGAGGCTATAGAATATCTTGTCCTCGAATGTGACTCAAACCAAATATTTTCTTGTTTCTTTGCAGCTTTTGCCAATAAAATATACACACACAAAAATCACCGATTAATGTGAATGAAATCTAAATTGTAAAAAATATATTGGGTCAACAATAATTGAGTCCCAAAAAATTAATATGTGATTTATAATTGGAGTTCCTATATTTTGTAATTATCTAAATTCATATTTACAATTCATTTTTCATCAAGATTTTTAACACCAAACTATTATTAAATTAATTGTCAAATGTATTTCTCTTCAATTTTCCAAAAAAAAAAATGTAAATACACAAGGACCGCAACTTTTATTTTCAAGATGCCCATTGGTGTTACTGTTCAGTGCATTTTAGAAGAATTTTTAGGTTCATAATATAAATTATTTAGAGAGTCAATAATGCATATTTAGGGCAATACCCACACTAAATTATTCATTCCACTTAGTTTGTAATATAAATTATTCAGAGAGCCAATAATGCATATTTAGGTAGTACCCACACTAATTTAAAAAAAAAAATGCAACATTCAATTTCTTTCTTTTTTTATTTATTTTTATAATGGCTAAGCAAGCTTGGATATTATATAATGTTTTCAAGCACTAGATCTCAAAAAATCGAATTAAGATCTTCTCGCATGAGAGGAACACATCCCGAATAGGGAGTTAATAGTACCACCATACTCTGAACTAAGTGCGGTGCTCCTTTACTAGATAATTAGTGTAACACCTTAATTTCTAAAGCCTTTAGATTAGTTTAAATATATAATGATTTCAAACCTGAGACCAAAACAATTTAAAGTCCCAACTTAAGACAGAGTTTTAACTTATTTTTGTATAAGATTTTCAAAAACATTTTAAAATAAATATGTATGGTCTAAATTTTAGTTTGTAAATTCATTATCTTTATAAGTTTTAAAATCATTTATTTAAAATACAGAGCATTTTCTATCCATAGCTCGCGTAGTGATGGTTAATTTATGGGTTTCTGGATATCAGTACGTTACCGAAAGTCTAGCGTACGGATTACAACTTATACAGTCCACGTCGCAAATACTAGTACTACTATCGCTACCACTACTACTTATAAATATTTTACAATCATCAAAAATAAAATAATAACCAAACAGTCCTTAATTTATTTGTCTCTTCTTCGTCCGTCTATATTACCTTCTTGCCCTTAGAGCTGTACGCCTTTGTTGTATATCATTTGTTGAAAAGGGGTGAGATTCAAAAGAATCTCAGTAGTACACAGATCACTCATATAATATGCAAATACTAAGCATGTAAAACAAATCATCAAACATCACAACTTACAGAAATGTAGCACATAAAAGGGCCTAACCGGTCCCTTATCACCGAATCACAGCGCTAGAGATTCACATTATGGCTGCCCATGGCCTTTGCCCCATACAAGATACAGTCACGAGCTTTCTGTCTCAAACCTACCTGGCTTAAGACGCCCTCGGGTAACTCCTGGTGTAACTTGTACTTACGGGTCTTACCGCCTATAGACTATCTGTCCCACACATATACAGATGATATGGTACACATACATGGCATCACATATGATATAAGAGATAAGATACTACCTGACAGTCTTTCCAAATTTGGTTCCTGTTCTCAGTCTCTTAGGCGTCCCGGGCAAATGTCAAATCCTATAATTTATAATTTACAGACGGACGAATTATTACTTATTCCAAAATAATTTAAGAAACTTTGGTAGGTTATCATTATAGCTAATACCTTAAATCCAATAGGTATTTAATGGACTCATACCAACTCTAAGTATTTAACTTGACCCTTAGAGTCTCAATTAATTCAAAAATACCCTTACTTTTTATTTTTGCATTATTACTCAATTCTATCAGAATTTTCAATAATCTTTGAAAATTCATATCTTGGCCTAGAAATATCCAATTAAGGTGGTTCCAAATTCTATGTGTCACTTATGAAGTCTATTTTAATATAAAAATACGTTTCACTACCACCTATCCATGAATAATTCCCAGTTTTAAGGTTTTCTCGCACTTCCAGAAAATATTTCCAATTGTAATAGCTTAACTTATAAAATTCATAACTAAATATCTAGAACTCCAAATGGGATGTTTCAAAATCATATATGATCCTATTTAAGTATATTTTCAGGGAAAAATATTACCATTTATAAATTATATCCAAAAAAATTCAGAATTTCATCAAACCTCGTCTGTACCATAAAACTTTCCAGATTCATCATCTAACTTTAAAAATTCATATCTCACTATTTATAAAACCAAATGATACATATTATATATCAAATTAAATCTTAAGATGTCTACTTTCCTTTTGAAAACTTTCATAATTTTCGGACCAGGTTTGGTTACCGAAATTTATTTTACAACCAATATAATTTCAGAGAAACTAACCGAACAGCAACTCCTCTTATTTTCTAAAAATTCTAGACTTATATATAATCATCCTAAAATCATAATCTCATGTATTCCATATAATTTTTCGTATATAATTCATTGAAAACCTCAAATTTATCAATTTCTCATTCCTTCCTTATGCATTATTTTGGCCAAAACAATACCTCACAAGACAATGATTCATTATACTAGATTCTTATACTTCTCAAACTACCCAAAAATAGCCTCAAATTAACTAGAAAGAGTTAAAAATATGTAAAGGGAACTCACCTATATTAGGATATGAAGTTATATGTAGAATTTGTAATCACTTCTTCCTTCCTCTGGTAGCACCGATCACTCTTACGTATCTCTCTTTCTCTATTATGTGTCTCTTGCTCTCTCTCTTTTTCACTCACTCTCTCTTTTCTTTCTTTTTGGATGTTGGCTGATGAAAAAATGGAAAATGAGGAGTGTTTGTGTGTGCTTCGTGTGATTAAGAGAGTGAGAGAGAGGGTGTTGTTTTTTTTAAATAATTAAAAATGTGTGTGCGCACGCCATGTGAGTAGTGTATGTGTGTTATTTAATTATATGATTGTATGTGTGTGCATGGCGTGTGATGTGTGGGAAAAGGGTGTGTGTGTTTTAATTATTATATATATATATATATATATATATATATATATATATATATATATATATTATCCTATTAATTACACACAGTAGGTCTTTATTTTTCCCTTTGTCTAATTTAAGATTCCTTAAATTTCATAGCTTCCATAATTTGGCTTACTATCTAACTCCCATAAATTAATCCTTAGCCTTTGAATAAATTTTGGGATGTTACAATTAGCACATTTGATTATCTCTCATGGTGTATAACGAAATTCAAGGTCTTATTCAGAATAAATTAGATCCCGAATTACAATAATCTTTTATTGAAGCGGATGATGAATCCCTCCGTCCTTCCACAATATTCAATTTCAACACGTTTCCTTCGCACTCATGGGTGATCTCCTTGCCTGCCCTAAGATGATCAAATGAACGAACAACCTCCGGGAAGAGGCTCCCAATCACTTCTTCAATCATGGATTTGAAATTGCTCACACCTCACACTTCTAATTTCTTGATTCTTGATCTTGTTAGCGCATAGTAGAGAGTATATAATGTGTTGCATTGTGATATCTCTTTCCTCTATTAATTCTTTTCCCGCTCTCTCACTCTCTCCCCGTCTATCTTTCTCCCTCGTCTGTCCCTTTGTTTCCCTGGTTCTCATACTCTCTTTCTCGTTTACATTTCTCACTCTTTCCCTCGCATTTCAATTTCCAATACCACAAGATGAGCGAGGTAGGGCGTGAAGCTCAGAACAATGGATCCTTCAAGAACGTTCATGAAGACGATGCCTCTAAGAACCTATCACAAGATGCAGGTTATACCTCTTTGTCCATATGTTTTTCCCATTGTCACTACTATTTTCCTTGAAGGTCCTATCTATTTACAGGACCTCTCTCTTCTTAGACTAAGACAACATACTGAATCAAACATTGACTCTCTCCTCTTAGGCTGATATAATACATTGACTTAAACATTGGCTTTCTTCTCTTAGGCTGATACAATCTATTGAGTTAAGCATCACATTTTGAAACTCCTAATAAATATCATAGATGAACAAGGGGAATAGCATATATAGGTGATGATATTTCTCTGCTTTGTAAATTGTTGATATATACAGAGCCCATGATCTCATATCAATTTCTAGACGTTAGGTTGCACACTCATTTTCTTAATTATTTTTTCAAACTTAACATTATTTAAGTTTGTTTTGTGTTTGTGTGTGTAGGATCTGGCTTCGGTTATCCCCAACTCACACATACATCTAGATGGTCAGGTAATAGTTCTATCTTACACTTAAGATGTTTCCATGTAAAATGGAATTCAAATACAACCTTCTGTAATCCCAATGCACAAATACAACCTTCTCTTTTTCAAGATATATCCAATATCATTAAAACATATTGTCAATTCGACTGCACAGATGTTGTTTGGGTTGGGGAACACTGTGGATTGGATGTGTTTGATATCATCCACCTTCCATTTGGGCCCATTACATACTTTCAATTGTATAATGTGGTAAGAAATGTGCACCTTTATTGGTTTTAGGAAGAAGTTTGCTACTTATTATTTTAGGAAGAAATTTGTCTTTGTAAGGGAGGAATTGAAGAATACGAAAACCCTTTTGGTAATATACCCAAACCCAAGGGCTATCTGCATATTACTGTGGACAACTTCACAACTGAGTTGGTATCATTGTAGAACTAATCCTTTGAACATTATCAATGTGTGCTTATTATGTTAAGTTATTATTGAAAAGACTATATCATATAAATAAGGCTATTAACCTAAATAATATGTATTAAACATCCAGCTAGAATTTTATAATCAGTTAACCATCATAGAGAAGATTCTAACCACATTTCCCAAAATACTATAATGGTTAAAAGATTAAAACCACAAATAAAACTAACCATGATAGAAAAGAGTGAACTAAATTCAAAAGGTCATCATGGTAATAAAAGAATTTATCTATTACTTCTAAACCCTTTTCACTAATCCAACAAGATTAACACATTGGGATTTAGGGCACAGATCCCGTCTACAAACCCACTACAGCAAACCACATACAAGACTTAGAGCACAATCAAAATAAGGGTTAGAAACCCAGTCCACTAGTCCATACAATGACATATCACTGAACTCCACAACAAAAAAAGTCTTTAATACAACAGTATATAATAATAATATAACGGATCCACAAAATCATTAAGTGCACAAAATAAGGCCTCAGGCTTAATAAGTATTCACGGTTATCCAAAACATAGTTTAAATGAATATAAATATGTGGGTCCTAGATGACAATATGATAATAATTACAACACCAATACCAAAAAGAGATCTACACGGCTACTAACACCTATGCCCCTGGCTGCTTCCCTTTACCTTTATAAAAAATAGAGGGCTCTCCTGAAAAATATTAACAATGGGATGAGATATAAAGTCTCATTAACCAAAATCAATTTATAAAGCATGTAGAAAATGATTGCAAGTTAGAGAAGCATGTTTATCAATCATAATAATAATATTCTCATTAGTAAAATAATACATAATATTTTCAATTATTAGAACCATCTTCACTCATCTATCATGCTTCTTCTTATATCTTCTGGACGTGATACAACCTATTAGTATTAGTATACTCGACAAAAGATTAGCTAGTCACTTCAAGAATATTGTCCTCTCCCATTCCACCACTGATATACTATAAGAGGTAGGTATCTGTTCAAAACACTCAACTCAAATCTGGGCAGGAATGAAAGAGGCAACAGATACTATTTCACCATATCTCTTTCACACAACCAAACGTATCCCACAACAGAAAAACAATATATCAAATATATTTTTGAAAACATTTATAAGATTATCATTCCATATACATCATTCCATCACAATCATCATAACTATCATAATAGTAACAATCTTATTAATAATCCCCAATAATATATACAATTTAGAAAATACATTGTCTCACCAAACTAAGTTCATATTCAAATATACACATGATTTTTCAAAACACATATAAGTAGTATAGATGGAAGTAAGGTTTAGAAATTCCCTTGCAGTTCAAAACATGCATATAGAATAAATTAATCCAGTTATTTCAACTCCAAGCTTAATCTTACAAGTTTTAAGAAACAAAGGCACCAACCACAATCCGGTCACAAATCAATCTACACAATAATGTAGATATAAATTTAATACACAAATTGAAAAATTAAGTTAATTATATAATTTTAAAGTTTTGAATTAATTACAAAAAATACAATTCCACAATCTAATCCCAATTATTTGTTTAAACCTTAATTTAATATTTTTCTCAACTAACTCAAGGGAATCACAAGTTAACACCAATTTCATTTAATTGTACAAGACTCCAATTTAATGTTTAGGGTTTCAAACATAAAATTGTTAAATTATAAATCTTCAATTTCTTCAACAATCTAAACCGATTAAAGCTTGAATAATATCTACAATAACCCAAATAAGTTGTTTAACTTAAATTTAATAGGTAAAAATATCATATAAGAAATAAATCTTAAAATTTTTAAATAGACAACTAATTTTTTTTCTTCAAGGAGTTTGATTTTCTTTATGGAGCTTACCAACTCCTTAACCACTTTAACAAATTCAGGATGTAAAGTATTATATTCAAATTGCAATTCATTATAAGTAGGTTCAAAGTCTTTTACCTCCTCTATGTCTGATTCCTCTTCTCGGGCTATTAAGCATATGTTGGCAACTTCTTCATCATCACTTTCTTCTTCTGATGAGCTGTCTCACCATATTGCATAGATATAGGCTTTCTTCTTCCTGTACTTGTTGTTCTTCTTCTCTTTGTTCTTTGAATATTGAGAACACTCTGACTTGATATGTCCTAGCTTGTTGCATTCAAAGCAGATGATTGGATCTTTTCCTTCTTTTCTAGCACTTAGACCTCCTTTCTGGAACTTCTTGAATCCTTAGTTCTTGTGGTAGAATTTCTTGAATCTTTTCACAGTCATTCTCAATTCTTCATCTTCTAGTTCCTTTTCTTTGACAACATTGAGAGCAAGTCCCTTCTTCTTCTTTTCGTTCATTTCAATTAGTTCATTTCCTAATTTCAACTCCCCTTCATACTCTAAGAGGCTTTCAAATAGAGTAACTACTGACCTCGTGGATTTAACCTTGGCTTCCTCTATGGCCATAACTTTGGCTTCCCATTCACTTGTGAGAATGTTGAGAATTTTTCTCACTTAGGATCTTTGATCATATGTTTTGCTAAGAACACCA
The DNA here is from genome assembly GCA_037074505.1 of Albizia julibrissin. Lineage (NCBI taxonomy): Eukaryota > Viridiplantae > Streptophyta > Magnoliopsida > Fabales > Fabaceae > Albizia > Albizia julibrissin. The sequence goes on along the minus strand of CM073484.1, from coordinate 18,378,891 downwards.
AGTTAATTGACAAGACGTGTGTATCTCAGCTCAAACTCTGAGATGCTTTCTCTAGCCTTCATTTTGAATAGATTATACTCAGTGGTGAGAGAATTGACCCTGTTTTCTTTGATTTCGGAGGTTCCTTCATGAGCTATTTCAATAGCCTCCCACATATCTTTTGTAGAAGGGAGAGTACAAATTCTAAAACACTCTTTCTGACTCAAGGTACTCTGAATCATCAGGATGGCCTTGATGTTGAAAGTCACCAGATTCTTATCATTATCATTAAAATCATCTGGTGCCTTTGGAATCATTCTTTCTCCTTCTCTTTTCATAGGACCATAGTCTCCATCTTGTATGACTTGCCAAAAACCATATTCATTTGCTGTAACAAACACTTTGAATTTGGCTTTTCAAAATGAAAAGTGTTCTCCACAAAATCCTAGAGGTCTAGTGATTGAAGCTCCATCAGGAAGTATACCTTCACCCATACTTGCCATCAGATCCTTTTTAGGCTGTTAAACCTAGAACAAGAAGACCAAGCTCTGATACCAAATGTTAGTATAAGCTTTTCACCTAAGGGGGTGAATTGGGTGACTTTAAAAAATTTACATTTCAACACAAGCTATGTAAAGAGAGGAAAGTTATAAGGATATCACCGAAGGAGGATACAAGAGAGTTATACTAGTTTGGTCTAATTCACTTGACCTATGTACAGTCTCTAGAAAGGCTTTATGATATTTCCACTATCTTCTAAGATTCACAGGGCTCTTAGGATGTGTTTGGTTATAGGGTAGGGGAGGCGAGGGGAGGGGAAATTTTAAATTAAATTCCTTTCCCTCCCTTTACTTTATAATAAGGATCATCTCCCCTTCCCCCTTGCTGACAAACTAAACACAGTAACATACCCTCCCCTCCCCTCCTCTCCTCTTAAACCAAACACACTCTTATGCCTTGTTTGTTACATTGAAATTGAACTTAGAGAAATGAAAGTGAAAGCGGAATCCTAAAATTGGATTGTTTATCACTTCCATCAAAATGATGGAAGTCACTTCCTTGGGTAGACCCATGGAATTAATTAAGGAGAGTTCCATGGAAGTGAATTTTTTTTACCATTATACCCTTACACATTAATATCAATTGACAACTTTATTTTTGGATAAGGGTATAGCAGTCTTTTTATATTATAAATATACATACTAAATTAAAATAATTCTCTACATCTATCGCCATACCAAACACACTTTAATACCTAATTTCACCCTCAATTCTATTTCCACTTCCATTAAAAACTTTTCATTCGTTCCAAATGGGGCATTACTGTCTTAGTACAAGCTAGTTTTTCTTCAAAGAACATTCGCTCCCTCTTAGACTTTGCAATCAAGGTCCCACTACCTTGAGTATCTCAGATAAAATAAATGCTTGATTATATTCTCTTACAAGAGTAAATGAATAATTATTAAAGTATAAATTCACACGGAGAGCTTTTGAGACTTATCAAAATGAATGTAATAATAAATGCACAGTTAAGTTTTTTTTCCTTTTTTTTCTTCGTCTTCAATGATCTTCTATTTATAGTGTGAGAATGTTTAAAGACCGTTGCTCTTTGATTATAGCCGTTAGAGTGTATGGTCTTGATTCTATCTATTGAGAATGTCAAATTGTTCTTTGTGTCTTTGAATTTGAGAGTAGAGAGAATGTAAAGTGTTTAAACTTCGGTGCATTTAATGCTCTAACACAAAGGTACTTTTTACTAATCTTGGTTTAATCCGTGATTAATCACCTGCAATATGATTAAACTTTAGTATAATGAAGTGTTAGATCAATTAAAAGCAAATAGAAGAAGTTTATAATATATTTGAATGAGTATCAAGATTTACAATACGATGCTCTATTTTCTGAAGAAGCATTACTAGAGTGATCTTCACTTAGTCATTTGAAAACAAAATAGATCATTGGATAGTTCACCGTGGTAATGTGGCAGTGACGCTCTTTTTACACATCATTCAAGTGATCCAACCTTAGAATACTTTTTAGAAAAGCTGAATACTACCTGAGTCATTAATGTGCTATGCTAGTAATACTCTTTTTAGGAAATTGATCACTATGATAGATCAATGTGGTGTTGTGATAGTGATGAGAAATTTTCACATCATTCGAGTGGTCACCATAGTGATTTTCTTTTTAAAATATTTTTAGAAAATTAATCACTATGAAGTATCACTGAGTTGAAGTGATAGTGACGAGGATTTTTACATCACTCGAGTAGTCACCATAATGATTTAAAATATTTTAAAAAAATTGATCACTATGAAGTATCATTGTGGTGAAGTGATAGTGATGAGAATTTTCACATCACTTGAGTGGTCATTATAGTGATCTTCTCTTAGATATATTTTTGAAAACTGATCATCATGACGTATCACTATAGTGAAGTAATAGTAATGAGAAATTTCACATCACTCAAGTGGTTACCATAATGATCTTCTTTTTGAAATATTTTTTTGGAAAACTAATCATTATGAAGTATCATTGTGGTGAAATGATAGTAATGAGAATTTTCACATCACTCGAGTCGTCACCATAATGATCTTCTCTTAGAAATATTTTTAGGAAAACTGATCATTATGAAGTATCACTGTGATAAAGTGATAGTAATGAGAATTTTATCACATCATTCGAGTGATCACTATAATGATCTTCTCTTAAAAATATTTTTGAAAACTAATTACCATGAGATATCACTGTGGTGAAGTGTAGTGGTGAGAATTTTATCACATCACTCAAAGTGGTCACCATAATGATCATGGTTTATCACTACTATTGATCACTGTGGTGATAATGTTTTTCTCAGTAAAAATGCTTTTAGTTACAATACCTCTTTCAAAAACACTTTCTTAATTATTTTTAAGCTTTGTAATAATTAAAACATAGGCTCTAATAGAATATTCCCACGCTTGACAAGCATGCGTTTGAATTGTCCTAGAATTGGATCAACAATAATTGAGCCCCAAAATATTAATATGTGATTTATAATTGAAGCTCCTATATTTGTACCTTTTTTAAAATTTTCATGCGTATTCGGTGCACATTCGCAAATATTACATAGGTCGATTTGCATGTTACTCCAGTAATTTACTATGATGGTTAGAAAATATAGTGCATCCCCCACACACTGACATACTGAACTTTGATTTTGGCAATGCATACCAAGAAAGTCCATTTGAAGCCCAAAGGCATTATCCAAACACCCCCTACTATAACAATAGTATTAGAACCCAAGTACACAAAATATCTCCATAAGTTGTGTTTTAAAGTTTTGGCTTGATATAGTGATAAATTTCTTTACTCTAACAACGGCATTAGAACTCGAATTTGATTAAAGTGTATACTTGTTTCTAAAGTCTATTAAGATATCCCTATAGTGTTTAATGTAGCCTTGACTTCCAACAACATATATTTGTATTTCGCATCATCCGGTCAAATCCATGGTCATACCAAATGGTCATATCTACTATTATACACAATTTGCCTTCTTCTCACCTATCCACAATTATTCTCTTAGCAAGCGTTGCATTTGGATAATTTATCCAACACTTATCCTCCCCATAGCTCCCTTCACTTTTCACTTCATGAACAAAGAGAAGAGGACAAAATGATATAAAGTGAAGAGGGGCTAAAGAAGATTGCTTGGCCTTGAGCTGTCATTGTACTCTTTTTTCTTCTCCTTTTGCTGCCTGACATATTCTTCTAATTAGCAAAGGCAAGTCAATTACTTGACATTCAATCATATAACACGTTTTCCACCAATAATGTATTTTATATTGCATTGTTTCTTGTCAAAATCATATTTGGATTAATAGTCACTCCGGCATTGGATTTGTCAAAACCACTAACATAACACTCGCTCTCTTCCTTTTTTTTTTTAATAAGAAACAATTATCATATATGGTTTATTCTTATTTATAAGAGACATTTAGAGGTTTTCTCACAATTTTTTTGTTGATTTTCCATTTTACCTTATTTAATTACTCATATAATTGTATTTAGTCCTCATACATTCTCCCTCCACCACTTAAATGAGGGTATTTTTTGCCAACAAAAGTTACATTCTTTACATCTTTATTATCATCGTTAACCAACTTTTTTTATCAGCATGATTTGGTTCACTATCTCTTATAAAAAAGAATGAAGGGAGTACTAACTAGATTTTTCCATACTCCATTTTTGAGAGGGAGAAAGAAGTAAAACTTTTACATGCCATACTTTCTTTGCTTAATTCTCTTGGTAGCGAAGAAGAACTTGTTCTTGACTTAATGCTTGTTTGTGATGGTTTTTGGAACCTTCAAAAATATTTATTTACATAAGTCGAGATAAAACTATTCTCATATGTTGACCTTGATACTGTAAATTACGATTGAAAAACTATTTTTAAAGGCTCCAATCGCTATTCCAAACAAGCATAACTTAGCATTAAGCTAATCTTTATATAGTGGGATATTGGTGGGTAACATGATATTGTTATTCCTAATAGAAGCAAAAGACTAATTCAATATTCTTGTTTAGCAATCAGTCCCACTAACTAGTCAAACCCTTGGGCACATCAATAAATCATCTATCATGGATGCCCAATTACCTATATACTTACCTCCTTTCATTTGTATTCTTATTAGGGTGCTATGCTATCTGTCCTAATTGGCCAAAGGAAAAGTGAGGTGGAGAAAGGGAACTCCATTTTTTTTTAATGGGAGAGCAAAAGGGTAAGAAAGAGTTCTACAAACTTTTATTTACTTAATTCGCTCGGTCAGGTGAGCGAATCAAAAGAAAATTTGTTTTGACCTGATAAACTTAACTAAATCATGAGTAGCAAAAAATTTGAGAGTGAGTTATATTATTTATGATTTATAAATAATCAATTTTTTATAAATTTTATATGATATATATCAATATCAATTAGAAGATGGTGAGATACTGTTGTGTCGCAGAGGAAAAGGAATATTTTGCTTTTTTTCTTTTTAAAAAGAAGAGAACAAGGAATATTTGAGAAGGATCTAGAAGATATAAATAGAAGAAAAAAGTTCTTAAGAAGCAAATGAACTCTTGAATAGTTTCTAATGTTGCTAATATTTTTTTGTTGTTGATTGGTTAAGTAAGAGTTTTATGTGCATTTTTTTTTCAAAGAAATGTGCAAATGCACCTGCAACTTATTAATTTAGGAAGTTATTCTTTACAAATTTTGGATGATATAACTCATCATTAGAAAAACTAAATAATTAATAACATGTAGACCCACCTATCAATATACATATAATTTAAATTTACATTACATTTATAAAAAAATAGAAATATTGTATTATTTATAAATTGTGAAATTAAAGCTTATTTAACTTTTGTTCTAAATACATTACCAATATAATCGTTGACCCAATATATTTAGTCAAATTACCAACAATACACCCACATAATCAATAGACTAAATGAATATGCACAAAAAACTCACCAATTAATGTGAATGAAATCTAAACTTTAAAAAAAATATATTGGGTCAACGATTATTAAGTCCTAAGAATTAATATGTCATTTATAATTGAAGCATCAATATTTGGGGTTAGGGTTATCTCATAATCCTTTTTTTTTTTTTCAGAAGCTCATCTTCACTCTCAGATTTTTTAAAAAAATGTACGGTTCAAATTAAATATTTTATAAAACTATTATTTTGAACATAAATAAATAAACTTAAACTGTTAAAAAATGTGCTACACAATTCATAACTGCAATATAAAACAATTAATAAAAAATTTAATTTATAAAACACTATAATCATAGCTTAAAAAAATATTAAATCTAAGTCCTCCATTTTTTTATTTAAGAGTGGAAATGAGATTCTAAAAAGAAAAAGAGAAAAAATGATTATGAGGATATCTACTCCCCAATATTTATAAGTATACAAATTCATATTTACAGTTCACCTTTCGTCATGATTTTTAGGACCAAACTATTATTAAATTGATTCTCAAATATATTTCTCTTCAATTTTCCACTATAAATAATGTAAATACGTAACGACCACAATTTTTTTTTCCAAGATGCAACAATGGTAAATGCTAAATATCAAGCGTAAACAAAAAAGAAAATTATAAAAAAACACTCTCAAGACTGATTGATGAGCAAATGGGGATTGGTGGATGTTGACTTGTCAACACAAACAATGAAATAGAATGAGGAAGAGAATAGAATGCTTTAAGGAAAAATAAATCAATACTTTTGTGTCTCTAGTATTAAAAAAATAAAAAAAATTATAATTATTATTATGTAATAATTTTGTTCATATAAATTGTGGTAAATAAGGATTTAACTCATAATATATATTATATTACCTTTAGTGCTTAATTTAAGATTGCACTATAAACTAATATCTTTTATTAGAATCGGAGGTAGTATAACATCTGACTCAACTATTAAGCTAAGGAGGAGTCTGGGAACACTTTTTTTTTTATTTTCTTCTTACTTTTATAAGATAAAACCACTCTTACGTACTTACCTTGTAGATTATAGAATTCATTCTTCACATGTAAACTATAAGAACACTAAATCTTAAAATTAACACAATTCAACAAGTTTTTTTATGTTTTTAATTATCGGAGGTATACATTATTTTATTAAATTATGATCACATGAAAAGCTATCTTGTGGGTGAAGAATCAATGGTGAAATATAAACCAATAATATACTGTGTTCTTTAATTAGCTTGAATGTAAATTAAAGTTGAATATTCTTAATTCAATTTTATTTTAACTATGTATTTTTTATTAGAACTTAGAGCCCATTTGGTTCAATCTCATTACACCCTACAGTGTAGTGCAATGTGATACAATGGTAATACAATGCAATATTAATTATAAAGCTAGTGTTTGGTTTGATTTTTAAACCAGGTGCAATGAGTTATTTTTTTAATAATTATTAAAATTAATATATCATACAAAAGTCTATTTTACCATGAATATAATCTTCATAGAAGCTTCATAATAATAGTCACGCTATCTCGCCGCAGATCATTCGATGTCGGTGGCTATGGTGGTGGAGGCAACAATAATAGTGATGTGGCGATTGCGATGACAAGTGGTGTCAGCTACAATAGTGGAGGAGGAGGTAGTGGTGGTAGTGGCGACAATGGTAGAGGTGGCGGCAGGAAAGGGTGGCGACGGCGGTAAGGGAAGAGGAGGTAGTGGTGGCGACGACATTAATGGTGGAGTTGATGACGGTGGTGGGTAGTGGCCATGGCGGTGGAGGAGGCAATAGTGGAGGTGGAGGTGGCAGTAGGTAGCGAGGGTGGTGATGACGACGGTGAAGGTAGAGGAGGAGGTAGTGGCGGTGGCAGCAATTATGGGATGATGGCAGCGGAGGAGGAGTTAGTGGTAGCGACGGTGGCAACGGTAGAGGTGTTGGTTGTGGCAACAGTGGGGATGGCGATGGCGTTGGTGGTGGAGGAGGAGGTAATGGTGGTGGCCACAATGGTGGAGGTGACGACGGTGGCAATGGTGGAGGAATAGGAGGAGGTAGTAACGGCGCCCACAATGGTGGAGGTGATGGCGGTGGCAGGGGGTATTAGTGATAGCAGTGAAGGAAGAAGAGGTAGTGGTGACGGTAGTTGTGGTATGGTGTGACAAGTGAAATGAGACAAGTGAAATAAAAACAAATGAAGCTAAAAGATAAATTAGACTTTTTAATCATGCAATATGATGGTAATGAGTATTTATAAGGAGAGAGGTATGAATGAGGATTACCAATTTTTTGGTAATCATCATTATCATGGTAAACCCTATTATCATACTAAAGAGCAACCAAACACTCTTATTTTAATAATGCAATCATAATTACTATTGCAGACACACAATACAGTTAAACCAAGCATGCTTAGTTTTTTTTTTGGTGAGAACAATCTTAATACATACTACAATGAAGTTCAATTAGCATTGGCTCTCTGATCGAGAATTAAAAAATTTCTCCCAACCTATTATTTTCTAATTATAAGTCTGAAAGTTGAAACCTTATTTAAAAAGATTAAAATTCTTTTATCTTATTATTAACTTAGACTATTCTGAGTCTTGACAAAATTTCGATTGTACAAGTGAAAATAAATATAAAAAACAGACCTTTACAATTAGAAAATGAAACACATTGAAAAATACATTGATTCAAAAATTACAATTTCTTTGTCACTAGAAAATGATGCACATAAAAGGGAAAACATTCCGGGCCTTTCGTCTATGCGAAAGATTAATAATGGAGAATGAAACTATTCAAAAAAAATAATGGAGAATGAGGAATAGTTACTTTGAGGATAAATATCGTTTTTTTTTAAAATATCATCAAAATAAAATATGAAAGGAGTTTCTCCCAAAAAAATGAAGAGTTCATTTACAATTTTTACACAGTAGTATTACTCATTAAATTAATTAGATCATTGACAGACCATGGGCTGCCCTACTGATTAAAACCTACACACACAGACACACACATACCTACATATACACACACAGTAAAAAGGAAAAAATACAAACATTTGGTTCTTTTTTCATTGATTATTGGTCTAACTATTGATTTTTGACTTAATCTTGACTCAACAAATCGGTCCTTATATATATATTTTTTAAGAAAAACGTATACAAACTCTATCTCTGTAGAGAGAAAGTTTAGAGGAATACAAATTGAGTTATTCAAATAATCAAATGAAAAAAAAGACTATCCAATTAAAATTATTTGTGATTGAAAAGTATCGGTTAAATGATCATTTTATTGAATTGTCATATAACCAACAATGCTATATAGCAGTAAATATCAAGTTTAAAATGGATAAGAAGAGCATAAAATTGGTATGACTTAGATGATGACGTTGAGATGAATATATATATATATATATATATATATATATATATATATATATATATTTGCCAAACAACAAAGAGAATAGCATTGATTTCAAATAAGATACAATATCCCACGGACTACAAAACACAAACTCGCCACACTAAAAGAGAAAGAAACCAAATTACAATAATAAACACAAAATAAATCCCTAACCGTAACTAACATACTAGAGAAACAAAGATAAAAGAAATCTACAAAACAGCTAGAACACAATAAACAAGATGAGCCATCATCCACTCCATTCGTGAAATAGGCCTGCACCTGATAAGAGTGTCGAAATGCCTGATCATAATGGCAAGACTCTTTTAATGAAGCTTTGGTAATCCTTCTGACCACCAATTCTGCTCCTCTGGGAACACACCTACAAGAGGTATTCCTAACCAGATTTCTTGACACAAAAGTGTATTCAATGAGAACAACACTCACCCTATTAACAAATAATGCAAGATCAACCAGGCAGACGGAAACAGAAATCCAATTCCAATCTGAGGATGAGCAATAGTGCTCTACATACTGAACATAGTCATGCCCAGTCCTATAATGAACAATATTGATCACAACACTGAACATGTACCAAATGACCCATTGATGAACAGCGCATACAATCCTACTCACATAGATCAAGCCCTCAAAAATGATAATCCCCTGCCCATCTATCACACATATCTAAGCCAGAAAACCCACGAAAACAAATTCCTCTCTACCACCAACATATACCATTGACCACACATCACTTACATTTGAATAAGTCATACAAACTCTGTTTCTGGGATCTCTGATGGTCAATCCATCTATTTCCCACCAGTAATCCTTCCATACCTCTACCCATAGAATACCGACAATTGGGTTAAGGTATTGTGGCTCATAATACATACAGACCAGAGAGGAAATATAAAGAACCACCCAACCATAAGAGACAAACCAAGCCATAATATGTGTTAATTCTTCTACAAAGTCATCAGAGCTAAACAAAGAAGAATCAACATTTAAATATGCTATTCTACCATTCGCAAATCTCAAACTTAATAAGACATCAGTGGGAAAAAATCGAAGCTTAAGCCGGCCACTCACCTTAGGAGACAAAGATCGCCAAATCAGTTCCTTCAACCTCATCTGTTCTGCTTCCTTAGGTTTCCTCATACCGAATGAAAATCCCCAACTCCCAGATATCCCTTGATTCTTCGTCTCCTTGCCGTCACCTGATAGACCGTCGGCAGAGGAAATCTTCGACACTAGGGCACGCATTTGTTTGGCCGTTGAAATCCATGGTCTTGCGTGCCACACCTCCTCCACAAGATCTGCTCCCACCTTTCGGACAACCTCACCTCTCGCCCCTCAAATCCTCGATCTGTATCATCCTTGCCTTAGGGGTGAGAGGGAGCCATCGATTGGACTCGCCCAGCCACCATGAAGGCCATGGGGGCACCCATCAAAGGTCGCCGTCAGGAGATGTCAAAGGTATATGAGGCTTGAACCCCCCTCGTATTGGTCCTCCCAACCATCCCGCATGTCGCCGTCCCAGGACACACTTCCAATCCGCGCAGCCACCTCCCACAACAAAGGAAGCCTGCCATTAAACTCCACTCCACCGGAAGGAGAGAGCAAGCTTCACCATGAGGAAAGAGCCGTCACCGCTGAACCAGCGATGGGCTGCCTCTTGTCGACGAGCTCATCCTCTCGGAGAAAAGGAACCCTAGCAGAGGGAGAAAAGTTACACAAAGGCGAAAGTCTTTCCTCCATTGAGATGAATATATAGTCATATGGGAAAAGGTAACATTTACAATGAATATGAGAAAGTTGTTTAAAGTGATTTACATATGTTCAAAGAAAGTCGTTGGAGGCTTTCATAAGGAGGGTAGATCAAATATCATAGAACCTTTAGAAAGGTAGAGATGAAGATGGAAGATAATGCTTGATGAACTTTATTGTTATGGATCTTTTTAGCTAATAATTTATTTAAAGATTTAATTATTAATTTAATAGAGTGGAATGACACTGTATAATTTATGTAGTCGACTTAATGTATAAGAATTCTTCTTGTTCACCAAGAAAGGTTAATCTAGTTGGTAAAAAGTTAACTCATAATTTGTTTAGTCTAAAGTCTTGTTTGATTTTATATTTAATTTTTTTATATTTTTTAAAAATAAAACTTGTTTGGAAAACTATTTTCAATAAGTTGTTTTTAAAAACAAAAAACAAAAAATTGTTTTTAAAAAATAAAAATAGTTTTTAAGTATTTTATTGTTTTTGTTTTTCTATTTTTTATTTTTTGAGACTTTCATCGGTTCACTATCAACATCACACCACTGCTGACTATTGCCATGTCACTATTGGCAATGGCCTTTGCCACGTCACTTCAACATCGATTTTTATAAAAATGATTATCTAAATAGATTTTTTTGTTTTTATTTTCAAAACTTGTTTTTAAAACAATTTTATAAAACTACTTTGGTGAAAAAACAGAAAATAGAAGCAAACATGCCCTAAATCTCTCCTCCCATGTGAGAACCAATAAATTTATTGGTAGTAGATTTATAAGCATTTTTATATGTGCTTTTTGAGCCCAAAGACATACAAACATGCCCTAAATCTCTCCTCTCTTGTAAGAATTGTTATTGTTTTATTTTTTTAATATATCATGAATGATGCGGTTGAGGTTTCGTATAATCCACGAGGTTAAAAATTAAAATTAATATTTTGAATGATGGTTTAATTTAAGAGGGCAGGAGGGACATACCAAAATAATAGACCAAAGGAAATGGGCAGAGATGGGGTAGTGGGCATTGTCATTACCCGAGATAGGAGGAGGAATAGAAATTGGGAAAAAAAGTGAAAGAAGAGGAGATTTAAATTAAATTACAAATATAAAAGAGTAATTTTGTTTTTTTGCGCATTTTCTCTTGAATATAAAAAATATCCAGGCGTCACAAAATCCAGAAGAAAGAAGAGTTTGGTATTTCAGCCTGCGTTTGCTCTCCCTGGAACTGAAGGACCCAGAACGGTTTCACAAGACCAAGAAGGAGAAGCAGAAGCAATCGGCGCCTTTTGAACTGACGATCGCACTTTCAACTCTGGCTCCAGCCAGCTTCCGATCCTTTCTCTGCTTCTTGGGTGAGTCGGTGAATCATTTTTCTCAATCTTGTTTTCTTCCCCCTTAATGTGTAGTTGATGGATCTACAGCTTCTGATGTTGATTGTTTTATCGAATAACCTTTCGGATGATACTTGGAATTTGCTCATCGCGTGTTGTTTGTTTCCTCGGGAAAGCGGACATTTTGGTAAAGCTCGGTCTATTTTCCGGATGGGTTTTCTTGTCGATTTCTTAGGGATGCTGTGAAATCTGTGCTGGGCTTCGACTGGTTTTTTATGTTTTGTTGGGAAATCTTGGAAGAAACATTTTGGTTTTGAAGCAGGATAGCTTCAGTCTTTTACTTGCATTTATTCTTATTTGCGTTAATTTATTACTTCCATTTGAGGAGGAATATACCTTATAAGTTCTACTGTTTAATAGTTTGGGCTCAATTTATGGTATTTATTACTAATATATTCAGCCATTGCTTTGCAGGAATCTCTTGTTTGGTATTCACACGACAAACTTTATTGGTTGTTCCTCCTCACTGCCTTCTTACTGCCAGAATTATATATGGACTGAGTTTCACATTTCATGGGAGGTGTGGAGGATGAAGGACCAGCCTTAAAACGTATGAAGTTGTCCTCTAACGGATTAGTTGGGCTGTCAAACGGTTCATCTTCTGAAGATCACTTAGAAGGCTCTTCTAGTGAGTTGATGGCTCGGCCCCTACCATCTGAAGGGGGCAAACAAGTTGTTGGTTCCAAAGGAGTTATAAAGCGAGATGAATTTGTCAGGATAATTGCAAATGCATTATATTGTCTTGGTTATAAAAAGAGTGGAACATGCTTAGAGGAGGAGTCTGGAATACCGGTCCACTCATTGGTGGTAAATCTGTTTATTCAGCAGATACTTGATGGCAATTGGGATGAAAGTATAGCCACATTGCGTAAAATTGGTCTGGCAGATGAAACAATTGTGAGGTCAGCTTCATTTTTGATACTGGAGCAGAAATTTTTTGAGCTTCTGGATGGGGAAAAGGTGATGGATGCATTGAAGACCCTGAGGACTGAGGTTGCTCCACTTGGCATTAACAATAGTAGAATTCGTGAACTTTCTTCCTGCATAGTGTCCACATCATTGTCTGGCCATGCTAATTCTCACAAAAAAGATATTGCAAGGGTTAGGTCTCGGTCAAAGCTGCTGGAGGAATTGCAGACTCTGCTTCCCCCTACCATAATGGTACCTGAAAGGAGGTTAGAACATTTAGTTGAACAGGCCCTTATTTTGCAACGAGAGGCTTGCCAATTTCACAACTCCCTAGATAAGGAGATGTCTTTATACACTGATCATCATTGTGGAAAAGACCAGATACCTTCTAGAACATTGCAGGTTAGCAAATGATGTGTCAAATTGATGTTTGCATTTTAATATGTACATCATTATGGTTGGTTTTTGTACTTTAAAACATCACTGCCCTTAGGTTCTTTATTTGTGGCCTGATAGTTTATAGTGGCACGACCCTTTTCTTTCTTTTGCTTGTTGGAGACTAGAACTCTGTCTGCTATTTATTTATATACTTTGTTGATTCTGTTATTATTATTATTATTTTTTTAATGCGGCTATAATTAGTGTTATCATGCTTGTCTTTTCTGGGTACATTTGCAGTCTCACTTCACTGAAATGTTATTTCATCTGTACTACAATATTTAGTCGAATAGTGAATTATAAACTTGTGACATCTTGCAAATTGGTCTAAAGAAATTTTTATGATCAGAAGGTTTTTTAGACAATGAGTGTCTCCTGAAGAATAAGCTTGAGCCTTCAACTTGAGAGATGCTTCTAACCGCTTTTTGTGTTAAAGAACATCTCCTGAAAAGTAAGCGTGAGCAAACATTTGAAGTCTCAAGTCTGCAAAGAGTTTGTTGAGGCTGAGGCATTTACCTTATGAAAGCCTGTTTTTAAGCTCTAAACAAATTACAACGATGCAAACAAAGCTCATGTCCACAAAACCTTGCAATACCATTGAACACGTAATAGCTCTAAGTTGGGTAGCCCTGACCTCTGCTTAAAAACTTAATTAAAAAATTTCTAGCAACATCAGAGCGAAGGAAAGTATCACTGCTTATAGCTTGTCCTGCCTGCGGGCTCTGTAATAGATGGCTTTACAATACTGTTGAGGTAGCCTTGACCTCTGGAAAAGAGGTATTTAGGACAAGATTTGATTGCTTGGATATTGAACATGGTGCTGGAAAAAAAGTTACAAGTTTAGAGGCAAACCTGTTACCTAATCTTCTTATTAGGGTGCTGCAACATTCTAATAATCACGCTGTTCATTGTGGAGACCAAGTTTGTTATTTTGCCACCATTATAAAGGAATTAAAAATTTAAGGAGGCTTAAGGACCTTTATGTTATGGAAGCTACCAAGGGAGACTTGATGTAATTAGGAAAGATCATGCGGTTCTATTGTTTTTTTCTTGTCAGAATTTTTATTAAATATGTATCTTGCTATTTTGAGGGTTTTATTTAACATCATGCCAATTTTTCACTTGAACTCATTTGGGACGCCATTGTTGTGCCTTAGCTATTGGCATCTCCTTGAACAATCCTTAGAAAAGGCCTTTGAGTGAGCTCAAGATCATGGGTTGGAACATTGTGAAACTACCAAAGGCAACGTATATGACATAAAACCAGGTGGCTCTGCTGGTCACATCTCAAGCAAGGGGAAGTCCCCGCTCAGAACTGCCCAGGTGACCGAGTACTAGGGCTCTTGTATCAAGTTCAACTGTGGTACTGCAAAGCCACCACAAAGTTACTTCTTTGGGGGTTAGGGAGTGGGGTCATTGGGTCAGAACCTTTCGGGCCCTTCCCCTTTAAGTGTGCATTTGTAATCTAGATGGTCTTTTAATAAGATAAATATATCCTTTGTTCTCTCAAATTCTTTCTGTAGTCTGGTTCGTTTAAAATCTTGTTAAGAACAATTGGATGTTCAACATCTTTTTATTTAACATTGGCTTAACCTCTTCACATAATACTTTCTATAGTTTTGGTGTATCAATATTTTAATATCATTTTACTTTCCTGAATATATTCAAACAGGTATTAGAAGGACATGATGATGAAGTCTGGTTTGTGCAATTTTCACATAATGGAAAATATTTAGCTTCATCATCAAATGATCGATCAGCAATCATTTGGGAGGTAACGTCTGATGTTAATCAGAAAACTGTTTTGTCTTCTCTGCTCTGGAACCTTTTTCTTCCCTTCTTATTTGTTTCTTTAATGCGTCTGTATTTCTTTAATGTCTACCATTTATTGAGATCAACTGGAACTGTCTGGGGAAATATGGCTTGTTGCAGTGAGAATTATGGCTCACATGCAGTGTTGTGCTACTTGAAATTAAAATTTATATTCTGGTTATAACATATATCGGCTTTATGATACAGAATGTTGAGTTGCACATGTATGATAAATCAAATAATTTGAGGAAAGAGAAAGGGATCAAAATGAGATCAATTCTGGCTTTAGATTTTATCAGAGCTTTGAGGTTGATTAAATTTAAATTTTAAAATTGTTCAACTTTCATACAACAACAACTGAAGCAATGCAATTGATCACATTTTGTTCAATTTTGGCCATGTTATTCTGTCACGGTGCTATGCAAGTTGTTTACGTTGTGTGATGAGTTAGGTTGCACTGCATCCCCTTGACATTATAAATGTATTCCTAGTATACGCTTAATGAGAAATAATTGCCATGTGTTTTCTTTAAGCTATTTGTCCAGCCTGGGAAGATTTAAAGACTTCACTCGATCATCCTGATTGACTCTACTTCTTAAAGTTTTCATTCCATATTTAAATGCCATAAAAATGATTTGTAATCCATTATTTTGCTATGCAACCCAGCTTACTTCTGCTGAATCCCACACTCCCCTACCCTCCCTCTTAATGGGGTTTAGAACCTGAGATGCCCCATTGGAGTCTTTTGAAAGCGTTACCATATGTACACTAGTAGGCTGCTTTATCAGCATAGTGCTGTAATACCTCCTTGCTGCCGCCAAACCCTATTTCTAGTGTATAGATAACTCATTCAATCGATGTTAATTTTCAAGAGTCCACAATTGCTGAATGATCAATCTGCTTTGGCTCCTTGATAGTATTTCCTTATGCATGCGTGGTGCGGCTTTTCTCTGAATATTGTTTATAATCACACACATATATTATTGGATTTCACATTTTTTTAGGGTCTGTTTTAATAGGTTGGCTCAAATGGGGAACTCTCCTTAAAGCATAGGTTATGTGGTCATCAGAAACCTGTGTCTTTTCTTTCATGGAGTCCTGATGACCAAGAGGTCCTTACATGTGGAATGGAGGAAGCCATTAGGCGTTGGGACGTCTTTACTGGTAAGTGCCTCCAAGTTTATGAGAAAGCTGGTGTTGGCATGGTTTCCTGTGCATGGCTTCCAAGCGGGAAAAGTATACTTTCTGGCCTGAATGACAAGAGCATTTGCATGTGGGACTTAGATGGGAAGGAACTGGAGGCCTGCAAAGGACTTAGAACCCTTAAGATTTCAGATCTGGCAATAACTAGTGATGGGGAACAGATAGTAAGTATTTGCAAAGACAATGCAATACTATTGTTCCACAGGGACACTCACGGTGAGGGATTCATTGAAGAGGATCAGACAATAACCTCCTTTTCTTTATCAAGGGATAGCAAATTCTTGCTAGTTAATCTTTTGAACCAAGAAATACATCTTTGGAACGTTGAACATGTTCCTAAGCTTGTTGGCAAGTATAAAGGTCATATACGCAGCCGATTTATAGTTAGATCTTGCTTTGGTGGAATTAAGCAATCTTTTATCGCTAGCGGAAGTGAAGATTCACAGGTATCAATTTTATGGTTGGAAAATCATTTTCTTCACATTTGTTAATAAACACATTGCATCGTGGTTTAATGCATTTGTTATAATATCAAGTTTGTACTAATTCGGCTACAATTCTTTCATGTTAAGGGGGCATTTGCTGTAGCGAAGTTAGCATTAAAATTGTGTTTGATATTCTCTCAAATTTGAAAAACCAGCTGTTGTCAGCAGTTGAGTAATAAACTAGTTCAATGAAATACTCCTAGAAAGTTATTTTGTTTAAACCAACATTTCCTTCATCCCTCTCTACTTGGAAATTGGGGGGAAAAATATAAATTATCAACATTTATTAAACTATATTTGATATCATACTGGTTTTTGGTGCTTTCAAATTGATAGTTCTCAATCATTTTTTAATTCTTTTAACATATGGTCCTATTCACCTTTATAGAACTGGGGTTATGCAGTTAAATTTGCAATTCTTCAGGTTATGATCCCATACTGGACTTCAGATATCTTTAGTTGTTTATAGTATGCCTTAATCGTTAGGGAGTCCATGTCCTTGGAAATGGTTACTATATGTTATTCATCTTCATTTCTATACAATTATGAAAAGTTTTGAGGTAGACTCGTAGGCCAGGCAATCTTGATAGTCATTTAAGGTACATTTGTTGGAGT
Source organism: Albizia julibrissin (assembly GCA_037074505.1). Taxonomy (NCBI): domain Eukaryota; kingdom Viridiplantae; phylum Streptophyta; class Magnoliopsida; order Fabales; family Fabaceae; genus Albizia; species Albizia julibrissin. The sequence continues at coordinate 18,361,369 of CM073484.1, read as the reverse complement.
GACTCGCTTTTGATGTACTTGTGTGTTAATCATTGTGATGTCCGGTTTTTAACATCTAGTTGACTAATTTGGAGAGATGAAAGGAAGCTAAATAAATTAACCTACCAATTGACAGGAGGTAGTATTTGCTTAGCCTACCAATATTTTATGGACCTATTCTATGAGTGTAAATTGATGGCCTTCCATTTCATGTCCTTTCTTCAGGTATACATATGGCATAGAGACTCACAAGAGTTAATAGAGGCATTGCCAGGCCACTCTGGAGCTGTGAATTGTGTAAGCTGGAATCCTACTAATCCTCATATATTGGCTTCAGCTAGCGATGATCGGACAATTAGGATATGGGGCTTAAGTTGTCTGAAAGCAAATTACCAAAAGGCTAGAAAAAGCTGCAGCAGCAGCAGCAGCACTAGCAATGGCTTCCACCAATGCAATGGGGGAACTTAGATGAAGAAGCAGCCACAAAAAAGCACATTTCTCAATTCTTATTTCCTCTCTTTTATCATTGCAATCTTGTAAATACCTTTTACCACCACAAGATGACATTCATATCAATTGTCAAACATTGCATCTTACTGACTTCCCATAAATTTCTCTTAATAAATTCAAGTTCCGTCTTATTGTTTGATTAAATCTTTTTCACTTTGGTCCCTAGCTTTTGGTATGCTTCAAGTTGATGGTTCTCATATACAAGTGTTGTGATCTGGTTTTTTCTGATACGTTTTGTGTATGTTTATTTTCACTTTAGAAACCATGATAGCTACAGCGGTTTTGGTGGGTTTCTAACATGAATTCAAATACATTTCTAATTCATCACTAATGACAGGATTAAAGTAAGCTCTACTTTGAGTTGAGATTGTATGTATGGTTGATAAATTCTTTAGTTTTGGACTTTGATGGTTTCTAACATAAAATCAAGCACTTTTCGTTCTAATTTGAGTTGATATTGAGTATATAGAACTGTATATGTAAGAGCACGAGAGCTTCAAGTGAGCCTTCAACTTTGTAAATCATTTATGTATAATAGTTTTAAAAATGAGAATGAGACATTATTATAATTATGAAAGATATATTTGAGAAAAATTGGTAAACTATTTAGCTATCATGTTAAGGATATCATACTCAGTAAACAAGATTTTAAACAAAATCATTGCCTTTGTTTTTAACAGAACTGTTGCCATATTCTATAATTTAACATTTTAAAGTCAATGATATTTTCCGTTATGAAAAAAAGTCTTAATTTGATTAAAAAATAATTAATTTTTTTATGTTTCAAATATTTAGACAATACTTGGATCACATTCCTTATATCATTTGTGTCAAGTTCTTCAATTATACATAGCTATGTGTCATATATATTTTTTATATGAGTTTATAGTTTAATGATAATATGTTTAAATTCTGAAAAAAAAATGATAATATATTTAAAACATAAGATACATGACAATGGTTTATTTGAGAACTTGACATAATGAATATAAGGAAGTATTTTCTCATATGTTTTATTCATTTAAATTAATAAATTAAAGGAAAATAAATCTATAAAATTAAGTAAATAGATTTTATTATCAAATTAAAATTTATTGAAATACACATAAAATCAGATTCATTTTTATCGTTAGCTCAGATAATACTCCTGCTTTTAATTGGAAAAGTCCCGCTGAAGAAAGTTTTTGTGTCGCTGTTTTTTCCCCCTCTCTATCCCACCCCCCCCCCCCCCCAACCAAAAAAAAAGGGAGAAAGAAATAGTGCCGTTGTGGCGGGGGCGCGCTTTTTATTTCCTAATATTAAATCAGCGAAGCACTTAAAATAGAGATAGTTCCGTTGAGGCTACTAAATCAGCGAAGCAATTAAGTGAAAAATAGTTCCGTTGAGGTTCCTAAATCGGTGAAGCAATTAGGAAGAAATAGTTCCGTTGTGGTTCCTAAATCAGCGAAGCATTTCTTCACTTCAAAGAGTTCCGATTGATTGAAAGTTTTTGTTTCCCCTTTCATTCGCTGGAGCCTGGAGGTTCCACTCGAGCTTCCTTGAGTTCTACATGTCCGGTGAGAACGACAATAGAGCGAAGTTGGTAGCTGCAATCGGCGAAAATGGCTGCACCGGCGAAAATGCCTCTGCATTTCCCCTTGCTTCTCCTCTCTCCCGAAGCTCAACCTTGCCATTATTGGTGACGCTTCTCCCTCCCTCACCTGCCCTTAAAAAGCCAAAGGCCGAGGATTTCATCTGGAAATCCATGTCAACTGCAACACCTGCTTTTCTGGGTTCGATTTGGATTTCCTCGGTGCCACCGAGGGTGGGCCCGGTCCTCGTCGATGTGAGTTTCTCCTTCCCTTTGATTCTTCCCTAGCTTGGCATGTTCATAAATATTTTGGCCTATGTATGAATGCCTCGGTGGTTTGTGGGTTTTCACTTGCAACTTTCTGTATATGTTGGTTGGGAGTAGTACTTTTTCAGATAATTCCTTTCTGGAGTTGTAAATAGAGAGAAATGAGTCGATAAAGTTATGCATAATCTGAAACTGATTATATCATGGCGTTTAATAATACTGGGTGTTAAAATGCCTGAGTGGACTTGCAAATATTCACTTCTTATTATTCTGGGTGTTAAAATGGGTCGATAAAGTTTCTTTTGTAACTTTCTGTACATACTGGTTGAAAATAATCACTTCTGATGTCATTTGATATAAAGTGAGCTAAAAAGGGGTATGATATTGCTAATGATACTACTACTTTCACCGAGATAATATAACTCATAAGAATTGATATATACACAGTAAGATAATGCATGGAAAGCTTATAGAAAATGACAGGAATGAATTATGAAAGTAGGATGAGAGTAGGTTTATTATTGAATCGTCTGATTGGTTGATGATAAAATAATAGTAATGATAACAATATTGTATTCACTATTCAGTCACAACAATTATTTTATGAATCACCCATAAATGTAATGTGTGTATTATTTGGAATGAATGTCCCAAATTTTTAAAATAAAAGAATTCTTTAGATGGTTTAACTTCTAGGAAAATGCATCATGTGCTTTATCCAACTGCTTTTAAAGTTGCATGTTCATTTTTAAAAGAAATTATTTTCTGTGTCTTTTGAAGATTAAGAAGGAGACAAGTGGCGCTAGCGTTTTGAAGTCTTCCTATGAGGTCTTCCCCATGCATAACATGGAGGAGCTGGTTAGGTGCAACCAAGTTTGGCCTGGTTGTATGCTTCCTTTTTACACTTATATATTGTGTTTTTTATCATTTGATTGGGCTAAATTGATTTCATATTATATTTTGTGTGCTTCCTTTGTTTTATGTTATAGCAAAAAAGTTAGAAATTTTCAAAAGAAAGTTGAAAAGAATTTGTTTAGGATGGGAGAATTGCAAGTACGAGGTAATCTTTGGTTTGGATGTATTCTTGAATTGACAAGTAATTGATCGTGTGTTGAGTAGAAAAGCTACATGGCAATTGTTTTGGCTTTAGGTGAATCCTAAGTTGGTAGTCATGACCTAGTGAGGTTTTTGGGCCTATTCATATTCATTTCATGTGTGCGCCACCTATCTTTTCCTTACTCTAGAACTTGGCTTGCATCTTGTTTGAGACCGCATATTTGCATTTGCTAGACATGGAATTGAGAGAGACATTCATTTTGTTTATAGCTAGATCCTAATAGCCTACCTTAATGTATTACTACAACCATTGCTTAACTTTGCTACTCTTGATCTGAATTTTGCATAACTGAATTTGATCCATAAGGGATAGAGCATGTTATTATTAATACAATGCTACTGATGTGGTTAATTGTCTAAAAGTCAGTATCATGACATAGAATGTTCTTATGGATTGAGAATGATTATGTGCATGGTTTAGCCTTATGTGAGTATAGCTTAGAATGCACAAGCCTTGTTGGAAGCATTTGAGCCTTAATTCCATTCAAAATTAGTGTGCATACTCCACTTAGATCTAATTTCCTCTAGAACTTGTCTTGTTTCTTGATCAAGACCACATACATGCATTAGAGTTCATGAACATGATGGAGGCATTTTATTTTTCACCTTGCTGTCCCAAGCACAAGCCCTTGAAATTAATCCCTTGTTGAGCCAATTTGAGCCATTCACTTTTAGTCTTTCACACATAGCATTATGGCACTGGAACTATGCATGAGATTCGTATCTCAATTTCAAAGAAACCGAACAAGGTGAATGCAAAGCAACTTCTTGTTTATTTCTGGCTGGTTATTGCAGAATTGAAGGTGCCAAAATAAAAGAAAAGATGGTGGGAAGAACGGAAAAAGAAAAAAAATGTGAGGAAAGAAAAAGAAGCAAGAAAAGAAAGAGCCAATGAAAAGGAAAAGAAAAAAGGGGGAAGAAAAAGAAAAGCTTGAAAAAAAAATATAGATGAATAATAAAAAAAAAGAAAACAGAAAAGAAAATATTGTGTGAGAAGGAGTTACTCTATGCAATTTCCATCTTTACAAGTGTTGTTTTGACTCATGGAATGTATGATATTGGTTTTCTGTAGATGACAGAGAAATTCAGAAAGTCATAACTACTGACTTGGTTTCTTGATTATAACTAAGCTTGTGCATAGTGCTTGACCATGTGCCATTTCCATCTTTGCCTTTCCAACATTACAACCAAAAAATTAAGTCCTCTTGATTCATTGCTCTAGTGCTATAAAGAGTGGTGGAGATATTAGAAACATTACAAGCCTACGGTAGGAGTTGGGCTAGTGGTGAGGAGTGAAATGAATCCCGGAGAGAGTGAGGAGAGTGAAACAGTGCACCCCAAGTTGCCTTCTAAGTTTTACTCACTTTGGCTAAGCTAAGTTCATGAATCATTTGATTTGTATTTGTGCATTTTATTAGCGATATTGATTTAAGGATGAGAATCTACTTGGTTGGCATGATTTAACTCAAACTTGCTCAACTCTTTAACTTGTTCATTTTCGGTTATGTGTGTTATGATTTACTGGAGGAGGAAAACAAAGAAAATGGAAGGAAAAAAAATAAGCAAAGAAACAAAAGAAAAAAAGTGTTTGGAAAAAAAAAAGAAGTTGAAAAAAATCCAAAAAGAGGAAAAAAAGAAGTTGAAAAATTTTTAAAGGAAAAAAAAAAGGAAAAATAGTAGAAAGAAGGAAAAAAAGAAAAGGAAAAGAAGGAAAGAAACAAAAGAAAGAGAGGACTTGCTATTCATGCATATTTCCCTTTCATTTGGTTAGTGGCTATAAGTTCTAGGCCTTGAATTTATTGTATGCATGTTTTTTCTATGGTATGATTTATAAAAGTCCTTTTGATCTATGTTTAGCATTTGATTGTTAGTGGTGGAGAATCTAGATAATAGCCAAGCTTATGGAAAGGGGATTAGATATGGTGGATTTGAGTGTAAGCACAGGCCTAGACACTTTGAGTGAGAGAGCTAAACACTTGCCATTGATGAGGGACTATTAGCTTAGGTTCACCTTGTTAAACCTTTTGCCATGGTGCTTAGAAACTTGATTCATGTGAAGTTACTTTGATAGGAAAGGTGTTGAATTATCCTAGTTTGTCTTCACTTGTGCCTCTTATATTTCCATTTGTTTTCCTAGTTTTTGTTTGGTTCCCTTTGGTTTTTGTCATTTCTTCACTTTGCCATTTGCATTTTATCTTGGATCTTGATTTTTTCCTAGGAGTATTTAACAACCTCTGTCAAACCAAATTTTCAAACAACAAAAGATGAGGGAAAAATTTTCAAGTCTTCTTTTTTCTGTAGGTAGCTCCATTGAACCTCAACGTTATTATCAGCTATACGAGAAGGACACCGTTAGATTTGGCAACAGTAGGTAAGAAAAAGATTTTCCTGCAGTCAAGATGAAAAGAAAAATTCTTCTCAAGATGTTAAAAAGTGTGTTGCATGTTAAATTCAGCAAGGATGTTCCCATTATTTATATTAATGATGTGGATTCTCATAGAATAGCTGCTAGTTATAACCTTATATATTTGAGCACATATCCAAAATTAAAATGGTGTGTTTCTGTGTTGTGACTACTGCATGGAACCCCACCTAGATGTGATAAACTTGAGTTTAAATTAGTAATAAAGATGTCCCCTTGCAGGGGAGTGCTTTATTGAAGTTTTTTCTTTTATTTTTTTATTTTCACTTTATTTTGCCTTGGTTCTTGAAGATATTGCTGCCTAGTTTTTTCATTGATTGGAATTAGTATAGCTTCTAATGAGATGTTTGCTATTGCAGGAATGATGAGAAGGATTCAATAGCAATGATGAAGGCTACTGAGGAGGCTTTGGAAGAAAAACAAAAGGTATGGTCAATCCTGTTCGTGAGATTTGTTGCTTGCAATATTACTTAGCTAGTTGCATGTCATTTGCATGGGTGAAAAGAATGAAAAATGAGAGAAAGGTGAAAAAGTTGAAAAGTAAATTAGATTCGCGTAATTTATACTTGGTGTTAGGCCCCTGAGGTGGTATGTAAAAGATTAAAACCTACACATGCACTCTCTGTAGTTTGAAAATATTGCACTAACCACTGTTGTGTTATGTTTCCATAATCATGAACTGGCTTTTTGATGATTTGTGCTGTATCAAATCAAGCAAATGGGAGTTTCTAAGGGGAAAAATGCATAGAATGGTGAGATGGTATAAACTCCATTGACTTATCACAATATTTATGGAGTGGATTCCTCCATAAAAACTTAAGCTGGAGAACATATGAGATGTAAGAACTCATAATCAGGATATAAGAAACAAATTATGGGGTTGACCGAGTATGATCCGGGTTATAGAAAGATCTATACCCTCTTTCATGCATAGAATATATTACAGGGTGTCAATCCACAAACCCCTTACCTTCTTCCTTTAGACCATAACAGCACAGCCTGCCTTCATTTTCTACTGGAGGCGTAATCATAATATATCCCTTATAATAATGATTATAAGAACTTGTATATCATAATCTCATTCTAGACCGTACTCATTTAGAATTTGATAAAACTACTTCCCTAAATCCCTATAAGGAGTTTAGCCTGTCATACCTTAGACGATATCAATACAAAAATTTAATCTTGATTCCACGCAAAAGGTTGCTGAATGAAGGCTTTATTGATTGAGAAAATTTTACAAGAGAGGCTTCGAGGTATGAGAGCACTCAAAAGCTTACAAGGGAATTAGAAACTGGATGATTTACACAATGACTTCCAGACTCCTTAAATAAACTCTGGACTAACTAAGGTTTACAAGACTATGGTTACATTACAAACTCGAGTTATACTACTTTTTCCTATTCCCTCACATGTTTGCTAGACTGATTGGTACTCTGTAGAATCTTCGTCTTCTTTTTCTTCTGGGATTAGATGGCCTTTCTTCTCGTCTTCTCTTTTTCTTTTTGTTGCTTGTCTTCTTCTGCCGACGTTTCTTCTTTTTGCTGGTTGTCCTTTTCTTCTTTTTCTTCTTTTGACATTTCTCTCACTTCTTTTCTTATCTTCAACAATTTTTCTTTTATCTTTTCCATTCTTTTCCTGCTTTTTTCAAATTTCTCCTGATTACTCTTATCCTTTTGCTTATTTCTTCGAGGTCTCTTGTCATTTCCTTGTCTGCCATTACAGAATATTTGGGTTAATAGGGATCTCCTGTTCTTTTTCTTTCTCCTCATCTTCTTTACAGTATAAGCAATTATGGTTCGTATATTCTGATAAAAATCTACACACTTTTTCACTTGTTTCTTCTGTATGTTCTATCTCATTTTTCTTGATGAGTTCATGCCACTTATAGAATTTTCTGAGTTCCATTGGTGGTTTTTCCAGGAGCATATATACAAGCAAGGTTACTTGTATGATAAACCCAAGGATTTTCTCCAATATTAGTTACAATTCTATTCATTTCCTGGAATATTATATAGTGGTCCTGAGCTCTTATATTAGAGACTCTGAACTAGAATTCATCATCATCTTCTATGTCTTCCTTAATCTCTGGCTCGAACTCAATTGGCTTTTTTGTAGTTCCAAGTCTGATTAAATTAATTGGATTATAAAACTTATCAGGTGTAATTTCTGCAACTGTAGAATAACACCTAATGAATACTTGGTGTTGCAAGACAATCTTAAAATATTTCTTGACAGCTTCCTTGAATCTTGGTGGGAATAATTCTATGTCTTTCATATTTTTTTACTATTTCTGGAGGTGTTCCTGAATAAATGATGGCTTTATTGAAGGCATAATGAGATACATATTTGATGGTCTTATGGGTTAGAGTCAAGGTGTTTAGTCTTTTTACAATGAGTTTATAGAATTGGCATTTCTGAGGGATATCAAATATTTCTGGATTACTGGATGATTTAGAGGTTGAGGCTACAATGGTTTTATCAAGTATTGAAGTCTTATATTTAGGACTTTAGCCTTTTTCTTGTTGGACTTTTTTTTGTTTTTGGGCTTGCTGGTCTTTTATTATTTGGGCTAAAGAGACTTTTTCTTGGACTTGGGTAGATGACCCAATTAAAAGTTTCTGAGTAAATGACTCAGACTGGGTAGGTGACCCAATTACAGGTAATTCCTTGTCTTTACTCTTTTTTGGCGAAGGTTCCTCAATTGGCTCCTTCTTTACAAGTCTTTCTAGGTTTTCCACTCTAGTAAATAATTCGTTTACTGATCCCGTAAGATTAGCTACAGAATTAGACAAATTATGTACACTATTGCTTACTTGACTTCCTAGTAAACTCATATTTACTTCAAGTATATTCATCTTCATTACAATATGAGTCATAAAGGGATTTTCCTCTTATGGCTCATTTAAAGGTATTTGACTTACAGGGTTTTTACTCATCCTGTTTCCTTGTTCCATCTGCTCAAATAATCAGCAATTAGATTATTTTTTCCTTTTATATATTCAACATTATAATCATAATATGACATATCACTATGCCATTTTAATAACATTTTGTTTGTAAGACCTCGTCTTATTATTGATATTGCTCAGAGTAGCAATTGCGTAGCTCAGTGGGCCCATAGAAATAGCATAAATATACTGATATATTGAACAATATTGCTTGATTACATACATAATTCCCCATAGAGGTGTACAGAATAGTACAGACCTTAACAAATATAAAGGTCTTTAGATAACCAACGCCTCCTCTTGTACTAGCTCGGAACCTCTACTTTCCGAAAATTATCGTTCTGCCCTTCGAGCCACTGCCTGCTGTTGAAACTTTACATGTTTATGGAAAGGGTGAGATTTGGGGGAATCTCAGTAGCAACATACTTTCAAAACATATAAAATGCGAGAATATATATGCAATGTCATAACATGTAAGATGATCGAAATGATATGTGTGCACACTTGCCCAAGGTCAAACGACAAGTTTGCCCTTGGTCTACTTAATGTCCCTGTTGTGTCCCTGACCACAACATGGCAAATTGATGTGTTTAGGACACTAGCTCATGTTACAAGTGATGACATTCATAATAGGCATCACATAGTATATGTAGAAGAAGTTACTACCTGGAACGCGCCCTTTCCTTGCCTGTCAATCGGTCCAGCTCCGTCTTCGGTTCGGACTATTGGTATATTCTAAAATTACAAATTTAGGATATGTGAGTTATCATAACTCATTCTAAACTCATGGTGTTGGTTATCTTGACTCAAAACTGCAAAATTACAAAAATACCCCTGGGAGCCGGTCCACGCCCCTTTGTACCTGATCAAACTGTACTATTCTAAAAATCATGATCTTGGCTAATTCTATATAATTTCACGTGTAGAATCCATTTTTGACCTTAGATTAGTCAAAATCAGGCCCAAATTATGAAATTATCCTTGGCAACCCCTAACTTAGGGTTTTAAGGGAAGTTTAGTCATTTCACATTCTAGGGCTTTTCTCACTTCGCGGTCTACATGAACCTTACACAAATTTTCATTCTAAACCCAATGGAATCATTAAAAATACCAAAATCCAGCTCTAACACAATGAAACAGCTAAATCTGGAAATTTTTGGGGAAAAATGGAAGTTTCATGATTTCACTTCATTATTAGAAAATTGGGCAGTATAACCCCTTAGGGTTTGAGCTTCCCAAAATTACAAATCAAGCCAAAACAACAAGAACTACTACCAAGAACCATCAATAATCAACAAAAGAAGCTAGGTTCTTGAGTTTACCTTAGATTCCTTAGCTTTGTCACTGTTCACTATCTCTTCTCTCTTGAGTTGTCTTGAAAAACATGAATTTCAAGGAGGAGAAGAGCTTATAAATGGTTCCAAGGTGATTAGAGAGCAAAATCACTAAGTTTTCATGCCTCTTACCTTGATCTTTGCTCTTGGAACCTTAAGAACCTTCTTGTGCTTCTTCAAGTGTTTAGACTCATTCTCTCTCTATTTTAACTTCAGCTGAACGAAATGAAAGAGAAAGAAGGGATAATGGTCTCATAAAAATATCCCAACTCACCTCCTCAAGTATTATATTAAATTGTTAATTAACCATGTGACTTTACTTTATGTAATCATCTTTTCTCTTTCCTTCCTTATGCTTGCTTTATTAGAATAGTAGTTGTTTAATGCAAATGAACATGTGTCCATTTTTCCTTGGCCATAATTTTACTTCTTGCATTAATATTCATCAAGTCAATTAATTTTCCTTTCCTCTTTCTCATATTGACGTGAGGTGGCTGTTAGAAAAAAGGAAGAGAAGAGATAAAGACTTAATCAAAATATCCTCCTTGCCTTTTGCTTTAATACATGTGCTTGCTTGTGATTGGCTCTCATCATTTTGTTTTCCTCATGAATTAGTTATAGCCAAGTATATTTATTCCCCTTTCTTGCTCCTTACTTCAGCAATAATTCATCTCAATTAAAGGGAAAATAAATGGCTGCTGACTTTTATTTGTCAAATGACCATTTTGCCCTTACATTTTGTAATTTTCGCATATAGTGAAAACCTGGGCAGAATTTTCACCAAACTTTGAAAATTCATAACTAATTGTATAAAAATTCAATTGGGATGGTTCTAAAGGCTATGTGACCCTTATTAAGTCTATTTAAGGAAAAATATATCCTTTAGACAATTGAAAGCTCACACTTCCCAGAATTTTTGTTTTTGGAAGCTGCCCTAGAAAATCGCCTGTTTCATTGGGTTAATTTCAAAAATTTATATCTTTTTGTGTACAGCTCCAATTGCCTTATATGACCTATCAAATTAAAGTTTGATAAGTCTACTTTAATTTTGGAAAGTTTCATAATTTTAAGATATCATTTTCTCATTGAAAAATGTCATAAATTATGATTGCCACGTGGAGAAACACACTGGTAACAAATTTCATTTGTGTTTCCAACATAGTCTTCTTGCGTGACCACTCATTGTCTTGTTTTGTCACTTGCTCTTTAATGCACCATTTTATTTCTTTTGGATGCCACCAAAAGTGTTAAGAATTGTAGGGATTAAAATTGTGCCTTACTAGGATACTTGCTAAACCGGCACTTAACATTCCACTTATTGTAGGCTTATTCTCAGTCCTCTTGTCCCAAAATTTGGGGTGTTACATTGTTACTCAACTTACTTTATTCTATTTTTAACCAACTTGATTATTGTCTGTTCTTATTATAAATTTACAATTTACTATGAATAATTCAAATTTTTCTACAGCCTTTTTTATAGCTAAAAATTCCTTCCAATTAGAATCATAATTACTTTGTGACTCATTAAACTTACCACTTGCTAGTTATTTTTATATTCCTTTACTATCTTCAAAATATAATGATGCGCCCCAATAATTTATTTTCTGACGCATCTGTGTATATTATCCATTTTATGCTTTCTTCCAAAGGTATCGCTAGTTTTGGTAATTTTTCATATAATATTTTTATCTGTTCTACTATTTTTTGAGTTTCTTCGTTCCATTTCCATATTATTTTTTCTCATGCTAATTTAGATATTTTAGTTGTTAATTTTGATAAATGTGGTATATAATTCCTAGCCTGATTTACTAATCCTAAAAATGATTGTAATTCCTTTTTATTATTTATTATTGAAAATTCTTTTACTTTCTGGCTTATATGATTTTGGAGTTCTATTCCATCTTTTAATATTATTTGTCCTAAAAATCCTATCTTATATTTTCTTAGTTCTGCTTTCTTAGGTGATATATTTATTCCTTTCTGTTTTATTAATTCTATGAATTTTTCCAAATGTTTTTTGAAAATATTAATATGTCATCTATATAGATTACTGCAAAATATTAATATTAATAATTTAGACACATATTCTTGGAAAATACTCGGATTATTGTGAAACCCCATAGGTAACACATTCTATTCATATAATCCTTCTGATGTACTGAATGCTGTATATTTCTTACTTTCTTTCTTCTAATTTTATCTGAAAAAATCCTGATTTACAATCAAACTTACTAAATATAGTTTTTCCTCTTATTAAATTAAACAATAATTTCATTTTTGGTATAAGATATCTATTTCTTATGGCTATTTCATTTAACTTAATATAATTTATAACCATTCTTGATTTTCCTCTTTTTTCTTCACTGTGTTTTACTACTATCATTGCTGGTGATGAATACTTAGATCTACTTTCTCTTATTAGATTGCATTTCTTCATTTCTTCTATGTGCATTATAAATTCATTTCTATCATTTTCTGTCCATGGAATTGTACTTCATATTCATTATTGTTTAATTGAAATTTTTCATCTTTCCTACTATAAGGTTCATTTATTCTTATTCCTCATGTTTCATGCTTACACGGTGTTGTAAATATAAAAGCTTTTTCTATCATATGTATTGAGTAGTATTGTTCTATGAAGTCTAGTCCTAATATTATATCACAAGATGGTTCATCAAATTGATTTAATATTTTTAGTTTGAATTCATAATTTCCTATTTGTATTTTAACATTCAAAGCTTCATATTCCATTAAATGAATTTCCCTGCACTTTCTATTCTTAAAGGTTTTTCTTTTTCCACATTACTAATGGTAACAAATTATATTTTGCTACAGATAAGTTTGTTCCTGTGTCTATTAATGCATGATATTTTCTTGATCTAAATTTTTCATAATTAATTTTTATGAGTATATAATATAACTTGGTCATTAACCACGTGATAATATATTTAGTTTATTCTTCCAATATTTTATGTAATCATTTCTATCTCTTATTCTTAAATAAGTTTGATATCTTATTCTGAATTCCTAAATACCATTCTTGTTCTTCTAGTTGCCAATTTTGATTATTCATCTAAAACCTTCGGTATTCTTATTGTTGCATTATTTATGTTAATGATTATTCTGTTTTCTTGTATTCTATATGAACTTACTTTTTCTAAAAAAATCCATTCCTAATATTAATCCAAAATTTTTCATATCTTTTTCTATTTTTATTGAACCATTACATCTCTGTTATTGAATCTTATCATTAGTTCTATATTTTTTTATATCTATATTACTTTCTTTTATTTCTTCTAAAATTAAAGCTTTTGTAGGTATTCATCCTATATTTTTCTTAATTTCTACTCTTATAATATTTTGTGTTTTTATTCTACTACTTGATAGTTTTATTTCTTCTAATTTTGTTGTTAAAGGTATTTCTGCTAATCTATTACTCATCGATCTTATCAGTCTTCTTTCTTCTATCAGTTTTTTATCATAACTTAAACTTAGTCTTGGTTCATGACTTAGTCTTTTAGGGTTTATATTAAAACTTAATGATCTTTATCCTAATTGATTATTAGTTTGTAATCTTAATCTTCTTTCATCTTCGTATTCTCTTGTTCTATCTATGTCTATTTTTAGTTGTTCTGGTAAAGTTATATTTACTAGGTCTATTGGTATTTCTTGTAGTATTGGCATAAAATGTTTTTCTATACATATTCTTCCTTTATTTTTTTATAAATTTTATGTTTATTAGTGAATACTAATCCTATCATTACTGTTATGCTTATTGTTTTTTATCCTTCCATTAATCTTATTCCTTTTAATTTATGATATAAATCTGTTATTGATACTGCAAAATTTGTGTTTAATGTGAATTTTAATTTTTGGATTTCCTGCTAACATTCCTATTATATTGTATTTTACATCACTTATTATTCTTCCATCTATTTTAAAATAAGATTTTACTAATAATTGTATTCCTACTATATATATTTCTGTTACTTCGTTTTTAAATAGTACTTTCTTTATTTCTTTTTCTATGAGTCTTTTACTAATTAAAGGTATTCTTAATAGTTAATGTTGACTCTATTATGTCTTTTTTCTAATACTACACAATGAGTTTTATGATTCTTTTTAGATTTAAATTTCTTACTGACTCTTTCTATAAAAGTTTCTTCTTGTAATTGTTCAGTTTTCATATCCAATTTTTTATCTTTTATTTTATTAAAATGTTTTTGGTTAAATACCATTCTTCTTTTATTCCTATATTCTTCATATTCATATTCATCTTCTTCTTGTTTACTAGATTCTCCATCTTCTAATTTTTTCATCATATATATATATATATATAATTCTTATATATATATCTTCTTCTTCAGTTTCTGATTCTTCTGTTTCACTTATTTCTTTTAGCTTATATATTTCTACTTCTTCATCTTCTATATCACTAAATACTGGTTCTTCCAACTCTATTGGTTCTAATTCATATTTTTCAGCTTCTTCTAAGATTTTCATTTATTTCTACATTTCTTTGGTCTTTTACTATAATTTATTTTTCTTCCCTCTTTTAAAATATCTTTTTGGTTTATACTTATTATAATATTTATATTTTGGATATCTTTTAAATTTATATTTCTTTCTTTTAAACTTATTATATTTTCCTGGTTTTTTCTTCCTATATTTTTTCTTTTCTATTTCACATCCCCATCTAAGAGGTGTTTCATACTTATTACATTGTATTACTATTTTATTCCTCTTATAATATTTTATATTTCTCCATGCTTCTTTACATTTATTAGATAAAAATTCTTTTTAAAATTTTTTATCTTCTTCCCATTGTATCTACAAATGGTATTAATTCTCCTCTACTTCCAAAAGTCTTATAATATTGCTCATTTATTTCTTCTGATACTAATCTTGGTAATTTTCTATAAAACATCTCTAAATAAAAATTTTTTCCATCTGTTTCCAATCTTGCTTCATAATAATATTTTTTTATATTTACATATATATTGTTCTAAATGTCTTGATTCTAAGGAACATATTTCTATTTGGTGTAAACTTAATAATGCTTTCTCAATTTTAGTTTGTTCTTTTGCTCCTGCACTTCTTCCTATGAATTCATTTCTTAATACTTGTTCATATTTTCTTATTAATATTGCATAATATTCTTTTCTTCCTTCATACGGTTCATTTACTTGTCTTACTTGTTCTCTAAATTCATGACTTTTACTTTTCCACCAATTATTGCTTCTATTACTAAACTTACTATTCATGTATCTATTGCTTTTCCCATTAATGCTATTAAATGTGATTTATTCCATTCTTCTAATATTTTTTCATTATCACTATAACAATCCATGTTTAACCATATTCCTGAATTAGATATTTGTCTTGTTTCAAATTGTTCTAAGGGAGGTGGTATAAATTTTGAATTTCTTGGTGTTCTAAATTTAGCTTCAAATTCCATATAATTAGATTCTCTTAAGGGTTCCTTATGATAATATTCTTCTCTTTCAAAATCTCCATTTGCTTTTGTTATTGTTTCTTCTTGTCTTCTACTTGTTCCTTCATTATGAGGTAGTTCTGTTGGTATTATTACTGTACTTTCTGATGTATATATATCTTCAGCCATATTTAATTCAAATGATTCTGGTGTTTTTATTATTGTTACATATTTAAATTCTCTTTTTATATTTTCCAACTCTTCTTCTTCTTTACCTATCATGTTTTCTATACTTTGATATTCTAATTCTTCATTCATCATATTATTTTTTCTTTTGGTTTAATTATTTTTATTAATTCTTCTATTTCACTATTTCTACACATTATTTTTTCTATTCTGTTTGATTCTTTCATTATTTCTTTTTCTTTTTTTATATATTTTTTCTTCTTTTATTATTAATTATTTATTTTCATTTTCAATTTTTATTCCTTTTACCATTTCTTTTTCTAATTTTTCTATTTCTTCAAATACTGTAAATATATTTTTATTTAAAACTTGTTGTCCTAATGCTAACGATGAAATCATTATTCTTGTTAGTTTTACATTTACATCAAAACTTTGTTCTTCTATTTGTTTTTTGGGCATTTTTTTTTCTAATTCTTCTATTTCTCTTATAGCATCAAATATATTCATCATATTTATTTGTGGTTTTATAGGTTCTAACATATTTCTTGATTTTATTCCTAAACATTTCATTATTTCTCTTATATCTTCTTTTGCTTCTATTATTTCTTTTTTCATATTTTTTACTTCTTTCTTTATTTCGTATATTTTTTGTTCCAATGGTTTTGCTAATTCTATTAATCTTTATTTTCTTTCTTTAGGTATTTCTTTCCTTATTATTTTCTTTATATCTTTTGGGATTCTACGTTCTAATTCTTCTATACTATAAACTTCTGTTAAGTCTGCTATATTCTTATTTATATATGATCCTATTTATTTTATTAAAAATATATTAGTCTAGTTTATTAAATTCCATGAATTATCACCTTCTCCTCCTAACATAAAGGGAGTTAAATTACAGATTTCTTCTTCTTGTTCTATAAAAGAACTTTCTGGCAAATTACTAGGTTATATTTCATATATTCAAGGTTCCATTATTTTTATTAAATTCATTTTTTAATTATTAATTATTCTAATTATAAAGATTTCCTTTCTCTTGTCAGTCAATCTGCAACTATAGATGATACTTGGATAATCTTTTCTTAGATTTGCACAAATAGTAAGAAGGCTAATACGGGTTTCCTGTGTGTATCAAGTGTGACGTTTGGGCTAAAGATTCAGAGTTCTTTGATATTCTTAAATTAACGTCTATGCCCCAGGGCCTTTAATTAGGAAGGCCTCCCTTATAGGTTATGTTATTGGTCATTCATAGATTAAAAGGCTGTGTTTGGGGTGGCAATAACTTTGAATGATACCCAATTAGATATGGGGGATTAGCATTTTTGCTGATTCATCACGTTTGTAGTTTCTATTAGCTTTTTTAAGCATAGTTATTTTATAAATAATTCTAATTTTCCATGTTTATGAGTTTCACATTTTTGGTTTTTATATTTTATTTTTAAAAAACTCTGTTCGCCCGTCGCCTTGCCCCACTTGTGATATGCTTTGTTAAATAAACAGAAAAGATTAAAATAAGCAACGAGCTTTTGACAAAGAAGGGAATTATAACAGGTCTTGAGTCATGAGCCACTAGCTCACAATATATGAGCGCCCCCCAAAAAAAGAACTATGAGCATGTTTGGGATCTCATTTGGGAGGGGAAAAACTCATTTGGAGGGGAAAAATTCATTTGACATCTGCAGACGCGTTTGTGAACACATTAGCTTTCACTGGGCTTTTAGAAAAAAAACTACTTTTTTTAGAAGCTCATTGAAGTAGCTTCTGGCTTTTTTTCACAAAAAAGACACTTCTCCTATTGTCAATCCAAACACAAATCACATTAACTTTTTTTTTTCTATTTGGCTTCTATAAAAGCCACATTAAAAAAAAACTATTTTTTCATTGTGTTCCCAAATAGGCATTATATTATCAATGGATTCATAATGAGTTTTACATTGGGAATGTTACATTAGATGAGGAGCTTTCAGGCATTAGATTTTCTAACAATAACCATTAGCTTTTAGGATATAATTCTCACAAAAATTTATACTTGTTATATCAAAAGTCTTTGACTGACAAGAGGTGAGTGAAAACAGTAACTGTGAAATGCTGTAGTATGAAATAGTTATTAAAGTCTTTAAAAACAGCTTTTCAACTGTGATTTATAATATACGAGATAAATATATAAGATGAGTATTATCTTGATTTACGTACATAAATATTTATAAATCATCCAATCACTCAATCGCTCAGCTAAACATACTAACTGATGGAGCTTTTAAATGTAACAAATCTATTTTCATCGCGTGTTCCACCCTCAGAAATTTCCAACACCTTTTTCAATGATCTCTATTATTGTTTGACGTCTCCCGACGAAATCATTATCTTTTCATAAAATTAAAGAAAAAAAGTGATGGGCGAAATTCCTCCCAGTCACAAAAATATAAAAGCCAACATATGCTTTAATTTAGTTAAAGAAAAATAAACGACTCAATTCTTTGTTGACCATAAAACGAGAATCATTAGAGCATATCGTGTAAAGGTGAAAGGAATAATATCTTAATAAAAATAATTAAGATTTAAGATAAGATGTCAGTGCTTTAACTCATGGAAATTGGAATTTTTCATGCTTGTTTCTTCATAACGCTGCCCCACCATCAACTCTTTGTCGTGGTTGGGTGTAATAGCATTTTGGCTTCCCATTCAATTATTATCACAAAAAGTAAATGTTATAAAACATTACTTCATTTTTCTACTCACAAAAAGTAAATGTTATAAAACATTACTTCATTTTTCTACTTATTTTATTAGCAAAAAATTAGTTTATTTAAACTATTAAATAAGACACTTATTTTATATATGAGAAAATTTATTAGAATTTTTATTCTTATTGTGATTTTATACTATATAGGAAACAGGGTAGAGTATTATTAATAAGGCATGGCGGATTTTTGCACCCCTTCATCAAGGTTTATTTTATGATTTTCCCATTTGCTTAATTTCTTCTTTTTTCATTTTTAGTGAATATTAAAAGACCTAATAAGCATACAAAACATGCGTAGAAACTCTAGTTAAACCGATATTTACTCCTAATTTCACAAATATCTCAACCTAAGAATATTACTAACAATAGTGTGTAATTATTTTCTTTCTTTCCCTTTTAATATATATATATATCTTTCATAATGATATGACAGGGTTATGTAGAAAATAGATTTTTAAATATTGTGACTTATTTTAAATTTCATTTTATATAAAATGATGAATGAATTTTGATATATGATTCAGTGAATTTTATTCATGTGAGCCTCACTTTTTTTTTGGTCCTGCTAGATCTTTCTCTTACTGGTCTGTAGTTGTTGGCAAAGAAGATCCAAATTGATCTAATAATAATTTTTATGCATACATGAATTAATTTCAATTATAGCGACAGATTATTCGTGGTTATCCAATATTACCACAACCGATCCAAATTTGAGTCACATGGCTCCAATTATTCAAAAGATTTTTGAACATGATTTTTTCTATTCATATTAAGTTCTAAAACTCACGCCGACCAATATTAGTAGACGTTATTTAATTTCCTTTGGTCCTTTTGAATATTTTCCAAAGTGCGATGACATAAAGTGTGGTTAATGAGCCGTAAAGTCTAATTCTTTTTTTAAAAAAATAAATTTTAATTCTTCTTTTATTATTTTCTTTCCTTGCCAAGGTTTGTAAACACTAGTCACTTTTTTTTTTCTTCTTCTAAAATGTGTGTTTTACAGGATTCAAGTTTATGTTTTCCACCTTACCATTAATTTGTTGGTTGTCTATAAACACTTCTTCTAAAGTCTAATACACCAAAGATGTTTAATGTGAAAAACAATTATTCCGAGAATATCATGAAGTTATAAAAGAATGATGTAATAAAACATGTAGAAACGTCACTCTTATGGGGAGTGAAATTCCTATTAATTATAACTTATATGGTCCCCCTTATCTTAAAATAGTCTAGTTTGGAAAATGAAGACCTAAATGTCTAAAGAATGAATAGATAACTTTGTGAAAAGCACAGAGCCGAATGAAAGGTAATTATTGGAGCACGTACTGCCCCACCTTATCTCAAAAGAAGATGCTCTTCATTGCCAATCTTTTTTGAAGGGTTAATTGATTTTATATATTATATCCCTATGTTTAAAATTTATGAATTTGTCACATTTAATACACTTAATATCTCTGCAACATTGCTTTGCAAAATCTGAACAAAACAAAAAGGTAAACAACACATTATAGGAATCCAGGGATTTGAATATTGAGGGATCCTCAACTGAGTCTCGATTGATGGATATTAATTTATCTAACAATGTAGGAGAAATAAAAAACAAGTCTTTAATCATAACTCCTCCCTTAACATTATTAGATATCAATCTAATAATTAAAAATATTCAATTAAGGCTTAATTGAGGGAGCTTAACTAAAGGATCTGAATCTTATCCCTAGAGCATTATTACCAGTGAAAAAAAAAACCAAACCGGACCGGACCGGCCGGTCCGACTGAAAAATCAGTGAACCAGTCAGTGGACCGGACCAGTTGGGGTGTTAAACCGGCGAACCGGTCTGAATCGGTTTGAAGCAGTCAAAACCGGTGGTCGGACCGGTTACCCTTTTTTTTTAAAATAATTTTTTTATTCCTCTAACTACTATCCCGAGCTATTTTTTAGGGGAAAATGAAAGTTTGAAGACCAAAATGAAAAGAAAAATAAGTAAAAAAAGAACAATTTTTTTTTAAAAAGAAGATTTTGGAGGATATAATAATTAATTAATTATAGGAAAGAAGATATCATTGCATAAGTACATGCACTATAACCAATACTAATACATTTTAAGCATTTTTTTTTTCTAAAGATCTTCATTTTTATCTATAGAAGTTTAAAAATATATTAATTACATTAACCATGGTTGAACCATTAACCCTTAAACATGTGCCGTGACCAGTTCATTGCCCGGTCCAATTTTTTGTTCCTTGATTATTACATTAATTACAAGCAAACAAAAAATTGCAAGAAAGAAAACTTGAACGTGTTCTATTGTGAGGGTTATAAACTTATAATCTTCAAGTGACTGAAATAAACTAGATAAGGATGTTTCTTAAATATCAAAATCAAAATGAAATCAAGAGGTGGGTTGTTATCGTTCTTGACTCATGGGTCTCCCACTAAGTATATGTCACAAGTCTTATATAAGAGGTCTTACAAGATCTTACGTTTCCTAACTTCAACAAATAGGTTTTAGAGTTTGCTTCTCTCATTGAGAGATATAACTAATCAAAGAAGGCTACCTATGAAAGGTTCTAGTTAGGAGGGCCTGACTAATAGGAGGTTGAGTGAAGCACCAAGTTAAATTCTATAGTGTCAAGCCACTAGGATATTGTCTCAGCTAGCCACTAGAGGGCTATACTACTATATATTTAGGCATTTATAATACC
Source organism: Albizia julibrissin (assembly GCA_037074505.1). Classification (NCBI taxonomy): domain Eukaryota; kingdom Viridiplantae; phylum Streptophyta; class Magnoliopsida; order Fabales; family Fabaceae; genus Albizia; species Albizia julibrissin. The sequence continues at coordinate 18,340,157 of CM073484.1, read as the reverse complement.
TAATATATAATGGTTATAGCTAATAAACATCATGTATATTGAGGCTGAGGTCACACAAAGATATATAACGTTTAAATGTAATAGTTAATTATGCGCACTATCATATATTGCGAGGCGGAATGCTCGAAAACATAAATGTAACATTTGTCGTAACAACCGTCATGTAACACTTACAAATGATTTGTATTCCAAACACTTATATTCGTGAAGACAAAGCATAACAATTTTCAGAAACAACCGTCATCTAACTCTTTCATAACCCTTTATAACATTTGGATCTTCAAGGTCATAGCTCGTCATAACCTTTCATAATCCTGTTAGACCTTCATAAGTCATAAGTCATAACCCTTCTTAATATATTAGACCTATATTTAAACTCAACTATTCCTTATTATTCTTATTACTTTTTTTATCGACCTTCTCCTTTTTTCCTTCATCATGTTAAGATCCCAGTGAACTCCTCTGCCGCAACCACCCACTCCTCCTCAAGGCTTGTTGGTAGTAACAAATGGCTCAAGTACTGAGGATCCTAACTACGTCACCCTCTTCGTCACAGCTAAAGCCGATAATACGGGCTCAACCTAAAGGCTGCGAGTTTTAGCAGGGTTAGGGTTAGGGATTTTCCAGCTCGCAAAAGTGCAAGTAATACATGCCTGACCTGCATGGCTTATTGGTTGATGCAGGTCAGCCCATGGGTTGGTAGGTTAACTCGCACATTTTTTTTTTAAATATGATAATCTTACAAAATCCATATTTCCCACACTCCTACTTGGTACTTCCAATCCCAAAAAGAAAAAATCTTAGTATATTTCCTTCTTCTTTAAACTAAATTGTATTTTGATTGTTTGAGGATGATTTGATGTTTTTTTCAGTAAACTTTAGCAAATTTGATAACTTTATCTCTTAAATTATGGATTATATTTTTGTATTTTTATAAGTGAAATGATTGATACTAAGAAGGAAAATTTGATGGCTCATATATATGTGTCTCGAAAATTCAGTCGTCTTAAGAAAACATGAAAAAAACAATATTTTTATTAAAAAAAACATGGGCCTGCGAGCTAACTAGCACCTCCACCCCATTTATTCTGCCGAATGATGAGATGCATGGCACAAGAGAAAATAGTGCTGAGGAAGGGTCTTTTGGTCATAAAAAAAGAAACTTACTGTAGACGGAACAAAAAAAGGTTAAATTTTGAAATTTGACAAAAGTTAAATATTTATCCTTTCTTGTTCCATCTTACAATAAGTTTTCTCCCCTATTTTTTAATTTGCTTTAAACCTCTTTCATGACAACAAGACGCTTCCTCAATGCTCTTTTCTGTTCTACCATCTTGTCATCCAACACAATAGATGGATTAGTGGAGGGGGCGGAGGCACTGACTTGTGATACATAATGGTTATTAAGTAAAACGTGTCTCTTAATAGAAATCAAAGCAAATAAATAACAGTGATAATTAGTAACCATCATATTTTCTCTCACAATAATGATGGGTTTTAAGTAAACACCGTTATGAAACAACAAATGTCGTGATGGTTCAAAATCTTTCCCCTTCCCTACGTTGATGATAATACTTTGATTCGGCCTTCATCTCCCTCCTCTGATGATGAGAATGATGATGAGGATGAGGAATAGGAGGATAAACAAGACGATGAGGACAACAATAGACATACCAATAATTAAAAAAATGTCAAATACATAACGGTTATTAAGAATTAACCGTTGCTATTTATAAAGTATGATCTTTAATGCTAAAAGACATTACAACTCAATAATCTATGAAACTCTCTCTATATAAACGTCTGAAAAATGAACTCTACTTCCATTTCAACTTCTCTCAACAAAATACATGGACAGATGCAAGAAAACTTTTAATTCATCATCTGGCAAAAAACCAAAAGATGAACTCCCTCCACCAACAAGCATTTAAGTTCTCATCCACACAACCTACGAGCTCCACCATATGGTCCATGTTAATTTACTTGCGAGAGAAAGGATGTATAGACAAATGCTTAAAGGAACTTACCTTTTGTTCACTCTTTGAACGAGAAAGTGGACAAGTTACTGAAGAATGAAGAATCTGATTATGCATTAGATTCTTAAAACATCTTCATAACTTTTTATTCTTAGTTTGTTTATTTACACTCTCTTTTTTTCTCTAAAATTGTGGTTGCATAATTAACAACAACAACAAAATAAATAAATAAAAAGGTATAAACATTACAGTTATTAAGAAATAATTGTCACTTATTAGAATACTATACAAATACATAATGGTTGTACTTTGTAACTGTCATAAATAGTCTCAAGAGAATGACCGTTCTTATGATACACCATCATGAAATGTTAGATGAACAAAAAATGATTTGTCTTCCAATTTCATATCAGAAAAACAACATAACCATTCTCTTAAATAACCATCAACTAAATGGTCTAAACATTTCCCCTTCCCTGTGCTCATAATGAGAATACTCTATACTTCTTCATTCTTTGACGATAAGCATGAGAACCAAGTACCCTTTTATTACCCACCACTACACGCAAGTACTCATCTTCAATTTCCAACGTGTGCAATGATGGTTCAAACCATCACTTCCAATCTATATAAACTCTCAATTTCCTTATGTTTATAATACTATTTCTTCTTTGCCCTCCTCTGTTTTTTCAATCGCCAAAATGAAATGCCATATTGAAGACTTGTTAGAAAATCCACGACATCCTCCTCCTCTACCTCCTTCCCCTCATCCACAACCTCCACTACCTCCTTCTCCCCCATATATTCCTTCACAACTTCCGGATCAAGTGAAGGTAATGATGCAGCATACAAAATGCATTTATCATATAGTGAGGAGACTGGTTGGATATTTGTCGAGTATGAACAAAAAGGCCAATCTCGTTCTTGATGAGTATCAGATTGGCCACCATGATCTTAACATACTCCCAAATAATTCAGGCTACTCCTTTGGTGACAAGTAGCAAGACGATGCGTGGTTTGATGTGAATTTACAAAACTTTTGATTCATTCAAATTGAACGAAACCAAATTCCTAAATTCATAGTAGTCCTTAGATTATCTATTACGTAACTAGTCACTAGGGGGCGATATTTTTCTGCTTTATTTTTATAAAATATAAAAATATATATTTTTCTAGGCACTAGTTGCCCAAATTTTTTTTAAAAAATATAATAACATATGATATGGTTATTAACTAATAACCATGATATATGTATATTTTAAAACAATAACATAACTCACAGTTATTAACAAAGAATCATAATAAATATAGACAAATAAATAACAGTTTTATCGACGTAACTGTTATGTAAAGTCTTCGGCATGACAATCCAAAAAACCCTATCCTTTTTTTTATGTTTTGAAACAAAGCACACTTGACACCTAGTCTATTCAAATGAAACCCTCCAAATTGTGACCCTAGTACTCATGTTGTCTTTTCCGACCTTTGAAATTCATTTTTAGTCAAGCTCCACTATAAAAAGCCTTTGTCTTACTTCTCAGCGACTGCAAGGCCAGTTGCTTCACTTACCCTAAGTCGCATTTTTGCCGTTCGTAAGCTCTAGCTAGGTTATATTCCCTTGGTGCTCTATTCTCCTTATTTAATTGAGATGCCTTTATAAAGTCATGACGCAATAAAGCATTCATGGTAACATCAACTTGCTTTTGTGAAGCTATGTTTTTTAAGAAAACCTATTATTACTCTGATAAAATGTTCATTTCCTATTAAAAGTTGTCAACCTATTGCTTTAACAAAATTTTCTTACTTTATCGATCATTTTTAAAGTAACTTATAAACATATGATCCCTAAGAAAAATACATCCAGAAGTTATTTCAAAAAGTTCAATAGGTATGATAAATATACTAGTTTATGTGTATCGATGAGAGTTATGCAAGAACAAGCTTTGTGAATAAACTAGCTCAGATGTATTGAGAGTCATACATGAACAAGCTCTTCATCTTATTTTTCAGTGATTTCAGGGCAAGTTGCTTCACTTGCCCTAACTTGCATTTTTGTCATTCATAAGCCCTAGCTATGCCGCATTCCTTTGGTGCTCTATTCTCTTTATTCAATTGAGGTACCTTTATAAAGTCATGATGCGATATGTAACAACCCACTTCTTCACCACGTGGATATTGTCTGCTTTGGTGCAACCGTAGCCACCTCACATTTTTGTTTCTCTGGAGTGTAGCCGTAGCCACCCCAGAAAATGCGTCCAAGGGGGAGAGGTATCCGCACTCTAATATGGCATGCTTTGTTCCCCTTTCTAGCCGATGTGGGACTCAGGTCGGTGTGCTAGCGAGGGCGTTGGGAGGTGGCTATGGCTGCACCAAAGTGGACAATATCCACATGGTGAGGCATTTGGTTGTTACAGTGGTATCAAAGCTAGATTCAAGTTAGTGTGCTAGTGAGGGCACTGGGCTCCCTGAGGGGGGTAGAGGAGTTCTACATTGTCTGGAGAGGGGAACGAAGCATGCCATATAAGGGTGCAGATACCTCTCCCTCATGGATGCATTTTCTGGGGTGGCTACGGCTATACTCTAGGAGAACAAAACTGTGAGGTGGCTATGGCTGCACTAAAACGGATAATATCCACATGGTAAGGCACTGGGTTGTTACACAATAAATGCTATGACATTCAACATTGTGATTAGTCCTAGACTCTTCAATATGAAAGTTTCTGAGCTACTTGGTGTCGTTTATATATATATATATATATATATATATATATATATATATATATATATAATATAGTAGTACTTCCCACATCTAGTAGCGATGCAATTTGGATGGATCAATATTTTCTAGGCTTTGTGGCTAGAATTAATAGAACTCATAATCTATATATATATATATATATATATATATATATATATATATATATAATAATACAAGTGTTCACCGGTACCTTATGTCTCTCGAGCAATTAAGCATGGAAAGTAAAGGAATATGGGATAACAAAACAAATACCCCTATCAGAAAGGGTGCAAGGGTTATGTAAACCTTTGAACTCAAGTATTTACATATCCCTTCCGCCCTTTATTAATAGGGGGTATATGTATTTTCCCAGAGTCCTTTGCTTTCCAAGGTTAATTTCTATAAAGAGACATAATTATATATAGGTCAACAGTTACATTATCATTTATATATATCAACAATTGCCATTGATTCTCCCCACAAAGCTCAAAATGTCTTGATCCAAACCAAATTGCATAACAACTCGATGTGGAAGGTATTGTTGTTTTATTGTATATATAAAGGAGGTCAACTAGTTTAGAAACTCTCAGTCTTATATTCATGCATCATTGTTATTTTATAAAATAGAACTCCTATCTATATATATAATAATCTAAGTGTTCACCCATACTTTGTATCTCTTGAGCAATTAAGCCTGGAAAGCAAAGAAAGATGGGGTAAAAAAACAAATACCTCTATCAGAAAGGGCACGAGGCTTATGCGAACTCAAGTATTTGCATATCCTCCCCTTTGCCTTTTTTTAATAGAGGTATATATTTTTCTCCAGAGTCATTTGCTTCCCAAGGTTAATTTATGTGAAGAGACACAATTATATATAAGTTAATAGTTACAGTATCATTTGTATATGTCAACAATTATCATTGATTCTCCCCACAAACTCGAAATGTCTTAATCCAACCTTAATTGCATAGTAACTCAATGTAGAAGGTATTGTTGTTCTATTATATATATATATATATATATATATATATATATATATATATATATATATAAGAGGTCAACTAGCTTAAAAGCTCTCACTTGAAGAATCTTATATCCATACATCATTGTTATTATATAAAAACAGTCATGTATTATAAATGTTCAAAGCTTCTTTTTTATAAACTGTTATATATGTACTTCTTTCATCCACATGAGACCATTATTAAGTTTATTAAAAGTCACAGTTCTTATATACAAACCGTTATATATGTCACTGAATAAATAACGGTTGTAAAATGAGACATTTTTGTATCATACAAGCATTACCATATATTATAACAGTTATTTACGTGTGCCCATTAATTATTATCACAACAATAGGCAGATTATGACCTCATCAAACCTCAATACATAACGGATGTTATATTATAACCATTCTAAAAAGTCCAAAATAAATAAAGGTTCGGAACTGTAATGTATCTGCGTTGAGCTTTTATAGTGCCCGTGTATATGTCGATTCGAAACCGTGATATATGGCAGTTAATAATCATAATATATCATGATTTATATAGTAGTACTACTTGCGGAGGGGTTCTCAAATTCTAACGACTAGCTAGCTTTTATGGTGTGATTCTTCTAAAGATTTATAATCATTAACAGTTTATAATTAACTATTATCAAGCATAATCAAAATGCTTTAAAGAAGACTTTTCCTTTGAGTGTGTTTTTAAAATCAGAATAGTGGAGAAAGTTCTGCGAACCTACAGGTAGACCCATCACTTTCTTGTAATATGGAAAAGATCATTACATCCACTCCTCTGAGTATAACTTTCTTGTAATATGGAAAACATCAATGCATCCACTCCTCTGGGTATATACTTTGTAACAAGAGTTAAAAAAGATAACGTTGAAACCAAACAATCAAGCCTCAAACTGATCATACATATGATTTAACAAGCTTATAATATTTACATTAAAATGTCAACTGCCAACAATTTATACGAGCAACCGTACTTACAAATAAAGTTCAATCCCTCATGAGTTGTCCAATTGTGATGGTGAAAAGTTGATCCTCTAAACAAGATTTTGGTGTCCTTGCAAGCTCTGTAGATACTTGTTCCATAGTTGGACGACACCGAGGATTCTCATCCAAGCAAGAAAGCGCTATTTTTGCAATTAAGATAACCTCATCAAGAATTGGTTTTATTGGTAGAGAAAGTCGTGGGTCAAACAAATCCTTTAGCAACAAATCATCATTGGCAACTGACTTCCCAACCAAAGATGAAATAAGCTCTCCTGGATGTATCCCCATAATGATTTCTACAGTCAACACTCCAAAACTATAAACATCACATTTCTCATTTACTTCCATAACGAAAGCAATCTCTGCAATAGATTTAACGTTATAAGTATTTCCATAACATAGTGCAAAGAGTAGTACTTTTGTTAAAAGAATATACATAAAAGGTCTTACCTGGTGCAGCATACCCAAATGTTCCAGCAAATGTGGTCATGTTGTTTGAGTTTGGCTTCAAAAACTTCGCTGTTCCAAAGTCAATGATGTGAGCTTCTTCATATTCTGAGTTTAGAAGAACATTTTTGCTGGATATGTCACGATGGATAATAGGAATTGAACAGCCATGATGCATATGAAATAAAGCATTAGCCACACCTTTAACAACATTCACCCTTTTCTTCCACTCAAACTCAATGGCTTGTTTATCATTCTTTAGTATGTTATCCAAACTGCCACCTTCCAAGAACTCATAAACTAAAAGGGAAAATCGTGAATCAGAATAAAAGCCATAGAACTTCACAATGTTACGATGTTTGATTTCGGTCAAAGCTTGAATCTCACTTGTAAAAGCTTTATGGTTTGGGATCTCCCCACTTGGCATTGAATGCAACTTCTTTACAGCAACAACATCACCTGTAGGCAACTCAGTCCTATAAACACTTCCTTGGCTCCCTTTCCCAACGAGATATATTTCATCAAATTCCTTTGTGGCTTCAATGATATCTTCATACAATATATCTCTTTCAAGACTCCATACACAATAAACTTCTTCTGGGGGAGTTTCTCCATCTTTGTTTTTTTCTTTTGTTGTTATTTGATAAAAAATGAAAGATGCTCCAACAAGCATTAATAGCAGTATGGCCAATGGCAGGAATATTATCAAAAATTTTGTGCTCTTACGGACATGCCCCTTATTTTGGTAATCACCACAAGGATTTAAACCAGTGACATTGCCGCACAAACCTTTATTATTCCTCAATCCATCAAAGTTGTGAAAGGCTGGTCTGTTTGGAAGGGGACCTTCTAATTGATTGTACGATATGTTAATAGTAGACAAAGCAGACATTGATCCACTAAAACTGGAAGGAACATTGCCAGTGAGATTATTATGTGAGACGTTCAATACTTGCAATTTGGGTAACATTCCAAGACTTGATGGTATTGTTCCAATCAGCAAATTGTCACTAAGATCAAGTTGTTCAAGTTCTCGGAGCTGCTCACCAAACTCAAGGGGAATTCTTTCACCAAATTTGTTTTTGCTTAAGTTCAGGAACCTTAAGCTTTTTAATTCCCCAAGCTCTCTTGCGATTGAGCCATTCAAATTATTTGCAGCTAACTCCAATGTGTCGAGCTGGCTAAGTGATCTTATATTTGAGGGGACATTACCAGATAAGTTATTATGGCTCAAAGAGAGTTTCATCAACTTGATCAACTTCCCTAATTCTTTTGGAATTTGTCCAGACAAATGGTTTGAAGACAAGTCAAGTAAACCAAGCTTAGTTATCTCTCCTAGTTCTGGTGGTATATCACCAGAAAGCTTGTTATTGTGAATAATCAATCGTGTGAGATTTTGACACTCCCCCCACCTGGATGAAAGGTGGCCATACAATTGATTTCCACTAAGATCAATGTAATCTAAATAAGGATATACTCCAAAAGCATCTGTTATATTATCAACTAGTTGGTTATTATCAAGCCTGAGTCTTTTTAAACTAGAACAATCCTTCAAACTTGTTGGAATAGGACCAGTGAAATCGTTATCAACAGCAGAAAGGAAAACTAACACCCGACTTTGACAAATGTTTTGTGGAAAAGGACCGCTGAAATGGTTATAACTCAGTTGCATGCTATACCAACTTGTCATGTTATTCATTTCTCGTGGAAGCTGACCACTGAAATTGTTCCCATCCAAGAATAGGGAGGTGAGCTTTGTCATATTTCCTATAGTGGAAGGAATAAATCCTGAAAGATTGTTGTTTTGAAGGTCGAAATAAGATAAATTGATCAAGTTTCCAATGGATTGAGGAATCGGACCAAAAAATCTGTTAGCAGAAAAGGACAACTCTTGGAGATTTGTGAGGTTTCCTATAGAGGGAGAGATTGGCCCAGAAAATCTATTAGTTGTTAAATAAATCTTAACGAGAGAATTGAGTTTCCAGAATTCAGTAGGAATAGGATCCACAAGATTATTCTCGTAAAGATTAAGATTTTGTAACATGGTCAAGTTTCCAATTGATGATGGGATTCTCCCTGACAGAGAGTTGGTTCCCAGAAAAAGCTCTACAAGATGGCTCAACATTCCAATCTCTTCAGGAATGGGACCAGAAAGGGAATTTTCTCCAAGCAATAGGAGATTCAAATTCCTCAAATTCCCAAGTTCATGGGGAATTTGTCCTGTGAGGTTACATGTACTCAGATCAAGAATATTTAGAGTGGTTAGATTCCAGATTTCAGGAGGAATGGGGCCGCTAATAGGATTATTTGCCAAACTCAACATCAAAATACTGGACAAATTTCCAATTCCATGGGGAATGTATCCATAAAATCTGTTGGAGCTTATTTCGAAGTAGACGAGATTAGGAAAGGCAGCGAAGTTTAGACTGGAAAGTGTACCTTGAAGGTTAAGATTTGAGAGACTTATCTTGATCACAGACATGGATTTGTCACATGAAATCCCCTTCCAGTTTCTGCAACGATTAGTGTGATTGTTCCAAGAGGACAAGATAGCTTTGCTTTCGTCGTTAAAGGTAGATCTCCAGTTCAACAGAGCTTTTGCTTCGCTATCTCCAGCAGCGACAGATGCAACACACAAGAATAATGCTAGCAGCAGCTTAGTGGAATCTCTTTCAGACATTTTTTTGGGGTGAATTTTTGAATCAGGAATATATTCAAAGACTGAAAATTAGTTCGGCTGGTGAGTTTGTGGTTCTAAATGCAGGGTATCTGAGGCTTGGGATGTTCAAGATACAGATCTTTTTATAGTACCGTTTAGCTTGCAGGCAATAATTGAACTTAAGAAAGATTAACTAGCCAATATTGCCACAGCGGGGCATTTTTCTTTTTATGTTATCCTAGTTTCAAGGGATATAATTATCCAGGTCAAAAAAAGAATATAATTACAAAGTCGATGATGATAGTTTTCCTTTTAAAATTGATTAAGTTGCACTTGTTTTCCTTTTTTTTTTTTCTTTGGGTTTTTGGGTCTTGTTTCTTAATTTTCAGCAGCAATAGGGATGAAGGAACAAAAAATTGGACCAGGTAATAAACCGGTTACAGCACAGGTTCAAGAGTCAATGGATCAATCGGGGTCGAACTAGTTATATTAAAATATTACAATTTATTAGTGGCAATATATATATTAATATATTTTTAAACTTCTATAGATAAAAATGAAGATTTTTATAAAAAAAATGCATAAAATTTATTAGTATTAGTTATGGTGCCTATACTTATGCAATGATATCTTCTTTCCTATAATTAATTATTTTAGATTTGTTCTTTTTTTACTTACTTTTCTCTTCATCTTGATTTTCAAACTTTCATTTTTTTTCCTCAAAAATAGCTCAATATAGTAATTAGAGGAATAAAAAAATGTATTTCACAAAAAAAAAGGTAAAAAAATCGACCAACCACTAGTTTTCACCAGCTTTACCGATTCAAACCGGTTCTCAGTTTAATGCATGAATCGGATCGAACCTGGGACCGATTTACCGATTTTCCGTTCCGATCAGCCGGTTCGGTCCGATTTTTCACTCATTGATTGTAACTCATCATTATTGTTTTCCCAACACTTCATGAGTTTAAGAAACAGCTTGATCAAAAAGATCTTTTTAAATCTTATCTTTATATTTACATCAATTAAATTTACAATATAAATTATGTGGCAAAGTTAAAAAGTCTCAATGAGTCAAAATACATGACAAAGACGCAAATTTATATTTCCCCTACTCTTGTTTTAGGTATGACTATCTAATTAAGTTAAATTCAATTATTGTCAAACTCAATTGGGATTAATTTTCCTAAAGGCGTATTTTGTGTTCACACAGACTAAAACTCAAGACATCATACTTAAGTAGTCAAAACTTTTTTTATTAGGACCTACGCCTAATGGTTTATTCCCCCAAATCTTGCCCACTATTATATTACATACAAGTTACTCGCAATCTTTTAAAGGGAAAGTAACCTTTAGAACTCTGACGCTATTTCTAGTTGCATCTTGCATTTTAATATTATTTATGGAACATCTAGTAACTGAATTGTTTTTTATACTTTCAGTACCCTAATCTTATTTATAGTGCCTTCAGCACTATAAATTATAAATAAAAATGAGGTCTCATTATGACTTAGGGTGCTGAATGTAATTAAAAAAATAACATCCGGTGTGCTAGATGCATCAAAAAAATAACATCAGAGATGCATTTTAAATAGGATTAGGATACTAGATGCAACGTTACTCTTCTTTTAATTCTGGTCTAATACTTTATTGTGGACATTAATTTTATGAAGGGTAAAATTAGAAATAAATAAATATTTTATAAATTTAAAAATATCAACTATTACTATTTTTCAAGAAGTATATAACTTTATTTTATAAATTAACTAATTAAGTTCGGAGCAAAGGGGCAAGCACAAAGATGCACCGTGCCGCCTTATTAAAGCTTAACAAATAATAAAGCCCACATCTGTTGCTTCCTTATCTTCAATGAGCAGACACTCAACAGATTATGTGGACTCATCATACTAGTGGGAACTTACTTTGTTAAAAGTGCATAAACTTTTAACAAATGTGTAACTAGTTAAATGTAGCAGTAAACGTCGTTATAATTATAAATACATTTATAAATATTGTTATTCATATTATAAGTGTAGTTAGTGAGTAAAACATTACATTCTTACATATATTATATATGATTATGCATTATATTAATAAAGATTATACCAATAAGCTGTTGGTTGATGTGTTAAGCGGCCTCACCCCATAAAAATGAGAACACAAATTTGAATCCTAAGACATGCACTTATTAGAAGAGGCAAAAACCTCGTGTACTCTAAGTCTTAAAAGGGATTATATCCTTAACTAAAAAAAAGAAAAAAAGATAAAGAAAAGAGGTTTGGTGGATCAAATGAAAAGAAAAGGTTTTGTAGCCCAAAAAACAATCATCGATGCTTAGAGCTTTGGCGGCTAGAGGGTACATGCCAACTAGTGCCAAAGCTCTAGCAAGCGGTCGGTGATGGTGCTCTAGCGAAGATGACTTTTTCTCTTTTAAAAAAATTGGGAGGTAATATTGTAAAAACACTAAAATATTAAAATTTCATATTGCTACCCTCTCCACAATCTGTCATTTTATATATTCACATGACCTTTTTGAAATTTTGCAAGTCATGCGATACTTTTTTAGAATTTTCCCCATAATCATTTCACAATGAAAATTAATGTCTTTTTTCACCTGTTCAATAATAAAAATTAACCTTAGAGACTTTAAAAAAATTTGAGTCATTTCATAGTATTACTATGATATGTGAGCATAATAATAATTGAAAATATACCTGCTAGACTAATTACAGCTGTAAATTCAGTTAGTTAGGGAATTAGAAGGATTAGTTAGTTAGTTTTTAGCTTTAGTTTGGTCATTAAGTCAGTCTAGTCTATAAATAAGAGTATAATCCTTATTGTAATGAAGATTATGATTGATGATGGAATAATAGTTTTCTCTTCGTCTCTCTCTCTTGGTTCCGTTTTTCTCTTGATCTCTTTGTCGTCTTCTTCTACCACTCTATTTCTAGTCTCTTCCCCTCTCTCTTTCTTTTTTCCTCTTTCTCTCTCTTTCTTTCTATATAGAATTACAATTATGTAACATACTCTGAAGTATATATACTTTCTTCCATTCATAATATAAGTTATTATTACTAATTTATTAAAATAAAAACAAATGGTAGTTAACTCATTCAATTTTTTTAAATTAAAAAAATCTTAAAATTTAATAATATTAAATGAGGTATTGAATAAAAGAGAAAAATATAATGAATCATATTTAAACAATAATTATAATAACAAAATAAAAAATATTAATATTAATTACTCATTAAATAATTTATATTATAGAACTCAAACTTTTAGAAACCACTTATATTTTGGTTGTGGGGAGAGAGTATTTTAGATATTTTTCTTGAGTAATTCTCCATAATAAATAAAGATTTTAACAACCTATCTACCAAAAAAAGAAAAAAGGTTGTAACGACCTCTCATATTACCCACAAAAATTTAGCCGCCAATAGAACTTCGCCCATATGCATGCTTTTGACGGGACGGACAAAGTGGCATCACACTCATAATCCATTTACTTTTCTCTTATTTTGACGGGAAAAACAAGTATACTTTGGTCCCGTTTGGTTTAAATAATTGGTGGGAATGAAAAGGACTGAAAAGGAAAAGAGTGGAAAGGAAGAGAGAATATTTTACTTCGAATGTGTTTGGTTTGCACTGGAAAAAAAATTAGTTGAAATAAAATGAGGAAGGAAAATATACAAAAGACCATTTTACCTCTAAATATATTATAACATTTTCACACACGTCAAACACGCAACCTGGAGAACAACAGTTCGACATCTTTATAAAGGGTAGAAAGAAGCTTCATCCCCTTTTGCAACGGACGGCAGGTGGCGATAGGAAGGTAAAAACCGGAGGACCGATGGAGGACAATGGAGTAAGGGATGGTGGTTGGGTGGAAGGAAATGGCCGGCGATGTCGTCAGTGGACCCTTGAAGCAAAGGACGTGCTAGCGGATCTGCTGGTGGAGATGGCTCTCAGAGGCGACCAAAGAGACGACACCGGGTTCAGACCTGGGTATTTGGTTGACCTGGAACTAAAGATGGAAAAAAGGCTGCCAGGATGTGGGTTCAAAGGCAAGAATGACATCTTTCGTCTGGTGAAGCAGCTGAAGGCGGACTGGGTAATAGTATTCAATATGCTGTATGGGGCAGAGAGGCAGAATTTCATGTGGGACTATAGCAAAAATTCAGTTGTCGGCGATGATACTGCGTGGGAAGCATATGTTTCGGTTAGTGATGAGTTGGCTACTGTGTCTCGGATATTGTCCAAAAACTGACTTCTTAACTAAAAGTTCTTGTTCATAGGTGAATCCTCAAACAACCATTTTCAGGACGAAGCTGTTCAAACACTTTAAAAATTTGTGCATCGTCTTCAACAGGCCAAGAATGGCGTGATAGAGGTGTAGCGGTACGTGTGCTGGTTGTGGGTGCGGTACGTGTAATGTGTGAGTGATTGTGTGTGTGATGTGGTGTATATGTGAGTAAGGGGAACATCATGGACAAATGGGTGGGTGCATGCCCAACTTGTGCCATAGGTGTTTTGACTGGTTAAGTCCGTATGTAATAAGTATAAGTTAACATTGTGTACCTTGTGGGCACGTAGTGGTTAAGCAGTCTTAGATGATGTATTTTAATTGTGATTAATGAGGACTATGCATCCAGTTCATACCCTTTGCATGCTCATGGGTAATCATGTAAATAAATAAGCAGTAGTGACCATAATGTACTCATGTGAACGTAGCAGTCACGACGTAGGTATGACATCGGTGTAACCATGGTATGTGCAACAACCATGCATCACCCACCTTTCACATCTACCGTCTGATGATTGGTACTTACCCAAGCGTAATTTATGGAATATGCCACTAATAAAAACATAATGCAGATGCGAATCATATCTAAATTAGAAACAAAAAAATGACTTGTCCCTTGACACGAAGAAACATAAATACGTCCATGTTAAATCTTACATTGTAAGCAACTATAATCTACAGTTAAAGATCTACAAAAAACATCAACGTACGCGGTGACGGAGCACTAATCACGGAGAGGAGGGAATGGTCTGGACGGAGCAGCTGGTAGAGAGAACACAATCAATGTTGTTGTCGTTGTTGGTACTGCACCCACAGGAGTAGAGGGACTTGCATCCGTTTGCACACAGGGCTCTGACGCAGTTGGATGACCGAGTTTCTTAGCTGTTTCCCGGGTCGGTTGTTGGACATGCTCAGCAGGGGCAGCCGCTGGGTTTATAGCATCATGGGTGCCTTTAGCGGTATGGTTGTCTGAGTACAAGACCTCCTCACTGGGTTCTATGGCAGGCGCAGTCAGTTCGTCCGAGCGAGGAGGTTGAGCTTCAACTTCGGTGTAAAGAACCTAAGATGGACTGGCAGTGTCCTACCCATAAGCATTGTCATTTTCAGGTGGCCGCGCAAAAGCGTCAACCAAGTATTTTGGACTCGTACCTTTCCATGCGTGTATGAATGGACATTGTGACCTTGCTTAGAAGCTCATCCCACACGTTCAAGGCGTCTATTACAGCATCAGTTACTTTGAACACTTCGATTACAACCACGTGGGTTTTGTTGAACACGTTGTCCTGAAACTGGGCAAACTGGTCGGCATACAACTGCTGTAGAGAGGCAGCCTGTGCGGCCTGAAAAGTAGCAAGCTCCTGGGCAAAGATATCCCTCACAACATCCACCAAAATGGATGGGTCAGTAGTAGAAGTAGGTTCAGAAGGTACCTCTACCTTACCTTTACCCTTACACTTAACCTTCTGAGACGATTGTTGAGAAAAGTAAGCAGGCAGCGTGATATGAAATCTATTTAGGTGGGACTTGTCAAACTAAGGGATGGTGCAAACTTGATCACCTCCTCCATATAATGAATGTTATGAGTTGACAAAATGTATAACACCAGCTGAGGGTATGGAAGCGGAGTTTGAGTTGACTTCGAGTCAACCACCTTCTGCATCTCATCGAATATCATTGCGCCCACGTCTCTTTTTTCCTTTGCCGCGATAGAGGCTAGCACATGGTAGTCGTAGTCATTTATATGGGAGTAGTTGAGGTACTTGTTAACCAGGCAACGAGAGTAAATGTAGTGAATAACCCTAATATCGTCTAGCAACTCAGTTGTCTTCAACTTTAGCTGCCCTGGATAGTCATCCCTCCCACTCAGCAAATGATGAATCTGGTCTGGGGTCAAGGGCGGGGGTTGATGGCCGGCAAGGTCTTCAGTGCTTAGAAGAGAATTAATGTCCGCTTGAGTTAGCCTTATCCTGGTCCCCCTCACCGTGGTTTCAAGGTATCTGCTCCTCAAAGAGAAACCGCTATATACAGAGAAAGACTCGAGGTTGCAATAAAAGTGCCTGACCACGTTGGGGCTATAGCTCATTGACACTTTAAGCAAATTCTCAAACTATCCAAGGTACACACTTATATCGTAGCCAGTAGAGGCCAACATTTTCGCCATATCCACAGACAGAACAGTGTAAAAAGTACTATGGGCAAATTGAGTATCGTACTTATCTTTGTTGGTGCCTAAATCTAACAATGACACCGCTGTTGTCACCACATTTTGTCCTTCCATGTTCCTGCGGGGTTTGTCAGATTTGTCTACATTGCCCTCACCAACTGGAGCCTCCACCATATCCATTGTCATTGGCACCTTAGTGATTGTCCTTTGGTGCTGAGCAGGAGGGTGACGATGCGATTGCCTCACTGGTTCAGTGCTAGGGAACTTTTGCTTCTTCCCCTTTCCAGGAATGGGTCACTGCAGTACAGCGTTAATAGCTTTTTTGACCTCTGCTAACGCGGTATCCTCATCAGAACTAGTACTCACCGAAAACGCCTCTTCTTTTGAGTGGGCTGTGTGCTCCGTTGCCTTCGTCATTGGGGTGGTGAGCCTCTTTGACGTTCGTTGATGAGGCTGGGCCAGGGTCGAGTTCGATTTCTTCCTCTTGCTTCTAGTAGAAACCACCGTCTTCGACGTCTCTTGCTTCTGCTGTGCAGGCGTTATGTTGTTGCGCTGTTCCATCCTCTTCTCCTTCGCTTGGGTCTGCTTGGTTGCTTTCCCTTTCGTTATTTCATCTTGTTTTGTTCAGATTTGGGGGTTAGGGTTTTCGATGACGGTGCTGCTACAGAGATTAAGAGTTTCTTAGTTCCAATGCGACGAGTGTAATTTCAGGGATGCAACTGATGTCAGTTTGAATGTGACCAGAGTTGATAGGACGTGGATGGTTGGGCATTGATGGTTATCGGGAATTTGAGATCACCAGATACTTCCCTTAACCACCACGTGTCGCCTCAGGGGTTGTGGTTAGGACATGATAAATGGACCAAATCACCAATGGGTACCACACAACTAACCAATAAATATGAGATTGTTGTCAACATCGCACTGTTGGTAGCCTCAATGCGATGTCATTTCCTTAAGTTAATCATATTTTTGAATTTCCAACGGTCTCTGATAGGTGGTCGGACGATGTTGTATGACACTTTCGTTGGAGTGACAATTGGACTGTGTTACTTAACCACCACTTAACCAAAGGCTTTTTCCTTAAGCATTCCCCTGAAACTGTGTAAGTGCTCCTGGTTGGCCACGATGTCCCCCTGGATGTGTCCTACGTCTACCCGTGTTTTACATCATGGTGTCAGTTGACATATACTAGCGACGTATGGCAGTTCTACTTCTTCCTGTCATTGGCACTGAGACGAGGTGGTTTTTATTTCCGCTGATCCTTGGGTTAAACGCCATAACCCGTGGTTAGGTAGCGGTTATTAATTATTGAATTTATATGCTAGTCCGGACATTTGAGTTACTTAGCACTTTTTTCCTAATAATCTTTTTTGCTTCTACTGCATTGGAGTTGCCGTTCATAGCCCAAAAGTACGACTTTGTTTACGAGGTTTCACCTCACTTCACATATCGGAGAGTATTGGTCAAGGTAGACAGAGTGTATTCGCGGACTGATTATGACGTCGCTAACCTTGATTGGGGGTAGCTAAAGAAGGTCATCTCTATAGACGCCATCGTCTTCGACAAAATGGTACTTATTGGTTGCCATTGTTATGTTTTGTTTTTTTTTCATATTTTGGCCATTGTTATGTTTTGTTTTACATCTGCTTATTTAATCATTTCCCTCTAGAACAATCGCATGATCCTCAGGATGGAGGGGAGACAAATGATTGAGCGCTTTGGTGAACACATTCATCTGGGGAACATGGCCAATGTTAGGGACTTTGTTGTTTGTGAAATCGGGGAGGGAGTTCATGAAAGGTTCCACCTTTTTTTGCGACCCATGAGTGTGGTTAACCAATTCACTGTGAAAGCTGCAGACCACTGTTTCCAATTTATCAGCATCCAAGATATTAGTATGGGGATGGTGCCGGGGGAGAGAGTCATAGGTATGTTATTCATAATATACGCATTACATTTATTATTCCTGCATTGAAATGTTGTTGTTATGATGCAGAAGTTAAGGGGATATTGCATTCCATAGTCCCGTTGTCTTGGTCGTGGGATGATGATATTGTAAACTAGAAGTTTACATTCATCGTTGAGGACGAACAGTAAGATCCGATGTCCTTAACTGTTTTTAATACACATACAAGTTTCACCTCTATTTCCTTTTCTATGCATTCGCAGAACAAACTTAATCGAAGTTGTTCTGTATGGGGATGTAGCAGATGAAGCGTGGACTGCATTTCAGCCTCATGCGGACACACAAAATTTGGTTCTGATCGTCCAGTATTTGGTGGTCAAGCGGGACAGCCAACGTCCTTTCTTGGGTAACTACAGTTGAGCGACTAGGGTGTTCTGGCATCCGAGGAGACGAGAAGTCAGAGACTTTCTTAGTTTGTCTCTCACCTGGTTAAGGGGTTACATTGCAGGGTGATGTACTTCGTCGACAAATATACTTGTGCATACATGAAATTGATGTATTTGTTAATATCTGTTAGTTACAATATGATGGGTGTTCAATCGTTTGACCACAAAGTCACTTTAAATGTTGTTTCCCTTTACTCTCCTAACACTTAACCATCACGTGCACATCGCTTTGCTTGTAGTTACGTAACGTGTGTTAAACTGTAGTCCTGCTAACACGTAGCACATCCCCTTCACCAGATTTTGGCCTTACCTACCACGTAACCAATGGTTTGTTTGCAATTAATACTGTTATTCACATTCCCGTAACCAACATGCACCAATAGGCAACAATTTGTGTCAGGCGATATATTTTTACTCTGTTCGCCCCTGTTTTGTATAACCGAAATAGACCAAGTTTGTTCTCCTTTATCTGCAACACACACAGCTTCATACATGGCGAGGGACTTAACTAATATAATTGTGGCTTACATGCATTACATTAACTAATATAATTATGCCTTGGTTGCATTACATTTTCAAACTATGAAGCTCCTATCATTGTCCAAATATACACATACCTTAACTTAAATATGTACTTCGGGTTAGCTACATTACAATGCCAAAATATGAAGGTGATGTCATTGCAAATACACCTTCAGATTGCATATAATAACATAACCAAAACAAATATGGTCGGACTTTCCAAAACACAGCGGGTAGTCAAACTTTTGTCTATCTTCGTCTATTTGCGCAGTATGAACATGGAAAATAGTTTGAATCAGTTATCTCCACTGTGAAAGACCATCCACATTGCACTTTCTATTCTTTATACGTCCTGAGCAAGGTCCAGATCCATGTTGCCTTAAAAGCGGAGGGAATCTTGTGAAATGAATTTAGCAGCTGCGATGATCCTACAATCTTGATGTACGCGGCAGTGAGATCCTCAATGGCCAGCCCTGAAACATCCATCAAATGTATGAACAAGTCAGATTCCTTTTGTTCCATCTCTGCATGATGAGCTTCGCGGGACAGCCGAGATCATAGGTTGTCGAAAACTTGGACAATGGTTCGATCAAAGGATGACACCGTTTCCTTGAGCACCTCGGCAAGCAAGTCACAGTTTCTCATTTTCCTATACTTTCTGGAAGTGGAAGAACCATCACCCCGACCTCCATGGGCATTATTGGCAGATTGTGCGATGTCAACCTCAGCAGGGGTAGCGACTTCATCCACATTTATTGGCGAGTCAGGTATTTCTTCTTCTTCTTCTTCATATATGTCTTCTTGCATTCCAAGTGGCGACCTACACCAATCACTGGCCGCCCTATCTTTTGACCAAAGGTAACACAGATCTTAGAAGTGGGGCATACACTTTTTCCTGTATGAGGCCGCCTTCTTATGGACCTAAAAATAAGCCCCTAATTATTCGTGCACAAATAAATGATAAACAAATACTCCAAACTTACTAACCTTCACATACCCATCCCAAACAGCCTTGTCCGCTACCACACATTGTCTATCAGGATCCCATCAAAATCTAGACGTGTTGGTCCCATGCACCATATCATACACCACCTGCCACGCGAGTTTTATCGTCTTTATGCGCGATACGATATGAGGATTTCCCTTGATTTAGCAACCAGGAGCGTGCTCCTCCATCATTGCTTCCAAAGTCTTGGCATATCCAGGCTTGAACCTGTTATCGACCATGAACTTCTGATCGGTCCGCAGCTGGACTAGGAAGTCCACAAGAAGCTTGTCTTCATCAGCTGTCCATATGTGGAACTTTACCTTCTGGGAGTCTTCCATTGCACCACTACATAAATGGAAATGTGTTACTACATGTTTCATGACATGTTCACATAGACAACATTTGAAGCTACTCCACGTTAGGCAATTTTAAACACACATGGACAACATCTTTATTGCAGGGGAACAAACTATTTATAAACAGAATCACCACTATGTTTATGCATTAATACAAGAGTCCTAATTTTTATGACGAGCTACGTGCCAAATAAGCATTAAATATGTCAGTGGCCAAGTTGTCCCTAAAATTGTTCCAAGTAACTAAGGTTTCCATTGTTGAAATAGGAGGAATTTGTTGCGTGGAATTTAGGGATTCCAATGAATCCAATGTTGGAAATTGTGCCCTAAGGGCCAATCATTGTACCTTAAACATTATTGTTATTTAAGAATTTCTCCTTATTGTTATCATATCATTTGCATGTTTATTATGATAATTGTATCCTTGGATGAACTATAAAGATTATCCTAAATGTCCATGGTCAATTATCTATGCGGGAGCAAAGATGAAATAAGACCAATATGACTTTGATGAGGTATAGAGATACAAATCAAAGTCTTAGGCACTTGTAGGAGTATAAGATGCTGGACCGACCCGCTATGAGAAAGTTGCATGGATTAAGTCATAAGCTTATCTCATACATATAATCATGTCACAGTGCCCTCTGATCTGAGATCATCATAGATTCCTGCATGAAACTTGCTAAGTTTTGACCTAGTCAAAAGTCACCTTTGACCAGGTGATGGTAAAGGCTACAATCGGGCTTAGGAGTTTTCATAAAGAGGAATGTGAGTGGTCAAGATGGAATTTGTCCCTCACATTAGTGAGAGATATTACTGGGCCCCTCGATGAGTGAGTCTGAGAAATGTATGGCCATACTGTAATGGGAAGGAGTTTCTATTTCTAATTTCAGGCTACTCAGGAATCGGGAAAGTGATGGTCAGGAACAGGAGGATGACGTTGTCCATGCCTCATCCTTGACCAAAATATCGTGTGACAAAAAGGGACGTGACATGGTTGTATAAAAGGTTGCATCGTATCATTGATCCTCATGTGAATTGGGTAGTCGCAATGTCTTGCTAGAGGCCGCTTGCGACTTGTGGGCTAGAATAGTTTTTTGGCCCATTGCCAACTTCATGTGGGCCTACAGGGTCGCATATAAGAATAGCCCAACATGAGCTATGATGTCCAGATTCATTGAATCTAAGATGTGTCTAAGATTCAATGAATACAATATTTGACCTAGAGTGGATGAATTATATATATATATATATATTCAAAAAATAATAATAATATATATAGATTATAATATTAGTATAAGATGTTAGTTTTATATTTAATTTATTTGATAAATTAAATAATTAAAACTAATACAGATATCATATCTTAGATTTAATTTATAAAGATAAATTAAATCTATTGGCTCTTTAATTAGATTAAATGAATATGATAAATTAAATATGTTTGACAGATTTAATCAAGTCAGATTTATTTGATTTGATTTGAATTTCAAATTAATTAAGATTAATTTTGAGATTCCAATACGGCCTACATCAGATATAAAATTCGAAGGGCTAGAGAACCCTAGGATGTACGGAGAACTTAGAGAGCCGCGAGAAACCCTAGAGAGGCATATTGGAGGCGCTAGCACGCTGCCACATTAGGTCTTGTTCGTGTGGATACCGGTAGAGGGAGGCGACCAGAGGTGTTGACTCCTAGAGATCGAAACACGAAAAACATAAAGGTACTATTCTAACTACTCAATTTAGACGTCTTCGATTTAGACGTCTTTGATAGATCCGTGATTGGGATTCGAGGTTTTTAAACGGTTAATTTTTCCGCTGCGTGTACGAATCCCAACATCCAACTGTTCATCTAATGGGTCACGCATAATGGACCGCCGAATAAGGTTATAAAGGAGGCAACATGCGACGATATATCTATTATGTATCTTCACTGGGTAGTATAAAGGGCTACAGAGGATTGCCCATCTTAACTTTAGAATACCAAAGCATCGTTCAATGACATTACGCGCTGATGAATGTTGCATGTTAAAGCACTCAGCCGGGGTCTGTGGTTTGTGGCCTTATGTCCACTCATTTAGGTGGTAACGCTGGCCCCGATACAGTACAAGGAACCTATCACTATTGGAGTAAACCACATCGACTAAGTAGTAATTCCCTGCACATGAAAAACGTTCAACAACTTAAGTCTAACTGAAGCTCCTTAACACTACAACGGAAAAATAAATTGGCCATTCATTTGAAACACACCAGCTGGAACTTTCAAACCATGTCTCCTCCTGATGGTGTCCCTCAGCACCCTTCCATCCGCAGCTAATCCCTCCCATTCAGGAAGTACATATATAAATTATCCATCCGTTGAGCATACTCCGAAGATATTGGTGGTTATATCCCCCTTTCTGTTCCTATACCAACCTTTATGCTAGGCAGGTACCTGTACCCTTATATGAGTACCATCCAGCGCACCCAGGCAGCCCTGCCATTAACAACATCTATATGACAATGGAATACATAATTGTAAAGGACATTGACGTGAGTAAAGTCATGGGTATGTACCTTAAACCATCTCCAATGATCGTCTATGCACTCCTCTGCAATTAAAGGGTGGCATTCAAGATAAGCTTAAAGTATCTGCTAATTGTTTCGCCCGACCTTCCGAACTCAAATTGAACCACTCGGTTCTTCACATGATGCGCCAAAATGTGCAAGAACATCGCAACTTGCTCATCAACTAACATGTTCCTCGTAGGTGTCAACCCTCCAATTGTGTCCAACATGTGGCAGAGGCGGTCAAATGTCACACTGTTCATCTTAATCTGGTTAAAATAACTTGTGTTGTTGTTCACTCTCTTAAAGTGGAAATCTAGCCTAAATGAGGTATAAGGAATTTCCCTGGAACCGCGGGTATATGCCGCTGCCATAAATATTGTGACAACCACTTTCCTTACAGCCAGCACAAAAGCTAAATATCCCGCCAACACCTCAACTAAACACTCATACATTTCTCCTTCCGTCACCTACACAGTTGCCCGGATACATATATATGACAGACTAATATAGCAA
The DNA here is from genome assembly GCA_037074505.1 of Albizia julibrissin. Lineage (NCBI taxonomy): Eukaryota > Viridiplantae > Streptophyta > Magnoliopsida > Fabales > Fabaceae > Albizia > Albizia julibrissin. The sequence goes on along the minus strand of CM073484.1, from coordinate 18,316,573 downwards.
GAACAATCAAGTCGTATGAGAACAACAATCACATTAAATTGGACATGAGCTACACATGTCACGACTATGGTCAAATCAGAATATTGTCATAAGTGTACCCATATACGAGTGATCGATTGTTGGAGCTTCCCGCGCAACTACGACATCTAACCTCATACCCATGACATAACCACAAGTCACTTGCAGTCATCCTTGAGTGCATCAGGCTCTATAACCACATGCGTCCAATGAGTGGCTAATGGTTACGAGTTGCCCACAAAATGTTTCTGTTAACACAACACACCCATCAGCAGCCTGTGGTCACTCCTACCGTCAGTCCTCTAAATTAACTGATGTGCACCTCATGATTACATGGAAGTTCCATGTTAATCGTCCACGCAACCACGCAACCGACCCCGCTTCTTAAATGTGCAATATCACAGATTGGACTAAGTTCACCATATGGGTACTTCATCATCACTGCTCACGGGATGAACTTGTCTTCCCGTCTTCCAGTTACCCCAAGACGACCCTGGTGGGACTGACATCCCGCAGCCATTGACAAACTCAAAACAAGAAAAAGTGAACGTGAAGCCAACAACAGAATAGAAGATGCACTGAAGGACCAACCCACCTGATTTGGGGAATGTTCGTGTATTTGCCAGTGAAATGCAAGCTGCCATATCCGTTCATCAACTCCCTCCTATTTTTCCATCTCCACACATGTTCACTCTGTTATGCTACTTATCCTCTATTTATACAAGACACGGTCATGTCAGGGGCAAATGGGACCTTTTCCCAATTTCCCCGCCGCTGCAAAATGGGTTCCTACCATTTTTGGTAAAAACCGCATTTCATCTATTCACTTGAAATTTCACCCAGGCGCGAAAATGCTTTCCAACAGAAAATTCGAACCAAACGCCCGTCGCCACAAGAAAATGTTGATTTTCCTTTTCCTTCCTCCTGTTTTCCGCGAACCAAACAACACCTTTCTTTTTTGGCCAAAAAGCAAGCACCGCTTTAGACACACAATTAATGCTTCATAGTCGGGGATGATTTTCTCGAAGACTTTAGTGCCATGGATATTTCTCGTCTATTACTTTCAAATGACTAATTAAAAATTTTATTTAGCAAATTAGTTTTGATTATATCATGGGTTGAAGGTTAAAAATGTCCATGTGCTTTTTTTCAAATGGTCACTCAGCACCAAGTACTATTGTTGGGTGCAAAAATGCTCATGAACTTTTTAAAATGGGGAAAAAATACCCCCACCGTTACTAGGTACTAATGTATGTTATATGGGACCCGCAATATTATTTTTTAAGGTGCAAAAATACTTGTGACTTTTTTTTGTGCAAAAATGCCCATTAACTTTTCAAAATAGGACAAAAATGCCTACACCGTTAACTGGTACAAACTTTTATTTTGTAGAATTCATATTATTATTTTTAATGATTATTTAATTCTTTTAAAAAAACTTTCAAAAACACTCCATAACTTCAACGATTCACTCTTAGGTGCTCTTAAACTCTCGACCAAGTTTTAGGCTTCTAGTATGCATTCAATGAAATCACCAATATGATTATCACAAGTCCAAGGGAAAGTCTATCTCAAAAGACTAGCTTATTAGGAGGGAAAACCCCTTAAACTTATAAACCCTACTCTACTTGTAAGATTTTCCGATGTGGGACTCATAATACTATGCAATAATTTTTTTCATTTGAATTCAAATAATCAAACTCTTAAAGATATTGGTGACAGGTGACGGGACACTGATGGGCGATTTGCAGTCAATGACTTTTGGGCTTCTTTCTTTTGATGCTCTATTAGTTTGACTAAATGAAGAAGCAGAGTTATTCTCTAGAGGACTAGGTTAAGTTGGCAAAGAAACGTGAGGTAAAGAGAGATGACACTCCTTGGAGAGATTGAGATCGATGAAGAGTAAACCATCTGGGGAGGATCTCAAGAGAGATTAGAGGAAGAGGGGTGGGGAAGAGAGAGAGAGGGTGGAGAGTTTTTTTTAAAAAAAATTAAATAATCATTAAAAACAATAATGTGGATCCTACAAAATAGAAGTTTGTATTAGTTAACGGTGTGGGCATTTTTTGCCCCATTTTGAGAAGTTCATGGATATTTTTGCACAAAAAACAAAGTTCATGGGTATTTTTACACCTCAAAAAATAATATTGTGGGTCCTACATAACAGACGTTAGTACCCACTAACGGTGTGGGCATTTTTGCCCCATTTTAAAAAGTTCATAGACATTTTTGCACCCAACAAAAGTATTTGATGCTGGGTGCCCATTTGAAAAAGTATATGGGCATTTTTGCCCCTTAACCCTTATATCATTATAGTTAAATTATACAAATCCTGAATTTTAGGGTAGTTGCACACCTAACACTTTTAACATTTCAAAGTTTAAATTTAAACTTTTTAAAATTTTATTTTTTTACCACGAACCAATTGCTATTAATTGATCGTCAAATTTTTAATAGAATTTGCCACATCAAATAGATACAAGACGCATAGCATCCCATGTAACATTATTAGATGACAATACTACATGGCATCCCATGTAACATTATTAAATTATAGAAATTTCACCTTGGTCACTATCTAGGTTAAATTTGATCATTAATTGACCAAATATGCTGAGTTGGCAACTCACATGTCATTTATGTTTTATGTTTAAGTGCAAATTTTCTCCTGGAAGTTCACTCTGGAAAAATGTTGCTCTAAAAGTTTTTGAATCGTAACAATTTCACCCCAGTTGTTACACAATTAAGTTTACCCATTAGTTGACTAAATGTACTTATCTAACTGGTCCATGTGTCATCCATTTAATGACTTAACTAATTATTTCTGCAAGGTTAAAGAACAAAACTACCCATTATCTTTTTACAGGAGAGCTACAAGCACAATAAACAATTTTTGGGTGCAAAAATACCTATTAACATTAAAAAAATAGCCCAAAAATGCTATTTTCATTAATTTAGAGTAGTGGCCATTAAGTTTGAATTTTGGAACCTGACACGTAGCTTATAATGCCTTGTCAAACCTGAGGATATGGATGGTCACGGAGCAAAAATACCCTTTATCTTTTTCAAGAAAAGCTACTAGTACCATAAACAAATTTGAGCTCAAAAATACCTATGATGATTCTAAATGTCACTTCTGTTAAATCCATCTATGTTGACCATTTAAACCTATGATAATTCCAAAATAAAACTTTTGACTAAAAAAGTGAGGGTAAGGAGATTTAAAAAATTTTGACTAAACTTTTCTATCTCCTATTTTCTCTCACATTTCCCTCCATTCAAACATAGAACAAGAGTCAATGCTCTACCTGTAGTTGAACTGAATCAACAACAACAAGCCTTATCCCACTAGGTGGGTCAATCCAATCATGATTAAAATAATATAATCTAATTAAAATATATAAGAAATATTTATATACAACTTGAAGAGAGAAGGTATTGTGGCGTGTTTTCTTCAAGGCATAAAATGTCTATGATAGAAAAAGGACACATTACTACATACTCATTTAAATGTTTTTCGATGGAGCAAAAATACCCATGAGCTTATAAAATCAAAGAAAAAAAATACCAATACCATTAAGTTGCCTTAACATACATTACATATTGTCTGAAAATACCAAAAACCTCAACTAAAAAAACCTCAAGCCTCTCAATTCATCCTCTATTGATTCAATCTTTTAGTAACCACAACCATCAAATTTTTTCAACCGTAGCCATCAAATGCTTTCTCTTTTCCTTCACAATCCTTTTACTTTCTCTCCTAATGTGTTTACTCAAACCCAAACATGATTTATATCCCAATCCATCTAGTTGCCTCCAAAAATCCAAGCCCCCAATTTCATCTTCTTCACTTGATGATTTGTGCGCGCTTACCAGTGCAGCTGATAAAAAGAAAAATAAAAAATTATATTTTCTTTAAGGATAACATAAAGAAAATCTAGGTGTCAGTGGACCACCAAAAATAATTTCATCATCCACATTATGGTAACTTATTTTGTTTAGAAACGTAGAATAGAGCTGGAAATAATTTGAGTGTTCTTACCCCGGTATTGCCGTGAACCTTCGTGATTCCTCGTTCACTAAAACAGAATTGGAAATAATTTGTGTCTTGAGTGAACCATCGGAGCCACCATGAACCACCATCAAACAAGGTAGATTAAAGACAAGAAATTGAAGGCAAAATTGATTCATGTTTCATCTCCAAAATAACCCATCACTTCTCACATTTCCTCCTCTTCCTCTTTTAATTTTCAGCACTTCCTCCTCATTTTTTTGGTCTCATTTCTTGCACCAAGCCGACCCCACTCCTTCTCCCTTTTGGTCTCATTTCCTCTTCCTTATAGTTTCATTTCTTCTGGTAAGTACGTACCCACTCACTTATATATATATATATATATATATATATATATATATATATTAAAGCTACGTATGGCACATTGTCTTCTTAACCACCATTTTTCTTTTTTTTTCTTAAAACATGTATGCAACTTTGCCTTTCTGTTTTTTCCTTTACTAATTTTTTTTCTAGGTGTTGTGCTTGAGGTTTCAGTACTCTATTCAAGCTTCCTATACACTATAAGTTTTTTAATTTTTGAGCTTACAAATCTAATTTTATTAGTAATTAATAGTATAATTTGCTCAATGTATTTTATATTTAATTTATTATGAAATTTGAAAAAATGATTCTCATTTTTATTTGCTGAAAAATAAATGAGATAAAATTAAATATTATTATATATAGGTTGTATATAGTTATAATTTTTAATTATTGTAGAAATTGTTAACATTGATGAGTTGTATGAGTAAAATAATTATTTATTTTTAACATTTGTATTTTACTTAATAGTGATTTTTAAAATTATTTATTTATTAATTTATATCATTTTGGAGTTATTTAATTGTGGTTTACTTTTCTTCATTTTTTGTGAATATGGAAATATGTTTAAAGAGTGTTGTCAACTGTAATTATAGGGTTTTAAAAAAATATGAAAAAAATTATTTTTAAAAAATAATACTTCCTGTAGCACTTCTTTAGAAAAGTGTCACATGAAGTAAAAATTTAAAAAAAAAATATAGACTTCATAAGGAAGCATGCATAGGAAGTGTTTTTTTTAAAGAAAATTACATATATATGATGTGGCGCTTAGTAGCGATGGGATATATAACACTTTCTAAGTGACACAATTAGTTTAAAAATAAGCATTACAGCTACCCTTTTTTGTAGTTGTGGTTATAAAGTATTAAACATTTGATTCAAATCATGTATCAGTCAATAATATAATAATTGGGCCTTGGATAGCTAAAGCCCGATAACACAATTTACCAATAGGTCTAATATTATTTCTTACAAATATAATCTCAATAATCAATATTCATAACTTTCCTAGATAAGCTCATTTCATATAGCACCATAATACTCTTAAAAGTCCACAAAGGTGAATCCACAATAAGAATCACAATTTAAGATTCAGTCTTAAACCTCCTCCATCAATACTGTGCCAGAGTATGGAAAAGTAAACCAATCACACAAGTTTGAAAACTGTTTAATAGTCACATCAAAGTATGAATAAGCCCAAGGTGATGATATATAAAGTCAACACATAATTAACAAATAGAGGAGGATTTACAAGGCACAATTGCCAACCTAAACCTCAAATACCTTCCTTGAACATATCCCATGAAGAAATTTTCCTGAAATACAATAATCAACTACGGGGTAAGTCACATGGACCCAGTAACCACAATTCTAATTGAACAAGTATGCAGGGAATGATTATAAGATAGTTAAGCGGGTAGAGTATATGTTCATATAACACAAAGTATAAATAGTTTCCAAAAATATTAATAGGTCAAGAAACAATTCAATATGCATAGAACTCCCCCAATCATCCTTATAATCTCTTTATAACCGCTGACAGAACCCATGTGCTACAACACATAATATGATTAGTCTCTTTGACAAGACTGCACCAAACTCTCCAATAATGAGGTGTAGCCCGGCCAAAGGCTACAGAACTCATATAAGACTATGGGTTCCCTTTCCGTCAAATATGAAAAGGTGTCACATGTCTCTTGAGCTGACCCTTAACCCGGCCAAAGGAAAGGGTGATACCAAGGGCTCTGAGAATGTTAAAGCCAGCTACTAGGCACCAAGCGGCAGCTATACCACGTGGTATAATAGCATCAATCCTCCCATAACCACAACTCCGTACAATCTAACATAACTCAGTATGCAGTCTAACAGTTCAACATCACAAACCAGTATTATCATATTAATCTCATAATAATACTTAATGCCATACATTATTAACATTAATAAACCATTCAAGCGTACTTAACTAACAGGTTTACTAAAAACATAATTTATATTGTCATTGTACATTTTTCATATATAAAATACTATAACATATTTATAGCAATTAAAAATACCATCATATACTTATAATCACCTCAACTAGCACATAATATAAATTGGAAAGTGGTTACCTTAAGTTCGACACAAGAATTAAACTTGCGAGAATTCAAGTCCAATAAGCCAAATTCAAATTCACTTACAATAAATATATAATTAGATGTTAATAAACTAATAAGAATTGCTAACTAATACAATAGTAACTAGCAATTAAACCCCCATAATTAGCTCACTTTAATCTTCTTTAAAGAAAAATAACAATTTATCTATCTCTCAAATCATCCTTTCAAATCACAAATTTTAAAATTTCTTAACTCTGTTTTACTCAATAAAATCTTTAACAACAATAATTTCCTCTACAACTATTATCATCAATATCCTACACCAATTAAATCTCTTTTCCAACTTATATGAGCATAACCCAATTATTAAACAATTCTCCAAACCTCCACATGATCAAAATAATATCACACTCTAACTCAAATATCAAATTATAACTTATAATTTCATATAACTTAAAATCTAACAAACTGAACCGATTAAGATTTAAATAGTATCTCCAATAACTCAAATAAATTATTTAATCCAAATTTAAACGAAAAAAAAACCCTATATAGAATAATTTGTGATATGTTTATAAAAGAAATTGATTATAAAATCATAAAATAACCAAATAATAAATCCAAACCGATTAAAGTTAGTTATTGGCTTTCATCTAGCTATATATAATCATCTATTGTCAAAACTCAAAACTCTCCTAAAATCCTAACCCTAAAATTTTCACTAATTAGTACAATACTACCATAAATAGAAAGAGATAAATACTTAGACCAACTTTTATGAAGAAAGTTTGATAAGAAGAAGTGATTTTGATTACCTAAATTATCCTAAAAGCTTGTGCCCTGGACTGGAACGGCGTTGAAATACCGACCTCTCTCTCTCTCCCCCCTCTTTCCCTCCCATCCAAATGACAGTGGGAAAAATGAGGTTAGGGGGATATATTTAATACCCCCATATGTGATAGTAAAGGGGACATGTGTTGCTTTACTTTTATTTTTATTTTATTATATTTTTATTTATTTATTTTGCTGAATTTTTTTTTCAAAAATCATATTTAACCAAATTTTTTTTATTCCAATAATTACCTACTAAATCCATTTTTCATAAATACTTACTTCCTAATTATAATTACATCCTAGAAATAAAAATAAGGATGTTACACTATAAACCGTGGCAATGTCACTTCATAATTTTCTAAGTATCGAGGTACTCACCTCTCATGTTCACTACATCGAGGCCATTGTGGATCCTATGCATTAGGAACTTGGGTTTCTTCTTGGCTAATCTCACTATCATGTGATTGATTAGACTACCCCTAAGTTAAGGGAGCATTATTAGCGTTATGCTCAGTATGGCTTGACCAAATAGTTTCATCGTCATCAATGATTGGGCAATAATGAGGTCTGCTTGATAATGATTCATTAGAATGTTCTTGTATGGCATATGGAAATTGATCCTCAAGAAACAAAATATCACGTGTACCATTCATTTTTTTGTCATGAATGTCATGTACATAATATCCTTTCTGACTAGTGGGGTATCCCAATAAAACATAAGGCTGGCCTCTCTCATTAAATTTATCTTTCTCATATTTGTTTTGGGCATAAACCAGACAGCCCAAGACCTTCATGTGATGATACTCATGTTGTTTTCCAAGTAATATTTCATATAATGTCTTATGTCTCAGAGTATTGGATGGTAGTCAATTAATTAGATATATTACTGTGAATATGCATTCAAGTGTGTGTCTATGTTTCACTTCATGACCCCATTTTGTTGTGGCATATAGGGGCAACTATTATGTAACAAAATTCCTTTATCAGAATAACACTGCATCATACTCCCAAATTGAATTCAAGTCTATTATTTGTTCTAATTTATTGGACTCACTTGTGGAATTGTGTTTCCACCATGTTTAAAAAATCAATCAATACTTTATTGCATCAAACTTGTGTTTTATCATATAGATCCATGTTCCCCTACTATAATCATCCATACGGGTTAAAAAATAGTGTGCATTACTTAAAGGAGCCATATGAAAACTAGCCCAAATGTCACAATGTATTAGTTTAAAAGACGAAAAAGTTTTAATTAAACTAATAGGAAAACTAAGTCTAGTCTATTTGGCTCTTACACATGAATCACAATGAATTGATTTAAAAGAATTGTAAGGAAAGTTAATGCTTTTAAGCTTCTCCTCAAAGGGATACCCAAGTCTCTGGTGCCAAATTTCCACTATTTAGCTTTACTGCATATGAAGAGTCTTATTCAGTTGGCCTTTTCTAGCAGGTAAAGACCGTCATGTATGCTACTTGCTCCAATCAGGCTCCTCAAATGCAAGTCTGGTATCAAACATGTCACTAACAAATGTTATCGAGCACAAGTAATCTCTAGTTAGCTTCCTAACAAAAATCAAGTTACACTTAAATTTTGGTATATAAAGAACATTTATAAGTATCATCCCATTTGACAAGTGAACATCTCCCACACTTTTAACTAATATAGTTTGCCCATTTGGGATTTTAACTAGAAGTTAATGCCTTGATAGAGTCACATTCTACAAGAGGCTCTCACCACATTTTATGTGTACTATTGCTCTTGTATCAATTATGCATGGCTCATTAGGAATGAATTTACTTGCCATATTTACATGGGTGTATTGTGTCTTTTAAGATTCAAGGGACTTTCTTTTTTGGTGAGATATTGCACTAGGTGATGATACTATTCAGGCATGAGACTAGGAATAGGGCTTTCATTGCAACTCACTTCTTCACTCTCGAACCTTGCCTCTATTCTCTTTTGTCACGTCCTCCATTCTTGAAGTCTTGTAAATGACATATGATCACAAAGCATCGATTTTCAGTATATCCATGTTTCCTACAATGATTGCACTTTGATCATTTCCATTTGTCATTTCACTTATCTCCAGTGAGCTTTTCATCATATTTTCTGATATAGTTTGGTCATGAAAAGATCATGCTCTGATACTATGTGAAATATTGAAATGAGAATAAATTACAGATCTTTCATTGATAGACTAGAGGCATACACACATACACATGCTAATACACGAGTGCCCTAAGGGAGAATACCATATTAATCGTATCTCCATACTAATATTCAAATAATATAATCATAATATTATAATATCAAATCTAGTGATATGCTCCAAGATATATTGCCTTCATGATAATTAGTGTAAAAGCTTTTGATGGAATACATAACACCTTACTTTAGGGTCATTTATCAGAGTTGTTTAGTCATTTAAGAACCACATATGACACAATTGGTACTCTTGGAAATACTAAAAGCTTAAATCCTTTCTAAAAGTTTAGGTACCATGAAATAAAAATATTTCCTGAAACTTAGAATATTCACAACTAAATTAATTTAGCTCCAAATTTAGTGGTTCAAAGCTCTATTTTTAATTCTTGAAATAGTCTCTAAAAGAAAAATAAGACCCAAGTTCATTTCTACTCCATTTTGTATAGAGACATCCATTTATAAAATCTATACAAAACATTTTTGTAATAGATTTCTTGCCTTCTAGGTTATATTAGAAAAATCATAACTATTAAACTACAAATCCAAAAGTTATAATCTAGAGCTTTTATTAAACCTCAAGATGTGTACTGCAATGCCACAAATTTTCATAGTCTAATTCATATGTTTTCTCTGTTAAATATTACTCCAAAATCACATATCAAAATAAAACATCAGCTAGCTAGCTTTCCTACTTCATGCATTCTTTCTATGCTTATGGCATGGTACTTACCTTGGGCATTGATAACCCCTTCTACCTCCTTATGGAGTGGTATTTAAATGAAAATATCTATTACACATATATACATACTATGTATAATATCAAAAGTAATAATAGCTAAACTCAAAGTAAGAAACTTAAATAAAACACTTTTATCAAGGTCCTTCAGCTCCAACATCCTTCAATCCTCACCAATCACTAAGCCCTTGCCCTTAGCAGTACTTGCCTTTACTATAAATCATGGAAGAGAAGGGTGGGATTTGAGGGAATCTCAATAGCAACTACTTTTCGTCATTTTAGTTATATAAGGTTAATAAATATGCATGTAAAAACATGCTATAGAGAATAAGACCTTGTGAGTAACTGAGCTGAAAAGCTAACTGGTGCATATATATCTTACTGATAACTGAACTGAATAACTAACTGGTATACAATCTCTTACTGATAGACAAATTGTATAAATAACTGGTGCACATTCATTTTATTTATAGTTAAAATGAATCAATAACTGGTACACATACTTGGCAGATATATAACTGCTTTGCCGATCTATCTGCTACATTTGGCCACGGAAAATATCCATGCAAGGATAATTTACATGTTCTCATGCTTAACTATAGCAAAATGGCACAAACAAAAATGTGGAAACTAATGCACAATAACATGAGAGGAAAATAATTACTACCTATTGTACTTTCTTTCGGTTTACCTTCTACCTGCTTCTTTCCTTGATAATTTCTTGGTAGGCATGGGCTAATATCAAAACCTAACATTTATGTGCATAAGGGTAGGTTAACACTTGTATTATTCACAACTTATAACTTGGACTAACTCTTCCCAAATCATTACTCTACAATTTTATAAACATGATGGGGGTCATCTTGGACAAAAGCATATATGTGTCTACATATATCTATCGATCTACACACACACACATTAATGGCCAAAGCAATCTTTCTCAAAGACCCCAAGCTTTAGATCATTAACTTAACTCTTTTGCTTTGTCCTTGTTTCATAACTTTAACTTAATCTCATGCCATTACCCTTTATGGTTTATTGGAGCCATTACACATAACACAAATAAACTCTTTCCTTAATAACGCATTTGTTGAAAACAGGACAAGGGAGGAAAGTTTATAAAATGTGGTCCTTTTATTGCCAATTACCTTAAAAAAACAGCTATATATATATAATACATGTAGTCTATTAAGTTTAAATAGTTATTTCCCACTTTAAGGCACTAAAAACAGTGAGTGCCCTTTTTATTTTGACTATAAACTCTTAAACTCAATAAGCTTACTGATAAGGACTAAGGTAGTATGAGTTGTTAAAGTCACACATCTAGTAGTATGAGCTATTTTGATGGGGTACTTAAGTACCTTGGATCTCCCACCTCAATAGCTAGCTTTTAGGGTACGGTTCTTCAAGGTGCTTGGGTGCCTATCATTTGGTATCAAAGCCGGTGGCTGGCAGACTGGAGAGGGCTACCAACGAAGGATTCTAACCAGCAAGGAGGCCAAGTCAAGTGCCATCGAGTAAAGCGACCAATACGTCGGCTTCTCGGGAAGGGTGTATTGATAGGGACCAAGCACTACTACAAAAAACACTATAGACGACGTTTATTTTTACAAATATTATGACACTTGGGAAACACCGTAACTTCTAGTTCCATAAAAGAAACCTACGGCTCTTCTTGAATTTCTAAAAGCGTCGTATTTTTTTTTAATAATATACACTTCCTACGACGCTTCTATGAGAAGCGTCGTAGGAAGTGTGAACCTCCTACAGCACTTCCTTGGGGGAAGCGCCATAAGAGGTCATACACCTCCTATGATGCTTCTCCATGAAAGGTCATAGAAGGTCTTTGTTTTTTTTTTAAATGTGCGTATTTTTTTTTCCTCATGAAACCGTAGATATGCATTTACAGTCCAAATCCCTCATCAAACTTGCAGATATCCTTTATAATATAGAATTCGCATCTTCATCTATCAAGTATGAAAGAACTCCAACATTTAAATTGCTTAAGATTAAGCCATACACGTTATTGATACATGCCATAGTTCTATAGATGACTAAACTAGTATTATTATATTTGTAAGCTCAAAAATTTAAAAACTTACAATCTATAAGAAGTTTAAGAAGGTAGAGCTGAAAATTCAAATAAATACCTGAAAAAAAAAAATTAAGCATACATATAAGATTCATGACAGATTTTAACTAAAAGAAGAAGAAGAAAACATATGGATTTAAGCTTCTGTATATAAAAAAATACTTACAAGCTAAGGGGCTTCTGTAGGAGGCCGAGACAATAAGAAAAAAATACGTGGAGACCAAGCTTTGTAGGAAATGGGGACCAAGACAATAAAGTGGGGACTGAAGGGATAAAACAAAATGGTGGAGCAATGGAGTTCTAGGAAATTGGAAGCTGGAAGGCGCGCAAAGAAGATGATAATGGCGGGCTGGTGAAAAGTTAAAATAGAACCTTATATGACGCTTAATGTGTAAGTGGCATACAAAGTCTAAAGAAGCTTTGACGCTTTTCTAAAAAAGTGTCATAGCTTTCAATAATTCAACAAAAAAATATAAAAGCAATGGCCTTAAATTGAAAAGTAATAATTTTCAACAGTGGCAAATAAATATATATTGCCTTAAAGGCCATATATAATATTATATACAATATATAATATATATTATAATATTATATATATTATATTATATTATATATCATATTTTAACTAGAAGAAGAAGAAGAAAACATATAGATTTAAGATTCTGTATATAAAAAAATACTTACAAGCTTAGGGGCTTCTGTAAGAGGCCGAGACAATAAGAAAAAAATACGTTGAGACCAAGCTTTGTAGGAAATGGTGACCAAGACAATAAAGTGGGGACTGAAGAGATAAAATAAGATGGTGGAGCAATGGAGTTCTAGAAAATTGGGAGCTGAAAGGCGCGCAAAGAAGATGATAATGGCGGGCTGGTGAAAAGTTAAAATAGAATCTTATATGGCGCTTAATGTGTAAGTGGCATACAAAGTCTAGAGAAGCTTCAACGCTTTTCTAAACAAGTGTCATAGCTTTCAATAATTAAACAAAAAAATATAAAAGCAATGGCCTTAAATTGAAAAGAAATAATTTTCAACGGTGGAAAATAAATATATATTTCCTTAAAGGAAATATATAATATTATATATATATATATATATATATATATATTTGCCTTTAGGCAATAGCCTATACCGGCGCTTTAGAGAAGCGCCGGTTAAGGCACTAAATTTTTTTGTTTTAACCGGCACTTAATCTAAAGCGTCGGTTAAGGCAGTTTTTTTTTATAGATTTCAAGGATCTTATCATACTCTTTTCAAGAAAGCGCCGACTAAGGTGTATATTTCTTTTTTGCTTGTAACTTTTTTTTGCAGATTATTCCTATTACTATTGTTGATACTTTGGATATATATATTATATAGTTATATATAGTTACACTATTAAGTTAATTATTAGTGAATCCACACTCACACTAACATATTTATATATACTTCATACATATTTGAGTGCATGCGTGAGTGTACTTAATTAATCTCAAGGCTTTGAGTGTAACTTATACAAAAGTGACCTAATTACATATATATATATATATATATATATATATATTAGTAATGAATTAAATCTAAACATAAAGTAAATATATAAAAACTTAAACGTGAACAATAACGTAAATATATATATTATTACTAATAAAACTAAAAAAATAATGTTAAAACATTGGATGGCGTTTTCCTGAGAAGCGTCATCCAAGACTTACCACCAGTTATGACGCTTTGCTACAAAGCGTCATAGCTGGCACTTAATTTTTTATTTTTTTAAAGAAAAATCTTGTATGACCTTTTTTTAAGAAAGTGTCATAGAAGATTAATACTAAGCTATGACGCTTATAATAAGAAGCGTCGTAGCTTCTTCTTTTTTTTAAAAGAAAAAATAATTATCTATGGCGTTACTTTAAAGAAGCGTCATTAAAGGTGCGCTACTAAAAGCCTCTTCTGTAATAGTGAAGGTAGTATGGGTTGTCAAAGTCACACATCGAATAGTATGAGTTGTTTGATGGGGTATTTAAGTGCATTGGCTCTCTCACCTCAATAACTAGCTTTTGGGATATTGTTCTTCAAAATGCTTGGATACTTATCACTTACCTCCTCATTTCTAATTTGAAATTTTAAAGTTCCAGTCCTTGTCTCAATGCTACCCTTGGCTAAGACATATGCACATAGATACAGAAATCTCGACTTCAGGGAGTAATGCTTCTAAACTTATATCCTTCACACTTCTTGATACAATTTTCCATTCTAAGTTCATAGGAGGGCTCAAATTGAGCGAAAATTAACTATCTTAAACTCAAAAGGATGCTGCCCAAACAGGGCAGGAAGATAAAATTTACATACTCAACTCTAGCATTCCAGAATATCATATAGAATCTTCTAGGTGCTATGGGCTTTCCATTTTTAATTCCTTACACTTTAAACTGCCTTTAATAATTTAAAAAATGGCAGTATCTTCGAGTTCCAACTTCATTCATCTTCATATTTCACTCCGATCCTATATAACATATTTCTATTTGCTTCTAGGTGCATAATTCCTTGAGAAATTTGGGACAGCATCACACTTATACCCTGACATATTCCAGCTTCAGAAAAATATAATGTTTAAACCTTCATTCTAAAGTCTTTGGACATGGTTTAAGCATCTAAGACAATTATTTAGCATGTGTAAGTATCAAACAGCAAGCTTTAAATTAGTTCCCAACCTCAAGAGTTCAACTCATCAACCAAGCTTCACACGGTCCTATATACATGTGTGTGTAATCACATATTGCTCTTGCTAACTGAATTTGTAAGTCATAACCATCTCTTCAAAGACGCCACAACATGAGGAAATAAGGATGGGAAGAGGTTTATGTAAGAATATTTGGCGTACCTGGGGTGAGACTGTTAAATTTTTGTACCCACGCTTAATCGGATCACAGTGACGAAAACGATTATGACGCACAGCAAATACACCATAAGACAGGAAGAAGAGATAAATATAGTATGAGGATAAGGGATCAATATACTAGAAATTTATGTATTACAGATTATTCGTTTCAACTGAACCATTTACCCTTATTTATAGTGTTCTTCGTACTCCTTCCTCTCTACCGACGTGTTCTTTCTTCAAGGAAACAATATATATTTCTGATGGAAAGACATAACATATCGGTGAAATAATATCTCCCAAAGAATTATAATCTATCGGTTAAAAATATGACTCTTAGTAATTAGGGAATATTACATGTATTAACCCAAAATTTATATTATTTATATTATTGCCCCAACATTTTGGGCTTGAGCTAATCTATTAAGGGTAGACCAACCCATTTTCCAACGGTTTAAAATACTTACCTTAGTCTAGGGACCAGTTTGCATGTGGGAGACAAGCTTCCTTCCTCTTCCTTCAATCATCCCTTTTTCTTCTCCCTCTCTTCGGTTTCTCTCCATCTCTCACTCTGGTTCTGGTGTTGCTGATCGAAATGAAGTAAGACTGGAGAGTTTTTTTAAGCGGGAGAGAAGCAGATTGTTTTAATTCCTTAGGTGGGCCCACATGAAGCTTATCACTTAACCCTCCTCATCTTTTTTTCCCCCCCTTGCATTTCTTAGATCTCAATTTGTAAATCTGGTGCTCTTTCTTTTTGGGCCAGGAGGAGCACGTCCAAACTTCGTAAGTTGAACCAAATTGGCACAATTTCAATTTTTGGGCTTGGGGCAGTGATTGAACCATTTTACTCCTCTTTACCGGAACTGAAATTACAAAATAAACTCTAGAAATTAATCCTTAATAAGGATTTTTTACCTTAATTAGCTCCTTAAACCCATAAAATAGTCTCCCTAAAATTATTGGGCTAAAAATTAACCTCTATTTATTTTTCTTAAATTATTTGGTAAAATAGGCCCTTAATTCCTTAATTAAGCTTTAAAATTATTTAGGCCATTTTTGAAAAATTAAACCTCATCATATAATTTTTTTCTAGATCCCCAAAATTGAATTTCATATTTTTTTATAAATTTTTAAGGACCATAAATAATTTTAATAATTATTTTAGGCTTTTTCCTTATGACATACGTAAGATATTTGGTTTAAATGGGTTTAACAGACCAATTAGTTCAGATTTATTATTGAGCTTCTATGTCTAAAATTTGGGATGTGATAGAATATGGGATGGAGAATATGATGAAGCAATATCTTCATAGTTTCATATTTTATTATTATTTCTAGGTTATTTTATTTATGATTGTTTTTTATTATTTAAGACGTTAATTAGGATTAGCTACTATTATTATTATTAGGATTTTATTATTAGTAGTATAAATAGTTTTAGGGTTTCATTTTTATGCAGACTTTGGATTATTGATTATCAGATTACAGTTGTGGTTCTCTCTGACTCTTCTGTCTTCCCTGCCTCTTCTCTCTAGTCTTTTCCCGTCCTCTTCCCCCTTTCTCATCTCTCTCTACCCGTTCCCCCTTTGTTTTACATAAGCTTTTTATTTAAAATCAAATCAACTCCAATATATTTCAAAATGTTTCCAAGCTGGCTTAATAACGTTTTTTGGGTTCAATTTAAGTCTCAAATTTTCAATTCAGCTATGAAATCATTCTGTGTTAAGATCAAGGAACAAAAACCGGACCGGTCAATAAACCGGTCATGACACAGATTCAAGGGCCAATGGTGCCTGTACTT
This sequence comes from Albizia julibrissin, assembly GCA_037074505.1. NCBI lineage: Eukaryota > Viridiplantae > Streptophyta > Magnoliopsida > Fabales > Fabaceae > Albizia > Albizia julibrissin. Next base: position 18,299,555 of record CM073484.1, on the reverse strand, counting down.
TTATAGATAAAAATGAAGATTTTTAGGAAAAAAAAATGCTTAAAATTTATTAGTATTAGTTACGGTGCCTGTACTTATGCAATGATATCTCATTTTCTATAATTAATTAATTATTATATCTCAAAATCTTCTTTTTTTAGATTTTTTCTTTCTTTACTTACTTTTCTCTTCATTTTGGTCTTCAAACTTTCATTTTTCTCTAAAAAATAGCGTGAGATAGTAGTTAAAAGAATAAAAAAATCGATCTAAAAAAAAAAGAGAGACCGGTTCGACCGCCGGTTTTTTACCCCAATCAAACTGGACCACCGACCGGTTCACCTGTTTGCCAGTCCGATCCAATTTTTTACACAGTGATTAAGATTAAAGCTTTCAAAGTCATATGGTTCTACATCTAACTTTTATATTGAAGCTTTGGTATAGACCCGCTATGATGGGTGCTGTAAAGTTTAAACGGTGTTGTCTTCTTTTACTAAATTATTTCCTTCATTTGCATCCATCTATTCTTATTCAAGGTCCTCTAAAATTTGATACACCGTTAAATGAGAATAAAAACCACGGTACTATGAGATAGAAATCAAATATTTACAAGTTATGATAAAATAAACCTAAATAATTAAAAATGGACTACACTGTCACTAGTATAAAATATAGATTTTATACCTATTTTTTACACCTGACAAAACATGACACGTGTAGAAAGTGTGACCGGTGGCATTTTCGTAAATATATGAAGATAAATGAATTTTCTACACGTCATATCTTACAACACGTGTAGAAAGTGGGACTTTCTACACGTGTTATGAGAGAACAGGTGTAGAAAGTAAATTTAAACTATTTTTTCTTTAATATTAATGGCTTTAATTTTAATTTTAATTTTTTTAAAAATAAATAACAACTTTCTACACCGGTTGGGTCTTAACCGGTGTAGAAAGTCTGATGTTTCTACACGGGATGGATGTCCAACCCATGTAGAAAGGTTTCTACATGGGTTGGACTTCCAACACGTGTAGAAACATCAGACTTTCTACACCGGTTAAGACCCAACCGGTGTAGAAAGTTATTTTTTTATTTTTTTTAAAGAAAAACGCCAACTTTCTACACCGGTTGGGTCTTAACCGGTGTAGAAAGTTACTTTCTACACCGGTTAAGACCCAACCGGTGTAGAAAGTTGGCGTTATTCTTTAAAAAAAAATAAAAACTCTCGCATTTGCTTGTTCTTCCTAAAAACTCATCGCCAAAACCTTCTGGATTTGCTATCTCGGTGTCCGACCTCTGCTTGGGCAAGCCGGCGTTGAAGCCGCTTCCACTGTTTGCTACCGTTGCCGACGCCCTAGCCGCCATCAAAACCTTAGACGACAAATTCATCAGCGTCTGGTACTGCAACGATCACTCCTTCGCTGCTCGAATCGGCTGCGCCTGTCTCTACGATTTTGCCTAAAATTTCAGGTCTCGTGAGGCATCTTGAGCCATCTTTTATGTACTTCTCACTTACCATATGATTTGTTCTGGAAATGTTACTCTTCCCCCTTTTCTTCTTTCTTTTCCCTAGATTCTTGTGGTGATTTTATTTATTTATTTTTAATTTTCACTAGGTTTACTGCATATCACTTGAGACTTCTGTGGAATTTTAATTGTTTGGTTGAAACTTGAAAAGCACGTAGTTTTGTTTTTTTCTCTCTTCAATTTTTGCAGTGATAACTGGAACAATGTCACTATTTAATGGCTTGTTTAGTTGACAAGTTCATTTATATCTGAAGTTGAACATATACGCACATTGGATCTCTAATTATCAATTGTTTATTAGCTTGTAGATCTGTAAATTTCACCAGTTCCTTTAGGTCATTCATTTGTATCCTTACAACTAAAGTCATAATTTTTATGGCTTTTTTAATAAGATTCATTCTGCGAGCATCTGTGTTCTGCCAATTTACTGCCTCATACTAGTTCTTTTGATCATTCATGACCTTAACAGTGCAGCTATAGCTGAGTCCTTTCAAAATTTTAGAAATTGTAACTTAGTTATATTGAAATGATCTACAAAGATAAATTTGTGTAAGCTGATAATGGGTTACATTGTTATTAATAGATCATGATTAGGAAAATGATTATATAGATTTTGGATAATACTTTTAACATTCTTACTGAATTCTTGTTTTGTAAATGTTCTTTTCAACATGAAATATGTAGTTTTGTGAATCACTGCTTGTGAGGATTGCTACGGCTAGAGAGGAAGTGAAGCATGTTAAGAATTTTGATTATGTAGTTGTGAATGCTAAAGGGAAGCTTGAAAATGCAGTAACATAAGTGAGTTCCATAATTGATGCTGAGAAAGCTAAGGTATGGCAAAGGAGTGCTGTAGTATAGGTCATTTCGCTACTATGATTGAGGATTTTTAAGCTACTCCATACTTATTAATTGCTTTTTCAGATACTGAATCAGTTGTCATTGGGATATCATTAAGTGAGATATGAATCAATTTGTGTAAGCTGATAATGGGTTACATTGTTATTAATAGATCATGATTAGGAAAATGATTATATAGATTTTGGATAATACTTTTAACATTCTTACTGAATTCTTGTTTTGTAAATGTTCTTTTCAACGTGAAATATGTAGTTTTGTGAATCACTGCTTGTGAGGATTGCTACGGCTAGAGAGGAAGTGAAGCATGTTAAGAATTTTGATTATGTAGTTGTGAATGCTAAAGGGAAGCTTGAAAATGCAGTAACATTAGTGAGTTCCATAATTGATGCTGAGAAAGCTAAGGTATGGCAAAGGAGTGTTGTAGTATAGGTCATTTAGCTACTATGATTGAGGATTTTTAAGCTACTCCATACTTATTAATTGCTTTTTCAGATACTGAATCAGTTGTCATTGCGATATCATTAAGTGAGATATGATTCTGTTATTTACTCTTAAGTGATATCTCTTATTTTTTTATTAAATAAGGATATTCTACACCGGTTGAAGTCCAACCGGTGTAGAAAGTTTAGGACCTGACTTTCTACACCGGTTGAGGACCAACCGGTGTAGAAAAACTTACATTCTACACCGGTTGGGACACAACCGGTGTAGAAAGTAGAGTTTCTACACCGGTTAATTCCAGACCGGTGTAGAAAAACTGAAAACACTTACATTCTACACCGGTTGGTCCACAACCGGTGTAGAAACTCTACTTTCTACACCGGTTAATGCATCAACCGGTGTAGAATCTGAAAAAAAAATTATTAGACTTCCCTCCCTCCCTCCTTTTCATTTTGCCGCCACTTAAGCTCTCATCCCTCCCTCCCTCTCACGCTCAGCCGCGCGCCAATCTCTGCCCTACTTGAGTTCAGAGTCCTCTCTCCGTCACCACCGCCATCTACGTCACGCCATCTCTCCCTCACTGCCGTGATACCTCTCTCCGTCATTGCCGTGATAGCTCTCTCCCTCGCTGGCGTTGGCGCTTACCGGGATTTTAGGCACAAAAGGTTTCGTTTCGGGCAGAATTGGGCACTGGAGTGAAAGTAAGCATTTGTTTCTTATGTTAGATCTTGCCAAAGTAGAATTTTTTTTTGTTAATCAACTAACAAATGGGCTGCCTGGTGATTCTGCATCTGATAATTCTAAACCTCATGAATTCTTTACTCTCCTGGGTAAAATGATATATATGATACAATTGGGAGCATGTATTGCGTTCTATGTTTGTAAATTCTGTTCTGTAGAAGGATAAGAAGAAAGTTATAAGCCTTAATAAAAACCAATATAAGACGTTAGACTTTTGGAAACCCATAATATAGCTCGGGTTAGCTTCCCTATTAGAATAGGAGCCTTAATGAAAGGTTGTGGGTTGGCACTAAGGCTTCCCCATCCCCCCTCTTCCTTTTTTTGTTTTGTGTGTTTTTTTTTGTGGGGGGTGGTTGTTCTGTTTCTCCATGCCTTGTGAAGCTTAGGCACTATGCCCCTGGTGTTCCAATAATTTTAGTTGGAACGAAGTTAGGTAATCATTTTCTGACTCTTTAAGCCAAAAGTTCCTCTTATGACTCGATCCTTCAATAAATTGGCATGCTGTAATTGATTCTTAACATGCCTGTTGCAAATGCTGTAAAATCTGTTTTTTAGCAAACTATTTACGTTAGACTGAAAAATATGCAAATATGGATGATGACGTCAAGAGTTACCTTCCTGGTCCAACAGGTTCTCTTGTATCATTTTCTGTTGAAGTTTGTTTGCACATATGGATCGTAGCTGGATCTATGCTAGACGAACTAGTGATGAGTACGATAATGGGGTGAAGAATTTTTTAGAATTTGCTATAAGAAATGCTGGTGGTGATAAATCTGGGAAGTTTTATTGTCCTTGTGTAAATTGCTTAAATTTGAGGCGACTATGTGTCGAAGAAATAAGAGAGCATTTGATATGTGATGGGTTCTTGAAGAGTTATACACGATGGGTATGGCATGGTGAATTAGTAGAAGACCTGAGTGCATCTAAAGAGGTGGAAGTTGATGTGGACATGGATGATCGACTAGAGGACATGATTCGTGATATTGGCGAAGAGGCCTTTGAACGATCACATGCATATGATAACTTGTCTAGTCATACAGAAAAGCCATTATACCCGGGATGTACAAAATTCACGTTGCTGTCTGCTGTGGTGAGATTGGTCCACTTGAAAGCAAGGAATGGGTGGAGTGACAAGAGCTTTACAGAATTGCTTGAGTTGTTGACAAGCATGCTTCCAGAAGGTAATGAATTACCCAACCGTAACTATGAGGCAAAGAAAATATTGTGTCCCTTGGGTCTACAGTACAAAAAGATTCATGCATGTCCTAACGATTGTATATTATATAGAGAAGAGTTCGAAGGGGAGCATAAGTGTCCAAAATGTGGTGCTTCACGGTACAAATTGAAAGGGAATTGCGATACAGACTTTGATGAGACTACTAAGGGCCCTCCTGCGAAGGTGTTATGGTATCTTCCAGTGAAACCAAGGTTCAAGCGATTATTTGCCAATGTGAATGATGCAAAGAACTTAAGATGGCATGCAGATGAGAGAATATCAGATGGGAAGCTTCGCCATCCAGCTGATTCTCCTCAATGGAAGAAAATTGATGACATGTTTCCTGAGTTTGGAAAGGAGCCAAGAAACCTCAGGCTTGGGATGTCTACTGATGGCATGAATCCTTATGGCAGCCTCAGCAGTACTCATAGTTCATGGCCTGTCCTCTTAGTGATTTACAACTTGTCTCCTCGTCTGTGCATGAAACGCAAGTATATTATGTTGTCTATGGTAATTTCGGGTCCAAAGCAGCCAGGAAATGACATTGATGTTTACCTAGCCCCTTTGATTAAAGACTTGAAAGAGTTGTGGGAGATAGGTATGGATGTGTTTGACGCGAATCGAAAAGAGGTGTTCAACATGCGTGCCATGATCTTCTGTACCATAAACGACTTCCCTGCATATGGAAACCTATCTGGGTATAGTGTTAAGGGACATAAAGCATGTCCAATTTGTGAAGCAGGCACATGCCACCATCAACTTAAACATGGAAAGAAGACAGTCTATCTTGGCCATCGGAGATTTCTCAGCCAAAATCACCCTTATCGTAGATTAAAAAAAGCTTTTTATGGCCATCAAGAGTATGGAGATGCTCCAGTGCCATTGAATGGAGAGCAAGTTTATGAACGGGTGAAAGACATCAATGTTATCTTTGGAAAGACGCAGAAGAGTGCATATGTTAAAAATATATGGAAAAAGAAGTCTATATTTTTTGATCTTCCATATTGGCAAAGTCTTGATGTGAGGCATTGTATTGATGTTATGCATGTCGAGAAAAATGTGTGTGATAGTATTATTGGGACACTTCTCAATATAAAGGGCAAGACCAAGGATGGTGTCAATGCAAGATTAGACTTGATTAAAATGGGAATACGAGATGAGTTACATCCACAGCCACAAGGTGAGAGAACTTATCTACCTCCAGCCTCTCATACCTTGTCTAAGCTTGAGAGAAGAAGCTTTTGTGATTGTTTACATGGTGTCAAAGTTCCTCAATGGTATTCTTCAAATGTTAAAAAGCTTGTGTCGATGAAAGATTTAAAATTAGTGGGCTTAAAGTCTCATGATTGCCACATCTTGATGCAACAACTACTTCCTGTGGCTATTCGGGGCATATTGCCAGATGATTTGAGACACACTATAACTAGACTATGCTTCTTCTTTCATGCCATTTGCAACAAAGTGATTGACCCTGATAAATTGGATGAACTAGAAAAGGATGCTGCTATTATCTTGTGCCAACTTGAGATGCTCTTCCTTCCTTCATTTTTTGATATCATGACACATCTGATTGTTCATTTAGTGAGGGAGATCAGGTTGTGTGGCCCTGTTTATCTACGATGGATGTACCCAGTTGAGAGATACATGAAAATCCTTAAAGGGTATGTGAAGAATCCATACAGACCTGAAGCTTCCATGGTTGAAAGATATATTGCCGAAGAAGCTATTGAGTTCTGTTCTGACTACTTGTCAAACGAAGAAGTTATTGGGCTTCCTAAATCTCGTCATGAGGAGAGATTATTAGGTAAGGGTACACGTGGGGTAACAGTGAAAACTAATATGGATCATGATGCAGTGTTACAAGCATACTTATACATTTTGAATAACACCGATGAAGTTCAAGATTATATATCTATTCACAAAGAAATTATAAGGGCACAACATGGTCGCATGACTGAGCAAAGGTTATTGCTTGAGCATAACAAGACTTTCCCACAATGGTTAAAAAAACAAGTAGCCAATGATAATAGTGTTTCTCAAACTATAAAATGGTTGGCACTGGGTCCTAACTTCAATGTCATATGTTGGAGTGGATACGATGTCAATGGGTATTCCTTCTATACGAAATCCCTGGATGACAAGAGTACTGTTCAAAATAGTGGCGTTATGGTTGTGGCTGAATCCATGCATTTTTCCAGTTCAAAAGACAAAAAGCCAAAGTTAGCAGCTATGCCTTATTTTGGGGTTATTGAAGAGATTTGGGAGGTTGACTATACTAAATTTAGAGTTCCAGTTTTCAAATGCAAGTGGATTGATAATAATAGTGTTCAAGTGGATAAGTATGGATTTACATTAGTGGATCTTAAAAAATTAAAGTACAGTGAGGAGCCCTTTATTTTAGCAGCCCACGCAAAACAAGTGTTTTATATAATCGATCCAGCAAATAAAAGTCGCTCCGTTGTTCTCCAAGGAAAAACCGTAGTTCACAGTGATGATAATAAGGAATTAAACTATGATGTTTCTGAGACTCCATGTTTCTCTTCAGGGTTGCCTGAATTAAATGAAGTTCATTTAGATGACATACATGCCACAAGAACTGACCACCATGAAGGGATATGGGAGAATATATTTACTCCTATGTGATAGACTTTAATTGAAAGTAAGAAAAGAAGAGTTCGTTGATTAAAAGTAAGAATATATTTACTCCTATTTGATAGACTTTACTTACCTTATTTCATTGTTAAATAGGAACATGGAGAAGGATCCCCCACAGATTGATGATACACATTCTGGGCATAGCAGCCAGTCTTCTCAGGGAAAAAGAAAGGGTAGACGTGGCACGACACTAAAAGAGTTGACCAAGAGTCGAACGAATGACCAGAAGATACCGATTCAATTTGATGGGAAATGGAGACCAATCGGGCCTACCAAGAGCAAGTTTATTAGCTTTGTTGCCCTCCAAGCACGTAGCAAGCCTAGCATAACGATTAAGGAGTGGAATGAAGTGGATCAATCTATCAAGGATCAGATTTGGAACACTATAGCGGTATAACACTATACACCTATGAACTTTTGTAACTATTACATTTATTCATGTTACTAACTAATATAATGACTTCACAGCTTACTTACGATGTTCCTCCCAGTCAAGTCTTAAAGGATAAATTGTTGTCATATTGCGCGGAGCGTTGGACGGCCTTCAAGACCTCTCTAACTAAAAGATTTGTGCATGTCGAGGTAGCAGAGGGTCAGAATCCTCCTAATCCTTGTAATGAGTATACATTTCTTGACGAAGCTACATGGAAAGAATTTTACAGGATAAAGACTACACCAGAAGCCTTGGTTAGTTTTTATTCACTTTAATTAGTTACTTACTTTATTCTCATTTAATTTTATTGATTAATGATTTTTTGGTTTCTTATAAAAAGATTAAAAGGGAAAAAGCTATAGCGAGTGGTAGAAAGAATGATTGCCCCCACAGATTGTCTCGTGGGGGTTATGAAAAGCTTGAAGAAGTAATGATGAAGGAGAAGCAGAAGAGGCGACAAGAAGAGACTCAGTCTGATCCATCTACCATTATATCTCCACCATCTCCAATATCTCGTGAAGAAAAATGGAGGGCCGCACGTCGAAGGAAGACTGGAGAGTATACGAGCGAGAAGGCACGCGTGATTGGTGAAAGGATTGTAAGTAATTTAACATCAATCCTTATTATTTTCTTTCTTGTATAGTAACATATTAATTATGTTTGTTATTTATATATTACAGGATCAACTTCAAGTAGAACGTGCCCAGGGAGCCTTCAGTTCACAGGGAAGCAGGGATGATATCTTGACGGTTGCCACGGGGACTCCGGACCATGGTGGTCGTGTTAGGGGCGTTGGACGAGGAGTAGGCATAAGAGACTACTTTGGAGCACATAGACGTTATGCCTCCCCGGGAATGGTCACCAAGCAAGAGATGGAATTGATGCTAGAGAATGAAAGGAAGCAGATGCAAGTAATATTAGAGAATGAAAGGAAGCAAACGGCCGCCCAGATGTTACAACTGAAGGAAGAAATGATGAGCATCCTAAGCTCACGACAGGACACAACTATCCATGCGACAAGTTCTCCTGCAGTTCAAAGTACAAATGGGAGTTGTGTTCTTGGGCGTAAATCTGAGGAATCTGGAGTCCAAAAAAATAGTGAACCTTGTGAGTTATATTTAGAGGACCCTGATAGACGCTTAGTAGCACTTGGCGCAATACAAAACTTGGGGCCAATCGTCCACCACGAGCAAATGCAAGATGACGAAGTGAGAGTGGTGATTGGAGAGGTAAAAATTCCAGATGCGCCTGTTCCATTTCCTAATGATGAGGTGAAGATTGTGGGTGAAGCCCTCAAAACATTCCTTAGATGGCCAAAGAGACTTGTCCGGGTTGTTCCAGCTGCAGTTCATCCTGAAGTATGAAAATATTTGTCTTCTTGATAAGCAGATGCAATTTTTTCATATTAGAAATTTATAACTTGCAATTATTACTAACTCTTATTAATTTTTGTTTATTTAGCAAACTACCCCATCCAATGAAGTAGTTCCACAACTCCAGCCCCAACCGCAGACCCACAACCAGGTGAAGCCTCTTCAACGTCTGTGTATGCTGGCGTTTGACGGATCCTTCTCAATTGAAGTATTGACGATGGATCCAGACGTTGTGGGTAAGAGGGACATATTCGTGCATATCGAGCAGGAGGATGTAGTGCGGCTGTTAATGAAGGATCAGATTACCATACCGCACGTCCACTTGTTTATGATGTGGGTATATTTTTAACAATATTACTAAGTATTCAACATTTGATTCTGACATGCTTTAACTATTGTAGGTACCTCCATCGCCTTTATACTTTATCAGGGAACGGTGACAAGTTTGGATTCCTTTGCCCGATTCACATCCAGAAAAAAGGGAACACTTCCGCCATAAGAGAGTCATACCTTCGGCAGAGGCTCTGTGAAGATGGAAAAGAGTGCTACCTAGCACCATATGTTCACGAGTAAGAAAAAGTTTGTAATTGATACCTTTCTTTTATGAATATATATAATTCATACCTCTTTTTGCAGCACTCATTGGCAGTTACTGGTTCTATGTCCAAAGCAAAATGTCGTCGTTCTTTTATGTTCATTACATTATAATCCGGGAAAGGATTTGAAGAAAACGATGGACACGTAAGTATACTTTGACAATGACATTTTATTTGCAAATATGTAAGTTTTTTAGATAACCTACCCTCTTTTATATATTTTTCTACAGGGCAATGGAAACGTACCAAAGAGTGGTTAAGAAAAAGCATACACATGAGCTTAGGGAGACTATCTGGATACAACCAAAGGTAAACAGTTTCAATCCTTCTATGAACATAGTTATCATGTTCACATATATAATTAATATAATATAATGCATGTTCAACTATAGTGCCGTCGTCAAACGGGGAATAAGGCTTGTGGATATTATGTGATGAGGCACATGTTAAACATCATCCTCTTGGGTAGTACAGAATTTACAAAAGAGGTAATTGTATTTAATTATGTTTGTTTTATTAAGTTCATTTCTTAGTTATTAAATTGATGTGATTTTTTATTTTCAAATCTGTAGATGTTTGACATTACGGATGCATTTTCCGAAGAGGACATTGATGACGTTCGCACACGTTGGGCAACTTATTTTTTAGAGATCACAAAGTTGTGAGTGTAATGTTAAATATGTAAAGTTAATAACAATTTGGTATTAGACATGTTGAATTTTATTGTCACTGTTTGGTATTGGGTTTGACTATAATTGTACAAATTTCGTTGTAAAAATAAGGTCAAGTTTGTGTACCTTTATATGGCTTTGTTAATATTTTGGATAGAATTTGATATTTCACATTAATTTTGTTGCAAATTATTTTTTTTATCAGGTGTTTTGTTGTTTATTATTATGTAAATGAGTTTATACAAAAATAAATTTTTTTTTCTGAAAATGAGTTTCTACACCTGACTTAACATATCAGGTGTAGAAAGTGGGACTTTCTACACGTGACCCCTGAAGTCAGGTGTAGAAAGTCCCAACAATACCACTTTCTACACCTGACTTCAGGGGTCACGTGTAGAAAGTCCAAACTTTCTACACGTGACCACTGAAGTCAGGTGTAGAAAGTCCCAACAATACCACTTTCTACACCTGACTTCAGGGGTCACGTGTAGAAAGTCCACACTTTCTACACGTGACCACTCACGTCAGGTGTAGAAAGTTGACGTTTTACACCTATTTAGGAAAAGTCACTTGTAGAAAGTGTGGACTTTCTACACGTGACTCATCAAGTCAGGTGTAGAAAGTGAGACTTTCTACATGTGGTTTACGACACATGTAGAAAGTCTCGATTTTCTACACCTATTGTTTCTACACGTGTTTGATGTCACGTGTAAAAAGTCCATTCCGTCACATGTAAAAAGTCTTTTCTGCACTAGTGTGTAATAGAAGACGACTTACAAGTAATAGTTATGTCTTTTGCCAAGCTAATTAATTTTTGTGTGTGTGTGTTTAATGCTATACATATTTTATAATTCATTTTTAATGTATATATTTCACAAAAACATATCACAAAGAATGATTATATACTCAAAATGATTAAATAGTTTCAAATCTTCAACCCTTTGAGGAAAAAAGAGTTGACAAACCGTCTGAATCGTTGAACCAGGAACCATTCACCAGTTTTAATTTTTTTTCCCCTTAAGTTAATAAATTTTTCATGTCGATAAAGCCACACTACAATTTAATTTGTTAATATTTTATTATTAAATTATTTGATCTGACATAAATTTCATAATAATGATCTCTATTTCATCCTAACTGCCAAAAAGTGAGAAAATGATTAATCATGAAAGATACGGGAAGTAATATACTTTAATAATATTTCATTTTTTATTAAAATTCTTAAAATATTTTGGTTATGCATTTCAAACTATTCTAATAGTATGACCGAACTTCTTTCACCTGAACAGGAGGGCAGTTTAGATATTTAATTAACAACTCAGTGAAGTACGGCAATTTGTTAGAATGGCTACTTTGATAAAGATTTTGAGATGTTTGGTTTAGCTTATATTTATGTATAAGTCTGATTTATGTAAATCGAGACAAAACTCATCCACATATTTACCTCATAGACCGTAAAAGCTACCTCGTAGACTATAAAAGCTACATCGTACGATTTACGTAAGTCGAGATAAAACACCTCTCACATGCTTACCTTGTATATCATAAATCTTACTTTATATATCTTAAATTACGATTGAAAAGTACTTTTGGGTGTTTGAAATAGCAATTAGAACCTTCAAAAGTGTTTTTCAATCATGATTTACAATATATAAAGTAAGATTTTATGGTATACGAAGTAAGTATGTGAGAAGAATTTTATCTACGTAAATCGTACTTATAAAATAATTTAAGCTATGCCAAACAAGCTTATAAAGATTTAATCACATTAATTTAATTAGGTAAGTACGGCATATTTGTCAGAATGGCTACTTCAATAAAGATTTATAGTGAAGCGCATTTATTTAGAGAAAAATAGTCTAAAGTAAAGGAAAGCAAGTGGAAAACATGTAAAGAAAAGACGAATAAAGTGAGGTATATTGTCAGACGTTATCTTTCAACTTTTTTTTTTTTGACCAAAAGAATATTATCTTTCAATTAATTATTGGAAAAGTTGAAGAATATAACAGCTTCATCGGAAGGAAAGAAAAAAGTAGTCACTCGGAATAATTAGAAACAATAATTAGAATGACGAATGATGCATAGCGTCATAAATCAAAATGATTGTGAGACAGTGTTACTTTTATAGCTTTTGATAAACTGAATTCATTTTTACAAATCTTTATTTGAGAATATACCTGACATTTAAGTATTTAATATTTAAAAATCACTCATTCAATCCTGTTAATAAAAATTAATTTAGTTGGTAAAGATATTACATTGACTTATAACGATAAAGTTATACATTCAAATCTCATTGATGTAAAGATTTATCGGTGGACAATTTATAATTGTCTCTATAAATACTTTTAACCTGAAGTCATGGCTTGATTTTAGTCGTCCCCACAACTTGCCTAAACTTTTGTAAACAAAAAAAAAAAAAATCACTCTCTTAATTCTATTTATTTTTCCACATCATTTTATTCTTTTTAAAGCACTTAGCGGGATAGCGCATGTATAGCGAGATCACAATTTAAACTTCTGTTAGTAAGTATTTACTTTTTCTTGACTTGTTTGATTTGTATGTGAATTGAAATTTCATCGAAATCAAATAGGAATTCAAGAAAAGTATTAATCTTTGTAATTTAGATACGCAAGGTTTTTTGCTCCTTTCTCATTGGAATCTCTCCCTCCTTCTCGCACGCACATTTATGTGATATAAAAATTTAATAGTAAGCGTTAGCTTTATCATTAAAAAGTTTTTTCTCAAATTAAAGTATTAAACCGTGTTTAAATTTGTGAAGTTCAATATTTGTAACATATAGATAATATGATTGATTTGAATAAAAAGCAAAAAATTGGGAAAACATTGTTAAAAAATCTTTGTTTAAAAATTTTATTAATGAAAATGAGTTATATTTGAATATAGGTATTTTTGAGTGCGAAAATTTTTAAATTACTGTTATTTTCTATGAAAAAATCATATCAAGTTCTTCTAGTTAATAAAATTATCTTACAAAGATCCTTTTTACCAATTTCTTCATAAAAGTTTTTATCTTTTCCTGAGTAGTTTGAAAGCAAGGTCCGATGGAAACTTATATGCGATCATACAACATTGTTAAATATAAGAATGTGTATTTTCTAAAATATTCTAGTCACTTTGTTAATTACCTTTTTTTTTCTCCTCATTGATTATTGTTGAGAGAACATCAATATGAGTTAATTAAGAAAAAAATTAACAAATATAAAAACTTTATCTTATATTTAGAATCACAATTAACTCCTCAAATATAACTTATATTAAGGAGCAGAACAATTATTGTGGTCATTGTCAATGATGATGGTAGAAAGCCTGCCTCCCATAATTTGTTTGAATTAGAGAGTGCTCATTAATGTATGCTAAGGGATCGTTATAGGAACATAGACTACTATATATGTTCAGCTCTAACATATTATTGTATATACAACCAATGGAATTAACTGTTAAAAAATCTTGATTGTTTGCGTAGTTATGAATGAGTACAATATTTTGTTTGGAGATAACCTAAAGATTTATGAAATGGGTATGTAACTCCATCTATCTTCTTCAAGCATAATACAGATCACTTCCTTTAATATCTCATACACACACCACTACTAAAAAAATGAAATTAGTGGCGTATCTTTTATGACGCTTCTTTAAATAATAATAAATAAGGCAGATAAACTCAAATTTTGTGTATAGTATGAAACCCACCCTTTTGTTGTTTTATATATGTCATTTGGACAATATATGATCTTTTGGGAAAGTAGCATTATACTTTATAACGCACTATGTATGACCATGGACATGTTCTTTTGTCAAAGCAAACAAAAAAAATTGGATTCCACTTCTTAGGGTGATAATAATAATTATAATTAACAAACTAAGTTTTGTCCAATTCGAAAGCATGCAACTCATACTTGTTATTGTGTGGATCTCATCAGCAGAGGATTATAAATATTTGATATGAAATCAAAATAGAAGAATAAGAATAGTTGAAGAGTTTTTTTTAAGATTTTAAAGAATTGAAGGTTAATATGAAGAATTGGGAACATTTTTTTATTTTTATAATCTTTTTTATTTATCAGTATCTTTCTAATTATTCATGAATATTTATATTTGATTTTTAGAATTGTGATCTCAAAGAAAGGCATCTCACTATTTAGAGACAGAAATATAATAAAAAATGACAAATAAATATTTAACAATAATAAAAACGCACAAGAAAATAATATAATAAAAAAGGGTAAATTAGTATCGTCACCCAGATATTATTTTTCTATTGCATCTAGTACTTTAAACTAATTCATAGCATAATTTTTCCCTTAAAGTATTTTTTAGTGCAATTATAAGTATTTTATGGTGCAATTTTATCCTCACCATTCTCTTATAAAAAATCTGTCAAGTTAAGGTGCATTGAGGAGCACCCTAAAATATTTTTCAGTTGTACTCAATATCCTAAAATAATTTTCTAATAAAATTTTGCCCTTAAAGTATTTTTCATGACTCTATTATTTTTCAGATTTTCAATACTAATATTTTGTATCATCTTTAACATTTTCAATAATATTTATTATTTTTTTAGGCAATATGACATTTTATAGATTTATCTTCCATGTTTTCAATCAAAATCTTTAATTATCTTAAGTAACGAAAACATTTAGATGTGTACTAAAAACATAAAAAAATATCATAAACTAAGATTGCCCAATTAAAATAATGTTCATGGATTCATATGCTAATTTGAATAAGAGTACTTGGCATAGGGATGTGCAAAAAACCCTAGCGATCAGAGTTACTCGGTTTGACCTAAGGTGATTCAGTCCAATCCAATCTGATGAAAAGCAGCCTTATAGTATAAAATGAACGAGCCAAACCAAACTAACTAATCGGATTAGACCGGGTTCAAGACCAGGGGCACAGTCCACATAGTCTAGTCTGGTTTGGCTCGAGTCATTTATTTTCTTTAAAAAAAAATTAGTTGGGTGGCTAAACACTCCACTCTCACTTCTCACCCTTGCAAATAGAGTTGGTAATATAGACTCAACCTACGGGGGTTGGGCAAGGTTAGTGTTGGGAGTTTCCTAGCCTGCAAAAGTGCGGGTCGATGTGGCCTGCGAGTTTATGCTGGCCAACGCACAGGTTGATGGGTTGGCCTGCATAATTTTTTGAATATGATAATATTACAAAACTCATAAGTCTCACACTCTTACCTTGATATCTCTCAATCCCAAAGAAAAAAATTCTCAGCCTCCTTTCTCCTTCTTTAATAAACCAAATTATTATACCTTAATTGCTTAAGGATGATTTGATGTTTTTTATTTGTAAACTTTAATAACTTTATCTCTTGAATTGTGGATTATGTTTTTGAATTTCTATAAGTGGAATAGTTGATTCTAGGAAGGTAAATTTGATGACACATATATATGTGTCTTGGACTTTCACCCATCTTAAGAAAATAGGATTTTTTTTTTAAAAAAAAGGCCTGCGGGCTAGCTTGCCAACCATCCATTACGGGTTAGGGTTGGTATTTTGTCAACCTACAAAAGCGTGGGCCACACAAGCCCGTAGGCTAACCAATATTTTCAGCTCTACTTGCACGTGACCTTATTCAAAGAGAACCTGAGTGCAACCACACCTCTTTCACTTAGAGCTGGGAAAACGGGCCATGCACGTCGGGCCAACCCTTTTAGGCTTTGAATTTATAAGGGCCGGGCTTGAGATTTTTGCCTCAAAAGTGAAAGTGGGCCTAAAAAGGTCATCCCTGTAGGGCCGATGGCCTAAAAGGGCCGGCCCTATAGGACCACAGGTCGGCCCTTTTAGGCCCGTATATATTTTTTTATTTTTAAAAATTATTATATGATAATATTATTATTGATTTTTTATATTTTATTAATAATGTTGCAAATATTTAGTTGTTATTATCTTTTTTAGAATTAAGTTTCATAAGAATATCTTCTATTAAGAATCCTAAAAATTAAAAATATATAAAAGATATTTCTTATTTTATAAGAAAAATATATTAGATATTTCTTATTTACTCCAAAGTTTCACATAAGATGGTAATTTACTAATTTATTTGTATTTTGTATTTGTTATAGAGTTATTTATCATTTTGGTTTATTATTTGTTGCATATAAAAATTATGGATGTATACATGATGCAGGAGAAGAAATTCTTGATATTTTTACACCTTAAGCAGATCCTATTACTCAAAGTGAAGCATAATCAAATTTCCTTAAAATTGATGATAGTGGCGAAGAAGAAGAAATTGATAGTTGTTATACTCATGTTGTTTAGAATGTTTAACTTCTTGCCTTCTTATGTTTTATGTGAGACTATGAGTTATTTGTAGACACTATTTGTTTACTTTTAATTATAAATTAGTAACTGTATTTGTTTTATTGTATGAGGCGTGTAAACATGTAGTTAAATTTTGTAAAAATGGCTTTCAGCCTTACGGGCCGGGCTTTAAAAACATCAATTTTTCTTATATCGAACCCTATAAAGTCGGGCCAACCCTAATTCCCAGCTCTACCTTCACTCTTAATCCTCTTTGCTATCTTCGGTTTTCCTCTCCTCACCACTGCCTCTGTTCTTATTCTCCTTGCCTATGGTCTTTCACGACGTCGCTCGCTGGTCTTCTTCTCCTCTCCTCTAGTCGATCTTTCATGGTGTTGCTCACTGGTCTTCCTCTCCTCGCCTCTAGTCTTTCACAGGTCGCTTACTTCAGTCTTCCTCACGGTCGTTGCTCTCTAGTCCTCCTCACAGTGTTGCTCCTCCAATCCTCCTCTTGGAGTCATCGCCTTTGGTTTTCTTTTAATTTTTCTTAGTGAGGGCAAAATGTTTTCTTGGCTTAATCAAGTGGTAGATGGGTTTGAAGGCTCCATTAGATCAAATAACTTGATAAGGAATGCCTTGTGATTTTCTTGAGTTTTCTTTTTGGTTTAGTCAAGCGTATATGTCTTCTTCTACTATGGTTAATGTTAAGTGCAAGCATGTAAAAAAATTTAGAGATATTGAACTACCTTGGCAAATCTACCAATCTGGTGGACCAAGTCTGACTTAGCCCAAGTTCAGATTGTTATCAGACCAGACTAGATTAGACTACGGGTCACCTTTTTCAGCCCTAGGTCTTAACTAGACCAAATCTCAAGTTCACCTTTAAAGCCAGTCTAGTTTGATCCATGAACATTTGATAGTTATTTGAAAACAACCTACAAATATTACACCATTTGACAATTTTTTTTAGATTAAGGAAACTATTTAAGTTAGTTAATATTATATGTATTTTTTAAAATACTATATTCATTTTCCTTAATTTATACCTTTCATTTCCTCCTTAATTATTAATAATCAATAGGGGAAGATAATAAACTTTCTATGTCAGTCGTGTATACATCCCCCACAAAAACAAACATAAAATGGCTAAAATAATGGATGAGAAAAGTGTTTATTGTAGTAGTGACTATTGAGAGAGCATCAAT
Source organism: Albizia julibrissin (assembly GCA_037074505.1). Lineage (NCBI taxonomy): Eukaryota > Viridiplantae > Streptophyta > Magnoliopsida > Fabales > Fabaceae > Albizia > Albizia julibrissin. Next base: position 18,281,577 of record CM073484.1, on the reverse strand, counting down.
AAGAGTAAATTAGAAAAAAACTTATTAATGTTATAAATATATCTTATATTTAGAATCAAAATTAAATTTTCAAATAAGTCATATATTAAAGATGGGAGGAAGTAATAGTTTACTATTACACTATTGTTTTTTCGCCAAGTATGTATTAATTTTTGAAAATTTAAAAAAGAAAATACCACTTTTTTACTGTGGTTTTAAATAACTTTAAAATACTTTTCCATGCTTATTTGACGGTCAACGTAATAATCATTGAATAGGCCTTAATTTTATGTTTAACGCGACAAGTATTAGGCGTCAATTATGATTTATGACCAAATCTGTAACAGTGTTGCAACATTTTTTTATCACTGGGATTTTACAACACTTATAGTTTATAATATCTATTCTAATGAGAAATACTTTGAGAGGGAAAAAATACTCTGTAATCCTAATTTCTAATTTAAAAACTAATAAAAGGGTGGAGTTCACTTAAACAAATCGACCAAACAAATTTTGTAAATGTGAGCCATGATTAACTACCATCATAAATAAAATACATATTTGTAAAATACTACAAGTAAACAATGTCTGCAACCATTTTTCACTAGCATGCGTTTATTTATTGTATGAGAGTAATACGAGTCAATTCAAACCAATGAACATAAGGATTTGACGAGCAAGGATATGGAAACCCTAGCCTCCTCCTTCTCTGTTAGGGTTTCTTTTCCCCTTCTGGTGGAGGTTTCTCTTCCTGCCCCTATGGCGTGGTGTTCAAATGTCTCTTCTCGGTGGCTATCGGGTGAGAGTCTTCCCCATCTACGGTTGGATGTGGGATTAGGTGGGTGCATCATTAAGAGGAGATGATTTAGGAGCATGGCAAATCAGTGTCGAAATGGTGAAGCAAGGGCTAGTGGTGATCTGGGCCACCTTCAACAAGGAGATTTTGGAGGTAACATATTTGATGGCACTGGTCTCAAACGTGGTGGTCTCTGTGATATGGGTATGATGCAAGATCTGAGGTGGGTGACTCCTGGGTTAGTGGGGATAATGCTTGTGAGTGGTGAAATTCGAACCCGCCTTCAATGGAAGCCATCGAAAGAGAGGATGCCAGTAGCAATGGCGCAGATGGGGGCGATGAAGCACAAAGTGACTGTGATTAGGATAGTTACGTTATAAGGGAAGATGCTGATGCTTCCTCTAGTGCTTTAAAGACAAAGACGGTAGGACAGAAACGGCTAATAGACTATGGTCCCAACGGACTATCATAGGAATGGAAGGGTCTAAAAGATCCTATTTCCACAATTTCCCAAAAGCCTTGGTTTTTGTTTGGGCATGTGATTTTCTCCTTGTGAATTTGATGGTCTCAAGGAAATCAATTAGGAATCACCTTTAGAAGCAAATTTGGCACCATTATCGGGTTGTCAAAGCTTCTGTGGTTAGGTCTTCCTTATCTAATTGGGTAGAGCGACCTCCTCTTTAGTTGCAGATACTTGTGATGGAAAAGCATCTAGAAAATTCTAGTTGATCTAGTTTACATATATATTGGTTATTATTTTCCATCTTGTACTATTTCAATTCGTACGTCTTAGTTCGCATTCTCTAGCTTCTTTGTTTTTTTTTTTCAATTTGTAGGATTTAGTTTGCATTTTCTTGCTTTGTTCTTAGTAGGCTCACTTCTATTTCTCTTGTAAAAGTTGTTCTTAATCCTTTCTTCTAATGAATTTCCTTGTTGGCACAAAAAAAAAAAACAATGTATGCAACCCAAAGTAAGACATATATCACCGGTAGAAAAATGACTTTTTAGATTGGGTAAAAATGAATTTTTAGACCGGCTTTAGATGAAGTCTTAATATAGCCGATCTAAAAAGTGTGATGTTTGTTAGACCGGTTATGCAACTGGTCTAAAAAGACACACTTTTTAGACATGTTGTTTGGAGAAACGGTCTAAAAAGTGTGCATTTTATACTAAAAAGACACATTTTTTTGCTGGTTCATTGATTTCGTTAGTATGTCAATTGATTGATCAGATCTCAAGAAACTAACATTGAAAAAATGAAAAACAAGTATAACAAAATTTAGTCAAAAACAAAATCAATTAACTGCTGACATTTGCTTAGATAACAACATATACTTACAAAAAATAAGAATATACAGATGAATTACTGAGAACACTTACCAGTTGGCCGAATCAACTTGGTTCACCATATATTGTTGTAAAAACAAAAGATTGGTTTGTTCCCTATCATGAATAACCTGACAAAACAAAATCATATTTCAAAATGTAGAAGAGCACAACAAAAACATATTATCAGCAAGCATCATCGAGAAAACAGGTTCACATACCTGATACTTCTACTTTGTTGTAGGTTTCAAAAGATAGTCTATAGCATATCTAAAATAATATTAGGAAATAAGTTAGAAAAGAAAGTAATTAGATCCAAGTTGAAAGAAGATTTTTAATTAAGTAAAGCCTTGAGATAGAGAATTCAAATTAAAAAGAGTTAGAAAACAAGAGAACAAATGAACTAACCAAGTGACCCCTACGTCGACATCGGTGATGTTCAAGAACGGAGGAGAGACGTGGGAAGGAGAAGCTGTCGAGGCACGAAGGAGGGGTTTACAAGAAGCTTGATAAATATCAGATTCAAAGTTGAAATTAGGCGCGCAAGAGAAGATTTGAAATATTAAGGTAGACTTTTAATACCGGTTATTTGAAGAACCGGTCTAAAAAAGACTTTCTAGACCGGTTCTCCAAACAACCTGTCTAAAAAGTGTGACTTTTAGACTGGTTATTAGTAACAACCGGTCTAAAAAGTTTTTGATTTTTTTAATTTTTAATTAATTTTATATTTTTAGACCGGTTGTTTAGATAACCGGTCTATATAATATCTTTTAGACCGCATATTTTAGGAACCGATCTTAAAAATTCTTTATAATTACGAAACTGCCACCGGTCATATTTTTTAGACCTTATCCGCAACAATTGGTCTAAATATTACGATCTAAAAAGAGTATTTTGTACTAGTGTATATTACATTCTACCATTATTTATGAGCTATTGGCTGTCTAAGGGGGAAAACCTTACTCGATCGAATGGCTACAATCACACATGCACACATTTCATTGATGTCAAGATTGTCACAAATGAGAAAGTCACACTTATAAGGGAAAATTGTACAATATAAAAGGACCAAATGAGCGAGATATTTGATAGAAAAGTCCAAGAATGGAAGGTCCATTGCAAATCTGCAATCGAGCTTCAAGCATAATTAATACAAATATTTGGTTTGTTTGCACAATTTTCCCATCTTATAATTGGGATCATATGGAATTGTCTTTGGGGAATTTTTAATTCTTCTCTCTCGGAACACTACAATAAATTTACATTAAAGCTCCCCTCCATCAACAAGAGATGTAGCATATGCCGACATGATTATTGGAACAATTGAATAAAAATCATGGTAGGCCAATTGTTTTTTTTTTAACTTTTTTTAAAGAGAAAAAGATAAAAGGACAAAAGAAGAAGAAAGAAAAGTTCCACTCATCCACAAACTTAAGAGAAGGATTTCTATAAAGAGATGAATTAGAGTCGCCATTCTAAGTTTAACATTTAAGCAAGGTTTCCTCCAATTTACAAATTAAGCTTAACATAATCACTGAAGCAATATTGCTAGAAAGAATCAGAGAATAAAAGTTAAGAGGAAAAAGCCAAGAACAAAACGACAAGAAGGTAATGCCGGAGATGAAAATAGGGTTGAGTCAGGGTCGTTTGTTATAAAAAAAAAAGGGAAGGGAAGGGAACATAATTAACTGTTTTTATTTGGTACATAATTTTGGCTTAATCTTTTAAGAAACTTAAGTTTATGGGCCCATCCCAAGCCCACCAATATTCCTTTAAATGTGGGAAGATGAGATCCCACCAAAATTGGTGGAACTAAGTTCCTTTTTAGGAAAGAAAATTCAAAAGACAAATGCACCCCTGAAAAATTTAAATTGAAAGGCGTGAATCTTAAAATTTGCTTATCACATTATGTGATAAGCAAATTTTAAGATTCACACCTTTTAATTTAAATTTTTTCAAGATTTTTTCCTTTACAAATTCAAATTTCATCAATAAATTCAAATTTTTTTAATAAATTTAAATTTCATTCTATAGAATTTTTTTCAATTTCTTTAATAAATAAAATAATTTTATTTATTTATTTAAATTATAATTTATAATTTATTCATTTTATTTAATTTTAAATTATTATACTACTAATCATTTAATATATGAATTGAAATATAAATTTGATTAATATATAATTATTAATTTATTTTTAAAAGTAAAATAGATATTTCTCTTTTTTTTCCCCCAAATTCCATCCTAAATTTTCATCTTAACAAACAAGTCATTTTCCCTCAACTCATGTTCCATCATCCTTTATAGTCTTCCATTCCCTTCCCTTTTTTAATACCCCTCCCCCCTAAAAAAAAAATCCCTTATATCAAACGGGCCTCAATGCATTATACTCAGACCCTTGTGGCTTTATATAGGCATATAGTTACACAAGAATCAAAACCATCCATACACATATTGAGAGGAAATCTTGTACAGCTGTGACTACAAAATCATATCTCGCTGTACAAGATTTCGTCTGTATGTGTATGGACGATATTGATTCTTGTGTAACAATAATGGCCTTTCAGCTTTGTCTCAGTTTTGTCAAAGCTGAAAGATAGGGATCAACGTAACGAGTCAGAAGACAAATTATAAATAATCACCCTGACACCCTGTCGTGAAAGAGATGATAAGTGCAATTCCATTCTTTGCTTCTCCAAAGTGGGAAATTTTAATTTTTTATTGTTAACTATTCATTCACTTAATTGACAGAGAATATAAAACAAATAAGTTTCTAACCTTAACATCCCACTCGTTTGGTCCTTTTGCACAACTTTTCCCAACTTATAATTGAGATCATTTGGAATCCTTGATTGCAAAGTTATATAGTAAACTGTATTTTAGGACCTCTTATTTCTCTCTTGAAAGTAGAATTGATTTTGGTGTCTATCATATTTAGGCTGTCCAGATAGTATCTGGAGTATTCAGATTTAATTTTTTAAACTGGTTATTTTTAAATAAAAAATGCATTTTTTAAAAAAATATTATTTTTATTTTAGATTTTTTATCCATTAAAATAATATTTTTTAAGAAAATAAAAAAGAAATAAAATCTAAACAACGCTAACGAGAGAAGCTCTTCCTACACATCCAAAGCACCAGCAGGAAGCTCGTTCCCTTGAAAACACTTTAATAATTTTACATTCAATTGCTAAAAAAAAGGAATTTTATATTCATGCACCACTCTATAACTACATTTTTTTAAAAGAAAAAAGGACAAAAGAAGAAGAAAGAAAAGTTACAGTCATCCACAAACACATGTGAACGTTCTATTATATAAAGACACGAAGAGTCCTCATTCTCCCACACATCGAGGTGAAGCAAATTGAAAGGCTTAACTATGTTTCAGCTTCTTCTTCCATCATTTTTGCTCATCAGCTTCATACAGCTGCAGCAACCTGTCCATGCCATTAAAAAGGTAAGCAAGCATCATTTGGTTCGTATTATTCTTGTTGTCGTCCTCGTCAACCAACTTGATCATTTTCATCTAGCAATCATACGTTGTATACTTGGGATCACATTCTCATGGTCCAAAACCTTCCCCTGCTGATATGGACTTTGCCACAAGTTCCCATTATGATTTGCTTGCCTCTGTCTTAGGAAGGTAAATGCACACATGCTACCATTTCTCTCTTTTCTCTAACCCCTCTTGACATTGCAGGCTGATCAAGATAATTTTACAAATTATGAAAGCTTTTATTTTTAATTAATTTTAACTACTTTTTTTAATCTATGTATAATATAGATATATAGCAGGTCCTTATGATAAAAATTAGTGGGAGTTATTTTGGACATGAAGAGACTAAGAGTCGCCTTGTATGAGTCCTTAGATAATTTTCTGAAAAAAGGTTGCTACGTGGCTATCTTTTTTTTAATCCTTAGTCTCTTATTTTAAGACAGTCTCTAATTCAATTATTTGGAATGAATTAATTAACCTTTTTTCTTTCTTGAAAGAATCCTATGTTTACCGTACCTATGTTAATAGTTATTTGTTTGATGTGACAGCCATGAAAGGGCCAAAGGAGCCATCATATACTCATATAACCGACACATCAATGGCTTTTCTGCATTACTTGAAGAGGATGAGGCCGCAGAGATCAAGGGTGAGATACTCTTTTCATTCTACATGTTTATGTAAATTCTATATTAAATGTTGATAGTGATTATTGATATAAAATTGTTGGAAAATGGACGCAGAAAATCCAAAAGTAGTGTCGGTGTTCTTGAGCCAATCGCATAAGCTGCACACAACCAGGTCATGGGTGTTTCTAGGACAAGAAAGAAATGGAAGAGTGAGAGCTGACTCAGCTTGGGTCAAAGGAAGATTTGGTCAAAATGTGATTATTGGCAGTCTTGATACTGGTAATTAACTACTTGCAAATGAAATGAAATATTTGTTCAGCAGCATGTTTGGAAATTCTATTTGTAATTGGGTTTATTTTATAAGCCTGATTTATGTAAATCGAGATAAATCTCCTTCACATATTTACCTCATAGACCGTAAAAATAACTTCGTAAACCGTAAAAGTTACTTTGTATTTCGTGAATCACGATTTATAAACACTTATGGAGCTTTCATAAGTTAATCCAAACAAGCTATTACAAGACTTTATAATCTAGTTTTTGTAAGTGGGAGGTAATGATGGGATTCTCTCTCGCTAAACTGATTTTTTCGCTAATTAATTAGTGATTATTTACCAGAAAATCATCGAATTTTATCACTAATTCATTATTTACTTTTGTAGTTATATATATTATATAAGATTAATAATTTTCATCATTATCTTTTATCGTCATATGTTGATCAGTTGTTTTTATTGGATAGGTGTGTGGCCAGAATCCAAAAGCTTCCGAGATGATGGGTACGGTCCCGTTCCAAAGAAGTGGCGTGGAGGATCAAAATGCGAGCTTTATAGCCTATCTGGCTCTCGTAACACAACTCTTTGCAATAGGTTTCATCAAAACTAGAGTTTTTCTAATTATAAGTATATATGACATTATTATATGTGAAGTCTAAATTGAACAAACTTGAGGGTTGAGATCAAGAATTATATGATACGTATAGGAAGCTGATTGGAGCAAAAACCTTCTACAAAGCGTACGTGATAAAACATGGCAGCATTGACCATACAAGCGCTCGGGACTTGCAGGGGCACGGAACCCACACTCTGTCGACGGCAGGTGGCAACTTCGTGCGAAACGTCAGTGTTTTGAACAACGGAAGGGGAACAGCCAAGGGAGGATCTCCAAGAGCTCGTCTTGCAGTGTACAAGGTTTGTTGGGGACGTTATAGTTCTGAAGATTGCACTGATGAAGATATGCTCTCTGCTTTTGATCAAGCCATCGATGACGCCGTTGATATCCTCTCCGTTTCGATCGGTCGGAGTGCCGTGCCAAATGTGAATGACATGTTGACAAATGGCATCTCCATAGGATCCTTCCATGCGGTTGCCAGGGGAATCCTGGTTGTCGCCTCGGCCGGTAATGAGGGACCAGAACTTCAAACTGTGTCAAATGTGGCTCCTTGGATCTTCACTATTTCTGCTGGCTCCATAGACAGAGAATTCAGCAATAACATTACTCTTGGTAATGGTCAACGCCTTAAGGTTAGTAAGGCTTCAATTCTTTCACATTTATTATGATTATTGACATTAATTTCGTGGTTTAAGGCTACATACATCTATTCTTTTCACAAACTTCACATAATAAAAGTATGGTGAACTGGGTTCCCTTTTAATGATATTAATTATGTAGCGTTAAAATGCATACAACACCCTAAAATATTATCTTAGATGCATTCATCACTAGAGGATATTTTTTATGCCTTGGTGCTAGAAGAAAAAAAAATATTTTAAGATACTGGATGCACGTTAAAAAATATTTGAAGTGTTAGATGCACTAGAAAATATTTTAAGGTGCTAGACGTCCTTGAAAAAAGTACTTCAAAATGCTAATTTACCACAAAATATTTTAAAATACTGGATATGCTTAAAAAAATATTTGAGTGTGTTGAATAAACCTTAACTCAATTATTTATTACGGTATTGACATTAATTATATATTGGCTAATTAGGGCACAAGTCTTGCCATAAACTCCACATCTCAGAGGCTAATTCCTGTGGTAATTGCTGGAAATGTCAAGCTCCCTAATGCAACATTTAGAGATGCGTAAGAATGAATTTAAGAATTCATGATGTTCTCTGTGGGTTGAAACTGTTAAATGTTTCTATCCTGACCCCTTTGATCCTAAGTACTAATACTGTTGCAGTCAGCTTTGCAAACCTGGAACACTCGATCCTCGCAAAGTAAGGGGTCGCATATTAGTATGCCTAAGAGGAAGGACCCTGAGACCTGTGGAGAAGGGCCAAGAAGCAAAGCGCGTAGGAGCATTGAAAATGATTTTACAAAATGATAAGGAATTGAACACCGCTACAGCTGATGTTCAACCTGTTGACACTTCTAATCTTCCTCAAAGTCCACCTACCAAGAAAGGAGGACGCATCACCTCATATTTCAACAAGAAGTAATACTTACATACATCTTTCTCATCCACCAATCCATTTTGGAATTGTTCTGAAAATTTTTCTATATATATTTATTTATTTCAGGAACCCACTTGCATTCATGAATAATGCAAAAACATTTTTACCAGTAAAGCCAGCTCCAAGAGTTTCTGCATTCTCATCAAGGGGGCCCAACGTGATTCTTCCCACAATTCTCAAGGTTATCGATCTATTTTCACACAGTATAACTCCCTCAAGTATTGCGTGATTATTAACTAGATCTTTGTCCTTTTTTTCTTTTTTTTTTTGTCTGCAGCCTGATGTAACTGCACCAGGTCAGGATATAATTGCTGCTTATTCATCTGCTACAAGTCCCACCAACCTCGATTCAGATGAAGCTCACTTTGACTACAATATTCTCTCCGGAACTTCCCAAGCATGTCCTCATGTTTCTGGTATTGCTGGTCTTCTCAAAACTCGCCATCCTGATTGGAGTCCTGCAATGATCAAATCAGCAATCATGACCACTGGTATGACATATATATGATGCATAATTCTCTGTTTTCATATTTATGATTGGGATGCAAAAATACTCATAAGCTTTTATAAAAAACTATGTCTAGCGCCATATGTTTTTCAGATGTACAAACAGATGGTTAAATATGACCTAATGTTATTAATTTTTTTGTAGTGAGGCTTTTTATTTTTATTTTTTATTTTTTACATATGCATAACTAACCGTGTTAGGTTATATAAAAGAGTGGTCCTAGCATTTTCGTTCCAACTTTCAATGTTCATAGGCAATTTTGCATTAAGCTAATAAAAAGTGCACGGTGATGAAATGCCTTTTTTGTATAAGTTCATGACTATTTTTAAACCTTCACCTCTTACTATTTGCTTTCTCTCCTTTTTCTAACCAGTATCTCAAAAACTTTGTTATAGCAAGCATATTGGATAACACCATTAGACGGATTCTGGATGAACAAGATGGTCAAGTCGCAACTCCATTTCATTATGGTACAGGATTTGTCAGACCCAACCTTGCAATAGACCCTGGACTTGTTTATGATCTCAACACTTCTGATTACCTCAACTTGTTATGTGCTTCCGCATATGAGGACAGAATAATTGAAGCCATTAATTACAACAAGCCATACAAATGTCCAAAGTCTTACAGGTTAGAGGATTTCAACTACCCTGCTATCACAGTTCCTTTTCTAGATGTGAAACCCATCAATGTTACTCGTACAGTAACCAATGTTGGCCCACCAAGCACATATACTGTAAATGTCATAACTCCAAGAGGAGTTAAAGTTGTTGTTATTCCAACAACTTTGACATTTCAGAAGACAAAACAACAGAAGAGCTATAGGGTTATTTTGCAGGCAACTGGTTCAGCCAAAACTTCAAAGCCTTCATTCGGAGCGTTGACTTGGACTGATGGCAAGCACAGAGTGAGAAGTCCTATAGTTATCCCACAATACGAGGAAATGGCTATGTAGATTTCAATGTTTCCAATCCAGTGTGTTTTGTGTAATAGTGTGAGCTGGGCAGTGTTAACTAGTGTGTGCTCCGATGTGTGTGCGTGTGGATCTACTGGTCTTTGCCATATTACGTACAATAAAGTGCCGGTCCTCTCGCAACTTTCTGGATCTGTAATTTTATATCTTATATTCTTTATATTAAATAAGGATGAGATTGGAAAAAATAATTGTTAAATTTTAAAACAGAATTAATATATTTTAAGATTTTTATTGGTTTATGTGAAATGCTGGACGTAACAAATAAATAGGACTAGATGAGCAAGTTTTATCATATATATTCATATATATGCCGATGATAATCTAAAAATTAGTCATTAATGTAGAGTATAGCACACACATGTTATACTATTCACATGTTGTAAATAACATAGAATGTTTCTCAAACTCCATATATATGGGATGGCTTGTTTGGGATGTAGAATAATGAAAGTTATAGATTAAAAAGAAAAGGAAGGATGGAATGGATCGTATGAATCATATTTTGCCTGATATGAAAAGAAATATTCATTTTAGTCTTTAATATAAAATATATTTAAGGAATTAAAATATAATATATAATTTTTATATTTATTAATATTTTCCTAATTTATCTTTATTAATAATCTATCAATAATAATTAATGAGAAGAGAGAATGAAAAAATATATATATTATATTAATTAATTTTTTTAATGTAATAAAAAAGGATTGGAAAGAATATAAGCATATGCTTTCCCAATTATTTATTTGGTATGATAAAATATATATGTATTAATGGATTCCATTTTTATTTTTTACTTTTCTAGGGAGATGCCAAACATGGTAACAGCAGTCCTTTTTTTTTTTTTTTTTTGACAATGGTAACAGCAGTCTTATCAATCTTTGCAAAATGATTCCTTTTTCCAAGAAAAACAAAAAACATGCTTCGGATGCTGTGATAATCATGATCCATGGAAGGCATTAAGCAAAATCCCTCTCTTGCTTTCTTAAAGAGATTTCTTTTCCAAAAAAGAATGGAAGTTTCGCAGGTGGGCGCGAGCGCGCGCGCATATATATATATATGCTGTGCTCGTCCTAGCTATCAGGCTTTATGCAAATTTTCCCATTCTTCTATATATTTACTTTGCGATGACGGCAGGAAAAAGTTGAAATTGGCCTACAAATTAATATATTGTTACGATCATGTGCACATGAAAATTTATAAGACGTCATTTTTGTCGTCCATTTGGCATTTGGTTGCTATAGTGATAGGACAAATTAAAGAAAAATAAACTTTCCACAAGCGAATACACTAACATCTTAATTTAAAGATGATTAATACCAACAAGTGTGGGTACAGTGGTAAGCGACTGAAACTCGAGGTCCAAGGTGAGTTCAATCTTTAGAAACCTATTTGTAGGTAGATAGTGATATATATCTTAGCATAGAATGATATGGGATATGCTCCACATCATTTTAATTTCAAATTAGTTGGGTGTTCGGTTTATCTAATATACTTAAGAAGGTCATAGCCAAAAAAAAAAAAAAAACTTCCAATGCTGGGAGACTCGTTGGGGGCCAAAGCCCTAAATGCCCTCGTTAAAAAAAATGATTAATGCATGATCTCTGTTATATTATTATATTGTTTTATTATTCTCACCATCTTTATTCGATGCGCTCGTATGATTCTCCATTTAATTATAGTCAGAAGATAAGGTCAATTCGATTGAGTCACTATCACTACTTCTCTTTAATTAAAGTAGGGCATCACGCATGCTTTAATCATAGAGAAAAAAGCACGGGCATCTAGCTTCTTGTCTCCTTCCTTCTGTCCTTTCTTTTAATACGTGTCTCTGCATTACTGAAATGTCAAGTTACTCGGCACTGGATATATATAATTCAATGCTTAGTGGAAGACCCACAAGTCAAGAACTATAACAACTCATCTCTTGTTCAATTTTTATCAATATTTAAAAGTTTATATTAGTCACTTGAAAATTATTTATGGCCGTTACTATTGGACATGTTTACCTTATTGTTTTGTTCAGTTTTTGTCACAGCTAGCTATGTTGCAGAGACATGAAGACGTGCATTTATGTGGAAATAATATAAATGTATGGTGCACAATACCCTAAATGTGACAAATTTATAAATTTTTAGCATATGGATATAATATAAATACTCCTCTGGTCCTAATCTATAGGGTAAAGATAAGTTTTATTTTAGTTTTATCTAAAAAGTTATATCATTAAATTATTTATATGAATATATAATTATACCTTTAATTTATTATTATATTATTTTTATTTTCATGAGGTATATTATATATTATTATTGAAAAAAATATATTACATATTAAATAAAGGTAAAGTTGGAAAGTTATTGAATTTTAAAATAGTTAATGAGATTTAAGATCTTCTTACCCGTAGAAGTGAAATATAATAGAAGTGACATATAAATGGGATCTATAGATAAATTAACTATTAAAAAAATGATCAGTGGTATAAAACAACATTGATGTTATAAAAATATGGATAATCAGAGAGAATAAGAGATTAAGAAGAGAGAAATTTGAGAGAGAAATCAGAGGGAAATTCTCAGTACTGCTACAGTAAAACGCGTATGAACAGTGCTTCTATAGTAAAATGCTACAGTAATGAATAGTACTTTAATCATTGATGAAATAGTGTCATCTGATCTTATATGCTTAGCTGACTGGGAGAGTAAATTGGCTTAGATGAGGGTTAATGGACATCCACGTAATTAATATTCATAACACTCCCCCTTGGATGTCCATTATGAATGTGCCTCATTAAAAACTTTAATTAGGAAAAACCCAGTGGGATAAAAACCTAGCCAAAGAAAAGAGTACATCATTTATTAATACACTGTCCAGTACTGCCTCATTAAAAACCTTTCTAGAAAAACCCAGTGGGACAAAACCTAGATAAGGGAAAAAGAGTACAGCGTGTATCGACTCCCCCTCTTAACAACATCAATTGATATCTCTGAATCTCCGAAGGCCAATGTCATAGACAAGTTTTTCAAAGATTGTACCTGGGAGTGATTTTGTGAATAAATCTGCTAAATTTTCATTTGAACAAATTTGTTGGACATCTATTTCACCATCCTTTTGAAGATCACAAGTAAAGAAGAATTTTGGTGAAATATGCTTCGTTCTGTCTCCCTTGATATAGCCTTCTTTAAGTTGGGTAATGCATGCAGTATTATCCTCATATAGAACTGTTGGTATCATTTTGCCCAAAGATAAATGACAATTTGTTCGTATATGATGTATTACTGACATCAACCATACACATTCTCGACTTGCTTCATGCATTGCTAGAATTTCTGCATGGTTTGATGATATGGCTGATATAGTCTGTTTCATTGATCTCCATGAAATAGTTGTACTTCCACATGTGAACAAATAGCCGGTTTGTGATTTACCTTCGTGTGGATCAGATAAGAATCCAACATCTGCATATCCTACCAGTTCATGCTTAGATACATTTGAGTAGTATAACCCTATGTCCATAGTGCCTCTGAGGTAACGAAAAATATGTTTTATTCCATTACAATGCCTTCGTGTTGGTGAAGAACTATATCTTGCTAATAAATTAACAGTAAAGGATATATCAAGACGTGTGTGATTAGCAAGATACATTAATGCTCCAATAGCACTAAGATATGGTACTTCTGTACCAAGTAGTTATTCATCACCTTTTTCGCTGATTACTCGCGGTCGGAATGGATCTTTATCTGGCTTTAGAGACCTTACAATCATTGGTGTGCACAACGGATGAGATTTATCCATATAAAATCTCTTTAGGAACTTTTTTGTATAAGTTTCTTGATATACAAATATCCCATTTTTGAGGTACTCAATCTGTAATCCAAGACAGAATTTTGTTCTTCCTAAATCCTTCATCTCGAATTCTTTCTTTAAACAATAAATTTCCTTTTGAAGCTCTTCAGGAGTTCCAATAATGTTGATATCATCAACATAAACAGCAATTATAGAAAACTTACTATTAGATCTTTTTATAAAAATACATGAGCATATTGGATCATTTTTGTATCCTTCTTTCAACAGATATTCATTAAGATGATTATACCACATGTGCCCTGATTGCTTCAGGCCATACATGGACTTATTTAACTTAATTGAATATTGTTCTCGAAAACTTGAATTAGATGCTTCTGGCACCTTAAGTCCTTCAGGGACTTTCATATAAATATCATTGTCAAGTGACCCATATAAATAGGCAGTCACGACATCCATTAGATGCAAATCAAGCCCTTCTTTTACTGCTAGGCTAATTAAATAACGAAAAGTAGTCGCATCCACTACAGGTGAATACGTTTCTTCAAAATCAATGTCGGGTCTTTGTGTAAAGCCTTGGGCTACAAGACGTGTCTTATATCTTATTATTTCACCCTTTTCATTTCTCTTTCGTACAAAAACTCATTTACATCCAACTGGTTTTACATCTTCAAGTGTAAGGACTACAGGTCCTAACCATTTTCCAATGATTTCAATTATGTATTAATGGCATCTTTCCATAGGGACCAATCTTTTCTTTGTTGGCACTCGCTAATGGATTTTGGCTTATGATCCTTAATATTATTCATTACATCTTTTGCTATATGATAAGCAAAAATGTCGTCAACGTTGACTTCATTTCGATCCCATCGGATTCCATTCATAACATAATTTATTGAGATCTCATTATTTTCACATATATCAGGTACCTGGGTCTCTTCTAGGACTACAACATTCTCTTCTGGATATATCTCTGTTGGAGATAATAACTCTTCAGGAGATGGCTCTTCTGGAGCTATTAAATTTTCTTGATTATCCTCAATTTGACCATCTATATTCTTTACTCCTTTTTTTTTCTAGGATTTCTATCTTTGGAACCGATGGGTCTGCCACGCTTCAGGCATGCTTTAGATTCATTTATAGTAGATTGTCCTTCAGGGACATCAATTTTAACAGGAGCATTAGCAGCTAGGATATGTGACTTTGTCACTTTCTTAGGGTCAGTAAATGCTTCTGGCATTTGATTCGCCAAAATTCTGTAAATGAATTATCTTTTGAACTTCCAGTTCACATTGATTTGTACGAGGATCAAAATGAGCCAATGATAATTCATTCCAGCTAATTTCCTTACCCAGCTGCTTATTCTCTCCCCCTAATGTTGGAAAAAGTGATTCATCAAAATGACAATCGGCAAATCGTGCCGTAAATAAGTCTCCCGTAGATGGTTCTAAATATTTTGTGATTGAAGGAGATTCATACCCAACATATATTCTCATCATTCTTTGAGGACCCATTTTAGTGCGTTGTGGTGGTGCTACTGGCACATATACCGCACACCCAAAAGTCCTTATATGGGAAATATTAGGTTCATGACCAAAAACCATTTGTAAGGGGGAGATCTTTAAGTAACTTGTTGGCCTGATGCGAATTAACATTGATGCATGCAAAATGGCATGGCCCCAAGCAGAAATTGGGAGATTAGATTTCATAAGTAAATATCTTGCAATTAGTTGCAACCTTTTAATCAATGATTCTGCAAGTCCATTCTGCGTATGAACATGAGCTACAGGATGTTCAATATCAATTCCAAGGGACATACAATATTCATTAAAAGATTTTGAAGTAAATTCACCAGCATTATCAAGACGTATTTTCTTGATAGGATAATCAGGGTAATGTGCTCTTAATCTAATCAATTGAGCAAGTAATCTCGCAAACGTCAGGTTGCGAGAAGATAATAAACACACATGTGACCATTTAGTTGATGCATCAATTAAAACCATATAGTACCTAAATGGTCCACATAGTGGGTGTATTGGCCCATAAATATCTCACTGTATTCGTTCTAGAAATGTGAGAGACTCACTTTCTACTTTGCTTGGTAAGGGGCAAATAATTAATTTTCCCTTGGAACATGCAGTATATGAGAAATCATGGGATTGTGGTATTTGTTTACACTTCAGGGTATGTCCACAAGAATTCTCAATTATTTGTCGCATCATAATTGAACCAGGATGGCCTAACCAGTCATGCCAAACATTAAATTCATTTGTAAACTTCTGGTTTACATTAGTAGACTTCTGGTTTGTATTAGTGAACTTCTAGTTCTCAATAGCATGTGTTTCAATTGTGTTTATAAATGTATAATATAAGCCAGAAGAAAAAACAGGACAACTTTCTAATATGCATTTTCTACCAACAACTATTTTTGTGATAACAAGATATTCTTTATTATTTTTAGTTGTTGTTTCTATATGATATCCATTTCTGCGGATATCTTTGAAACTTAACAAGTTTCTTCCAGACTTGGTAGAATAAATTGCATTATCAATACATAATTTTGTTCCTTCAGGTAACAAAATATTAGCTCTTCCAGAGCCTTCAATCAAATTTATACTACCAGATATAGTCTGAACATTAGCTTTTTGCATCACCAAGGAAGAAAAATATTTATCATTTCTGAGTATGGTGTTGGTTGTTGCACTATCAACGAGACATAAATCTTCAGGATTGATGCCAGTAAGATTCATTCTTCATTAAAAGAAATATAAATACATAATTAAGATAAATACATTCGATAAAAATAACATAAAAGTTCAAATAGATAAATAATTATGCTAAGAAATCAGCAACATCCAAATAAGTAAAATCCATGTCTCCATGCTCAGAATTCTCAGCCTGATCTACATGATTTACTTCAGTTGTTGATCCTTTACCATTATTTTTTATTGATTCTTGGTAAAGTTTAACTAGGTGTCTTGGTGTACGACAGGTACGAGACCAATGATCCTTGCCACCACAACGATAACATGGATTTTCAGTATTTTTATTTTGCCCACTATTTTCTCTTTTGTGGTTCTTATTATTATTTCCCCACTTCTGGTAGGAATTTGAACCACCACGACCTCGACCACGACCACGACCACGGATGTAGCCGCGTCCACGTCCACGTCCATGTCCGTGTCCACGTCCACGGCCACGGCCACAAACAAATTCATTGGTTACTACATTCGCTTCTGGGAATGGAGTCGAGCCAGTTGGACGGGATTCATGGTTTTTTAATAAAAGCTCATTATTCTGTTCAGCTATAAGGAGGCAAGAAATTAATTCTGTATATTTCTTAAATCCTTTTTCTCGGTATTGCTATTGCAGGAGCAAATTTGATGCATGAAATGTGGAGAATGTTTTTTCAAGCATATCATTATCAGTAACATTTTCTCGACATAATTTTAATTGAGAAGTTATTTTGAACATGGCCGAGTTATATTCACTTACAGATTTAAAATCTTGCAACCTCAAATGTATCCAGTCAAAACGAGCTTTTGGGAGGATAACCATATTCAGGTGATCATACCTATCTTTCATATTGTTCCAAAGAATAAGTGGGTCTTTCACTGTTAAATATTCAATTTTTAAACTCTCATGTAAATGGTGGCGTAGAAAAATCATGGATTTGGCCTTTTCCTGATTGGATGTCTGATTCCCTTATTTAATTGTATCTTCTAGATCATGGGCATTTAAGTGGATTTCCGCATCCAGCATCCAAGATAAATAATTTTTCCCAGTAATATCCAAAGCCACAAATTCAAGTTTTGCAAGATTTGACATGGTTCACACTATTTAAAGAAATAAACGAGAATAATTAAAATATGAAATGTAAAAATGCAATAATATATAAAGACAAGACATAAATTAATAAGGCAAGGTAAGAAAATTAAAAAAAATTATGGCTTCGGGCCATTCAGTTCTTATGGCTTCAGGCCAATTAATCTCATGATGAGAAATTAAATATATATGACATCTGGCTTTTTATCTTTAGGATAAATAAAAGTTGTACATAGCTTCTGGCTGTGATATATATGGCTTCTAGTCATATAATAAGGAATCATATAAATATGGCTTCTGGCCATATAATAGGAAATCATAGGGATATAGCTTCTGGCCATATCATAAAAATTCAAATAATATGACTTCTGGTCATATAATTTCAGAAATTGGATGTAGATGGCTTCTAGCCATAATCATAATAATAATATAAATGAACTTGTAAATGATATATATATAAGATATAATAACAATAGTGATCTCCAATCCTAGCCATGGAACCCGATGTTCATAATAATCGGTAAAGATATATTTCTTAATTCCATATAATGGCTTAGATTATCCCAGATCTATGAAATAAAGATATTATAAAATAAAGTATAAATTATCAAAGAAACTATAAGAATATCATACATTTGGCAGAGCTTTGTGCTGATAACGTGTTATAAAAATATGGATAATCAGAGAGAATAAGAGACTAAGAAGAGAGAAATTTGAGAGAGAAATCAAAGGAAAATTCTCATTCAGTTGTGTGTACAGAATTCTCAGCCCAAGACTCCTATTTATAGGCAAAAAAACGCGTATGAATAGTGAAATACGTGTATGAATAGCAACTGCTACAGTACTGCTACAGTAAATCGCGTATGCTACAGTATTGTTACAACAAATCGCGTATGCTACAGTGATTCTACAGTAAAAATGCTACAGTATGAATAGTCTTTAATTATTGATGAATAGTCCATCTGATCTTATATGCCTAACTGACTGGGAGAGTAAATTGGCTTAGATGAGGGTTAATAGACATCTACATAATCAATATTCATAATAATTGAATTTTAAACAATCATTTTTTTCTAATGAAGAGCAATCTTCTTGAGATAAGGTTAGGTATTGTTCAACCTTGTCATTTTTGCAGTTATTTCTTCTTCCTTTCGACATTTATATCTTTATTTTCCAAATTGCTGGATTCCTTTAAAAGAAAAGCGGCACCATATAAGGCTATAAGCTATAAAAAAAAAGTTTTACTCCCAATAAATTAAAGTTTCTCCTGTTATAAATAATAATTACGTGGATGTTTATTAACTTATATTCAGGCTAACTTGCTCTTTCAGTCAACTTGATTTATAAAATCAGACATACTATAGATGTTTATTGTGCAACATTGTAGCGTCACAAGTACTGTTCATCACTATGTAGCTGTTACTGTGCAGCATTGCAGTGTCACGAGTTTACTGTTTATCACTGTAGTTGTTTACTATGCAACACTGTAGTATACGCAGAAGTTACTGTTTATACGTGTTTTTATGCTTATAAATAGAGACCTTGGGCCAAGTATTAATGATATACAAGTGAATAAAATGTATCTCTATTTTCTCTCTTGAATTTCTCTCTTCTTTATCTTTTGCTTTCTCTTAGCATCGATATTTTATAACATAATATCAACACGAAGTTCTAATGAAGGTATGATCTTCTCATTGTTTCTTTGACAATTTAATCTACCTTGTTTTACATTATCTTTATTTGATAGATTTGGGATAATCTAAGCCACTATATGGAATCAGAGAGATACTTTTACTGATTGTTATAAATATCGGGTTCCATAACTAAAATTGGAAATTGTTATTTTTTTTATATCATATATTTATCCTTTACAAGTTTTTTTATATTATTATTAGTCTGGCTAGAAGACATTTCATATTCTAAAATTATATTACCAAAAATCATATCATTTTGATATCTTTTTTTGATATAATATAGCCAGAAGCCATATTCATTTGATCCCCTGTTATATTGATTCTTTATATATGGCCAAATACCATATCTTTTTTCATCTTCTTGTATGGCCAAAAGCTATATTTCCTTGATTTTTCTATTTCTAAATTATATGGTTGGACACCATATTTCTTTGACTCCTATTTGAAGATTATATGGTCAGAAGTCATATAACTTTCATCTTCTATCTTATTGTATGACCGGAAACTATATTCAACTTTTATTTATCATGAAAATAAATGGCCAGAAGTTATATAGATTTAATTTCTCATTATGAGAACTAAATGGTCTGAAGCTATAAAGTTTTAATTTTTATTGTAATATCTTACTTTATAAATTATTTGTTGTCTTTACTAATCTCCTATTATTATATTGCGTTTTTGTATTTCAAATTTTATGAATACCTTTTTTTTGCGCTAATCTGAACTAAGTTAAATCTTGTAAAATATAAATTTGTGGCTCTTATCATTACTGAAAAGAATTATTTATCTTAAATGCATTATCTATGATTTTTCTACACCACCATTTGTATGAAAGCCTCAAAATTGAATATTTGGCCTGAAAGACCCACTTGTTCTTTGAAACAATTTAAAAGAAAGATATGACCACCAGAAGATGGTCATCCTTCCAAAAGTTTGGTATAAATGGATATATCCAATCTGCTCCTGTAATAGCAATATCGTGAAAGAGGTTTAATAAATATGTTGAATTAATTTCTTGTCTCCTTGTGGCTGAACATAATAATGAGCTTTTTATTGAAAAACCATGAATCTCGTTCAACAGGCTCGACTCCATTCTCAAAAGTGAATGTAGTAACGAATGAATCTATTTATGGCCATAGACGTGGACGTGGCTACAGCTGTGGCCATAGCTATGGTCAAATCGTGTTGGTTTAAATTCTTACTAAAAGTGGGGAAAGATTCATAAGAACCACAAAATGAAAAATAGTAGGCATAATAAAAATGCTGAAAATCCATATTATCGTTGTGGTGGCAAGGGTTATTAGTCTCGTACCTGTCATATGCCAAGACACCTGGTTGAACTTTACCAAGAATCAATAAAAAATAATGGTAAAGAATTAAAGATTGAAGTAAATCATATTGATAAGGCTGAAAATTCTGAGTATAGAGATATGGATATTACCCATTTAGATGTAGTTGATTTCTTAGCATAATTTATCTTTATCTATTTGAACTGCTATGTTTTAATGTTTAAAGTTGCTTCTATCAAATGTATTTCTCTTAATTATGTTTTTATGTCTCTTTTAATGAAGAATGAATCTTATTGGCATCAATCCTGAAGATTTATGTCTCATTGATAGCGCAACAAACAACACCAAACTCAAAAGTGATAAATATTGTTCTTCATTGGTAATGCAAAAAGCCAACGTTCAGACTATATGTGGTAGTATAAATTTGATTGAATGCTTCATAAGAGCTAATCTTTTGTTACCTAAATGAACAAAATTATGTCTTAATAATGCATTTTATTCTACTAAGTATGAAAGAAACTTGTTGAGTTTCAAAGATATATATAGAAATGGATATCATATAGAAACAACAACTAAAAATAATCAGGAATATCTTATTATAAAAAATATAGTTTTTGGCAGGAAATACATATTAGAAAGTTTTCCTGCTTTTTCTTTTGGTTTGTATTATGCATTTATAATGACAATTGAAACACATGTTATTGAGAATTAGAAGTTCACCAATGCAGACCAGAAGTCTTCCAATGCAAACCAGCAATTTGCCAATGTAAATAAGAAGTTTACTAATGAATTTAATGTTTGGCATGACCAGTTAGGCCATCTAGTTCAATTATGAAGCGACCAATAATAGAGAATTCATGTGAATATAGCCTAAAGTGTAAACAAATACCACAATCCCATGATTTCTCATGTGCTACATGTTCCAAAGAAAAGTTAATTATTCGCCCCTCACCAAGCAAAGTAGAAAGTGAGTTTCTCACATTTATAGAATAGATACAAGGAGATATGTATGGGCCAATACACCCACCATGTGGACCATTTATATACTGTATGGTTTTAATTGATGTATCAATTACTAAATAATTACACGTGTGCTTATTATCTTCTCGCAACCTAACGTTTGCGAGATTACTTGCTCAAATTGATTAGATTAAGAGCACATTACCCTGATTATCCTATCAAGAGAAATACGTCTTGATAATGCTGGTGAATTTATTTCACAAGCTTTTAATAAGTATTGTATGTCCCTTAGAATTGATATTGAACATCTTGTAGCTCATGTTCATATGCAAAATAGACTTGTAGAATCATTGGTTAAAAGATTGCAAATGATTACAAGACTTTTACTTATGAGACATAATCTTCCAATTCTCGTTTGGGGTCATGCCATTTTGCATGCAACAATGTTAATCCACATTAGCCCAACAAGTTACCTAAATGTTTCCCCTTATAAATGGTTTTTGGTGAGGAACCTAATATTTCTCATATAAGGATTTTTGGGTGTGCGGTATATGTGCCAATAGTACCGCCACAACACACCAAAATGGGTCCTCAAAGAAGGATGTGAATATATGTTAGTTGGGTATGAATCTCCTTCAATCATACAAAATTTAGAACTATATATAAGAGATTTATTTACAGCACGATTTGCCGATTGTCATTTTAATGAATGACTTTTCATAATATTAGGTGGAGAAACACAAGTAGCTAGGTAAAGAAAATAGCTGGAATGAATTATCATTGGCTCATTTTAATTCTCGTATAAAACAGTGTGAACTGAAAATTCAAAAGATAATTTATTTACAGAATTTAGCTAATCAAATGCAAAAAATATTTACATTATTTATGAGATTACAAACACTAACATCAAGAACATTTGTTTAGGATTGGACAAGTTACCAACTTGGTAGGGAATGTTTCCACAGAACAAGTTATAACCTGTATCAAAGTGCGCAAGGCTTTTTCTTTTTTCATGTTTAAATCAGGATCATCAGTTGCAAATGCTTAGACCTTAATGTCAATTTGGAAAATGAGTTGCAAATTATGTAATTTCAATATTAAATTTTGGAAGATAATTGTAAAATCCTACACCTGGATATATTTAGTAAATAAGTGTTCTAAATTTTTTATCTTAATTTTATCTTAAAAAATTGTAACAGAGTTGCAGAGCGTCAAATTGTGAAAGATAACTGAAATCTTGTATCTAAAGACCAAAAGTTAGTCTACAATTTTCCAATACCTCAGTTTTAATTAAGTAAATTTATAGTGCATAAAGTAAGTAAATAAGAGATGTCTTGTCTCAACCTTTTTCAAAGTGCCAATAGGTTTCCCAAAACAAGCATTAGGATTGATCCTAACCTAACATTTAAATTCTCACGATCGTCTACTTTTTATGGGCTATTTTCTTCTGATTTTAGGAGGGCCTGAATAAGGTTAAACATTTGTTCCTGAGGTTCAACCGGGCTCACTGATATTTGTCTTTCTTTTAGGTTTACTGAGACGAGATTGCTTAGGGTTGTTGGGTTTTAGCAAAGCTCTAGACATGAGGGGCTGGTGAAGGCTGGAACAGGTTGAAGATGACTTTTAAAAGATCAACAACATAAGTTGCATTATTCTATCCTTCCTATGAACAATGTTTCTGGTAGACTTGTTTTTTTTTTTTTGGAAGACTTAAGCTTTGTCAATTTTTTCATCTTGTGGGTTTAATCAGTGTTTCATCATTTTGATAGAAAGTTGACTTACATTTTAATGAACAGCCCTCTTTATAGTTTGTTTTCCATCCTATATTTACGTCGTAAGTTGGCTAAAATATTAGGGCCTAATTAATTATCAAACAATGACTAGTAGGTGTTAATTATTGAAAGAAAAGGAATGGAACAAAATGTAATGGCTGTTATGAATATTAATTATGTGGATGTCCATTATCTCATATCCAGGCCAACCTGCTCTTCCAGTCAATATGATATGTAAGATTAAATATCACTGTTCATCACTGTAGCAAATACTGTTCAGTACTGTTCATCACTGTAGCATCACTGTAGCACACGGGGGGGGGGAGATTACTGTAGCATCACGGAATCACTGTAGCAACACGGAAAAGTTACTGTAGCAAGTTACTGTAGCACTGAAAAATTTCTATAAATAGGGGTCCTGGGTTATGTATTTTGATGTACAAGTGAATGAGAATATCTCTCTAATTTATCTCTCTAGAATTTCTTTCTTCTACTCTCTTATTATCAACATTTTTATAACACGTTATCAGCACGAAGCTCTGCCAAAGGTATGATATTCTTATATTTTCTTTGATAATTTATACTTTATTTTATAATATCTTTATTTCATAGATCTGGGATAATCTGAGCCATTATATGGAATTAAGAAATATATTTTTACCGATTGTTGTGAACATCGGGTTCCATGACTATGATTGGAGATCACTATTGTTGTTATATCTTATATATATCATTTACAAATTTATTTATATTATTATTATGATTATGGCCAGAAGCCATCTACATCCAATTTCTGAAATTATATGACCAGAAGTCATATTATTTGAATTTTTATGATATGGCCAGAAGCTATATCTCTATGATTTCCTATTATATGGCCAGAAGCCATATCTATATGATTCCTTATTATATGACTAGAAGCCATATATATCATAGCCAAAAGCTATGTACAACTTTTATTTATCCTGAAGATAAATAGACAGATGCCATATATATATTTAATTTCTCATCATGAGATTAATTAGCCTGAAGTCATGATACAAATTGGCATGAAGCCATGAGAACTAAATGGCCTGAAGCCATAAATTTTTAATTTTTGTCGTAATATTTTACTTTATGAATTATTTACTGCCTTTATGAATTTCCTGTTATTATATTGTGAATGTCCCTTTTATTATATTATTCTGAATTAAGTTAAATTTTGTAATATATAAATTTATGACTCTTGTTATTATCAAAAAGAACTATTTATCTTAAATGTATGATCCATAATTTTTCTAGACCACCATTTGCATAAAGGCCTTAAAATTCAATATTTGGCCATGAAAGACCCACTTGTTCTTTGGAACAATTTAAAATAAATGTATGATCACCAGAAGATGGTCATCCTTTCAAAAGCTTGTATAAATGGATACATCCAATTTGCTCCTGCAGTAGCAATATTGTGAAAAAAGGTTTAAATATGTTAAATTAATTTCTTGTCTCCTTGTGGCTGAACAAAATAATGAGCTTTTATTGAAAAACATGAATCTCGTCCAATAGGCTTAACTTCATTCCCAGAAGCGAATGTAGTAATAAATGAATCTAATTGTGGTCGTGGACGTGGCTATAGCCGTAAGCATGGCCATGGTCGAAAACGTGGTGGTTCAAATTCCTACCAGAAGTAGGGAAAAGATTAATAAGAACCATAAAAGAGAAAATAGTGGGCAAAATAAAAATGCTGAAAGTCTATGTTATCACTGTGGTGGCAAAGGTCATTGGTCTCGTACCTGTCGTACACTAAGACACCTAGCTGAACTTTACTAAGAATCAATAAAAAAATAATGGTAAAGGATCAATAACTGAAGTAAATCATGTGGATCAGGCTGAGAATTTTGAGTATGAAAACATGGATTTTACCCATTTGGATGTTGCTGATTTCTTAGCATAATTATTTATCTATTTGAATTTTTATGTTACTTTTATCGAATGTATTTATCTTAATTATGTTTTTTTTTATATTTCTTTTAATGAAGAATGAATCTTACCGGCATCAATCCTGAAGATTTATGTCTCATTGATAGCGCAACAACCAACACCATACTCAGAAATAATAAATATTTTTCTTCCTTGGTAATGCAAAAAGCCAACGTTCAGACTATATCTGGTAGTATAAATTTGATTGAGGGCTCCGGAAGAGCTAATATTCTATTACCTGAAGGAACAAAATTATGCATTGATAATGCAATTTATTCTACCAAGTCTGGAAGAAACTTATTAAGTTTCAAGGATATCCGCAGAAATGGATATCATATAGAAACAACAACTAAAAGTAATGAAGAATATCTTGTTGTTACAAAAATAGTTGCTGGTAGAAAATGCATATTAGAAAAGTGTCCTGCTTTTTCTTCTGGCTTATATTATACATTTATAAACACAATTGAAACACATGTTATTGAGAACCGGAAGTTCACTAATACAGACCAGAAATCTACTAATGTAAACCAGAAGTTTACTAATGAATTTAATGTTTGGCATGACCGGTTAGGCCATCCTGGTTCAATTATGATGCGACAAATAATTGAGAATTCATGTGGACATACCCTGAAGTGTAAACAAATACCACAATCCCATGATTTCTCATGTACTGCATGTTCCAAGGGAAAATTAATTATTCGTCCCTCACCAAGCAAAGTAGAAAGTGAGTCTCTCACATTTCTAGAACGGATACAGGGAGATATTTGTGGGCCAATACACCCATCATGTGGACCATTTAGATATTATATGGTTTTAATTGATGCATCAACTAAATGGTCACATGTGTGTTTATTATCTTCTCGCAACCTGGCGTTTGCGAGATTACTTGCTCAATTAATTAGATTAAGAGCACATTACCCTGATTATCCTATCAAGAAAATACATCTTGATAATGCTGGTGAATTTACTTCAAAAGCTTTTAATGAATATTGTATGTCCCTTGGAATTGATGTTGAACATCCTGTAGCTCATGTTCATACACAAAATGGACTTGCAGAATCATAGATTAAAAGGTTGCAACTAATTGCAAGACCTTTACTTATGAAATCTAATCTCCCAATTTCTGCTTGGGGCCATGCCATTTTGCATGCATCAATATTAATTCGCATCAGACCAACAAGTTACTTAAAGGTTTCCCCCTTACAAATGGTTTTTGGTCAGGAACCTAATATTTCACATATAAGAACTTTTGGGTGTGCGGTATATGTGCCAGTATCACCACCACAACGTACTAAAATGGGTCCTCAAAGAAGGATGGGAATATATGTTGGGTATGAATCTCCTTCAATCATAAAATATTTAGAACCATCTACGGGAGATTTATTTACGGCACGATTTACCGATTGTCATTTTGATGAATCACTTTTTCCAACATTAGGGGGAGAAAACAAGCAGTTGGATAAAGAAATTAGCTGGAATGAATTATCATTGGCTCATTTTGATCCTCGTACAAATCAATGTGAACTGGAAGTTCAAAAGATAATTCATTTACAGAATTTAGCTAATCAAATGCCAGAAGCATTTACTGACCCTAAGAAAGTGACAAAGTCACATATCCCAGCTGCTAATGCTCCTGTTAAAATTGATGTCCCTGAAGGACAATCTACTATGAATGAATCTAAAGCACGCCTGAAGCGTGGCAGACCCATCGGTTCCAAAGATAGAAATCCTCGAAAAAGAAAAGGAGCAAAGAATATAAATGGTCAAATTGAGGATAATCAAGAAAATTTAATAGCTCCAGAAGAGTCATCTCCTGAAGAGTTATTATCTCCAGAAGAGAATGTTGTAGTCCCAGAAGAGACCCAGGTACCTGATATATGTGAAAATAATGAGATCTCAATAAATTATGTTATGAATGGAATCCGATGGGATCGAAATGAAGTTAACGTTGACGGCATTTTTGCTTATCATATAGCAAAAGATGTAATGAATAATATTGAGGATCATGAGCCAAAATCCATTAGCGAGTGCCAACAAAGAAAAGATTGGTTCCTATGGAAAGATGCCATTAATGCAGAATTGAAATCATTGGAAAAACGAAAAGTGTTAGGACCTGTAGTTCTTACACCTGAAGATGTAAAACCAGTTGGATGCAAATGGGTTTTTGTACGAAAGAGAAATGAAAAGGGTGAAATAATAAGATATAAGGCACGTCTTGTAGCCCAAGGCTTTACATGCTGTACTCTTTTTCCCTTATCTAGGTTTTGTCCCACTGGGTTTTCCTAGAAAGGTTTTTAATGAGGCAGCACTGAATAGTATATCAATGAATGATGTACTCTTTTCTTTGGCTAGGTTTTTATCCCACTGGGTTTTTCCTAGTTAAAGTTTTTAATGAGGCACATTCATAATAGACATCCAAGGGGGAGTGTTATGAATATTAATTATGTGGATGTCCATTATCTCATATCCAGGCCAACCTGCTCTTCCAGTCAATATGATATGTAAGATTAAATATCACTGTTCATCACTGTAGCAAATACTGTTCATTACTGTTCATCACTGTAGCATCACTGTAGCACACGGGGGGGGGGGGAGATTACTGTAGCATCACGGAATCACTGTAGCAACACGGAAAAGTTACTGTAGCAAGTTACTGTAGCACTGAAAAATTTCTATAAATAGGGGTCCTGGGTTATGTATTTTGATGTACAAGTGAATGAGAATATCTCTCTAATTTATCTCTCTAGAATTTCTTTCTTCTACTCTCTTATTATCAACATTTTTATAACAATGGCATGATTGACTATTAATTAGTTGGATTTTCTTTTGTTTTATGATATTGACATGGAAAGGAAGAAAATTGCATTTATTTTTATATATTTAATTAAATAAAATAAAATAAAATGAAGTAACCAAAATGACTCTATATCTTCTTTTCCCTCCATGAGCACTTTCTTCTTCTTTGGCCACACTTCGATGGAGCTTTAAAAAGGGGTATTGTTGTCATTGCACAATGCAATCCTTAGGAATGGGTCTTTTTGGAAACTCATTGGAGGGTAAAAAAGTTCATTTAGACCCAGAAGTCTATTTGATTTGCTAAGGGAGTGTTTGAGATCATTGTAAGCACCATTGGACATTTTTAAAAAAAAAATGAGCTTTTGAGATAAGCTCCTTTTTTGAGCTTTTGAGCTTTTGCCGATAAGCTTCTGTCTTTCTCATTCTGCTTCTTGTTGACATTTCCAAAATAGGAGGGCTTCATTTATTAAAAATAAAATATTTAATTCATACTCTTCATCTTATGCTATGCAATAGAGAAGAGATACATAGCAGAGAAGTTTCTCACCATAAATATTTAGTGCATTTTTCTTTTTTTCAATAATAATTGATTTTTTTATTTTATCAAATTTTATTTACATTTTTCTCTTTATTTATCACTATATATATATATATATATATATATATATATATATAGTATTTAATAAGGTTCATGCCCTTTTCAATCATTTTCCATTTAAACGGGCTTTTCAAACACTAATCCAAACAGGTTTAAGGTTAAAAAAAAGTTACTTCTTCCACCGTCAATCCAAATACAAATCACATTTACAATCTGACTTTTTTTTAATCTGATTTTGACAAAAAACATATTAAAAAAAAGTCACTTATCAACCATGTTCCCAAACATGCTATTAACATTCCCTTCCTAAGGATATATATATATATAGGATAAATCCAATGCAATGAGAATAGTTAGATAATATATTAAAATTATATTACAAAGAAATAGTTAATCTCAAATAACAATAATAGTGATGTAATAAATACTAAATAATCACACCAACGAAGGCACTTGGTGTAAAGCAAAACGAAGGGATGCCAGCTACGCACACAATGGTTAGCATTTTAGGTGCCTCATATTGTACATTATCTCTTATATAGTCACATCACATATATAGCTCCAGCTAAATAATTTTATGCGATTGAAAAAAAGCAAGTACCTTTGACGGAGGGCTGGTCAAAAAGAAAAAAGCTATTTGTCTGAGAACTCAGAAAAGAAGAAAAAGAAAAGGAAGGGAATTAGTTGGTTCTCAAAAAAGAAAAAGAAGGAAACTATATATGATGGGACTTGAGTCATTGACGAATCCCCGTTTATATGTTTCCCAATTACATCTTTGGAGTGTGAATTAATTGGTTGTTAAAAGGAAAAGGATGGTTTTGGCGTGTTGATTGGAGTGAGTGAAGACTGATGTTGGAATATTTTTGTATGAACGAGCGATAGAGAATGAAAATTCAAGGGGACAAAATCGGGTGAAAGATGCATACTTCAAAAAATTTATTTTCCTAATTAATCATATTACTAGCACTTTTTGTGCATAAAATTTGCAGAATATTAGCATTTTTGTGTATACAGCATATCAAGTTATTCTAACAAGTAAATTTTTAAAACAAGGACTTTTCATTAATTTTCCCAAACTCATAGAATGAAATACTTGTATTTTAATGCTAATTCTACAACCATATGTAAATTATCGACAACACTACAGTGTGCATGAAATACTTTTTATGTGTATAAAAACATAAAATTCTGCTGTAGACGTTGCCAGAGCATTGGTTGTCAATGGTGGCTACCGATGACCTGTGGTGGCAAAAAAGTCAATTCACTAAATTTTAAAATTCCAAATGAGTGCTTTTACACTTATTTTTTTTATATGATTAAGGGTTTCTCTTTTGAGGCTTAGAGGGTAAAGATTTTTTCCTCTCCCAACAATTGTGTTTTCTGGGATTTAAATTTATTTTTTTCTTCTTATGAAGTGAAATTGTTTACTATCTCAACTAATTACTTCTTGGTGCCTCCACACTTATTCAAGTTTTCATAAAAGTAGGGGACTGATTTGGTTTTTATGATTGCAGGAGTACTTAATTGGCTTTTTCCTATAAGAAAAGAATGTGTTCAGGTGATCGCATTTATACACACACATGAGTCTATATATTTCTTATATTTTTTATTATATAGGACGACGTAGATTGCATGCGTTGATGGAGATGGCACGCTCAAGTCATGACGTGGTGATTGGAATATTGTCATGATGAATATAATATTGTGTGGGTGTGTAAAAAAAAATAAATCTCATATTGCCTGTGAAAGTACAAATCTACATATGACACATTATCTTGAACTAGTAAATGTGTATAAAGTAGTGGTGCGCTTACGAGTACAACAACTGGCAGGCAAAATACAGTTGACTCTGGCAATTCCTCCCTCCCTAACCCCCGCGCACAGGTTAAAACAAGGTATTAGTACATTTTTGTGAAAATATTGTTTGATTTACCAAAAATATTTTTATTATTTAAAGCCTACTGGAAAACCTATAATTTTGGGTTCTAAAAACTGTAACCTTCTGTGACCAAAATGCTATCAGCAGTCAAGCGCTTGCCTAAACATTTTGTCCGCTTACCTCTAGCATATTGCTTATTGCTGTTATTACTTTCATGTTTCGCTATTTTGTCACCTTGCATTTTGCAAGAAGAGTCAATTTAATTCTGAGAAGTGTCATTTCCTTTACTACTGATGGTCGTGGAATAATTCTTAAAGATAATGTTCAACTAGAATCATCTGAATATTTTATGTACCTATCATTTTGACTGTTTGCTTGTGTTTTCCAACAATCTTAGTCATCTGCAAACATGGAAGACGCTACGATGCTGGTAAAAATGTCAATATTCCTGCTCATGGATGAAATAATGTTGTTCCCCCTCCTATCTCGAAGGCTACATATCTCCCTTCCTAGGCCGTTCCCTAACATGTCCAAAATCGAACTGTTTGATGGAAAGAACTTCAGGTGATGGCAGGAACGAATTTATTCTGTTTTTTATATGCATTGGGCGCATGCTGCTCTTGATTAGCTCAAACCTTCATCAGATGCAGATCAATCCCAGTAGGGATGCTTGGGCATATGCCAGTAAGATTTGTAAACACACCCTTATTAGCCCTTCATCTAATGATTTGTTCGATGTCTACTTTGTGTGCACCAATACTATGTAAATTACCTCGATTTATAGGCATCCAACCATTAAAGCCTAATGCTAAGGTTACAGTGATAGTGAAATAAAGAATAACATAATGACATTAAGCGGTAAGCAAAGCAATCTTACCAAAATCTAGTCCGTCGGTCGGTAAATCTCAAGGCCTTTGACGATGAGGATGCGGGAGACTACAAGGTTAGCCGCACCAACTCATTTCCCAACCAAATGAATGTGTCCTGGTTAGAGCTCACGGAAAAAAAGCAGATTAGGGCAAGCGAAAGCAATTGACGTTAACATAAAAAATATAGGGATATAATCTGACTCTTAATGCCTCTAGTATACTCCCAAGATATAGGAAGCAATCTCATCATTGACATTTCAAGTGAAAATATAAACTGATAATATGAAAGTTGTTATCGATGTTATAGCTTTCTTGTTTGGACAAATATTGTACAAAAGGTCATTGCAAGCTCAAATTTGGATGAGCATTCTGTACCATTTGTGTCTCTATTTTTTCCTTTCTTGAGTCTTGACTTTCACGTTTTCATGCAAATAAAAAGATAAGTGTCTGTTACCCAAAAAATTGGATAAGTATCAGTTTTTAGATATTTTCTATGCTAGTTAACATGTTTTTTTTTTACAAAGACTCGATGAGTGTGGTAACTCCAAGGAAAAGTAGGGTTTTTGCTTCATATTCGGAACAAATGACCATTGAAGTTATTTCTTCAAGGAGAGTTTTCATATAATAAATATAACTAAAAACTGGATGTGAAGCTTATGATGTTTTTATTGGAAAAAGATAGATATAAATTGCATGAGCCTCTGCTGTCTGCTTATATTTGGACAATAGTGTCTATACAATAAATATACAACACGGGCTATGATTGTTTCCCATTCTTCATAGTGCATTTTTGGATTACTATGATCCTTATGTTTGTTTACATTAATATTTAAAATGCAGGAGGAATTTGCCGAAGAGTTTGTCATACCAGTGCAATTTTACAGCACTTGGATTGGATCTGAATTTTTACTGAGAATAATACAGTTTGAACCCTAGGTGTGCAATCTGTAATTAATCACATGTCTATTTGATTGAATTTGAACCTGCTATCTTCACTAGTCACTTGTTCTTAGCCTAATTAATTTCCTGTTTGTTTTGGTCACTTGTTTCTTTTTAAACATCCTTATTATTTAATTATCATATTTTTATGGATTAAATATAGACTTAAAATGCAATGCTAACTTTTGGATGGGAAACATCTAATTTAGTGTACAAACTGCAGATCTCTTTTTGCCATGTGACTTCTGTATTTTGTCTACCTTTTTGGGTATGTGGTGAGGGCATTCTCAATCCATTTTGCGCATCAACTGACATTAAGGTCGCATTATATTGTCCTCATTGACCTGGTGCGTTTATATGAATATATACTCATAGTGCTGGCCTTAAGGTTTGAATCCAAGTACTTAAGGTAGGGATTGTGCCTCCTTGATCAGTAGGTTTGAGTTTTCTTTCTTGGTGGTTCATTTAAGTAATGCTTAATGTTTTCAATTCACTACCCCTATCCTCATTTACATGATCGTCTTGTGTATAGGATAAAATCGGGCCTCATGTGGTATGTATAACTTTTCTCTCTATAGAATGCATGTTGTCTTGGAACGCAATGAGGTTTATTTTATGTTCACCTTTGACAATAATGTTGAGATCAATTTGGATCGCGAAAGCTAGCCAGGGAGAGTGACAATGTAGAAGAACTAGAAATATTTGACAGGTGAGAAATTTACTATTGAATCCAAATTGCTGCCTGTGTCTTAAGTCTTCCAGGTTTAATTCTGTGTTGAAGCTCTATTTTTAGTTTTGTTTTCTATGATCACATAAATAGTTTATATTGTTGTATTAATATCATATTCTAATTATTTTGAATTTAGGGCATTGGTTGAATATGAGCATGCAAAGGAAGCACAAAATGTAATTGAGAAATTGGATGGATATGAATATCTTACTAAAATATTTATGTCGACCAAGCTTTCAGTAGGGAACCTATTGATGGGTCAATCAGAAGAAAGAATACTGGTTAAGTAAGATAAATTTTTTAAAAATTAATTAATATCTGATCATTTATTTTGTTGTTTGATATTATAAGGGCGTTCAAAATTTCATACTTATTGCATCTCTATCTATCTTGATCTATATAGTATTGTGTCTGAGTTGACTTGTGTCTTGGTTGAAATTACTCACATCTGGTCACATTTAATAGAAAGAGCTAAAAAGGGGGTATTACATACTCTGTTTACTTCTCTTTTGGCAACACTACAAAGGACTTGCCCAAATTAATTTGAATAACCTATAAGTGAGCTATGATAGTATTCTTAATATGAGAGGACAATTGCATAAAACGATAATCCTGTAGATGTTGATCTTGCTTGAAAATGCATTGTGTGCTGTATCAAACCTGCATTAAAAGTTGCATGTTCATTTTAAAAGTATGTCTTTTGTTTTGTTTTGTGTCTTGTGAAAGCACATGCTTTGGATGTCATGGAGTCAGGTGCATTTTTATCAATGAAATCTGTCAAACCTGTCAACGAAATACATAGATCATGGGAAAGGTATTCCTAATATCAAATCTATTGAAATATGGTTCGTAGCTTTATTCTTATTTGCATGAATTTGTTTAAGATTTCCTGCATGATAAGTCTCTGTAAATTAGTTTAAAACATGTATCTTTTGTTGACTAGATTTTACAATAACTATCTTCAAAAGCTTCATGTTTATTTTATTTTGAGCATTGTATCTGCTGTTGTCATTCATTGATGTTTTCCTTGGCTAAGTTTCCTCACTTATTACATAGGAGATTTTTTTATTATTATTTTGTTATTTTAATATTGTAATAGGATTGTGAAGCAATTTATTTTTCCTATTAATCTCCTTTTGAGACTTTCGGATAAAATAGGAATATTGTTCTATGATGCTGTTAGAGGATTAAATCTTGTTCCTTCCCTTTTTGACATGACTGTCAGTGGTTTAAGATTCTGTTCATGGATGCTTATTACAAGTCTTATGCAATTATTCATTTATCTCGTACGTATGTTTCGATTTTATTTTGGATATCTCAATGTGTGTGTTGATTGTTCCTGTGTAACATTTTCACCGAGGATTATGGGATTATTTATTAAATATATGATTGGACTATAAGGTTTCCCCTGTTCTTCCATGGCTTCCATCACGGTTTCGATGAATCTCTGAATGTATTTTAAATTGTTGAATCTTGATGCATATGCTTATAATCATTGAGAGTTTTTGTTCTGGGAAAATTTTGATCTTTTCTGCTACCATAATCATGGTTTTCTGAGGAGAAGCAATCGCCGGAAGAGGCGATCTGTGTCTGTAAGTACGGTGGGGCGAGTCCGGGTCGTATAGGTAACCGGGTCGGGTTTAGGGCTCTAGACGAGTTGAGGAGACGCTTTCGGGCGTGAAATGAAACGCACCTTTTCACTTGAAAACCCAGACTGGGCTTTCGGTTGGGCCTTACAGATTGAGCCACTATAATTTATTTTTTAAATCTTTTTCTTCTCTGGGCCATATGGTTTTTTGGGGCTCACAGATTTTTTTCTTCTGCCTTAAATAATTATTGCAATTGGGCCGCACGTTTTGTTTTCGGGCTTCATGATTTTAACTGCCAGCCTTCAACTATTTTCTAAAGCAACATGAATTTTATTGCTCTGGGCCTTAATTATTTGGGCTGCAATCTTTTTATTTAACTTCATTGATTTGTGAAGTCTGGGTTTGGGCCAGTGATATGTTTTCACTCATTTTAAGTCTATTGAAATTTGAACAATTTTGGCTATTTTCAAAAATTATATTTTGAGCCATTAATTTATTTGTTTTGATTTCTGGAGAATTGGTTTTTGTCCTTATTTTTGGGATTGCAATTTTTTGGGTCATTTTTATATTCCAGAAATTAATGTGGGCTAAATAGATTATGTTTGGATTTTTAATTTATCTGTTTAGCATTATGTTGCATTATGTGAAAAATTAATTGTTCAAATTAAGGAAAATCATTTGGCTATTTCACATTCTAGAAAATTTTCAAAATTATTGTGATATGTTATTTAATTTTCTAAATATTTGGATAATCACCTTTTAGATAATTATTTAACTATTTGGGCTTTGCAAGATTTTAGTCAAGTTGAAATATTCTGAAATTGATTTCTTCAACAATTTTTTGGTACATAAAACAGTGGGAGGGTTATTAATTTAATTTTTTTTGATCAATTAGTTAATCCCTCCATCACAATGTGCATATGTTGGATTTATTTTGAATGCATAAAATAGTGGGAGAATTTGTCTAAGATGATTATTTAATCACATTTTTTTGATTAAATTAATTAATTAAATTCTCATTAAAGATTTATGCATATTTGAAATTTAAATGCATAAGGTTGGTATTTGTGATTTATATGCATTTTTTAGGAATAGCCACAGTATCCTCCATTGCATGTGTATATAATCACTTATATGTTTTAAAATATCAACTCTATTTAATGGGTAATATTAATTTAATCAAAGTGGGAGGATTGTATTTAGTCACTTATGTTGATTAAATTAATTGGTTAAGTCCTCCATGAAGCTATACACATACAGAATTTAAGCGTACATGATTGATATTTATGATGAACTTGCATGCCAGAGTGGTAGCCACAACGCCTTTTTTTCAACATGCATAAATAATCTCATATGGATTTTATAATATCAATCTTCAGAAGTTGATTAAATTAACTAATTAAGATTCCCATTGACATTGTGTATACATATGGATTTAACTATACATATTTGATATTAGTGATTAGCATACATATTTTGTTTAAAGAATAGCTACAACATTCTTATGCACATGTTGTATGCATATTTAATCACATAAATTTTTTACTATATCAAATTATGATCGTATGTACAATTAGTATACATAATGGTATAATGTCTTTGTGATGAGTATGTAGAACCAAGGAGTAGCCACATCATCCTCACTAGGTACATGCATTTTATTTTGTTCTAACGAACAAAATATATCACGTAAAGATTTAGATACATCAATTGTAATTAAATATATGGTTATAATTATTATTTGCCCACAGGTAGATAATTATAATTGGATATTTAATTAGGGTGAAATAGAATGGCATTATATTTTCTAAGTAGCCCACATGTATTATAAAATATAACTGCGTTCTAGATTCATCAATTCAAGATAAATTCATGCTATACTAATGTCTTTGCTCATAAGTAGACCTTAGTGATACGAATTTATAATTGTATGATTTACATTGGTAAACATACACTTATTTGTGATAGTTTTTTTATGCCTCTTACAGTTATCTTGTGAGCATGATTATGTTTTACTTTGACCTTATAGCATGATTTTTATATTTAATTGCTTAGTTTAATAGAATTTGTTAGAAACACCATTTGAGCCTAGAAAGAGATAAAATGTATGTTCTTCATCAAACTTGGCATCAAGAAAAGTTCTAGTACTCAAGGATACTAGCATGAGAGGTGAGATAACATTATGAGATGTAGTTGCCTTATTAAATTAATCTCAATTAAGAGCTAGTTATCACCAGTATATAAGGATAGAGCAAAGTCAAGAGTTGTTTATAGGCTAAAGGAGGAATTTAGAAATTCTCATAATTGTTGTTACATTATTTTGTTGACTATAAAGTAATTCTCTATAATCGGGTAAAGATGCCTCCATTAATTTAGTAGAAGAAATCCTTAGTTTATTATCTCACAAGCAATTACTCCTTTTCATGAGTAAATGCATAGATTTCAGGTATTCATTGAAAATGTATGTATATAAGTTTTGCCCATACTTGGAAAAGAATGAGATTATGAATTAGGGTTATAAAGCCACCTGTTACAAAGCCATAAAGTAATAGGCATAAAGAGAATAATATGTTTGGAGGCAGTAATGGATATACACTTGCCATAAATTATGTTCTAATTAGTGAAATAATTCATTTCTCTTTACAGTTTACTTTTTACAATACCAAATGCTATTTGCTTTATAATTGAGTAGTGTCAATTAACGCATTTGGATTATATAAAGAAATATTAGTGGTTAATCTAATACACAGATTAATGTAGTGAAATTAGTTGGAAGAAATATGTGATATGATAAGTACATCATTAGTGGATTAGAACTTAATCTACATGTAAAGTTTCTTCATAATTGGACTCACCTAATACAAGTGGAGTTATTGTAAGAAGAAACATAATGGATGATACGATTTTCTTTTTAAGTACACATTAAAGACAATTATATATATTTTTGATGTGATTCCAACAAAATTTTTTGTTTAAATCCTTTTGAAATCTCAAAGGTTGGAAGTTTGATTTAAAATATACTTTTGCATAGAATTGTCTTATAAAAGATAGAGTGCAGAAGGAAAATATCCTAAGACTGCATATTTTGGTATAAATGCAGAGATATCTAAGGAATTTAAGAGAGTTGTCCATTTTATTTTATAGTTTTGTATAGTATTTTGAAATGCCAGCTATTTAGGAATGCCGAAAGTAGTGGGAGTGATCAAACTCATTGAGAGTGATCACATATGGAGGATTCTCACCCCTAATGATAGAACATTGGGTTTACATGCCACTCACCTTGCTAGGCTTCAATCTATCAATAGATTCAGTTGAGACCAATGGTGATTAAAATTTAGCAATTCATGGTTACTACATAATGTACTTCAGGAAATATGATTAGAACATAAATATCAAGAAGTGATCATGAATCCTAAATATAGGTATTAATTCATGATAGGCGTAAGGTAAGTAACAACATAAGTTAATTTGTAAAGTTGCTAATATGCAACATTAAGTAATACAAATAAAGTTGTTCGCTATAATTTCTCTATGAAGAAGGAATAGATTTATTAAGGTATTTTCCCCTATATTCATGTATAATTCCTTTCATATCTTCATGGTAGTTAAATGTCTATCTTAAGTTGGGATGCCACTTGTATCTTTCCATTTTTGGGCATAAGGAGAGATATATATGTTAATTAGTAGAGATGGTCACATAAGTAAAAAGGGAGAATTTTGTCAACAAAATTAGAAGTTCATCTTGTCATGAGTAAGTCTCATAATAGTGATAATTAAGCTATCATGATGTGATTACATACAAAACCATGTAGAGAACATCATGAGTTTAATTATATCACTCGATTAGTGGGAGTTGAATCATCTATATGGTGTAAAATTGATGATTCATTGATAGCTTATGCATTTTGACTTAAGGTGTTATAAATAACTAAGTTATCATTGTTCAAAGTTGTGATATAACTAAGTTAGGTGTGGTATTCTTTTAGAATACATAAAGAGTTTCCTATGATCACAAGCATTTGAACTTTTAAAAATAATAGTAGTTGTTGTGAGTAACGTCTATTATGATAATGTGATTAGACTGTCTATATATCTCTAATATCATCTTGTTCCTTCTAATTTAATTTTCAAAGTGTAGGCTTGCTTAAATATGCGTACAAACGGGAAATGCCATTGCAAAAGAATTTTAGGAGGATTATTAAACATATTCTTGCTTCAATAATAACTGAAGCTACAAGTCATGTGGTACATTACCAAATGTACATTAAGTTTCATGATTTATATATAGTAGAATGATTAGTTTGTTTAGTTTTGTAAGATGAGTTACATGTAAAAGGTTAACATTATGATACATCCTTACACTTGCTAAACAAGTTGCATCATGGAGGGATATAAGATTACTAAGCAATCACTGATTACTTAGTTCCACCATTCATTGCTTAACCTAGTCATTCTTGGAGGCAAGTTACACAATTGCCAATTAAGGAATTTCATCATAGGGTTTTAGAATTATTAAATTAATTCAAATCAATTGAGGGTGTTGTATGATCATGGAGTCAAATGGATCATAAACACATAAAGTCCTTTAATATAAAGAGCATGTTTTTTTAGAGAAATCAAAAGATCAAATGTATCATCAGGAAAATATCACATTTATTGATCTAGATGAGACATTATTAAGTGATGAAATTCATGTTGTAGTTTGTTGTCTCAATTATTGATACCTAAAATATGAGATCTTAGCAAACATTTAAGTTGGAACTGAATAAACATTCTGGGTTTATTCATGAAGTTTTTGACCCATTAAGTAAGGGTATTACTTGTGATGAATGGAAGGTAATACTCAATTAAAGAGAACTTACCGCAATGATTTTTGTAGTATTGCTTAAATGAACATTGCTCACCAAATGACGTTAGATTGCGGGTCAAGTGGGAGAATGTTAGATATTTTATTAAAAAGATAATATTTTTTGTCACTTTATTTATTCAGATTATATCTAGATATATTTTCATTATTTGATCATATAAATGATATACTAGTTAATTATTTTGATCAAATGAATATTCTATATATTATAAAGTTATTCTGAATATTAGCATATTACTTTAAATATTATCAGTTTAATATATTTTGGATAAAATATCTCCCGATTATGTCCCGCAAAGTGATTTGGATAGAGATTTGGTTTAGGGTCACTGGCCTCACCGGTAAAGCTGTTACAAGCCTTGATGTGAGGCTATAAATAGCCTAGGCTATGTCTTAGAGTAGTAAAATTGAAACATTTACTTGCTCCTTAGGGGTTCCCTGACGGGTGACGGCTACTTACAGACCATCACTGTGCCTCATCTTCCCGTTAGAAGAATCCTGAGTTATTTCCTTCTAATCTCTTTTTCCACTTTTTAATTTTTAGGTTGTGAGATATTATACGCAAAATTACTATGACTGGAGGTGTCTCATCAAGTCTTCCGTTACTGCTCTTTCTTGTGGTATTTATATATTATATTTAGAATCTTCAGATTAATCCAACAGTAATGCTATGTGATTTTGTATTGATGACTTTGTATGTATGTTTTAACTAGAGAGTAAAACAGAATAAAACATGCTCCCGCACTAGTTCAGAGTATATCTTCAATTTGTAAAATCTAATTCTAGAGAGGTAAAATGAATTAGATGTGAACAAATAAATTAATTTGTGATTCTAGTAGAAAATTAGTAAGTTGTGGGCTCTCAAATTAAATCAACTTAAATAAGGACGATGACAAATATTATATTGTACATTATGTTATTTTTTTTATGTTCCTTCTAACTTATTGTTTTTGGTCATATATATTCTTTTTATAATTTTGAAATAGACTCCGTTTGATTTTGTTCTGTTGTAGTTCCTAGTTTGTCAACTTAGGATGAATGATTCAAAGTGAAAAAATGCCTCCATTGGAGTTGATAATTTTTGTTGCTAAAATTTGGATTCTATATATTATGAAGTTGTGGTGAATTTGTGATATGCTGTTATGGATTGAAAGTTATGCCTATATTCGTTGATTGAATTAGGAGGTCATATGATAAGGTGAAAATGCTGATGTGGGGCCCAGGTGGTTAATTTATCCCTTGATTTACATTTTTTTAAAGGTTGTTTTATAAATAAATGAGATTGACCAGATAGCTAAGTGGGCTCATAGGTTAGACACTAATTGGTTCTTCTTTCATCAACCACCACCTTAATGAAGGAACGTAATTGTCTTCTTAATTCTTGTAGTTGGTGAAGCAATGATATCCAGTATTTTATTTAAAATAAATAAATAAACGAGGTTGATATATGTGCAGATTTTATCACTTAATGATCTTGAAAGTAAATTTTGTGATGGCATTATGGAAATTATGTTGTGTTTGAATTTGAAATAAGTAACTATTGGTTAAGTATGTGAGTGGTTGATGAACCACTTGTGAATTCCTTTTGCTTTGATTTGTAGAATTTTGTAAATTATTCCTCAAATATATTTTTATTCTCTTCCTTATACTCATTTTTTTTTAATCTTTTTTTCCTCTTTCACCTCTCTTTTGTGTCTTTCTATCTTTCAAACATCAGTTTTCTTATCTTTCATGCACGGGTGTTATTTATATATGTAATGCATTGTTATTTTTCGTGGACTAATATGCACTCCCTCCAATCACATATTTATCTAATTTGATTAAATTAAAAAAATCGGTTAAGTTAATTAATATGATATATATTTTCTAAAACATCCTAATAATCTTCCTTAATTATCTCATTCCCTTTCCTCATTGTTTATTATTGAGGGAACATTCTAAATATACTTGAAATTCCTCCATTTTTTGAAATTTGATTTGGGCCAAGGATCGAAGATTTATTGGGTTATCAAATAATACATAGTGCGATACAGTCAAAACAGAGATAAATCAGGACAAGATTGACAGATATAAAAATTATATTTTATATTTTGAACCAAAGTCAACTTCTCATATATCTTATATTAAGGACGATAACTAAGTATTATTTATTTATTGTTCTTTTTTTTGTATAATTATTGTTCATTTCTTTACCTTTTTATTCATTTTAAGTTTACATATTTATTATTGAATTTTAATAAATTATAGTTAGTTATTTGTTATTTATTTATTTATATATTTATTTTGCTCAATTTCTTTTGATTAGTTGTATATATGTATAAAACTATTGATTGATTCTAGCTATAAAACCTATTGATGGATTGAATTTAATTTCGTGTTTGTTTATCTAATTAAACGATTATTTATTTTGCACTAAATAACTGAAAGAATGGGGTAATTTCTTTATTTTTTCTCATTCTTTAACACACTTTTATTTTTTTAATATATTTATAATTTAAATTTTATATTTGATGGAGGCGTGCTATATTATAAATTTTTTAAAATTTGTTTTATGTGTTGATTGTCCTCTTAATATATGACATTTTTACAACGCAATTATTTATCGATTATTTATTAAAATTGTTAGAACAATTATATGTTATAATTTTTTTTATGCTACCTCCGGTTATTCATATAAGACATATTTAGGAATTGATCTTAATTCTAATTATAAGACATATATTTTATATTCGTCACTCATTTTTTTTTTAATTTACCTCTATTGATGCTCCCTCAACAATAATTAAAGAGGAGAGGAAAAGAGGGAATAAAAGAAGACGACTGGAGTATTTTAAAAAATACATATCATATTAACTATCTAAAATAAAGATAAATATATATTATATTAAAGATTGGAGAAGTAAAGAAAAAGACACAACAATAAAAAGATAGGTTAAGGGTAAAGTTTTTTTTAAAATAAAAATAAAAAAGACTATCAGAGTCATTCATTTAAAATATTTAATTCTATTACATTTAATGATTCATTTGTAATTATTCCTAACGAGGAAACTTATTTTCCCCCCTTCGTGTTTAGTTTATTAATTTATTTATTCTCCAGCTATCTTTTACCTTTATTTGCTCATAAATTCAAAGTTTTATTATTTAATCAATTCATTCGTTCATTCATTTAGTTATTTGCTTCATAATTTTTTGGTTAACTCTTATTAGATACTCCTCTGATCCTTAATATAAGACATTTTTATTTAATTTGATTCGATTAAGGAAGTTGGTTAAATTAATTAATATGACATGTATTTTTTAAAATACTCTATTATCTTCCTTAATTCCCTCTCCTCCTCCTTGATTAAGTTGGTTAAGTTTACTTA
Source organism: Albizia julibrissin (assembly GCA_037074505.1). Taxonomy (NCBI): domain Eukaryota; kingdom Viridiplantae; phylum Streptophyta; class Magnoliopsida; order Fabales; family Fabaceae; genus Albizia; species Albizia julibrissin. The sequence continues at coordinate 18,238,480 of CM073484.1, read as the reverse complement.
ATATATATTTCTTTATTTTGTACTGTATATTTATGACTTATTTGGCTTATTATATCTTATAACAGGTTTATTCTTATATGATCAAAATATTTATTTATTTATTTTTATTCATGTTATTTAGTAAACAGTAGGATTAAATTCTCGTTGCTTTCGTACATTTGGCAAGTGTTTAGTTTTTCAGTCAATTTTTTTTTATCTTTAATTGGATAATTATTAATTATTAATGGATTTGATTTGTTAAATAATTCAAAGGTATTATTGTCTTCGACATATTATTATTAGTAGTGTAGTAGCCATTCTTTTATCATTTTCACTTAACATTGGTAGTCCCATCTCTGGATCACTTCCTACAAAGCTCATGCATGTTGCTAGTTGTTTCGTATTCCTTTCCATGTATATTTGATCCTGCTCTTCGATCTTATGTAGGACCATCTTTGTTTTGTATCACCTTCACTGAAAGGGAGTCTCGTTCTTTAGTTAGTCCCCATCCAAACTTCATCATGAAAACTCTATTTTGTTGCTTCATATGATGCATTTTTCATTGATGCTCCAACGATTTCCAAAGGAGGTATCAAATTTTCTTCTCACTATTCAACAGGTAAACAGTTCAGAATCCTCACTCATGATTTTTCTGAATTTTAAAGTTGGATAAAGACAACCTTGGTGCAATTTCATGTTCACATAGTATGTCAAATCATATGCTTGCTCAACCTTATGAATTCACACGTTCTATTCAATAGGTAAACAGTTCAGAATTCTCACTCATGATTTTTCTGAATTTAAAAGTTGGATAAGGACAATCTTAGTGCAATTGTATAATGAAAGTCATGTTTGTAACACCCCAAATTTTAAGATAAGAGAATTGAGAATAAACCTGACTCAAGAGAACTGCTAGACCCTGGTTAGCAAGTGTCCCAGTAAGGCACGATTTCATTCCCTAAAATTCTTTATACCTTGCGGGTATTAAAGAGTATAGGGAGTGACAAAATAAAGCAATTAGAAGTCACATACAATATAATTATATTATAACACAAGGTAGTGTTGCTACCAGTGAATTTCTATGTGATAGTCGTGACTGTATGACGTTTTCCAAGGGGAAAATAACGTAAGGGCAAAATAGTAATTTTACCATAAAACAAGAAATGAGTATTTTGTATTTTTCCCAATGATTTCAGTTAGATGAGAACTAAAAAGGAGGGAAACGACTACTAGGTGAATTAATACTCAAGAAAAGTCAAGAGGTATAAAGCATAAGGCTATGATTAACCACTTGTAAGGTGATATAATGAGATAGTTTGAGAATAATATTTCTCTCTATGTATCACATTATTTTAGTGGATAAAAAAGCATGACAAAAGAAATTAATTATCATACAAAAAAGCTAAAAAAATGAACTAATAAGTGTGAGCATATGACAGCTCCTTAAGATGATTCATTTAAATAATCATTTATCATTTATCTCTTTCTCATTCTTGCGTGAATCAGAATTGAGAAGAGAGATAAATCTTCTTATAGCCAAAACTCTGTCGAAACGGCGTCTTTCTCTCAAAGTGTCTTGTACAAACCTTTTTCTACTCAATCCAAGCTTCATTTCTATGGTTTTGGATTCTTGTTTGGAGGTGGTTGGTGCTGTCTCACAGGCCGGAGTGCTGTTAGAATGCCGAACCGAATTCAGAAACATATAAAGGTAAACGTAAGCTTCCTTCTGAATCTATTGGTTTGTTGTTTGAATGAGTATGGTAGAAGTTGAGTACTATTCACTCTTCATTTAAATATTATTTTAATGGCCTAAACGATGACCAATACTTGCCTAAATAGCTAATCATGTGATTAGAAGTAAAAAGGAGATGCTTAGGCAAGAGAAAACGAGAAACTAACATAACTCTTCTGAGAACTTAATATTGCTGCTAGATGTGTGGTATGACGAAAGAGTTGGAATTTCATAAATTGGATGGTTCAGAAGAGTAAATTGGGTAAGGTTCATGTTGATGATGAAGTGAGAAAAATGCCTAGAGTGTGAAATGACCGAATTACCCTTAAAGCACTAAGTAGAGGTTGTCAAGGGGTATTTTCATCATTTGGGCCTGAATTTGAGCAATCCGAGGTTAAAAATGGATTTTACATGCAAAATTGTGTAGGATTAAACCAAGTCATAATTTTGGAATAAAGCACAATGGACCGGGTTCAAATGGGTATAGACTGAGTTCCTAGGGGTATTTTTGTAATTTTGCAACTTTGAGTCAAGATAACCAACACAATGAGTTTAGAATGAGTTACGAGTAAATAATAACTCATTTATCCTAAATTTTTGATTTTAGGATATATCGATAGTTGAGCTGAAAAAGGAGATGGAACGATTGATAAGCAAGGAAATGACATGTTCCAGGTAGTAACTTTTTCATACATATACTATGTGATGCCTATTATGAATGTTATCCACTGTAACATGAGCTAGTGTCCTAGACATACCAATTTGCTATGTTATGGTGAGGGACCTGACGGGGCACTAAGTAGACTAAGGGGTAAGTAAGTAGTTTGACTTTGGGCAAGTGTAACGTTTCGATCATCTTACATGACATGACATTGCATATCTATTTTTCGCATTTTATATGTTTCAAAAAAATGTTACTACTGAGATTCTCTCAAATCTCACCCTTTCCATAAACATGTAAAGTTTTCGGCAACATGCAGCGGTTCGAAAAGCAAAAATGGTAATTTCTGACAACTGGAGGTTGTGAACTAGTACAAGAGGAGGCATTGGTTATCTGAAGACCTTCTATTTATGTCTAAGGTCTATAGCTATTTTGTATACCCCTATGAGAAATTCTAGATGTAATCAAGCATTATAGTATCAATGTGTCAATGTATATTTATGCTATTGCTATGTGTCCACTAAACTGCGCAATTGATATTCTGAGTAATATCGACAATGAGACGAGGTGCCACAATGTTCGCATGGTATGTCAAATCATATGGTTCCTCAACTTCTCTCGTGAAAATGTAATCTAGTACTTCATTAAGGGAAAGTGGTCTCTCCAAAGGTTATGATTCAGGAAATGAGGCATATAACTTATTTTGCAGCATTTGCGTTCCCATCTAATGACAAGGAAAAAAAGGGTGAAGGTGCAATTTTACCCATAAACATTTTCTGAAAGAGCTACCAGCACTGTAAACATTTTTTGGGTGCAAAAATACCCATGAATTTTAAAAAGTAGACCGATAATGCCAATTCCGTTAACTTTGCTTGACGGTGTTAGTTTTTCGTTAAAAATAGGTGGGGCCCGCATGAACAAAAAACTAACGTCATCCAGCAAAATTAATAGAATTGACATTATCGGTCTATTTTTTAAAGTTCATGGGTAATTTTACACCTAAAAAATGTTTACGGTGCTGATAGCTCTTTTGAGAAATGTTTATGGGTAAAATTTAACCTTCACCCAAAAAAAAATTGCCCATTGCTTTAGTACAAGATGTCTTTGATCATAATTCTGAAGGTTGTGATTTGGTCTTTTATAAATATAAGATGCTCTATAAACATTTTTTTTCCATTGGATTCTTTGGTATTGATGATCAAAATTAAAGAATATTCCTATGGAGAAATCAAGCCATCCCTGATAACAACTTCTTATCTAAATGTTTTAGAGCTTCAATTTTTTGGAGTTTAAATTATGATTTGGTAGCATTTAGAACTAAGTCTCTACTCTTCGTCTATTGTGTTAATTGATGTTTTTTGGAACTTCCTGCTAACTCTTCATATCCGACCAGAATCACATGGTGGGAAATACTCTCTCTGTTATTTGATTTTAACTTTATTGGTGTTAAGACTATTTCCTATAAATGCTTTCATCTTTCTTTTACTTCTTCAGTAGGTTCTCTTATTGTATATAATATGTAAAATATTTCATGCTTAATATCATTTTGTTGTATCAAAAAAAGAGGTAAACAATGTGCATGGTATATGTCGGTAAGGCATTTATTACTAACCTAACCAGCGTCCCTCATCTCTCAAAAGAAAGGTTTTATTTTCTAGCTCCCATACAGCTTTTAATTTTTTTTTATACAACAGACAGCTTTTAATTTAATCAATGATTAACGAATAAATCTCTTTTGAAATGCGATTATAATATAAAGGAACACCCAAGAATTCGATAATAAATGTATAGTTCGGACGGCAAACAGAAATAGTGAAAATATATTGATAATAAGTATTTATTTATATTACAGAAAATCATCATATGATTTGATAAACATAAACAAATCCAAAAGAAATAAATTCTACAACTAAAGATAACCAGCTGTAACTCCCGACTAGGACCGAAAATTCAATCGCCAGTAATTACGGTTTTGCCTTTAGAGCCGCTGTCCTCTACTGGAATATTTTTAAATGTTGAAAAAGGGTGATATTCGAATGAATCTCAGTAGTAACATACAATCAGTCATATAAAATGTAATAAATAAATATGCAATGCACCATGATATGTAAAATGCTAACTCGTGTTGTATGCATACTGTCCAAGGTCAAACGACATGTTTGCAACCCCGGCTTAACTCGTGTCCATGGTCAAACGACATGTTTAGACCCTGGCTTATTCACGTGTTGTGCCACAGGCACTGTCATGTTACAGAAAATGGCATACACAACATATAAATAATCACATAGTATATGAGAGAAAGAGTTACTACCTGGGTCCTTTTTCGGTCCAACTGTTTATCCAAAACTTTTTCTCTGGTTCGGGCTATTACAAATCCTATAAATTAAAATTAACAAGTAATTGGTTATTACTTGTATTACTATTGACTTTAATCATATTCTGCTGGTTATCTCAGTTTCAGTGGCTTATGCACTATATAATTTTGCATAATGCAATTTTTCTATTTTTCAGAAAATTGGCAGATTTTTCAATCAACTTTGAAAAATCATAACTAATTCTAGAAAACTTCAAATTGACTGGGTCTAAATCCTAAATAAATATCTTGAAGTCTTTTTTCATGAAAAAATATCAAAATATGATCAACTTCACTATATTACTCCCAGAATTTCCCAAAATACCTCTATTACAGATTACTCTCCAGAAACAGAGCACAACTTTGAAAATATATATCTCCTAATGTACTTGTCCAAAAATTATGTTCTACCCTTCAAATTAAATCTCTGAATGTCTACTATAAATCTGTAAAGTTTCATAATTTTTGGTCAAGGTTTGATTTTCCAAAATTTTGACACAACCAATCTGTTTTCTGGAAACACAATTTGAGAGCAACCAATTTGAAAAATTCATATCTCTTAGTATACTAATCCAATTAACAAAAAATATATATAAAATTAAATTTTAGAATATATAATTTAATTCTGAAAATTTTCATGGCCATTGAGGAAAATTACATAATTCAAAAACACCACGAAACAAACTACTAGAATCTGAACTTCCAAGAGTGTACCTGTTTCTAAACCCAGTTTTTGAAAATCATAACTTCCACCACAGAAATCCAAATAATGCATTCTACCACTTATTTTAAAGCTTGTTATGTGTAATATTTTCATGTAAAATATTTTAATTATTGGATAAGATTAACATGATCAAAACACAACACGAATGTGATTGACTTCTAAAAACGTCAGTTTTGACATCTGTCTTCAAAATTCAATAACTTATTCATTTTGATTACAAATTGGGCTCTTCTTGATTCTATTTCATAATAAACATCCTAAAATCATTGGTTTTGGTGACAACAACTTTCCGACGAACTCTCTTAATTACAGCAGCCATGAATCCTCATAAACAGGCCAAACCAACGAAATAACAATGCGAAGAGATAGAGAAGACTCACTTGTACCACAATATGGAGTTGCATATGAGGTTTGGAGCTTCGTTGTTCCACTTCGCCGATTGTTCTCTTCCTTCGGTCACTCACGTCTCACTCTCTTCCTCTATTTTTCTGTCTTATTTTTTTTTTCTGTTTCTTCTGTTTTCTCTAGCAGCTTGTTCGAATGATGAGATGAAAATGAAGTGAATGGAGAGATGATTAAGTATTTTAAAATAAATGGCAAATGTGTGTGTACGTAGGATATTAGTTTGTGTAAAGGAGGGTGCATGTGTGAGTGTGTGTATGGACCATGTGTTTGTTAATGATGGAAATGAGTCATAATGCATGGGTGGGGGCTGTACTTGTGTGCGCTGTCAAATGAAGATTGAAAAATGAAGAATAGGTAGGTGTGAACATATATGGTTTTGCTTCTAAAGGTGATATGCATGGAGAGGTGAGTGTATGTGTGATTGTATATATGGGACGTGTGTTTGCTAATGATGGGAGGGAATTGTAATGCAAGGTGGAGCTTTATGTGTGCTGTCAAGTGTGGGTGTGTGTGTTTTTATACACATATATGTATATTTTTATCATATTAATTACACACATTAAGCCTTAATTTTTCCCTTTGTCAAATTTAAGATTCCTTAAATTTTGTAAGTTCTATAATTTAGCTTACTATCTAATTTCTATAAATTAATACTTACATTAAATTTTTGAGATGTTACATATTATCCATTTATTTTATTCGTTTGGGTCTATTTATTTATCAATGTTCATGTTTATTATATTTTTTATTGTTAATAATTAATTAATTGTTATTATTTATTATCATTTAATTGATAATTATTCCAATTTTTACAATTAGTTTATTTAATTCAAAGTTACAAACTCTAACTTTTTTATCACACATTAGTTTTCATTTTTTCAACTGTATAATTATTAATGGATTTGATTTATTAAATAATTTATAAATCATAATTATTATTGTCTTCAATATACCCTTATATTTAATTCAAAGTTATAAACTCTAAGTATTTTATACAATATTAGCTTTTCTTGTCTTATAATATACTATATTGATTCTTAATATAAGACCTACTTAACTAATTTGAGTAGATTAAGAAAATTAATTAAATTAGTTATTATCTCTTCTCTTTAATATAAAAATATCATTTATAGTGTAAATTGCTAGTATTTGTTAAATACACACACACACGAGGACAAGAGCAAAACTCTACACACTAAGATGAAACTACAATTAAAAAATAGGAGCGAATACAACATCAATCAATCTTAGCCTAAGTAAGCAAACATTTGATCTGTGAAAACACCCTTTCTTACAAATGACAGTTAACCATAATGAGTTGACAAAACCTGAGTAATAAATAATGAGCGGAAAGCATTTCTTTTGATAAAACACACCGGTTTCGAGGTACAAAACCCGCCCACAAACTCACTACAGAAAATCCATCACTTTAGGCATAAATAATAAATAGTAGAAAACATAGCCTACGAGTTTTATAACATTGAACCCCATAACAAAGGGTTTACACAAAATAATTTTCAACACAAGATAGGATTGTGGATCCACAAAAATATTAAAGTATGTAAAATAAGGCCTCAAACCCAACAATGATTAAACATTTATCCAAAGCAATAAATATAGTATTTCAAAAGCATGAGGGCCCTAAAATAGTAATATAGAAATCGATATAACGCCAATACTAAAAGAAGCCTACAAAGCTCATGACACCTATGCGTCTAGCTGCTTCCCTTGGCCTCTAGCATAATTAGAGGCCTTGCTTGGAAAAATATTTACAACAACAGGGTAAGATGTAAAATCCTAGTAACCAAAATCAATTTACAAAATATACAAGAAATGATTGCAAGTCAAAGAAGCAAGTTTAACTCTCAATAATTAAATATTATATAATACTTTCAACGATGAGAATCATCCTTACTCATCCATCCTACTCTTCCTTATATCTTATGGACGTAGTACAACCTATCAGTGTTGGTATACTCAGCCAAGGGTTAGCTAGTCATTTCAAGAATATTGCCCCTCCCATGCTACCACCAATATACCATAACAGAGAGGTGTCTGCCTAAAATACTCAACTCAAAATCCGGGCCAAGAATGAGGGAGCTAATGGACACAATTTTACTATATATCTTCCACACAACCCAACGTATCCCATAACAGAAAAAAATATATCAATATAGTTTTCAAAAATATTTTACAAGATTATCATTTCATATACAACATTCCATCACAAAAATATCATAACTATCACAACAGAATCTCCACTCATATGTACAAGTTTGAAAATACACTGCTTCATTGAACTAAGTTCATTTTCAAACAAATACAAAATTTTTCAAAACACATACAAGTAATATAGATGAAAGTAAGGGTTAGAAAATATCTTACAGCCCAAAGTGTGCATATAGAATAAATTAACCCTAATTATCTCAACCCCAAGCTTAACCTCAACTTGAGGAGCAAAGTACAAGCAATTTCTGGTCACAAGAAAACTCTACATTATCAATATAGATATCAATCAACTACAAGCAACAATAGAATAAATAAGTTATACAATTCAATTCCCAAAAACCTAATTTTTTCTACAACGATTATCCCCAACATCCTAATTTCCTTAACAATCTTTAACTTCAACAATCTAAGGCATAAATCACTTCTCGTGAGCCCAAATCACTCATTAAAATCCTTAAATAACCTCTACACCATCCTCTTATATCAATCACTCAATTTCATAAGAAAAAGTTTCACCCCAACACACCCATAGTCATAAAATCATCATATCAACATTCTAGACCGATTAAATCTCTTTTCTAACTTATATGAGTATAACACAATTATTAAACAACTCTTTAAACCTCCACATAATTAAAATCATATCAAACCCTAACTCAAATATCAAATCCTAACTTATAATTTCATATAGCTCAAAATCAAATAAAATTAAACCAATTAAAATCTCAATAATACTCCTTCTGATTCAAAATATAAGAGCAAAACTTGTGAGGGGGAGTGATTTTTTATATAAAAGTCACTTTGCTTTTGTCTCATCATTTATTTTTTTTTTCAATTTTACCCCTAATTAATTATACGCCTCTCTCATCTATTTTTTCCACTCATTCTCTCTCATCTCTATTACCACTCATTCTCTCTTCCACTCACCCTCTCCATAAATAGGGACGTTTTAGGAAATTAAGTTTATATTTTTTTACATATTTATTATCTTTAATTAATTTTAACTAACTTTTTGAATTGCATAATTTAGTTATTTGGCTCTTATATTTTAAACTGGAGGTAGTATCTCCAATAACCCAAATAAATTGTTTAACCCAAATATAATCAGTAAAAATGTTTTATAAAAATAACTTATGATATGTTTTTAAAATAAATTAATTTTAAAATTATAAAAACAACCTAATAATAATAAATATAAACTGATTAAAATTAAATATTAGCATTCCTCTACCTATCTATAGTTTTTTATTGTCAAAATTAAAAACTTTCACAAAACCCTAACATCAAAATTTTCACTAATCAGTACAATATCACCCTCATTAGAAAGAGGAAAATATGTGGAATAAGGAAATTTGATGAAAAGAAATGGGAAAATTGTTCAAAAATACCACATTGGAAACTTATTTGCCAAGTGGGTCCTTCGTGTGCAAACAATCTTCCAGTGTGCAAAAGATTTTCCTTGTGTTCAAAAAATCTTTCTTGTGTTCAATATATATTCTCTATGTATGTGCGAACAATCTTTCTTTATGTGCAAAAAATCTTCCTTATGTCCCATTTAGCAAATAAATTTCTAATGAGGTCTTTATGAGCAATTCTCCTAAATGAATTTAGTTACTTAAGTGCTTGTTTGGATTAACAGTGGAGAAGTATTTTTTTTTTCAATCTGACTTTTGCAGAAGTCAGATTGTAAATGTAATTTTTGCTTGGATTGGTGGTGGCAGCAGTGACTTTTTTTTAACCTTGAACATGTTTGGATTAGCGTTTGAAAAGCCCATTTAGATAGAAAATGATTGAAAATGGCATGAACCTTATTGAATACTATATATATATATATATATATATATATATATATATTGTTTCTATATATTGTTATAATTGATGGGAAAAAATGTAAAAAAAATTATAAAATAAAAAAAGTTCAATTATTATTGAAAAAGAAGAAAAATACACTAAAGTATTTAATTAAAAAAAGGATAAATATATATATTTCAATCAGAATGCCATACATGAAGTAGATCATAATTGGATCATTTACCCCTAACAAGTTCGTCTTTGATCGTGTCACAACATGATTCATGTGTGTTGAAGATAATCTACGGATAATTGATGTGGATGCTACATCAACTGTATCATTATTACCTTCAGCACGTACATTTCCTCTTTCAGCTTGTTGAAAATCCACATATGTTTGGGAATTTCTGCAAATAAGATTATGTATAGCCATTGTTGCACAATCCATGTGGACTTGTGTTTTAAAACTATATGACTTCATTTCCCCCAAGAGTTTAAATATATTCTTCCTTACTCTAAACGTCCTTTCGATAGTGATCCTCAAGCTTGAATGATAATAATTAAACATCTTGTTTGGATTTGTCAATCCCTGTTGTCACTTGAAGTCTGGAATGTGATAACGCTCACGTCTATATGGACTAAGATATCCGATTGGTGTTGGGTAGCTAACATCGACCAAATAATATTTTTTTGATAAATACACAATTTTGTTTAACACTGTAAAATTATAGTGAATGTTACCAAAAAAACAAACACACAATGTAGGTGCAGGTGTTGAAGAGATACCTTGAGGTGGATGGGGGAGAAATTTATAGATGGAGTAAAGATAGAAATTTGGAAGACACGAGCATCATGTGCAGTTCCCTCCTACCCTGCCAACACAAAAGTGAAGCACATGTTCCAATCACATACGGCCATGATATCCTATGTTGGATATCCCTTTTTGCCGATATATTTCTCTTGCTCAGAGTCGTTGACTACACACCTGATATGAGTTCTATCAATTGCTATATGGGTAATATCGCTGATCGTTGAAGATTTTTGGGTGACAATTATAGAACTCGGGATCAAGAAATTTGATCATTTATGCTGATAGGTTCACACAAGCATCTAAAACCATGTGGAAGATCCTGCTGACAGTTTCTCCATAATGATGAAATCGTTCTTGTATGATTCTATTTCCTTATGCATGTCCAACTGTATATAGGAACATGGTAACCATTTGTTCTATTCCAATGTACCTAGTCCTCCGTAATCCATGTTCTACCAATTTAGAGCATAAGAGATAAAAGATATCTTTTCCACTCAAAAATTCTCAGGGCAAACTCTATCATGGCTTTTCAGTACCTCTTGCACCCACTTTGCACCTATTTGCGTACTAGTTTTGTGTGATTCTTTGCAAACATAAGGCCCGACATATTGAGACATTAAGGCACCCACCCGTTCATACTCTGTGATCTCTTAATCTATAAGGAATATGAGTTGGGACTTTCTATTTGCACGAGACGATCCTACTTCCTCCGTTCGCTCCGAAATATCCTTACCACTCGAACTTGCAATGGATGATGTAACCTGTGTGATTGCCAGGATTGTATGAAATCAAATACAATTATAACACTGTGCAAGCAAATTAACATCATATAGCAGAGGTTAGTAATATTCATAACTGACATAAAATAAAGTTTCGTCATCTAACATAAGTAAATACTATCAACACGAGCATATGGATTAGTGGTCTCTTTTTAATTATACATAACCAAATTATAAAAAGTGAAATAAATAAGAGTTCAGTGAGTCGGGGGTTTCTGAAGATCAGGGCTGTTGTAAGCATGTTCACACAACCATTCTAGCAAGGTCTCTTTATCTTCTTTCAGCCCAACATACATGTCGCAAGTAATATAGTGTATCATCATATTACAACATCAACAGCGAAAGTCCCTGTCATTAGCAACTTCTGGAATGGTCAGTAATTCTTTTACAACGTTGCTCACTTGTAGATCATTCGTTACGATCTTTTTTAAGGCATATGCTCTATCCTTAGATGCGTTAATAATCCTACTAACTGTATCTGCTATTACTTTCGAGGTTGCAGTTTTTTTCTTTTTTTGACTTTCCCGACCCTTCATCCCTCTTTCTCTTCCCACTGCTTACCAAACCACTAGGTGCACTAGGTGGAGTGTTTGTTGTTAAGGTAATTCCTTCCAAATCAGTTATCACTCCCACACTAGCTCCAGTACTAGGAGGTACAAGATCTTCCTCACTATCTCTTAAACCTTCTTCTAGGTCCATTATGGGTCAGTAGACTTCGTCGTCATCATCACCTAGTGCCATCTTCTGTGTAGAAGACGGTGTGAACATTTTTTCTTCCGATGCCATTACATCCTTAAATAAGATGTCTAATTCTTTCGTGAACATGAGTCCTTTGTATCTATACTTTGTGTACTCCAAATTCTCTTGAATGCATACAAGTTGCAAAAAGTAACGACTTATCAAAAATAATAATAATAATGATGATGATGATGATATCATATATAATAATAATAAAAATAATAACAATTTTTACCTTTATTTTCCTCTCCCACCACTCATCTTTTGCAATCATTATATTCTTTACAGAGTCATACGATATACCAGTCTCTTTTGAGAACAACTTTACCCACGCCTTCCATTCTTTCTTCAAGCTATCTCATCGATTTTTTTGTTGTTTCTTGTCATACGACTTTCCTATTTTTTCATTAAATGCGGACAATATGTTCTTCTACCCATCCTTCATGAATGTAGATCCTAGATGTTCTTTCTTGTACACTTGCTCAATGCACAGGTTAATGAAAATCATAGTGGTACTTACATCCCACGATGCTTTAGCTTTTTCCTTGTTCATATTTCTATGCCAACAATTTACTAATAAACAAAAACAAATAGCCCATGTGAAAATTATAATAAAATTTAGAATGATACATAACACTTATAGCCATCATAAGTAGGATAAAAATTCATTATAACACAATTTTTTCCATGTTATCCATTTATGCCTAACTGATATGAGAAAAATGAATTAACTAGAAGGGATCAATAAAGCCTCACCCTTTATGCTCAAGTTAAGAGGACTTCCAATGTGAAGGACTGGGTTTTGATTATTGATATAGGCACCAACTCTAATATGACAAGTTAAATAATTCAAATAATGCAATTAGGTATAGGAAGACAAGAGACCAGCTAAAATACAACGATTGCAGGCCAATGGAGATAATTAGCACGTTTACTTATTCAAGAGGAAATAACAAATAGATTGATTCAAATTAATATCAAACATATTCACACATAAGATCCTAAAGACACAACATTTCCAACCATTAAGACCCTCATACTATCTCATATATATTTTCTGAAGGTTCCTCACCAACTGATCTCCACCCCCAACCAAAAAGAAAGAACAGAAAAGAAAAGAAAAATGAAGAATGACTGACATTATATAGCCAGATAGCTTGCTTTATATATACATATTAGAAGATAAATAGCTCGCTTTACTTAACAAAAAGCAAAGCTTAAAGAGACCCAGCGTTATATATAAGAAACAGAAATCAACAGCGATCAGAGCAAGGGAAGCAAGCCACAATGATGTTGACAACACAAGAGTTATATATAATAAACACAAATCAATAGCCCTAATGTCTAAGAAACAAGCCGGTAGATCCTCTATACCCGAAGCAACTTTATGCAAGCTTGGAGATTTCAAGCACAACAAAGAACAGAGCAGAGCAGAGGATACCACAAAGAAGGAGCTCTGGCGACCACACCAGCTTCGGCCACCATACCAGATCTACCAACGACTGATGACTACACCAACCAACAGATCCAACCAACCAACTGCAAGGACAGGTTATTGGACCAACAATGGAGGCTTTGCTGCTCAAGGGACACACAACGTCGACCTCTCAAGGGGGACCCGCCAACCTCCACCGCCTTCTTCCTACCTCCGACAAAGCTGAGACCTAACACCATTCACGCCGTCCTTGCATGCAATGATGAACAAGGGACGACTAGAGAGAACAACGACGCTCTCAAGTTTGGACCAACCCGCCGACAGCGACCTTGACTTGGCACCTCCAACGACCCCTTCCACTCAACGCTGGTAACCTATGTTGAAGATCCAACGATGAGGACAAAAGAACACTCTCTGGCTTTGACCATTCACGGTTTCACGAGGAAGGGAGGAGCTAAGAGGAAGGAGAGTATTGAGAGAGGTTAGAATTAAATGCGCTTCAACGCTCAGCTACTTCTCCCGACGCCAGAAGCTACTTCAATGAGCTTCTATAAAAAGTAGCGTTTTTTTAAGCCCAGTGAATGCTACCGTGTTCCTAAACATGTCCTACATATGCCAAATGAGCTTTTGCCCATTTGGGGTGCTCCAACTGGGCTTTTCTGCCTATTGGTAGCGTTCCCAAACAGACTAACACCCACCTCATCTCTATAAGAAAGTCCCTCATACCTATGGAAGGATCTTTTCAAATACACACATGCACACAATGAGTCCCTATCACAGTGATTATAATGTTTAGGAAAAATCCCTAAAAAGAATTTTAAAAATGGTAAAGGACAAAAAGGTGTTCCAAATATTCATAATACTAGAGATGTGTGAGGGTCAGATTTGTCATGTTCAAAATTAAATAGAAATGACATAAATATCCCTTCGAGTTTAAAAAACGTGCTCTCATTTTTTATAGGGGTTTAACAAGTTCAAATAAGGTTTTAACAAATTCTGATAAGATTTTCACAAATTCCAATTTAAAAATCACAACTTACTACAATGACAATGTATTGATTCTTACTTTTTATACGGGTTTCACAAGTTTAGATAATGTTTTAACAAGTTCTGATAAAATTTTATTAGAAGTGGAAATTAATACCTTACAATGTAGCAAGTGGTGATTTTTGAATTGAAATTTATAAAAATCTTATCATAATTTATTAAAACCTTATATGAATGTGTGAAACCCTTCTCAGAAGTGGGAATCAATACCTTGTCATTATAGCAAATGATGATTTTTGAATTGGAACTTGTTAAAATCTTAGGAGCATATTTTTTAAACCCAAAAGGACATTTATGTTATTTCTATTTAACTTTAAAAACGGCAAATCAGGCCCTCACACCTCTCTGATATTATAAATATTCAGAACACCTTTTTATCTTTTAACATATTTAAAGTCCCTTTTCAGAAATTTCTCCTTATTTATTGAAGCTATTCACAATTCTACTTTTTACATTTCAACCATCCCACGCATTGTACAAAAGCTTGATTCCTGTACTAAAGTCCCCTTCCATAAATCAGAAGAAAATCAAGAAATAAACAATAAATAATACTATACGCTCAATAATAAAGATGTAACAATGACTAATATAACTTATATGCTTAAGGAAGTATTACCTCATGTTGCTAACATAACAGCTGGTTAGGAGGTTAGATTTGATCATAAATATGAGATATCAATCCACTATCTCCCATATTTATCATTTTTATCTAAATTATTCCTAATGATTGCACACATTAAGGGATAATTTTAATGTAAATGATTTGAATATTTTTATCACCACCTCATGGAGGGAGTGGAGGCTGGCACATTCAAACACCAGATCTTTCAGATACCTGACAGATCAGAGGAGGAAGACCCCATCTACTAGAGTTTATCCGCATAGATGTAGACGGCTCACTAGATAACTGGAAACATGAAGCTTGCTGGGAGATAGTTAGCGATAGCTCTGGTGACTGGATTGGTGGATTTCAACAAAAACTTGGTTTCTGTTCATCCACTGCAGCTGAGATGCAAGCCATTAAAGTGGGATTGATCACCTGTAAAAGGCTTGGTTTCAAGAAGATCAAGATGTACTCCGACTCAATGGAGCTAACAGATCTTGGGAGTTTTCACATTATGAAGATCAGACCACTGATTTTTTTCTAATTGGGACTTTGAATTATTCCATGCTCACATGAAAGTATTGAAATGTGTTGATTGTTTTGGCCAAAATGGCTTAGGAGACGAACAATGAGTTAAGCTTATTGTATATGCCACTAGCTTCTTGTTCAAATTGTAACATCCTAAATTTTATTTTAGGATTTAATTACAATTAAAAAATAATTATTTATGAAAAGTGGTTTTATCATATAATTACTGGATAATAAGATTTTATTTAAAATATGATTTATGATAGTAAACGAAATTAGTGGATTAAAAATGGAGAAATGATAATAATAGTTTTTTATTATAGTTATTTTAATGTTGTTATAAAAGAAAATACATAACATATTTAAGAAAGTGGAAATCAAGAAAAGGAATACAAAATTAAAAAAAAAATCAGAGAAATAAAAAAACATATAATGCATTATATAACTAAAGGGGCACATAGACCTTTTAGTGAGAACACGTGGTGGGTATTATAAATACCTCTATTTAAACCCATCTTTCACTCGTCTTATCAGCTACAGTACAGGAGGGAGGAGCGTCTAATACGTCTACCGGCACTGTTGTTCATTGTTCAATTTAGGGCTCAATCTTATAAGATCATTTATAGTTGATGACTTATGGTGGGTATGATTTGTAGGCGAATGTTACATTTGCTTAATGAATAAGAGTGTGCTTAAAATAGTGATAGAAAAGTGATTTTTTTACACTGATTTTTGAGTAAAAATTAGATTATGTGATATGATTTATGTTTGGATTGACGGCTGTATAAATGACTTTTTTGGAACTGAAACTTGTTTGGATTTACAGTAGTATAAGTGGCTTTTGTGATAATGATAAGAGAAAAATTAAATTAAAAATTATAAAAAAATTAAGAAAGTGAAGTTGGGAAATTTGACTTTTTTTTTTTTTTTGCCGAAAGGATAATTCCATTATCATAAACCGATTACAAACAGTAGACAGACCCTGAAATTCAAATACTAAAACAAAAGCTAGCAGGCAACAAGAACCACCAAGACAAATAAAGACTACGACAACCTTTGCCTAAACCTTACGGATTGAAGATGGGAAGGCTAACTTTCATTCCACCATGATCAAAGGAAAGAAGCAATAGTGGGTGGTTGTCCAAGGACGTGCTCTCCCGAGCCCACCCACTTTGATGCCAATGCTGCGAAACTAAATGCAGCTCCCAAATCCCTTCTACATTAGAAGGGCAAAGAAACACATGGAACTTGAGAACAAATTCCATAGAACCAGTAATCATGGTAGAATAAAGCCAGCATCCATCACAGACAAAATTAATCCTCAGAGAAAGGCAATAACAAAACCAAATAGACACCCACAATAGACACAGACAACACACAAAGCGTAACTCTAACAAACGAAAGGGGTGACCAACACTCTAAATGCAAAACCAAAGGCCCCTCCACCCTGGTAGCACAAAAAATACATAATTTGATTAAATAATATTATATAATTAATTGAATCACATGTCTTATACAATATGGTCTCTAGTTGAGTCACAAATATGATTCATTTGCCTTAATAAAACAGTTGGATAAATAATTTAAAAATAAAAAAAAGAAAAAAAAATATCTAAACCAAAATCGCAGACCCAATACATAGAGTGGATAGATGGTGGTCATATTCACTAGTTTTGGCATTTGCTTCATCTCTCCTTTTTCATTTTTATATCGTTTCGAATCCCAGGAAGCCACAAGGAAGCTCGCCACCATCTTCTTTATCATTGCTTAAAAATCACTTATGGTCCCTGTGATATGTGATTTTTTATTTATTTATGTCTTGTGCGATTGGTTTTAGATTTGATTCATATTTTCAATCAAATATCCAAATCTGTGATTTTGGCCTCCTCACCTTCGTTGTCCTCCGTCGGAAAATTGGCCTTCGCTTACCTACATGATCATTGCCAAACACTTCAATGCCAAGCAAGCTCAAACGGTCTTGCATGCACAGATCAGCCACCCCTCAGTCAAAACCTTCCGAAACCGCACCACAACACACCGTCGGACTTCAACACGGACGCCTACTCTGACGGAGATAGAGAAGAAAAGAACACCAACATCGGACGAAAGCCCAGAAGACGCCGCTCAAAACCACGCCTAAAACCACACTTGACTGCCAAAACCAGCTGCAGTCGCCGCTGCGAGATAGAGCATCTATAGAGGATATGGCACTCTGTTCTTGGACGAGAAGAGAAGACAGTGAGGGAGGAGGGAGAGAGAAAAAGTGAGTAATATAATGGTCAATTGGGCCTATTGCAGAAGCTAAAAGCTCCGCTTAAATGCAATCGTGCGAATGAGGAAAAATTCCAATTTATCGATCATTCAACCAAACATTCCCAACAATTTGACCGTAAGCAGGCAATCTTGCACGATTGGGCCTTCAATCGTGCGATTCATCCAGGCAATCGCTCAACAAAACAGAGAAATTCTTATTTATTTAAATATTACTTTTGTTATGATTATGTATAAATATTTTGTATATTATAATTATGGCTGATTTGAACCCAATTAGAACCATTTCTCATTTAAAAAAAAGAGTATTTTCCCACTAGGTGCATCCTACCAAAAACCCAACTCCCTTTAATAAAGATAGATTAAAATAAAACCTTTTAGAAAAGGGAGGAGGGAGAGCCTTAGTATTTTGCCTATTTCTCACAAGCATTGTTCTGAGAACCGGTTCAGACTAGATGATCGGATCGTCTGCCGGTCACTGAGGCGGGC
This sequence comes from Albizia julibrissin, assembly GCA_037074505.1. Lineage (NCBI taxonomy): Eukaryota > Viridiplantae > Streptophyta > Magnoliopsida > Fabales > Fabaceae > Albizia > Albizia julibrissin. Next base: position 18,219,904 of record CM073484.1, on the reverse strand, counting down.
TAAATATATGTGTTGAACCATTTTTCTAAAGGAGCCGTTTTGGGCTGTCGTTTATCCGTTTTTGGGCCGTTAACTGTTGTTAGGCCAAAAACCGGACCCATTTTTCAAAAACCGTTCAGTCCAATAAAAATGCAAAAAAGAAAAAAATTTGCTACAATTTTTTTTAATTTGATGCTGCAAAAAAAAAATTAAAAAGTGGCATATAAATTTGGTTTGTTGCAAACTATTTTATAAAGATGCTTTTGAAGAAAAAGAAAATGAAGTTCATCCTCAAGTTAATGATGAAATTGATGGCACTGGAATTAGAGTTGAAGGTTTTGATTTTGGGTCATTTCCTCAAAAAAATGATGGCATTTACCACTTTAATTCTATTTATAAGTCCATTTTAACTAAATCTCACATACTAAGGAGAGGTAGTTAACTCAATGATTATGGGGTAAATTTACAATTATGACCTCATTTATGAATGTGTACTTTTCAACTCTTTCTTCTCTATCTATCTTTAAATTATTTCTTCATTTGTACAATAAATAGAGGGTAAAATTGTCACAATCTCATTTATTACACTGAAACTGAACTTATAAATAAGATCAAGTTTTTTGGTCAAAAAATATTATTAAATAGGATCAGAATGGTATGATCCAAATATGCCTTTCAAGAAACTCATGTTTGAATCAATCAAGAACCATCAATATTTGACAAGTCATGAAATCATTATTATTAGTGTATTTTGTTAGGTTGATGATTGACTTAATATTTTTTCTTAAGGGTCTGTTTGGCAGGAGGCAAATGGAGGGGAAGAGAGTGGAGGAAAAATTTTTATGAGTTAGATTTTAAAAAATTGGAGAAGTGGGGTTATAAAATTTTAATAAAGATAAGATGTAAAATAAAAAAGTAAGAAAAATTAACTAAGAACTTATATTCTCATTTCTTCAATTTTTTTAAATTCAAGTCAAAAATTTTCCCTCCCCTCCCTTTAAGAAAAAATCTCTCGTACCAAACAACCCCTAAATAGTATTTTGTAACTTTATTAATTTCCTATGAAATTAGACTAAAGACTATATATATATATATATATATATATATATATATATATATATTACGCCACCAGTCCGACTGAACGGTTCGACCGTTCTAATTGTTTAAACCATGACCCGCTGACCTTTCCGGCTCGACGTCCGGACTAGCTTTTAAAACATTGCTCACAAGTCAGTCAAGCATTGTTTTTTTAAAAAAAAAAAAGAGATAATGACCCATTATGCACTTCCCCAGTGGGGAAGTTGTCTCTTGTCGCACTTTTCAAATTCAACGACTAAAACCAAGAATATCAAATCTCCGGAAGTCATCATTCTATGATTTATTAACGCTCGAGAGATGCGAACATTCCAAAATGAAAGTATAATCAAGATTCACAAAAACAATTCAAGGGAAACTTGGAAAAATGTTATTGATGAAACATATATGCAGCATTTTGTACGTTAAAAATGCTATGGAGGTTCCACAACAATGTTCTTCATATATTCTGTTCTGCTTCTCAGCCTGAGAGACCTTGAATCTATAGATTCTATATATGCATTTCTCCACATTTTTTTTTGTTGGGAAAAAAAGGAAACAAACATGACAGTTCACTACCAACATGTCAAAGTGTCAATCAACGTCTCCACAAAATAAACGCAAACATGAAAATGACGGTCAAAATCATGCCTGCATATTTGATTGATCGGTCAACACGATGCCGTCTCTCAATGAGCCTCAAAACGGTGGTTGATATCCCCACTGTATTGATGATATCTAAAGCTTTCCGTTGTGCACTCTGTACCAACATAGAATTCAAGTAAAAAACGCATATAAGCTTAATAAATCATAAATCACCATGTGTGCAGACACTGAGGAATGAACAATAATGGAGAATGAAATTCCTGACAATGCTCTCCTAGTATTTCATGAAATGTATTGTACTGCTCTGGTCCTTTATATAAGACTTAGTTATCTAATTTGCGTAGATTAAAGATATTAGTTAAGTTAGTTAATATGATATATTTTTTCTAAAACACCCTAATCGTTTTCAATTATCCTCTCCCTTCTCTACTAGATTATTGTTGAGGGAATATCAATATGTTAATTTGAGAAAAAAAAAATGTAAAATAGGGTCTTAAACATCAACTCCCTAATTAAATCCTACATTAACAGCTGGAGGGAGTACTTAAGAAATGTACTTTACACCAATTTCATAATTTCCCCTAACCAAAAAAACAAGTTCAATATACATACCAGGGGATAAAAAGATAATGTAAAGTGAGGAATTAAGAATTTAAGTGGTCCAGATATCTTGGATTTGGAACCAAAATAAAGAAAAAGGGCCCCCCCCCCCCCAAAAAAAAAAAAAATCCCAAAAAATATCTTATAACCATCAGACTGTAGCTGCTCCTACAGAAACCACTTCTCACAAGTCTCAACCATTAAATATGGCACAAATATAATCTGCCATTAGCCATGACGGGGCAATATTTTTAAACTTCATACCATCAATTTGTTATCCTATCTTTCGTTATAGCGGACATTGATATTCCACAAATGACATGTTTCTATAGCAGTGTGTGTCATAAATGAAAGCAGAAGGAAAGATACCTTCAAGCGTTCCCTTTGACCATGTATTGAGGACAGAATGGTCTCCCCAAGTGCATTAGCATTCTCCAGCTCCCTTGCAGAATTACGAACTGATTGCATTGCTTGTGCATCCTCATCGAAAATTCTCAAAATGTGGGCAGAATCCCCATTCTAGCACAATAAATGAATTTGTTATCTCGCAGAGGAAAAATCAGCAAGTCATCAAACCAGAGCATGGCAGCAAATACATACAGCTCGTCCCATCAGTTCTGCCCTCTCTCTAGCTTCCGTCATTCGTTTTTGATTTCTCAAGTTATATTTATCCAAACTTTCTCTCAATGATTCAGCCTCCTCAGCTATTTGTTCTACTTTTCTGCATTCAGAAAGCAAAATAATTCCACATCAATTTCCTCAATAACTAGGATACAGCAAAAAATCCAACGACAGAAACTGGGGATATATAATAACAAAATAGAAAATTAAAATAGGAAGAAGAAACTCGTTAACAAACATTTCATGGTTTGGGTATGGAAAAATATAAAGGTCAAGACTAGTTCCTTTAAGAGAAACCACCTAAACTTGCTAACATCCATTAGTATGAAGGAATAATCTAACTGGTCTCTATGCAAATGATAAAATATTTCATATATTAGCACACATACAATAAAGAATATAATCATTTGGCCACTGGGTTTCATTCAAAAGAAAATCATGAATTTGGCTTGGCAAGTATTAAGTCTAAGGCGTCTAAGAAAACTGAAAGCTCTAATCTAAACTCCAAAGAAAATTTTATACTGGCCTATAGGTTCAACAGTATGCAAGGGTCCCAGTCCCATTGATCTTAAAGAGGAGCTTCCCAATGAAGCTAAGCAATATTTGAAGAAATGAGGAGCATCTGCCAATGAGCTAGTAGTTCACATTGTAGCGGACTTCTTCTTTCAAGATCAAGATGAGGTTGACGTTTTGGATTTGATTCCTTAACTTATCTTTGTCACTACACTCATCATGGGCTACGTAGTTACAAATATGTTCCATAAATCTGGATTAACCGGACTAATTAACATTATCTTAGAAAGTTTGTTTAAATTGTTTACATCAGAACAAAGGCATTGGAAAATGAGGAAATTTAATTTCAAGTCCATCAGTTGCATTGCTAATAATGAAGGGGGACCAGGGAAACTTTACAGACATCAACTGTAATTTTGCATCGTTACTGCAAGTGGTGATATCCAACGAGTACTGATTTGATGATGTCTTATCATTTGTATAAGCTTAGATAATATGCATTTCATTGCAACACTGATGTGATATTGTAATTTGGATATATTTCAAATGTTATTTGTGTTAGTTAATTGAACGAGCGGGATTAATCATTAGTGGCACTAGCCGTTTAGGAGTGGAATTAGCCAAACATGGCCTTAATCATGCCTAATTGACTAAAATACCCCTGATTAGTAATAGGTAATAGTGTTAGGTCTGCTACTTCTGATGTTACCGTTAGTTATTAGCATTGCTTACTACCCACACACACACACACATATATGGAAGCCCCCACTGTACAGAGTATGACTTTGCACATTAATTAAACACGTACCATTCAGTTTCCCTCTATTTCTCTCTACTCTCTTCTCTATTCTGTTTCCCTACTCTCCTCTGTTCTTCTCTAATCCTTTTGATTTCTCCTAATTCTACCCTAATTTCCCAATTCATAAAGATTCATATTACAAACCTGCACCAGTGGTATCAAAGCTTTTGCATTCTCGGCTATGATAATCGGCTTCTCACGTTACTAATAAATGGTGGACACACGATCCCAAGAAACTTCAAGAAGAATGGAAGAACGGTTTCAGCTGATTGAACAAGAACTAGGAGCCATCAATACACTGCAAGCATTATATGAGGCACTCCATGAATCAATGCAAAGCTGCCGAGAGGAGTTGCAGATGGTTCAAAGAGGGATGCAAGACAACCAACGGGGAATTCAAGAGAATTTCACCACCTTGACCCAAGAACTCAGAACCTTGGCGATGGCGGTCCAAAGAATCAACTAGAATGGGCACAACAGAATGCCGGAAATTCAACAAAGAGGAGGAAATGGTTGAAACCAGTATCAAAGACCCACGCAATTCACCAAAATGGAATTTCCGAAGTATATGGGGCAAGACATGGATACCTGGATTGCGAAGGTCGAACGGTTCTTTACGATTGATGAAACTCACGAAGAGTCGAAGGTCACTATGGCATCTATGCACCTCGATGATGACCGGTTTTAATGGCACTGGGCGATGGAGAGACGCTGGCGACAACCTCCTACGTGGGCCGCGTATGCGACACTCCTCCGAGATAAGTTTGGCTAACCGTTCGAAATGCCCATGACTTACTTCACTCATCTTCGGCAAACGAGGACGGTGGCCGAGTTCAATACCAAATTCAACCAGGTTTCGGCGAAACTCGATCTAACGGAGGAATACTTGGTTGACGCTTACGTCGGAGCGCTCAAGGAAGAAATCGTTGACTCCGTTCGGTTGTTTAATCCAAGAACCTTGCAAGAAGCGCGCCGGCTTGCTTGAACCCAAGAAATTGCCTTCAATCGCCGTAGCTCGAAAAGCGATGCTGATTGGTACTCGAGACAAAATTCGAGTGCTTCACTAATGTCCACTTCGACTACCTCCACAAGTAACAAGAATGATTCTTTTAATAGTGGGTACACGCGGAAACACACTAATGCTTCACAGAAATCATAAAATTCCACTTTCGTCCTTAGAACCATAACACACCCAGTAAAGGCTTTAACTGCTGAAGAAGCTGAGCATCGAGCCAACAATCTTTGTTTTTTATACCATGGGAAATTTTCCAGAGATCATAAATGTCCCCAAAGACAGAAGATGCAGCTCCATCTAGTCTGGCTTGATGAAGAGGAATCCCTGGACCGAGAAGACGCTTCTGAGATGGCTGGTTCTGAACTTGATGTCGAAACAGAGCAATTGAGCATTTCTTTGCATGCTATGAATGGAAGTGATAAGGCTGAGGCTATGAGTCATGGTTACGGCTGGGAAGCACCAATTACAGATTCTTATTGATAGTGGGAGCATGCATGACTTCTTGAATTTAGATACAGCCATTAAGCTGGGTTGGCAAGTACAGGAGATACCTTCTATATGTGTGGAAAGTGCAGGTGGAGGTAAATTGAAGGTTCATGGAGTTTGGCATGGGTTTCAATGGAAGATGCAAGGTCTGGACTTCATTTTTTATTTTCGAATAATTGAGCTACATACATATGATGTGGTGCAGAGTTTGCAATGGCTTAAGAGCATAAGGAATGCTTTTTGGGATTATGAATCTTTGTCCATGCATTTCTGGAAAGATGGGCAACAAATGCTGCAAGCTAATGTTCCTCATTCCTTGAGATTTGTGGCACCTAATTGTGTGGAAACAAGCTGCCTTAAAGAGGAGCAATTATTCCTTTTGCAGTTGGTTGAAGTGAGAGGAGACAAGATGAGTTGTTTTGCTATTAAGGATGCTGCTTCTGAGTTGCTAGCAGAGATACATGGGGTTTTGGGAGATTTTCAAGGCATCTTTAGGGAACCAAAGGGGCTGCCTCCATTGAGACCAGGGACAATCACCCTATTGTGCTGGAGGAGGGCACAAATCCAATTTCTTTGAAGCCATACAGGTACCCAGCTGCACAGAAGGATGTTATTGAAAAGTTGGTTGCTGAGTTATTGGAGGCTGGTGTAGTACAAGAAAGTTGCTCTCCATTGTCAACTCCAATAGTCCTTGTCAGGAAGAAGGATGGATCTTGGCGAATGTGTGTGGATTACCGTGAATTGAACAAAAAAATAGTAAAGAATCAATACCCTATTCCATTAGTTGAAGACCTATTTGATGAGTTGAGCAAGGCAAGATGGTTCACAAAGCTTGATTTGAGGGCTGATTATCATCAAATCCGGATGGTAACTAAATATGCTTACAAGACGGCTTTCAAAACGCATTCAGGACACTATGAGTGGCTAGTAATGCCCTTTGGGCTTACTAATGCACCGGCAACGTTTCAGGGAGCTATGAATGATATCTTTCATCCTTTTCTTAGAAAATTTATTCTAGTTTTCTTCGATGATATACTGATTTATAGCTCCACTATTGCAGATCATCAAGAGCACTTGAGGATTTCCTTGCAAACTTTGCAGCAACATCATTACTTCATCAAGGAAAGTAAGTATACTTTCGCTGCTGCAAGTGTGGAGTATTTGGGACATATTTTGGGCCAGGGAGTGGTAGCAACAGGCCCCAAGAAGATACAAGTTGTTGCAGATTGGCCTCAACCTACTACCGTGAAGCAATTGAGGGCATTTCTAGGGTTGGCTGATTACTATCGGCGTTTTATCAAAAGTTATGGGGTAATTGCAAGACCATTAACTCTTGTGTTGAGGAAGAATGCATTTGAGTGGTCTGAATCTGCAAGTGAAGCCCTCTACCATCTTAAACAAGCCTTGGTTTCAGCTATGGTACTTGATCTTCCTGATTTTACTAAACAGTTTATGGTAGAATCTGATGCGTGTAGAATAGGCATAGGGGCTGTTTTGATGCAACAAGGGCAGCCTCTTGCATTTTTCAGCAAGGGTCTCTCTCCAAGGCACCAAGGGTTATCAGTTTATGAGAAAGAATTGATGGCAATAGTGCTGGTTGTGCTTCATTAGCATCAAATTGAAAGAGGTAAGTTCATCATTCGTACTGACCAACAAAACTTGAAATTACTATTGGGTCAGCAACTCAAAACACCATTTCAGATGTTTTGGGTAGTTAAGCTTGCTGGTTTTGACTATGACATTGTGTATAAGAAGGGGGTGAATAATTCTGTAGCTGATGCTCTCTCTCGCCTTCCTAAACAACAACTAATGCAAATGACTTTTAGTACTACCACACCAGAATTGCTACAGCAAGTGAAGTACTGGTTCTTTATTTGAGAAGGTGCAGCAACATGAAGGTGTATGGAGCCATTTTACTTGGGATGGTTCTCTTTTAAGAAGGAAGGGTAAGTTGGTAGTAGGCAAGGTAGAAGCTCTTAGATTGCATATTCTTGAATGGCTTCATGCAAGTCCTCAAGGCGTCCATTCGGGAATTCAATCTATTTATCAGCGGATTAAGAGTCTCTTTTGGTGGAAGAAGTTAATACATGATGTTGTGGAATATGTGAAGAAGTGTGACACATGTTCTAGGTGCAAGTATGAGGCTATAGCTACTCCGAGATTACTACAACCTTTGCCTATACCTAGTAGGGTGTGGGAATCGATTGCCATGGACTTCATTGAAGGTCTTCCCAAGTCACAAGGGAAGGATACCATATGGGTAGTCATTGATCGAATGAGCAAGTATGCGCATTTCATACCTCTTGCTCATCCTTTTTCGGCATCTACCTTGGCACAACAGTTTATGGATCAGATTTATAAACTCCATGGTGCACCAGCTGAAATTGTGAGTGATCGTGATTCTCTTTTTGTTAGTAGCTTTTGGAAAGAATTTCTTCGTGTGTTGAAGGTGGACCAAAAGCTTTCTATTGCATATCATCCTCAAATGGATGGGCAATCAGAGGTGTTGAATAGGTGTTTGGAGACCTATCTACGGAGTATGTGTAGGGAAAAGCCTAAGGATTGGGCTAAGTGGATTTCTCATGCCGAATGGTGGTACAATACAACATACCACACAGCAACAAAGGCTACACCATATGAGTTGCTTTATGGGCAGCAACCTCCTTTGCATACGCCCTATTTACCACATAATTCAGTATTGGAGTAGGTAGATAGGAGTTTCACAGCTAGGGAGGAAATTCTGGCACTCTTGAAGCATCATTTGCATAAGGCAGCAAATCTAATGAAGCAACGGGCAGATCTGCATAGGTCAGATCGTGAATTTCAGGTGGAGCAGTGGGTGTTTCTGAAACTTAAGCCCTATAGACAGATTTCTGCTGCAACTAGAGTGTCTCAAAAGCTAGCTCCTAGGTTCTATGGGCCTTATAAGGTAATAGAGAAGATTGGAGCTGTTGCATACAAGTTAGACTTACCTCAAGAATCCAGAATTCATCCTACATTCCATGTGTCATTGTTGAAATTATGCCCGGATCCTATTGTTAGGCCTAGGCATCCTCCAACTGAATTTCCAGAATTGCCTCCGGCTATGGAACCATAACGAATTCTGAACCAAAGGACTAAGAAGAGGCACAAGAGAATGATCACATAAATCTTGGTTCAATGGAAAGGGTTACCGGATGAAGAAGCATCATGGATTACTCTTTATTCATTTCATCAACAATATCCTAATTTTGTGGTTCCTAATCCTTGAGGTCAAGGATGTTTAAAGGGGGGTAATTGATGTAATATTGTAATTTGGATATATTTCAAATGTTAGTTGTGTTAGTTAATTGGGCGAGAGGGATTAACCATTAGTGGCACTAGCCGTTTAGGAGCGGCATTAGCCAAACATGGCCTTAACCGTGCCTAATTGACTAAAATACCCTGATTAGTAATAGGTAATAGTGTTAGGTCTGCTAGTTCTGATGTTACCGTTAGTTATTAGCATTGCTTACTGCCTATATATATATATGGCAGCCCCCACTGTACAGATTATGACTTTGCACATTAATGAATTATGTACCATTCAATTTCCCTCGGTTTCTCTCTACTCCTCTCTTCTCCGTTATGTTTCTCTACTCTCCTCTGTTCTTCTCTAATCCTTCTGATTTCTCCTAATTCTACCCTAATTTCCCAATTCATAAAGATTCATATTACAAACCTGCATCAAACACCTTGGTTTGTGGACTTTAAAAAGCAAACTATAAAAAATGAACCAACATATCAACATCACCACCATCATCATCCCAATGCAAATTTTCACGTTAGTTTGCAAAAGATCCAAGATATTACATCAGAAGCATGTTAATATTACAAAAAAAAAAAAAAAGTGAAATCACATCAAACGTTATCACACAGAATAACTCGAGTTTTCTTTTCTCCTTAAAATAAGAGTAAACTGGGAAGGCCAATAAAGAAACACAAGAAACATGATTTCCCTTTGAATTCACAAAGATAACTAGTGTATCATGTCTGGATCCATCAAAATTCAAGAATTCATACACCATCTACAGAATAAACAAATTATAATTTTAACATTATTACAAATATCATGCGACTGTGAAATAATTCGTTCATCCTAACTTGATGAATATTATATGATCTACATAAATCAATCTTTCTCACAAGCAAAATTATCTGATGAATAAACCCTAAAATAATTGGAAGATTGCCGAAGTACAAAGAATAAATTTCACCATAAAACAGCAAATAATCAATTAGATGATAAGAAGCCGATATCAGAAGTTTAAGACTAAATAAACGGGAACCAATTAATGCGGACGGAAAACAAGATATGAAGATTCGTTTTCACCTCTTCCAGAGATCGCGTTGAGACTTGGCAGCGATGGATCGCCAGAGCCGGTCCATCTCAACACATAGGGATTGGATCTGAGTTATATCCTTCTTGACGGAGAAAGAGAGCTCGGTGTCCATGCCCACCGCAGAAGTGGAGTACTCGAGCCGCTCGAGGCGTTCGAGGCCATCCCGGGTCCTCAGCAAGAGTTTCCTCGCGCTTTGGTAAATCTCCGATAGGGTTCCCCCGCTTCCGTCCATTACAGTGGTCCTGAGAGCTCAGAGAGAGAGAGAGATCGAGAGAAAAGTCACATAGATTTCACGTGTTAGAGGAAGAAGAAGCTACAGCCACGGAGCAACGGTAAATATCCGTAACGGTGAAGAAACCCGAAATGAAACGGGTCGCGGGTGATAAGGGATCTGGATAGTTTAGAAGGGAGGATCAGGTAGCAATAGCAAAGTTTCCACCCCCCCCCCCGGGTAGACCTGTAAGGGAGCATAGTTGGATCATTTGTTTATTGGGCCTTAAGCCCAATAACCGAATCAAGATATTTTAGCTTTTTTCTTTGGTTCAAGATATCGAAGCTTTAAACTCTCTTTTGGGCGTTATAAAAAAAACACTTCCTTTTGGGCCAGATATATTTTTTGCCAACTTTTGGGGCAGATAAATAACAATAGACAAAGCAAAAGGCAGTGCGACTCACTTTTGCAGAATAGAACAGAAAAAAAAAAAAAAAAAAAGTGGTATATTCCCTTGTGTTCTTTTTTCTCATTTTAGGATATCCAATTTATACATCTAAAATAATGCTCCATCCTCCATCTGGTGCTTTTTATAGGCTCCAATTAATTAGTCTGTATATTCAGGTCATAAAAAATTAATTAGCCTATGTAAGTTAAAATTAGTTATTTTTTACAAAACATTAAAATCACCCTTAATAAAAGTTAGTAGTTAAAACTAATAAGTTGTTGGTTAGTGTGGTAAGGGGTCTCACCCTTTAAAGAGAAGAACACAAGTTTAAATTTTAAGAAGTACACTTATTTGGAGTGACAAAAACATTTTACATTTATGAGCCTTGAAAAGAGAAACTTTTGATTAATAAAAAAAAGTTATTAGTTAAAGAGTTAGGTTAATTAGTTAAAAAAATTTTATATATAGTTAGTTATGGATACTATATGAATAAAAATTAATTTTTCAATTTACCAAAAAAAAATTAATTTTTCAACCAGACATCTTATATTATGAAACATGCATGAGGTCATTATAATAAGAACAGGAGAAAGTCATACTTTTCTTTAGAAGCAAATTAGAATCATAGACTAAAGATTTGTAGAAAAATGTTCTCAACCTAAGTTAATAATCTTATTCAGCCTCTCAATATATACGGTTGTTCTAATCACAATTAAAAATAGTTTCAATATTTTAACATTACACCTATCGTTCTTTTAGATTCAATCTTATTGTTATGGGCAGTTTTTTCATCTGAAAAAGGATAACTACGACGTAGTTTTTTTTTATTTGGCGATAAAATTTTCCATTATTTTACTAAAAATTATTTGGCGATAAAATTTTCGTTTAGTTTACTATAAATTATTGGATTGGTTGTTTACTTTAGGTGGTTGACGTCAATAAATTTTGATTAAGTCAACTAACTAGCTACCACATGCTAATTAAGTATAACACGCATTAACCTAATCTTTTTTCTATTCTTTTTTCTTTCGTCTCGGAAGTGTGTGTATTGATTTTTATTAAAAAATTGTAAGGCACGACCATATAGATTGATTAACTTTAATGTTATTTTTATACCCAAAAAACCGTAGTTCAATTGAGCTACTACTACTAGACCAAACATCGAAGTATTTAATATTTTGAACAAAAAAGGTATTTACTATTAGATTCAGATCACCTATATATATATATAGACACACACACAGAGTATACACACATAGCAGAACTTTAAAGAACATCAAATATAAATTCCATCTAACATCAATTACAATTAATCAGTTTCAAATATAATTTATTTTAATCGAGCCACTATTTGGTAAACAACTTGATTCTAACGACAACCCTAGATTTTGTGTTGGATATACTTTTGGTGGGTAGCCCTTCCCTTTTACGTGTAAGGAATTTTTGAAATTTTTTATTTTATATATATATATAATTCTTATTCTTTTAGAACCCATCAAAGAGCTTGATTCAACGATTTTCTTGTACAATTAAACCAGGCCATTTTTTGCAGTGTTAATAACATTTTTTAAAACAAAAATCCAAACCCCATTGTATTACTAGTTAGTGGACAGAATTATTTATTGTTTTCGTCACTTATTTCTACACATAACTTAAGGAAGTGAAGCTAAGATATATTATGGCTTATGAGATAGTGAGAGACAACTGAAAGGATATTTTGGCGGGGAAAATTGGTATGTATGTTAATCAAATAATTAATTATAACTAGGATATATAGAGATTAATTATTATTGATTTGTGCAACTTGATCTGAATGCCTAAAAACGCCACTTTGATTTCTTTTTTTAATTAGATTCTTGAAAATTTCGGCCACTAGAAAAATGGATTACTCATGATTGTACTTGTTGATAAATTTTTTATTTTAAAACTTCCCCAAAAATATAATCATGAGATTAAGCAATTAGTCTGAAATAGGATTGAAATTGAAGTTGAGTTTATGTACGACTCAAAGTGAAAGACAACCTAAATAGCATCATTTTGTCGAATGTTTGCATGTGGCTTTTGTGTGTTTGATTATATTAGTACTAAATTTTTTTTTCAAGGGTTAAGTATAATTTTGTCCTCTAAAAGCTTTTTCCATAGAAGCTGCACATATCTAGGAGTTTTTTTTTATTAATATCAACTATTAAACAATTAATGTTAACTATTATTATTTTTAATACTTCTAAGATAATATTGACATAAAAAACTTCTAAATACTCACAGCTCTTGCGCAAAAACTTTTGAGATAAAATTAGTCCTTAAGATTTTTATTAATATAAGATTTAATATTATTGGATCATATTTAGCATCAACAAACTTAATTAGAGTGGTTATCTCAAAAATATTTTCTAGGTTCGCATAACTCGAGATGTCATAAGTAAAAATGTCATGACTCATTTGGCCACCACAATCAATACATAATTCAAATGGCATAAATTATATGTTACTATCTACAGTATAATTTACAATGTAATTGCTTGTTTAGGATCATATTTGAGACTCTCAAAAGTGTTTATTAATGTAAATTGAGATAAAACTTCTCTCACATACTAATCTCATATACCGTAAATCATGATTGAAAACCTGTTTTTTGAATGTTCTAATCGTTATTCCAAATAAACATTAAATAGTAGACGTATCCATATCAAATACGTGATATGGTATGAATGATATATTTGCATTGTATTTGTATATAGGCATCTGTCTATATTGCTTTAAAGACATATAGCTAGTCATATTGCACAAAAATGGTCTCATGCGTGTGTTTTCAGTAATATGATATGATGCTTTTACATGTGCTTTTGGTCCAATGTATTTTCTCTTTTTGTTTTTTTTCCCGTTTATAAGAAAGAACAAAAATTTGATTGCAAGTTGTGGGCATTTTGTTCACGCATGTAACTTGTTTTTAGTACTAAAGCAATCATTTTTAGAGTATTTATTAATACTTTTTTTTTCATAAGTTGGACACTCATTATACGTACATATAAGTAAGGCATAATTTGCAAATCTATCTATAAAGTGTTCTCACATGTGCATCTTATACTATATAGTCTTCCTTTATAACAAAATAAATTTTATATGGAGAAAGTTTTAAAATTATGTTAAAATGTCATTAATAACAGAAATTATGTTAAAATGAAAATAATTGTACAACTAAAGTTGGTATATTAGGGTTTAGGGAAGGAAATTAAAAGTTAGTAGCACGTCAATTTTTATAAAAAAGAATAATTAGAAAAAGATTGAAGCAGTAAGATCGCATCCTTTCTCGTGATGATGTTGCTGAAATTAGAATAGATAAGGAGATCATTGAGCTAATTTTTTTATGTGACGATAGAGATATGGTTTAAGTATGTACAATGAGTAATGAGATAAACTTATGCACACAATACACTATTAGTCTCATACAGGATATGAAAAAAAATTAAAGATTGGGGGGGTGTTTGTAGCTTTGCCCATTTAAATTGCATCATTGTTTGCTTTGAATATGTACTTTTGACTTTGTGATCACATTTCTTGTTCACACACGTACATAATTGCAAACCCTTTAGATTGGAATTTTATGATCAAAAGGCTTGGAATTTAGCATGGAAAGAAGTCCCAGCTGGTGTGAAAACGATGGGAAATAATAAAGAATGGTAGAAAAATTCTATATATATAATTATAATAGTTACAAACTAACACGTGGGTATGAAGCAATATTGTCAAAAATATTAATTGAAGATAGACCCAATTGTCTCAGATCTTAAACCATTCCCTACCTACTACTACTGCTTGCTTTATCTGCTTTCTTGTGTGCAGTGCCCTAACTACGTGGCTTTTCAAGTATGGTGTCTTGTAGATAACATTCTTTATGGCGTATAATTTGTAGATAATTTTTAGTAACATCAAAATAATTCTTATAATTTGAAGAATGTTTATAGCAAGAGACATTTATCTTCATCAATCACTAATGATTCTGATCTTTACATCTTTGATTTTCTTTAACATGATGTGTTTTTCAGAGAAATTTCATCAAAAATCATATGAGAGGAATTCTCTGTGATTTTAACTTTTTTTATAAGAAAAATTTTCAGAGAAAATATTTTCTTTTTTATTTTTTATCATCCCCAAACCGCTTTTTAGACTTGGGATTAGACCTTCTCAAAATTAAGAGCACTTTTGGGATTTGAATTTGTATCCTCCTCGCAACTAGGCCATTTATTATATTAACAAACAGCTTGTTAGTAAAAATATTTATTTTCTTATATGAGATATGTAAGTCGTATTTTTGTTAATTGAGCTAATTTTTGTTGACAAATTATTTTATATTTCTAATTTTGAAGAATAAGCGAAAATGTAACTTATTATTTTGATAATTATAATAATATTTTTAGTCAAATCCTCATATTAAAATATGCATAACAGAAGTGTGAGAGAGAGATGTAGTGTACAGTTTGGCAAGAAAAACATATTTTCCAGGAAAATCATGAGGGGATCTTTTCAAGAAATGAGGCTGAGATATTATATTCTTAACTCATAATTATAAAAATAGAAAAATTCACGCAGCCGCATAATCTGCAGATAACTCGTCAGTAATATATATATATATATATATATATATATATATATATATTCAACCATTGCTGATTCTTAAAGCAAATGTTAGGCAATTCAATTAGATTCTGCACTTAACCGCCACTTTCTGTCATATTTCCACATTGCATATATACAAATATATCATCATACAAAATTACTTCTAATTAGAGGTAGTAATATGGTCCAGCCCACTGGGTTTGGGCTAACTCGCCGTGGGTTGGAACTATATGGGTTGGACCCAAAAGAACCACATTAATATGGGTTGGCATTTAGCCAACCCAACCCATAACCACTGGGTTGGTGGGTTGGCCCGCCCAACCCATATTATTTTTTAAAAATTTTTTTTAACACAATATACTAAAAAATATTTTTTCTACAAACATAAACCATAAAGAAATTAAAAATTAAACATTAATTACAAGTCCACACATAACAAAAAAACATAAATCCAAAAAGCTATCAATATTTTAGTATACTAAATTAAAAAAACATAAATCCAAGGGAGGAGGAGTATACTAAATTACGAATACCACGTCTTAACTCTCAAAGACTCAAACTAGACAACTGACAGCAAGTCACAACCTCAAAAAACATCAATGGAATGGACAATAATGAATGACCCAAAAGGCTATGCAAATTGGATTGAGTCTTGTTTGCCTTTGGCCCTTTACCCAATCTCCCTTGTCTAATAGACACTAGACAACATTAAAAAAAAATATGGGCCAACCCACCAACCTGGTGGTCCAAACCGTCATGGGTTGGGACCATATGGGTTTGGGCCCAAATGAACCGCTCCTAAATGATCCCAATTTTTCAGAACCCAAACCGTCCATATTTGCGGGTTGGGCGGGCTCGACCCGTGGTCCCAACCCATGTTACCACATTTACTTCTAATCATCAATTAAACATTGCGGCTTTGCCTTTCATCTATTTAAATATATTTACTATAAAAATTACTTTAACAAATTTTATTAATCATGAATCATATGACTATGTAATATTTCCTTAATTTTTTTCAATGTGTGAGATTCATACTAATTAGGCAAAGTGCTTGCTAGACCCGTTTTAGTGCCAAGGACGGATCAATGAATTTAATTTAAGGGAAAAAAATTTCCCTACCATTTTTGTCTCTCTTATTAAATTCGAGAGAAAATTTCGAGAACAATTTGTTTGTTTTCTTGGATTTCTTAGACTTTCAATTGGATCTTTTTTTTTTAAGAGAATGTACTAATAATTTCTTAAGATGCGCAAAAATGGATGCATTATTTTTTTCTAAGCACACTTATATTGAAAATTCTTTTTAATGCATTGTCGAATATTAAATATATACATATTTCTATTAGAAATTTAAACTTTAATTCACCATGTACTCTCTTAACTGGCTTTATAATGACACAACTAATTTTTTTTTTTTAGTGAATATAAAAGAATCGACGTGCGTTGCAACATGCCAATATTAAAGTCAAATAGAAGACAGTATAAAAAAAATTTATATCATTACGTGTTATACTATAACTATTGGTAAACTGGACTTAACACCTTGAGAAAAGGAATGAAGTTAGATTATTTTTTTATAAGCTCTTCTAAAAGTGTGTTTAGTGTTTATGCGGATTTAAACTTATTAAGACCTCGCGGTTAAATGGTCAATACCACTTTCCACTAAAACTAACTCTTTTTTGATAAAGTTGGATTATTTATAAACATATATTAAATGAGTCTACCTAAAATGTCATTCATGCAAGAGTTTTCAACTTTTGACGCAAAATTAAGAGACGAAATTGGTAAAGGAGCCAATAAGGTCACAGAGGAAACGGCAGAGAAGCTTACCAAATTGACAGCTAAAATTAATACACACTGCCTCATGCAGACTTTTTTCCCTTTTGGTTTATGACCTTCACTCACACAGACGCATCTTATGAAGTGAAGAACGAATATAGAATACAACTAAGATTATACTTATTTCCCTTCTTTTCGTGGAATTTGAACGTTTGACTTTTTCATTATTCTTTAATTTTATCCTCTTCCGATTGAGTTTCATTTTTTCAAGTTAATAAATAATCTCATTAATTAATATTATACAACAAAAAAGTACAATATATGTACAAACATGTCATTCACATATTAGAGGAAGAAGCTTTAGCCGTTTAATCACAAGATCTTGAATTTAAATTTATGTGAATGTCAAAAATATTTTTGGAAAAGCTACTCCCAATTAATTATAGTAATGTTCAAATATAACTCAATGAGATAGTTTTTTGTTCCAAAAAAAAAATCTCATTCATGTTTAAATTCACATATCAAAGGAAGAAGTTTTAGCGGCTTAAGCACAAGATTTCGAGTTTAAATTCATGTGAATGTCAAAAATACTTTTAAAAAAGCTACTCCCAGTTGGTTATTGCAATGTTCAAATTTAACTCAGTAAGACAGTTTTTTATTCCAAAAAAAGGTCTCATTCATGTTTATCCCTGAAATTTATGTTTGATCAAGTAAACTTGGGATGCTATGGCTTTATTTCATCATTATCTTCATATCTTTCAATTTGTACGAAAAGAGAAAAATCAGATTAGTAAATTATTATCAATAATATCATCATTATAAAATATTAAAAATATACAGGAGGTTCAATATTGTTTGTAATAAGTCATAAATAGTAAAGTTTCTCTTAAACATGTCACAATATTATATAGATACTCAGTATTTTTCCATGCATTTGTATTATTCAAGTAGGTTTAAATATTAAAAATATTAATACGATTTTTTATAAAATTCTAAATTACTACTTTTATTTTTCCACATATGCACAGAAATTAAAAAATTATCTAGTTTAGTTGTGATAAAGGAAGAAAGCTAGAGACGTATACGTAGTGGTACTGTGACAAATGTGGCCATGACTAATAACAATTCAGAAGCAAATCGTTTTTTTATTTTCTCTCCCAAATTATGTTTTGATCACATCAATTTCATTGATCTAATATTCCTGCGATATAGTAATTTGTAGTATTCTGCCAAGAAACTTTGAATTGACTTTGTTTTCTTAGTCCTTTTCTTGACCATTTTCAATTTCATTGTATTTCTTCAAATATATATCTTAAAGGCTAAGATGTATTCCTATTCTCCTTTAATTTTATTTTTTATTTTTAATATTACAGGATTTGCTTTTGTCCATCAATTTTATTTTTTTATATAAGGTCTTTTACTTAGTTTTACGCCTCTTCTTATATTTTATCTTATATTAATCATTAAAATTTATTTTAATTAAATTTTATTATTTAATTATTTTTAAAACTATTTGATCAAAAAAATTATAAATTTATTTATTTTTTCATTTTTCATACACACACACATTTTGTGCATTTAAATTAGTACACAATGGAATTAAGTTTTGAAAACTAATGATGAAATTATAAGAAAATAATATTAATTGTTGAAAATGGATCATAAGATAAAGTTGAGAGATTAAGTTGAAACAAAATAAAGTCAAGAGATGAAAATAATATAAAAATTCAAAGGATTCTTAAACATAAATTTAAGGTAGGAAGTGAGGATCAAGTATCAAATTAATTAGATAAACTTCTTATTAAATACCTTCAAAATTTAAAAATATCAAATCAGTTATTCCTATTAAAGCGTGTTGTTATTTTTTCATTAAGCGTAGTAAATAGTTAATAAATTACAGTAAATAAAACTGATTTGAAATTTTAATATTTCCAGAGTATTTTTCTGAAATTTTTCCAATTAATTATCACAAAAAAGATAAATAATATTGAAGAACAGAAATACTTTTTTACCGTTTTTGCGTGCCTTTTTTATGGAACAAATAAATTCTTAGGAAAAATACATTAAGGTCCCAAGTAAAAAGAAAAATGAAGAAATGATCCCTTAAAATCGTAAAATAAAAAAATGATTATATTAACTACTCATTTGAACCATTTTTATCATTTTACGATTTCAATGGACTATTTCTTCATTTATCTTTTTATTTGGGACCTTAATGTATTTTTCCTTAAATTCTTTCCTAAACGAGAGGAGTAATATGTATGTAGTGACTTGAGTATAAGCTTTTTCTAATTTTCCCCCAATAATTGATCAGTGACTATAAAGTTGTCAAGCTCACTAGTTTAAACAAACTCATGAGTGTGATGTAAGCTTGTATCGTGAACTTGAATTCAAAACTTGTAAGATTTTATTTTTATTATTAAATACGTATTAATAGTGTATAATTAATCAATTAGAATATAAAAAATGACAAAAATTTGATTTAAATATATTTTAAATCCAAATAATTGAAATTGAATCCATCAACATTCATAATATATCATACTTAATAAAGAAGTTTATATGAAAATCATATATAAAGCTATTGAGCATGATCAAATGAAAAGGTTAATACAAATTTAATAGTAAGTTAACATATAAGGTTTTGTAAGTTAGAAATGTAAAAATAGTCAACTCAGTATATAAATTCGTAAGTTTAACCAAATTTATAACTTGCACGAGCTTATCTATAACTCAACTTAATTTTATAAGTTAGAAATATAAAAACAATAAATTCAGGAGTCAAGACAGCCATAAGTCATTACTCCCTCCGGTTCTATTTATAAGTAACTTTCTTTTTTATTGCGCAAAACGAACTGGTAGTTAAAAGCAATAAGTGTGTCAAAAATGCCATGTTTTTTCCATTTATGCCCTTATTTATGAAAACAGAGAGAGAATGTATAAAAAGTATGAGAGATAATAAAATATTATTTTCCAATGCTTTGTTGACCATTTACCTAGTGAGTTCTCTCTCTTGAATATAACTCTTGGTATGTGTGATAATTAATTATAAATAATATGTATTTAATAAGGGTAAAATAGAAAAAATGAAGTTACATTTTCAGACATAAAGTAAAAGTTGCTTATAAAAAGGATCAGACCCATAAAAAAAAGTTGTTTATAAATAAAAATGGAGGGAGTATAAATCATCTCCAACTTGTTGGATGAGAGAAGTTGAAAAGTGATTACTTTGCTAAGTCATAGTAGGACCCCGAAGCCAATAATGTGGATATACGTGGGTTTATGTATGTACTATATGGATGGAATTTTTGGACACAGATCGAATAATATACTTTATAATTTAAGAATACAAAGTTCCATATTTGACTGACATAATTATGAGGAAGGTGAGTGGAAGAATATAGAGCCCACAACAGTGTCTTCAAAATTATCGGCATTTGTCATTTAGCGAAAATATTAATCAAATAGATTATCTCTTAATTAATTTGTCACTTTCATGAAGCAAAGAAGCATAATTTATAACCACACACACTCATACAACCATTGATAGATTCTATTGGCTCATCCGTGTTTGTTTTTGCTAGGAAAATGAAATTAAACCTAAACATTCCTAACCCTAAAAGAAAAGTTGGGTTAAAGTGGTGTGAAAAGAAGAAACAACAAACATTATCGATCATTTCGTTTCTTGCATGCTTTTATTAATTTAGGGTTAGGATTTACGTGCATGGAAGTGGGACCTCTGTGTTTTGAAATTCTTTTCTTATTTGATTATAGGCAAGGACGGAGTCATCAATGAAGTTCTGGGGGGCCAAATGCTAGTTTATTTTTTAAAATTTTAAATGTTTGATATTGCTTATATATAACTTTATGTAAATAGTCTTCTAATTAAATAGTTTAAATAGTTTGAGAAAAATTAAATAATTTAAATAGAAGAATAATTATCACCTTTTTTTTATTAATGAGTACTTAATCTTAATCAATAAATTAATACTCTATCCAGTTTTTACTATAAGTAACAACTATCAAAATCACACAGTTCAAAATGTAGTTAAAAGAAATAAATGTATAATTTTTATACATTTTTTTTCCAATTCTGCCCTTGTTTAGAAAAAGTGTGTATAAGAGATAATAAGTGAAAATTTATTGCAGAGAAATAATGAGTGACATATATTTAATAAAGGTAAAAATAAAAAAATCAATTTAAAATTTTAGACAAAATAAATTTGTTCTTTATATTAAGGACCACCTATGAGAGATATTGTTCTTTATAAAAAGAACATATCAGAGGAGTAATATATATAAAATATATTGTGTTTGTTAGAAGAGGATCATATCTAATTACAAATATATTATATAAGCCACTGAGTTATAAGAATAACGGGAAAATATGCTATAACCTCATACATGCATATACACATACATATTTTTATTTATTCTTTTAGTCCTATTTATAAAATAATTCTAGCTTTTCACTTAAATCAAGAAAAAATTATCTTAAACCTTATTAATTCTCTCTTGAAATTTAATAATTTTCTAACTTTAATTTATTCCTATTTAATATGAAGGAATTAGTAAAATACAAGGAGTCCAAGAACAATAGAGAGAGAGAGAGAGTAAAAAACAATACTCCCTTCGATCTTTTTTATAAGAGTTCAAAATTTGAATTGTCATGATCCTTTTTATAAGAGGCTGATAAGAGTTGTATAAACATTTAATGAGTTTTTTTTTCATTTTTACCCCTCATTAATGATGTGTATTATATTAATTAAAAGTAGGTGATATTATTATTTATTTTATTTCTTTCTCTTACTTGCCTCTCATAAATAAGGGTATACTGAAAAATAAAATTTATTTTATACATACTTATTATTTTTAACTAACTTTAACCACTTTCTTAAATCACGTAATTCAGTTATTGAGTTCTTATAAATATGATTGGAAGGGGTATATATGATGTTGGTGTTTAGTGTGAATGATTAGGGTAATATTAGAAACCGGCCCCATAAATTTTATAATCAATTTAATATTCTTAACTATTTTTATTAGTATATGAGAATTAGTTAAAAGCGCTTATAATTTGGACGTGAGGGAGTATATTATACGGATGAGAATGGAATGAAGGGATCAGGCGAAGTCAAAGTATGTGGTCAACATCAAAGAAATCTACGTGGATGGTGACGATTAGGGTTCCGATATTTGCCCTAAAATTATCACAATGGAAGTTTTCCCCCCTTTTGGGTTACAAAGCATGATACGTTACTAGGTTAATTACTCTAATTTGAATTCATTTAATTAATTCAAAGGGGATGTCACATCTCTTAATTACATATATCTGTATTTGCCAAATCCATATCATTTATCATCATACACACTTTGATGTTGATATCGCTATTAGGAAAAGTTGACAAAAGAGTGAAAACGATCGGAGTTTTACAATATATATTGAATACGGCTGGGAAGAATAAGAAGACAACTAGACAAGGCCCTTAATTAATTAATCATTTGATATGTAAGTTTCCCCATATCCCCTAACAATTATAGCATAATCCACATGAGTAATAAATCTATATAAGATTATTCTCACCATTGATGATACCATAAAAATGAAAACCCCTGAGCTTGTTCTATTTTCCTCTCCTCAAAAAGAGGGAAATACACATGCACATGTGCTTTGTGTATCAATAACCGGTGTAGGAAAGTGAAAACATTTTCTTAAAAAATTAATTACTTTCTACATACTGGCTAATTATGTGTGAAAAGAGCACTGATCACACTTTTTACACTATATTGGTGTAGTACTTCGTTAGCGGACAATTCTATTATTAGCACTAAGGGCTCAGGTCACTTGTAAGGTTTTTGCACATTTGGAGAAAAGTAACTGTAATGTTTACTTAGGTTTTATCTTGAGGGTTGAGTTAATGTACATGTTGGAGGGAGTGGAATAGTGGGCCCTCACAACTATCCTATGTTTGTAGGGGCTAAAAATATAGATTCCTTTTTCTATGGCGCTTAGAAAAATTTGAGAGCGCTAAGTGTAGTAAGCAACACGGCAGCACAAATACAGATGCATGGGTCCAGAAGTAGGCACCGTCTTTTATTGACGCTATACTCTCTCTCTCTCTCTCTCTCTCTCTCGATTGGAATCATTCAAGACAGCCAAATTAAACTCACCCAAACCCTTTTGTTTTCTTTTACATTCACAATCTTTGACTATGTTTCACACACACATATATATATATATATATGAAACTTCCATTTAGTCACCAAAAAAAAAAATCCATTTTAGCCTCTCTTTTTTGTATGCTAAACCCTTGGGATTTTGGATGATGCAGATAATCTCTCTAACCTTTGAAACTTATAGTAGTGAAACCCCGTTGAACTCTTACATTTATACGAATAACTCCCATATAATTAATTTTATACATCACTTATCCAAGTTTAAAATTTATGGGGGGTAGGGGTTTGTTTATTAATCAAAGCTTGAAATGATTATATGCATATTAAATGGAATATATAATTGATATAGTTATGAGTTATTCGCATATAATTGAAAGGTTATGGATTTATTATTTTATTTTAAAGATTAAAATAGTTTATGAGAGTTTTGTGTGATTTAACCTTTTTTTTATCATACTATCTTCGATACTTAATATAAGAGTTATTTAGGAGTTAAATTTAGTTCTAAATACAAGACCTCAATTTAATTTATCTCCCATATTTATCTTTTTTTCCTCCTAAACCAAATGTATATGTTAAAAGAGTTTACATCAGGGACAATTTTAATACAAATGATTTAATATGACATTTTAGAAAAATCAACCCACATATTTTTACAAATAATAACTAATTCCAGTAATTTTCTTAATATGCCAAACTTAGTTAAATAGATTTATATTAAAGACATGAGGTAGTATATAATAAATAGATAAATTATTTGTGAAGTGTCTATCACCATACAATTATTATAAAAACATCAAATTAAAAGTTGCATGTGATGTGTCTTCAAGACTTTTCCCACATGGGGTTTTAATTAAAACGTGTTGTATGCATTTAAAAAAATGCCAATTAATGGAAATATTGTGTTAGTGTTAGCCAGACATATAGTACGATTAGGTTGTTTAAATTCAATTCAACTTGAATCATTATATGCTTGAGATAAATAGTAGAATTTACACATTTCAATTAATTAAACATATAATTAACTAAAGATAACCCTGATATATTATGTTTGACTATTAGTTAATTTCTTAATTATATTAACACTACGAAAGACATCAATTATTGATGTGAAGAATCTTTCATATATACATATTTATCTCGCTTTTCTTTTCTTTTTTTCAACTTCATCTTTTCGTCTCTCTTTCCTTTTTATTATTTTTTTCAGTTACGTGTGAAGAATATAGAATCGCAAGTCATTATTAAGACAAATTCTGAAATAATGAATCGTAATTAATAAATACAATTTTCAACTAGGTAATCAATATAAAATGTTGTTGTTTTGAATAAAATATCTACTTTATATACTTTTCTTAGCTTCTTTCAAAGGGAAAAAAATATTTTCATTCTCTTGACAAGACTATTATTATTAGTTCAGATGTTTGAATGCATTTATTTTCAAAGAGCAATGAATGAATGATTCCTTAGTATGGAATGCTTTCAATTCATTCATTCTTCTTCTTCTTCTTCTTCTTTTATCCTATCAACCTTTTCTAGATTTTATTATCAGGTATCCGAGCAACTACTTAATTTTTAAGGTTCGATGTTGCCTCTCTCAGTAAAAGTGTCTTCTCTGATACTCAAACTTAAAATCCAAAAAGATTTAATGGAATCTTATATCATTAGACTAACTCTGTATTAGTTCTTTCAATTCATTCTCTTTGTACATATTTTTATTATTCGGAGCTTCAATAATTGGAATGTTTTAAGATCAGAACCGACTAAAAAGACGAAGAAAAAGAAAACAGATAAAAAAATAAAAAGACAAAAAGTTTGAGAATATATGAAAAGTTTTTGTCTTAACAATCTCTCTCTCTCTCTCTCTCTCTCTCTCTCTCTCTCTTAAAATTCTCAAAAGTCTGAGGCCTTGGACTTTTTGAAAACATTCTGTGGTTGCTAGTTGCTGGACAGCATTCACATTGAACCAAGACACAACAAGTCTCTTTACATTATATATATATATATATATATATATATATATATATATATATCAGTATATATGTATATATCTGTGGGTTTCAGAGTTTTCTCAGGCTGTTGCTCTTGCACCAAGTGATCAAGAAGGCTGTGAACAAATGAAGAACAACTGTCAGCAGAGAAACGGCGTCCGGCAGTACCACAAATCCGAGCTTCCCCGGCTCCGGTGGACGCCGGAACTCCACCGCCACTTTGTTGAAGCTGTTGAAACCCTCGGTGGTCAAGATAGTAAGTTCATCAATTTCCTTTCATATATAATCAAAACTAGGTTTTTCAAATCAATATATATATGTATTGCAGCCTCTAGCCTCAAGAATCTTGTTATGAACAAGAATAGACTAAGAACTAAGAATTTTTATGTTATAATTCTTTCCGTTTTTTGATTTTTCTTAAGGGAAATGGTAATTGTTCATCCTTTTAGAACTGTATTTGATGCTGATTAAATAATTAGATTCTAGTCAAATTAATTAAAATCCTCTTATCATTAATTTTTTTAACTTGTTTCTCTCCTCGTCCTTCTAGCTAGCTATTAGCTAGTTCCCTCTCTTGTATCTACGTTCGACCTAATTAATTAAATACTAGTTGAAAATAATTAAAACGAAATTAAGAATTAATGGCAGAGCCATTATATTAACTTGCAAATCATAATAATATTAATTATATATAATCGCATAATTAAGGCCACATCACTTATATATGTAGTTGACAAGAGTCGATCGCTCTGATCTCTATCTCTTTCCTCACTGAAACAGCCGAAGAAAATGTTATTAGCAACAAATTAAAGATGCGTTATATCATCATCAGTTAATTAATTATTAATATTTCTAACAATTTTGATAATTACAACTAATAATTTTTTTTTTTTGCCATTTTCAGAGGCAACACCGAAGAGAATTTTGCAGATGATGCGTGTGAAAGGATTGAGGATTTCCCACGTTAAGAGCCATCTTCAGGTTTGTAATAATGATTGATTATTAATTATCAGATTCTTCAATTTTCTTGGTCGTTTCTTTTCTTGAAAAAGTAAAATATATTGCAACTTGTGATTTAAAGGACAAAGAGATCCTAAGATTTTACTGTTTCATATGCTTTTCCCATTATGAGATTGGATACTTATCACAGAGCACTAGTTTCTAGATATATTACAAATTTCTCCCTTTTAAGGAATACCATTAAGGGAAAAAGGTCTTTTATTCTCACATGCCTACTTCCTTTAGGGCATTAAAAGCCACAAGCTAGTATATAGATCCTATATTATTATTCCTAGCTTATTTGGGTTTTGAATGTTGGTTGTTAGGTTTATTCAATTAGGAGTAATTAAGGAAATTAAATCAACATTTCAAGTTTCAAGTTATAATTAATATGGAAAAAAAATTTTGTCAAGAGTTTTTTCCTGATTGACACTTAACCCGTCTTGAATCCAGATTAGTCTCAATATTTTATATATATATATATATATATATATATATATATATATATATATATATATATCAAAATGTAATTTTGGTTATATACTTCATGAAAAGATATACTAGTAATTTTTTTATAGACTGTAATTATTTGCATAAATAATTGTCACTATTGAGACAAAATTTGTGAAAGAAAAAAAATATCCTTTAGAAGATTAAGCTCTAAACCATTAACTTACTACTTTCTTAGAATAGATTCCTTAAATACTGAAACTTGAATCACCAAAACTTGTCTTATATATCCACCTTATTAGGGCATAAAAAAAAGCCATTAGGTAGCAAGCAGACAAACGACATATATATAATGAAAACTTTCTCATTTCGTACTTTACAATAAGGAAATAATACTTACATATGCCCCTTTTTATAGATATACACTGAATTATGAGCTCCATACACACACACACACACACACACACACATGAAGTATATCTCCCTCATGAAAAGCATCAAATTAAAGAGTGGTTTATTTTTAATTAATATTCATTATGTAAATGTGTGTCTTGTGCATGCATGCGCGTAATAATAATGCAACATGAATATAATTAATGCTAATCATATTATGACACTCTTTGAGTTAGGTATAATCACTTTAGGAAAAAGGAAAAGCTTTGAGGATAAGAATTTGTTTCCTTTTCTTTTTTCCTCTCTCTTGGAAAGAGAATGTTATCATTCTTCCTACTACTACTATATATATATATATATAATATCTTCTAAAACAATCACTCAAGACAAATAGATATATGTGTGTGTACAAAGAATTATTTGTATGTAGTGTATAATATATGTATATCTACCATGGCAGTTCAACCAGAAAAGAATATTTGATACGATTGGATGCATGCACGCCTAAACAAATGATACTTTTCCACTTCATATTTTAAAAAAGCTGCCATGACAAAGCTTTTATAGGGTCTACATATATATCCACACTATAATGTTGAAGAGATACTCAAAATTCTATATAGATGTTTAGTAAGATCATACTATTCACAAGTTATGAATAGTGAAATTCATTTTTTTTATTAGATTTCATAAGATATCATAGATATACACCGTACGTGTTCATTTCTACTTGCTGACACAACTAAATTCTTCTAGTATGAGTTAATAATAAGAGGAAATCCTATATCAGATAAAGATCTCAATTGAAAAACATGTATGTATGTGAAAAATACTTACAGAATTATTACAAGTGAGATTGAACTTGCAACCTTTCAACTAGAGTTTTTATGCCACTTTATATGTCATTAGGTACACACACTACATTAATGTTTTCTAGTAATGAGTGATGTCAAAACTATTAGTATATTTCCTCCCAAAATCCCCAAGATTTGGAACCGTAATCAATGATTTTCAACAGATGATTTTTAAATCAAAAATTATTTTTTTAAAAAAAATGATAGTTATGATATTATCTTTATTTTTTTTTTGCCTTCTATTATCTTTATTTTAGATTATATACCTATTAAAATATTTTTTAAAAATAAAGATAATAAATTAAATATGAACAATCTAGATCTGATGAGTTTGAGGACCAGCTCCCTAGATTTTCAAGTTATAGTTTAAAGTTGTCCCAAATACCAACAGATCTCATTGTCGTGGTCAATAAGTACCGTGGTGCTCATCACTATGATAAGAATCGAGACTAGTTTCCTCCCATTGGATTTTCTTGGCAATTGTTTAAAGTTGTCCCAAATACCAATAGATATACATAAACTTCTATAAAATCTTGGGGCATTATAATCATCAATTACATGCGTTGTGCATGCTATATAATTCTCTTCCTTGTAATTATTTCATCTTCTTCAATGAAAATTGAAGTTATTAATCATCATGAGCATGACTATAATATAAAATATTATTTAGCAAGCAAGATCTTGAGTTTGATTAATTATATATGGTATTTTTTTTATTGTGATTAGATGTACAGAAACATGAAGGGGCATTCCATTATGTCACAAGTTCATCATCATCATAATCATCAATCACATAAAGAAAAAGCTCATCAAGCTCGTGCTAATAATGATCTTCATATCTGCTCCATTTGCTTACCCCAAAGGTATATAATCATGATTAATTTGTTCTCTTCTTTCATAAACTATTTAATAATAATCATTTCAATGTAAATCTTCCTCAAACTTCACATCTATCTGAACTAATTACTGCCGAAGATATATATCATGATGACACATTTAAAGCATATAAAATGTGCACAAGTCTCATTCATTCAAGATTTTTCGTTTCTTGATTCATTTTTGTCTGTTTGTCTCTTTCCATCGTAATATATTTAATTATATGCTCATGTTTATATGCATATACCATAGTAGCAATACACTTCTTCCAATCTTTAATATAAGATATCATTCGTAGTATAATTTTCACAAAGAATGAGATCTTATATTAATGACTGGAGGTAGCGTGTATGTGAGTACATATATAGAGCTATGGAAAGTTGTATTATTCAGTGAGTCATGAATAGTGTGGCTTTTAACTTCCAACTTCATTAAACTGTTATAAAAAAACTATTAAAAAGCTTAACTAAAAGTCATGCTATATATTTACACAGTCATGTGTGTGTGTTCAGATCGCCGGGAGCAAAAGTTTTAACGTCAAAATATAACAACAGTGTCAAGAGAGAACCGCATCCGTTGGGTATCAAAGGGCTTTCACATAGCAGTGAAGAATTTTTTTATGATCTCAATCAGGTATTACTCTCTCTCTCTCTCTCTCTATATATATATATATATTGGCATTGGCAGATATTGCTGTTTTTCTCCGTTAAAAATGGTTTGGATGAGTTAGGTCTGGTTTAAAATGACTCACTAGATATGAATCTATATTTTTGTAGGGTATAGGCCAATTCCTGATCAATTGGGTCATTTTTTTTTTTTGGTTAAGGTGATGTTGCTGTATTAATTTCAACAAAATAAAATATGTTGAATAATATTGGGTTAATGTTCAATTTCATCCTGAAAGTTTTGCATAGAAACCGTGGGTATTTCAGAAATTTTTTTTGAATCAATTTTGTGTTGAAAATATTAAAAATAGAACAAATTCTCTTTAATAATTAAAAAATTAACATTAACCATTAAAATATTTTTAGTAGTCAGGGCATCATTACTCATTTTTCAACACTTTCAGAGCAAAAGTAATCTAAACTTCTAAAACTTTTAGGATAAAATTATACCTTAACCCAATAATATTTCATTTCATCAAAAAATCTCCTGAAAATGTTCTTATATACTTTTCATTAACAGGAGCCTTATACAACGACAAGTACAGATAATAGTGGGACTGCTCCATTTGGTGACCATTCATTCTCTTTTGATCGCACACATCTGCTTCCAGTAAACATCATGCACAGTGTGCAAGAGGAAGAAGACGGCCATGGCGATGACCACGAAAATGAAGAAGAACAAGTCGTTCATGACTCTACTAGTTCAACACAGTCGCTTGGAGGGAATTACATAAACTTAGACCTAACCATTTGAATCTCTTTGTACTGTCTCATATATATTGGCTTAAGTACTCACCGTATATTAGATAATTAGTTACCCATTATTTTCTGTTTGCATTTAATTTAATTATAATATAAGCATCTCCGAAATTAGTTAGCTACTTAAATATGTTACAGTTATTCAGTGTTGTTAATTAAGGCCCTCATTAACTACTTTTGATTGTAAGAAACATTAGTTAATACGTCACAACATGAAACACGTAAACGGGTTCATTATATTTTTGCCTAACGTGATTTATTAGAGAAAGCTTACTTTCACACATAAGCCCATAGAGATTATCATTTGATTATGGAAAAACTTTAAAAAGGTTTAAAAAAAAGTAGTTCTCTAGAACTTTGATTTACAATTAATCTTTGAAACTTCTAATGCCAATCACTTTATCCCCAACTCTCAATTCTCAATGAATCAGCTGGTCGGATTTTTTTTTTCATTTTAATTAGTTATGGCTTAATTGTTTTAATGACTCAGATATAAAACTTTTGAAAGTTCTGAGATATTTATTACTGGAAACATAATTAAAAACACGCTTGATCAGCGAGTCAGGGCTTCCTCTTATAGAATTTGTCTATTTTGAAGGTTTGGAGGCATTTTGAAGGGTCCAATCACGTAAATATTTCTAACATGATTTTTTACCTTTAAATCTAATATTTTCGAGGGTTTGGATCATCACTAGATGTTTCGAATTTCTTCCCTCTTTAACTACTTTTTTAGGCTTGGAATATTGTTGATCTAGTGGTTTATGGAATGATTTAAGTTAACATTTTGCCTATAGTTCATGATTTTTCGAATTTGAGGTTAGGGTTTGATGAGTATAGATAGAATATGATGTTTTCACATACTCCCTCTAGTCCAATTTATAAAATACAAGTAAACGAATTACGTAAATAAAAATAAGTGTGTAAAAATATGCTCTAATTATTATTATTTTTAAATAAAAACCCTTATGTATGGAAAGATACAAGTGAATGAGAAAGAAAATGAGTAAAAAAAGATTTGAAGGAGATATAATTAATGTTGTAATATACCCTGCGGCTAAAATGGGGAAAAAAAAACTGTTTAAAATTTCACACATCCTTAGTATATCTTATTAATACGACTAGGCCATTTCCAAAAACTATACCTTGCATATAAGACCCGAGGTACTACACTAGTATTGAAACATGGTTTGATGGTTTAGTTATATATATATTTAAGGTTGAATTGAGATTTAATCGGTTTATTTTTTTATAGCTAAATATAGGTATCCTTCTATTAGAGGTAATAATCCTATTCAAGGCAATTTCGGGCACTATATGTGGGCACCCCTCTCTAATCAATTTAGTTTTGAGTGTAATAATTGATTTTAAAAGTGAGTATATTGAGGGTTTAAATCCTAAATTGAGAAATTGGAGATTTTGATAAATTTGAGAAATGTCATGGTAATTAATGACTATATTATTGAATTGGGTAGTGATCAATAATAGGGATAAAAATAGGTCAGGTTCTTACAATCTAGCCTACATAAAGCCTGGCCTGGCCTATTTAGTAAATAGGCTAAACTCAGACATATTGCTAAGCCTATTTAGATAAACAAATCAGACCTATTTTTATAAGGCCTATCCTACAAGCCTGACCTATTTAAATTTTTTAAATTTATACTATTATATAAGTATATATAATATCATCTGAATAATTTTATAAATTTACCAACTTAACCTTAATTTAAGTTTCATATCTCATCATCATTACACTCAACTCTTGATTTTGCATAAATCATTCACCCTTACTTCTCTTATTGATATGGCAACACTAACTCTCTCTCTCTCCCCTAATTTGTGCCCTCCACTAAAGTATAATAATTGTTATGAGTTTATTTTAGTGTCAAATGAAATATTATAATCTTAGTAAGAGAAATTTGTTCTAATTTACGTGGGAAGAGTAAAAGAGGTAAAAATCTTGTTTTACATGTTATTTCTTATGCTTAGTTAAATTTAGGAAATATATCTCATTAGTCAATAGACGATTAATTTTTCTTATTCCTATTTGCTCGGACAATTGTTGTCACTAAACATTCTTTTCTTTTCCTTACTAAGCTTTAATATTATGATGAGCATAGATGTTAGGCTTTTAAGACATAATATTGGATTGTATATAAGGGTAAAAGGTTATATATGAATTTGGAGGCATAAGTTTTAAAAGTTATTTAAAGCACTACTATAAAAGGGGGATCGGCTTCAGTCCTCTTCCCTTAATATTCTCTTCTCATCCTTTTCCTGGAACGACGTCGTGTGGTCTCAAAATGGGACCTGTGTCCACTAAATCGGACGACACCGTTTCAGGTATTTGGGGTTCAACACATCCATATTTTTCTATTCATCGAACCCTTCCTCCCTTAACGATTCAAGTGCTTCAATTAGCTCCTCAATTCAATTTCAAAATCCCATAACCAGATTTCAATCAATGGCGAAAACAAGATGAGAACCTCCAAATTTGGCATCTTCCTCTCTCATCGATTCATAAGCTTCATCACTCCTCCTCCCCTATGTCTTCATCAGCTATCTTTTTCCATGCCAATGCCTTTTCAGTAGCTTTTAGTTCTGCAACTCGTAATTTTCCAAAGGGATTTTTCTCAGTTTTCCCTTCCAAAGCGACGAACAGAAATGGCCTAGGAGCAATATACGATTCACAATCACATTCTGAAACCCCTCGTGCTAAAGCTGCAGAAAGATGGCTTCTTCTTTCCATGGGTCAATTGTATCTCTTGCTCAATTTAGTAGCTTCAATCAGCATCTTTAATTTTCAAAATCCCCAGAACCAGACTTGGCATCAGGTACTCTACTACAACTCCTTCGATAGATCATTTCCTTATTTTTGAGTTCATGAGCCCATTAATAATTACAGCAACATTTCATCAATTATCTCATATATATTAGCGAAGATGGTAGTGGTGAGTTTTATAATAATCTTGAACTTATATTTAATCCTTGATGTTTGTATCTTAAAATACTGTTCAAAATTTATGTGTCTGCATTTCACATCTTCCTAAACCTTTTTTCAGTCATACAAGTTCTTTTTTTCACTTGCATTCATTGGCAGATAGCTCAAGTGGATTGATATATCCACCATGGATTAATAATAGCAATCTCTTATGTTCATCCTGAATAATAGGTACACTAGCATAAGAGGGGAAAAAAGTCAAAAGTGCATTTCTTTTTGAAACTAAATGATTTTAATCCAGAAACTTGTACTGCCAACAATGTAAATAGGCAGATTAATCTTACCAAAACTGAGGAAGTTCAATTTAATTAAAATAACAATGAGAATATATGGCAATAAGATTAAGAAAATTCTAATGTAAAGTAAGTACCTTGATGGAGATTGCAAAACCAATCTATGATTCTAAGCAAGAGAATTCAAAATCTGCTACTTTCACACACATATCTTCCCTAATATATAAGTTCTCTAATTTAAGATCCCTATGAAGCACACCCTCAAAATGAAGATACTGCATCCCTTTTGTAATGTCTAGTGCAAATTTTAGAACCAGATTAAGTGGAACTGAATTTGGCCTTTTCTAATGCAGTAACTTCTCAATGATCCTCCAGCCATATACTCAGTAATTATACAAAACATAGGAGGCTTCGTTCAAGCAGCAAAAAAAACATGAAGTTGTGAAAGTTTTTCATGACTAAAAATGTTTTTTACATTTTTGGGTAATTTTACTTTTTTCCTTTCAGAAATTTAATTTTATTTGAAATCTGGTTTTCAAGATGAAAATGGAAACAAGATGGTAAATATGTATGTTCATGAATATAAGATAGGTTTTGGTAGCTATTGGAAAGTGGTAAGTATATCCTCTTCAAACTGAACCAGGCACAATAGGAGGGGATCTTGCTATTCAGACAGGAGGGTAAAACCTTATTGCTTTTTCATCTGACTGGTAACTTTTACATGTCACCACTTTGTCAAAGATAAGTTGTAAGGAATGCAAATTACTTTGGGACTAGAATTATTTTTCTATGCATTATATGAACTATTCAATGTCTTATGATGAACTTATTGTAGGAATATTATACATGATAGTGACAGCCCTGAGAATGGCAAGCGTGAAATAGGTAAGATCTTTTTATGGTTTGAACCAATAGATATAAGAGAAGAGATATACAAGTCCTTCAAAAGTTAAAGGCAAAGCTAGCAGCTAATTTAAATATTCACACTAGCGGGTTTTGAAATTAAAATCATGTCTTTATAGACACAACAAACTTTACATCCTATGCATTTATTGGAAAATACATAGCTCTTTTCCATATTATTGGTTCACCATTATTTTTTAGGAAGGAGTTTGGGTAGTGATTAATCATTTCACTGGCTTAGTGCAAGCATAGTTATATTGGTAAAATAAACAAGTTTTTTAGACACCTGAACTTTATTTATTTATTTTTATGAGTTCCCAAGCAATTTAATACTTTTAAAATAATGTTCTGCAATATCTTTGACATGGATGACCATAAGACTTGTGCATCTTTGGACATGTTATGAATGTCCTTTTGTTCTAGATTGTATTCAGAAAATTCATACTGAGCTAATATATAACTTGATGGGTGGGTTTATTTCAAGGTGTGTGAATCGCAACAGGGAAGAAAACATTTTAGCATGGCATAACATCATGTTTCATAATAGATTACATGAAGGAAGCTCAACCAAAAAAATAGAGTCTACTGAAATGACAAGGTGAAAAGACATGAACATAATAGCGCTACAAAACAATGAGCTTCTATGATCAAAATAGACACCAGTACAAGAGAACAATATGATGAGCTTGTTTGACCAAAAAAGACAGCAGCCTAGAAAAAGCAATCAGCTGTACAAAAGAGCTAGACAAAAGAAGCTAAAATGGAGACTCCATGTAGTAGTAGGAGTGAGATCACTGTCAATCATTGAACCTGTATTTGTATCATTTGTAACATTGTATTTGTCAAATCTATCTTAAGATGAGACAATGCTATGTAAAAAACTCAAATTTCAATAAAAGTTACTAAATTGTTTTCTCTCACTATCATTATACTTTATGGTTACCTGCATTATATGTTTGGCTAAAATCTATTGCTTCAAGCGATGCGACGTCGCATTCGAGTGGCGCCTACAATGAATAAATAAAAAGAATGATTCAAGATATACATGTCCTAAATGAAAAAATTAGTTGATTATGTTGTCAAACATCATATGACATACCATCAACAAATTTATAAAACTTATTTGACTCGATTGTGAGTTGTCCAACATCATATTATTGTGATTTGCTTGAGTTGATAAGTTTGACCTCTGAAGTTGATTATGTTTTCTCATTATCAAAGTTAGAAAGAAACCATAAACAACTAATATGTATGTTTACAAATTAAATTGATCATAAATATACCTGTGAAGTTCTCAATGGTTGTGAAGCTTGAGAAGGTTTTTTAGAGGATTTTGTTCTCTTTCTTCTTGGACCAATTTCAACACAGCTATTTATTCGTTTACTTATTTTTCTACCATATTTTTTTTTAAACCCAACAACTTTGCCACAACTATTACCACCATGATGATTCCCCACACCATCCTCATCACCATTAATCTCATCCGATAGGTATTTTACATGAAGTTCAGTTACTTTCTTACTAAGTTCTAACACAGAGTCATGAACAAGAGAGAATGCCTCTGGACTTTCTGATGCGTCACTTGGTAATTTGACAAGCAAGGGGCATAATTGTCTATATCGATTTGATCTTTGTAGTTTAGGGTCAACTTCAATTTCTTTTCCCTTAATGTCATACACTACACCACACTGTGCTTCTCTTGTCCACCTCTTTATAATATATTTTTGGGGTAGTAATTTGACATCACGTTCATTCAATATTCTCAATACATGACAACATAATATGCCCACTCGTTCAAATTTTTTGCAACTACAAGTAATTGTGTCCATTGAAGGATCAAATGTCAAACTATACTCTATTTTCTTATCATCCATAGTGATAACATAATCAAACACAGTTGCATTATTCTCTTCACATTCATTTTTCTTTATCTCTTTTCTCTCTTTTATACATGTAGCATCACTTAAGTCATATTCGTATTGGAACAAATCAAATATAGGTCGAGTATAAATATCAGAAAGTTGACGAAGCATACATGAACTCTACAATAACAACCTTGGCAACTTGTCACGTGCCTCAAAATCTCATTTCAATTCATTATAGCGTTTATCCTCTAGAACTTGTTCAAATTGTTGAAAGAATCGATTGATATCCAATTTAACATTGGAGCAACTTTTGACGGATGCATTGACACTTTCACTAATTTGCGTGCTTCTCATACCAAGTGTCCTTGAATTTTTCAAATAGAATACTGCCCATTTATCTTTTATTTGGTACATGGACATCAACCATGAGTTTTCTACCATATCTTGTTTTGATAATAATGCTTGCCAAGCTTCTTCAAACTCTGTTTCATCCCAACAATGATACATGCAATGGTTGAAATCTCGAACCATTGAATTCGGAAGGTGTTTCATTGCATTCCTTGAAATATGCCATGTGCACAAGGCATGTTTTACATGTGGCATAACTTCTTGCAATACCCGTGCCATAGCAGCATCTTGATCAGTAAAAACTGTTACTGGCCTTGTGTTCTTGTGTGCTTGCAAAAAAGTCTTAAAAAGCCATTTGAAAGTCTCAATGGTCTCATCATACAACAATGCCACTCCAAAAATCACCCCTCCTTTATAATGATTAAATCCTAAGAAAATTGCAAGAGGTCTATGATTATTATTTGTGCAATAAGTTGTATCAAGAGAAATGACTTCTCCAAAGCAAGCATAGTCGACTAACATACGTGCATCAGCCTAGAACACATTTGTCACTTGCTCATTTGAGTCCATTTGATGAACATGAAAAAAGATGGATTTTCTGCCAATTGTTGTTCAAAATAATGAAATAAACATCCAGCTTCACCATATTTCATAGCCCATTATCTTCTTGAATTAAGATAATTTTTCACATCAACTTTTGTATATCCCAAATTGTCTCTACCTCCTGCATATTGGCTTTGCAAATTGAATGATGATTTTTTATCAATCCCAGCTTTTTCAGCATTTTCTAATTCAAAACGTTGAGCTAATGTTAGCCCTCTATGTGATGCAAGCAAATGAACTGCTTCTGGAGGTTGAAGAGGATGATTATGATCTAGAAAAACTTCACTTACTATGTATTTTCCATCTACTAGCTTAACTTTCATTCGAGCTTCACAACTTGTTCTTGTCTTATCTCTAGACTTCCTGATCTGCACTTCTCATATATTTGGTTTTCTCACCCCTTCCTTCTTACAAACATATAGATAAGAAGCATACGTTGACGAATGCTTTTTACTCTTGTTAAACTTCTACTTTCTAACACCAAAACCAATTCTTCTACCATATGCCCTCCAAAATTCCCATGATTCTATTATATTGTCAAATTCAAGATTAAGTGTAGGAGTCAAATTTATAGCCATGGCATAAGCCTCCTGCAAAATAAAAAAGTTTATACCCAATGTAAATCAATGATAAAAAAATAAATTAATTATAAACTGTACACACACACGCACATATAAACCAAAACAGAGCATTCAAACTTTCATTAACACACACACACACATATATTATAGAATCAGACATTCAAGTGGATGCAAATTTAGGATGTGACGTCATTTAATAGGATGCTAAATGTCCAAGGTCTAAGGTTTCTCTGGTCCTTTTTGTTTGAATACTCTCAATCACACACATTCACGAACAAACATAATATATTGAAGAAAAGGGATATTTTGCTACATTTATATACTTCTTCGGCATTTTACAAAACTGATTCATCTATGAAAAATAATTAAACATATGACCAAAAAGAAGAATGGGTGTAAAGAGATAATTATCTTACCAATATTCAATACCCACAAATGGTATGTGGTTAGAATTTTTAACAATATTCAGTACCTACAATCATCTCTCGTTATAATTCTTCTCAAAAACCTTTTCACAGTTGCTCTTTCAACTTTCCCGCGCAGTTAAAACGGAATGCGCCAAAGAAAAATTGAGCTTGCGTAGGAGGGAAATAGGAAAAGACATATTAGCTGAAATGGTGTCATCTGATTTAGTTGACAGAGGTCCCATTTTGAGACTGCACGACGTCGTTCCAGGAAGAGGATGGGAAGAGAATATTAAGGGAAGAGGACTGAAGCCAGTCCCTACAAAAGGTGGATTAGTAGCGCACGTTTTGTGGCATTTTTTTAAAGAAGTGCCACAACTTGTGGTCAAATTTTTTTTTAAAATCTGAAGTAGCTGTGGCACTTACCTGAGAAAGTGCCACAGCTGCATGTGGGATTGGGTGATATTTTATTAAATAAGTGCCACCTAATCAGTTTTTTTATTTTATTTTTTTAAAAAAAATTATAGAGCAGCTGTAGGAAGCGTCATAGTTGCAAGTGGCTATTGGGTGGCACTTGATTAAACAAGCACCACCTAATACCCACATGGATCCTCCAGTCATTTTTTATAAATTTTCTTTTTTTTACAGTCTCTTTTTTATAATTTTTTTGTAATTCTGCTTTTATTAGGTGGCGCTTGGTTGATACCCATTTTTCAAAAATTGTTTTTCTTACAATTTGTTTTTTTTGTAATTGTTCTATGGGAGCAAGTGCCAACCAATACCCACGTGACTCTGTGACATTTTTTTCCAAATTATTTTTTTTCCAGTCATTTATTTTACACTTTTTTTAAAAAAATGAGTATTGGGTAGCACTTGGTTAAAAAAGCGCCACCCAATACTCACTTTGGGTGGCCCTTTTCTTGGAAAGCGCCACCCAAAGTATTTGCTGAAAGTGGATAAAAATCCACTCCCCACTAATCACAACACATGCACTTTATCCCTTCCCTCTATATTTTTACTCTCTCTCCGTCCGACCTCCATTTTTTCACTCCCTCTCCGTCACTCTCACACACACTCCTCCTACCTCCATTTTTTCACTTCCTCTCCATCGCTCTCACTCCCCTTGGTCCTCACTAGCTCTATCCAGCTCAAAGTCTCCTCCTCTTTTAGTTCCCACTCAAGTCTCCAAGTCATATTTGGTCCCCACTGTAAATCTGTAAGTAGTACATCCTTTTATCTTTTTTTTGTAATTTTATGGAGAACCTGTACATTTTGATCTATTATGCCCTTTTTCTTCATGCTCTGTAAATGCCGCCCCTTTTCTTGTTTTTTAAATTTTGGTTGTGCTTTGTACACACATGCATACATGCTCTTTGTATTTTTTTTTATTTATTGTTATATATATCACCTTAATTATGATCTAGTTCCGCTCTAGCGGGGAGAACTGTATAATTGTATATATTACCCATACAATCTGCTCAATTAATTTATTCCACACAAGTAAGAGTGAAAGATAGTCTCTCTGTAAACTTAATTGATGATGAACGAAAACATGTGTGCAACTTAATTATCACAGAGCATAAAGGACATGTAAATAGCTAGTTCACCTAATACTGCCCAAACTATTGCTCACGCACACAGATTATCAAACCTGATAAATTACATAGTACATACCCTAATCTATTTATAGATTTTAGTTTATCTTCTTATAACATTATATATGAACTTTTTTTGGCCAATACCAGATTATCAAACCTGATGAATTTTTTTTCATCCCTATTATCTATATCTCAAGACTTATTAATTCTAACCAGCTTGATGCCATGCCCTTGATTTTGAAATAAAGATAAGATAAAGTTCAAAGGCGTACTGTGTGCATTTACATCTTCCATGTTCACATGCATGTTTTGCTTAGAGAACTTGAAAGACATTGTAGCAATCACAAATCATACGATATAAAATGAAATACATGTTGTTTTCCACCCAGATGTGGCACTTCTAAACAGTCAATGTCCCTTTTCTACTCATAACAACAACAAAACCACTTTGGTTATACAACAAATTTATCTTCTATAAGTTGTATTTTTTACCTAGCATTTGGTCCACTATATTCATATATACGCGCTATACTAAGTTGTATTTTTTACCTAGCCCCGTTATTATAAAAATAAACCTATACTATAAAAATACTAACCATGATAAAAAGAATAAGCTCAACTTTTAACTACAAACCAATCATGGTTTTCCTTGAAGTAATAGTTGTAAATTATGTGTATGATGTTATTTTTATAGTTTCGTATTAAATAAAAATTAAGAAGGTATAATTTAATCTTTATAGTTGTAACATTCCCATTATTATAAAAATAAACTTATATGAGTATAACAATATTAACCATGATAAAAAGAATAATCTTAACTTTTAACTATGCACCTATTATGGTATAACAATAGATCTTGTACACAGACTTGCATACATGCTCTTTTTCTTTTTTTTTCTTTTTTAATTGTTACACACACACACGAGCACCTCCTTTTCAATTGAACAAAAGAAGATAGTGCTTAAAATTATTTGAGTGCCTAAAATTATTTAGTTAAAATTTATATTTAGTTGTTTATATAAATTTACCCCAAAGGTGAAGAAGGTGGAGGTATATAAATTATTTCCTCTTTATCCTTTTAGTTAGGTGTCATATTTTATCTTTCAAATTGAGTTTTAGTATAACAAAGGTAAATTTGTGCCTTTATCAAGATTATGTTATGTTGCCAATTTTATTTTAAAATAAATCAGAGAAGATAAAAGTAATTAGTAAATGCAGTATTCTAGCAACTAACCACTATTTAAAAATAGGTTGAAGGCATAGATGGATAAAAATTGGATGTTGTATGATCAGTGTTCAAGGGAATATATAGATGGGGTGAAAGAATTTATTACATTTGCAATTAGCATACAAAAGATTCTAACAAAATCTTGTGTCCCTGCTTATCTTGTTGTTATGGAAAGTGGATTAGTCCACTTGATTTGTTAGATCATTTAGTGTGTCATGGGATTTATCAAACATACACATGATGGGTAAGGCATGGTGAGACAAACGACCCTTGTAGTAATCGGGCGCATTCTATAGGTGGCGCTTCGAATGAGTTTGACCGAAGTATGTGTGATAAAGATGATGATCTTGAAGAAATTCTAAATACATTTGAAGAGGTACTTCATAACTGTCCTAAAGAATTTGAGAAGTTGAAAGATGATGCAGAGAAACATTTATAAGCCGGTTGTACAAAATACACAAGATTGCTAGCAGTGCTGAAATTGTACAAGTTTAAAGAGCACTATGAGTTGAGTGATTTGGGTTTCACCGTACTGCTTGAACTTTTGTAAGATATGCTTCCAGAAGAAAATGTATTTCTTATGAAGACATAAAAGCCAAAAGGAATTTTTTTCTCTACAACTAGTATGAGATATGAGAAGATACAAGCATGCCTAACGATTGCATATTATTTCGGAAACAATATGCAATGTTAGAGAAATGCCTAAATGCAATGCATCTCAATATAGGAAGAAGAAAGGGAAAAGTCCCTTAAAGGTCCTATAGTATTTTCCCATTATTCCGAGATTCTATTTTTCCTATGCACTTCCATCTACAAACTACATCATTTAATTTCATGATTTTTAGAGGTTGAACATTCTAAAGGAAAAGAAATTCAAATGCATGGTAAGATCTCAAAGTGTTTGACAATAAAGCCGAATTCTAAAACCTTAGCTAGCCAATAGAGCAGAAGACAAATGATCTCATATCGTGATCAGTTGGAATCCATTACACCTAGGTTGATACGCGAAGGAAGTCTGTCATTACCATTTGATAGACACATCTATGGTATTCAAGGTGTAGCTGAACATATTACTGCTGATGTGTTGGGAAAAATGTTGAATCATGGATGGCTTGGTGCTTTGGTCATCAACATCTGGATTAGGTACTTTATTATCATCATTTATCGCTGTTATTATTATTTATCTTTCAATTTTTTGTTGTAATCACATTTTTTATTCTCTATAAAGGCACTTGTACCATGACATCTTGCTAGGCACACACAAGGTCCAGTTCTCATTTATCAACCCTTATCTCATTGGACAGTACGGGGGTAGAGTCCATCTCGATAAGCAATCCAATGATCGAAAAGATTACTTTAGATAGAGAGCAAAACCAAATATGTTATTTCTGGTGACACACAATGTGGGGTAATTAAGTTATTATTAGTGGTAATATTTTACTTTATATTTTTTATTGTTTAACTTCTACCGTAACATGCATGGTTAAAGAAAAAAATTTAAAATATTTTAAGGCACATTGGATCTTGATTGTTATCAATATAGTGGCACCTTCTGGCCCTCACTTTTACTATATAGATCCTCTAAGTGGAGGTGTTCCAGAAAACCGTCTTCATATGTTGCGGCTATTCAATATATAAGTATATAAATGCGTGTATGTGTGTGTAAATATATATATATATTTGTGTATGTCACTGAATAACTAAAAGTAATCAATTTTTATTTGTTTTCTTAGTGCATGGACTGCATATAGAGCCTTTGCCAGCTTAAGCTATTCTAGATTTGTAGACCCTGTCAGTAACAATCCCTGGAAGAAGATATAGGTACTGATATAGGAATTTACTTGCATTTTGATTTTCATCAAATTTTATTCAAAAATTTAGTTAATTATTTTAATATATTGTTGCAGTGCCCTTTCCAACCCAATAACGATGATTGCGGGTATTACATAATGAAATTCATGAAGGATGTAATTACCTATGATCAACCTCACGTTCCACCAAGAGTAAGTCATTTTAATACAATTCATATTGTGTTTTAAATTTAATTGACTAGTGTCTAATAATTAATGTTTAGTTATTTTAATTCATTGTCTACATGATTGTATCTATGTAGTATTATGAAGATTAACATTATGATAGTTTGACTGACAATCAGGTTAATGAAGTCATAAAGGAATGATGAAAATGTGTGCTCAGGAAATGTTCTAGCTAGCTACTATATAAGGTGCTAGGTTGTTTATTTGCCTATTATTGTTGTGTGTATTTAAGTAGCTGCATTCACTATCTTATATTCACAATTGAGTAAGTATATATTTAGTTTTGACTTTGTTAATTTGTTATCTATTTGTATCAATTTTGAGTTATTCCATTGTGGTTTGCTTGGATATAGAAATTTGTGTTTCCATTGTCATAATAGAGGGTTTGAATGAAAATATGAAATGTATATTTTTTTAAAAAAATACATAGGGAGTAGCTTCTTTAAGGAAGTACTACAACAAATAGGGTCTCTAGGGTGGTGCTTCCTTGAGGAAGTGCCACAAGAAGTTTGAACTTCATGTGGCCCTTCCTCAAGGAAGTGTCACTCTAGGTTGTGTGAATTTAAAAAAAAAAGGTCATAGGGTGGTGCTTCCTTGAGAACTTCCTGTGGCACTTCCTTAATAAAGTGCCACCCTAGTTGGTGTGAATTTAAAAAAAAAAAAAGAGGTTAGGGTGGTGCTTCCTTGAGGAAGGGCCACATGAAGTTCAAACTTCCTAGGAAGCGCCATCTTAAGGGCATTTAAATAAAAAAAAATTACATGTTGTAACGCTTATGGGTAGCGCCACAGCTTCTTTTAGTAGTGTTAGGATATGTTACGCTTATCAAGTGCCACAAATTAAAATAAGGGACACAACTTTGTTATTTTGTAGTAGTAAAGGCCTACATTTTAAGTAGGTCTTTAAACAAACATCAGGCCTAAAGGCCCAAACTCAGGCCTAAAAAAAGCCTATATACAGGCTCAGGCTTTGAATCTCTGTTGCAGGCCCAGTCCTATTTAGGCAAAGCCTAACCTAACCTATTTTTACCCCTAATTAATAAACCTTATAAGTGAATTTTTTGGAATTTTGTTATCATGAGTTGTGATATAAATTATGCCAATTGATCATTATGGGTGGTGTTTGGCTAATTGGCTCTTGATCACTCAAAGCTTTTTTATTTTATTTATTTATTTTTTTGTTAGCTAAGGAGAAAGGTAACAACATTAATTTATTGTTCCAAACACTTGAAAATGTTTTTTTCTTGGAAAATCTCTAATAAAGAACTTTGAAAATATTAAAAGAAAAAAAGTGTTTTGAATATTCATAATCCCAGAAAGATATTAGGCTTAAATTTTCTTTTTTGAAATCACAAGGAAATAACCAAATTTCCCTTAAATATATTTTTTTAAAAAAAAATATTACCCTCACCGACCAAACATCTCCACTAGTAATAACAATAAATGTAACGAATCAGGAGGACTTAAAAGGCTTATAATGTTGGATGAAGGCCAGATGAAATGAATTGCTCAAAAAA
This sequence comes from Albizia julibrissin, assembly GCA_037074505.1. Lineage (NCBI taxonomy): Eukaryota > Viridiplantae > Streptophyta > Magnoliopsida > Fabales > Fabaceae > Albizia > Albizia julibrissin. Next base: position 18,175,326 of record CM073484.1, on the reverse strand, counting down.
AGGAATTATTGATATGTAAGTCAAAGTTAATGAGCAAGTTCATAGTATCCAAATAACTTGACCAACTTTTGCCAATTCTTTTGCTAATTCATGAATAAATGCTTTCTTTATATTTATTTTACTTTTATTTTTTTTATTCTACAAAACACTTATATATTTTTTTCTTTTCTTTTTCAATACTTTTCTTCTATTTCTCATTTTGTAATCTACAAATGCCTTGAACATTATTAAGGTTTGTGTTTGGGTGAAAGTTTTTAAAATTGAATGCCTCTTTCGTTTTCATCACACCAATGCAAATGCCGTTTCAAAAAAGAGTTGAAATAAGTTATAGAATGTGAAAAACTAAGTGAATATACGTACATGAAAAAAATTCAAGGCCCCATTAACCTTCCAACAAGATTTTTTCCAATGCTCACTTTAACACAATCAATTGCATAGTGAGCTAATCACAAAACATCTATTTAACTATTCTTAATGTTAACCTTATAAATACAATTAATCAAAATATTGCAATCAATTATAATAATGCTCAACTTTTAAAAGCAATAATAATATGGAAACTTTTGCTTTATTTTTCTTTTCAAAACTTGGAGTTAAAAAAAATCCAAAGTGTAAGTTAATCTCTCTTCCCGTTCTCTTGAAAAACAAAACATGGTTTTAAAAAGTTTTCAAAACAGTAGATCTTATGAAAGCTCAAAAAATTTCCTACAAATCATACTTCCAAAGTGGCAAATGCGACTCTTTACCACTTAGGGTATGCATCAAAGCAAGGCATTCTTGAAAATTTTCTAGTTTAAGTCATTTTCTCATTTGAAAACAACCAATTAATGGGATTAAAAAATATATTCCCCTCCCCACGCCTAATCAACACATTGTCCTTAATGTGGAAAAAGCACTCTAAAAAGAATGCTAAACAAGTTGAAATTTAAGGCACAGTGGTAATCAAGTAGGGTAGTGACCAAAAATACAAAACATACATAGGTAGTTCTTATTCTACTTACTAAACTACACTACTTCTACCTTTTCTTTTATATTGGATTGTGTCACTCCCCCATACTTATCTTCGTCATACAACAATTAAGCCCAAATAATCATAGGAATTAGGAAGAAAATAAGTGAAAAAAGAGATAACCTTTGTTAGAGTATCTTGAGTCACTTGAAGGAGAAGTTCTCAGCCTTGATAAGAATATTGTATTTGTCCTTTGAAACTTATTCTCCTACATTGAATTTTCTTGATGGAGGTGGCTTAGGATCAATCGAAAGAGGTCCAAGAATGTAAGGTGGATGTCGGCTCATTCGAGGACCTTTCCAATTGTATGCCTGTAAAGAGGACAAGCTAGAAGAGGATCCCATCCAAAAAGGGAAACATGGAGAGATTTCAAGTGAAGTAAAGACATTTAAGGAACTAAACTCTCCAATCAACTATCATAACCAAGGAAATCAACGGCACTCCCATCTGCAGAAGGCAACCAAACAATTTTATTTTGAAAATTCTCTTGTGTTTGCAAAGTGGAAGGTGTGGAATCTAACTTAGTGTTGGGGTACACCATATCATCATTGCAATCATCAAAAGAGATTGAAGGTAAAAAAATGGAAGAAGGAAGAGAATTTTTCAAATCATTACCACCCAAAACTTTTAAATTTTCAAAAGAATCGTTTTCTTTTTTTATATCGAGCGGTAAATCACAAGAAAGAATCATATGGAAAGATTCATGTTCAGTTGCAAAATATCAATCAAAACATTTGAATCTTCCCTTATTAAACTATCATGCAATTCATTGGAATCAAGAGAAAAATCTTTTTATAGGCTATGGTCTTTCTCATTCACAATAACTACATTGGCATCTATGCAAGATTCAATATTTTTGCAATTGTCATGCTTACAATCATCAATAGTACAAGAGGATTTATCATGATTAATGGTAGAATCAACCACTTCACTAAATGCTTTCTTTCGAAACTCAACAAGTAGCATTTTTCATGATAACAGTCTACACATATTTGATCTTCCTCACAAGAGCATGAAAATATGTCAGTCAATTTATCACAATCATCCTTAGTATTATGAAAAGAAGCATTTTCAACAGTTCAAGAGTTACACAAAGAAGTAAGAGCACACTCATCAACAAGTACAATCAAATCACTACTACTAGAGTCAATGGATTGGGCAATTATATTTTCAAACATTTGAGGGGATTCAACAATTATTTCCTCATCCACCTTACATCACTCAAAATTTCAATCACTTTATCTAAAGCAGTAGGAGAATCTATTTCTACAAGGATATGATTGTTACCAAATGGTAGGAAAGACTCTCCAATACTCTTTTGTATCTGCTTTACTTCTTGCGCTTGTATGGGAGTAGTCACTAGAGGCTTGGAATATTCCATTTGTAAAGTGGCATTTGGCTCTTGAGCTTGGACTCCTTGTTCCTCCTCTATAGGAAAGGAAGACTTCTCTGGAAGTTAAAAACGAACCTTCTTGACTTTCTTAGCTTGAGTAGTTGGCTTACATGAAGGCAATAGAGGATGAGCCTCTTGTGGAGTGTTGCACTTAAAAGACTTTTGTGCAAGCTACTTCGTTGCTTTCTCTAACTCCTCATTTTCTTTCTTTAATAGCTTCGCTTCTTGTTTATGTGTGAACATGGGAAGAGGATTTTCTTGGAAATTTGTCTTCAAAACTTGTGATTGTTAAGTGAGATGCTCAATTTCCTTTTCCAATCGCTCATTCTCTTTCTCTTGTTGTTCCATTCAAGTTGTCCTTATGTTGCCGCTCCTCAATTATAGTCCGAGTCATTTGATTTTAGAACTCTTTAATGACTTCACTAATGGTAGGTTTTTGGTTTGGCACACATGGTTGGGAAAGAGGTTTATAATGTGGCTCAAATGATGAGTATAGAGACTCATGAGGTTTATGACATGGTTAGGAAGTGGAATGGAATGAATGAGGAGGTTCATGATATGGCATGCGGTTGTATAGTTGACGATTAGAATAAGGCTCATAATATGAGTTATATGGTGGCAGAGAAGGCTCATAGTATGATCTATAGGGTGGGTGTTGTGGGTGATTAGGTTGGAATGAAGGTTGTTGGTAGGTTCATGATATGAGTGGTAGAATGGATCATGACATTCTTGACCAATTGGTCTTCTATCTTGATTCCCCAATTTGGCTTGAAGGAGCTGTAATATATGTTGAATGGAATCGATAGATTGGAAGATATGATCTTTCTTTTTAATCGAATCTCCTACAAAAGAGTAAGATTGAAAGGATGAATCTTGTTTACCATTCAACCAAGCCATAAGAATTTAATACAATAAAATCCCAATGAATCACAAGATGACTATCTAACCATAAACTATAAAAAAACTAATCAAAAGAATATAAGAAAATACAAATGCAAATAAAAGAGAGATAGAATTTTCAAAATGACAAAAGATGCAAGTATGCTATGAATTAACTTGGGGACATGGTGAATTCAAATAAGTGAGCTAAAAATCATATCAAATTTAATGTAACAACACCACACATAAGTGACAACACTAGTGCAGAAAAGACTTTTTACATGTGACGGAAATGACTTTTTACACTTGATGTATGACAGGTATAGAAAGTTTAGACTTTCTACACGTGTTCTTGAACAGGTGTAGAAAGTATACTTTTTACACCTGACGTCTCACATCAGGTGTAGAAAGTGGGACTTTATACACCTGATGTGAGACGTCAGGTGTAGAAAGTGAGACTTTCTACACCTGACGTCTCACATCATGTGTAGAAAGTAGACTTTCTACACCCCTCTTTATTTGTCAAGTGTAGAAAGTCCTTTTTTTAAAAAAATTATTTATTTATTATGTTACAAACCTAAACATAATAACAAACAATCAAATACCTGACAAATAAAAATAATTACAAAAAAACTAATATTAAATATCAAATTTATTATAAATTCCAATCTAAAATATTAACAAAACCATATCAATACAGATAAATAAACTTGGCCTAACTTTTACAATAAAATTTATACAATTAAAGTTAAGTCCAAGCATCAAGTGTATGTGTATCTTTGTCAAAACTATGAGGAGACATCTAAAGGCTTGCCTTAAACACGAATCTGTTCTGACGCACACTTGTGTTAACTGCCAGGGAAGTCTCCACATTAATGGGCTCTTACTCTTTCCACGTGCTCCTTTGGCACTTGAAACATTATCTTTGAGTAGCAAAGTACGTACAATAAATCATACGCAGCAAAAATTATAGCCTTTTGGATTTAATCAGCATAAAGATGGCGCTTCCTACTTTGGCAGCGACTGACATACTAATCATAGCAACTGCAGAAACGGTATGAAGTGTGGTAGCATAGCAATAGGACAATAATACGTATTAAAGTAAGATAAGGCACTAACGATAGGATCAAACTCATCACCTCTTATTTAGAGGAGAGTTCTTATACCACTAAGATTGCTTGTAAAGCCGAGCCCTCGTCTACTTTTGTAACTTTAATTGTATGATAATTAATTGAAAGCTTGTTGGTGAAAATTTTGATTATTTACTAGCTTTTACTTGGAGACTGATGTAAGAGATTAAATAACATTTCATAGAAAGGGAAAAAGAGAGAGTAAATAACTTGTTGTAGGTATCATTTGAGTGATAAACATGAGGGGAGATGTAAATAATAGTAATAAAGATTTAAACATGCATATATTTGACATTAAGCAATATTCTGGATTTCCCATAATAATAAAGGCGTAATGTATGGTTGAAACTGGGACAATAACATTTAATATGTTATATAATTGATAAAGATGAAAAATAGATAAATAAATTATGAGCCATGTTATGTATAGGAGCTGATCATTCATCCATTTAGGTACATGGTCAGTATTTAGTTAAACACATCATATATAATATAGAATACAGAAGCAGTTTTTGAGCAAGTGGAAAAGGACAGAAACCACCAAAACCAACATTGATTGTGTCTGTCTCTGGTTTTAAAAGGAGAGGCCATATGTATATGTGGTGAAGATATATTAGTGGAAGACTTACATCACATGAATGAAAGCAGAAGAGATGATGGGATTTATGAAGAAAAGAAAGTAAATTGAACTACTATCATTTTGGACATTAGGTTAAGTCAAATATGTCTTGAATTAAATGATGACATAAATCACAACTACTAAGCTAGCATTTATTACTACTTGAAAAGGCAACTTGAGATGAAAGACGAAGCACATGTAACATATAATATGATTATGGAGGACCCTGAAATATTAATTACAATGATTGATCCTTCATGAGATTGCTGCCTTAACTGGAAAACTTATGTTATAGGTATGAGTCTATACACGTGGCTGCTTTATAATTAATCATGCTTCATTGATAAACTCAATATATTTATTATATAGACAGCTGTGACATCACAAGTAGAGTGAATATTAAGAATATTGTATTCACTCTTAAAATGTCTTATCTTCCTATATCCAATAATTATTTTCTTGTAGCAGACAAGGAAACAACACTATAGCTTACCAAGCACCGAGAGATCCAAAGACAAACCACCTCCCCATTAAATACTGCAAAATCTTTACTAATTATAATTCTTCACAAACAGGTCAACACTGATGATAAACTAATAAAACACAATTCTATTTTGAACCTGCCGAATTTTAATTTATGAGCAATGAATAGTAGTTTGAGCATTTGAACCCCTCCCTCAGTAACAAAAGTTCACTGAATTATAAATAATTCTCTACCCCAAAAATCGTACCTTAAGCATAAAGTCCTGACTTCTTAGACAAGGAAACATTAACAAATTAGAAAGCCAACAACATACAATCAAGGAAAACTAAATCATATCCTCCATCTGAACCTCATTATATCTCACACAGGGAAAGTAATTTGTGTGTTGTTATTACAGAAAGAAAATAATCACCAACACGTAATGACACTTCAAAATTAAATTGACATAAACATGTCGATGAAGGTATATATAATGAATAGTCACAAGCTAAAATAGAATAGTCCAATGTCCATATCAAGATAAATCAAAGCTAATGCAGAACTATCAACAACAATTAAAGAGTGAGAATATACCGTAGTCCATCCACCATCAACTGCTGACATGACATTTGTGCATAAAAAGCTGAATCAAAACTATTCAAACATTTTCAAACTGGAGCATTAATCATGAACTATAATGGACGCACAGATCTACCAGGAAATGAAATCATAAATTGAGCTAATCATGTCTATTAAACCAGAACAATCACTCACAATGGAGCAGAATGCAACAATTCCCTAATAATGTCCTTGACATATGACATGGATCATTTTAACCACTGAAGGACACCTATAATGCTAATCATACAACATATCTGAGGATTTGTTCATACAAGGGTGATGTGCCGAGCTTCACGCATTAGCCCTGCATATGCTTAGATTTTGTCAAGCTTCTCTGCCTTAATTACAAGATTGGCTTTGGATATTTATTAGTTTATCTCACGTGGTTTGTCTTTGAATTTATCGGCCTTTACTTCATTTCTCTTATGCCTTCAAACAAGAAAATAAATACCTAAACTATTGCAAATATAGGAAGATAAGACCCTTCCAATTTTGGTTGCCACAATTCGATCCAGTTTACCTCAAATGCATCGCATTCCAGTCCGCCTTTACAGATGCAACAATTGACGCCATGGCCTACCAAATCACATAACTGTTAGAAAGCATAGCATAAAACTGTTTAAGTGGAACACATTGCCCTAATCATTATACGCCAAGCCTCCATCGCTCAATTTAATAACAAATTCTTACAATTTTTTATTTCTCAGAAAAGAAAATATAGAATAAAATAATAAATATTAAGGAGACTGGGAGGAACCTCTTGGATGCGAGTAGAGTTGAGCTGGTGGTCTTCGACGTGGTCAGTAAACTTATCAAACGCTTTGCTCTATTGCTGCAAGTCCTCGAGGCGGTGGACGGCATGTAAGTTCCGGTGAAAACGTCACGCTTCTCGACCTTCAATGTGCCAAAGACGACAGAGAAGCTGGCGGCGTCGAAGACGGCGACAACTCTCGGATAAGAGGCGTTGAAAGGATTGGGCGGTATGATGGTTCAGAACACGGTAGAGTTACTGGATTTGAGAGGAGAATGAAGATGCATTGGCGGGTTTGAGGAAAACAAGGGCGTGATAAATAATTTTTTTTTTAATAATACAACTTTCTACACTGGGATCCCAACCGATGTAGAAAATAGACTTTCTACATGGGTTGGACTCCCAACCCGTGTAGAAAATAATCATTATATTTTTTAAAAAAAATTAAAAATTAAAATTAAAATACTTTCTACATGGGTTGGACTCCCAACCCGTGTAGAAAGTAATCATTAATTTTTTAAAAAAAATTAAAAACTTTTTAAAATAAAATAAAAATACTTTCTACACCTGTTGAAAGCCTAACCCATGTAAAAAGTTTATTTTCCACACGGGTTGAACTTCCAACTGGTGTAGAAAGTGATAATATTCTTTTTTTAAAAAAATTAAACTCAAAATGACTTTCTACACTTGTTGGGACCCCAACATGTGTAGAAAATAGACTTTCTACATGTGTTGGGATCCCAACACGTGTAGAAAGTTTCTTCATCTTCATATATTTATGAAAATGTCACCAATCACACTTTCTATACGTGTCATGTTTTGTCAAGTGTAAAAAATAGGTGTAAAATCTATATTTTGTACTAGTGCAAGCCATATCGTGGGGGCTATCAAATAAAAACTAGATTAATATACACTTTAGTGATGCTAAGCTAGGTCGATCCTCTAAATGGAGCCTAATTATCTATGTTCCTAATTTAATTAAGTGACAACTACAAATTAACAAGGTTGAACATGTATCCCCTAAACTATTTTTAAACTAAGTACATGTCCTAAACTACTTCTTTTTATGATTTTTGGTTTATAAAAAGACTTGAATGAAATGAGTGAGTAATGAGATAATGATGATATGAAACCTCCTAGAGATGAGTCCTTGGCTCTCATTGCTCATTAAAGATATGGAGTCAATCACAAAGTCTTGTAGAAAACCTCAAGATATCACTAGAGTCTAGTGAGATTAAGTGATAAATACTCCTAACATCATAGCAAGCACTTATCTCTGAATCAGACTATTAAGCAGCACCTAGTTGCACTAGAGATTGGATTAAATAATTCGCTTCCTCCTAGGAATTTCCACCGTATAATTAATAACCCAAGCCAACTCAATCATACATTCTACACTAACCAGCCAATAGAAAGCACAATATCATTAATTAAAGAACAATAGAGAATCTGCAATAGTCAACATAAACAAATTACAAAGTCCAAATATCAAATGCATCAAAATTTCTACCCAACCTGAACAATCAACCATATTTTTTCAGTTACAAAACTACAATTAATTCCTTGAACCCAAGTAATCAATCGCAGAACTTGAGAAAGAGTAAGAATAAGAGACTCCCATATAAGCACCGAACTTAAGCCTCAGAACCATCTCCAGGAGCTAAAGAAGTTAGCTACGCATTGCCTATTGAATAGTTGAACCCAGCTTCATTTGACGAATAGCCATGGCAGGGGACAAATTAAAGACGGTGAAGATGGAGTTGATGGGTGAAGGTGCCAGTGGTTAGTGGAGGAGGAGACACTGATAGTGGTGGTCCTTAGTAAAGCTCGTCTCTGATCTTCCTCCTTTCCTCTTCTGTTCAAATTTGGCCCTTTCCCCAAAACCAGATGGTTGTGGTGTAGTAAGAATGGGGAGAGGATCATCGGTGATGATGGTGAGTGAAGGTAAAGTCGATCTCTTCTCCCCTATGATTCATTCTCCGGTTCTTTCCCCAAAAATTTGGATGTAACTCTTAAATTGATGAAAATATGGCCTATTTTCAAAGGGGCGAAACACTGAAGTTTTTGGGTGGACTAAATTGGCATTTCTAAAATTCATGGTACCAAATTCTCATTTCTAAAATTTGAGCCTCAAACTTCCATTTTCAAATTTAATCAAATTTTTTAAGCACCTATAATTAAAAAAAATTAAACCAACATCAAATATTCTCAGAAAAGTCAATGATTAGGAGCAATTATAATTTTTATGACAATTTTGCCAATTTTAGTCCTAATTTAATGTATTTACTCTTAATCTCAATTTATCTCAAGAAAGGCATTTTAAGCTTAATAATTATGAAAAAATTCATAATTAAAGTATAAAAATATATAATAAAAATAGGAATTTTTCAATAAGCTACCAAGTCAAAACAATGTAAGAATGCAATGAATGCTATGCAAGCTACTTAAATGCAAAAATCCTAAACTATATGCAAAGGAAAACAAAAAATATAATACAAAACTAACAAGCATCACATGAGAAACCCTTTGTCAAAAGTGAATTTGACAATTAGATTATCTAGGAAGCCAATTACTTAGCTCCCCGGCAACGACGTTATTTGATTAGGGCCTTTTTGTTTGTTAACCTTAGGGTCCACAATCAAAAATTAACTAAGGATTGTGTATAGGCAAATCTAAGATCGCTCTCTCTTCTTGAGGAGACTTTTATTGATTCCTAAATAATCTAAACGCCATGCAAATGCAATCAAAATGAGGGAAAATGGGGCTTTAATTTCTCAAATTAATAACTAAAAGAGTAATATAATTTAATTAAATGCTAAACTATTATTTTTGTTACTTTTATAAAAATGGGATAGATGTGAGGAAATGAGTCTTGGTAGCAAAGTCAATGGCTTTCCTAGCTTCTTGAAATAATCCAGGACTTAATTTATCATCAAGTCAAATTGAAAACCTCAAACAATCTGATTTGACACAACCTTAGCCGCCTCGGGGTCAAATCACTAATTTACCACGAATTAAATGCAATATAGTGCAAACAACTCAAAATTGTTATCTTATCAAAGAGCTTTTTATTTTGACTTCTCTACGTAAAACAAAATGCTAAAAACATGGTTAGAAAATGGGTTTTGAAATTGGTTTTCTCTAAATTAAAATTCATGAAAATAAAGTTATTTCTACTCTTTTTGGTATTTTTGGAAAATAGTGAAGAAATATTTAAATTGAAAGTGAAAATATAAATGATGGATGCTTTTTACAATGAAGAAAGTGATTATCCTTACTAAAAAAAGATTATAGGAGTTAAAATCCATTAATTTTTAAGAAAAATCTCAAGATAATACTTGAGTCTAATATTCCTAATTAATAGTAACTACTACAAATATAGATAACTATCACCTCTTGAAATCTTGTTTAAAACCACTTAATGTGCAATTGAAATGGATAAATATAACTTGTTTCCTCTTGACATGAATACGATAACATAACACTCAATTAATCCAAGTCAATCATATTATCTACCAATAACACAAACAATACAATATCCTTGAATCAATAAGAAAAGTACATGTTTATAAATCCAACAAGCAACAAAAATCCAATCCAATTATATAGGTTCAATCCACAAGACTATTTAAATGGTAATCAAGTCTTAATAGTGCATTAAGATAATCCTAAAATTAGCCGATCAAAATATACAATGGGAAAAGGAATTGAACTAGTACTTTGAACTCAATCACAAGTCTCCACTGCCAAGAAGCAAAACAACTAGCCACACATAGAATTAATCTCAGCGGCCACGTGTTTGAAACACTTGAAATTCACGAGGGAATTGGTGTTGGCCGGTCTGTGAATAGAAGAAAAAAGGAGTGTGTCGACTCTATCAATGTTGGTAAGGAAATGAGAACTGAGGGAGGTCGATGATCTTTGGTAGTTGGAGAGGGTCACGATGATACTGTGGAGAAGAGAGAACAGACCGGCAGTGGATGAAATGGGTTGTGAGTTTCGCCGGAATTTGCAAAGCTGCGCTGGAAATTAGAAATGGGTCGTCGGAATCTGCAACAATCCGCCGGAATCTCAGAACACTTGCTGGAATACAATCTGAAACGGACGGGCTGTGCTTTTGGAGGAGAAGAAATTCGAGTCTGTGGTGCTGCAATCTGAGATCCCAATCTCTGTGTAACTTCGCCGGAGAGAAGGAAAGAAGGTAACGGTGGTTCCAAGGTGTAAGGGAAAGTGACGGTGGAGAGGAAGAAGAAGATGGTGTGGTGAGCGATGGAGGTCGACGGCCCTGTTGGGACTCTCAACTCTCTCTCCCAACTCTCAGCTCTCAGCCCTCTGTTCCTGTCGGGTCTCCTCCTCTCATCTCTGTCTTCAAGTTCGCCGAGATTGAGCACTGGTGGTTGGTGATGATAGGAAGAGGGAAGGATCCAAGCTTCAGATTCAAGTCTCGCGGCCTCCAGATTCTCCCTCTCCAAGACCTTCACGGCGTTCCTCCACTTCCAAAATTCTCAGCTGCCCCCCAACTGTGTCTCGCGCCTCCAGATTCTCTATCGTGTCTCTCTTGAAGAAGGAACCAAGGTCAAATTGCGTTTTGACCAGGGAGCAAAGTGAGAAGATTTAAAACTTTTCTGGAGTGACTTAAGTGAAACGTTTTTGAAATATTTTAGGCTCAACTATAATTTCCTGAACATATGGGTTTTTTTTGTGAGTTTTCCTATACCCTTTTCTTCACAGTTTTGTAATTTTCAGAAATTGTGGGACATTTTTTGTAGTTGTACCCAGTCCTCAAAATATTAATTCTAAACCTTCAAAATCTCCAATTTTCTTTTAAAAACACCTATAATGTAAGATTAAGCACAAGGTAGCACCAAAAATTCAAGAAATCATTTGCATGAATAATTAACAATTTTTTTACTATTATGCCCATAATCACAATTAATTCAATTGAAATATCCCTAACTCAAATTAGTATTTAATCATGTAATAATGTCCCATGAAATTTATTAAGAATCACAATTTAATTATGAAAAAAATCATATAAAAATATAGTTCAATCACAATCGGATTAGGTAAAGAGTATGTAAATATTGTTTTTTTTTAGTTATTTTGTATGTGTATAGGGTTTTGCCATTGATTTTAAATGTTTGTTGTTACTAAAATTGTTATTTGTTAGTATTGAATTGGGTAAAAAGTATGTAAAGATTATTTTTTGTATATGTCAAAGAACATAAACAATTCACAGCATGGTTGAAGCAGCACGTGGATGACAAGTACAATGTTGATCGTAATTTTAGTTTCGGAGAAAATATTGTTCTTGGCACGTGATCCGAATAGACATGTGATTTCTTTCTCAAGCTACGTCATCAATGGATACACCTTCTACACTAAAAAGCAAGTTGCCAAAAGCAAAATGCAAAATAGTAGGGTAACTATTATTGCTAACATTATGCATGTATCAAATGCAAAAGATAAGAATTTTATCTATGTCAATATGTTATACTTTGGGGTGGTTGAGCATATTTGAGAGTTGGATTATATAGGATTTCAAATTCTAATTTTTCGGGTGCAAGTGGGTTGACAATAATAATGTTTTGAATGTGGATGAGTTAGGGTTGATACAATTGAATTTGAACAAGTAAGGGTGTAAAGAAAAGCCTTTCATTTTGGCTTCTCGAGCTAAACAAGTGTTCTATGTTCCTGATCCTGCCTGCTAATAAAGAATGCTCTATTATTTTAATATCAAACAAAACAAATGAGGATACAAGAGGTGAATTTAGCAAGGATGATTTATTTAAAGGGTTGTCACTTGAAACACCATTCAAAGAGGACCATACTTTGTATGTTAGATATGACCACAATGAAGGAATTTGGATATTAAAAAGGGAGAAGTTGCTTTACAAATTAAAAAAAATTATTACTAAAAAGAGCATTAAAATTATTAAGACTGGGAAACAAAAAATAGGCATTTGATCATATGTATATTCCCTTACCTTTGATGTATTCATAATTATATAGATATAATTCAATGATTTGTTTTAATTTGTTGGCACTTGTTGGCCGGAATTGGTTATTTTATATATTTAGATACATCCCGTCAGAATCAGATTTATTTGGGTGTTTGGTATATATATATATATATATATATATTGTTTCTGTAGGTTGTAACACCTTACACAAAACTACCAATACTTAACAATGTATTTTAAAAGTCACCAATAAGAATGTTCAATATCCAATTCATCAAATTACATAATCAGTTTAAATAAAACACACGTTACAATGTTAAATTAAATCCTCAAAACATTTTAAAAATTAAAAATAAAATGTGAAAGTTTTATGGTCATGGAAAATAAAAACAACATAACATGTGCTTTATGAGCACAAGAAAGCCTTCAATGCTCATTCCATAGGTGTCCTCCCTTGTTATCTACTAGAACAATCACCTAAAAAATGTTAATATAAGAGATAAGATTTCACGCCTTAGTGACTACTGAAAGTTTCTACTGTATATAAGCAAACCACATAAAATAAAAAGAAGGAATTGATTACATATATATTTGCATATATCACAATCCTCATGTAAAATGATTTTAAGTTAATCATCATTAAACAACCTCTATTCTTATTCATAATATGTAATATACAATTATGTAATATGTAATATGCAACTACCCTTATATCACCGTCCATCCTTATACCACTGACTGGAGCTATAGGCTAACATGTAGTCCAACATAAACACATCCATTTGACTGGATTGTTCTAAGCTCACTAATTCTTAAGATACACCTGACCAAAGGTATAGAACTTAAGCCTGAACTATGGCTCAATTCCTTTTTAAAAAAAAACAACTAAAAAGGTGTTACATGTCTCACAACTCTAATGCAATCTCGGCCAAAGGAAAATATGGAAGAAGCAGCTCTGACAAGTGTCATCCACTGTGTACTGAGTGATGGCATAACACATGATAAAAGATCTCATCATACAAATTTCTCCTTACTTCAACTTATCACATATGCAACCGCCATGACAGTTATATTTAATCACCAATAAATATAATATCACTAAAAGACATGGTACAATAAATCATGCTTCCATTTGTATCAAATATCATCGCATATTCAAACATAGCTAAAAGAAACCAATAATCCAACAATGCATTAATTATAATTAAATGATTAACTAATGAGTTATAAAGAAATTTGCTTGTCACATTATTTACTTAAGAATTTACAATACATACATATATACATATAATTCAATTCATATTTTTTAATAAAAGATAGTCATTCACAATCATACACAATTCACAAGTATCTGAAAAAATATTTAGAGTTATCTGCTACTCCTTAGCTCACAAGTAATTTCACAAGAAGTACTCTATAGTTCTCAGTACGAATCTACAAAATCATAAATAGAAATATCTATTAATATAATAATTAAAACTACTTTAAAGTTGCTCTATGATTACTACTCCTAAGCTACTTAAAAACCTTAAAAGTACCCTTTACATATATTATATACACATTAGCTCCATTAAGCTATTTTATTAAGGTTCAACATTGTTTGAGAATCAAATTTTTGTATGAGAAAAAAGACTTAAATATAACAATTTATTGTAATATATATTTGTATGTGTGTGACTATATAAATATATGTGTGTAGTGATTAAGTGGGCAGTTGGAAGGAACAGACCAAGGAGTCACAAATTAAGGCCTCGAAGATGCATATTTTAATAAAAGGATAAGGCCACTTGATGGTATATATATATAGCCAAAACTACAAGATGCAGTAAAGGACAAAATGCACTCCCAAATAAAAAGAAAAAAAAAATTATAGTCATGTCTTAAATAAAAAGTAAAATAAAAAAATAATTTTAATAATTTATCAATAGAATTTATAAATTTGTCAATGACCCACTTTTAAAATTGTCAATTAGACTATTTTATCATTTTAAGATTTTACTGGACTATTTTTTTTATTTTGTCTTTTACTTAAACCTGGTTGTAATTTTCCAAAAAAAATCATAAGTTTTGCTATTTGAATGCATATAAAGATTAGAGAAGATTTTGGCATATTTAATTGAAAGTGTATATAAAATTAGGGTGTTTGGGATAATTTTTAAGAACTTCAAAAGTGTTTATGCATATAAGTCGATATAACACTCCTCTCATATACTTACCTCATATACCATAAATTATGATTAAAAATTTATTTTTAAAAACTTTAATCATTATTTTAAATCGAGATAAACCACTTCTGTATATTTATTTTATAGATCATAAAATTACTTCGTAGACTGTAAAAACTACCTCATATTTTATAAATCACATTTAAAAATCATTTATAAAAACTATCCAGATAAACTTACACATAAAAAGAGAAATGGAGTGATAGGAAGAAGTGATCTTATAGAAGTTTTTTTAAAATACACACAGCCACTTGTCGGAAGAAAATGAGTGGTATGAAGAAATACAAAAATATATATGCATCTTTGTGTGTGTGTATAGCTCACGAGCAGTAAAAATAAGGGGAGAAATGAATGATGAAACTGACATGACAAGACATGTTAGATAAAAAAAGAGGAGGGAAGAAGAGAGATAAAATGGTGAACAGTTATGACAAGACTGGGTGCCAAAAGGTAAGTGACGCCGGACAAGAAATAGAAAGGAGAGAGTTATCCAAAAAAACTAACTCAAGTTAACGAAATTGTTATTATTATCTGTTTTTTAAAATTTATATGTATTTTTTTATTTGAAAAATATTTAAAATATTAATAGCTCTTTTAAAAATATTTTATAAATAGAATTACATCTTCACCCTAATAACCATCCTCATTTCCAAACTAGTTACTCAAATAAGATCATATGGAATCCGGATTTTTAGTCTAGAATCTCTTTCAATCATACTCTTACAAAATCTATATATTTACCCCAACATAATATTATGGTACCTTCCTTAACTTGATCTTAATCCACTACTTTTTTTTTCCATGTAACCTTCCTAATATCCAAGAGACATTCTCCCAAAATTTAATTAAGTATATACTATTTGGCAAAAATAAAATTGAGTATCTACTACAAATTGCTAATCTAAAACAAAATCCCGATATTATATATCTGAAGCCTTGTTTAGTTAAGTTTAGCTTATTTTATAATCCCGATTTATGTAAATTGAGATAAAATTCATCCACATATTTATTTCATAGACCGTAAAAGCTACTTCGTAGATCGTAAAAGCTACTTCATATTCTGTAATGGTATGTTTGGAAAACCACCAAACCGTGGTTTCAAACTACGGTTTGCGTAAATCGAGATAAAACTCTTCTCACATACTTACCTCGTAAATCGTAAAAGCTATTCTCAAAAGCTAATCCAAACACAGCGATTGAAAAGCACTTATAGAGGTTATTCAAACATCTTACCCTAAAGACTAATCACTCAACCAACATCCTATAATTTAATCATTTTATTACTTACTAGTGAATGTAGTAATTTGTCACTCATTTCATATTTTGAAGGGGGGAACATCCTCTTTATGAATAAGAGTTTCATGCTTCAAAACCTTGCAAAATAAAAGTTTTTATATTATCTAGACTGAACTTTCTAAGCCATATATAGATGTATTAAAAAAAATCAATTATCAAATCACAGTTCAAAATATTTTCTCCATCAGTCCCACAAAATCTTTAGTTCACAGCAATTTCATTTTATCATTTGTTTTCTTTTTACAATTCATAATTTGTTAATTCATTCTATTTAACTCACATGAAGAAGCTCCCAGAAAAATATTAAGTTTCAACACTTCATGATAAATTCAAAATACACAAAAAATATATATATGCCCATAAAGTATATAGTTGGGCATAAAAACATGACTCATAAGAAATTCTCATTTATATCAAAATCTTTGAAAATCACCACATATCCAAAACTTATAAGAAAAAAGATAAAAAAAAATACCATTTGAACTTCAAAATTTTAAATAAGTGATTTCTTATTAGAATGAATTGTCAATTATTATACTGTTATAGTTAATCCCTATATTTTTATTAGCGACAAGAGTGATTTAAAATTTTAAAGTTCTAGTATTTTTTACCTCTTTCCCAAATTTATGTCACTTTTTTTTTTAGTAACTCATGAAAATTCAATATTTCTCAAAATAAAATCACCTCTTTATGTGGGTGTATCATTAAAAGAGTACAAGTCTCAGTATCTAACTCATCCTTATAATGCCAATTAATCAGTTATATATATATATATATATATATATATATATATATATATATATATCTATATCATTATACTTTTGCCTTCCCAATATAAATTTTTATCAAGATTCTCCCTCTAATCCCTTTTTCTATCTCTAATCATCTCACTCTATCCATCAGGCTTATTATTTATCCATACAGACAAATAGGAATCCTTAATAAGATTTACTAAATACTTAATTATGTATGCATATAACCTACACACCATAATTTAAAATCACTATTCTATCTTGACATCAACTCTATCTCTTACACCTCTATGCTTAACTATATGATTGCCATGACTATGAATCATGGTTAAAAGACATAATTTCTTAAAGAATTTCTTTTCAAAATCACTTTAAAAGTCCGCTAAATTTTCCCTTAATCAATTATATCACAAACCCTTTTTAAATTTTTTTTCCTTAGAAGATAATACTCAACAAAATAATTAGTTAATTATTTTAAAGAACAAATTTTCTTAGTACGTCACAAAGTGATATAAGGCACCCAATGAGTCACAGTACACAACTTTTAACATGACCTAATTCTTTAACGATATGCAACATTCATAATCACTTCTTCACAATTTGATAAAATTCTAAAATCCAAGCCTATGGATCACAACAGCTATCAAAGTCCTCATAAAGCACTCACAAGCACAAAGACATGCAGAAAAGTATGAATTTATACTTATACCACTCCTATTCAATTAGATCACTATTATTCATTATCGCACATTAGTTCTATAATCTCAAATTATCCTCACAGGTGTAATCATACTTTTTTTTTTTTTGGGTCTCATCTTTAATTAACTTTTACATATCTTTAAATGTGACCTAACCTTTCATATTTCTCACACTTTCTATACCCATTTCCATTTTTCTCACACTTTTAACCTTTTAGAATAATCGTAGTCTTGGTCATCAAATTATCAGTAACTCTTTTGTGAGCTTTAACACTAATCTCACTTACCCAAAATTTCCGTACAATGCCCAGTCAAAACTTAAGTGCTACTAACTAAAAGTCGTAATCATTTTTTATTCCATCTTTCTTCTACTAAGCCAATATATACAATCTTTAACTATCTTCCTTAAGAAATTATAATGAAGTACTAAAAAATATATCTACCTAATTGTTACCATTGTTTACTTAATGTGGAGGCTGACTATGCCATAGAATATAATTTACTACTTCTTGAAATGCCTAGCTTGATAGTAATAAATTTCGCTTAGAATCTTCTACTTCTCTTAGTAACATATATATATACCTAGTCATAAGTCTCATACAACTTTTAAATCCAAGCCTAAGGTTCTAATGTAACATCCCAAAAATTTAATGCAAGGATTAAATTATAGAAATTAGATAGTAAGCTCAATTTTGGAATCTACAAAATTTAAGGAAACTTAAATTTGACAAAGGGAAAAATTAGGACCTAGTGTGTGTAATTAATAGGATAAAAATATACCTATATGTATTAAAAAAAAAATTGACAAACACAAGAGACACATACACACATAACAACTTTCTTCTTTGGATGCATGAGAAGACACGTACAGCCCCCATGTCACTCCTTCTCTTCTCTTCTTTCTCTCCTTGCAACCTAACATACACGTACATGCATGACTCATTCCCTTTCTTTTCTCTCATTTGGCCAACACATACATACAGCACACATAAGGACAGCACATAAGCATACACGTTCAGCCTCTCCAAGATAAATAAACACCTCTCACCTCTTCATCCATCCAACAAGTTCAGCAAAGAAAAACACAGAAAACACAGCAGAAAAACTGAGAGAGAGAGAGGAAGAACAAGCTCCAAATCTCACACACAACATCATAAACGTGTTTAGGTAAGTTTCTTCTACTTTAACCTTGGATTTCCATTGGATTTGTGGTTGTTTTCTGGGTTGCATGTGAGTTTTATCAACTCTGTTTTGGTCGCCGGAAAACAGAGGTTTTATCGGAAACTTTCAGAAGCTCAAACGGAGGCTACAGATGGATTTTTCATCTGTTTCTTTTTGATATGGACATTTTAGGATGTGTAGTATGAAATAGAATCAAGAAGAGCTCAATTTGGTGTCAAAACGAATAAGTTATCAATTTTTAAAGTTAGACTGTCCAAAACTGATGTTCATCAGCGTCAGTCAGTTTCGTGTGGCTTTATGACCAACCCAATCACATCCATTATTTACGAAAATTTACAGGTAGATAGTAGACATAACAAGCTTTAAAAGTAGTGGTAGAATTCATCATTTGGATATCTGTAGAGAGAGTTATGATTTTTGAACGATGGGTTTAGAAACAGGTGCAATCCTGAACGTCCAGACTCTAGTAGTTGATTTCGTGGTGTTTTTGAATTATGTAATCTTTTCCAATGGCTATGAAAATTTTCAGAATTGAAGTAAATAGTCTTAGCTTTAATTTGGTATATATTTTGTGTTAATTGGATTAGTATACTAAGAGATATGAATTTTTGAAGTCAGTTGCTCTCAAAATGTATTTCTGGAAAACAGTTTGTTTGTGTCGAACGTTTGGAACATCAAAACTTGCCAAAAAATTATGAAACTTTCCAGATTTAAAGTAGACATCCATAGCTTTAATTTGACGGGTAGAACTTAATTTTTGGACAAATATATTAGGAGATATAGATTTTTAAAGTCATGCTATATTTCTGGAGACTAATCTGGAATAGGGGTATTTCGGGAAATTCTGGGAGTAATATGGTAAATCTGGGTAGATTTTGATATTTTTCCATGAAACTATATGTCAATAGCTTCATGTAGGCTTTGGACCCAGTCAATTTCGATTTTTCTAGAATTAGTTATGATTTTTCAAAGTTAATTGAAAAATCTGCCAATTTGCTGAAGAATAGTAAAATTACACTATGCAAAATTATTTAGTGTATAAGCCACTGAAACTGAGATAATCGGCAGATTATGATTAAAGATAGTAGTAATACAAGTAATAACCAATTACTTGTTAATTTTAATTCATAGGAACTGGTAAAAGCCCGAGCCGAAGAAAAAGTTTTGGATAAACAGTTGGACTGAAAAAGGACCCAAGTAGTAATTCTTTCTTTCATGCACTATGTGATTATTTATATGTTGTGTATTTCATTTTCTGTAACATGACAGTGCCTGTGGCACAACACGCGAATAAGCCAGGGTCTAAACATATCGTTTGACCATGGACACGAGTTTAGCCGGGGTTGCAAACAGTCGTTTGGCCTTGGACAGTATGCATACAACATGAGTTAGCATTTTACATATCATGGTGCATTGCATATTTATTTATCATATTTTATATGACTGATTGTATATTACTACTGAGATTCATTCGAATCTCACCCTTTTTCAACATCTAAAAATATTCCAGCAAAGGACAGCGGCTCTAAGGGCAAAACCGTAATTACTGGCGACTGAAGGTCCGGTCCTAGCCAGGAGTTACACCTGATTATCTTTAGTTGTAGAATTTATTTCTTTTGTACTCTGTATGTATTTTTCAACCTATATGTGGATTTTCTGTAATATCAGTAAGTACTTATTATCAGTATAGTTTCACTATTTCTGTTTGCCATCTGAACGACGCATTTATTAAATAGCGAATATCAGAATATTAAGGGGTTTGACAATTTTTGGTATCAGAGCTATGCGGTTCTGGCAATATCAGAATAGTATACTGATATAAGTATGTGAAATTTACCTTTTCCTCATTTTCGATATAGTGAATCATAAAGATGGCAATAATAAGAGGCGGTAGAGTCGGCGGTAGAGGTCGAGGTAGAGGTCGCGGCAGAGGCCGGGGCAGAGGAAGACACGGGAATATTAGTGAAGAACCAAACACTAGACCCGACCCAATACAACAACTGATGGGGATGATGCTGGAGCAACAGAATGCTTTAAACGAACTTCGAAATGAAGTGAGGGAAAGACAACAAAAACGAAATGTTGATGAAGAAACCCATAATGATAATCCTGATGGACAGGACGTAGGTCATCTACAGCCTCCTGTGCCTGAGCCGGTGGTGCCTGAAGCTCCGATTGTTGAAGCTGAGAGTATGCAGACTTGGGTAACCCGAATGAAACAACATCAATTGACTGTTTTCACAGGAAAGTTTGATCCGGAAGATGCAGAGAACTGGCTATTCCGTTTGGAGAAAATATTCAGAATCTTGGAGTGCCCTGACAACATTAAAGCCCGTCTAGCCATCTATAAGCTGGAGGGAGAAGCTGATCGCTGGTAGGAAAGCATTGAAGCAATCCTGCAAGAAAGGAACATTCCTCTGACATGGGAAGTGTTTCAAGAGAAATTTAATGAGAAATATTTTCCTCGATCAGTGAGACTGGCCAAAGAAACTGAGTTCCTGGCTATTCAGCAGGGTGATAAGGAAAGTTTTGATGACTACCTGACCAGATTTACTCGTCTATCCCGATACTCTTCCTACTCAAAAGTATGTAATAACGAAGGATTGAGTTCGGATATGATGATACGTGGATTGAAGCCAGAGCTAAAAGAAAAATTTGTTTCCAAACATTTCAAACAATTTAACAAGGCAGTTGAGGAGTGTCGAATTACTGAACACAACCTGCTAGAGTTACAAAGCCACAGGAGTACTAGTAATAAAAATACTTTTGGTGGCGGAAATTCTTTTTAGAAGCGCCAATATCAGGGTGGTTCTTCAAGCGGCAGTAATAAGAAACCTAATCAGTTTGACAGTCGAGGCAGTCAAAGACCCCCTGGGAACAGAATGTGCAGACACTGTGGTAAGCCCTATCATTATGGTCAGACTTGTAGCCAAGCAAAGCAAGTGTCAACACCAACAGGACAGGTTATTTGCTATAACTGCCACAAGCCAGGGCATTATGCCAAGGATTGTCGACAGAGACCTGAACCTAGAGATCCGAGGCAGCAAATGCAGGGTAGAGTTTTTGCATTGACACAAGAAGAGGCCCGAAAATCACCAGAGCTGATTAAAGGTATAATTTCTCTTAATGGCAATCTAGTACAAGCATTGTTTGATTCAGGAGCTAGTCATTCATTTATTGCATATGATTGTGTAATACGACTAGGCTTAAGCATGTATAGGTTACCATATGACTTGACGGTATCCACGCCTACGGGTAACGGGTTCGTCACCACAGAAGTTTGTTTAAATTGTATAGTTAATGTTGAGGGGCTTGAGTCTACAGTAGACTTGATTTGTTCGCCATTGAAACAACTCGAAGTCATTCTCGGAATCAACTGGCTAACTGCAAATAATGTATTGTTAGACTGTGGAAGGAAAAGGGTCATTTACCCTAATCCACTAGTTAAACCCAACACGGAAATCAACCTGAACTTTCTCTCCACAGTTGAGGCTGAGAAATGTTTACGTAAAGGCTGTCAGGGATATATAGTGTTTTTCTCGATGCAATCAGAGGCTGGAATAGCATTAGAGAGTATCCCTATTGTAAATGAATTTTCAGATGTATTTCCAGAGGATATTAGTGGATTACCCCCAGACAGGGAAGTGGAGTTTACAATTGATACTAAGCCTGGAGCAGAACCAATATCAAAAGCCCCATACAGAATGGCACCAAGTGAGATGGCGGAATTGAAAAAGCAGATTGAAGAACTGCTAGAGAAAGGGTTCATCAGACCCAGTGTTTCGCCATGGGGAGCTCCAGTGCTTTTCGTGAAAAAGAAAGATGGAAGCCTACGACTCTGTATTGATTACAGAGAGTTAAACAAGGTGACTGTTAAAAACAAATATCCGCTTCCTAGAATTGATGACTTGCTTGATCAACTATCGGGAGCTTGTGTGTTCTCAAAGATTGACCTGAGATCAGGCTATCACCAACTCAGAGTAAAGGCAGAAGATGTGTCAAAGACTGCTTTCAGAACACGATATGGTCATTACGAGTTTCTGGTAATGCCATTTGGGTTGACCAATGCACCGGCAGTATTTATGGACTACATGAATCGAATTTTTCGTCCACACTTGGACCAATTCGTGGTAGTCTTTATTGATGACATTCTGATATACTCCCAAAGTAAAGCAGAACATGAATACCACTTGAGAGTTGTATTAAACACGTTGAGAAGTAAGCAACTCTATGCCAAGCTAAGCAAATGTGAGTTTTGGCTTTCAGAAGTGAAATTTCTGGGTCATGTAGTCTCACAGCAAGGGGTCTCAGTGGATCCAAACAAGGTGGAAGCAGTACTGAACTGGAAGAGGCCAGAAACTGTATTTGAGATACGTAGTTTTCTGGGTCTTGCAGGTTATTACAGGCGATTTATACAAAATTTCTCCAGAATAGCTTTGCCATTGACAAAGTTAACACGAAAAACTCAACCTTTTGTGTGGGACAACAGTTGTGAGAAGAGCTTCACAGAGCTGAAACAGAAATTAACAACAGCACCAGTGCTAACAATCTCAGATCCACAGTTGACCTTTGTTGTCTACACAGATGCCTGTGGGCATGGATTGGGATGTGTTTTGATGCAACAAGGCCGAGTAGTGGCATATGCATCTCGTCAGCTGAAGCCTCACGAACAAAAATATCCTACACATGATCTTGAGTTAGCGGCAATTGTATTTGCACTAAAAATCTGGAGACATTATCTCTATGGGGTGACTGTAGAGTTGTACTGTGACCACAAGAGCTTAAAGTATTTATACGATCAGAAAGAGCTCAATATGCGGCAGCGCAGGTGGATGGAGTTACTTAAAGACTATAATCTGGAGATCAAGTATCATCCAGGCAAGGCTAATGTAGTAGCAGATGCATTGAGTCGTAAAACAATACAGGTAGCAGCCCTGATGATTCATGAGCAAAAGCTGATTGAAGATTTTAGGGATCTTAATCTGTCTAACCAGATCATGATTAACAGCAGTAATATCAGTCAGATTGAGAATGATCTAAGAGCAGTTATAGAAGAAGCTCAGATGCAAGATAAACACGCACAGTCTATTAGAGACATGATTACAAAGGGAGACACTCAGGAATATGACTTGTCACCAAGTGGGTTAGTCAGATATAAGAAGCGAATATATGTTCCACCACAACCTGAGTTGAAAAGACAAATCATGGAAGAAGCACACAAGAGTAAATATACTCTGCATCCAGGAGCAACTAAGATGTACCACAATTTGAAATCCACATATTGGTGGCCAGGCATGAAAAAAGATGTGACAAGGTTTGTTGCTTGTTGCCTTACATGTCAGAAAGTCAAAGCTGAGCATCAACGACCTTCAGGACTACTGCAAAACCCTGCAATTCCTGAGTGGAAATGGGAGAGCATTACTATGGATTTCGTGACAGGATTACCAAAAGTCCGAAACCATGATGCCATCTAGGTGATTGTAGATCGATTCACGAAGACAGCTCATTTTCTCCCAATCAGCATTCATTACTCTCCCGATAAACTTGCAGACATTTATATCAAGGAGATAGTGCGTTTACATGGTACACCAAAGAACATCATATCTGATAGAGATCCTCGGTTCACTTCCAAATTTTGGAAGGCGGTACACGAGGCTTTGGGTACTAAGCTCCGATTCAGTACGGCCTATCATCCTCAGACAGACGGACAAACTGAGAGAACAATTCAGACATTAGAAGATATGCTCAGAGCATGCGTGATTAATTTCAAGGGTAGTTGGGACCAATTCCTTCCTTTGGCGGAATTCGCATACAATAACAGTTATCATTCGAGCATTCAAATGGCTCCCTATGAAGCGTTGTATGGAAGGAAGTGCCAATCACCCTTATGCTGGGCAGAGTTATCTGAGAGGCAGATGTACGGGCCAGATATTGTTGATCAAACAACAGAGCAAATAAAGTTGATTAAGCAGAGGTTACTAGCTGCACAAAGTCGACAGAAGAGCTATGCTGACAAAAGGCGAAGACCACTTGAGTTTCAAGTTGGAGACCACATATTTATGAAAGTTTCGCCTACTACTGGCATTGGTAGGGCGTTAAAGGTGAAAAAGCTTAGCCCAAGGTATATTGGTCCTTTCGAGATCTTGTCTAAGATTGGGCCAGTAGCGTATCAAATAGCTTTACCCCCAAGTTTGAGTAGACTACATGATGTCTTCCACGTCTCACAGCTGAAGAAATATCAACCTGATCCAGAACATGTGATTGAATATGAAGAGGTTGACATGCGAGATGATTTGACGTTTGAGGTCACACCAAACCGAATCATTGATCGACAGGAGAAACAATTAAGACATAGGAGTATTCCATTCATCAAAGTAGTATGGAAGGGGTTATCTCCCAGAGAAGCAACTTGGGAAGCTGAAGAAGACATGAAGAGACGATACCCAGAATTTATGTCTTCATATATGTAACAAATTTCGAGGACGAAATTAATTTTTATGGGGGGAGAATTGTAACATCCCAAAAATTTAATGCAAGGATTAAATTATAGAAATTAGATAGTAAGCTCAATTTTGGAATCTACAAAATTTAAGGAAACTTAAATTTGACAAAGGGAAAAATTAGGACCTAGTGTGTGTAATTAATAGGATAAAAATATACCTATATGTATTAAAAAAAATTGACAAACACAAGAGACACATACACACATAACAACTTTCTTCTTTGGATGCATGAGAAGACACGTACAGCCCCCATGTCACTCCTTCTCTTCTCTTCTTTCTCTCCTTGCAACCTAACATACACGTACATGCATGACTCATTCCCTTTCTTTTCTCTCATTTGGCCAACACATACATACAGCACACATAAGGACAGCACATAAGCATACACGTTCAGCCTCTCCAAGATAAATAAACACCTCTCACCTCTTCATCCATCCAACAAGTTCAGCAAAGAAAAACACAGAAAACACAGCAGAAAAACTGAGAGAGAGAGAGGAAGAACAAGCTCCAAATCTCACACACAACATCATAAACGTGTTTAGGTAAGTTTCTTCTACTTTAACCTTGGATTTCCATTGGATTTGTGGTTGTTTTCTGGGTTGCATGTGAGTTTTATCAACTCTGTTTTGGTCGCCGGAAAACAGAGGTTTTATCGGAAATTTTCAGAAGCTCAAACGGAGGCTACAGATGGATTTTTCATCTGGTTCTTTTTGATATGGAAAGTTTAGGATGTGTAGTATGAAATAGAATCAAGAAGAGCTCAATTTGGTGTCAAAACGAATAAGTTATCAATTTTTGAAGTTAGACTGTCCAAAACTGATGTTCATCAGCGTCAGTCAGTTTTGTGTGGCTTTATGACCAACCCAATCACATCCATTATTTACGAAAATTTACAGGTAGATAGTAGACATAACAAGCTTTAAAAGTAGTGGTAGAATGCATCATTTGGATATCTGTAGAGAGAGTTATGATTTTTGAAAGATGGGTTTAGAAACAGGTGCAATCCTGAACGTCCAGACTCTAGTAGTTGATTTCGTGGTGTTTTTGAATTATGTAATCTTTTCCAATGGCTATGAAAATTTCCAGAATTGAAGTAAATAGTCTTAGCTTTAATTTGGTATATATTTTGTGTTAATTGGATTAGTATACTAAGAGATATGAATTTTTGAAGTCAGTTGCTCTCAAAATGTATTTCTGGAAAACAGTTTGTTTGTGTCGAACGTTTGGAACATCAAAACTTGCCAAAAAATTATGAAACTTTCCAGATTTAAAGTAGACATCCATAGCTTTAATTTGACGGGTAGAACTTAATTTTTGGACAAATATATTAGGAGATATAGATTTTTAAAGTCATGCTATATTTCTGGAGACTAATCTGGAATAGGGGTATTTCGGGAAATTCTGGGAGTAATATGGTAAATCTGGGTAGATTTTGATATTTTTCCATGAAACTATATGTCAATAGCTTCATGTAGGCTTTGGACCCAATCAATTTCGATTTTTCTAGAATTAGTTATGATTTTTCAAAGTTAATTGAAAAATCTGCCAATTTGCTGAAGAATAGTAAAATTACACTATGCAAAATTATATAGTGTATAAGCCACTGAAACTGAGATAATCGGCATATTATGATTAAAGATAGTAGTAATACAAGTAATAACCAATTACTTGTTAATTTTAATTCATAGGAACTGGTAAAAGCCCGAGCCGAAGAAAAAGTTTTGGATAAACAGTTGGACTGAAAAAGGACCCAAGTAGTAATTCTTTCTTTCATGCACTATGTGATTATTTATATGTTGTGTATTTCATTTTCTGTAACATGACAGTGCCTGTGGCACAACACGCGAATAAGCCAGGGTCTAAACATATCGTTTGACCATGGACACGAGTTTAGCCGGGGTTGCAAACAGTCGTTTGGCCTTGGACAGTATGCATACAACATGAGTTAGCATTTTACATATCATGGTGCATTGCATATTTATTTATCATATTTTATATGACTGATTGTATATTACTACTGAGATTCATTCGAATCTCACCCTTTTTCAACATCTAAAAATATTCCAGCAAAGGACAGCGGCTCTAAGGGCAAAACCGTAATTACTGGCGACTGAAGGTCCGGTCCTAGCCAGGAGTTACACCTGATTATCTTTAGTTGTAGAATTTATTTCTTTTGTACTCTGTATGTATTTTTCAACCTATATGTGGATTTTCTGTAATATCAGTAAGTACTTATTATCAGTATAGTTTCACTATTTCTGTTTGCCATCTGAACGACGCATTTATTAAATAGCGAATATCAGAATATTAAGGGGTTTGACATCTAACAAACCTATAAATAATCATGTACAACTTCCAAATTCTAACCTAAAGTCCTGATAATTTTCTATGATCTTTGTGAGATCACTTGTAGATGCAGCCACACATTTGCATGAAAAAAGAATTATAACTTGTATAAGCCTTATCATCAAGCCTCCTAAGTGTATTGAATTCAATTATACTTTAACCCTAAAATTTATCTATACCTCCATTCATATTTGATGTGGAAATAACATTTGGTTGAGGGAAATTTAAAAGTCTACTTAGCCTAGTGATTCTATCATTACAAAATCCTTCCCACAAAATAAAATCAGGAAATGTGCATATATCCCCAACATGAAACCAAAAAAAAGACATTGACTTTGTTTTGGAAGCATCATTCTCCTTTTTCTCATTCTTAACTTGTACATGTACTTCTTTGTTTTAACTTCAAATACTAAATTCTTCTCCTTTGTCAGCTCTTTAACCTGTTATTCTAGTCATTTACTACTTTAACTCTAACTCTTTTATTGAGATTTAGCATTATACCCCTTATTTAATTTCTAACAAATTGCGACATCTTGATATAATTGCCTGCTACTAATTAATTGAATATCTTGGGTCAATCACCCTATAAATTTAATGTCCAATTCTTTAATACCTCATCCAAAAACCTATGAATTCAGTGCCCAATGCTTTAACCAACACTATGGGCTTAAGGACTCTGATTCAAATATATAAAGCCCAAACAAAGCTTACTTAATAATCTCAAATATTGGATCAATATCATTTGTTCAATTTTATAAGAAAAAGCTAATAAAGACAAATTTGACTGGGTCATGAATTTGCAAAACTAAACCATATCATTGCTTAGTGTGAGAGTAGAGTTGGGCTAACAACAAAATCTTTAACTTATGAAAATAGATTTAATTACCCGATTCATTCCTAGGACATGCTCCTCGATCACAATTTGCAAATGACACAAAATAAGCTCTGAAAGTGATCCCAATTAACCGTTAGTATGCTAAAATTTTCAACCATTGAACAAATAAATATACAAATAGAACGAATAGATCCATGTAACAAAAAATTCAATGAAGCACAACATGAAGAGCGAGTAAAGCAATAGTGTAAAATGTCATCTCCCTCCTTTTCTAACATTATAGGTAGAGTTAAGTGAGGGATTTCCATACAATCTATTTAGAAACTTAAAACATACAAAAGATAGTCATAATTTAAAATGGGACAAAGCATTGATATGGGTTTAATATTATATCACTAGCATATCTTTCTTCTAAAACTTAATATTATCTGCTTTTAGGTTGCATCATCTTGATGCAAATTACCATTACCAATAAGGTGAATATCTTAGGTTAACCCATGTCTCCTCTCCTATGAAAAATGCCACAAGGACACTAGGTGTCCATTTAATTGGAGGTAATGTAATAAAATACAATGCAATGTAATGGAATATAATGTAATAATGATTATATAATTTTTTTGGTTCGTTGTTAGCGAAAGATGATGCATATACATAAAGAAATTTGGTTGGATTACATTGAACATGATAATATATGAGAATAATATAGCAAATGATGAAATTACCCTTGTCTACACTTATAATAATATATACGTTGGGTTCTTGATAATTTTTTTTCATTCTGCACAGTGTACATGTTGTGTTCATGATATTTTTTTTAATTTTTAATGGTGGAAATATTATATTGTGTATAGTTTGGGTTCAAATTACTTTTTTAATATTTAATTATGAAAATATTATTTAATGAAATATTTTAATATTTTTTAACGGTGAAATATTATTATTATTTTATTTTTAATGGGGTAATTTTCTTAAATTTCATATTATTAATTAGTTTTTTAATATTTAATGGTGGAATTAAAATTATTTAATATTTAATAGCATTTATAGATTGACACTTTAGTCAATTTAAAAAATTACAATGGTAATAATGTTATTTTCACTTGATTGGAGGATGTCCACATTCTCATTCATCAGTTCTAACTGTGTATTTTTAATTACATCAAATGATGTAATCAGAATTATAAAATGTAATCATCTTTATATTACATAAATCTAACCAAACTTTGTAATCAATCTATTGCATTAGGATTACATATAATCATCTCTCATATAATCGAACCAAACGGACTATAAGTAAGTGAAACAACTAACCAAACAAATTCTGAAACTAACTAAAGGGAAGTGCACACGTTATGATATTTATTTTGCCATGACCTCTAAAAAGTTAAAAGAAAACATTTAGAAAAAAAAATTTAAAATTTAGCCTCAGAACGTTTTGGCTGTAATACTAAAAATGTAACACCTCAAACAGAACAACTAAATACTTAACCAATGTATTTTAAAAATTGTCAATAAGGATGTTTAATATGCAATTCATTAAATTACATAATCAATTCAAATAAAACCCACATCACTATGTCAAATTAAATCCTCAAAACATTTTAAAATTAAAAATAAAATGCATAAGTCTTAGGGCCAGTTTGGTTCGATCCCATTACACCCTGCAGTGTAGTGTAATGCGATGCAATGGTAATGCAATGCAATATTAATTACAGGGCTAGTGTTTGGTTTGATTTTTAAGTAAGGTGCAATGAATTATTATTTTAACAATTATTTAAAATTAATATATTACACAAAGTCTATTTTACCCTTACTATAATCTTTGTAAAAAGAAAGTTAAGAGTCAGGTGGAGGAAGAGGAGGAGGTAGTGGCGGCAGAGCCAGGTGATAGGTGGCTGCAGTGATAGAAAAGGAGGAGGTAGTGGCGGCGGCGGCGGAGGAGGAGGAGGTAGTAGTGGTGGGAACGGAGAAGGAGGAGGTGGTGGGTGGCGGCAGTGGCGGGTGGAGGTAGTGGCAGCGACAGGTGTCGGTGAGGGAGGAGGAGGAGGTAGTAGCAGCGACAGAGGAGGAGGAGGTAGTGGTGGCGGGAACGGAGAAAGAGGAGGTAGTGACGACGGTGGAGGGTGGCGGCGGAGAAGGAGGAGGTAGTGGCGGCGGCGGGTGTCGACAAGGGAGGAGGAGGAGGTAGTTGCTGCAGGGCCGGCGGCGGCGACGGAGAAGGAGGTAGTAGCGGAGGTGTCGGGTGGCAGCAACGGTAGAGGAGGAGGATGAGGTAGTGGCGGTGGTGGAGGAGGAGGTGGTGGTGGCGGCAGGTGGCGGCAGTGGTGGAGGAGGTAGTGGCGGCGACGGTAGCGGTTGTGGCGATGTGACTAAGTGAAAATATATAAGTAAAATAAAGAAAAGTAAAACTAAAGGGTAAATTAGAGTTTTCTAACTATACAATGGGATGATAATGAGGATTCATGGAGGGGAGGTATGAATGATGATCACCAATTTTTTGGTAATCATCATTACCATGGTAAACCCTATTACCATGCTAAAGAGCAATCAAACACTCTTCTCATGATAATACAATCATGATTACCATTACATGCATGCTATAAGGTTGAACCAAACAGGCTCTTAGGGTTATGACAAATAAAAATAACATAAAATGTGCTCTAAGAGCACAAAAGAATCTTCAAAGCTCACTCCATAGGTGTCTTCCTTTACTCCCTACTAGAACAATCACCTGAAAAATGTTAATATAAGGGATGAGATTCCACATCTCAGTAAGTACTGAAAGTTTCTACCGTATACAAGTAAACCACATAGGATAAAAAGAAGAAACTGATTACATATATATTTACATATATCACAATTCTCATATTAAATTATTTCAAGTTAATCTTCATTAAACAATCTATATTCTTATTCATGACATGTAATATACAATTATGCAATATGTAATTTACAACTACCCTTATATCACCGTTCATCTTTATACTGCTGATTGGAACTATAGGCTAACATATAGTCCAATAAAAATATATCCATTTAACTAGATTCTCCCAAGCTCACCTATTCTTAAATATACCTATTGATATATAATTTTTCTTTAGGTTTTATCTTAGGGTTGAGTTAATGTACATATTAGGGGGATGATTTGATGCAATCTTAGCCGCCTCAAGGTTTTACCACAAATTAAATGTAATATAGTGCAAACAACTCGAGATCGTTCTCTTATCAAGGATCCCTTTTATTTTGATTCTCTAGGTTGGACTAAATGCTAAAAATATAGTTAGAAAATGAGTTTTAAATTGGTTTTCTTTAAATTAAAATTCATGAAAAATAAAGTTATTTCCACTCTTTTTAATATTTTTGGAAAATAACAAAGAAATGTTTAAATTGGGAGTGAAGATATAAATGAAGAATACTTTCAGAAATAAAGAAAGTGACAATTCTTACTAAAAATTTTAGGGAAAATTACTCAAAAATACCTTGTAAGGAAATTATTTGCTGATTGGTACCACGGGTGCAAACAAGCACCCCTTATGTGCAAGCATCATCCACATGTGCAAAATTCATCCCTGCGAATGTGTAAACACCATCCCTTGTGTGCAAAATATCATCTACCCGTGTGTAACTTATCACCCACTATATGTAATGGTAGCAATTAACAATTAATTTGCTTGCATGGTAATTTTTAACAATTCTCCCAAAAATTTATGGGTGTTAAAATTTTATTAAGTCTAAAAAATAACTTCAAGATAACACTTAAGTCTAATATTTCCAATTAATAGTAGCTCATACAAACATAACTAACTACTATCTCTTAAGATATTGATTAAACTCACTTAATATGCAATTAAAATTAGAATGATGCAAATTATTCTTCTTAATTAGAATGTTCTAATGAACCATTTAAGAGATAAAATCAACTATGATTACCCATTATAAATATGGTAGCAAGCATAATTTCATCAAGTATATAAAAAATATATGTATAAATGTGAACATCAAAATACATCATCCAATTAAAACTATAACGATCGATCACATGAATAACATAATTGCAATCCAAGTCCCACAACTACTTAATGATAAACCTAAACAAGAAAATCAAATATAAAGTCCAAAAGATTGAATGAAAGAACTCCCAATTGAAGCACAAATGCTCAAGCCACAAATCTCCATCACCAAGAAGCTTGAAAATTAGCTACACATAGCCATTAAAACACCCAACACAATCTGTAGAATCAAACCAGCCATGAAAAAAAAAAAAAAGCTCGCCGGTAAACTGGGAAACGCACGGGAATCTGGAATTTGCTCACCGGAATCTTCAGAAATTGTCGGAAATAACAAGAGAAGGCCGACGGTGGTGTTAGAAGCATGGACGACGGGTTCCAGCGATGAAGAAGCCTATGTCGGGATCTCTGAAGCTCTGTTGCAGATCTCCGGCGTCTCTGAAATTTTCGGCGATGAGGATGAGGTTGGAGAGAAATGAGGGTGGTTAAAGGTGATGATGGGGAAGCCGGCAATGATGAAAGAAGGTCGTCAGTGAGAGGAAGAAGGAAGGAACTTCGCTGCTCTCTCGACTCTCCTTTCCTATCCAACACAGAGAAGGTCTGCGGCGCTCTCGACTGTGAAATGGTTGCGGTCAATGGAGGTAGTGGTAAAATTTGAGGTCGCCGGCGACTATAAGAAGAGGAAAGTAGGGAGGATTGAAGGAAGGGTCTAACCCCACAGTTCTCCACTGTTGCTGCGGCACTCTCCTCTCGCCTCCCAGTCGGGCTCTCTCACCCTTCCTTCTGCAGACTTCCAGAAGACCTAGGGACCAATTTGCAAATTTCAAAAGTTTGTACAGGGATTAGAATAAAATGTGTGAAATATTTTGGGCCTCAACCTTAATGTTCTGAAAATATGAGATCTTTTCTGTGATTTTCCCTAGGTCCTTTCTTCAAGGTTTTATAATTTTCAGAAATTTGGAGGCCATAGTATTAATTATGAACCTCCAAAATCTCCAATTTTCTTACAAAACACCAAACACAAGGTAGTATCAAAAGTCTAAAAAATGATTTATATGAATAATTAACAAATTATAACCATTTTGCTCCTAATTATACTTAATTCAATATAAATATCCCTAACTCAAATTAGTACCTAATCATGCAATGTTATCCCAAAAAATATATTAAAAATCCCAAATTAATCATGAAAAATCATATACAAACTATGGTTCAATCAGGGGAGTGAAATAATGGGCCCTCACTACTCTCCTACTAGAAACATATATGAATTTAGAGATAGAAGATAGAAGAAAGTCTCTGTAGGGGCTAAAAAAAACCCATTTTAGCCTTTTTTTTTTGAATGCTAAACCCTTGGAATTTTGAATGGGTAAAATTTTAGAAAAATACAATGGAAATTAGGAAAGGATAAATTAGTGCTCCGAAATTGGAAAATCCTATGGTAGTATGGTGGAGGAATATGGGATTATGAAATTTCGGTGAAAAGACACACCTGCCCTTCAGCTCTCCCTTTCTCTCAACTTGGAATCAGAACACCGGTCTCTTTATTAACAACACCGTATTCTACATTAACAACTCTATTTTCTTCTTTCATAACTTTGTATCTCAAGAAAGTCGAGTTGCTAATATAAAATATGGTGTTGTTAATAAAGAGAGATGTGTTGTTATTGGTCTCTGAAACAAGAAAGTAAAGTTGTTAATGTAAAATATGATGTTGTTAATATAGAGACAAGTGTTGTTATTGGCCTCTAAAACTTATGAATTTTTGGTTTTTGGAAGAAGAAAGTGGAGTTGTTAATGTAGAACACGGTGTTGTTATTCCGAGTTGAGAGAGAGGGAGAGCTGAAGGGCAGGAGTGTCTTTTCGCCGAAATTTCAAAATCACATATTCCTCTACCTTATTGACACTGAATTGACATGATATTTCGCAATTTCAGAGTAATGATTTATCCTTTCCTATTTTCCATGATATTTTTATGAAATTTTCCATTTTGGATGATACAGATAATCTCTCTAACTTTTGACACTTGATAATGAAACCCTTAAACTCTTAGATTTATACGAATAACTCCTATATAATTAATTTTATGTATCACTTATCCAAGTTTAAAATTGGGGGGAGGGGGTTTGTTTTGTATATTATTCAAAGCTTGAAATGATTACATGCATATTAAATGGAATATATAATTGATGTAGTTATGAGTTCACCAGTGGAAAAATTACTTTTAAGACCGGTTAAAAAAGAATTTTTAGACCAATTTTGGATGAGGTCTTGATACAGCAGGTTTAAAAAAGTCTATCACTTTTAAAAAGTGTGACACAACCAGTCTAAAAAGTAAGACTTTTTAGACCTAGTTGTTATACATCCGGTCTAAAAAGTGTATTTTTAGACCTGGTCTAGTTGTTATACAATTGATCCAAAAGAGGATTTTTTAGACCTTTTGTTATACAACCGGTCTAAAATATCCATTTTTTAAAAAATATTCTCTTCAAAATTAACTTTACCTAGGCCAACAAGCCATTTCAACAACATTATTCTTCCAACAACCCACATTTCACAAAAGCAACAAACAATAATTGAAAATCAATACATTATCACACATATTCAGAAGCAACAATATTAGCAACAATATCAAAATGGAATGATCAACATCGATATTCCTACACCTCACGTTCTCAATAACGATAAGAAGCAACAATATCAACACATACATTATCATCAACATAGCAAAATCTCAACTTTGTGCACTTTCAATTCCACATGTTTTGCAAAAAAAAAGGAAGACAAATTCCTCAGTATATACAGAAAATTCCTCAGTTTTACAAAAAAGCAAAGGGAAGAGAAAGTACAAAGGTCAATCTACTAAATCCAATGCCTGTTGTATCAGCAACCGACTTATATCACTCATATCCCATAAATTGTCCTACGTAGAGATATAAACACAGTTAGATATGAAAACCACAAGTATTAGAACAACATTAGATTAAAAACTCGCTATTCTTGTAAAAGCTCATGGTTGAATTCAGCACAACAGTTGGTGATGAAATCAATAACTTCTTCAGAAAAGGGATCAGCAAGATCAAACATTTGTAACACCAAAGTCAGACAAAACATTAACTTACTAACTTAAAAATAATAAAGTAATATAAATTTTTTGAAATATATATTTACCTCTTCGGTAAAATCGTTCATGCTTAGGATGGTAATATTATAAATATGCCTCAAAACATAGAAACCATATAAGTTGGACCCCGGTGGTTGCCTACGACTTTGAAAAAGAACATACCATCATTAGCTTATAGAACACATTCTTAAAGAAAACAAAATACGTACTAACCTTTGGGATGATCCATGCAGGGTCTTTTAACTCATGAACATGCTTACCACAAGCAGCGTGTAGGTATGTTCACATAGCCCTATCATCAAAATCAGAAAGATTAATTATTTTGCACAAATTCCATAAAATTTATACACAGAAGGTAATAATGCAAGAAAACTTACGAGTTCATGGTCTTCTTCAATTCATTCCCTGGTTTAAAGTGGAGGGAGCATAAGAGGATGACAATATAACTATTCTTGCATAGAAGAACCAATTGCCAATGATCACTTAAAAAAAGAGATAAATATTAAGTAAATATAAAGCATTATATATGTTATTGAATATAAATTTGTTTCTTACTCATGCACATATGGAGCCAAGAAACACTCAGTTGCAATTTCACAAAGCCTCTCTGATAAGTATCTATGTTTGATAACAGCAGTAGTCCCTTTCTCTTAGATTTGAATTGGGCATATGAATCCAAATTTATCGCTATTGCCAAAGGAGACTAATCTACAATTTATGTACCTACAATAATGCAAGCACAACAAATCAAAGTTAAACGATGTAATTTTTAAAATATTTACTTCCAATTGAAGAAGATACTTACGTTAAAAATAGTTGAAAAATCGCAACTATAAGATGTTGTCTAGGAGCTACCAGGGATATTAAATCGTCCCTATCAAGAAAGCATTGCACTCTTGACTTGCCAATAGTTGAATTCGTAGGCCAATCTCTTAGTCGAAAGGATGTATCATATGCCATCATAATTACTTGTTGCATGACATTCAATGGAGGCTGTGAAACTTCTTGAGTAAAGGGAGCTAAACTTAGGGCTGTGATCTAGGTTTTCTTAGCTCAAACAGAAAAAAGTTTATTTGGCCATAAGATGAATGTACTCAGGACATCATTCACAATCTTCAAATCATCAGAAGGGATAGGGACAAGTGCATCTGCAATGATCACCTCTTTAACTAACACTCTGACTTGATCATCTTTCATTTGTTGGTGGTAGATAGTTGATCCCAGGTTATATACACTCCTTCGTGCAACAAACCGTCTCAGAGGATCCTCGAAAAAAATGTCACAAGGCTCAACAATTTCTTTTCCAGGACCCTGGAATGACTGCCCAATATTGTAACAACTCCCTTTAGTGCTCTGCTTATTAAGAGCAAGTGATTGTGCCTGGGAGCACTGGTATCTTGTCTTGTGCTCACAATAGCAATCATTTTCTCTCTCATCTTGCTTAACCAGACATCTAATATTGCATCAAATGATTCTTCTGCCTCGGCCCTTGCTTCTGTCCTTACAATGGCCAACATACGCTCCATTTCCTCCTTAGTCACTATGCTTGAGGAATGGCATAAGGGGGCTCTAAAGTAATCCCTTATGCCTGCCCCTCTTCCAACTCCCCTGATACGGCCTAGATGCTCATGTTTTCCAGTAGCAACCGTTAGAATATCATTCCTCCCCTCCGACCTAAAGGATCCCTCGGATTGTTTCTTTTAAAGTTCCTCTTGTAAGATATAGATAACACACATAAGTAATGAAACCTGTTTACTAAATAGTTAATAACAACAACGATACTTACAATTTTTTCACATACTATACGAAATTGTTCACTCGTATAAGGCCCACTTCTGTTTTGGCGAGCAAACAACCACATTTCTTTACAACGTATCAGAGATGGTGGAGAAATAAGAACAAAAGGATCAGATTGAGATGCTTCTGCCAATCTCTTTCATTTGGCCGCCAACAAGTCTTTTTTAGTCTTTGCATAACCCCCACGAGGCATTGTATGAGGGCAATCATTCTTTCTACCACTCTCTTGTGCTTTTACCTTTTTGCCTGTGAATAAGAAATAAAAAAAAGGTTGCAATCAATAAAGACAATTGATAAGTAAATAAAATGCAAAATAAGTCAACTCACCAAATCTTCAGGAGTAGTCCGAGCCTAAAAAATTCTTGCCAAGTCACTTCATCAGTGTATGAATACTTACTGCACAGAGTAGGACATGGCTTACCATCTTCCACCTTGATATGCACGTAATTGTTAGCCATATTTGTCTTAAACTTCCTCCAGCACTCACAACAATACGTCATAGTTTTATTGTATAAGATATCTCTATGAGGAACATCGTAGGTGAGCTGTTATCCATGCATTGAAGGAGTTTGTGACAAATTTGATAATCATGATATACAGAAGAGAACTTTATATCTTAATAGTGTCCCAAATATATAGCTTCACACGTTCATCGACACATTTCTCCACTCCTATATCAAGATGCTAAGCTTGTTGTATGCAAGAAGGTCGAAAAAACTCCTATATCGGCTTGCATTAGGCCCGATTGGTTTCCAATATCTATCAAACTCAATCGGTATATTATGCCTGGCACTCCGACTAAGGGCAATGTCTCTCAACTGTGTGTCACTTCTACCCCTCCGTACAGACTGGTTACTTGGCTCACTTTGATTCTGGCTCAGAGCATTGCTAGGCTCACTCTGATTAACACTAGCTGGCTCACTTTGATGAGCAATAGGTGGCTCCGAAGCGTCTATACTAGGACACCTCGGATCTTTCATTTTCCTGTTAAGACAACAAAAAAAGATGAATCCTTAAGTTATAACATGAAAAGTCTATATCTATAAAAAAACTATATACATAATTCGGATATAATTCATAATGATAATTACTTTAGCTAGCTAACTTTCAAAGTAGTTTTATAAAGTGATATCCTCTCATATCCCTTCATGATGATTATTTCTTGTGTCATGTTAATTATCTGCTTCATCTTCTTCGTTCAATTCTGGTAGACCCCTGGAAAAAGAAGGAGTCTCAAGAAGATCGTTATTTGAAAGTCTTTCCTCATCAATATCAATGACCCTTTTTCCTTGGCTGCCAATGTAAGGTTCTTATCTTTTGAACTAGAGAAGTGCATAGATTCTGCTACTAACATAATACCACTGTTCTAGACGGTGCTTTTATCATCTAGGGACTTCATGTAAAATGTATAACCATTGATCATAAATGAAGTCCAACTTATGAATTCAACCTCAAGACCACGTGCTAACCATTTAATGGTTCAGAAACACTTTCTTCTCCGTCAACCATTTGCTTGAACCAGTATGCAAAAGTTCTGATATGCTTCATAATTAACCTTTGTTCAGTTATTCAACTATTTGCTTTTTGTACAATTTCTTTATGAGCATTCATGTAATCTTGAATTTCATTAACATTATTCAAGATGTACAAGTAGACTTGTTGCAATTCATCAGGATCTACACTCTTTACTATAGCACCGCATCTACCCCCTTATTCATCATGGCGTTTAGGAAGCTCAATATGTCCTACATTTGATAAATAATTTTGACAAAATTTCATGGCTTCCTTGGAAACATATTTCTGAATAATAGATGCTTCAGGTCGGTTAGGGTTCTTCACATACCTTTTTAGAATTTTCATGGTTCTTTCAATTGGGTACATCCATAAAAAATAAATAGGGTAACACAACTTTATCTCCCTCACTAAATGAACAATTAGATGTACTATGATGTCAAAAAAAAGAAGAAGAAGAAAAAACTTTTCAAACTGGCATAAGATTAGATATCCTTCATTTTCTAATACATCCAATCTTTCCGTTTCAATAACTTTACTACAAATAGCATTGAAGGAGAAACAAAGTCTAGTCAATATGTGTTGAAGATCATATTTGACAATGCCTCGATCATTCAGATCTGTGTCATTATCATCATAGGTCACTCCCCCTGTTAAGATGCGCTTGACATTTCTAATTCTTCACCATGCCATACCCATACTGTATAATTCTTACAAAATCCTTCACAAATTAAATGTATATATATATCTGTAGCACTTAGTCGCTTCTCATTCAAACATTCTACACAAGGGAAAAAGAACATTCCACTGTTATCATCTGGATTTCTTCTAGCAAAGTCTAAAAACTCCCTCACCCCATTATCATATTTAACATTCGTCCGTTTAGCGTTTATCCAACTACGTCCATATATTTCAACACTTTTTTTCTCTCTTTTTATTTTTTTTCCTGGAAAAGGTAGGAGTATGATGAGAGCGCAGAATCATTATACTCATCAAGTACCTAGTTTAACTACAAGCCTAATGAACAAGTACATAGAAACTTTTATATTATAATGCATTTATATAACAAAGATCAATTTGGTAGGCATCACTTCAATTAATTAATGCGAAACACTAATTAAATTACAGTCAATCACTTGAAGAAAGGCTTTGAAGACCGTAAACTACACAGGAAAGATCCGTTTAGCATGGTAGGGTGAATTGCACACTGGAAGCTTTGAAGACCGGAAACTACACAGCAATAACCAAATGAAAAATAAGCTTTGGTGGCAACAATAGAAAAGCTGAACTTTAATCACATGCAAAGCAAGGAAGATGCCAAGACAAGTTTCAATGAACTTGCACACCTAGAAGATTTCAAACACTATAACCCAGACCAAAACACACCAACAAATTCACACACCAATACAAAATGCTTAGCTTTGGGTTCTTCAATGAGAGAATCAAATTAGAGAATCGAGTTTTGGATAGAAATGCACTCGAGTTTACTATTACACTCTCAAAAGTTTTAGTCAGAAACATTCTCAAAAACAGGAAGAATGAGGAGAACTCGAGTTGCGGGTTAGCAATCGAGTTCTGGTAACATATGCACTTAAGTTTAGTTTTGCACTCTCGCAAGTTTCTTCTAGACTCACTCAGAAATCAGAAGAAAGATGAGGACTCAAGTTCTGGTATCACACTCGAGTTCTAAAGGTAAATGCACTCGAGTTTGGTTGATGAAACTCAAGTTCTAGACATAAAGTAACTTGAGTCTGAATTTGTACTTCCGCGAGTTTGTTCTAGAGAAATATGCAGAACCAATGAATAGTTGGAGAACTTGAGTTTGGGGTTCAAAACTCGAGTTCTGATGCCTTTTGCACTCGAGTCCAGAAATGCACTCTCGCGAGTTTCAACCAGAGAATCATGCAAAAAACTTGAAGTACAGAGAGAACTCAAGTTCTGAGCTAGCACTCGAGTTTGAAAGTACACTCTCGCGAGTTTCTGGCAGAGACATTCTGGAGACGTTGAAACAACACCATGCACTTGAGTTTTATAGTGAGAACTTGAGTTTGGAAGACACAGAAGTAAGAGTAAAATTAAACTTGACATCAATTCACATGTGCAAGTGAGGCTTAAACAGGGCAACATGAAAAAGAAGAATCAAATTAAACTTGACACCTAACCAATGGTTACTTGTTATGATGAAGAGTCGATGACATACAAGAAATTAGAACTGCAATTCAGTTTCATAGAGGTGATTCACAGTATAATGCTACTTATAAACAACTAAAAACCCATAGTTCGCTAACACCAATTTTATCAGAAAGTTCACTGACAATTAAGGTTGAGCATTTCTCATGATTATGTATATCAAATTCAAATAGAAAAATGAAGAAGAAGGGGGAAAATGAGAACAATGCCTTTGAGCAATTTATCAAAGATAAAAGCCCAATGTATCTCATAATTACCTGGAACTCAAGCTTGAGGAAGACACCGACGGAAGCAAGAAACGGCGAGGAGTACAGCAATGGAACCCAAATTTCAGCGATGGAGAAGACACCGACAGGAGCAAGAAACGGGGAGGAGATAGTTAGGGTTAAGGATGGAGGACAAATGTGGGAAGGAGAAGAGGCCGGTCAGCTATGAAGGAGTTTAATTAGAAGAAGAATTGTGAAATTTAGCGAAAGAAGGAGAGAGTCTCGATCATTAGATACTCTGAAATTTAGCGCGAGCAAATAGAGAAATCTGAGTTTGTAATGGTGGGCTCTTTTATATTAGTTTCAGAAAACAATCGGTCTTAAAAGGTCATCTTTTAGACCGGTTGTATGAAAAACTCGGTCTTAAAAGTAAGGATTTTTTTATTTTTTAATGCTAATATTTTATACTGGCTCTAATTAACAATCGGTCTAAAAAAAACTTAATATTTTAGACTGGTTATATGAAATAAGCAGTCTTAAAAGTGAGAAATTTTTTATTTTTTTAATGCTAATATTTTTAGATCGGTTTCAATTAACAACCGGTCTAAAATATTAAACTTTTAGACCAATTATTAATTACAACCAGCCTAAAAAGGTATAAATATTTTATTTTTTTAATTTATTTTAATACAGAAAATATATTAGACCGGCTGTAAGTATAACCAATCTAGAAAATATATTTCGTATTATTTTTTAAATTAATTTTATCTTTTTAGATCGGTTCCTTATAAAACCGGTCTAAATAATACATTTTAGATCGGTTTTATTTGGAATTGGTCTCCTAATTTTCTTATAATTACAGAACTGCCACTGCTTATTTCTTTTAGACCTTATCCACTATAACCAGTCTAAATGTGTCTTTTTAAAACGCTTTTTTTGTACTAGTAGTTATTCACACATAATTGAAAAGTTATGGATTTATTATTATATTTTAAAGATTAAAAGAGTTTATGAGAGTTTTGTGTGATTTAGCCTATTTTTAATACACTATCCCATCTCCTTAATATAAGAGCTAATTGGGGATTGTATTTGGTTCTAAATACAAGACCTCAATCTACTTTATTCCCCATATTTATTATTTTTCCCTTTCAACCATGCCTATTGAATGCATATGTTAAGGGAGTTTGCATTAGGAATAGTTTTAATAGAAATAATTTAAAAGAGTATTTAGGAAAATCAACTCACATTTTTATACAAATAATTAATTACACTATTTTTTTAATATACCCAAATTAATTATGTAAATTTTATATTAAAGACATAAGGTAGTATACAATGAATAAATAAATTATTTGTGATGTGTCCATCACTATACAAATACTATACAAACATTAAATTAAAAGTTTCAGGTGTGATGTGTCTTCAAGACTTTTCCCACATGGGTTTTTAATTAAAACACGTTATTGTGTTACTGTTAGTCATACAAATAGTACGATTAGAATGTTTAAATTCAATTCAACTTGAATCATTATATGCTTGACATAAATAGTAGAATTTACAAATTTCAATTAATTAAACATATAATTAACTAAATATAACCCATGATTATTGATATATATATTATGTTTTATTAGTTAGTTTCTTAATTATATTAA
The DNA here is from genome assembly GCA_037074505.1 of Albizia julibrissin. Classification (NCBI taxonomy): domain Eukaryota; kingdom Viridiplantae; phylum Streptophyta; class Magnoliopsida; order Fabales; family Fabaceae; genus Albizia; species Albizia julibrissin. The sequence continues at coordinate 18,132,170 of CM073484.1, read as the reverse complement.
CACGTACAAAAGACATCAATTATTGATGTGAAGAATCTTTCATATATCCGCATTTATCTCGCTTTTCTTTTCTTTTTTTCAACTCCCTCTTTTCGTCTCGCTGTCCTTTTTATTATTTTTTTCAGTTACGTGTGAAGAATATAGAACCGCAAGTCATTATTAAGACAAATTCTGAAATTCTGAATCATAATTAATAAATACAATTTTCAACTAGGTAATCAATATAAAATGTTGTTGTTTTGAAAAAAAAATATCAACTTTATATACTTTTCTTAGCTTCTTTCAAAGGGAAAAAATATTTTCGTTCTCTTGAGAAGACTATTACTCCCTTTAGTCCTTTTTATAAATATTTTTTTTTTCTGATTGCGCAAAACGAACCGACAGTTAAAATTAGTTTAAAAAAAAATGCATAAAAAATATCATGTTTTTTTTTCAAATACACCCATATTTAAAAAAATTCTGTGGTTGCTAGTTGCTGGACAGCATTCACATTGAACCAAGACACAACAAGTCTCTTTACATAATATATATATATATATATATATATCTCTGGGTTTCAGAGTTTTCTCAGGCTGTTGCTCTTGCACCAAGTGATCAAGAAGGCTGTGAAGGAATGAAGAACAATTGTCAGCTGAGAAACGGTGTCCGGCAGTACCACAAATCCGAGCTTCCCCGGCTCCAGTGGACGCCGGAACTCCACCGCCACTTTATTGAAGCTGTTGAAACCCTCGGTGGTCAAGATAGTAAGTTCATCAATTTCCTTTCATATATAATCAAAACTAGGGTTTCAAATCAATAACTCTATAATGAGTGTTTGGGGACCTTGGAAACTATAGTTTCAGAAGTTATTTTTCGCAAGTTAAGACAAAACTCCTCTCACATACTTACCTTGTAAATCGTAAAAGATGTTCTCTAAAAGTTAATCCATAAATACACATTGCACTGTTCATATAAGTGGATATATATATATATATTGCAGTTTCTAACCTCAAGAATCTTGTTATGAACAAGAATAGACTAAGAACTAAGAATTGTTATGATATAATTCTTTCAGTTTTTGGATTTTCCTCAAGGTAAATGGCAATTGTCCATCGTTTTAGAACTGTATTTGGTGCTGATTAATAATTAGATTCTAGTCAAATTAATTAAAATCCTCTTATCATTAATATATTTTTTAACTTGTTTCTCCCCTGGTCCTTCTAGCCAGCTATTAGCTAGTTCCCTCTCTTGCATCTTCGTCCGACCTAATTAATTAAATACTAGTTGAAAATATTTAAAACGAAATTAAGAATTAATGCCAGAGCCATTATATTAACTTGCAAATCCTAATAACATTAATTATATATAATCGCATAATTAAGGCCACATCACTTATATATGTAGTTGATAGGGTCCATTGCTCTGATCTCTATCTCTTTCCTCACTGAAACGGCAGAAGAAAATGTTATTAGCAACAAATTAAAGATGCTTTATATCATCATCAGTTGATTAATTATTAATATTTCTAACAATTTCAATAATTACAACTAATATTTTTTTTTTTTTTTTTTTGTCTTTTGCAGAGGCAACACCGAAGCGAATTTTGCAGATGATGCGTGTGAAAGGATTGAGGATTTCCCACGTTAAGAGCCATCTCCAGGTATGTAATAATGATTGATTATTAATTATCAGATTCTTTAATTTTCTTGGTCGTTTCTTTTCTTGAAAATGTAAAATATATATCAACTTGTGATTTAAAGGACAAAGAGATCTTAAGATTTTAGTGTGTCATATGCTTTTCCCATTATGAGATGGTATACTTATCACAGAGCACTGGTTTCTAGATATATTAAAAGGGGAAAATTCTAGAAAAATGCAATTAAAAATGGAAAAAGATAAATTGAAAATTGAAGTAGGAATATGAGATTTTCAATTCTAACCAATTGACCAAATTGCCCTGAGTTAAGTTATGAAACATGAAAGTGAAGTCGTTAATGTAAAATCTGATGTTGTTAATATAGATACAGATGTTGTTATTGACCTTTGGAATTTTTGTGCCTTCAAAATTATCCTTGGTTTTTGGGAGATAAAGTTATAAAACATGAAAGTAAAGTCGTTAACGTAAAATATGATGTTATTAATATAGATACAGATGTTGTTATTGACCCCTGAAACTTGTGCCCTGAAAATTATCTCTAGTTTTTGGGATATGAAGTTGTAAAACATGAAACTAAAGTCGTTAATATAAAATTTGATATTGTTAATATAGATACATATGTTATTATTGACCCTTAAAACTTGTGCCCTCAATTCAGGGCATTTTGGTCATTTGGTTAGAATTGGAAATCTTAGATTCTTACTTCAATTCTAACTTAGGATTTGATATATTCACAACACCAATTTATCTTTTCCCATTTTTAATTATATTTACCCACTTCCTTTAGGGCATTAAAAGCCACAAGATAGTACATATATCCTATATTATTATTCCTACCTTATTTGGATTTTTAATGTCGGTTGTTAGGTTTATTAGGATTAATTAAGGAAATTAAATCAACATTTCAAGTTTCAAGCTATAATTAATATGGAAATTTTTTTTTGTCAATACAGTTTTTTCCTGATTGACACTTAACCCGTCTTGAATCCAGGTTAGTCTCAATATTTAAATATATATACCAAATGGTTTGCGACAAAAAAGAATAATGCTTTTTTTTAAAATTGATATGTAATTTTGCTGATATACTTCATGAAAAGATATACTAGTAATTTTTTTATAGACTGTAATTATTTTCATAAATAATCGTCACTATTAAGTCAAAATTTTGTGAAAGAAAAAAAAAACTTCCTTTAGAAAATTAAGCTCTAAACCATTAACTTACTACTTTCTTAGAATAGATTCCTTAAATAATGAAAGTTGAATCACCAAAACTTGTCTTATATATACACCATAGGGCATAAAAAAACCATTAGGTAGCAAACAGACAAACAACATATATATAAGGAAAACTTCCTCATTTCGTACTTTACAATAAGGAAATAATACCTACATATGCTCCATTTTATAGATATACGCACTGAATTATGAGCTACACACACACATATATTAATGTGTGTATGTATGTATGGACATATATATTTGTGTGTGTATATGTATATGATACACACACACACACATAGATATCTACACACAAGTATATATATAGACACACACACACGTGTGTGTGTGTAAGAGTATATCTCCCTCATGAAAAGCATCAAATTAAAGAGTGGTTTATTTTTAATTAATATTCATTATGTACATGTGTGTCTTGTGCATGCATGCGCATAATAATAATGCAACATGTATATAATTAATGCTAATCATATTATGGTAATCATATTAAGATGTCATATATATACAACGTACGTGTTCATTTTTATTTGCTGAGACAACTAAAGTTCAAGTATGAGTTAACAATGAGAGGAAATCCTATGTCAGATAAAGATCTCAATTGAAAAAGATGTATGTATGTGGAAAAGACTTACACAATTATTGCAAGTGAGATTAAACTTGCGATATTCCAATTATAAAAGAGTTTTCAAGCCACCGTAAATGTCATCAGGTATACACACTACATTAAGGTTTTCTATTAATGAGTATACTTCCTCCCAAAATATCCTAGATTTGGAACCGTATTCAATGATTTTCAAGAGATGATTTTTATATAAAAAAATATTTTTTAAAAAATGATATTTAGGATATTATCTTTATTTTATTTTCTTCTATTATCTTTATTTTAAATTATGTACCTATTAAAATATTTTTTTAAAAAAATAAAGATAATAAATTACATTTCAACGATCCAAATTTAATGAGTTTGGGGTGCTCATCAAACTAGTTTCTTAGATTTTCCAGCTATAGTTTAATGTTGGCCTAAATACCAATAAATTAGATCTCATTTGATCGATGAATGCCATAGGTGCTCATCACTACGATAAGAATCCAGACTAGTTTCCTCCCATTAGATTTCCTTGGAAATTGTTTAAAGTTGGGCCAAAAACCAATAGATATACACAAACTTCTATAAAATGTTGCGGCATTATAATCATCATTTACATGCATGCATGCATGCTATATAATTCGCTTCTTTTAATTATTTCATCTTCTTCAATGGAAATTGAAGTTATTTTAATCATCATGAGCATGACTATAATATAAAATATTAACTAGCAAGCAAGATCTTGAGTTTGATTGATTATATATTGTATTTTTTTTATTGTGATTAGATTTACAGAAACATTAAGAGGCATTCCATTATGTCACAAGTTCATCATTATCATGATCATCAAGCACATAAAGGAAAAGCTCATCAAGCTCGTGCTAATAATGATCTTGATCATATCGGCTCCATTTGCTTACCCCGAAGGTATATAATCATGATTAATTTGTTCTCTTCTTTCATAAACTATTTAATAATAATCATTTCAATGTAAATCTGCCTCAAACTTCGCATCTATCTGAACTAATTACTGCTGAAGATATATATCATGATGACACATATATAAAAGCATTCAAATGTGCACAAGTCTCATTCATTCAAGGTTTCTCACAATGCTACCAAAAAGGTCATAAGTAACGTTTATTTTTATGAATAATATATGGTGTTTAAAAAGCGTTACAATTTTTAATGCAATTAAAAGAAGCTGTGAAAACATCACAACTTTTTTTTTTAAAAAATAGCTTCCTCTGGCACTTCCTTGAGTAAAGGCCACATGAAGTATAAGCAAGTTATAGCGCTTCCTTAAGAAAGCCATAGGAAGCGCCATAGCTTGTAACACTTGAAGAAGTGTCATAGGAAGTGATACTTCCCACTACTAAATATATTTACAATAATTGTAATGTACAATTAATTCTAAGTGAATAAACAACACAAGAATAGGTGGGGGGAAAACCTAGATACTTAAATATTAGTTAATTATCTGACCATATATTCACATCATTCCTCGATGATTTCATCTACTTGTTGGTCAGTCAACTAGGAAAAACGTTGATCTTCATAGTACTATATAAACAATCATGTACACAATAAATTAAAATCACTAAAAATCAATTAGTTCAACACTTCTCAATTAAATTTAAAACACAATATGAATTGCAAGTAAAAAAGACTTATGTTTGCAGGAACAAAATTTTGACAATGAGTAACAACATCTTTTATGAATTTTATAATGTAATACTTGCAATCATTGTTGTTTGGTTGGAATAGGAACTGCAACAATACAATAAAATAGTTAAGTTAATTTTTGAATAAAAAATTTTTAATAACAAAATTTGGATGAATTCATATGTAAGTATTGCAATCTTCCTCCAACATAGCTATCGAAAGGGTCATTACATTTAGAATAGCTTAGTCCAGCTTGGCTTTGATAGGCAGTCAATGCACTATCAAAACATATAGTGACTTATTACTTTTGGTTATTCGATCACACACACAAATATTTACATATACACCTATATACTTACTTATTGAAGATAATCATTATATCAGGATGGTTCTCTAGATAATCAGCCACCGGAGGATCCAAAATAGAAAACACAAGGGCCGTCAGGTGCCATTGGATGGATAACAATCAATATCCAATGTGCTCTAAAATATTTTAAAAATTTTACTTCAACAATCATGTTATGGTAAAACTGAAACAATAAAAAAAACATACATTAAAAAAATACATTAAGTTTTCCAGGTATTAAATGCTTTCTTTAAGTCACAAATAATCAACTAATTAATCCCGCAGCATCATAATAATTTTTCATAACTCACAACGAAAGAAATCATATTTGTCAACACTACATATCATAGTTAAATTAATTGGTTGCATTACAAGCCAACAAAAATACAAGTGTTATAATTATTTTACTTATGCAACTCATCAATAACAATTACTATAGTAACTAAAAATTATAACTACTACACATATCTTCACGTATACAACCTATATATAGACGTGTAATATTATCTCAATTAATTTTTAATATATACAATTGAGAATAATTTTTTTAGATTTCATAATAAGTTAAATATAAAAGACACTGAGCAAATTAAACTAGTAACAACAAATAAAATTATATTTGTAAGCTTAAAAATTAAAAAAATTATAATGTATAGGAAGTTTAACAAGAGAGAGTTGTAACTTCAAGGAAATACTTGAAAAAAAAAGTATAAACACACATAAAACTACAAGCTAAGATTCATGACATATTTTAAACTTAAAAAAAAGGAAACTATAATACTAATCGATAGAAGCTTCTGCATTAAAAAAAAGACTTAAGGGAGCTTTTGTTGGAGGAGACAAGAAGAAAAAAAAGGTGGGAGACCAAGCTTTGTAGTGCCGACGGAAGTGGGGACTAAATGTTGAACAAATCTGGAGGAGGAAGGGACAAGAAACAAAAAAAAGTGGTGAACCAAGGAAGCTTATGCACTTGCCGCGTAAAAATAAAGAGGAGGGAGTGACCGGGGACAATGTTGTGGGCAATGTTTTGGAACCCGGACTGGACCAGCTGGTCCAGTCCGGGAACCGGCCACCAAACAGGGCCGATCCGGTGACCGACTCGGTTTGATACTTTTTTATTTTTTAAAAAAATCAATTTTTTAAAATTTTTCTTTAGAATTTCATATTAATAAGCCTAAAATATTCAATTTCTCACCGGTTTGACTCCGATCTGACCCACTAACCCTTGACCCAGTACCCCGACCGGTTCAATGATCGGTACGGGTTTCAGAACCTTGGCCGCGGGTTGTTGGTGAAAATAGAAAGGAAGGAATAGGGGCAAAGTATTATATAGGAAGAGGAGAGTGGGGAGAATTGAAAAGGAAAGGTGGTGAACTAATGGAATGAGGACTGAATGAATAAGATAAAATTTGGGATAAGATTTTATTGAAAAATGGGGAGTTTAAGAAGATGATGTTACAGACCTGGATTTAAGGGGAAAAGGGCTACATAAGGCCTTGGACAGCTATAGCGCTTGCCTGACTCTTTATTATTATTTTTTTCGAAGAAAATGAAGGCCTTGTGTGGAGGCCTTGGGACTAGGAAAACACCCTAGCTAACCTCTTTTTTTTATAAAAAAAAAGTAATAATAAAGATCTTGTGTGACGTTTATCTAACTGTGACACTAGTAATAGCAAACACCACAACTTCTAAATTTTTTTTCCAAATATATGTGTGTGTGTGTGTGGCACTTCTTTAAAGAAGTGCTACAAGAGGGACACGACTAAATCTCTCTTTTTGTAACAGTAGTGTCATTTCTTAAATCATTTTTGTCTGTTTGTCTCTTTCGATCGAATTATATTTAATTATATGTGCATGTTCATGCATATACCATAGTAGCAATACACTTCATCTTATCTTAATATAAGATATCATTTGCAATGTAATATTTATTATGGATAAAATATTATATTAATAACCGGAGGTGGTGTGTATAAATACATATATAGAGTTGTGTGTGTGTGTGTTTAGATCGTCAGGAGCAAAAGTTTTAACGACAAAATATAACAATAGTGTGAAGAGAGAACTACATCCATTGGGTATCAAAGGGCTTTCGCAAAGTAGTGAAGAATTTTACTATGATCTCAATCAGGTATTGCTCTCTCTCTCTCCCTCTCCCTTATATATATATATTCACAGACATTACTCTTTTTCTCCATTAAAAAAGGTTTGGATGAGTTAGGTCCAGTTAAATCTCTCTCTCTCTCTCTATCTATCTATCTATCTATATATATATATTCACAGACATTACTCTTTTTCTCCATTGAAAAAGGTTTGGATGAGTTAGGTCCAGTTAAATCTCTCTCTATATATATATATTCACAAACATTACTCTTTTTCTCTGTTAAAAAAGGTTTGGATGAGTTAGGCCCAGTTAAAAAAGACTCGCTATATGTGAATCTATATTTTTGTAGGGTATAGGCCAATTCTTTATCAATTGGGTTAACTTTTGTATTTTTTGTTTGTTTGTTAAGGAGATGTTGCTGTATTAATTTCAATAAAATAAAATATATTGAATAATATTGGGTTAATATTCCATTTCGCCCCAAAAATTTTGCATAGATATCTTAGATATTCGGAAGTTTTTTTGAATTAATTTTGTCTAGAAAATATTTAAAATAGAGAAAATTTGTTCTAATAATTAAAAGATTAACGTTAACCATTAAAATATTTTTAATAGTTAAATGCAACATTACTCATTTTTTAACACTCCTGGACTAAAATTAATCTAAACTTCTAAATAATATCTACAATTCCTATATGAAACTTTTAGGATAAAATTATACGTTAACCCAATAATATTTCATTTCATAAAAAATCTCCTGAAAATATTGTTATATACTTTTCATTAACAGGAGCCTTATGCAACGACAAGTACAGATAATAGTGGGACTGCTCCATTTGGTGACCATTCATTCTCTTTTGATCACACACATCTGCTTCCAGTAAACATCATGCACAGTGTGCAAGAGGAAGAAGACGGCCATGGCGGCGATGACGAAAATGAAGAAGAACAAGTCGTTCATGACTCTACTAGTTCAACACAGTCGCTTGGAGGGAATTACATAAACTTAGACCTAACTATTTGAATCTCTTTGTACTGTCTCATATATATTAGCTTAAGTACTCACAATATATTAGTTAATTAGTTACCCATTATTTTCTGTTTGCATTTAATTTAATTATAATATAAGCATCTCCGAAATTAATTAGCCACTTAAATATGTTACTGTCATTCAGTGTTGTTAATTAAGGCCTTCATTAACTACTTTTGATTGTAAGAAACATTAGTTAATACGTCACAACATGAAACACGTAAATGGGGAAAGCTTACTTTCACGCACAAGCACATAGAGATTAGCATTTGATTATAGAAAAACTTTAAAAAGGTTTTAAAAAAAAAGTAGTTCTCTAGAACTTTGATTTACAAATAGTCTTTGAAACTTCTAATACCAATCACTTTATCCCCAACTCTCAAATCTCAACGAATCAGCTGGTAGTTTTTTATTTTCCATTTTAATTAGGTATGGCTTAAAAGTTTTAATGACTGAGATATAAAACTTTTGAAAGTTCTGAAATATTTATTACTGGAAACAGAATTTAAAAGACGTTTGATCAGCGAGTCAGGGCTTCCTCTTATAGAATTTGTCTATTTTGAAGGTTTGGAGGCATTTTGAAGGGCCCGATCACTTAAATATTTCTAACATGATTTTTTAGTATTTACCTTTAAATCTGATATTTCCGAGGGTTAGGGGGATGATAATAAAAGATGTTGACTAGGGTTTGGATCATCACTGGATGTTTCGAATTTCTTCCCTCTCTAACTACTTTTTTAGGCTAGGAATATTGTTGATCTAGTGGTTTATGTAATGATTTAAGTTAACATTTTACCTCTAAGTTCATGATTTTTCAAATTTGAGGTTAGGGTTTGAAGAGTATAGATAGAATATGATGTTTTCAATTACTCCTCTAGTCCAATTTATAAAATACAAGTAAACTCGAATGACGTAAATAAAAAGAAGTGTGTACAAATATGTTCTAATTATTTTTTTTAACAAAATACCCTTATTTATGGAAAGATACAAGTGAATGAGAGAGAAAATGAGTACAAAAAGATTTGAGGCAGATATAATTAGTGCCTGTTTAAATTAGTGATAAAAGTTATTTTTCCAACGTAATTTACGGTATACTAAATAAATATATGAGAGAAGTTTTATCTCGACTTACGTAAACATACTTTTTGAACACCAACTTAAACAGGCCCTTAATATTGTAATATACCCCAAGGCTAAAATGGGAAAAAAAAGTTCAAAATTTCACAAATCCTTCAAGTATATCTTATTAATAGGACTAGGCCATTTCCAAAAGAGGTATGTACTACACTAGTATTGAAACGGAGTTTGTTAGTTTTGTTATATATATTTAAGGTTGAATTGAGATTTAATCGGTTTTTTTTTTTAGTTAAGCAATATTTTTATTGGAGACAATAATTATATTAGAGGCACTGTTAGATATTAAATTTAGACACTTCTTCCTTAGTTTTGAGTGTAATAATTGATTTTAAAAGTGTGTATAATGAGGGTATGAATCCTAAATTGAAAAATTGGAGATTATGATAGATTTGAGAAATGCGACGGTAATTAATGACTATATATTATTGAATTGGTTAGAGATCAATAAACCTTAGAAGTGAATTTTTTTGGAACTTTGTTATGATGAGTTGTGATATCAATTATTTAGATTGATCATTGTGGGTGGGGTTTGGCTAATTGGCTCTTGATCACTCGAAGTTTTTTTTTTTTTTTTTTGTCAGCTAAGGAGAAAAGGTAAGAACATTAATTTATTGTTCCGCACACTTGGAAATTTTTATTTTTATTTTTTTGTTGGGAATGACCTGGACTTGATCAAACTGTGCTGAATCCGCTGCAAATTTTTATAGGTCAGTTCTTGGAGGCGCGTGTGCCATATAATCTTATCAATTAATGGACGTTTGGCTGTGAAAATGTCAGCAGTGGTCTTTATATTTTCCTTAGGCATGTAGAAGCACTAAGCAATAAGAATGCTTTTTTTAAAAAGGGTTAAAGGTTTTTTTTTTCTAGAAGTTTTTACCGAGGGTTTATTTTACTCCATAAGTTTTTGGAAGACCAATTTTGCTTTTGAAGTATTAAATTTGAAGCAATTTTACCCTGAATATTATCCCCGTTAAGTTTGACATTTAATTAACTAAATTTGGGGAAAATTTTCTTCTAATTAAAACTTTCTAGGCAAATTTGTACCTTAACAAAAATAACATGGATAATAAAATTGTCCTGAAAGTTTTAATAACTTAGGATTAAATTTGCCCGAAATTTGGTCAATTAACGATCAAACTTAACTATGATAACAGTCAGGATAAAATTGGTACTTAAAAAACTTCCGAAGCAAAGTTGACCTCAATGAATACTTTCAGGAAAAAAATGACTTTTAACTTTTTTAAAAATGAGAAAGAGGCACGTAGTTACATATGCTAATAGTGACATGCATGTAAGCCCCTTTATAAATTAGAGAGTATAGGTTGCATACCATTTATAACTTTACGTCATTGAAAGCATATGTATTCTTTAATTGGAAGTATTTATATTTAAGGTACTGTTGGACACTAAATGTGAATACATTTTCTAACAGAGATTCGACCATTAGATCGCTATATTGTGAGGAACTAATTACTAGACCCAACTTAGATTAGTTCAAGTTTTTTTTTTTAAAAAAAAAAAGGTCATGTCCTCCCTCAATCAATAGCCTGTTGCGGGCTGGGTTGGGTAAAATCAGCCCATTTTCTTGGCCGGCTAGCCCACCCTGCCCCGCCAAAATGCAGGCCGTCGGGCCCATGTTCTCAGCCCAGTCAAATCAAAAGGATAAAATGTAGGGAAAGTCAAATTTCAACTGTAACATTATCCTATATCTCTTTCTGCTGCAATTAAGATAGGAAGTTGCAAGAAGTCCAAGCTTAGAAAAGAAAGCATAAACAGATTTATCAGAAATCTGGAAAAATTTAATATCAATTCAACATTGATATAAAGAAGTACAGAGGACTCAAAGCAATCTTTGATTAAATCATATCCAACAAAAACAGCACACCCATCTTTCCTGAAACGAAATTGATCAAACATACAATAGAAGATGAAGAGGAATAGCCAGAAATATGAACTATTAAGAATAACACTAATCAGAGAGGGATGTAAATTTCCCTACAATATTCAATCCCTACCAATTTGTGAAGCATGAGATCTATTTCCATCACCAGTTACAGGCTTTGGTTCCAAGCTGGATTGGGTCTTCCAATCTAATCTTTTTGGATGCTTGAATAGTGAATAGCCTTTGGTTCAGTTTTGAGTGAAGTGTTCCTCAAATATTGAGCATCTATAAAGATCAGTTAGGAACTTTTCCTGAAGCCAGCCATATGTAATTAGCTGTTTATAATTATTCAATCGTTGTGCATCCTAAAAAGTGTTTATTTATGTAAATCGAGACTAAAATCATCCCGCATACTTACCTCATATAATATAAAACATGATTAAAAAATTATTTTTAAAAACTGTCATCGCTATTCCAAACAAACACAATGAATGTTAACTGTCTTTCACAAGTTAATATCTATGTTTTTTGGAAACCCAATTTGAACTCTGATCGGATTTGTAGAATTTTCTTTCTATTCGGTAACTCAGCAGAAAGTTGCCAATCATTTTTCTTTTGATCATAATTTAAAATATGATAAAGGTGCAAATTTAGTAATGCTTTGAGGAATTGGATAATTTTACAGTGTTGGAAGGATCCAACAGATATCGGTGGCAAATTTGACTATTTGATTTTATCGAAAAGTTCAGCGAGTTTGGGATTAGAATCTTTGACTTGTTTTGAAAGCTCGAATATGGTGTATATAGGATTGCAGGTAGTGACGATGGCGCCGATTGCAGAGTTCTGGGCTCTAAACACAAAATGAATAATTTAAAAAAGAGACAAGAAAGAAAAACATGGCTGGCACATGCCCAGTCGTGTGGGACCCACAACACAAAAGGAAACGGACGTCGGTGGTGGACTTGGCAGCTTTCGGCATCCACCCCGCCGAAATAGAAGACCTTCAGTCCCTGTCGGATTACTCTAAGCTGCTGTTGAAGCTGTTGACCGCCCTTCCGGCCGGAGACGAGAAGGTGGTTCTCGTCGGACACAGCTATGGTGGCATGAACATCGCCCTCACCGCCAACATCTTCCCGCACAAGATAGCCCTCACTGGCTTCTTAATCGCCTTTCTTCCAGACAACATCCATATACCATCCTATGTCTTAGATCAGGTACGTACTACCCTTCTCAGATTTCTCTTTTTTGTAGTATTTGGATTATCGTAAATGATGGTTTTGATGTAAAAGTATAAAATAATCTATGGTATGAGACCATTATCTAAAATGGTTTTTTAATGTATATACAGTTTTTAGAGAAGATCCCAAGTGATTCATGGTCAGACACAAGAGTTCTGTAATCGTGGAAGCTTAAAGACTTTGTTGTTAGGTCCACAGGTCTCATCGTCCCATATCTATCAACTATGCTCCAAATAGGTAACTCGTCATGGCTTCCTCCTTTCTCTTTCGACTTATACAGAAGCCAGAAGGATTGAATAGTTGAGTGACTCTCTATGTATGTATGACTAAATATGAGGTCATAATTAAGTTTGATTTGCTTGTAACCTCGTGTTATTAGAGTACCTCATGCTATAAATGTATGTACTATCATAGTCCTTAATATAAAAGTCAGTTGATTTTTTTTCTGAAGAGATTAAGGAAGCTAAATAAATTATTTAATAATAGTATATCTTATATATAACTAGATTATATACTCCTAAATATAAATTTCAAATAACTTACTTACGCTTATCAAGAAAACAATTGAATATATATATATATTATTTGTTTTTCAATTATGCTCTTATTTGTAAGAAGGGTAAGTGAAAGATAAACAATAAATATAATAAATACAGTCAAAGAGTAAAGTTGAAAAAATGCAGTAAATGTTTTCACAAAACTAAAATGAAGCTTAATTATATTTTGGGGTAAGCATTTTCACAAATTTGAAGCTTATATTTAGAGACGAAAGGAATATTAGTTTATAAGTTAGGAAAATTAGCTTGGAGAAAATGCTAAATATAAATATTTTAAAGTAATTTATTTAGGTCCATTAACCTCTCCAGAAAAATTAACTGAGTCTTATATTAAAAATAGAAAAAAGTAATTCATTTACAATTTTACATGCAACCTTCCAATTATCTCGTAATATTTGTTAGAAGAAAATGAAGATACTTGCAGGATGTGGAAATGGCAAAGGCATTGATGAGGCCATCTTCCTATTTTGTGGATAACTTGTCTAAAGAAAACAACTTCTCTCAAGAGGGCTTTGGATCAGTTCCATGAGCCTTCATTACTTGCAACCAGGACCTGGGGATGCCACTGGAATTTCAGCAATGGATGATCCAAAATTCTGGGGTTCATGAGGTTCTTGAAATAAAAGATGTGGATCATATAGCTATGCTTTCTCTACGTCCCAAGTACTTTGTGACCCCTTCCTCCAACTCGCATCAAAATTTGCTTGGTACTTACTTAGATCAGTTTAATTTGAGTGATTTTACGCTTATGAGATACAAATCTGGAAGGAACCAATTTCAGTAGTGCTCATCATTGGTTCATTACCACTACAGATTGGTCGGATCTAATTTGGGTGGTTCAAATTGTGAAAGAAGTTTGGTTTAATAAAGCATAAAAACATTTATTTTATAGCGTACCAAGTTGGTGATCAAAAGAAAGGGACATCAATAAATTGGATTTTTGCAAGTGTCCGTGCACATGTAGTATTGTGTTTTGTTTGAAGTTTGCAAAACTACTTTATCTTGCGTTTATAAAACTGGATTTTTTTTTGTATTTTTTGTTTTTGCAAACTATGCTTTAAAAGTAATAAAACAATTGATACGTTAAGGCAAAAGTTGGTTTTCTAATTATCAGTGTCACCCAAACATAGTTGTAAAATTGTAAACAGTGATGCGTAGCACTTTTCTTGAACCATTGGTGATTGTAAGAACATTGTGGTCGTTTGGGATAGCGGTTAGAAGCTTTATGAGCTTGTTTGAAATAGTGGTTGAAAATTTCATAAGTGCTTATGAATTGTAATTCACGGAATAGAAGTAACTTTTACGGTCTACGAGATGCTTTCACGGTCTACGAGATAAATATGTGGAGGAGATTTGTCTCGATTTACGTGAATCGGACTTATATAATAAGTCCGATTCAAGATCGCTCTACCAAACAAGCACTATAAGTGATTTTTAATCGTGATTTATGGAATACGAAGTAAGTTATGTGGTGAGGGTTATCTCGATTTATGTGTCCAAGCCCATAAGTACTTTTCAATCGTGATATTAAGTGATCACAAACAAGCTAATTAAGTACGTTGCAAAAAAAAAAACATTGAAAGTACATACGAAGCTTACAACTTGCTCAGCGCAAACTCGACCAAGAGAATCACTACATTCGCAGGATTCAGGCATGGCTTCAAGGCCTGTCCACTGCTGCTTCAACTAAATAGACCGAGCTCAAATTTAAAAGTTTGAATATCCTAAATTTTAACAATAAAAAAAAAGTTCTAATTGATTAGATTCAACCAATAGAGTTAGATCTAGTGGAAATGGGCTAATCACTTATAATATGACAAGCCAATGCTTTAATTTTTATCAGAAGAGATGCTAATATTTAATATTTGACAATGTCTTAAAAAGGATTGTTTTTAATAAAATAAAATACATGTGTCTTGGTAAAAAGAAAAAAGAAATTGAATAACATGCTTCCATAAAATTACAACAAACTTTGGGCCATGTCCTGTGTTTTCGAACTCCCTGCTGATGTCACCGTCGTCGAATAACAATGCATAGGAATCCTCGTCTCCAAAGCAGTAAGCATTAACAAACACCCATAAATGTTTACGACAGAATTATGAGGCTTGTTTATATATAGAACGTAAGAAAATTCGGATCTGCCTTTGGATAACGATGAGGGGAAGAGAGACAAGATGAGGGGCTGAAGCAAGTGGGACCCATAAAAAAGGAAAAGTAACGGACGTTTAGGGGGTTATTTTTCTCCATCTTTAAAAACTCGATGTAATCTTTAAACATTACGGCGTTAGATGATATGTTGCGAAATCTTCGTTGTCATATATGCATTTTTTTTTTTATTGGACGAATTGTCATATATGCATTCCCCTCTGCCAAAACATTATATATATATATCCATGAACCCAACTATTAAAATATTCTTCCACGAGGGGGACAAATATCTTTGCTCGTCCTTGCAGACTTCAAAGTTGAGACCGTACAATGTTTATAAAAATTTGAACTATACTCGGTTTATGTTTAATATAATATATATTTATCTAATTTAATTATATTAGAAAAATTAGTTGAGTTAATATTATATATATTTTCTAAAACATTTTAATCATTTTCTTCAATTTCTTCATTCTTTTAATTATTGTTGAGGGAGTATCAATAGAGATAAATTAAAAAATATTAACAAATATAAAAATTATGTTTTATATTTAAGATAAAAGTTAATTAATTAGAGGAGGAGTAGAAATTAAGGCCACGTTTGGTATTATGGAAGTGGGAGGGTGGGAAGTCGAAGTGGAGATGGAATCCATATTTTGTGTATTTGGTAGGGTTGAAGGCACTTCTCTAGGGAAGTGACTTCCACCACCCTACCTAAAGAATTTGTTCCACTTCTATGGAAGTGGAATTCTATTGACTATTATGTCTTTTTATATTTTATCAAATTTCAAATTTTGCCCCTTTAGGTTTGGAGATTTGGGTTTGGAGAGCAATTTAATATTTACATATTTTAAATACATATTTTAATTAAAAATTATATCTCACTTTCATAGTCATACCAAACACACTTTTAACCCACTTCTATTTCCACCTCTACTTCTACCTCAATTTCAACTCCTACATCCATCATGCGAAACAGGCATAAAGTAATTTCAGATTTGTCTTCTTCTCGGCCTTCCTACTTATTCCCACCATCGGCCGAAAGAGGATAAACGTAGAAAATCCTAGAAAAACAAAATGGCGTCAAAAATAGAGAGCAAAAAGCATTTTGTTCTGGTTCACGGTTCTTGCCACGACGCTTGGGGCTGGAACAAGCTCAAGCCACGGCTCAAATCCGTTGGCCATCGCATCTCGGTGCTGGACCTGGCAGCTTCCGGCATCCACCCAGCCAGAATTGAAGACCTTCATTCCTTGTCGGATTACTCTGAGCCTCTTATGAAGTTGTTGGTTGCCCTCCCTGCCGGAGATGAGAAGGTGGTTCTCGTCGGACACAGTTACGACGGCATGAACATTGCCCTTGCCGCCGACCTCTTTCCCCACAAGATAGCCCTCACCATCTTCTTAACGCCCTTCTTCCTGACACCAACCATAGACCATCCTATGTCATAGAACAGGTACCCTCATCAGATTTCAGATTTTAATTTTTCTCTTTGTATTTGGATTATCGTAAATGATGCTTTAGATGTAAAAGAGTGTTGATCTTGTCTTAAATATAAAATATAATTTTTATATTTATAAAACTTTTTCTAATCTTTCCTTGATTTAATCAAATGTAAAATAATCTATGGTATGAGGCCATTATCTAAAATGGTTTTTAATGTATAAACAGTTTCAAGAGAAGATCTCAAGTGGTGCATGGTTAGACATAGAGACCTGTGATCGTGGAAGCTTAAAAACTATGTTGTTAGGTCCAAAGTTCTTATCGTCCCGTCTCTATCAACTCTGCTCCAAAGAGGTAACTCGTCATGGCTTCCTCCTTCTTTCTCTTTAGACATACATATACTGAAGGATTGAGTAGTTGAGTACTCTCTATGTAAGTATGACCAAGCCACCATGAAAGTTTCCTTATAAATAAGACTTTGTAATTAAGTTTGATTCGCTTGTAACCTCATGATATTAGTAGAAGGGGATTTTATAAGTTTTATTATAGATAAGAGGTTGTAATTAAGTTGAATTGATTCACTTGTAGCCTCATGATATTAGTAGAAGCGGATATTATACCTGTTGCAGTAAATATGCACACATATTAAGTCTGGTTAGTCAAAAAAATTTCGGTCCAAAATATAGGTCTACGTCGCCTTAAAATTATTATTGGTTGTTTTTTAATTTTACCCTTATTAAATGAAATGAACATGTGATAGAAAATGTATAGGATCTTTTTATCACTAATTAAATAAGGATAAATTTAAAAAAGTAAATCAATTTAAGATATATTAAATATCTCAACTTGCAGTTTTTGGTAAATGAGATTGTCAAAGTAGACTCATAAAATGAGTATATACTTGCAGGAAGTGGAGTTGGCAAAGGCATTGATGAGGCCATCGTCCTTTTTTATGGATAATTTGTCTAAAGAAAACAACTTCTCGCAAGAGGGATTTGGATCAGTTCCACGAGCCTTCATTACTTGCAACCAGGACCTGGGGATGCCACTGGAATTTCAGCAATGGATGATCCAAAATTCTGGGGTTCATGAGGTTCTTGAAATCAAAGACGCTGATCATATGCCTATGCTTTCTACGCCCCAAGAACTTTGCGACGCCCTCCTCCATCTCGCATCAAAATATGCTTAGTGTTTGTTTTGATCAGTTTAATTTGAGTGATTTTGTGCTTATGAGCTAGACATGTGAAAGGAATTTTGTCAAAAAGCATAAAAACACTTTTTTTAAAAAACAAAAGTGTTCTCGAATCATGTGTTTGGATTCAATAATGTTTCTCCTGTATCGTGTTTATGTTTATAAAATTCTAAATTTGTGATAAAGAGAAAGAGACATCAATAAATTGGACTTTTGTAAGTGTACACATGTAGTATTGTGTGTTTAGTATAAAAATTGCAAAACTACTGTATCTTGCGTTTATAAAACTGTTTTTTTTTCCCTTTTTTTGCAAAATGTGCTTGAAAAGTAATAAAAAAATTTGATAAGTTGAGGCAAAAGTTGGTTTTTTAATTATCCTTTTGGTCTGTAAAAGTGTAACCCAAACATAGAAATAGTTGTAAAATTGTAGACTCTGATGCGTCGCTCTTTTCTTGAAACAGTGCTAATTCATTGGGACTAAAATTATGAAAATAAATATAAAAATGTCAGCAAAACAAATGGTCCAGAATGTTATCCAGAAGTGTTATCCTTTACTTTGCTAAGGAGAGAGAAAACAATTATTTTTCTTATTTGTCTGGGTCAATCTTTTTTCTTAAAGCACTCTGCAGCACCATTACATAGGGATCACTTACTACTATAACTAAATATGGATGTGATGTTTATTTTAATATTAATCATGGTACTTAACAAACGTCACATATTCTAATACCACTAAAAGAAGTTGTGACGCTACCCACAAACGTTACAGTATGTATATATATATTTTTATTTAAATACCACCCTAGGGTGGCGCTTTCTTGAGAAAGCGCCACTGGAAGTTCAAAATTCCTATAGCACTTTCTCAAAGAAACGCCACCCTAGGCCTTTTTAAAATTTTTTAATAATTTTTTTAAAAAAATTAGTTTTTTAAACTTTTTTAAAAAAGGGCCTAGGGTGGCGCTTCCTTGAGAAAGCGTCATCCTATGCCTTTTTAAAAAAAATTTAATTATTTTTTTAAAAAAAATTAGTTTTTTAAACTTTTTTTAAAAAAAATAGTCTAAGGAAGCGCCAACCTAGACCTTTTTCAAAAAAAAAATAATTTTTTTTTAAAAAATTTATTTTTTAAAAAAATTTCTAGGTGAAGGAAGCACCACAATAAGTCACTTCCTCAAAGAAGCGTCACCTTATACCTTTTTTAAAAAAAATAATTTTTTTCGTAGTATTTTTTTATAGAAATCTATAATTATAATTAATAATACACTTTAAACATATTTTTATATCTCTACAACAAAATGAAGGAAAACAAATCAAAATCAAATAACTCCAAAATGATATAAATTAACAAAATCACTACTAAGTAAAATACAAGTGTTAAAAATAAATAATTATATTATTTATGCAACTTATCAATATAATGTTAACAATTATTGCAACAATAAAAAAATTATAACAACTACATATCTTCATATATAACCTATTTATAATAACATTTAATTTTATCTTATTTATTTTTCGACATACAAAAATGAGAATATTTTTTTCAGATTTCATCATAAATTAATTATAAAAGATATTGAGCAAATTAAACTAATAACTACTAATAAAATTATATTTGTAAGCCCAAAAATTTAAAAAAAATTACAATATAGAGGAAGCTTGAACGGAGTGAGTAGAAATCTCAAACATAACACCTGGAAAAAAAATTAATAAAGGAAAAAAAGAAAGACAAAGTTGCATATATGTTTAAATTAAAAAAAATGGTTAACAAGACAATGTATTATACGTAGCTTCAAAATATAAAAAAAAAATGAGTGGATACAACTTACAGGACGAAATGAAACTATAAGGATGATGAAATGAGACCAAGAGGGAGAATGAGTAGGGTCAGTTTGGTGTAAAAAATGGGACAAAAAGAAATGAGCAAGGAGTATCGCAAAAATAAAAAAGAGGAGGAAGAGAAAATGTGAGAAGCTATGGAAAAAAAAGAAAGAGATAAGTGTAAATCGAACTTTTGAATGGTTATGAGTAGAGGAGAAGGAGGAAATGTGGAAACTAAAAGGATAAGGGTAATGACACGTGTTGAATGAAGATTGGAGACAAAGAGGATAAAGGTGATGGAAGCAGATTGAGGGTGAGAGAATGATTTGAATTTTTTTTAAAGAAAATAATACTTTGTGTGGCGCTTGTTAGTCTAAATGCCACACAAAGTATGTAGTAGCTGTGACACTTCCTTGAACAAGCGCCACAGCTGTTGCTTCAATTTTTATTTTTATTTTAAATAAAGAAGCGTCACCTAAAGTCACTAGTAAGCTGTGGAGCTTCCTCAAGGAAGCACCACCTAAAATCTTTTTTTAAATAAAAATTAAAAAAATTTGAAAGAAGCTGTAACACTTCTTTAAAAAAGCGTCACAAAAAGTACGTCACTAATATCTATTTTATAGGAAATTTTTCCCCACGCAATCCCCACCCCGCAATGTTTCAACAACCTACACGTCATGGCCTACACACACCAGCAAGGATAAAAAAAACAGCTTTAAAAAGCTTGCGTTTTATTTGTAATTGGTGTTACTCAATTAATACTGAAAAAAAAAACTGAAACATTCAGCAGTCAGCAATAAAAGAAACATTATTCTAATTTATCAGTCCTAACACATATGCCATGTATGTAAGTAAAACCATCAATGATTTGTGTCTGAGTTGTGGCATGTAATATACCTTTTTTTCGACCTGAGCCTGGCTTGTATACAGACTTGACTTGATCTGTGGCCTATTAAAAGGGCATGTAATTAAAAAAAAATTAAACATGCTAACAGGCCATAGGCTTCACAACAGGCCGAAAACAGGCATATTTTAAATAGGCCAATTACATAAATTAATGATCCAAATACATAAGTTAATGATCCACTTAAGATGAGATTTGATAATGAAAATTATGAGATTTATGGTTAAAATGTGAGGTGTGTGTGAATTTTTTTTAAATACTTTACAGGCTGGCCTGACAGGCCAAGCCTGTCAGTAAGTCTGAACCTGGCCTTTTTAAGAAAACAGGCCTCGAAGTAGGTATGAGCCTGACCTTTTAGCCTGATAGATCAGACCTGATTAGGCCAGAAACTAGTCAGGCCGCTGGTCCCTGACAAGCCGCCTGACCTGTTTCCATCTCTAGCGCAAGAGCCACTTGTGTGACTTCATTATTCTTCCATGGACCCAAATTATCTTATCCCAAAACATGTAACAACAAAGGATCAAAATAAAATGATCCCAGCAGCCAAATAAGTGAAAGTGAGATCTCCCGCAATTTTTCTCATCTCTAATTCTGAATCACATGCTATCTGTAGTTTGCCTATGGATGACGGTGAGGGGAAGGAGAGACGAGATGGGGGCTGAATCAGGTGGGACCCAAAGAAAGAAAAAATAGCTCACGTTTAGACATCCCAAAAACGTCGTTGTCATATATATGCATTCCCCTATGCCAAAACATTATATATATATATATATATATAATACGCAACTGTTAAAATCTTTTCCACGAGATGCACAAATATATCTTTTGCTTGTCCTTGCAGACTGTAAGTTGACCTTTGATGAGATTCAACCATGTCAGTACAGTGTTTATAAAAAAATTGAATTATATTCTAATTTTTAATATAATATATATTTATTTAATTTAATTAAATTAATAAAATTAATTAATATAATATTTATTTTCTAAATTCTCTTTCTCTTTCTTTAATTCACTTCATTATTGGTGAGGTATATCTTATATATACTCTTCAAATAATTGAAGTAATTTTAAACTTGTCTTCTTTTCCTCCTTCCTACTTATTCCCACCATCGGCCGAAAGAGGATAAACGTAGAAAAGCCTAGAAAAACAAAATGACATCGGAAACAGAGAGCAAAAAGCATTATGTTCTCGTTCACGGTTCTTGCCACGGAGCATGGTGCTGGTACAAGCTCAAGCCACGGCTCGAATCCGTCGGCCACCGCGTCTCGGTGGTGGACCTGGCAGCTTCCGGCATCCACCCAGCCAAAATTGAAGACCTTCACTCCTTGTCGGATTACTCTGAGCCTCTTATAAAGCTGTTGGCCGCCCTCCCTGCTGAAGATGAGAAGGTGGTTCTCGTCGGACACAGTTACGGCGGCATGAACATCGCCGCCGCTGCCGACCTTTTCCCGCACAAGATAGCCCTCACCGTCTTCTTAACCGCCTTTCTTCCAGACACCATCCATAGACCATCCTATGTCTTAGAACAGGTACCCTTATCAGATTTCAGATTTTATATTTTTTCTTTTTTGTGTTTGGATTATCATAAAAGATATATTTAAAGGTTGATGTTTGTCTTAAATATAAAATATATCAATATATTTATCAATCTTTTTTTAATTTACCGTTATTGATACCTCTTAATAATAATCAGGGAAGAGAAAAAATGCGAGAATTAAGAAATATTATTAGAGTATTTTATAAAATATATGTCATATTATTTTATTAATATGATCAAATTAAATAAATATGTTTTATATCAAGAACACTATAACAGAGTATAAAATAATCTATGGTATGAGGCCATTATCTAAAATGGTTTTTAATGTATAAACAGTTTCAAGAGAAGATCGCAAGTGGTGCATGGTTAGACACACAGATCTGTGATCGTGGAAGTTTAAAAACGTTGTTGTTAGGTCCAAAGTTGTTATCGTCCCGTCTCTATCAACTATGCTCCAAAGAGGTAACTCGTCATGGCTTCCTCCTTTTTTCTCTTTAGACAGACATATATAGAAGGATTGAGTAGTTGAGTACTCTCTATGTAAGTATCACCAAGCCACCATGAAAGTTTCCTTATAAATAAGAGTTTGTAATTAAGTTTGATTCGCTTGGAACCTCATGATATTAGTAGAAGGGGATGTTATGCCTCTTGTAGTAAATATACACACATATATACATACACTATGCTCTTTATTATAAGTTCAATTGATCTAAAATATAAGTCAATCTTTTAAAGTTATTAATGATTGTTTTCTAATTTTTCCCTTATTAAATGGAATGAATATGTAATAGAAAATGTATAACATCTTTTTTCAACACTAATTAAATAAGGGTAAATTTTAAAAAGTTAATCAATTTAAAATATATTAAATATATTAATTTCTATTTTTTGATAGGTGAGATTTGATCAAACTGAACTTATAATAAATATCAAAGTGATATAAAATAAGTGGGAGGGGACATCACATAAAGGAGCCGCATAAGCAAATTAATCTCCCTTTACCATTATAGTCCTTAATACAAGATTTTTATTTATTTATCAAATGTTATAAAATGAATATACTTGCAGGATGTGGAATTGGCAAAGGCATTGATGAGGCCATCGTCCTATTTTGTGGATGAGTTATCTAAAGTAAACAACTTCTCTCAAGAGGGATTTGGATCAGTTCCACGAGCCTTCATTACTTGCAACCAGGACCTGGGGATGCCACTGGAATTTCAGCAATGGATGATCCAAAATTCTGGGGTTCATGAGGTTCTTGAAATCAAAGACGCTGATCATATGGCCATGCTTTCTACACCCCAAGAACTTTGCGACGCCCTCCTCCATCTTGCATCAAAATATGCTTAGTGCTTGTTTGGATCAACTTAATTTGAGTGATTTTATGATTATGAAATAGACATGTGAAAGGAGTTTGGTTCCATGAAGCATAACAAAAACTTAAAGTGTTCTCAAATCATGTGTTTGGATTCAATATGTTGCTCCTGTCTTTGTGTTTATGTTTATAAAGTACTAAATTTGTGATCAAGAGAAAGAGACATCAATAAATTGGACTTTTGCAAGTGTACACATGTAGTATTGTGTGTTTAGTTTAAAGATTGCAAAACTACTTTATCTTGCGTTTATAAAACTGGTTTTTTTTTCCTTTTTTTTTTGCAAAATGTGCTTGAAAAGTAATAAAAAAATTTGATAAGTTGAGGCAAAAGTTGGTTTTCTAATTATCCTTTTGGTCTGTAAAAGTGTAACACAAACATAGCCATAGTTGTAAAATTGTAAACTCTGGTGCGTGGCTCTTTTCTTGAACCATTGGTAACGCCGTAATAGTAAGAACATTGAAAGTACGTAGGTGACAACTTGCTCAGCTCAAACTTGACCAAAAGAATGACTACACTAGCTGAATCCAGGCTTGGCTTGAAGGCCTCTCCACTTCTACTTCGAGTAAATGGGCCGAGCTTAAATTCAAAAAAGTTTAGATATTTTAAATTTTGTCAATTAAACTCGACCTTAATTGATTAAACTCAACCAATAGGGATTATATCCAGTAGAAGAGGCTAGCCATTCATAATATGACAAACTAAAGCTCTAATTCTTACTAGGAGAAACACTTACATTTAATGTCCAATGATGCCTTGAATAGGATTGCCTCTTATAAGAAAATACACATGCCTAACCAAAAGATTTTTTTTTTATCAAGGTAGGATCTGAATTCTGAAAGCCTGAACTCTTTTATATATATTTTTATTTTTTTAATTTTTTACTATAGAAATGTGGATGACATTTTTTAGGGGAATACCCCAGTTAAAAAGAATCTTAAAACAATGCTAATTCATCGGGACTAAAATTATGAAAATAAATATAAAATTTTTAACAAAACAAGTGGTCCAGAATTTTTTTTTAAAGAAAATAATACTTTGTGTGGCGCTTGTTAGGCTAAATGCCACACAAAGTACGTAGCAGCTGTAGCACTTCCTTGAATAAGCGTCACAACTGTTGCTTCAATTTTTATTTTTTTAAAAAACAAGGAAGAGCCACGTAAAGTCACTAACTTCCTCAAGGAAGCGCCATCTAAAGTCTTTTTTTAAAAAAAAATTTAAAATTTAAAAGAAGCTGTGGCACTTCTTTAAAGAAGCGTCACAAAAGGTATACCAGTAATACCTATTTTATACTAATTTTTTTCCTGCACAATCCCCACCTCATAATGTTTCAACAACCTACACGTCATGGCAAACACACACGAGGAAGGATAAAAAAAACAGCTTTAAAAAGCTTGCGTTTTATTTGTAATTGGTGTTACTCAATTAATACTGAAAAAAAAAACTGAAACATTCAGCAGTCAGCAATAAAAGAAACATTATTCCAATTTATGAGTCCTAACACATATGCTATGTATGCAAGTAAAATAATAGGTGGCATGTAACAGGTCTTTTTTTAGATCTGAGCCTGGCCTGTATACAAGCATGGCCTAACTTGTGGTCTGTTAAAGAGGCCTGTAATTAAAAAAAAATTAAACAGGCTAACAGGCCACATGCTTCACAACAGGCCGAAAACATGCCTATTTCAAATAGACCAATTATATAAATTAATGATCCAAATACATAAGTTAATGATCCACTTGAGATGAGATTTGGTAATGAGAATTATGAGATTTAGGGTTAAGATGTGAGGTGTGTGAGAATTTTTTTTAAATACTTTATAGGCTTAGGCCGGCCTGACAGGCCTGTCAGTAAACCTGAGCCTGACCTTTTTAAAAAAACAGGCCTCGAAGCAGGCCTAAGCCTTACCTTTTAGCCTGACAAGTCAGGCCTGATAAGGCCGGAAGCAGACCAGACCGCAGATTCTTGACAGGCCGCCTGACTTGTTTCTACCTCTAGTGCTATAGCCACTTTGTGTGGACTTGGCTTGCATCCGCTGCAAGCCCGTCCACTGCGGATGCTTTGCTTAGAACTGCACCGTTTTAGTGTAGTTTTGAGTAGAGGATGAGGCTGTAAATTTTTTTATGTCTAAAAAAAATGATATCCAGTATTTTAAAATATTTTTCTGAACATATCTAGTATCTTAAAATATTTTTTAAGTAGTATACAATAGTCTAAAATAATTTTTTATTGCTTTTAACCCCTTAAAATATTTTTCTATTGTATCCAGTATCTTAGCAGTGTATTAACATACTGATTGCAATTTTACCCTTAATAAATTTTCTTAGCTCTAAAAATTACTTTAAAATATTTTTGGTGTTTTAAACCCTTTAAAATATTTTTCAGTTATACTTAGTGTCTTAGGAGACTGAATAATAAAATATTAGGTGCTACTGAAAAAATATTTTAGAGTGGATGTAAATTAATAAACTAGTATCTTAAAATTTGGGTGCTTGTTACTACTAGGGAAAATACATTAATAGTAAAATTCTAGCCAGTCTCCTAAAACACTAAGTATAACTGAAAAATATTTTAAAGGGTTTAAAGCACCAAAAATATTTTAAAGTAATTTTTAGAGCTGAAAAAATTCATTAAGGGTAAAATTGCAATCAGTCTACTAAGACACTGAATGCAATAGAAAAATATTTTAAGGGGTTAAAAGTAATAAAAAATTATTTTAGACTATTGTATATTACTTAAAAAATATTTTAAGATACTAGATATGTTCAGAAAAATATTTTAAAATATTAGATATCATTTTTTTTAAACATAAAAAAATTTTCAGCCTCATCCTCTATCCAAAACTGCACCAAAACCATACAATTTTAAGCAAAGCATCTGTAGCGGACGAGCTTGCAGCGGATGCAAGCCAAGTCCCACTTGTGTGACTTCATTATTCTTCCATGGACCCAAATTCTCTTCTCCCAAAACACGCAACAACAAAGGATCAAAATAAAAAGATCCCAACAACCAAATAAGTGAAAGTGAGATCTCCCGCAATTTTTCTCATCTCTAATTCTGAATCACATGCTATCTGTAGTTTGCCTCTGGATGACGATGAGGGGAAGGAGAGACGAGATGGGGGCTGACTCAGGTGGGACCCACAGAAAGAAAAAATAGCTCACGTTTAGATGGTTATTTTTCTCCCTCTTTAAAAATTTGTTGTAAATTTTACACCTAAATAAATATTATGGTGTTAGACACCCAAAAACTTCGTTCTCATATATATGCATTTCCCTATGCATATATATATAATACGCAACTGTTAAAATCTTACCACGAGATGCACAAATATATCTTTTGCTTGTCCTTGCAGACTGTAAAGTTGACCTTTGACGAGATCAGTACAGTGTTTATAAAAAAATTGAATTATATTCTAATTTTTAATATAATATATATTTATTTAATTTAATTAGATTAATAAAATTAATTAATATAATATTTATTTTCTAAATTCTCTTTCTCATTCTTTAATTCACTTCATTATTGGTGAGGTATATCTTATATGTACTCTCCAAATAATTGAAGAAATTTCAGAATTGTTTTCTTCTCGTCCTTCCTACTTATTCCCACCATCGGCCGAAAGAGGATAAACGTAGAAAAGCCTAGAAAAACAAAATGACATCGGAAACAGAGAGCAAAAAGCATTATGTTCTCGTTCACGGTTCTTGCCACGGAGCATGGTGCTGGTACAAGCTCAAGCCACGGCTCGAATCCGTCGGCCACCGCGTCTCGGTGGTGGACCTGGCAGCTTCCGGCATCCACCCAGCCAAAATTGAAGACCTTCACTCCTTGTCGGATTACTCTGAGCCTCTTATAAAGCTGTTGGCCGCCCTCCCTGCTGAAGATGAGAAGGTGGTTCTCGTCGGACACAGTTACGGCGGCATGAACATCGCCGCCGCTGCCGACCTTTTCCCGCACAAGATAGCCCTCACCGTCTTCTTAACCGCCTTTCTTCCAGACACCATCCATAGACCATCCTATGTCTTAGAACAGGTACCCTTATCAGATTTCAGATTTTATATTTTTCCTTTTTTGTGTTTGGATTATCATAAAAGATATATTTAAAGGTTGATGTTTGTCTTAAATATAAAATATATCAATATATTTATCAATCTTTTTTTAATTTACCGTTATTGATACCTCTTAATAATAATCAGGGAAGAGAAAAAATGCGAGAATTAAGAAATATTATTAGAGTATTTTATAAAATATATGTCATATTATTTTATTAATATGATCAAATTAAATAAATATGTTTTATATCAAGAACACTATAACAGAGTATAAAATAATCTATGGTATGAGGCCATTATCTAAAATGGTTTTTAATGTATAAACAGTTTCAAGAGAAGATCGCAAGTGGTGCATGGTTAGACACACAGATCTGTGATCGTGGAAGTTTAAAAACGCTGTTGTTAGGTCCAAAGTTGTTATCGTCCCGTCTCTATCAACTATGCTCCAAAGAGGTAACTCGTCATGGCTTCCTCCTTCTTTCTCTTTAGACATACATATACAGAAGGATTGAGTAGTTGAGTACTCTCTATGTAAGTGACCAAAGCCACCATGAATGTTTCCTTATAAATAAGAGTTTGTAATTAAGTTTGATTCGCTTGGAACCTCATGATATAAATAGAAGGGGATGTTATGCCTGTTGTAGTAAATATACACACATATATACATACACTATGCTTTTTATTATAAGTCCAATTAGTCAAAAAAAATTTGATCTAAAATATAAGTCAATCTTTAAAGTTATGAATGACTGTTTTCTAATTTTTCCCTTATTAAATGGAATGAATATGTAATAGAAAATGTATCACATCTTTTTTCAACACTAATTAAATAAGGGCAAATTTTAAAAAGTTAATCAATTTAAGATATATTAAATATGTTAATTTCTATTTCTTGGTAGGTGAGATTTAATCAAACTAGACTTATAATAAATATCAGAGTGATATAAAATAAGTGGGAGGGGATATCACATAAAGGTGTCACATAAGCAAATTAATCTCCCTTTACCATTATAGTCCTTAATACAAGATTTTTATTTATTTATCAAATGTTATAAAATGAATATACTTGCAGGATGTGGAATTGGCAAAGGCATTGATGAGGCCATCGTCCTATTTTGTGGATGAGTTATCTAAAGTAAACAACTTCTCTCAAGAGGGATTTGGATCAGTTCCACGAGCCTTCATTACTTGCAACCAGGACCTGGGGATGCCACTGGAATTTCAGCAATGGATGATCCAAAATTCTGGGGTTCATGAGGTTCTTGAAATCAAAGACGCTGATCATATGGCCATGCTTTCTACACCCCAAGAACTTTGCGACGCCCTCCTCCATCTTGCATCAAAATATGCTTAGTGCTTGTTTGGATCAACTTAATTTGAGTGATTTTACGATTATGAAATAGACATGTGAAAGGAGTTTGGTTCCATGAAGCATAACAAAAACTTAAAGTGTTCTCAAATCATGTGTTTGGATTCAATATGTTGCTCCTGTCTTTGTGTTTATGTTTATAAAGTACTAAATTTGTGATCAAGAGAAAGAGACATCAATAAATTGGACTTTTGCAAGTGTACACATGTAGTATTGTGTGTTTAGTTTAAAGATTGCAAAACTACTTTATCTTGCGTTTATAAAACTGGTTTTTTTTTCCTTTTTTTTTTGCAAAATGTGCTTGAAAAGTAATAAAAAAATTTGATAAGTTGAGGCAAAAGTTGGTTTTCTAATTATCCTTTTGGTCTGTAAAAGTGTAACACAAACATAGCCATAGTTGTAAAATTGTAAACTCTGGTGCGTGGCTCTTTTCTTGAACCATTGGTAACGCCGTAATAGTAAGAACATTGAAAGTACGTAGGTGACAACTTGCTCAGCTCAAACTTGACCAAAAGAATGACTACACTAGCTGAATCCAGGCTTGGCTTGAAGGCCTCTCCACTGCTACTTCGAGTAAATGGGCCGAGCTTAAATTCAAAAAAGTTTAGATATTTTAAATTTTGTCAATTAAACTCGACCCTGATTGATTAAACTCAACTAATAGGAATTAGATTTAGTAGAAGAGGCTAGCCATTCTTAATATGGAAAACTAAGGCTCTAATTCTTACTAGGAGAAACACTCACATTTAATGAA
Organism: Albizia julibrissin; assembly: GCA_037074505.1. Taxonomy (NCBI): domain Eukaryota; kingdom Viridiplantae; phylum Streptophyta; class Magnoliopsida; order Fabales; family Fabaceae; genus Albizia; species Albizia julibrissin. The sequence goes on along the minus strand of CM073484.1, from coordinate 18,102,158 downwards.
TGATGCCCTGAACAGGATTGACTCCTATAGGAAAATACACATACCTAACCAAAACAAAAAAAATTGATCAAGGTAGGATCTGAATTCTGAAAGCCTGAACTCTTTTTTATATTTTTTTTATTTTTTTACTATAGAAATGTGGATGACATTTTTTAGGGGAATACCCCAGTTAAAAAGAATCTTAAAACAATGCTGATTCATCGGGACTAAAATTATGAAAATAAATATAAAATTTTTAACAAAACAAATGGTCCAGAATGTCATCCACAAGTGTTATCCATTACTTTGCTAAGGAGAGAGAAAACAACGATTTTTCTTATTTCTCTGGGTCAATCTTTTTTCTTAAAGCACTGCAACACCATTACATAGGGATCAATGTTTCCCTGCACAATCCCCACCTCACAATGTTTCAACAACCTACACCTCATGGCCAACACACACACCAGCAAGGATAAAAAACACAGCTTTAAAAAGCTTGCGTTTTATTTGTAATTTGTGTTACTCAATTAATACTGGAAAAAAAAAACTGAAACATTCTGCAGTCAGCACTAAAAGAAACATGATTCCAATTTATTAGTCCTAACACATATGCTATGCATACAAGTAAAACCATGGCTAAAACAATATTCCAGTGAAAAATTCCATTCTCATTTCTCTCAAGTTCCAATAAACGAGGGACACAACCACTGCTATCATAACCCAAATAGGACACCAAGAAAGAAAGGGAATGCTTCAAACCTAGGAATAGAGGGAAAGCAACAATCAAGGAATCATTCTAGTTCCTTCACAATCTTAATTCCCATTGTATTAGCAGTACCAATGATGGACTTAGAAATAGATTCAAGAGACATGTATTGGCAATAGGGATCGGATTGCTTAATCTTGGCGATCTCATAGATGTGCTTCAGAGAGAGCGTAGAAGCCACTACATGGCCCGGACGGCTGCTGCCAGATTCAATGCCGGCAGCTTTCTTGAGATACCAAGTCACAGAGGGAGATTTGACAATGAATTCAAAGGTGTTATCCTTGAAGGCAGTAATTGTCACTGCCATGGGTGTGTCTGGTTTGTACTTCTGGGTTCGTGCATTGAAGTCCTTACAAAAGGCCATTAGATTGAGCCTGTACTGACCCAATGCTGGACCCACAGGTGGTGCAGGTCGTGCCCCTCCAGCCGGCACAGTCAGCCTGATGGTGGCTGCCACAGGTCGCCGAGTAAGGATCTCTTTCAAGGTAGACATGGGTTTTGGTGCTTTCCAAAGAAGACAACTTGCTGTTTCATGAATATGCATAGCAGATTGAGAAAGAAAACATTCAAAATACACAATTCATAAATTTTGCAATTCAAGTTCAACCCATAAATCCACAACACTCTAACAATTAAAGCAATACAGTACGAGCTTAACACAGATTGAAAGAAATTTCCTCTATCGACCAAAGTATCAAACCACAAGCTCGAATATGCCCTAAATCCTAATGACTCCAACAGAATTAATGAAATCATTAAGGAATATATAGACTCAGACCTAAGAAGTCAATGCGATCACATATTAACTATTATAGTAGGCTAGTAAGCTTTTTACATATGAAACTTCAGTCGAGCCTCAACTTTCATTTCTTTTAAACAGAAAATCTCATCATACTCGAAAACACAACCAGCAATGCAACACTTGTGATTGTAAAGTGAAAATATATAATAAAATTAATAAATCCAGACATGAGAAAAGAGAAAGGGCCATCATTTATCCAACCAAAACAAAAATGAGGTTAGAGATAGGATCAAGTGAAACTATTAATACCAACTTAATTTATCTGTAACTTAACTATTTGTAAATCCTTCGTATAATTGCGTTTTGTTTTCATAACCTACAAATGGCAAAAGCAACTAAAACAGTGTTGTATATACTGAAGTATAAAATCCAACTTATTACGTTGCGGATGAAATTAAAGATCATAACGAGTCAATCAGTGAATATTCATTGTTATAATAACAAATTCACGATACGATAACAAATCCATAAAGTTTAATCAGAATAACTGAACCATAAATCCAACAGAGGATTTAACAAAGGGAAAATGACATATATTAGGACTGCCAAACATTAGTAAAATCAATCTAGGTATGTATTGGCTGAAAACTAATTAGTATTAGCATAAAAATCAGACGTGTTTTTCATTATTACAATAGTCCTTAACTGAAAAAATAAAAGGAAAAACATGAAAAGAAGAAGCTAATACATGAAAATCAATATAAATATACATGTACAATACTCAGACCCTCAGGCATGGGTAAAATCAACCTAAGTATATATTGGCTGCTTAGTAATCTTCAATAATCAAAGGTGAGATCAAAGTGAACCTAATTTGAACAATAGTCAGACTGTCCGACATTGCTATAGCCTTTTTTTTTTTTTTTGGACAAGAGATTAGCATAGTCTAATTTATGTCTAATCAAAATTTTAAACCATATCTAAATTGCGAAAATGAACAAAAGAAAGACTCAAATCCCCAAATCAATTCAGAGATAGAACATTCACTGACTGGTAAAACAGGATCCAAAATGAAACAAGATCTAAAAAGGGAAAGAAAACAAGAGGAGATGGGAGGGTGGCGTACGTGGCGGTGCTGGTTCAAAAAGTGGAGGCAGAGTGTGAGAGTGGCGCCGGCTGAGACAGACGAGAGGCTGACACGTACTGTGGCGATAAGGTTATAGGCGGCGAATAGAGGAGAGACTGAGATGAGACGGGGGAGGCTGAGAACGGCACTGCGACTGAGTGGTTGGGACGGAGACGACGAAGTGAATCGGGCCGCCCGAGGAAGTAACGGGAAGGGTCTGAAGTGAAAACGGGTGGTATCAGAGTAAATTTATAATTTCCATTAAAATATAATCCAAATTAAATTATATTGTAGAAAACAATTACTATTTATTTTTTTATAATTATATGGCAAGAAGAGAGGAGAAAAATATTCCTTTCTCCGTTTTCTCTTTATAATATATATTACTATACCTTTATAAATATATTTAACAAATTTTTATCCAATCATTTCCAGTTACTTTTAACATTCAAAATTTTTTAAATAATACGAGTATTCTACAATATCAAAATTATTTTTTCCAATTTTACTTTATATTTCATTCATTTATTTAACAGAGGAAGACCATCCAGAAATCTTATTAGAAATCCCTCAAGAAACTTTTTTCTCACTCGTTACAAAAATGGGAATTGATGAGGGCATATTTTGCTCCAACAGACCATTCATTATCAAAGTTTTGAAAACTGAACAACAACCACCACCACCTTAAATACTGAACATCATCCTTTGCTTCAAGCTATAGCCAAGAATTGCTGGGCATTATGCTACATATTCAAATGGCAAACTCATTTCATCTACAAGAAACTATTGAGTTTGAAACTCTCCTGATTGTGTCATGCATTTTGGATACTTTTTGAAAACAAAGAGTCATTAATTAATGCGTAACATTCATATTTATGAATATTAATTGAAAGATTGGCTTACATTTTGAACCACCAAAACATCCTAACAAGTATCTGATTCTTATATCTGAGACCAAAGAGAATAATTAAAAAGCTGCATCATTATTGTCTTTTCAAAAATGACACTTCCTATGAAAATTATGCTTAACATTAACGCATAGCTCACAAGGGGAAATCATTTTGTAGGCAAATATACTTTCCCTTAATTTTTAATTTGGCACTTATGATTATTTTCCTCTTAATTATATCTTTAACTTTGCTTTGTTGGCATAATGAGCTTTTGTGCCTGGGCTAACAGTAATGATAGAGAAAAATTATAGAGGTTAAGGGCGCTAACATAGGTACCAAATAAAAAATTTGGAGAAAATATAGATGCATGCAAAAAATGGTTTTTCCAACACACAATGCAACATAATAATCATTCAATTCCACTGCCAAGAGAAACACCAAAAAACACTATTAGCAACCTAACCTAGCATCCACTTTTGCAAGACCATGAACTACAAAGATCTAAACTACTGAAAATGAAACACCCAAAAAGCACCAATATGTTTTCAAACTATATATAGATATATAGGCCGTAAAGACACTACAAATCGTAAAGATTTTAATTGATAAGAAATTCACCATTCGTTTTCAAAGCATCTCTATCTTCTATAAAAACATATGTTCAAAAATTAGGACAGGTCAAAGCCCTTGAAAGGATTAAACTCAATTCAGCATGTTAATAACGTAAATTTACCATGTGCATGAATCATATTCCCCTGAAACAAAATTCAGCTGCAGTAGGCATCTTCTGCTTCAATATCTCTGCATGTACAACTATTCTTCAGAACACATTAGAACCCCTAATACAGAACTATAAGAGACATACTGGTAAAATTTATCAGCATTTGAGGTACTTAACTAGAAGATTTTTATTGAATTGTGATAGGAAGTAAAATGATTCATAGCCTCCACATGCATATTCTACAAACTAAAAGTTCAAGTTGAGCTACCATACAGAAAGGTTACCAAATCAATTAAAGTACAACTTGATCTTAAAATTAAGCTGGAGGTCTAAAATGTATATGCATACACTTGTTGAAGAATCTACTTATCAATGAACTTCAGGCACTGATTGAAGAATCTACTTGTCAATGAACTTCAGGCACTGATGCTTTTGAATCTTTATAAATGTTCAAAAGCTGAGGACAGCTTCCCTGGAATCTGCTCACATATTTCTCTAGAAACTCTTTCTCACTCAATCCAAAAATGGTCCTTGGTGCCAATTTTTTTCTTAACAAACCCTTCATTTTCAAAGTTTTAACTACTGACCATCTAGGAACAACCCTTTGCTTCAAGCTATAGCCAAGAAGCGGTGGGCATGTTTCTATGTCTTCAAATGTCAAACTCATTTCATCCCCAAGAAACTTCATCGTGTTTGCAATTTTGTCCTCTGACAGTTTCATACAATTTGGATACTTTCTAAAAACAGAATAAGTCATATCCTTGGACCAGCCCCACCTCTCAAATGCATCAAGCTTTGACTTCCAAGTTGATTTCCTTGTTACTGCTAACACATAAAGTGCCCGGACTAACGTTAGCCTAACTGGTTCAATTCCTATTTCCATAGCAAACTTCACATGTTCAGCAAACTTTGCAGGCTCTATAAAGGCAAGTCCTGCATAATTAGTTATAAGTTGAGTAATAGAAGATTGGGGCACTCCATGTTCTCTCAAAACCTTCATGTTTGGAGCTACATTAGTTATATTCTGTTGAAGAAAAATCCATCCGCTGCGTCTTAAAGCTAGTGACAGTTTCTCATAATCATTATCAAGAACACTCTTAAGGGTCTCAATACGGGGGATCAAACATTTCTCTAGGTTCCATATTAAGATTGTAGAACTAGAAGAGAGAATTTCTCGGAGTTTGGACCTAGATAAACCAAAAGAGTCGAGAAACCTCAGTTTGGGCAGAAGGATCTCCGGATTCATGCGAAGCAGTTGCGGGCAAGTTCTCACAGCTTTGGAAATCTGGGTCTCTGAAAATCCATAACTCCTGAAAATGTTAAATACGGAATCGGCTTTATCTAGGTCTAAGTATTTCAATTTAATCCCCTTGGACACTTCGTGTTCCTCTTGATTTTGCTTGGACAAAGCAGATTCAGATGAGTTCACTACTGAAGAAAACGAATTGAAAATGTGGGGAGCGTTGCGAAGGAGAAACCCTAAATGGTGTTTCCTCTTGCATGTTGGTGACACAGATAATCTTGCAAACAGAAACATAAGCATGAATGATAATGAAGAACTCACCCAGATTGCTTCCTCAGCTGCAACTACAGGCTCACGCTGTATAATCACAAAGGTTCTCTACTTCACATTTTGCGATCTCTTGGCGTCCTAGGGGTCTTCGCTCGTCGCGCGAGATGGATAAATCAAAATGAATCCTAGTACACAACGACGACGTTTTACAAAACGGACTTTCAAAATTTAGAGGAAAAATCCATTCTTAAGGACTTAAGATACTTATAGTTTTTTTTTAATTTTTAATTTGGTATATGTGTGCTTTTTTTTTTACTATTTTAAAACTGTTAGCCCCAGTCACTCTTCAATAGAATTTTTTTTTCCGATAATGAATTTTTTTTTATAGAAGCTAATTGTATTTAAAGTATAAAATTAAATAATTTAATAAAAAAAAGATACATAAGTATTAAACTAAAAATAAAAAGAAACTATAAGTACCTTAATAATAGTTGTCCTCCTTTATGGCATTATCAATTATACTTTATTTTAGAAAAAAAAACCCTGAACCATGAGGACATAAAAGGTTTTTTTTATATTATTATACAGAATTCAATTTGAGTTTATGACTATCCCTTTCAATATAGAAGTCCCCTAGCACATAAATGGTTTGAATCTAAAACTTTCAAAGATTTGGCTCACAAATTTTGGCCTTGAAGCTATATTAATTTAATGAGAAACAATTATGCTCTGTTCGGTAGCATGGAGGTGGGAAGAGGGAAGTGGTATTGAGATTTATACATGTTTGGTGTATTGGAACTCATTTTCCCAAAGATCCCACTTCCATCAAAATTGATAGAAGTCACTTCCATCTGACCCTCAAAGGAACTGGCAACACTTCCTTTGGAACCCATTTAATTTTCCTGTTTTACCCTCAACCTTTCAACCGCAGCCTTCAAGCTTCTAGGTTCTCCGACGACAACCTTCATCTACGATGGCAGCGAAGAACCCATAGCACGGAGGCGCTGACATTCTTCTACGATGGTAGCGACGTTCTTGTCTTCTTTCGATTTTGATTTCATGTCTTTCAGGTCCTTCGATTTTACTAACAACGACACCCTCCCCTCGTCGATCTGCAACTTTTGTTTGCTATTTCTTTCTCCATCTTGCCTCTCTCCCATTACGCTCCTCTAATCTGAAGCTTTAGTCTCTTTGTTCTAAGACTTTTTGTGACAGTCCACCATCTACCTTAAAGCTTATCCTTGCATGAGATTCGACTTGTGGTGGCTGGTGTTTCTTCTCTTCTCTGGCAACTGATACCTCTGGCTCTCAATCTCTGTTTTTTTTATTGTTTTCATTTGATTTATTAGATTGTTGATGGCTAGTATTTTTGAAAAAAAAATGGAGGGTTATAGTTGTTTTTTGGTGGCCTACCAGTGGCTGTGGTGGCCAATAGCCATGGCAGCCAACTGATACCTCTGTTGTTATCTTTTTTTTTAATCTCCTTTTCTAGTTTTAGATATGTTTGTTTGATTTTTTTAATTATATGTTCGATGGTTTTGTGCAATGCCATCATGATACTACTTTTCATTATATTCAAATCTACCAAGAGATTAGTCTAGATGAGCAGAACTTTGATCTCTTTTTGCTTGATTTCTTGGCATTTGCTGGTGACCTTGAAGAGGATTGATGGAGGTTCTAAATCTTCTAGTGTGGAAATTGTTTTTTTTTTGTTGAAGGGTGTCTTAGTCATCCTAATTTTACTCCATTAAAAAAATGACGACTAGGCTCCGCGAAAACTTATGTCTCAAGCCGGTCTACACCCTTGTTTCTTAGGGTCTGCATGGCTTGAGGGTGAGGGTGAGGGTGAGGGTGAGGGTGAGGGTGAGGGTGGGGGTGGGGAGGGGAGAGAATGGGTGAGGAAATTTTGTACTGTATTTTTCTCCTCTTCCTTTATTTTACATTAAGGATCTCTCCCCTGCTTTCGTTCTGACAAACCAAATAAGGAACACATCCTCCCCTCCCCTCAAACCAAACACACACTTAGGGTTACGTGAGATCTTATATCTGAGTCTCTTTTTATGCCCTTGAGTACTGCTGTTCATTTTGAAATTCGAAAAATTTCAAATTTCAAAAATCACCTTCATCTACAATTCTCTCTCATCATTTATATTTATGTCAGATTCCATTTCTCTTTTAGGATTTGTTTGTGTTAGCGGTAGAAATTACTTTTCTGATGTTATTTACGGAATATAAGATAAATATGTGATATGAGTTTTACCTCAATTTGCGTAAACGTGCTTCTTCAGCACTAACCCAAACAGGCCCTTAATTTTTTTATTCTCTTATACTTTCTTTTTTAAAAAAAATACATTGAGAAATGAAATTCAAAACAAAACAAAAAAACCCTCTCATGCTTTCTAATATATGAAGCCATTTAACTATTGGCGTCTCCATCTCCCTCTCCCGCTCTATGTGCACAGAAAGATTAACATGAGTCCCACTTGAGCCAGCTCAAATGATTGTTGTGTAAAGCTCACTAGTTCAATCTTCAAGAACTGGACATAAAGTAGTTCAAGGGATAGAAGACATACTCTATAGCTATTAATGGATAAATTTCAGCGCCTCCAAAACTCTTCTTCAACATTCATGTTGAAAAAATAGAAAGAGAAAATCCCAAAGCTTGAAGTGTCACACAAAAGGTTGAGAGACTAGTTTTTGTTTCATGAATATATAAACAAAACATTCAAAATACGCCAATAATATAACCATCACCAAACGTTTAGATGAACTTGTAAAAAGTTATTCTAGCTTAATAAAAGGTCTCGAGTTTAAAATTTGGAAACGTAACAACATTAGATGGCAGGGGTGCCATGTAGAAGAATGATCCATTCATGTCTCGAATATTGATTAGTTTGGGTTGCGGAGTTCCTCATAACAAGGGCCTGGGATACCAGGTGCATATGCAACAATAACAAAAATTTACCCAACTAGGTGGAGTCGGCTACATCCTACATAGATCGCACAATGTCATTATGTTATATTAACAAATAAATCTTTGAAAAAATTGTTAGCCAAAAAATCTCATTCAATAACTTTATTCATTGTTCTCTATGGCCTTCATTTATTTATTTTTTAGATGACTCCATACTACTTTAATCAACCCTCCTCATTGACACATCTAATGACCTTCTTTGAAAGCATATGAATCATCTCAAATGATTTTCTACCATCTTCTCTGAATTGTATGTCAAAAAACACCAATTAAGTTTTTTAAAGATTATGAAAATGGAGAAGATAAAACAATAGGATTCCCTCAAATGTATTCATCTAATTACGGTAACCAATATTCATTAATCATTTTCAGAGCTTTTTGCATGTCACTTACTCCAGAGAATTCTAAACTAAGTTGGTCATTTGTATAGTTTAAGATAAAAACAAGATGTCTGCTTCTGAATACTATGGAGTTGGAAATAGAAAGTTCCTTTTAATCAAGTGGAAAAAGATTTGTTTACCCCAAAAAAACCTCAAGAAAAAAACAAGCAAAGACTGAAAGAATAGAGAAAATCAGGATCAGCTTTGACGGCAGCGTCTCTAACCTTCCCAACAATCCTGAGTTTTTCAAGCATAACTTCATAAGAAAATGAAAGAAAAACTTTCTAATAATACCAAACTTGTAGGGAACAACTGATTTGAAAGAATAACTTCCGTATGTATCATTCCACAAACTTAAAACAGGATCCAGCAGAGTACCACGTAGTTTACACAAGAAGAAGACAGCATAAACAACCCAAGGAGGTGTTTGGTAGCCTGAAAATATGTGGAAGAAAAGGGAATATGGGATATTTTCCTTCACAATGTCTGTTTGGCCGTCAAAATCATTTTTCCAGTAAAAGCCTATGGAAGCCGCTCTTCCTTCCAGTAAACAAGGGAATTGATCTTCCTATGAAGGAAAATTTGAGGAAGGACCAAACTTGCCCCTTACCTTCTTCATCATCCTCCATCTTCTAACACAGACCCTCTGCTGCCTTCACCTTATCAGATACTCTCATTTCTTCATCTTCATTAGCGACGACATTGTTTGTTCTTCATTCAATAGAGCTGCCCAAAGCTAGTGATGGCGCCGCCTTATTCTTCCTACCCCAATGGCAGTGGTCAACTCTACAACCTCTGCCTCCATCCCCCATTTCTAAGGCAGAGGATGTGAAGGTGAAGACACTTCAAAGGACATAACCCCCGTGTAGCATTTCACTGCAGTCCAATCTAGAATGAACCTTCCTCAGCCAAGGACAAAATATCTTCTAAAGCACATTGAAATCTTGGCCCAAGACAGTCCTCAAACTCAGATATATACATACGTATCCTTTTTATTTATTTATTTATTTATTTATTGTGAAAAAAGAAAGACTAAATTGAGAGTTCATTTCCGATCCCAAGTAATTCACAGCTTCCCGCAAATTTAAATGAGCACTTCTCAAAGCTTGCTACTAACCTAACCCAATAAACATGAAAATGCATAACATGATGATCACCACAAGAGACTAGCATAACTGATTAAATAGCAGGAAACTAGGTAATGATCACTCCTCTGATTTCTTCTTTACACCAAAACAGATTCATAGTATCAACAAAAAGGCATAAGACTACAAGAACTGAATGTCTAGACACAAAAATTTGTGGAAAATAGCCTTCTTTATAACAGATAATTGCAGATGTATGCCCTTCCCTTGGAACAAAATCAGGAAGCAGGCATCTTCAGCTTCAATGATTTGTATATAACAGTTAGCACCCAAAATAACAACATGAATAAAAATATCAGTAAAAGCTTCCACGGACTGCCATTTGACACCTCTAACCAGAAGAATTGTTCTACAATTGTGATGAACAAAAAGTCGATAGATAACCTTCACATGGGGTGCCCTAAAAGAGCAAGTTCATAGTTACCAGAATACAGACCAAACAATCAGAATAAGATTTGAAGCAAACCAATTGAAAAGTTTTAGTAAAGTTGAGAGTCAATAGGCACAATCATATCATCCCAAAATCTATTTAAGGGCTGAACTTCAGGAACCACTTTTATAAACGTCCAACAGCTCAGGAACACATTGCTGAAATCTGATTACAAACTTTTCCAAAAACTTTTTTTCACTTACGATGATAATGTAACATAAGGACACATCACGTTTTATCAAACCATTAGCTTTCAAAATTTTAAAAACTGAGAATCTAGGAATAATCCTTTGCTTCAAGCGATAGCTAAGAAGTACTGGGCAATTAACTATATCTGCCAGTGGAAAACCCATTTCATCCACAAGAAACCTCATTGTTCTTGTGATTTTATCCTCTGAAAGAAGCATGCAAAGTGGAAATTTCCCAAATGCAGAAAGAGTGGCATCCCTGGACCAGCCACACCTTTCGTAGATATCCATCTTTGATTCCCAGGTCGATCTCTTTGTCATCGCTAACACAAAAATTGCCTGGACGAACATAACCTTACTTGGCTGGATTCCTATCACCTTAGCAAACTTGACAAGTTCAACAAACTTTGCCGGCTTTATAAGCGTAGCCCTTGCAAAATGAGTAACCAATTGAGAAACAGAAGACTGAGGCACTCCATTTTCTCTCAAAGCTTTTATGTTTGAAAGAAAATTATTTGGATCCTTATGGTACCAACCCCAGCGTCTAAATACTCTATTTTCTGCGTCTAAATACTCTATTTTCTTTCACATCATCGCCAAGCACGCTCCGAAGGGCCTCATAACGGGGAATGATAGTGTTCTGCAAGCTCATAGCTAAGAGTCCAGAGTTAAACATGACGAGTTTTGGCAGTTCAGGACATGAAAACCCTATAGACTGGAAAAACCTTAGCTTCGGCGAAAGTGTCTCCTCAGGTTTCGCCACAAGGATTCGTGTATGCTTTTTCACAATTTTAGAGATCTGGGAATCTGAGAATCCGTAACTCCTAAAAAGATTAAGTACCGAGTTTGGTTTATCAGGGCCTTTTAGTTTAAGGCTTTTGGATACTTTGATGGCTACTTCGGAGGACATGCCCAGTGAATCTATGAGGTAGGAAACAGTGAAAGAATTAGTTTCTCTTGATTTTCCTTTCCGTTGATTTGATTCAGAGAATTCCGAAACTGAAGAAAATAAATTGAAAATGTGGGAAGCATTGTGATGGAGGGAAACAAGGTGGGTTCTCCTCTTGCAGGAGCGTGAAGAAAATCTTGCGATGAGAAAAGAAAGCATCAATGAACGAATAAATGAAAGGTGATGAAAATCTCACACGATGCGAGATGATAACTCTGATGATTAAAGACGCAGAAGAAGCTCATGAAGACATATTTCCGCGCAAATACTTTTCATATTTTGAAGGGTTTTTCGTTTATGGTTCCTCTCCTCTCTTGATGTTAACCCCTTAAGTTTGAAGTTATTGATTTTGGTTCTTCGCAAACAAAACACCAGATTTTTATCAAAGCGTGATAGTGGTGTAAATAGGTTAGTTCCTAACACGACTTACAGCCTAAGTTACATAAAGTTTAACTTAACTTATTGACAGGCTTTGGTCTATTATATATATTTTTATAAGGCCTATCATACATGCGTAGTCTATTTAAGTATTTTAATTTATGTTATTATATAATTATACATAATATAATTTAAAATTTTATAAATTATTTATAAAATTATTAATTTTACTTTAATTATAAGTTTTACATCATATTATCATTGACACACGGTGAACTCTTGTATTCATCAATCATGCCTCATACCTCTCTTCTTTTCAACCGCTCGAGATGACAACGCTAACTCACTTCCTCTCTTCTGATTTACGTCATCCGCTAAACATAATAATTATTTAAATTTATTTAGTGTCAAATAAAATATTATAATATTAATAGGAAGAGTTTGTCTCAGTTTATGTAAGAAAATAAAAAGAGATAGAATCTAGTTTTACATGTCCATTCTTATACTTAATTGACTTTAGAAAGTATTCATTAGTCAACAAACAATTAATTTTTTTATTCTTACTTATTCGGACAACTTCTATCACTAAGCATTTTTTTATTTTCCTTATTAAACCCTAACATTACGACAAAAATAGATCTTAGAATTTTAAGACATAACATATAATTGTAAATAGATTTGAATGGTTATATATGAATTTAGGGAAATAAGTTTTTAAGCCTATTTAAAGGCTTATATTTTAAATAGGTTTTTAAAAAGGTATCTAGTCAGTCATTTTGATAGCTCATGCCCAAGCCTAAAAAAAACCTACCTACAAGCTTGGGCTCAGGCCCAACCCTCTTTAGATAAAGTTCAATCTAGCCTAATCTATTTCCTCTCCTAATTAAATGGTTTGTTTACTTCCTTCCGATTAGAGCTGGGAATCAGGCCCGGCCCTACAGGGCTGGCCTTTGACGGGCTAGGGCCTAAAAGGGCCGGCCCTACAGGGCCCGAGGTAAGAAAAATTGTCGTTTTTCAAAGCCCGGCCCGAGAGCATAAGGGCCAGGGTTGGCCCACAGGGCCTGAAGCTATTTACACAAAATTTAACTACTCGTTTACACGCCTCATGTAATAAAATAAATACTGTTACTAATTCATATTCAAAGGTAAAAAATAGTATCCACAAATAATTCACAATCCGCACAAAAGTATAAGAAGGCAAGAAGTTAAATACTCTAAGCAACATGAGTATGACGATTGACGACTATCATTTTCATCTTCTTCACCACTATCATCAATTTCAAGAAAATTTGATTGTGCTTCAGTTTGAGTAGTAGGCTCTACTTGAGGGTAAAAATATTAAGAATTTCTTCTCCCAAATCATGAATATATTCATAATCTTTATCTACAATAAAGAATAATATAAAATAACAAATAACTCTATAAAAACCATAAAATACAAAATAAATTAGTAAATTACCTTCATATGTGAAACTTTAGAGTAAATAAGAAATATCTAACGTATTTTTCTTATAAAATAAGAAATATCTTTTATAAATTTTTTTATGATTCTTAATACAAAATATTCTTATGAAACTTAATTTTAAAAAAGATAATAACAACTAAATATTTTCAACATCATTAACAAAATATAAATGATCAATAATATTATTATCATATAAATAATTTTAAAAAATAAAAAGTATATCAGGGCCGGCCCGTGGCCCTACAGGGCTGGCCCTTTTAGGCCCATGTTCACTTTTTAAGCAAAATTCTCAGGCCCGGCCCTTATAAATTCAGGGCCTAAACGGACCGGCCCGACAGACTCGGCCCGTTTTCCCGGCTCTACTTCCGATCTATCTTGAATTTTTTTTAATCATGTTTCCTTCCTACTTTTCATGACTTTTCATTCGCTTTTCAAGGAATTCTCTCATGAAACTCTCCTATGAAAGTTGCATTTTAGATATTTTATTTTTACTTTATAATATAATTATTTTTTATTAAAAATATCAAGGTTTATTATGAACTTTGCATAAATTAAAAAAACAATTGCACCAACAAATTATCAAATTGAGGTGGTAAGCGGCTTCACACCTGTAAAGAGAAAACATTTAAAAAAAAATATTTATTGAAAGAGGCGAAAACTTTTTATACTTTGAGGCTAAAAAAAGTATGTATAGTAAAAATAACAGATAGTAAATAAATCAACCTTCATGATGATACATCTAAGGTTGTTAGTTTTTCTAATGGCTCTAACAATCTGGAGTCGATGAATTAAACCAACACAAATCGATCTTTCAATAACATGCAGAGTAGACATGAGCAGAAAAGCAATATCAAGAAAATATAAGAGAAACATCCAATGCGAGTTGAGTTGAATAGAGGAGGGACAAGTCTTTCTCAATTTAATTTGATAAATTAAAGTTTAAGTACTCACTAAAAGACATGTTCATAATTAATATATAACAATACCTTGAACGGGCCAATATATCAGCATATACGACTATTCTTCAGAACAAATTAGAACCCCTAATACAAAACTACGAGACATACTGGTAAAATTTATCAGCATTTGAGGTATTTAACTAAAAGACTTTTATTGAATTATGATAGGAAGTAAAATGATTCATAGCCTCCACATGCATATTCTACAAACTAAAAGTTCAAGTTGAGCTACCATACAGAAAGGTTAACAAATCAATTAAAGTACAAGTTGATCTTAAAATTAAGCTGCAGGTCTAAAATGTATATGCATACACTTGTTGAAGAATCTACTTATCAATGAACTTCAGGCACTGATGCTTTTGAATCTTTATAAATGTCCAAAAGCTGGGGACAACTTTCCTGGAATCTGCTCACATATTTCTCTAGAAACTCTTTCTCACTCAATCCAAAAATGGTCCTTGGTGCCACTTTTTTCCTTAACAAACCCTTCATTTTCAAAGTTTTAACTACTGACCATCTAGGAACAACCCTTTGCTTCAAGCTATAGCCAAGAAGCGGTGGGCATGTTTCTATGTCTTCAAATGTCAAACTCACTTCATCCCCAAGAAACTTCATCGTGTTTGCAATTTTGTCCTCTGACAGTTTCATACAATTTGGATACTTACTAAAAACAGAATAAGTCATATCCTTGGACCAGCCCCACCTCTCAAATGCATCAAGCTTTGACTTCCAAGTTGATTTCCTTGTTATTGCTAACACATGAAGTGCCCGGACTAACGTTAGCCTAACTGGTTCAATTCCTATTTCCATAGCAAACTTCACATGTTCAGCAAACTTTGCAGGCTCTATAAAGGCAAGTCCTGCATGATTAGTTATAAGTTGAGTAATAGAAGATTGGGGCACTCCATGTTCTCTCAAAACCTTCATGTTTGGAGCTACATTAGTTACATCCTGTTTAAGAAAAATCCATCCGCTGCGTCTTAAAGCTAGTGACAGTTTCTCATAATCATTGTCAAGAACATTCTTAAGGGTCTCAATACGGGGGATCAAACATTTCTCTAGGTTCCATCTTAAAATTGTAGGACTAGAAGAGAGAATTTCTTGGAGTTTGGACCTAGATAAACCAAAAGAGTCGAGAAACCTCAGTTTGGGCAGAAGGATCTCCGGATTCATACGAAGCAGTCGCGGGCAAGTTCTTACAGCTTTGGTAATCTGGGTCTCTGAAAATCCATAACTCCTGAAAATGTTAAATACGGAATCGGCTTTATCTAGGTCTAAGTATTTCAATTTAATCCCCTTGGAAACTTCGTGTTCCTCTTGATTTTGCTTGGACAAAGCAGATTCAGATGAGTTCACTACTGAAGAAAACGAATTGAAAATGTGGGGAGCGTTGCGAAGGAGAAACCCTAAATGGTGTTTCCTCTTGCATGTTGGTGACACAGATAATCTTGCAAACAGAAACATAAGCATGAATGATAATGAAGAACTCACCCAGATTGCTTCCTCAGCTGCAACTACAGGCTCACGCTGTATAATCACAAAGGTTCTCCTTCCACATTTTGCGATCTCCTGGCGTACTAGGGATCTTCGCTCGCCGCGCGAGATGGATAAATCAAAATGAATCCTAGTACACAACGACGACGTTTTACAAAACGGACTTTCATAATTTAGAGGGAAACGGAAAATAGGGCTTTGTTTGGTTTAAGGGGGAGAGGAGTGGAGAGAATGGATAAGAAAATTTTGATCTAAATTTCCTCCTCTTTTTTTATTTTATACTAATAAGGATTTTTTTTTTCTGACAAATTAAACAAGGTCATGTATCATCACATCCCCTTCCCTCAAACGAAACACTAAGAACTTCAGGTACTTATAGTTTACTTTAATTTTTAATTTGGTATATGTGTGATTTTTTTTTATTTTACTATTTTAAAACTGTTAGCCCCGGTCACTCTGAAATAGAAGTTTTTTTTTCCTATAATGAGCTTTTATATAAAAGCAAATTGTATTTATAGTGTAAAATTAAATAATTTAATGAAAAAAAATACATAAGGGTTAAACTAAAAATCAAAATAAACTATAAGTACCTTAATAATAGTTTTCCTCCTTTATGGCATTATCAATTATACTTTATTTTCAAAACAAAATTTACCCACCACTTATGAAAAATGAGCTATGACGACATAAGGTGTTTTTATATTATTATCAAGAATTTAATTTAGGTTTGTAACTGTCCTTTTTAATATAGGAGTCCTCTGGAACATAAACGGTTTGAATCTAAAACTTTCAAAGCCCTCCAATTTGGCTCACAAATTTTGGCCTTGAAGCTATATTAATTTAAAGAAAATAGATGGATATATAGCGTGCATTTCGGAATCTAATGAGAAACGATTACGGTAATTCCTACCTATAAATACTGTGATGTAATAAATTAAAATAAATATATAAATATGGGTTTTTATATGATAAAGAAAGTTTAATTGGCTAGGAATAACGAGATAAATGAAAGGATAAACAAAGTCCTGTCTGGTAGCAATGTGTATAACATTTATTGTCTTTATGTTATTATTATTCAATAGGAGTTATATTTTTAATTCAATATATATATATATATATATATATATATATATATATATATATGTATATATATATATATATATTTCACATAAAATTTTTCTTGTTGCATAATACCTCTCATATAATCATCAATGATAGGCATACATATTTTTTAAGAACTAAGCAATATTTAGATGCTTTCATGCTTATATATAGAAGGCGAATAGCCTCTCTGCTGAGTTATGGTATGGGTTTACTACACAAGGTTGGACTTCAGGAAAATGAAGTTTCAAAGTGATTGCTCATATGCTCTGTAGGCCCTAATAATGATTTTCATGCTAATAGGATATTATTGAAGAAATCAAACAAATTCGATTTTGAATTTCAGCATGTACTTGTGAGACATTTCAAAAATATTTTCAAAAGGTGGATGTTGAACTAATTTCGCCCATTTAATTTTTGTTTTTTCCCTTATATGGGTGGCAAAAAAAAATGAAGTCGTGAAGGATTGGCCGCGTAAATATTGGTTCCCGCAAATAACAAAAAGGAAAGCTCAACTAATTTAAAGGATAAAACTATTTGAAAGTTTAAAATAAGTGAGTATCAAGATATCAAAAAAAAAAAATATATATATATATATAGTGAGGCCGATCTCCAGTGCGCTTTAACATTGACTTCACTCTCAAAACATTGTTTATCTAAGTCATCCTTATTTTACGCCATTAAAAAAATGACGACCAGGCTCAAACTTATGTCTCAAGCCGGTCTCCACCCTTCTCTCTTAGGGTTATGTAAGATCTTATATCTGAGTCTCTTTTTATGCCCTCGAGTACTGTGCTTCATTTTAAAATTCGAAAAATTTCAAATTTCAAAAATCACTTTCATATGCTATTCTCACTCATCATTTATATTTATGTCAAACTCTATTTCTCCCATAGGACCTGTTTGTGTTAGTGGTAGAAATTACTTTTCTGGCATGATTTACAGAATATAAGGTAAGTATGTGAGATAAATTTTACCTCAATTTGCGTAAACATACTTTTCCAGTGCTAACCCAAATAGGCCCTTAATTTTTTTATTCTCTTATACTTTCTTTTTTAGAAAAATGGCTTAAAAATACCTTGGAAGCAAATTAATTATTAAATGGTACCACACGTGCAAACAAACATCCGTCATGTCCAATAGAGCTTCCATTGTGTGCAACCATCTTTCGTGTATGTAAAAAACTTCCATACGAAAGAACAAACATCTTTCGGTCATGTGCAACATATCACCCGTCGTGTGCAATGGTAGTATTCAGCAATTAATTTGCCCCCAAGGTATTTTTAAGCAATTCTCCCTTCTTTTTTTAAAAAATACATAGAGAAATGAAATTCAAAACAAAACAAAAAACTCTCTCATGCTTTATAATATATGAAGCCATTTAACTCTTGGCGTCTCCCTCTCCCTCTCCCGCTCTATGTGCAGAGAAAGATTAACATGAGTCCCACTTGAGCCAGCTCAAATGATCGTTGTGTAAAGCTCACTAGTTCAATCTTCAAGAACTTGACATAAAGTAGTTCAAGGGATAGAAGACATACTCTATAGCTAATAATGGATAAATTTCAGCGCCTCCAAAACTCTTCTTCAACATTCATGTTGAAAAAATAGAAAGAGAAAATCCTAAAGCTTAAGGTGTCACACAAAAGGTTGAGAGACTATTTTTTGTTTCATGAATATATAGAACAAAACATTCAAAATACCAATAATATAACCATCACCAAATTTTTAGATGAACAAGTAAAAAGTTATTCAACCTTAATCAAAGGTCTCGAGTTTGAAATTTGGAAATGCAACAATATTAGATGGTAGGGGTGCCACATAGAAGAATGATCCATTCATGTCTCAAATCTAGATTAGCCTGCGTTGCGGAGTTCCTCATGACAAGGGCCTGGAATACCAGGTGCATATGCAACACTACAAAAAAACCTAGATCTAGTAGCGGTTAAAAATGTATATTTGTAGCGGTTTCAACCGCTGCAAACAATATTGGTAACAGTTAAATAAACCACTACAAAAATCACTGTTGCAAGCAATTTTGTAGCGGTTAAATATAACTGTTACTCAAGAGAATAAAACCGCTACTAATACAGTAGCAGTTATAGCTAACCGCTACAATTGTCGGGTGATAGCTAAATCATTTTGTGACAATTTAGTAGCGGTTAAATAACCGCTACAAATTTATACTAAATATTGGTAGTGGTTATTCTGTAACTGCTATTCATTTCAAGATGCGAATATTTAAGAATGACGCCAAAAAATTTATAGCGGTTCAATAACCGCTACTAATATTTGGTTACGGCGGGAAGTGAAAATTTTTGAATCTGTTTGGTAGCAGTTATATAATCGCTACTAATGTAACTGTTACTAAATAAAATTCTAAAAGAGGTGCCAAACAATTTAAAAAAAATTTCAATTTCACCGTTAACATTGTAGCGGTGTATATAATGCTACAAATTGTTGTGAAAATTAAAAAAATTATCCAGTAATATAATGTAATTCTTATAGTATCATTTGATCGTGTTCATTAGTTATATAATTGAATTAAACGTAGTTATTATTTAAAAAAATTAATTAAGCTGAATTACAGGGTAAATAAAAATATTAAATTGAGTTACATATATATAAAATTTATATGCATAATAATGAGAAAGTGTAGGTAATGTTATGAATTTGTAGGTAATATGAACTTATTTTGTTATACCCTATTGTGGATCGTTTTGCAAGGAGCATTTTTGAGGAATAGTCCCTTAATGTCTGGAAAAACAATAGTATGAATATTATAAGAAGGAAAAAAAAAAGAAGAGATGAAAGAATTGATAAAAAAATTACCATGTATGATGATCACATTACTTAGATCTTAAGCTCTTGGAAAAAAAAATTCCTGGATGCAAAAAAATGAGAGAGAAGAAGAGAGTTAAGAAATGGAGATGTATGTGAAAAGAGTTGGTGTGGAGGTATTTATAGGGATATGTGTGACTCTTGTAGTGGTTACTATCACGGTATTTGTAACGGTTATATTTTGTAGCGATTATTATGTCATGTTTATAATAGTTTATTATTTGTAGCGGTTTTATTTTATTTTGTAGTAGTTATGTAACCACTACAAATATGATTCAATTTTTTTTTATATAATACATATCAAAATTTTAAAAAACAAAATCATAATTTCAGTTAGTCATTCTTCTTCGTCATCCTTACAAAAATTTTGTAAAAGAAATATTAGTATGATATTGTTGTGTCGAAAATAGTAAATTTAAATAATGTGAACTTATAAAAACTCACCTAACTATAGGTAAATTATCATCGCCTTTAGGGAAGAAGTTTTCGAAATTGGCGGGATGGAATAGCTCACTCTCGTAAGTAATGTTGTCACCATCACCCATATCGTAAAGGTCTTGAGGCTTTAAGTAAACCATCATGTTCTAATCCCTGTACCTCTCGTCCTGGACATAATAAACTTGGTATACCTCTAAGGCAAGAATATAGGGCTTATCATCTTCAGATTGACCGGTGTGAATTCAACAAAAGAAATTTACTGATGTGATGCCTAAATCGTCTGTTGTGAGTCCCCGGGAAGTGGTCGTATTTGCCCACAAATAATTGAAAAGCGTAATAGTGAAATGACCTTAGTAATTTAGTTCGAAGATATCAACAAGCTTTCCATAGTAAGGGACACCTCCGAACTGCATGTTACCATCACTGCTGCTTGCATAACTCTGTGTCCCAAAGGTGCTAAAAATACACAAATTTTGAGTTTGTAATCCTTGATCTCATGATATTGTACAAAACTTGAAACCTTGACATTGTATGATGTAAACCTCTTTACATGGTCAAGCGGGCCGATTGCGAGTGCTTTGAACTCTGGCTAGTACGGGTTGTGGTCATTTAATATTCTGCGCGCAAACCAGGCCAGAAATTCTCTGTAGACCTTTTTGTCAACTTTGGAGGATGTTTGTGTTTGAATCCTTAGTTGACGCTTTACATGAATTTTGAATTCCTTGCAATTAATCATGGGAAGACGATCATGAAATGTAAATAAAAAATATAAGGATAGTTTTAGAATAATATATGAGTGTACGATTCTTACTGAAGGAAGGGTTCAACTTGAGTGTAATTAATTAAGACATGCCTATGTGCCTGCAACTTCTCAGTTGCTGTTAGTTTGAAGTTCTCACTTCCTCTAACTACTTTACCAACACGAGGAATTAACAACTCTATTGATGTTGTTGGGTCAGGTTCAGGACAATCGTTGACACGAGGCGGTTGGTTGAAAGACGTCTTAATGTCATCAAAGTACCTTGAGCAGAAATATAGGACTTCATCATCTATATAACCTTCAACTATAGACCCTTCTGGCCACGCCTTATTCCTTACGTAAGATTTCAATTTGCCAAGAAACCTGTAAAGTAATAAAGGAAATACGATACTAAATGGTGAAATGGGCGAGTAGCAAATTTAGAAAGTAATGATGACGCACATATGTAAATACAGTACCTCTCAATAGGATACATCCATCGATATTGAACTGGGCCAATAAGCTTTGTTTCATGAACAATGTGGACTGTCAGGTGAACAATCATTGTA
The DNA here is from genome assembly GCA_037074505.1 of Albizia julibrissin. NCBI lineage: Eukaryota > Viridiplantae > Streptophyta > Magnoliopsida > Fabales > Fabaceae > Albizia > Albizia julibrissin. Next base: position 18,080,374 of record CM073484.1, on the reverse strand, counting down.
AAAAAGGAGGGAGGAAAGATCATCTCCAAATGACAAAGCGTGAGAATGATTTTGGACTGCAGCTGATCGAGCTCCTTAACGATCAAAACATTAGAACACAACTTCTGAAAGAAGGAGCACAGCTCCACCAAAATGATGGACACATCAGGTGTGACACCCTTCTCTAAATGACTAGTGAAATCAATTGTGGACTGATGTAACTCCAGACTACCCAACGTTCAATAACATTCATAAATCCCTACTCTCAACTCAGGATTTGAACCTAAGGTTGAGAGGGTTTTTCAAAAGGGCAGCAAACTTTACAATCGTTCCCATAAGATTCACTACGTCACTAATACCTCATCGACTCTTAAATTCATAAAATCAGAGTATAGGCAAACGTTTTTATTTTAATCATACCAGAGCTATTCTATTAAAGATGTTTTCTACTAAACTCATTCATACATGCTTACGTCTACATATACATACACCATAAATGTAAATTAATTACATTAATGCAAATAGTAGCGCCTTGCACTACAATTTGCACTTCAAATTCATATCTCATCCATGCATCTTCATGCATCTTCACCTGTCTAAATGGTTGGTTGGGAGGAGTGAGATTCGAGAGAATCTCAGTAGCAAACATTACCACTATGCATGCTAGATATATATGAACGCATGACATGCTTTCCTACACTATTTCATGCCAACATAATGACATGTTTCATGCTCAATATTATGACATACATATAGCCATTGCACAAATATAACAGAGCTTCAACTAATCATACATGTTTCACACAAATAGGCAAAATAGTCACATAATCAATGCTAGACATACATATCACATACATGTAGAAAAGGTAAGTTCACTACCTGGTGGACCGTAGTCCTTCCTTGGTTTCCTCTTCCTCCCACCTTTAGAGCTTCTTGAAAATTCATCCATGCCTCTTCCTCTATGGAAATCATTCAATGCCTCTTCTTTCTTGACTTCTCCATAGCCCTAGATACCCAATCACATCATTAGAATCATGATTGTGGGTCATTGGAAGTGTATAATAAGGCCTAAGAGGCTAGAAAGGGCTAAATAAGTCAATTTCCTTCAAAAACATGAAATGCTGAAATTTGGGGGTGTTGGCCACGCCAAAAATAGGTCAGAAACATTTTGGTTGTGGCCAAGAACCCTTCTATTCCAGAATTTGAACTTCCTAATTCTTGGCCAAACTTGTAAAACTCATAACTAAATGTACAAAAATCCAAATTGAGTGGTTCAAAGCTCTACTTAACCCTCTTTAAGTATAATGTTAGGAAAAAATATGGTAATAAGCTAGAAATACTAAAAAAAATACAGTATTGCATTTCATTGGACCTTGCTCCAGAAATTTCCAATTTTTCATGCTCAAAGTTTGGAAAATCATAACTCCTAGCATACTTGTCCAAATTCTTAATATTACCTATCATTGTAAAGCTAATTGTGTCTAATTTTAGTCTAGAAAATTTCATAGTCATTGGATAATATTCAGCCCTTCAAAAACATATCACAATGATACTGCCTCCAGAAGACAGATTTCACAACATGCACCCTTTAACTTCTAAAACTTCAAAATTCATATACAAGTATCCAAAATTCATGAACACTTGCATACCTATACAATTTTTCCTCCTAAATCCAATGGAAGCATCAAAATCATCAAATTCTCAACCCATCACCATGTCACAATACAGGAAAGAAAATCAAATTCTTAGGTGTAATATGTTGTTTTCTTGTTTTCTTTGTCTTAATCACTTCTTTTCTACTTCTAATCAAATGATTAGCTATTTAAACACTCATTAGGTATGATATAGCCATTGAAAACACCATTTAAACTAGCCATGAACAGTACCCAACTTCCAATATACTTATCCAAATAACAAATCAATCGGTTAAAAAGGAAGCTTACGCTTATCTCTACCCATTTTCGTAAACGGTTCGGAATTCTGGCAATACTCTGGCCAGTGAGACGGCGCCAACCACCTCCAAATGAAAATCCAAAATCGTAGAAATTTAGGTCACGATGAGTAGAAGTTTTCTGAAGGGTACTTTGAGAGAAGACGCCGATTCGGTAGTATTTCATTGGTTAGAACTTTCTCTCTCTTCCTTTCTCCATTTTCGTTCTGCTTTCTCTCTCTCTCTTCTAGTTCTTTTCTGCATGAAATGGAGGAGGAAGATGATGGATTTAATGGATAAATGGATCAGTTATCTCATCTGCCACGTGTCAGCACCTGGTTGGCTCAAAAATTGAATTTTCGCACTTAATTGCAAAACTGATAGAATTTTCATTAAACTTTGAAAATTCATATCTAATTGTACAAAATTCCAATTGGGGTAGTTCTAAAGGATATGCGACCCTTATTGAGTCTAGTTTTAAAGAAAAATATAAAATTTGGCCAATTTGAAGCTAACTCTTCCCAGAATTTTAATCTTTGGATACTGCCTCAGAAAATAGTTAATTTCACTGTGCTAACTTCAAAAATTCATTTTTCTTTGTATGCAGCTCCAAATGACTTATATGACCTATCCAATTAAAGCTTGATAAGTCTAATTTTATTCTAGAAAATTTCATAATTTTTTACCATCATTTACCGATCAAAACAGGTCACTCAATCATCACTGCTATACCAAGAATTCACCGGTAGCAAAATATTTTGTATTCCACTTCACTATATTGTATGTGATTTCCAATCACTTCGTTTTGTTATTCCCCGGGCTCTTTAGCTCACCAATATAATTCCTTTTAATAGCTAAGGACATAAAGGAATTTTAGAGAATTTAAACATGCCTCATAGGGACATTTGCTAAATCAGGGCTTTACAGTCCACTTGATCTAGGCTTAATCTCAAGCTTTTTGTCCCAAAATTTGGGATATTACATCGAGAGGAAGTGCATTCTTTATAGCCAACAGAAGTAACTGTTGCATAAGAAAATGTGAGTCATGACTCTTTAAGCCAGTAACCTTTCATGCCTGGATGTCAATACATCGTGAAATGTTGCTTGAATAGCCATCAGGAACTTTAATTTTCTTCAACATAACGAGGAAGACTTCCTTGTTTGGTTTTGTGAGGGTAAACTTTGCCGATTGAAATTTTTCATGCTCATCAGGCCACGCTTCTTCACGAACTCCCATAGCCTGTAAATCTTTCCTCGCTTGAAGATGATCTTTTAACTTGCCGGGTTTGTTAAGCAGCATGTATAGCACATTGTCACATACATTTTTTTCAATGTGTATGAATCAAGATTGTGGCAAAGTAAAATAGTTTTCCAATATGGAAGAGTGAAGAAGATACTTATCTTCTGCCATTACTGAGGTGCAGAAGCCGAAGTAGTTCTCCTACTCTTTTTCCCTGCTGTTGCGGAATCGTCACTTTTGCCAAACTCAAATTCCTGAAGCTACTATAAGATGTCTACACCGGTTAAAGTCTAAGGAGGTCCTCTTTTTTTCCATTTTCCCATTGAAACAAATCTATTGCAATCTAAGCATGTGCTTACTATCGAGAAACCTTCGATGACCCATGAAGCACCACTTTTGACTGTGGGGAAGGCGCACTGCTTCAGAGTCAAGATTACAAACTGGACACGCCATCCCAGTATGCACATTCCACCTGGATAATGCTTCAAGCCCAGGAAAGACGCTTATAGTCCAGATCAAAGCTGCATGCAAGTTAAAAAGTGACTTCTCATACGTGTCATATGTTTTGATCTCGACCTACCACAGGTCCAGCATTTCTGCAATAAGTGATTGGAGATAGACATTGATGTCATTACCCAGTGCTTTTTTGCCTGGGATTATCATAGACAAGATGAAGGAGCTTTATTTCATACACATCGATGGGGGCAAGTTGTAGGGAACTAAGACTACCAGCTAAATACTATATGTTGTACTAAGATTCCCAAAGGGATTAAAACTGTTGGTTGGCAAAGCAAGCCGAACATTTCTAGGGTTAGCTGTGAAAGATGGAAATTCAACGTCAAACGCTTTCCAAGCTTCTGCATCCTGTGGATGTCTTAATTTACCATTTTTATTCTTATCAATATCATGCCACCTCATGTGCTCAACTGTTTTAGAGGACATAAACAATATTTGTAACATAGGCTTTAAAGGAAAGTACCTTAGAAACTTTGCAGGTTTCTTCTTTTGCCTTTTCCCCCTTCCAAATTGTCTTATACCTCGATGTATGACATCGTTTGCAATCCTCCCTGCTAGCCTCATCTCCCCAATATAGCAACAATCATTGGGGCATACATCAATTTTCTGGTAGTTCAATCCCAATCTGTTAATAATCTCCTTGGCCTCGTAGAACGATGTGGGAATCTTCGCGTCGGGGAACGCATCTTGTAATAATTTCAGCAACATATACATTTCCTTATCTATGATTCCATACAAACACTTGATATGATATAATTTGATCAAGAAAGATAATTTCGAGTATTTTTGAAAACCTTGATATAGAGGACGATCTACGTCATCCATGAGGGTGAAAAAATCCCGCGCTGCTTCATTTCTAAAAAACACAGGCTCTGAACCCTGCACTTCTTCGTTAAAGTTGTCATCCTAAAAACCGAACACATCACACACAGCTTCATTAACAGGATCATGTTCATTTACTTGAACTCCTACTTGTGAAGAGCATCATCGTAACTCATATCAGCCTTCTCACTATAAACTCTCCAGAACGTATACTCTTCAGGAAAAGGCTTCAAAAGCAAATGTTCCTTAACAACTTCTCGTGTATGCCACTTCTTGAACTTGCATTTCCGACACGGACATACGATCTTTCCATTACAGCTGGCATGAGAGTAAGCAAAATCTAAGAAGTTGTTTAATCCATCTAAATAAGCTGGAGAATTGTGTGGCAATTTGATCCATGATTTATCCAAAGCTAGACGAGAAAACTTACCCAACAAGATGAGGGAAAAATAAATAATGCTTGACAAGATACTTATATTGAATTTTTACAACAGCAAAAATTAGTAGTTGTTTATTGTAAACCGCTACTCATACAAACTTTGTAGTGGTTTTAACTTCATAACTGCTACAAATTCATGTGACCATTGACGGTACTGACATATTCAAAATTTAAATGTGTGAGAACTTATAGCAGTTATGACTCTCTAACTGCTACAAATTCATGTGACCGTTGGCGGGAATTCCAAATTCAAAATTCAAATATCTTAACACTTTCTAGCGATTAGAATATCATAAACCGCTACAAAGAATGTGAATATTAGTAGCGGTTATAGGTTTGTAACCACTACCAATTAATGTGACCGTTGGCGGGAATGAAAGGTTCAAAATTCAAATTTGCCCAAATTTGTAGGAGTTACTAGTTATAAACTGCTACAAATGGATGTAAACCGCTACTAATATTTTTTTTCTAAAATTGTTTTTTTCAAATAACATTTAATAAAAAAAACTAACAAAACGTAAAAAACTTTGTAAAAACAAAATTAAATTAATTCAAACATTTTTGTATGATGTTTTAAAAAAAGAGAAAAAAATCCTAAATAAAAAAAACTAACTATCTAGAGTGTTATCAGCAGGTCCTCTCTCAAGGGGGCATCATCACCAGTCTGTCCATCAGGTCCTGTCTCAGGGGTGGGCGAAAGACGGGCTGGGTAGAGTCAACATCACCATCATCAGATGGAGGACGAGCGGGCTGTACAACGAACCTTGGGACAGGGGAGACCTCTTGGTACGCCTCATCGAGGAACAGGCGACTCCATGCCTTGTCGAGCATGGAGTTCGTGATATCCCGCCACTACATCTGCTGCGTGTAGATGTAATCGGCCAACTCCTGCATCTGTCCCGTAACCTCTGACCGAATCTCCTCAACGGTCTCCTCCCTCAGACGTCTGCTCCCAGACATCTGTGCTTGAGAAGGTCCTACCTCAGAGCTGCCTCTCATCCCATACACCATGCTGGGTTTGGCACCTAATCCAATCCCCTTCACACGGCCATGGTGCTCGATTGGTCCCAAAGCAACCTTTAGTAGTGCCGTGGGGTCCACAGACCTCTGAGACTCCTGAGTCTGTGTCTCTCTTAGTTCAGCCTAAGACTTTTGAATCCTCCCCTGCAATTTTATGCAACAAGTTATTATAATTATTATTATTACCAACAATAAATTAGTTGTTTTAAAAAATTAATTAAAAATAATTCTAATTATTATACTTACAATGGTCTCCTCTTCCTGCTGAGATGTCGGAGTCCCGTCCTGGTGCCTGTGTGTCACCGTGAATAACTCTTCGTAATCGGTCTAGAGATTCTTCGCCTGAGTCTTGCACTCCTAAATAATGGAAACATAAAATTACTATTATAAATATTTAATTGAAATTGAATTATTAATATTAATGTAAAATTAAATGAAATTGTAAAAACATACTAATTAGCTGTAGGTCACAGCAAATATCTTCGATTCAGCCGTGTGGTGGATCGACTCCTGAGCGTAGCGTGTTTCTATGAGAAAGAGCCTATAGACATTGCTCAAATAATAATTATTAGAAAACATTAAAATAACAAAAAATGGTCAAATAATAGTAATTAAAAAAATTACTTACCCTTCCTGACTCATCCTGTACTGGACAAAACCCACCCAGTCATTTGGTGGGACGCTGTCCAAGACATCCTTGATCAGTTGCTCCAGAGGAATCGTCCCATGCCTATCCTAGATGTGGTAGAGACGATTCATCTTGTTCTTTCAGTCGTCTCCCAATTTCATCAACACGTAACTCTTATAACTCTCCTGTACGGCAAACCTACCTTAAAATAAAATAAAACAATTTAAATAAGATTATTTCAAAAATATAAAATTTAAAAATTATAATTAAAAATAGTTAATTACAAAACCATTTAATATAATTAAATGCAATTATTAATTACCTTAACCTCCTCTTTCTACTCGCGATCCTTCATGCCCTTCAGAACTTGCTTCTATGTCCTAAAGTAAATGGGGAACCGCATCCAATCCGAGCCCAGGTCGTTCAGGTAGCAGTTGAACAGGTGACCCCCATTCTTGACGGGCTCGTCCGTGGGCTCATTTCACGGAACCACAATTCGTAATCTCAGGTCCATGCTTTTCAGATCGGTCACATCCAACCTCCTTGTGGAAATGTTCCCCTGATTATCTACATAATTACCATATACGTTACTTAAATTTAAATTCACATTTTACTAAACTTTATTTAAAGAAAAATTAAATAACAAAATTACATTTACCTTTTACTTGCACCTCAAACCTGGTCAACCGAGAAGATGACCGTAGTGGGTAGTCCTGGTCCGGCACGACCTCCTCATTTAGGAACTGCTCCAAGTTGCTGAAAGGAATTTGGTCAAATTTGAACATCTCCTCATTCTCATCCTTATAATTGTTGATGCTGATCTCACCTCCCTCTCTCTCATGATGGACTTGTGGTGCGACCCCTCCGGTAAGGCCGTCAGCTGCAACTGTGGTAGGGCTGTCTGCTGTGGCTGTGATGGGGCCCCCTCCTGTGGCTGTTCAGGGCCTATCTGTAGTCATGTAACTCCACTCCCTATGCATTGACCCCTTCCACAACCCCCTCTTCCCCTGCTACCGCTACTACGTAGAAATGATCTTGGGGGTGGTATAACCTCCTTCCCTTTCCCCTATCTCCTGAAACTATATGTAAAAATGTAAAATTTTGAGGAAACCTTGTCAGAAAGCAAAATGGAAAAATGAGGAAAGGAAGGAGGCGATGGTTTATATAGAGCTCAACTTTGTAGCGATTTTATAACAAACCGCTATAGAAAGTGAAACATTTGTAGCGGTTATTTTTATATAATCGCTAAACTCAGACATCGCAAATTATGGTTAATAAATACAGTCAAATATTTGTAGCAGTTATCAAAGAAATCGTTACAATCATCGTTAAACTCTCATTTTGTGAATTGTGGTTAATAAATGCAGTCAAATATTTGTAGCGGTTATCAGAGAAACTGCTACAATCACTGTTAAACTTTTGTTTTGTGAATTGTTGTTAATAAATGCAGTCAAATATTTGTAGCGGTTACAAGATAAACTGCTACAATAACCGTTAAGTTCTAACTTCGTGAATTATGGATAATAAATGCAGTTAAATATTAGTAGTGATTATAGTAATATAACCGCTACAAATGTGTCCGTTTATATCTTGTAGCAATTTAAAATAACTAACCGCTTACTAAGTGTCGCAAGTCAAACGTTTTAAATTACTCTTTAACCATCTGTAGCAGTTTATATAATAACCGCTACTAAATTTCAGGCAAGAGAAAAGAAATTGCAACACGAAGCAAACAATTGGTTTGAAAGCAGTTGCTACCCACTTGAAAAAATACAAATGGCATGCGCTTGGTATCATGTTATATAACATGATGACAATCACAAGCTATTTCCCTCCTTTCAGGAGTTGGCAACTCCTTTGAAACCAATTGTTGGCTTTGTGCTGCATATTTTTTTCTTGACGTCTCTGATTTCAAACATGGCTATTTATAGTCATACAATTGGTAACGGTTCTTGATATAATCGCAACAGAGCTTCTCATTTGTAGCAGTTTACTATTTAACCACCACAGAGTAATGTTTTTTGGATTCTATATCGGTTAATTTCATTATAACTGCTACCAATTAATCATCACAAAATGCGAGCCATATTTGTCATGGTTATGTCAACAATAACCGCTACAAAGTACCCGCAACAATAGGCACCCCACCTTTGCTCCATTTGGTGTAAAGCTGGTGCCAAATTTGTCACAGTTATTGTAGACATAACTGCTACAAAATACTTGTGACAATAGGCGTGCCACCTTTACGCCATTTGGCGCAATGCTGGTGCTAAATTTGTCACAGTTATTATAGACATAACCGTTACAAAGTACCCGCGACAATAGGCGTGCCACCTTGGTGCCATTTAGCACAAAGCTGGCGCCATATTTGTCCCGGTTATTATAGACAAAACAGCTACAAAGTGTACATAACCACCACTGTTACAAATTGGTAGCGATTTTACCTGTAACCGCTACAAATGCTTATATTTGTAGCGGTTTATTTCAACCGCTTCAAATTAATCGCTACTAATCGTTGTTTTTTTTGTAGTGCAACAACAACAACAATAACAAAGCTTTATCTAACTAGGTTGAGTCAGCCATATCCTACATAGATTGCACAATGTCATTGTATTATATCAACAACTAAATCTTTAAAAACATTGTTAGCCAAAAGATCTCGTTCAATAAATTTATTCATTGTTCTCTATGGTCTTCCTCAACTTTTTTAGATGACTTCATACTACTTTGATCAACCGTCCTCATTGACACATCTAATGGTTTTATTTGAAAGCATCTAAATCATCTCAAACAATTTTCTACCATCTTCTCTGAATTGTATGTAAAAAAACACCAATTAAGTTTTTTAAAGATTATGAAAATAGAGAAGATAAAACAATAGGATTCCCTCAAATGTATTCATCTTGTTGGCTCTGGTAAAAAGAGTCCCACATCGGTGGGATCTCTTGTGATGAAGGGGCCTTTGGGTATAAAAGGAGCCCCCTCCCTCCTTTAATACTCATCCCTTCAACTTGCCTTCTTCCTTCTACAAGACATTTTGTATCTCCTCATCTTTTATAGTATTTCACTTATAAATTATTTAGAGTGAAATTAGATTCTGGTATTTTCCTTATGGTTGTCTTATTTATTATTTATTAGCAGTTATTAAATATAGTAGTTGTGATTTATTATATTATTAAATTACATCTAGAAACTCTGTTTTTTAGTATTGTGATTTTTTAATATAATTGGTTATGCTCTATATATCCCGTTTCCGCAACAATTGGTATCAAAGCCAAAGTTCTGTCTGAATATGCTCTATGGTTGCAGTATAATTTAAACTTCCATATATATAAAAAAATACTTTGGGGTTTTTCATTTGCAGCTATTAAATAATATCTAAAGTAGAAATGGCGGACAAAAAGATTGAAGAATCCACAGTAAGTGTCAATAATTCGTTGTTGACATCTTCACTTTTAAAGAAAATTATGCCTAATGAGTATGAGCACTTGGAGACTACTTTACTTCACGGCAAAGAGAAAGTATCTCTTAGAGATGTTTGTTTTGCGCTATATAGCTATGAACAAAGAAAGAAATAGAAACAAAGAGGAAGAGAAGTAGAGGCACTAGTCACAAGAGAACATGCTGAAAATCAGTCAAAATCAAGGAGATGGAAATCCAAATCAAGGTCCAGACCTAGTAAGGACGAATGTGCCTTTTGTCAAGAAAAGGGCCACTGAAAGAATGATTGTCCAAAGTTGAAGAACAAAGCCAAACAGAACAATGTGAAGGCTGTTATGGATTCAAATATAGCTGACTATGATGATGAAAATTCAGCTTTTTCATTATCTACAAAGATATCGTTAAAATTGTCAGGCATATGGTTGTTGGACTCAGCTTGCGGCCATCATATGTGTCCCAATCGAGACTGATTCACTGATTTCCAAGAAGGAAGATGTGGGGTTGTCCACACAGCAGATAACATTTCACTTACCGCATATGGCATTGGTTTAATTCGATTAAGGAACCATAATAGATTGATCAGAACATTGACAGATGTTTGATATGTACAAGATTTGAAGAAAAATCTCATTTCTATAGGAACTCTATATTCAAAGGGGTTCAAGATCACTACAAAAAGTGGAGTAATGAAGATACTTTCTGGTGCACTGGTGATAATGAAGGGTATTCGGAAGAACAATAATACGTACCACTACCAAGGTAGTACGGTTATTGGAATTGCAACAGTGACATCCAGTGATGAGAAGGAGGTAGAAGTGACCAAGTTGTGGCATATGCGCTTAGGATATGCTGGAGGAAAATCCTTAAAAACTCTTTCAGATCAAGGGTTGTTAAAAGGATTAAAACATTATAGTTTGGAGTTTTACGAGCACTACATGAAGGGGAAGCAAATAAGGGTTAAGTTCGAAACAGCTATCCATAATACAAAAGGTATTTTGGATTATGTTCACTTTAATATTTGGGGTCCTTCCAAAACACCATCATTGGGAGGAAAACATTATTTTGTAATCTTTGTTGATGATTTTTCCAGAAAAGTTTAGGTGTATACGATGAAAACTAAGGATGAAGTGTTTGGAATTTTTCTCAAATAGAAGGTGATGATAGAAACACAAACAGGCAAGAGGATCAAATGTCTTCGTACAGATAACAGAGGAGAATACATAAATGATCATTTCCAGAAGATTTGTGAGGATGATGGCATTGTTAAACACTTTACTGTCAAAAATATACTACAACAGAATGGAGTGACAGAATGCATGAACTGGACTTTGCTGGAGAAGGTTTAGTGTACGTTGTCTAATGTTGGCTTGGATAAAGAATTTTGGGCTGAGGCAATTACATATGCGAGCCACCTCATTAATCATCTACCATCTACTGCTATTGGTGGTAAGACACTGTTGGAACAATGGTATGGAAAACTTGCTACAAATTTTGATTCTTTACATGTATTTAACTCAATTGCATACTATCATGTGAAAGAGTCAAAATTGGATCCGAGAGCAAAGAAATCTATCTTTTTGGGGATCACTTTTGGAGTCAAAGGATATCGTTTATAGTGTCTAGAGATAAATAAGATTGTATTCAGTAGGGATGTTACCTTTGATTTATCTTCCATTGTGAGAAAGGTAGCAGCTGAAGATACCAAGCAAGGTGATGGTGTTTCAAAGCAGGTGGAGTTTGAAGGAAATATGATTTTCCCAATACAAAGAGTAGACGAGGAAATAAGAGAAGACTTTCCTGAGGAAGAAGAAGAGCCAGTTGAAAGAAAGGTTTCAACTCATGGATCTCAACAGCAACGTGAATCAATAGCAACCAGCAAGCCAAAACAAACAATAAGAAAGCCTACTCGTTTCGAAGACATGGTGGCTTGTGCAACCTCAATCGCAGCTGATGATATTCCTTCAACTTATAAATGGGCTATCCAAAGCGTAGAAAAGGATAAGTGGAGGAATGCCATGAATGAAAAAATGCAATCCCTTTATTAGAATGGTACGTGAAAATTAGCCAAATTTCTGAAGGGTGAGAAGGCAATTAGTTGCAAATAGGTGTATGTAAAGAAAGAAGGATTTCTTAATCAAGGTGATATGTGCTACATAGCAAGATTGGTAGCTAAAGGCTATGCTCAGAAGGAGGGAATTGATTACAATGAGATATTTTCTCCAGTTGTGAAACATTCCTCCATTAGAATTTTGTTGGCTTTGGTGGTACAGTTAGATTTAGAACTAGTTCAGATGGATGTCAAAACTGCATTTTTAAATGGAAACTTGGAAAGAGAAATCTACATGACTCAGCCAGAAGGATTCAGAGTTGCTGGAAAGGAGAATATGGTGTGCAAACTTGAAAAATCGTTATACGGATTGAAACAATCTTCGAGACAATGATATAAACGATTTAACAAGTGTATGTTGTGGCATAAGTACAAAAGAAGCAAGTATGATCACTGTGTCTATTTGTGGAAGCTTGAAGATGGATCTTTTATATATCTCCTTTTACATGTTGATGATATGTTGATAGCTTCAAAAAATCAGGCACAAATTGAGGAGCTGAAAGTTCAACTAAAAGGGGAATTTGAGATGAAGGATTTAGGTAAGGCAAGGAAAATTCTCAGCATAGAGACAACAAGAGATAGAGAATCAAAGAAACTTTTTTTATCTCAAAAGGAGTATTTAAAGAGGGAGCTAAATTTTTTTGGTATGTATGAGAGAACGAAACCGGTCAATTCTCCACTTACCCCTCATTTTAAGCTTAGTGTTGATATGTCGTCAAAGAATGAAGATGAACAAGAGTATATGTCAAGGGTGCCATATGCAAATGCCGTTGGTAGCTTGATGTATGCAATAGTTTGTACAAGACCTGACATTTCACAGGCTATTGGAGTTTTCAGTAGGTATATGCATGATCCAGGAAATGAGCATTGGCAAGCTGTGAAATGGATTCTACGGTATATTTATAATACTGTAGATGTTGAATTGGTCTTTGAGCAGGAAGTTGATCAATCTTTAGTTAGGTGTTGTGAGTCAGATTTTGTGAGTGATTTGTACAAACGAAGATCAACTACTGGTTATGTGTTTACTTTTGCAAGAGCACCGATTAGTTGGAAGTCGACTTTGTAGTCAACAGTTGCTTTGTCTACCATAGAGGTAGAGTACATGGCAATTACAAAGGCTGTGAATGAGACAATTTGGCTTTAAGGATTGCTTGGAGAACTTGGTATTAGTCAAGAAAACATAATAGTTTATTGTGACAATCAAAGTGTTATTCAATTAGCAAAGAACCAAGTTTACCATGCAAGGACGAAGCACATTGATATTCGATATCACTTCATATGAGAAATTTTAGAAGAAGATGGAGTCATGATACACAAGATACGAACAAGCGAAAATCCTACTGCTATGCTGACAAAGGTGATAACTTCTGTCAAATTTCAACATTATTGAACATTGATTAGGAGAAATTAAGAATATAGGATTTTTTTTCCAAGGTGAAAATTTGTTGGCTGTAGAAAAAAGAGTCCCACGTCGGTGGGATCTCTTGTGATGGGGGGTTGGGTATAAAAGGAGCCCCCCTCCCTCCTTCAATACTCACCCCTTCAACTTGCCTTCTTCTTTCTATAAGGCATTTTGTATCTCCTTCTCTTTTATAGTTTTTCACTTGTAAATTATTTAGAGTGAAATTAGATTCTGGTATTTTCCTTATTGTTGTCTTATTTATTATTTATTAGCTATTATTAAATATAGTAGTTGTGATTTATTATATTATTAAATTATATCTAGAAATTCTATTTTCTAGTATTATGATTTTTTAGTATAATTAATTACATTCTATATATTCTGCCTCCGCAACACATCTAACTACTGTAACCAATATTCATTAATAATTTTCAGAGCTTTTTGCATGTCACTTACTCTAGAGAATTCTAAACTAAGTTGGTCAGTTGCAAGAGTTTAAGATGAAAACAAGATGTCTGCTTCTGAATACTATGGAGTTGGAAATAGAAAGTTCCTTTTAACCAAGTGGAAAAAGATTTGTTTACCCAAAAAACCCTCATGAAAAAAACAAGCAAAGACTGAGAATAGAGAATATGAGGATATGCTTTGACGGCAGCGTCTCTAATCTTCCCAACAATCCTGAGTTTTTCAAGCATAAACAACTTGTAGTACTAAACTTTCTAATAATACTAAACTTGTAGGGAACAACTGATTTGAAAGAATAACTTCTGTATGTATGATTCCACAAACTTAAAACAGAATTCTGCGGAGAACCATGTAGTTTACACACAAGAAGACAGCATAAACAACCAAAGGAGGTGTCTGGTAGCCTGAAAATATGTGGAAGAAAAGGGAATATGGGATATTTTCCTTCACAATGTCTGTTTGGCCGTCAAAATCATTTTTCCAGGAAAAGCATATGGAAGCCGCTCTTCCTTCCAGTAAACAAGGGAATTGATCTTCCTATGAAGGAAAATTTGAGAAAGGTCCAAACTTGCCCCTTACCTTCGTCATCATCCTCCATCTTCTAACACAGACCCTCTGCTGCCTTCAAAATATTTAACAAATTTCTGTCCAATCATTTCCAGTTACTTTTAACATTCAAAATTTTTTAAATAATACGAGTATTCTACAATATCAAAATTATTTTTTTCCAATTTTACTTTATATTTCATTCATTTATTTAACAGAGGAACACCATCCAGAAATCTTATTAGAAATCCCTCAAGAAACTTTTTCTCACTCATTACAGAAATGGGAATATGAGGGCATATTTTGCTCCAACAGACCATTCATTATCAAAGTTTTGAAAACCGAACAACAACCACCACCACCTTAAATACTGAACATCATCCTTTGCTTCAAGCTATAGCCAAGAATTGCTGGGCATTTTGCTACATATTCAAATGGCAAACTCATTTCATCTACAAGAAACTATTGAGTTTGAAACTCTCCTGATTGCGTCATGCATTTTGGATACTTTTTTGAAAACAAAGAGTCATTAATTAATGCGTAACATTCATATTTATGAATCACAATTGAAAGATTGTCTTACATTTTGAACCACCAAAACATCCTAACAAGTATCTGATTCTTATATTAGAGACCAAAGGGAATAATTGAAAAGCTGCATCATTATGAGACTTCCTATGAAAATTATGTTTAATATTGATATTAATGCATAGCACACAAGGGGAAATCATTTTGTAGGTAAATATACTTTCCTTCAATTTTTAATTTTGGTACTTATGATTTTTTTCCTCTTAATTACATCTTTAACTTCGCTTTGTTAGCATAATGAGCTTCTGTACCTGGACTAGCAGTAATGATAAGAGAATTAC
The DNA here is from genome assembly GCA_037074505.1 of Albizia julibrissin. Classification (NCBI taxonomy): domain Eukaryota; kingdom Viridiplantae; phylum Streptophyta; class Magnoliopsida; order Fabales; family Fabaceae; genus Albizia; species Albizia julibrissin. The sequence goes on along the minus strand of CM073484.1, from coordinate 18,064,970 downwards.
AGAGGTCAATGGCGCTAACATAGGTACCAAATAAAAAATTTGGAGAAAATATAGATACATGCAAAATGGTTTTCCAACACACAATATAACATTAACGATAACCATTCAATCCCACTGCCAAGAGAAATACCAAAGAACACTATTAGCAACCTAACCTAGCATCCACCTTTGCAAGGCCCTGAACTACAAAGATCTAAACTACTGAAAATGAAACACCCAAAAATCACCAATATTTTTTCACACACACACTATATATATATATATAGGCCGTAAAGATGCTACAAATCATAAATATTTAATTGATAAGAAATTCACCATTCGTTTTCAAAGCATCTTTATCTTCTATGAAAAGACACACGTTCAAAAAGTTTGGACGGGTCAAAACCCTTGAAAGGATTAAACTCAGTTCAGCATGTTAATAACGTAAATTTACTATGTGCATGAATCACATTCCCCTGAAACAAAATTCAGCAGCAGTAGGCATCTTCTGCTTCAATTTCTCTGCATATACGACTATTCTTCAGAACAAATTAGAACCCCTAATACAAAACTACAAGAGACGTGCGGGTAAAATTTATCAGCATTTGAGGTATTTAACTAGAAGACTTTTATTGAATTATGATAGGAAGTAAAATGATTCATAGCCTCCACATGCATATTCTACAAACTAAAAGTTCAAGTTGAGAGCTACCATACAGGAAGGTTAACAAATCAATTAAAGCACAACTTGATCTTAAAATTAAGCTGGAGGTCTAAAATGTATATGCATACACTTGTTGAAGAATCTACTTATCAATGAACTTCAGGCACTGATGCTTTTGAATCTTTATAAATGTCCAAAAGCTGGGGACAGCTTCCCTGGAATCTGCTCACATATTTCTCTAGAAACTCTTTCTCACTCAATCGCAAAATGGTCTTTGGTGCCACTTTTTTCCTTAACAAACCCTTCATTTTCAAAGTTTTAACTACTGACCATCTAGGAACAACCCTTTGCTTCAAGCTATAACCAAGAAGCACTGGGCATGTTTCTATGTCTTCAAATGTCAAACTCATTTCATCCCCAAGAAACTTCATCGAGTTTGCAATTTTGTCCTCTGACAGTTTCATACAATTTGGATACTTTCTAAAAACAGAATAAGTCATATCCTTGGACCAGCCCAACCTCTCAAATGCATCAAGCTTTGACTTCCAAGTTGATTTCCTTGTTACTGCTAACACATAAAGTGCCTGGACTAACGTTAGCCTAACTGGTTCAATTCCTATTTCCATAGCAAACTTCACATGTTCAGCAAACTTTGCAGGCTCTATAAAGGCGAGTCCTGCATGATTAGTTATAAGTTGAGTAATAGAAGATTGGGGCACTCCATGTTCTCTCAAAACCTTCATGTTTGGAGCTACATTAGTTACACCCTGTTGAAGAAAAAACCATCCGCTGCGTCTTAAAGCTAGTGACAGTTTCTCATAATCATTGTCAAGAACACTCTTAAGGGTCTCAATACGGGGGATCAAACATTTCTCTAGGTTCCATTTTAAGATTGTAGAACTACAAGAGAGAATTTCTCGGAGTTTGGACCTAGATAAACCAAAAGAGTCGAGAAACCTCAGTTTGGGCAGAAGGATCTCCGGATTCGTACGAAGCAGTTGCGGGCAAGTTCTTACAGCTTTGGAAATCTGGGTCTCTGAAAATCCATAACTCCTGAAAATGTTAAATACGGAATCGGCTTTATCTAGGTCTAAGTATTTCAATTTACTCCTCTTGGACACTTCGTGTTCCTCTTGATTTTGCTTGGACAAAGCAGATTCAGATGAGTTCACTACTGAAGAAAACGAATTGAAAATGTGGGGAGCGTTGCAAAGGAAAAACCCTAAATGGTGTTTCCTCTTGCATGCCGGTGACACAGATAATCTTGCCAACAGAAACATAAGCATGAATGATAATGAAGAACTCACCCAGATTGCTTCCTCAGCGGCAACTACAGGCTCACGCTGTATAAATCACAAAGGTTCTACTTCCACATTTTGCGATCTCTTGGCGTAGTAGGGGTCTTCGCTCGTCGCGCGAGATGGATAACATAAATCCCAGTACACAACGATGACGGTTTACAAAACGGACTTTCAAAATTTTGAGGAAAAAACCATTCTTAAGGACTTAAGATACTTATAGTTTTTTTTTTTTTATTTGGTATATGTGTGATTTTTTTTTATTATTTTAAAACTGTTAGCCCCAGTCACTCTGAGATAGAAGTTTTTTCTTTCCCGATAATGAGTTTTTGCATAAAAGTTAATTGTATTTATAGTGTAAAATTAAATAATTTAATAAAAAAAAGATACATAAGTATTAAACTAAAAATAAAAAGAAACTATAAGTACCTTAATAATATTTTTCATCCTTTATGGCATTATAAATTATACTTTATTTTTTAAAAAAATTACCTGAGCCATGAGGACATAAAAGGTTTTTTTATATTATTATCCAGAATTTAATTTGAGTTCATAATAGTCCCTTTGAATATAGAAGTGTTCTAGGACATAAATGGTTGGAATCAAAGGGTCTGTTTAGAAACTTATTAGGAGGGGGAAAAATTTATTTGAAAGGTAAAAACTCATTTAGCATCTGCAAACCTGTTTAGAAACACAGTAGCATTCACTTAGCTTAAAAAAAGTTATTTTTCCTAAAAGTTCATTGAAGTAGCTTCTTGCTTTTTTTCACTGGGTTTAAAAAAACCACTTCTCCCACTGTCAATTCAAACACATATCATATTTATAATATGATTTGCATAAATGTGATTTGTAAATATGATTTATGTTTTGATTGACGGTGGGAGAAGTAGCTTTTTCTTTTAAATCCAATGAAAAAAAAGCCAGAAGCTACTTCAATTAGCTTCTAAGAAAAACAGCTTTTTTTTTAAACCCAATGAATGCTACCATGTGCCTAAACGGGGTCTGCAGATACCAAATGAATTTTTTTTCCCTCCTAATAGATTTTCAAACAGGCCTTAAAACTTTTCAAGGCCATCGAATTTGGCTCACAAATTTTGGCCTTGAAGCAACATTAATTTAAAGAAAATAGATGGATATATAGCATGCATTTCGGAATCTAATGAGAAACGATTACGGTAATTCCTACCTATAAATACTGTGATGTAATAAATTAAAATAAATATATAAATGTGGGTTTTTCTATGATAAATAAAGCTTAATTGGTGGGGAATAATGAGATACATGAAAGGATAAACAAAGTCCTGTCTGGTAGCAATATGTATAACATTTATTGTGTTTATTTTATTATTATTCAATAGAAGTTATATTTTTAATTCAATAGCACAAAACTAATATCTCATTCACATAAAATTTTTCTTGTTGCATAATACCTCTCATATGATCATCAATGATAGGCATACATATTTTTTTTAAGAACTAAGCAATATTTAGATGCTTTCATGCTTATATATAGAAGGCGAATAGCCTCTGCTGAATTATGGTATGGGTTTACTACATAGGGTTGAACTGCAGGAAAATGAAGTTTCAAAGTGATTGCTCACATGCTCTTTGTCTCATTGAAGACCCTAATAATAATTTTCATGCTAATAGGATATTATTGAAGAAATGAAACAAATTCGATTTTGAATTTCAGCATGTACTTGTGGGACATCTCAAAAATATTTTCCAAAAGGTGGATGTTGAACTAATTTGGCCCATTTAATTTTTGTTTTTTCCCTTATATGAAAAAAAAGGCGAAGTCGTGTAGGATTGGCCGCGTAAATATTGGCCCCACGAATAAAGAAAGGAAAGCTCAATTAATTTGAAGGATAAAACTTTTTGGAAGTTTATAATAAATGAGTATCAAGATATCAATATATATATATAGGCAGTTTGGTGAAGCCGATTTCCGGTGCGGTTTAACATTGACTCCACTCCCAAAACATTGTTCATCTAAGTCATCCTTATTTTACTTCAAAAAAAAAAAAAAACCCTAACCATCAGGATTCGTGAAAACTTATGTCTCAAGTCGGTCTCCACCCTTCTTTCTTAGAGTCTATTTGGTTTAAGGGAAGGGATTCCTTACTTGGCATGGCATATTTTTTAGAAAGGGAAGAAAAATCTTAAAAACACTCCCCCAAATTGAGTGAATTTGAAGAGAAGAGGTAATATTTTAGCTTGATTTAACTATTTTATACATGTTATTTTTGTTATTTCCAAAGTACCTCGCCTCTTTTCTTCTCACCTTTGAACGCTGCTCTCTTCTTCTATGCTCCCCTCCGCACCTAACTCCTCGTCGAAAAGCGTCCACCACCTTTCAACTTGCCGGATTCAAGAGTGTTGCGAGGAAGCTGTCTTCCTCCGATGTAGAGGTACAAGAAAATTTAGAGATGATGGTTTTGCAATGTCTCGAACTCCACAATGATATTCACGCAATTTCGATGACATTGAGGAAAGAAAAGTTCCAATCTTTGCTCATCAGGTCTCACCCCTATAAACAATTTTATAATAATATTTATTATTATTATTATATTTTATAAAACCTTAATAAATATATTTAAATATTATAATATTTATAAATACAAATATAATTATAAATATAATCCTTTAAACCTAAAAATATTATAATTATAAGGGACAAGTTATCTATATGAAAATATTTTACCCCCTTCCCTTCTAAACAAAATAAGCTAACATTAAAATCAATCCCCTCCCTTCCCATCCAATCAGTTCAAACAAGGTAATATTAAAATCCTCTCATCTCTTCCATTAAAATCTCATCCCTCCTCTCCCCTCTGTTGAACCAAATAGACTCTTAGGGTTCCGTGAGATCTTATATCTGAGTCTCTTTTTATGGAACACGGATCCCCTTCTTTTCTCTTAAGGTCCGCTTCCATCATTTTCTCTCAAAATGCACTATTTTTTGTGTAAAATACACAAGCTCCTCATTTTTTTATAAGAAAAAAAATTAGTATTTATCATTCTAAAGTATTTTTTAAGTATCATTCAGTACTTTACAATATTTTTTCAGTATTATCTAGTATCCTCAACTAATTTTTTAAGATCTTGAAATTTCTTTTTAGGAAACTGAATGGTACTAAAAAAATATTTCAGGATGGTGAATGTTGTTTAAAAAAAAAAAAGTGAGAAGCTTGTGCATTTTACACTAAAATGGTGTAGTTTGAGAGAAAAGGATTGGAAAAGGAGATGATCCACATCCTTTTTTATGCCCTTGAGTATTGCGCTTCATTTTGAAATTCAAATTCCAAAAATTTCAAATTTCAAAGCATTTCTCTCTCATCATTTATATTTATGTCAAATTACATTTTTCTCTTAGTACATGTTTGTACTAGTAATAGAAATTATTTTTTTATGTGATTTACAGAATATAAGATAAGTATGTGAGATGAATTTTGCCTCAATTTACATAAATATACTTTTCCAACGCTGACACATCAAGGCCCTTAATTTTTTTTTAATTCTCTTATACTTTCTTTTTAAAAAAATACATAGAGAAATGAAATTCAAAACAAAACAAAACAAAAAACCCCCTCATGCTTTCTAATATGAAGCCATTTAGCTCTTGGCGTGTCTCCCTCTCCCTCTCTATGTGCACAGAAAGATTAACATGAGTCCCACTTGAGCCAGCTCAAATGATCGTTGTGTAATAAAGCTCACTAGTTCAATCTTCAAGAACTGGACATAAAGTAGTTCAAGGGATAGAAGACCTACTCTACAGCTAATAACGGATAAATTTCAGCGCCTCCAAAACTCTTCTTCAACATTCCTGTTGAAAAAATGGAAACAGAAAATCCCAAAGCTTGAGGTGTCACACAAAAGGTTGTGACACAAGTTTTTGTTTCATGAATATATAGAACAAAACATTTAAAATACACTAGTTATATAACCATTACCAAATGTTTAGATCAACTAGTAAAAAGTTATTCTAACTTAATTAAAGATCTCGAGTTTGAGATTTGAAAATGCAACAGTATTAGATGGTAGGCATGTCGCCTAAAAAAATGATCCATTCATGCCTTGAATCTGGATTAGTCTAAGTTGTAGAGTTCCTTTTGACAAGGGCCGAAGATACCGGGTGCATATGCAATGAAAAAAATAATAACAAAGCTTTATCCAATTAGGTTGAGGCAAAAAATAATAACAAAGCTTTATCCAATTAGGTTGAGGCGGCATTAATAACTAAATCTTTGAATAAATTATTAGCCAATAGATCTCACTCAATAACTTTATTCATTGTTCTCTATGGTCTTCCTCTAATTTTTTTTAGATGACTCCATACTACTTTGATCAACCCTCCTCATTAGCACATCAAATAGTCTTTTTTGAAAGTATCTGAATCATCTCAAACAATTTTCTAAACTAAGCTGGCCAGTTGTTTAGTTTAAGATAAAAACAAGATGTCTGCTTCTGAATACTATGGAGTTGGAAATAGAAAGTTCCTTTTAATCAAGTGGAAAAAGATTTGTTTACCCCAAAAAAACCTCAAGTAAAAAACAAGCAAAGACTGAAAGAATAGAGAATATGAGGATCAGCTTTGACGGCAGCGCCTCTAACCTTCCCAACAATCCTGAGTTTTTCAAGCATAACTTCATAAGAAAATGAAAGAAAAACTTTCTAATAATACGAAGCTTGTAGGGAATAACTGATTTGAAAGAATAACTTCCGTATGTATCATTCCACAAACTTAACAGAATCCCGGAGAGTACCATGTAGTTTACACACAAAAAGAAGACAGCATAAACAACCCAAGGTGTTTGGTAGCCTGAAAATATGTGGAAGAAAAGGGAATATGGGGTATTTTCCTTCACAATGTCTGTTTGGCCGTCAAAATCATTTTTCCAGGAAAAGCATATGGGAGCCGCTTTTCCTTCCAGTATACAAGGGAATTGATCTTCCTACGAAGGAAAATTTGAGAAAGGACCAAACTTGCCCCTTACCTTCATCATCCTCCATCTTCTAACACAGACCCTCTGCTGTCTTCACCTTATCAGATACTCTCATTTCTTCATCTTCTTCGTCGCATCCTCTCGGTTCATCTTCATTAGCGACGACATTGTTTGTTCTTCGTTCAATAGGGCTGCCCAAAGCTAGTGACGGCACCGCCTTATTCTTCCTACCCCAATGGCAGTGGTCAACTCTGCAACCTCTTCCTCCATCCCCCATTTCTAAGGCAGAGGATGTGAAGGTGAAGAAGACACACACTTCAAAGGACATAACCCCCGTGTAGCATTTCACTGCAGTCCAATCTAGAATGAACCTTCCTCAGCCGAGGACAAATTATCTTCTAAAGCCCATTGAAATCTTGGCCCAAGACAGTCCTCAAACTCAGATATATACATACATATCCTTTTTTCTTTTTTTTTTTTTTTTGTGAAAAAAGAAAGACTAAATTGAGAGTTCATTTCCGATCCCAAGTAATTCACAGCTTCCCGCAAATTTAAATGAGCACTTCTCAAAGCTTGCTTCTAACCTAACCCAATAAACATGAAAATGCATAACATGATGATCACCATAAGAGACTAGCATAACTGATTAAATAGCAAGAAACTAGGTAATGATCACTCCTCTGATTTCTTCTTTAGACCAAAACAGATTCATAGTATCAACAAAAAGGCATAAGACTACAAGAACTGAATGTCTAGGCACAAAAAATTGTGGAAAATAGCCTTCTTTATAACAGATAATTGCAGATGTATGCCCTTACCTTGGAACAAAATCAGGAAGCAGGCATCTTCATCTTCAATAATTTGCATATAACAATTAGCACCCAAAATAACATGATGAATAAAAATATCAGTAAAAGCTTCCACGGTACTGCCATTTGACATCTCTAACCAGAAGAATTGTTCTACAATTGTGATGAACAAAAAGTTGATAGATAACCTTCACATGGGGTGCCCTAAAATAGCAAGTTCATAGTTACCAGAATACAGACCAAACAATCGGAATAAGATTTGAAGCAGACCAATTGAGAAGTTTTAGTAAAGTTGAGAGTCAAGAGGCACAATCATATCATCCCAAAAACTATTTAAGGGCTGAACTTCAGGAACCACTTTTATAAACGTCCAACAGCTCAGGAACACATTGCTGAAATCTGATTACAAACTTTTCCAAAAACTTTTTTTCACTTACGATGATAATGTAACATAAGGACACATCACGTTTTATCAAACCATTAGCTTTCAAAATTTTAAAAACTGAGAATCTAGGAATAATCCTTTGCTTCAAGCGATAGCTAAGAAGTACTGGGCAATTAATTATATCTGCCAGTGGAAAACCCATTTCATCCACAAGAAACCTCATTGTGCTCGTGATTTTATCCTCTGAAAGAAGCATGCAAAATGGAAATTTCCCAAATGCAGAAAGAGTGGCATCCCTGGACCAGCCACACCTTTCATAGATATCCATCTTTGATTCCCAGGTCGATCTCTTTGTCATCGCTAACACAAAAATTGCCTGGACGAACATAATCTTACTTGGCTGGATTCCTATCACCTTAGCAAACTTGACAAGTTCAACAAACTTTGCGGGCTTTATAAGCGTAGCCCTTGCATAATGAGTAACCAATTGAGAAACAGAAGACTGAGGCACTTCATGTTCTCTCAAAGCTTTTATGTTTGAAAGAAAATTATTTGGATCCTTATGGTACCAACCCCAGCGTCTAAAAGCTCTATTTGCTTTCACATCATCACCAAGCACACTCCGAAGGGCCTCATAACGGGGAATGATAGTGTTCTGCAAGCTCATAGCTAAGAGTCCGGAGTTAAACATGACGAGTTTTGGCAGTTCAGGACATGAAAACCCTATAGACAGGAAAAACCTTAGCTTCGGCGAAAGTGTCTCCTCAGGTTTCGCCACAAGGATTCATGGATGCTTTTTCACAATTTTAGAGATCTGGGAAGCTGAGAATCCGTAACTCCTAAAAAGATTGAGTACCGAGTTTGGTTTATCAGGGCCTTTTAGTTTAAGGCTTTTGGATACTTTGATGGCTACTTCGGAGGACATGCCCAGTGAATCTATGAGGTAGGAAACAGTGAAAGATTTTTTCTCTCTTGATTTTCCTTTCCGCTGATTTGATTCAGAGAATTCCGAAACTGAAGAAAACAAATTGAAAATGTGGGAAGCATTGTGATGGGGGGAAACAAGGTGGGTCCTCCTCTTGCAGGAGCGTGAAGAAAATCTTGCGATGAGAAAAGTAAGCATCAATGAACGAATAAATGAACGGTGATGAAAAACTCACACGATGCAAGATGATAGCTCTGATAATTGAAGACGCAGAAGAAGAAACCCTCCAAATTCTTCACCAAAAGCGCACGGCTCACGACGACATATTTCCGCGCAAATACTTTTTCATTTTTTGAACGGTTTTTTTTTTTCAAAGATTAAAGGTCGTTTTTGTCTCTGGAGTATTCATCGGGAGCCAATTTTATCCTAAAAGTTTTAATTTTGGAGAAATTTTGCCTTGACCGTTAACCCTGTTAAGTTTGACTATTAGTTGACCGAACCAGGGGTGAATTTACTTCAAAGTGAAAACTTACAAGACAATTTTGTCGTCTATGTCACTGTTGTTAAGGTATATATTTACCCTGAAAGTTTTCACTTTAAAGCAAATTCGCCCTTGGTTCAGTCAACTAATAGTCAAACTTAACAGGGTTAACGGTAAGGGCAAAATTACTCTCAAACATACTTTCAGAGTAAAATTGGCTCTCATTGAATACTCCCAAAACAAAAATGGTCTTTAACCCTTTCTTTTATGGTTACTCTCATCTCTTGATTCTGAACTCTCAAGTTTTAAATTATTGATTTTGGTCCATCTCAAACAAAACAATCCAGATTTTTATTAAGCTATGGTAACGTGTAAATAGGTTAGGCCCTAACATGTCTTACAGCATAATTTATATAAAACCTAACCTAGCTTATTGCCATACCTCTTTATATAAATAAGTCAAACCTATTTTCATAAGGTCTATCATACAAGTCTGACTTATTTAAGTATTTTAATTTATATTATTATATAATTACACATAATATAATTTAAAATTTTATAAATTATTTATAAAATTACCAACTTAGGTTTAATTATAAGTTCCACATCCTATCATCATTGACACACACTCAACCCCTTGCATTCATCAATGATTCCCCCTACCTCTTTTCTCTTCAACTGCTCGAGATAACAACGCTAACTCACTTCCTCTCTTTGGGTTTACATCATCCGCTAAAACATAATAATTACTTTAAATTTATTTTAGTGTCAAATGAAATATTATAATATTAATAGAAGGAGTTTGCCTCAGTTTATGTGGGAAAATAAAGAGGTAGAATCTAATTTTACATGTCGCTTGTTATACTTAGTTAACTTTAGAAAATACTCATTAGTCAACAGACAATTAGTTTTCTTATTCCTACTTACTCGGACAACTATTGTCACTATGCATTTTTTTTATTTTCCTTATTAAACCCTAACATTACGACAAGAATAGATCTTATACTTTTAAGACAGAACATATCATTGTAAATAGGCTTGAATATTTAAATATGAATTTAGGGGAATAAGCTTCTAAGCCTATTTAAAGGCTTATATTTAAAATAGGCATTTAAAAAGGCTTCAGACCTAGTAAGTTATTTTGATAGCTCATGCTTAGGTCTAGAAAAAAGCTTGCATACAAGCTCGGGTTTATGCTAAGGTTTTAAATGGTTGTTTCATGCCCAAACCTATTTAAGTGAAGTCCAATCTAAACTAACTTATTCCCTCCCCCTAATTAAAAAGTTTGTTTACTTCCTTATGATCTATCTTGAATTTTTTTAATCTTGTTTCTTTCCTACTTTTCATTAATTTTCATTTGCTTTTCAAGGAATCCTCTCATGAAACTCTCATATTAAAATTGTATTTTAGATATTCTATTTTTACTTTATAATATAATTATTTTTTATTAAAAATATCAAGGTTTATTATGAACTTTGCATAAATTAAAAAAACTGCACCAACAAGCTATCAATGGTCAGTAACCCCACACCTATAAAAAACAAACATTTAGAAAACGTATTTATTAGGAAAGGTAAAAACTATATTTATACTTTAAGGCTAAAAAAAATATTTATAGTAAAAATAAGAGATAGTAATAAATCACCCTTCAAGATGATACATCTAAGGTTGGTAATTTTTCTAATGCATCTGACAATCTGGGGTCGATGAATTAGATCAACACAAATCGCTCTTTCAATAACATGCAGAGTAGACATGAGCAGAAAAGCAATATCAAGAAAATATAAAAGAAACATCCAATGGGAGTTGAGTTGAGTAGAGGAGGGACAAGTCTTTCTTAATTTAAAGTTCAAATTCTCACAAAAAAAAATGTGTTCACATTTAATATATAACAATACGGGCAATATTCATAAAATTAGACAACCAAGCTAGAGTTCTGCATGTGACTCACTCGGTTACTCCAGAAACATGGACCCTTTCTCAAATTTGAGCTTATATGAACAGTTTCAAGTCGTGGTTCACTATCTACAGAAGGGCTTCTTCATTCACGGAAAAAGATTATTTCCTATTCCCTTCCCATTCACTTCCCTTTTTATAACCATTAGATTAAAATTTGAATAATTCATATATGCTTTTATAAAAATATTATCAAAACATTAAATTATAAAAAGAAAAATAATTCAATTCAAGTTGCTAAATTTTGATACCACTAGTTTAATAATGCAATAATGAAAAAAAAATAGCTTATATAAAATTAAATCCAAACCGTCCAAATCTTGATATTTGGTTAGAAAAAATGATGGGAAGGGAAAGTGAGCGATCTCATATTTAAAAGGCAGACATAAACATAATTAACCTTTACAGACAATTATAATTAACCTATTTCACAATGAAAAAAAACCAACCAACTGAAATTCCACTTGCACTATGGTTGTTGTTACACTTGCAACAAAATTTCGTTTACTGAATTATCACTTCACAGATGATGCCTCAAATATCAAATACTACAAAATTATGACCTGACTTCAAATCCACCTGCCCGCGTTAGAGCTCGGAAGCCTTTATAGAAACGGTACGGTACGCTCTTCAACAGATCAAGTTTATCTATTTGTAAACCAGACAGGGCAACGCCCATAATCCTAAAATCAACGCGAAACGTTGGGAATACATGAAGACGCTCCAATCCATTCTCAAGCACAAGTGTTCCTGTCATTGATGGGGCTTTATCTTTTGGGATCCGTCCAATTGACCAAGTGCATGTCTGAGTAAACAAGATAAACTATGAAAATACGGCCTTTGGTCCAAAATATAATAACTAAACAAAGGATTTACTTTAGCACTACTAAATATAATACTTCAATCTACGTTGTCTCACAAATTTATACTGCCTCTGGTACTTGATATAAAAACTAGACAATGGGTCCACTTTGTCTCCCAAATTTATGATTTTCTCCCCAATGCATCTCTATTAATTTCACATCTTAATGGGTAGTTCCAATTTACATGATTAACAAGGGTATTTTAGGAAAGTCAACACTCATTTATTACAAATAACTAATTTGACTATTTTCCTTAATGTCATCAAATTACTTACTTAGCTCTTATATTAAGAATTAGGTGGTAAATTTTTTTTTTCCCAAAAGCATCTCTCTTAATTGCACACATGAAGGGGTATGCACATTGTTAACCGGAATATATTAGGAAAATCAAGACACATTTGTCATAAATAACTAATCTACTTAAGTTTTTTAATATTCGTAAATTAGTTATCTAGCTCTTATATTAAAAACTGGAGGTAATACATTGAAATGATAGAGCTCTGATGTTCATAAATTATCTGTGATTCTTCTTGGTATCCAACATTAGACAAACTATATGCAGAAGCTAGAAATATGATAATCATGAAAAGTAGATGATACCTTGTCAGAAAAGATATTCACTGCTCCGTGATTTGAAGTGAGATCAGCAGATAAGACGCATGAAGGAAGAATGAACTGAACAGTAACTGAATCAATAGTCTTTCCAGGATCATTTCGTATTCCAACCATTACGTTAACACGACATATTCCCCCATCTGATGTTAACTGTGGCTTCACATATATTGGGGTGCTCTTCAATTTTCTTACCCTGAAAATGTTAAAAACTATAATCTGAGAGTGCAAGACACTTGGAATACAATACAACAACAATAACAACAACAAAGCATTATCCCACTAGGTGGGATCGGCTACATGGATTGCACAGTCCCATTATTCTCTATTAAAAACCAAATCTGATAGCTTATAAAGCAGAGCATCCCAAAAAAAAACAATAGATGTCAAGCAGAGTAATTTACCTGTAACTCATTAGTTTAAACTGTCCATCAGGAGGCACAAATGAGAGAACTTGATGAGATTCCCAAGGCCGAAATCGAACACAGCGATGGAACCTCACTTCGTCCAGAATAGAAGGATTTGCAAATGAAAGAGTCAAGTCAGGGATACCGGTGATATGGGAATTTACTTGAACTTCGCCATTTATCTCACATTTTACCAGAACACCATCCCTGAAAGAATAGAACTTCGTAACAAACGCAAAACATGCAGCTGAAAGACATGAAGCACAAGGCAAGAACAGAACCCCGTAACAAACAACATGCCATTCTCTGAGATTCTAGTAAAGAGATCACCCTATGCGTTGGATATCAAGCTATTTCTTCTAGATTCACCTTGATGAATTAACAAATTCAGGTGGAATTTTTAATGAGTATATAAGAATTCCACACTTTACATCTTACAGAGGCACATCCCCACAATGTTTTTTAGGGTTATTGGCAAACTAATCAATTGCTTAGTCTTTGATATTTTAGGTTTGGATTAATACAATCTTTGGTCCCACAAGTCTGCTCTTATTTTGGTTTAGGTCCCTCATAGGATAAAATGGTCCATGTTCCTGTTTAAGTGTAGAGACTAATATCTTAAACAGAATGAAACTTGAGGAACCAAACCGAAATGAGGGCAAATTTGAGAAATCAACGATTATATTAACCCTTCAGGTTTTTCTTGCTAATCTGAGGAATATCAACATTAGGATCTTTCTCTATCCAAAAAAAATTATTAACGTTTGGAACTGAAAAATGAGCATGGAAACATTTAAGCATAGAGACCTGCTTATTATAGCATCCATTTCCTCAACAAGATCAACATAAACTTCATTATTTGCATACTTCACATCGGCTGTTCTCCAGGGAACACAAGATGCCGTTGCGCCGGGAAGGACGTCGCTCACATTTGAACTGTTGCCAGTCACAACGCTCAACATTTTGCTAACAATATTTGGGGGAGCTATCATTTCTTGAAGGATATTAGGTTCAGTAGTTAGCGGGAAGCCATTGTCTATCATCTCATCTAGCAGCTGCCAGAAGACACTTTTCATCAATGCAACACAAAGCAATGGACAAAACTAAAAGCCTACAACAATTGACAAAAATGTAATAAAAGGGGAAAAGAAAGCTTTTTTTTTTTTTTTTTTTTTGCGCAAGTAAATCATAAGCGTATCTCTTTTTTCTTTTTTATGATAAAGAAGAAAGCAGTAAAGATTACTCTACATTACAAGAAATAAACAAACAGAAATCATCTAAAACAACAGAGTGAAATCCAAGGGCATTGCTGAAGCACACTTGGCTAGCATATCAGCTTCAGAGTTTTTCTTTCTATTGACGTGATGACGATCAACCAACGAATCACATTTAAGCATGCCATGACATTTAAGGATTAAATCATATTTAAATCATAAGTATATTTCTTCCTATTACAGTGATTAAACTTCACAATTCATATCCTTGAGTTTACATAAACGAATTAGTTACTGGAGTGAAGACCAACTATTAAATTGGTATATTAAAATCATACACCTGTGCATAAATAACATAAACAGAACCTATCTGAAGTTATTTAAAGCACTGATTCAAGAATTTCAATTCCCAACATCATAACATCAGAGGTACCTCATACACAATAACAAAGTTGTCTTTTATCAAGTCTTCGTTCAACCCTCCAAGATAATCATTGAGGACATCAGCGACCCTACAAAGGAACTAAAAATCAGATAGTTAAAAAACAAAATTACTACAAGTTACGTGGTAGCACCGCATTATGAGTTGCTGCAGCGCGCATTTACCTCAATTCCCATCAATGGTGGCATTTCAACTTGGGTGCAAGCCAAAAAAGTAATTCCCTCCCGAAACACTTGAAAAAGATAATGTGTTGGGGATGCAACCACTGGCAGTTGCTATATACAAGCACAGTTATTACAGAGGTTAGAGGCTTGGAGCAAGACATCGAACAATCTCAATAAAATCACAAGGATTAGCAAGACAGAAGTTAAATAAAACATAAATGGGAAAAACAATTTGAATTTCTGATCAGAATGGTTAAATAATGCTCAGTAAGCTCCATATAACTTTCAAATCTGGGGGTAACTCAATATAACTGATGAACAAACAAATACAACTGGCAGACTAAAGAAAATACTCCTCCTGTCCTTAATGTAATTCCTAATTAGAGAGTTAATATCAAGTAGGAGAGGGAATAAGGGAATTATTGAAGATGAGTAGAAATTTAGGATGTTTTAGAAAAAAAAAAATCATATTAACTAATTTAACTAACATCCTTATTTAATCAAATTAGTGAACTAGGTCTTCCAGTACCTTGAAGGAATCACCCTGTGAAACGGCCTGCTCCCAGAACCAGTCACATATAGATCGATCTACGCGATGCCCAGTAAGTTGTTTCTCAAGTATGACCTCTCTAAGAGATCGAAGTTTCAGAGTCGATTAATAAACACCAGAGGTAGTCATCAAACATCGGAAAATAAGAAGAAATTGATTAAATTTATAACATTGAATCACCGGTTAGTAAAAGCTTTGAATTCCAGAAACCAAGTTGCAGGTAAAATTATCTAACTGGCATTAACTAATGGGTAGAGCTGAAAAAACACTATTCTTCACTAAGTATAATCAACAAAATAACTCACCCGGAATCGGACAGAAGAAATATGCACTGGAGCATCTCCGATCTGGCCCTCTTCTATGCGATCGAAAGGAGGAGCCCAAAATGCCTACAATTTTTAAGCTTTAAACTTTTTCAGATCCTAAGAAGCTAAGCAGTTGTTTATATATTTCCAGATTAATTAGTTAACAAACTCTTAAAATTGTCCTAGTCCAGGCTAAATATAATAACCGTTGATTTTTTTAAATAAATTATGGAAGTTAAATAATTTAGTTCATGAGAAGTTATGTATTATTATATTATATATTTTAAAATAATTTTTTTAATCTTTCTAATAAAATTAATGTGATCTTATATTTAGAATTGGTAATAACATTTTTAAAAATTTTATAATTAAAAAATACGTGGGAAAGATATAAATAACTTAATGTATTACTTGTATAGTACAAAATCAATTCAAAATTAGGTCACATGCAGATCCAAGTTGAATTACATGAGATCCAACTTTAAAAAACTTTTTTTTTTCATTTCTTATATTTAAGAATTTCTTTTTATTTTTATGGTTATTGTGATCCTTCATTTATCCCAATCAAAACCTTATTTTTTTTTTAAGTTTTATTTACCTTTAAAATGCTAACGGTAAATACCCTAATGTTCTCTTATATGAAAATTACATTAATATCATCCTTTAAATTGATCATAAATCCTATAAATAGGCTTCTCAAATTCTATCCCGACTTGATAAATTTAGTGACAATAATTAATTTTAATATTTTATCGACATATGATAAATAGAGGAAATACATAAAAAAAGGAAAAGTTATTGTGAGTTCTTAAAAAAGCAAGGTAAAAAAAATCGGACCAAACCAGCCAGTTTAACCGGTGACAGGTTGGTAGTCCGATCCGGTTGATGAATTAAACCAGTAAACCGGTCAAACCGGTTTGAACTGGTCAAAACCGGTGGTTCGACTGATCCACCCAGTTTACCTTTTTTTTTGTTTTTTTAGAAATACATTTTTGTATTCCTCTAATTACTATTTCGCACTATTTTTTAGGGAAAAATAAAAGTTTGAAGATCAAGATAAAGAGAAAAATAGGTAAAGAAAGAAAAAATCTAAAAAAAATGAAGATTTTGAGGGGATATAATAATTAATTAATTATAGAAAATAAGATATCATTACATAAATATAGACATCATAACTAATACTAATAAATTTTAAGCATTTTTTGTCTAAAGATCTTTATTTTTATCTATAGAAATTTAAAAATATATTAATATATATATTGCCACTAATAAATTGTAATATTTTCATATGACCAGTCCGACCCTGGTTGAACCATTGGCCCTTGAATCTGTGTTGTGATTGGTTTATTGCCCGGTCCCATTTTTTGTTCCTTTAAAAAAAAAGAGATTTAACCGAAAAAAAAAAGACCATGACAAGTGTGCAGGAAAATAGTACTATTATAATGACATTCACATTCAAGCATACAGTCAGTATCATTAAAAATTATCAGAAAAAAAATAATATTTGAAAGTGGCATATAAACGGTATCAAAAGTTGGGAAGTGAATTTCTATATGAACCTCTAAAGAAGAAGAAAAATACTACTGTTAAATCACATTCGAATTCAAACACATGTATATATTGTCTTAGTAAAAAAAAAAAAAAAAAACAGAAAAAATAATATCAATCGCATTCAAATTTAACCATACATATGGTGTCCTAAAAACAAACAAACAATATATCCGACCGAAGAAATATGCACTGATGCGTTAGGCATCTTATCTTCGTCCTTAACACCAGAGTTTGAAATGTTTATCTGCCTTTGAAAACCAGCCACATGGATCTTCACTGGAAAAAAAAGAGGCTCCTCTAAGGAAATAGAAGTACACTACTATCATAAACATATTCAAAGTTAACCATATAGTCAGTGTCATGAAAAACAAGAACAGGAAAAACAGTATCAGAGAGTAGCATAAAAATAATATCAGAAGTGACGTAAAAACAGTATCAAAAACTTGGGAACTAAATTTTGATAAACCTCTGAAGAAATATAAACAAACTACTGTCATAATCACGCTCAAATTCAACTGCACGAGAACAGAAAAAAATAGTCTCAGAAATAGCATAGATACAGTATCAGAACAAGTAAATTTCTATTCAAAATTCTAAAAACCAGAAAAATATTATTGTCATTGTCATATTCAAAAAAATAAAACAGAAGGTAAGAAAATAAAATAAAAAATATAATCTGTGTGTGATACAAATAGTGAAAAAATAATTGTTAAAAAATAATAAATGCATGTAAAGCTCAATTTGCGCCCTTTTGTGATTGGTAACTTCTTTTGCATAGTTTAATATTTGTGTGGGCAGATATATGACTTTTAAATAAATGCATTTTGCCCAACTACAAAAATAATCCCGGCATCAAGAACCCAAAGAATGATATGTGGATTTAAGGGGGGGAAAAAACAAAAAAGAAACACATGCATTTTTAATACACACACAGAGACATCCCCAATTTCAAATTTGAAAGAAGGGAAAATCCAACAAACATACCATTTGAAATTCCAAATCCAAAAATGTTTATTCCAATTTTCAAAATTTCAAATTAGTACTCACCACTAAAATGAAATTATGAAGTGTATATTCTTACAATATTCCCCCTTAAAAAAAATTGCCACCCACATCGCGCAACCTCATAGCTTCCATGTAAATGAGTGTGAGTTTACCATATCGGAGATGCCATTTACTAAATTTGAAGTGAGTTTCGCCATTCATATTAGTCCTTTACAAATATATTTGCTGGCTTGGCTCAATAGTTGTGAAACCTTTTGTAATCCAAATCGTGTTTAGGTTCTAATCACACCTTAACCACCTTAATTCAAAAAATCATTCATTGGCAGTGGAACTCAGTAGGCGCCGAATCTACAAGAGCCCTATTGGTGATGGGGGTCACCAGCAATGATGGCTAGCTTTATTTTAAAATAAGGGACAATATGTAAAAACATATTTCAAAATTTCATTTTGGTGATGATTTGGACTTGGAAATTTGGATAAATCTTTGGGAAAATGACTTAAAAATACTTTAGAAGTAAATTAATTGTTAAATGGTACCACGCGTGTAAACAAGCATATGTCATATGCAATAGAGTTTCCCTTATGTGCAACCATCTTCCGTGTGTGCAAAAAGCTTCCATACGAAAATGTAAACATCTTCCGTTCGTGTGCAACATATCACCCGCCGTGTGCAATGGTAGCATTCAACAATTAATTTGCCCCCAATGTAGTTTTAAGCAATTCTCCCTCAATCTTTTGGGATTTGAAATTCCACATGGTATTTTTGAGATTTTTCCTGAATATCACTCCTTTATTTTAATTTTATTTTATTCAAATAAGTCTTACTTATGGTTGATAAGAGCTTGAAAAGATCATGGAAAAAAGCATGTGCATCAATAAGAGTAAGTAAAGTTTTATTACCAAAGTACATATAGTTTGAGACAAATAGAACTAAATGGTTCTTGCATGGCCCTTGTTGAGCTTCACGTTAAAGGTAATACCATATCACCATAACATTCTAATGAATTTGATGAAGATGCTCAATGGATCATATTTGGATATATTGATTTCTTTAATTCATATGGCGATGGCACTTTTGATGGAAAATGCTCAACACCTTGAAAGCAAAATAATTGTGCTCAAACTTAGATTTGTAAGAAGCTTTCCATATTAATAATCATACGTATCTCTAAAATTTACGAACATGTCTAGAATTCTTTATATCTTCATCGCTTTTTTAACTTCCCAATTGAAATACAACAAATGTATCATTTTAAAATAATAATATGAGTATGGGTTTTAATATAAGAAAAAGCATATGAAAATTGAATTTTCTCATCTACCTGAAAAAATATGTAAAGTGGAAGAGAAAGAGAATTAGGCTAATTTGTGATGATTCTGTTAGATCTAACATGTTTTCTCTCTATTTTTAGCTTAGTCTTCTCTTACTGTTAAAAAATCCTAATTATTGTATAAATTATACTTTGTATTGTCTTAAATATAAGACAGAGTTGACCTTTTTTTAGAGATTAAGAAAACTAAATAAGTTACTTAATCATATCATATGCTGTGTATTATTATATTCAGAGTTATTAAACTTGGACCGGCCGGGAAACCAGCCCCTTGGGCAAGAAACAAGTCCGGTCCGAGTAGTCAACCAATCTGCTTTTTTTTTATTATATAAAATCAAATTTTTTTTATAATTTCATATTAATAAACCTGAAATCTTCATTTTCTCACCGGTTTGGTCTCGGGTTAGCTCCGATCTGACCCACTGACCCTTAACCCAGTACCTCGACCGATTCACTGGCTGGTTCCGATTTAATAACCTTGATTATATTACATATTAGTTTATAAGTTAGTTAAAATAGTTTGAAAAAAAAACGATAAATATAAATATTTTAACATAATTTAATTAGTTTTCTTAATATCTCTAAAAAAATCAACTTTATTTTATATTTAGGATCGGAATAGTTGGATTTGATTAAATGTTACACTACGAATTTCCAACAAGAAACACAAGAACTTTGAGGTCAAATATGTCAAAATAAATAATGGGTTAGCTCCGTCCAAAAGGAGAAACATGGTAGAAAAGAATATACAAACATTACTGATTAATATATAAGTTTGTCAATGATCACTTTATGACTTATTAATATAATGACACGCTCTTATCAATGAAAGTTGGTTTGGTTAATATAGATGAGTTTGTCTATGATCACTCTATGACTTATCAATATATGAGCTTGTCAATGGCCGCTTTTTAACTTGTCAATATAATCACATATACTTGTTAGTAAAGGAAGCCCACATTTAGAATTTATATCATTGAAGCCTCTAAAGACTTTTTTTATAGAGGAATCTACAATGAAATTTTTTTAATATTTTTTCTGGTCTTTGGGACCTGAACGAAATTTGTCCATCCTACTATCTTGGAGAAGATTTTCATAAAAAGTATGACAAATATTATAGTAAGATGCAAAAGGTAATCATTGAGTGCTTGGACCGAATGACTCCAACTTAACTAATGGTTTTGTGTTAAAACCCTAGGCATGCACCATTACTCAAAGGCAGCGAAGTTCTCTCTACTGTGAATATACATTCTCGCAAAATGAACTAATCATTTGCTAGTAGTATTAGGTACGGTGGGGAAATAATATATATATATATATATATATATATATATATATATATATATATATATATATATATATAATAATTAAATATTAAATATATATAATAAAATAAAATAATAATATTATATTATAATATATTAATATAATATAATATATATATTTTTTAAAAATGATAAGGGGGATGGCCCCCTAATCATTATAAAAAAAAAATTATTATATGCTTTGGCGCCATCAGGCGCCAAAGCATGAAAAGGAAGGGGAGGGGGTATTATAAATACCCCATCAGCTAAACACTTCACGCAGGTGAAGTGTTTCGTGAAGAGAAGAGAGGGTAAGGTCCTGATAGGAGTATTTTTGGTTATTTGAGGATCAATAAGGTACGTAAACTCTCTTCTAATCACAAAGTTTTTTTTATGAAATATATTCTAAATAATTTTATCTTTCCTATGATAGTGATTTTATGCTAGTTAGAGAATATTTTAGGGATATGATTTTAGGCAAGTTTTGAGTTTTGTCAATATAAGACTGTAGAAATGTAGAGAATAATTAATAGTTAATTTTAACTGATTTAGATTTATTATTTGGTTGTTGTGTGATTTTATAATTAATTTCTTTTATAAATATGATATAACTTAATTTCCATAGGGCATTTTTACCGATCAAAATTTGTTTAAATAATTTATTTAGATTATTGGAGGTAATATTGAGGTTTTAATCGGTTTATTTTTGTTAGATATGAGCTTTGTGGAAAATATGAGTTAGGATTTAATATTTAAATTGGAATTTGATATGATTTTAATTATGTAGAGATTTGAGGAGTTGTTTAATAATTGGATTATACCCATATAAATTATGAAAAAGAGATTTAATTATTTAAAAAGTTGATATTAAGGATTTTATAATTATAGGTATGTTAAAGGTTATTTAAGGATTTTAATGAGTGCTTTGGGTTTATGAGGAATGATCTATGATTAAGGATTTTTAAGGAAATTGGAATAATTGAGGATAATAGTTGTAGAGAAAATTGGGTTGTAGGAGTTAAATTATGTAAATTAATTATTTTATTGTTATTTGTGGTTATTTGGTATCTACATTAATAATGTAGAGTTTTCTTGTGATCAGTGATTTCACGGGTTTTACTATCAAACTTAAGATTAAGCTTGAAATCGAGGTAACCGGGGTTAATTTATTTTATATGCTTGTTTTGGACTGTAAGGTGTTTTATAAATAAACCTTACTTTTATCTATATTACTTGTATGTGTTTTGCAAGATTATATTTATGTTTGAATATGAATTTATTTCAGTAAAGCAGTGTATTTTCCAATTTACATATATAAGTGAAAATTATTATTAAATTGTTACTGTTATGGTGGATATGTTATTTGAGATGGAATGTTGTATAAGAATTTAGAATTCTCGTAATTGTTTTCGAAAGCTGTATTAATTTAGTATTTTTATATTACGGGATATGTTGGGTTGTATGGTAGAGATATGACGAATTGTGTGCCCATCGGCTCTCTCAATCCTGGCCCGGATTTTGGAGCTGAGTGTTTGATCGGACACCTCCCTGTTACGGTATATTGGTGGTGGCATGAGAGTGAGCAGTATTCTTGATGTGACTAGCTAACCTTTGGCCGAGTATACTAGCACTGATAGGTTGTACCAGTCCAAAGGAGATAAGGAGGAGCAGGATGAATGAGTGAGGATGATTTTATTCATTGATTATATCATGTTAAGTTTTGAATTATGAGATTATTATTATTATTATTATTATTATGTTAGTTAAACCTGCTTCTCTGACTTACAATCTTTGCTTGCATATTTTCTAAATTGATTTTGGTTACTGAGACTTTATGTCTCACCCCGTCATTATAAATAATTTTTCAGGCGAGACCTCTAATCTGGATAGAAGCCAAGTGAAGCAACAAGAGGCATAGACGTTGATAATCTTGTAAGCCTCTTTTGGTATTGGTGTTGTGTTAATTTCTATATTACCATTATAAAGCCCTCATATTTTTATAATGCCACGTTTACTGTTTGAAAATCTTTTTTGGAATAAATGCTTAACCTTTGTTAGGCCTAGGATTTTATGTTGCATACTCTAATATATTGATAGACCCACAACCACCATTGTATTGAAAATTGTTTTGTGTGAAATTTTAAAACTTATGGGTTAATTGTGATATGAGATCAAAATAATAAATTTCTCTGTAATGAGTTTGTTGACGAATTTGTGTCCTGAACTTTGTTATGTATTAAAAAAAAATTTACTGATTTTGTATAATTGTATTAGATAATACTTATTGTGAGAAATGGTCGTTTCACCTCAACCACAAAAAATGGGAACAAGTGGCCTAATTTCTACATATCAGACTATCAAGTTATCCAAATTACTGATAAATTTTATTCCTTTGGCGTTCATAAATCGGACTGGACCGGTCGGTTCGATCATGAAAACTGTCAAACCGGTCATCTAACCGGTCCTATCTGATCGGTTTAATATTTATTAAGATTTTCCTAATTTTTATTCATATCTAATTCTACATATTTTTAAAAATTACAAATTAGGACTATATGGAAAACTTGAGATGTCTACTTTCTAATACAAAAAGAATCATTCAAAAATATTATCATTTGATCTTAAAAAATTATCAAATTTCAAAACTATTTTAAAAAAATATTATCATTCAAGTTCACTTCTTTATCAATTTGATTCCGGTTTAACTCCGATCTGATCCACTGACTCTTAACCCAATACCTTAGTTGGTTCAGTGGCTGATCTGAGTATAATTATCTTGTTTATAAACTAGAGTTATAACAGTTATTCTGCAACATCCACTCAAAACTACGTATTAAAAGGCTGGATAATACAATCAACTGATGGTGGCTCCAAAATTAACTACGTCTACAGAGAGAAAAGCAGACAAAACAAAATTAGGAACTTGTTGAAGCCGACCAAATTCCCAGGATAGGTAGTATTACTACTACAGTATTATCTTCTCACTGTTCATTGCTTTACTATATCTCCCTTTTCTTCTTCACAAACACTTGAAATGAGAATGAAAAATCAATATATATGCTGAATGCCCTTATTGGGCGAAAAATCAATATATATGTATGTTTGTACGTATAGCAAATTTGTAGAGATTAGCATTATTGAACCATGTGGCTTACCTCATTATTCCCCACAGTGCACTGGACTCCCATCTAATTATCCAAAAACCACTATAGATATTAAATCCAACATCAACAAGTTAACTTGAAACAAATTTTGTCAGCCCTTCTTTTCCTTTCACTTATAATTGAGATAAGGCACCTTCAACATCAACTGATAGGCATCCGAATGCACAAGGCTCCCATCGGGTGTGATCTGGAAAATGTTAGATGCCTTATCCTTGCAAGTGAAGAAACTGTTTCTAAAATTTGAACAAATGATTTTTTAGTCATATAAGAGCAACCTTTACGGTTGTTCTAAAAATCACCCTCTCCTTAGCATCAACAGATGGAGGCTCCAAAATTTCATCATATTCTTAAACAAAGAAAAGTAGACAAAACAAAATCACAGACCTATTGAAGCCAACCAAATTCCTGGAAAAGGTAATAGAAATACTACAATGCTATCTTCTCAACCGTAACTACTTTACTTTTGCTCCTTTTTCTTATTCACACTCACTTCAACAGGTTTATTTGAGGCACCTTTAGCCTCAACATAGAGCACGAGAACAAAGACGCCCGTAAAAGTTACTCGTATTGCTATATAGATATTTAGCAAGGATACTTGCTCATATAAAAGAATAATTCATATGGTTA
Organism: Albizia julibrissin; assembly: GCA_037074505.1. NCBI lineage: Eukaryota > Viridiplantae > Streptophyta > Magnoliopsida > Fabales > Fabaceae > Albizia > Albizia julibrissin. The sequence continues at coordinate 18,039,988 of CM073484.1, read as the reverse complement.
ACAGAACAGAAAACAATGTCAACACATTAAAAGATCAAATTAAGCGATCATAGCATAAGAACAAAATAGAGTAAGAATTAAAGCAGAGCAATTATCATAATAAATCACAAAGTCAACAATTTACAATCATAACCTGCAACTAACTACCTAGGATTGACATTCAGGTAAAGCTGAGTTTTTTTTTTTTTTTTAATACCTGTGATAAAGCTCTGAGTTCACCTTCATAGATTTTCGGTAGCTCAGGAACAATTTCCTGAAATCTGATCACAAAATTCTCCCGAAACAACTTCTCACTTAGAATGATAATGTAACGTAAAGACCACTTGTTATCTGCAGCCAAACCGTTGATTTTCAAAGCTTTAACTACTGACCATCTGGGAATAACCCGCTTCAAGCTATAGCTAAGAATTGTTGGGCATTCAGCTATATCTTCCATTGAGCAACCCATTTCATCCACAAGAAACTTCATTTTTTCTGTGATATTTTCTTCTGACAAACGCATGCAATTTGGAAACTTTCTAAAAGCTGTTAGAGTGAGATTCCTAGTCCAACCATGCCTCTCTAACAGGTCAAGTTTTGACTCCCATTTTGGTTTATTTATCTGTGCCAAAACAGCAATAGCTTGAATGAAGACGACCTTAGAAGAATCAATTCCTGCTTCCTTAGCAAACTTGACACATTCAACAAATTTGGCAGGATTCATAAATGCTGCATTTGGCAATGTAGTTAACAGCGCACAAACAGAAGATTCAGGAACTCCAAAATCTCTCAAAACTTTTACGTTTGGAACTAAATTGTTCACATCCCAGCAGATCAGAAACCATCTTGACCGTTTAAAAGCTATTCTCACTTTCGCATCGTCATTAAGAACACTCTGAAGGGCCTCACTAAAGGGAATCAAACGGTTCTTTAAGCTCCACTCCATGATTAAAGAGTGAGACATGAGAAGTGCTTGGAGCTCAGAACATGAAAACCCTAAGGACTGGAAAAACCTAAGATTAGGCAAAAGGTCTTCTCGGGATTAGCCAAAAGCAAAACTGGAAGAATTTTCACAATTTTGGAGATCTGTTCATCAGAGAACCTGTGACTCCGGAAAATATTAAGAACAGAATCGGGATTATGAGGGGATTTTAAACGAACCTTTTTGGAAACTTCAATAGCTGCTTTCACAGACATGCCGCAAGAGTTAGTGAGGTAAGAAACTGTAAGCGATTCATTTGCCTTCAGTTTTTGATTCGATTCAGATGATTTCGCTACGGAAGAGAGAGAATGGAAAATGTGGGAAGCATTGAAGAGGAGAAACCCTAGTTGGGTGACTTGGGTCCTCCTCTGGCATGTTTGTGAGGCAGATAATCGAACAAGGATGAACTTAAGCATAACGAAGACGATAAACTCACCCGATCTGCGTCAATCCTCCAATTTTCCCCCGCCGATTCTGAAATCTCTCAAAATTTGAATCACTCGACTCTGGAGGCGCTTCCCTAACGTACCCTTATAACATTTAGCCCAGATAACTAAATAAAATACAACAATATTGGGAAAATAATGAGAAATTTTCAGAAAATACCTTCAAAATGTCAACATCTCATACCAATCTTATTTCATAGAATACATTAGTTATTAATTACATTTTATTATTAATTGATAACTTATTTTAATAGGAAATCACTAATTTAGAATTTTTAAATTTTAAAGGCATTTTTTTAAAAAATTTCCGATTAATAGATTTTCTTTTTTTTTGTTGTTGCCTAGAACGAAAAATTAATGATCCGAGTCCTATAGTTTTTATTCTATCCCAATTTTTTTAAGCTTTGACACCATTTAAGTTCAGCTCTCCTAATATTAGCTATTTAAACCTTTTCTTAAATTTTTAAAAATATATGATTTTATTTTTAAAGAACAGGACCAACATCTCAAATGGTTAAAATTATAAACATTAAGTTGCATTAGATTAAAATTGAGGAACTGAGTTTTGACTTAACCAAAACTATAGAGATTTAAGTTGTCTTGAGTTAAAATTTGATAATTGAATTTTTAATTAAGTCAAACCTATATCAACCAAATGATTAATATTTTTGGTAAAATAAAACGATTATCATAAGATGCCCATTCTTTCATTTTATTTTTTATTTGCATAAAGAGAACCATCTGATATTTAATCCTACCTTTGGTTTTAAATATAAAACTAAATTGACCTTTTTTAAAAAAATAAATTAAGAAAATTAAATAAATTATTTAATCATATCATACGTTGAATATGATTAAATTATATTTTAATTTATAAGTTAAAAAAATTATTTTAAAGCAAAAACGATTAATATAAATACTTTAAAATAACTTAATTAGTTTCCTTAATTTTTTTAAAACAAATCAATTAAATTTTATATTTAAAATTGGAGGTAATATTTCATGATTTACAGACGGCCAAAATATTTACGCACGGCCAAACTGATCAACTTGGGTCAATACCTTTCCAATTTTCTTATCAAGTAATTAGTCCTTTAAATTTTTGTCCATTTTAGTCAAAATTCCTAAAAATAACATGTTGATATGACCATAACATATCGATGCACCAAAGATGTTTGATAATAGGTTAATAATAGAGAAGTTTTTCTCTTGTTTGTTTGTTTTTTTTCAGAAAGAGTTGTGAGAACAAATTGTGGTGTTTTAGGCTTATGAATAGTGCAATATTTATAGAGTTTAACACTGTATGTCGAAATTAATCACACAAATTTGTCCATTCATATGACACACATCACACAGAAACTTACATTTCATTGCCTAGACAATGGTATCATTCAATGACCAAGTAAAACAAACATATACCCCAAAACAAATTGAAAGACTATAATTTGTTCCCATGATCTAATTAACATCAGTATCATCAATTTATCATTAATTCTTCAACAACATGCTGCTATGCATATTTTCACCACATAACAATACAGAATCGAAGTAAAGAGGGGGGTATAACAAAACAATTTAATGGGTGTTTGGAATAACGATTGAAGTCTTCAAATGCAGTTTTTCAATCGTAATTTATAGAAAGAGGAGTTTTATCTCGACTTATGTGCATAAACACTTATAACCCTTCTAAAAAGGGGGGATATAACAAAACAATTTAATTGGTTCTTCCAAAAAATTTTATTAGCATAAGCCAACACTGGGATCAGCAACTATTATATCTAACTTTTGTCCAGTTATAGGACTAGAATGATACAATTTTTAGCATGCTATCAGTATCTACAAGAAAAGTACCTCAAATGTGTATTGCGTTGCAACTCAACACCATACTTCAACACAGTTACCCCACCAAAAAAAAAAAAAAAAACTCAACATGTGATATTTTGACTAGAAAAACCTACGAGAGATAAGAAACTTTAACTAACTTTTAGTCTTCATGACAGCTGGTTTTAATCTCTTGCTCCATTTCTATCACTTGCCCTCTCAATACTGTCCCTCCACAAGTCAAAGAGCACAGGCTTAAATCTACATGCATAAAGTTCAAAGAACTGAAAATGTAGTTGCACAGAAAAGAGAATAGGAACGAAATGCCTACCTTATATATCTAATAATAGTTTGTTTTTAGTCCCTACAAGACCTTCATCTGGATTACGGTAAAATCTAACTATTAGGAGATGAAAAACCATTTATCTTGAACTTCTATGCAAAACAGAAGCATAATACAAGAAACAGACATGCTTTTCTATGAAGATTTTCGACATCGATCTTAGGAAGGGGGCCAAACAACTCCATGACCAATTCCACAAAGTAATGAATTTAAATTTTAACATGAATTCTAACATCAAGGTGTTGTTACTTACAGACAAGTAGCTATTGTACAAGAATGCATAACAGATGCAGGAAAAAAAATTATAAAGTGGAAGTTCAGATTTAAACACCATAATATATAGAAAGCCATCAGTCAGAGAAGAATTTGACATAAAACAGTTGGATAATTATAATAAAACTGGAAATCTGAGAGGAAGTTTTCAATCATACAATTGAAGACTTCAGAGCTTCAGGTGAATGTGTTAGCTGATCTAGATAAATGTTTAACAGCTCAGGAGCACTTTCTTGAAATCCGAAAACAAATTTCCCCAGGAACATTTTCTCACTTAAACTGACCAAGGAATATAAGCGCAGATCATTATCAATCAGACCCTTCATTCTCAAAACTTTAAAAACTGAGGATCTAGGAATAATCCTGTGCTTCAAGTTATAACCAAGATATGCTGGGGATCTAACTATATCTTTTGATGACAAACCCAGTTCATCCCCAAGAAACTTAATAGTGCTTGTGATCTTCTCCTCGGATAATGACATACAATGCGGATATTTCCCGAATGCTGAAAGAGTCTCATCCCTGGACCAGCCACACCTCTCATAAATCTCCAGCTTTGACTCCCAAGTTGATTTCTTTGTCATTGACAAGGCATGAATAGACTGGATGAATGTAGCCCTAAAGGTTTTAACTCCTATTTCTTTAGCATACTTCACATGTTCAACAAACTTTGCATGATCCACAGTTGCTACACTGGTAAACCTATTTAGCAGCAGGTTGAGAGAAGATTTAGGTACTCCAAGCTCTCTCAAAAACTTCAAGTTTGGGGCTAAATTCTTCACATCATAGTGCAGAAAATTCCATCCTTTGCGTTTGCTAATTATTGTATGCATTTCATGATTGTCACCAATCACACTCTTTAGGCCCTCGTAACCAGGGATTATTCGGTTCTGTAAGCTCCAGACTAGCAATCGAATGTTATAGACTAGGAGTTCTGGGAGTTCAGATCTTGAAAATCCTATGGACTCCAAAAACTTCAGCTTAGGCAAAAGGTTATTCTCATGAGTCAAAAGCACGGATGGATGCTTTATCACAATCTTGCATATCTGAGAATTTGAGAATCCATAGCTCTTAAATAGATTAAGTATCAGGGTGGGGTTATCTGGGTCTTTCAAATTAACCTTTTTGGATACTTCAAAAGCCAGTTTGGGGGACATGCCACAGGAGTTCATGAGATAAGAAACAGTAAGCGATTCATGTACTTTCTTTTGCTTTGGTTTAGCAGATTCAGATGATTTCACAACCGAAGAAAAAGAATTGAAAATGTGGGAAGCATTGCGATGGAGAAAACCCAAATGGCTCCTCCTCTGGCATGGTTGTGACACAAATAATCTCGCAATCAGAAAATTAAGCATGAATGAAGGCCAGAAACTCACCCAGACAGTGTCTTCAGCTGCAACAGTAGGCGGCGATTCTTATTTTCAGTATTATTATTCTTCACAGCTTAGGCTCAGAAATTTGAACGTCTCCCTTCTCTATTTGTCCTTCTGCTTCTGGATGAACGGAGAAGAAGAAGATATATATATATATATATCAAATTTGTAGAATGAATGGAGTGGAAGGTGAGCAGAGTTGTGATTTTTGCGAATGAATGAAGTAGGAAAAATCAGAAACAGAGAATAGGGTTCGGGACGGAGGGTTTCAGTCTTTCAGAACGCCAGAAGCCCAGAACAGCCTCGGCACGGCGCGCTTGGTTTGGGAAGGAGTACGTATTATTACGGATTTAAAATTTGGACTGGTTAAATTATAAAAATACACGAGATTTTCTTAAAACTGTTTCTAACACTAAATATTTTTTTAAAATATAAAAATAATTATGAATTTTTAAAATAAATATAAAAATTTACATTGATCAGAGATTATTTGTTTAATTTTGTTAGAAAATGATATTAAGGTCTTAATTAATAGAAATAATATCAGAAAAGTCTCATAACTTATTAATGAAAAATATTATTTTATGACTTGTCAATATAGTTATATACACTTGTCAGTAGGAACTGTTTTAGCTAACATATATAAGTATGTCAATTGTCACTCTTTGACTTGTCAATATAATCATATATACTTATTAATAAAGTAAGTTCATATTTAAAATTTATATCATTGATGTCCTTAGAAACTTTTTCTATATAAGAATCTACAATGAGACTTTTTTAATATTTTTTCTGGTGCTGAGACCTAAATGAGATTTTCCCATCCTTTTATGATAAGTTATCTTAGAGAAGATTTTCATGAAAAGTATGACAAATATTATTGCAAGATATAAAAGGTAACTTCGAGTACTTGGATCAATTGACTCCAACTTTAACTAGTGGTTTTATGTTAAAGCCCTACCGTCACAATAATTACTCGGAGGTAGCAAATTTTCCTCTTTTGTGAGTATACACTCCCACGGGACTAATCAATTGTTAGTAACATCATGTATGGGTGAATAAATAAAAAATATATATACAAGGAAACATTGAAAACCATTATCTTCACTAGAGTTATAACAGCACCTGCTCGACCACAAAAAATGGGAACAAGTGTCCAAGTCCTGCATATCAGACTACCAAGTTATCCAAATCATTGAGAAATTTTATTTCTCGTGTGTTCATAAACTAGAGTTATAACAGTTATTCTGCAACATGCACTCAAAACTTCGTATTAAAAGGCTGGATAAATTATAATCAACTGATGGTGGCTCCAAAATTAACTACGCCTACAGAAAGAAAAGCAGACAGAACAAAATTAGGAACTTGTTGAAGTCGACCAAATTCCCAGGATAGGTAATATTACTACTACAGTATTATCTTCTCACTGTTCATTACTTTACTATATCTCCCTTTTCTTCTTCACAAACACTTGAAATGAGAATGAAAAATCAATATATATGCTGAATGCCCTTATTGGGCGAAAAATCAAACTTCCTTCAGTATATGGGACAAATTTGATAGGGGTTCGGGGTCAAAATTGGTAATGGTGAATCAGTCTCTTTTTGGTTTGACAATTGGTCCAAATTAAATAAACCCCTTATTAATCTTATTCCTGAATATGAATATTTCGTTGAAAAAAAGGACAAAATTGCTAATTATGTGGGAATGGGGGGAGAGTGGGATATGAACAAATTGAGCAGATGGTTTCATCCTTCAATTGTTGACAAAATCATGGGTGCTCATCCTCCTCGTGCGGCTAGAAGAGAGGATAAATATTATTGGAGGTCAGCTTCTGACGGTAAGTTCTCTATAAATTCTGCATATCATTTTCTTTCTGCAGGTACTCATCGAGATGAAGAACATATTTGGAAGTTATTATGAAAATGGCCAGTATCGGAGAAGATCAAGTCCTTTATGTAGATGTTTGCACATGGACGGATTCATACAGCACAACTAAGAGTTCAGAGAGGAATTGAGGAGTCAGCAAGATGCCCGTTTGGATGCGACCAGGATGAGGTGTTAATACATTTAATGAGGGATTGTAACAATGCCAGGGAGTGATGAATTTCAATTATTAAACCAGTTTTATGGGAGAAGTTTATAACACTTCAAGGCATAGATTGGCTAAGATGGAACCTTAAGCAGGAAGAAGGCATAGAATTTACAAAGAAAATCCCATAGGCCATCTTGTTCGGGTATGTATGCTGGGATATATGGGTGACTTGATGCAAGAAACTGTTTAGAGAGGATGCAGATTTTGAAAAGTACAAATGCTTATAATAGCCTTTTTCGTGCTAACTGGGATAGAGATTTAGTATCAAATTGTCAATTCTATAATAATCTTATTGTTTCTAATTCGGTAATTCAAGAACGTCAGAATGGTTTTTTTCTCTCTTGAAGTGGATGCATCAGTGCTTGAGTCAAAAAGGAGCGGCTGTGGAGGTGTTATTAGTAGAGACGATGGAAGCTGGATTTGCGGGTTTGCTCGAAAACTTGTATCTGTTCCTCCAACTATAGCAGAAATCATTGCGATCATCCAAGAATTACAAATATATTGAGATCATGGATACAAGAAGGTAATTGTATTATTTGATTCTGTTGAAGCTGTTAATGCTATTACTAGGGGTTGTGATCAAACTCATCCCTTTAAGGATATTATAGATGATGACAGATTGTGGTTTTTAAAGAAATGACAAGTTTTGATTACGCACATTCATAGAGAGAATAATATTTTAGCCGATCATTTGGCTAAATTAGCTCATAACATTGTTAAAAATTTCATTCTCTCTGATCAACTACCACCTACATATTAGGAGGTGGTTAGATAAGTTTGTTTATAACATTTGTTTTTTGTGATAATGATCATGGAATCCAGTTCTTCATTCAAAAAAAAAAGTTAACTTTTTTTTGAGTGATACTAATGAAACTAATTAAATTACTTTAAAATATTTATATTTATTATTTTTTATCTAAACTATTTTACCTAATTTATAATCTAATAAATAATCTAATGATACATAACATATGATATAATTAAGTAACTTATTTATCTTTTTTAATCTCTTAAAAAAAATCAATCATATATTATTAAACAATGTGGCTTACCTCATTATTCCCCACAGCGTAGTGGACTCGCATCTAGTTATCCAAAAACTACTATAGGTGTTAAATCCAACATCAAAAAGTTAACTTGGAACAAATTTTGTCAGCCCTTCTTTTCCTTTCACTTATAATTGGGATACCTTCTAGATTAATAGATAGACATCATAATGTACAAGGCCCCTATTGAGTGAGGTGAGGTTTAAGAAAGGTTAAATGTCTTATCCTGTAAGTAGAGAAGCTATATCTAAAATTTTGAACCAACAACCTCTTAATCACATAAGAGTGACATTTACCATTGCTCTAAGAATCACCCTCTCTTATCATCTTCTTAACCGAGGAAAAGTAGACAAGATAAAATCACAGAGCTATTGAAGCCAACCAAATCCCTAGAAAAGGTAATAGAACTACTAGAATGCTATCTTCTCAACAGTAACTACTTTACTTTTACTCTTTTTTCTTTCACAATCACTTTAAGGGCATGTTTGGTTTGAAGGGAAGAGATGGAAAGAGAATGCTTTTTTTTTTTTTTGGGGTTTTGTTGAAGGGGAAGGAAGGAGAAAGTTTTTTTAATAATTCTTTGTTTGGTTCAAAGGGGAATGAGAGGGAAGATAGTATTTAATTTACCGTTTTACCCTTATATATTAGTTTATATATTTTTACTTATATAAATTATTTAAATTAGTTTAGGCCTCATATAATTTATGAAAAATAAGATGAAGATATAAAGTGGAAATAGTTTTCATTTCATAGTTGTTGATGAAATCCCCTTCTCATATTGGCTTCATTTCCCCTAACTTGATTTCTCGTTATATGAATATTCCAGCTATTATCATGTTAAATTAAATAAAAAATTCCTTTTATTTTACTATTAAGTCCAGCTATTGAATATAATCCACATTTATATCTACCATCTGGTGGCTTATTGTATTCACGCTTCACATTGCTAACATTTTCAACCCATGAACTGAGTTGAAACACATAAATAGAAGTAATTTGAGAACAGTTTTCATCATCATCTTGGTGACGTGAAGACTGAAGAGATCAAGTTTCTACAGCACTTAATTTACCGAAACCCATAATCTGATCACACACACACACAGGCTCCTCAGGATAAAGAGATGGGATCTTAAAGCCTGTTTGGTATGGAGCATTAGATTTTGATAGATTAAGATTATGACTGGTACTGGGATTGAGGATTTTAAATTATGTTTGATATGCGGTAATATTTAGATGGAATATTTGAATTGATTTTATTTTATAATCATTCATAATCTATGAAATGCTAAAATATCTTTATTATTAAAAAAACAAAAAACAAAGTCCTAGGATTTATGTTAAAATTAATAGAAGCATTTATGTCCAAAAAATATTATAAACAATGATATTTTTGTCTCTGATATTTACAATCCCGGGATTGAAAATGGAATACCAGGGGAAAGGTGGCTTTGTAGCAATCCTACTTTTGTGGTACTCCTAATCCCTAGATATCTATAGTCTCTTATACCAAATAATATATTCTAGCATAATCCCTAGTCTAATTTCAGTCCCTGCCCCCCACTACTTCATACCAAATGGGGCCTAAGGGTTTGGTACAAAGCATTGGGGGTAGAGACTGGAATTGGATCAAAGATTGGATCAGAATATATCGTTTGGTATGAGTGATTACGGATAATCAGGGATTGAGAGTATCACAAAAGTGGGATTGCTGTAAAGTCACCTCCCCCTGGTATTGTGTTTTCAATCCATGGACTGCAAAATTGTAGAGACAAAAATATCATTGATTAAAATTTTTTTCCAAAAAAAATAACCCCTGATTAAATCAAATGTGATGAATCCTGTCTCTTCGACAGCTCGTTCCTTACTTTCACTCTGACAAAACAATTTCTCGTTGCAACTCAAACAGAATCAAGAAGCGAATACACCACCACAACTTTTAAAAAAACAAAAGCATTACTCGAATCACCCATTATTTTATTCCCAGTTCCACTTGGTAAGGTGAAAATGGAGACTGTAACCAATGAAGATTAAGCATCCCCCATACATAATGAAAATCAGACCAAAAGACAGAGAAATTACACGAAACAATTAAAAATTAACATGCCCAGTATAGAAAAACAGTCTTCAACATCAAATACAGCAATACACTTTAATATAGAAAACCGACAATGCAACATCCATCAACACGTTTCTCGGATCACCCACCCTACCAAGTAAACAGTTCTTTGCTAGAAGATGAAAAACAGTAACAATATGAACCAGCCAGGACAAGTATAGATCAAATCACCACAGAAACGAAATCCTTACTGAACGTCTGACAAAGAGAAGCCAAGAAGGTAACGTCTGACAAAGAGAAGCGAAGAAGATAATGTGAAATAAGCCTCACCTTCCCTTCTGGTTCAGATCAACATTCTGTACCACAACATGACACACTGCAAAGAAAGACAACAAAATGTAGCCAATACAAGTATGACCACCGCCACACAATAACAAATATATCCCAACCAAATGCGACAGAAAATCGAATTCCAAAAAATTGAAGAGAAGTATGAAAGAGAAACCACTTGTCAAAATCAAAAACCCATACCGACGTTGAATTCCAAAAACCATCTAGGACAGACGGTGAAGGCGGAGTTTGCATCTAAACTGTACAATGTAGACTAAGTTTGGGATTTTTTATAATTAGTGGCTATTTATTAAATAAGATTAATAAAATTATTCCCTCTAACTATTACTTCGTATTAAATATATTTTTAAAGCATTAATCTCAATCTCAGTCCCATATTTAATCTATCAAAATTCAGTACCACATACTAAACTGGGCCTAAGTGCCTAAAGCAAATCACTATCTATCATTTGATTATTCAGAAGGAGAAGAAGGAGAAGTTGCAGAACGACTATAAATGATCTCGGAAGCATTTTTAAAGTTTCTTTTCTGTGCTTTTAGAGTAACACATAGAGGCAAGGCTAACGAGGCTATCAACAAAATGAACATAAAGATTCGGACAAATAATTGCAGACTAAAAATGTATGGAGTTGGCATCGCGTTTAAAAATATAAGTTATTTATGCTCGATGAATGGTCTCTTTTGCTTTTTCAATAAGGGTAGTGATGGGAATATTATAAAATTTACGGGGGTAAGTTAGACAAGATATTTGAGTTCCCTCCAAAACACCTCAATTTAAAGGGAACCAAAATAAGGAGAGGGAAGGGGAGTGAGGGTCAGATTTAAGCTCCCCTCCCCTCCAAAATTTCAAACTAGGGAGGGGTTTATTTTCCATTCCTCTCCTTAATAAATTTCAAAAAAAACCATTAAAAATATTAAGTGTCTATTTAGATTAGTTGTGGAGAAGTAACATTTTTTGCAATCTGACTTTTGCAAAAGTCATATTGTAACTGTGATTTATGTTTGAATTGATGGTAGTAGAAGTGTTTTTTTTTTCTAACCTTAAACATGTTTGGATTAGTGTTTGAAAAACCCGTTTATATAGAAAATGACATGAATTTTATTGAATACTACACACACACACACACATATATTATTTGTATATATTGTAATAATTGAAGTGAAAAAATATAAATAAAATTTGATAAAATAAAAAGTTCAATTATTATTAAAAAAAATAAAAATACACTAAAGTACTTAATTAAAAATGGATAAAATTGTATTTTAATTAGAATGCATACATGAAGCAGATCATTATTAGATCACCTATCCCTAACAAGTTAGTCTCTAATTTTGTCACGAATATGATTCATTTGTGTTAAAGAAGGGATAACTAAGAGAAGCACGATGATTGAATCACATTTTTATATGAAATTTCATAATTAAATTGGGATTTATAATGCATTTGTTGGGATATTATTACATGATTAAGTATTAATTTGAGTTAGGGATATTCATATGGAATTCATTATAATCAAGGGCAAAATGGTCAAAATTTCTTAATTATTCATACAAATGATCTCTTGAACTTTTATGCTACATTGTGTTTAATTTTGCATTGTAGGTGTTTAATAAGAAATTGGATATTTTGGAGGGTCAGAATTAATATTTTGAGGACTAAAGAAAATTATAGAAAATGTCCCTATAATTTATGGAAATTACTAGTGAATGAAGAATAGGGACCGGTGAAATCACAGAAAAGGACCCAGATGATTCTATCACGAACATGATTCATTTGTGTTGAAGAATGAAGAGTTAAGAGAAGCACGATGATTGAACCATATTTTTATATGATATTTCATAATTAAATTAGGATTTTTAATGCATTTTTTGGGACATTATTACATGATTAAGCACTAATTAGAGTTAGGGACATTCATATTGAATTAATTGTAATCAAGGGCAAAATAGTCAAAATTTGTTAACTATTCATACAAATGATCTCTTGAACTTTTGATGCTACCTTGTGCTTAATTATGCATTATAGGTGTTTAATAAGAAATTGGAGATTTTGGAGCGTTAGAATTAATATTTTGATGACTGAAGAAAATTATAGAAAATGTCCCTATAATTTATGGAAATTATAAGTGAATAAAGAAAAGGGACTAAGGAAATCACAGAAAGGACCCTAAATGTTTCAGAAATTGTAGTTCTACCCTACAAATATTTCAAAAATGAACTTCAATCCCTCCTCGAGAACTTTTGAAGTTTTCAATGAAGTCCATGGTCAAATCCTAATTTGACCAAGCTGCTTTTTCTTTCTTGGAACAGAGACCTGAACTAGGAATGAAAACAGAGCAGAGCTTTGTTCCAAAAGCTTCATTGCATTCATCGACGAAAGGCTAATGACCTCTCAATTTGGACCAACCCACTGACGGCATCCTCGACTTACCACCTCCAACGACCCCTTCCACTCAACGGCGTTGACAGTATGTTGAAGACCCAAGGTTGAAGAAGCTCTCGATTAAGGCTGTGAGGAAGTTAAGCGGTAATAGTTTCGGACGAGGAGTAGCTGAGGAGAGTAATGGTTTAGTAGGGACGACACTCGAATGGCATCAAGGGAATGACTAAAATGCTCTAGATGTAGCTAACCTTTGCTTCACCATGACACCTTTACTACAGAGAAAAAGCAAGAAAAGTGGGCTTCTTCAAGAAGCTGCTTTTGCACCTGAAGCCCAATGACATTCAACACTTTCCCAAACATTACAATTCTACCCCATTGTGCTTTTAAGTTCGTGCTGCGCGGTTTAGGCATCAAAACGTGAACCCAAACAGGTCCTAAATCTAACTTCAACAGGTTTATTTGAGGCACCTTTAGCCTCAACATCAAGCACTAGAACAGAGACGCCCATAATAGTTACGAGTATTGCTTTATAGATATTTAGCAAGAACACTTGATCATGATTTATGATAAAAAGAATAATTCATATGGTTAACAGAACAGGAAACAATGTCTACACATTAAAAGATCAAATTAAGCTATCATAGCATAAGAACAAAATAGAGTAAGAATTAAAGCAGAGCAATTATCATAATAAATCATAAAGTCAGCAATTTACAATCATAACCTGCAACTACCTACCTGGGTTTGACATTCAAATGAAGTTGAGTTTTTTTTTTCTTTTTTTGTTTTTTGTTTTGACCTGTGATAAAGTTGTGAGTTCTCTTTCATAGATTTTTGGCTGCTGGGGAACAATTTCCTGAAATTTGATGACAAAATTGTCCCAAAACAACTTCTCAATTAGAATGATAATGTAAGGTAAAGACTACTTGTTAACTGCAGCCAAACCGTTGTTTTCAAAGCTTGAATTACTGACCAAATCACACCTTGACCTCCTTAGTTCTAAAAATCAGTCACTGACAATAGAGCTCTAGTAGCCTCCAAATCTCTAAAGGCCTTATCGGTGATGGGTCACTGGCAATGGTGGCTAGGTTTATATTAAAATAAAGGGCAATATGTAAAAACATATTTCAAAATTCCATTTTGATGATGATTTGAAAATTTGGATAAATCTTTAGGGATTTGAAATTCCACATGGTATTTTTTAGATTTTTCCTAAATATCACTCCATTATTTTAATTTTATTCAAATAAATCTTACTTTTGGTTGATAAGAGCTTGAAAAGATCATGGAAAAAAGCATGTGCATTGTTGATAATCTTAGGATAATATTGTACCTCAATTTTCTCCCTTGTTCCCTCCCTAATTTCCTCCTTGTTTTCCTCCTTAATTTTTGTTAGTGTTTACTTTTATGTCTTCCTTCTTTATGTATAAATAGGTAGTAGTCAATCCTTCTAAAGATATGGACTTGTACACACTTATGTGAATGTATTTATCTCTCTCTAGTTTACATGGTATCAAAAACATTGGCCTCTCTAAAAATTTCCAGAATCTGGCGAGTCTTTGAATTTTTCGGTGATGAATGTCTAGATTCCGACAAGTTTTTTGAATTTTCCGACAAGGAATTTTCATACTCTGGCTAGTTTTTGAGTTTTTCGGTAATGATACTATTCATCGGGGGCTCTGTTTCGTATTGTTCACCAGTACTGTTTTGGTACTGTTCATAGGACTATTCATTATTGTTCACTGTTCCTGTAAGGTTCTTGAGTTTTCCAGCGACTACCTCCAGTTTTCGGTGATTTCTGAGTTTCCTGTGAGCTTCTTCTTCAGTGTTCCAACGTCTTCTCTGACTATAACACTATAACATACTCCTTAGTTGACTATTTGTGTGTTATTCTAGTAAGTTTGTGATTTTTTTTGTGAAGCTCTTGAGATTTCATGCGTCTTTTTTCATTTTCTGACGAAGTTACCAAGTTCCAGGCGAAGGTACTATTTGGTACTGTTCATAGATTCCAGTGGTTGAGCTTTCCAGCACTGTTCTTCTGCACTGTCTCTTACTGTTCACGGACTGTTTGGGTACTATTCATCCACAGATTCAGATTCCTAGTTCCTGTTCTTCTAAGGACTGTCATAGTTATTGTTTTGGCAGTTCATAGTCACTATTTGGCACTGTTCATATAACTGTTTGTCTCTATTCATCGCGTATCAATTCAGTGAAGTTCCCAATTTTTTGGCTTCTGTACTGTTCATCGGTGATGTTCGCTACTGTTTATTCACTGGAAATATTCATAGGTACTTTCGGTACTGTTCGTAGATGCTGTATCATCAGTGAGGTACTGTTCATCGACACAGTATATTGTTCTGTTAACAGTAACGAGTTTGGTACTATTCCAAAACCAGTGACCATGACTCGTCATTGTTCATAAGGGGGAGAGTGTACGCGCGGGCCCACCGGTGAGGCCTTCTTATGAGTTGTTTAGTCTAATATGAGGTATTGGGTGTTTGGTTGCTTTCCAATATGAGGTATTGGGTATTTGGTTGCTGTTCTCTTTGGTTTCAAGGTGGTATTTGGTTGCTGCACTTATTTTATGGTCATGCTTCATTCTCCAACGTCAAGCCCTCATTCCCGGTGTGTGTAGGCCAGTTTCTGTGTCGAATGTTGAGTTGTGAGATTGGGTTCAGTTGTTTCTACTATTTCAGTACCATTGGCGTTTCATTTCGTGAACATTTACTTATTTCTAGCGGTTAGGTTCTTCGTTTGTTACGTTTTCCAGTACATTCGTGAAGTGCTCTTTGGGTTTTTTGTCTTGGGTATCATGCTTGTGGTTGGCTTCTGTGGTTCTACTTGATTCAATTTTAGGGTATGGGTTCATCATTCCAAATCATGAGTTTGGTTCTTTTTGATTCAGGTTGGTTACTTTTGTGTGTTGACATCTGTTGTGATTTGCGTCTTCTGTTTGTTGGCTATTCTAGGCAATTATTTGCTGGTTGTTTAGTCCTTGGTGAGACCATTTGGTGCTTGTCTTTGGTGAGACATTTGGAGAATTGTTTGGTCCTTGGTGAGACCGTTTGGTGTTTGTCTCTGCTGAGACGTTTGGAGTATTATTTGGTCACTGGTGAGACCGTTTGGTGTTTGTCTCTGGTGAGATGTTTGGAGAATTGTTTAGTCCCTGGTGAGACCGTTTGGTGTTTGTCTTTGGTGAGATATTTGGAGTATTGTTTAGTTGTCTTGTTAAATCGTTCGTTATTGCTTTCGTCGCTTGTAAGATCGTTTGTTGCAACTTCTACTCTGGTTTAGTACTCTTTGTTGTTCAAGCTTTAGGCTATGGATCATTGTTTTCTTGAAGATCAACTACTGCATGTGCAAGCTGCTTCTAGCTTGAGGGGGAGTATTGATAATCTTAGGATAATATTGTGCTTCAATTCTCTCCCTTGTGCCCTCCCTAATTTCCTCCTTATTTTCCTCCTTAAATTTTGTTAGTGTTTACTTTTATATCCCCCTTCTTTATATATAAATAGGTAGTAGTCAATTCTTCTAAAGATATGGACTTGTACACACTTATGTGAATGTATTTATCTCTCTCTAGTTTACATGCATCAATAAAAGTAAGTACCTTTTTGGATTAGTGATGAAAGTTACTTTTCTAACGTCATTTACAGTGTACGAGGTTAGTATGTGAGATGAGTTTTATTTTAACTGATGTGAACGTGTTTTTTGAATGGTAACTCAAATAGGCTCTAAGTACAGTTTTAATAATAAAGTACATATAGTTTGAGACAAATCAAACTAAATGGTTCTTGCATGGCTCTCCTATTGAGCTGGCAATATCATATCACCATAACATTCTAATGAATTTGATGGAGATGCTCAATGGATCATGTTTGGATATATTGATTTCTTTAATTTATATGGTGATGCTACTTTTAATGGAAAAGGTTTAACACCTTGAAAGCAAAATAATTATGCTCAAACTTGATTTGTAAGAAGCTTTCCATATTAATTAATAAATCATATGTATCTCTAAAATGTACAAACATGTCTTGAATTCTTTATATCTTTATCGCTTTTTTAACTTCCTAATTGAAATACAACAAATGTATCATTTTAAAATAATAATATGAGCATGGGTTTTAATATAAGAAAAAGCATGTGAAAATTGAATTTTCTCATATACCTGAAAAAAAAATGTAAAGAGAAAGTGAAAGAGAATTAGGCTAATTTGTGATGATTCTGTTAGATCTAATATATTTTCTCTCTATTTTTAACTTAGTCTTCTCTTACTGTTGAAAAAAAAATCCTAGTTATATGTAGTTGGATTGTGATTCAATGCTACGCTACAAATTTCCAACAAGAAACACAAAACAACTTTGAAGTCAAATTTGTCAAAATAAATAATAGGTTAACTTAGTCCAAAAGAAGAAATATGGCAGAAAAGAAAATACAAATATTACTGATTCATGTCGGAGTAACAAATCTCAATACAGTAATTGGGCTAAAATCCTTTTATGAAAAGTTATCTTAAAGAAAATTTTCGTGAAAAGTATGACAAAAATTATAATAAGTTATAAAAGGTAACCACCAATCGCTGACTCTGGCTCAACGACTAATGGTCTTATATTAGAGTTTGGAGTATGCAGCCGTAATAATTACTTGGGGGCAGCCAAGGACTAATTAGTTGCTAGCAATGTTGGATATCCTTCTTGGAGAAATCCAAACAAGAAAAAGAGAAAAAAAATATACAAAGCAACAATGATAACCATAATCTTACCTAGTTCAGTTATAACAACACTTCATTCACTAAAAATGGGAACAAGTGGCTTAAGTTCTACATGAACTAGATATGTAACAGTCATTCTGCAACATCCACTCAAAACTCTGAATTAAAAGCTAGATAATTTATAATCAACTGATGGCGGCTCTAAAATTAACTACGTTTACACAAAAAGAAAAGCAGATAAAACAAAGCTAGGAACTTATTGAAGTCAACCAAATTCCTAGGATGGGTAATATTACTACTACAATATTATCTTCTCAATATTCATTGCTTTAAATATATCTCCTTTTTCTTGTTCACAAATACTTGTTATGAGAATGAAAAATCAATATATATGTATGTGTTTGATATTATCATCCATTGTCCAGTTTAAGATTTTTCATGGCTTTATATATATGTTTGTGTGCGTGGATTCTAAATTTGTAGAACGTAGCTTTATTGAACGATGTAGCTTACCTCACCATTATCCAAAAATCATTATAGATATTAATTATTTGTTTGGGATAATGATTGGAATATTTAAAAATAGTTTTTTAATCGTGATTTACAGTATATAAAGTAAGTATGTGAGAAAAATTTTGTTTCGATTTATATGAAAAGCGCTTATAAACTAAAAGTAAGCTATCCCAAACACACACTAAATCCAACATCAATAAGTTAATTTGAAATAAATTTTGTGTGTGTTTGGAATAGTGGTGTGAAAAGTGGCTTGTCTGTAATCTAACTTATAAAAAAGTAAAATTGGGTAAAATTCAGATTGTGTAATGTAATTTATGTTTGGATTAGCGATTGGATAAATGCTTTTATGAAAGTGAAAATGTGTTTGGTTTGGTTTTTACATAAGTGGCTTTTATGATATTTAAGAGAAAAAGTTTTAAAAATTATGAAAAGTGAAAAAACTAACCTTGAAGTCATAGCAATGGAAAAATACATAATAAAAATAAAAATAAATTAGAAATAATCTATTTAATTTATTAAAACCTCTTCAGAAACAAACTGCTACAAGGACTTAAAAGCACTCTTGGATTTGTTGGTTGGTAATATTTAAATTGAATCAATGCAAGTGCATTAGATTTTAAAATAAAGTTATGCTATACAAAGCAAAATTATTCAGGGCATAACATTCAACTTTGAAAAACAAAACCAATATTTGTTGGGAGCAGAACCCATTAGAGTCTTTCCTTCTCTCTTTTCCTTCTAAATTTTTGGAGTTTCATAATTAATATTTTGAAGACTGGAGAAAATTACAAAAAAATTCTCTAGAATTTTTGAAAATTATAAGCAATGAAGACAAGGGCCAGAGAAAATTACAGATAAGAACCTAAAGGTTAAAATGCAGGCTTCTTCTTCCTACTGACATAACTAGACTAGGGAGCATTATATATGCTTCTTCATCATTGAAACAGCCAAAAGCAGAGAGAGAAAGGAAATTGGGAGCTGGCATCTTATCCCTCCTTCATCATCATCCCACCATCTTCTTCTTCCTTCATCATCATCATCACCACTTTCACTTTTTCCTTGCTTATAAAACAAAGCAAGAGCAGGGAAGATCGGAACCTTGATCTTCTTCCTTCCTTCCTCCACCTTCCTCTTTTTCTTTGTTTCACCGGTGACATTCCTTCATCACCACCATCACTGCCAGCGACTTTCCATCATCCCCATCGTCATCTTCTTCATCAACAATCACCATCGCCCTCCATCAACCACCAACACCATCGGCTTCCTCTATTCCAGACTTGCATTGCTTGCATCACCACCAAACACCGTCAATGGAGAAGAGCTTGCACACCTGAACCACCGTGCGTCTTCACCATCAAACAGATCAAACACGACTATCACTCTTCCTTTCTACGGGCATACTCTCTCAATTGGGCTATGGCACTCTGTTCTTGGACGAGAAGAGAAGATAGTAAGGGACAAGAGAGAGAAAAAGTGAGCAATATAACAGTCAATTGGGCTTATTGCAGATGTTAAAAGCTCCAAATTGTGGCTTATGTGTAATCGTGCGAATAAGGAAAAAATTCAATTTGTCAATCACTCAACTAAACGTTTCCAATTTGACCATAAACAGACAATCGCATGTTTGGGCCTCTAATCGTGCAATTGGCCCATGCAATCACTCAACCAAACAGAGCCTTTGTCGGTCCTTCTTTTCCTTTCACTTAATACTGAGACAAGGAACCTTCAGCATCACTAGATGGAGGCTCCAAAATTTCATCATATTCTTAAATGTGGAATAGCAGACAAAACAAAACCACAGACCTATTGAAGCCAGCCAAATTCCTGGGAAAGGTAATATGACTACTACAATGCTATCTTCTCAACAGTCACTGTTCTACTTTTACTTCTTTTTCTTATTCACAATCACTTCAAGAGAATGAAAAGCTCTAAAAAAACATTAAAAATATTAAATCCAACTTCACCAGGTTAATTTGAAAGCAAATTTTCTTAGCGCATTAGGCACGTTTAGACTCGACATAAGCACTGGAACAGAGATGCCCGTAAAAGTTATTGCTACATTGATATTTAACAAGAATACTCGCTCATGATTTACGATAAAATCAATAATCATATGGTTAACAAAACAGAACAATGTCTATACATTAAGAGATCGGCTTGCGTCCGCTTGTGATATATCCGCTGCAATGAAACGACGTCGTTTCGTCATTAAATCTGGGCCATCCATATATAGCAATTAAACGAACGGTGATAAAAGGTTCATAAACTAAACGACGTCGTTTTATATGATTGATCTCATCCTTTAAATTCCTACCTCAATTTCAGCCGTCCACTTAATTTCCTTCAAACTGGGTCTTCGTTGTTCTCTTAATCACTCCACCTGCCGTCTCCTTCCCCTCTCTACTTCGCTCATTCTCTAGCCACCAGCGGAGACTGTCCTCACATCTCCGTCTTTCGCCTTTTCACCAAGATACTTCATGAAGATACCTAATGGAAAATAGGATTCGAGAAGATCAAGGTTACCAATCCCATCGTTGAGATGGACGGTGCGTTTGGATCTGATTGTTTCACTCCCGTTCTCTTACTCTTTGATGTCTCTATATCTTATTATTTGCTTAAACATGATCTTTTTCTTGTAATATTTTGTGAACCATGATGAGTTAATGTATTTCTTTCACCTCCTTTTCGTGCATTTTTGCTTGGATTCTCAATTTGAGTGTTATGGTTCACAACTTACACGAGGCTTATATAATGCTCTTTACACATGTGTAGAACAATAGCATGCCCAACTCAACTTGCTAAGAGCCAAATAAATTTTTGCTCAACTCCCCATAAGACTGCTAAAGATTTTTCTGGCCATTGAGAGACTTGCCCGTGTGTGTGTTGTAAATCAGAGGTATATCTAGTGAAAAAATTAGATCATTGATCAGAGTACTGCAATGGTGAATCCATGGCTGTTCTTTGCTTGGATTCTCAATTTCAGTGTTATGGGTTAAGATTATGGAGATTGTTAATCAAGTACAAATTTATTCCTAGTTGTTGGTTATCTCTCACCCCTAGCTATAAACAAGAGTTTATTGATTTTGTATACTAGTGTTAATTGAATTTAGCAATTGATTGATTTGATTCATGGGTTTTTTTTGGGCTTGCTAATGTGTGATATTTCTTTAATTTTGCAGAATACATATGATACACTCTACTTCATCGTGGACATGCATGCGGTATTTCCATATTTCTTCTACATAAGCTTTTAAAGTTTTAGGTGTGCAGCGTTTTTTTCCCCACATTTTGTGGGTGAAACTACAGCTCGGAGTTCATGTAAGTGCAGATTAGGTGGAAAATATCTTCCAGAATATCATTTATAGTAGAGCAAATATGTCTCCAACTATTGTTTGTGAAATCCTAAGCTTTGCAAATATTTTGGTATGGTCAATTGAGATCGATCAAAGATGAGTTCAATCTTTAGATGGATATTGAACTATCTCTTACTTTTGTCAATTTGGAATATGGACTATGGACCTGCTCTTTGCAGCTTGCATGCACGTTTTGAGTAAAGCAAAATAGGTGAGGCACTATTAATGGGAAAAAGAGTAATGAAATTCATGATTTTTATTTTATCTGTCTGCTGATTCTCAGTTTTTGTTGTTTTTGTATTACCCCAACAATGGACTTGACATTGTATCCTTTTCTATTTGTGAGACAAATGCACATTACCCTCATGATTAGTTTCAAGTGATATTGGTCTCATACCTTTTATCTTAGAGGCTGAATAGCCCAAGGAAATTCATAATTGAGGCTAATTATATTGGTTAGTGGGATGAAATATGAAACTAATACCTTACTTTTCAGATGTAATACATTACTAATTATAGCTGTTTTTCTGTTTTATTGTAATGACGCAGATCACATTACCATATGACACACATCAATTATCGAGGACAACAAGAGAAACAGCAGCCATTTATCTGGCATGTGGCGTTGATACTTTAAAGGTATTTAGTAATCTTTTTTGTTCTTTACAATGATTTTGGATATGTGCATTTTGCTAGAAATATCAGGACCATTATGCAGGCGTCTGTATTGGTTACATGTTGCAAAATTTTTTCTAGGAACTGTCTTTAGAGAACCAATTTTCTACAAAAACATCCCTCATCTTGTTCCAGGTTCTAATATTGAATTTTGTGTTGTGCTACGTTTGCTTCTTGATTTATGGAGTGTAAACATTCTAACGATACAATTTAGCAGGCTTGACTAAGCCAATTTGCATTGGAAGGCATACCTTTGGTGACCAATATCAGGCCACTGACACAATTATTAAAGGAGCTGGTCAATTGAAGCTAGTGTTTGGTATACAATAACAAGAGGGCTAGAGTTTAGAAGCTCTGGATGATCTCCAACTAAACAGGACAGACAAGGTTTAGAATGATAAAAATTTTAAAAGTTAAGAACTCTTGGTTGTCTGTGTTAGTCACCTAAACATGAATGACAATGCAGATATAATTTAAAGTTTTGCTAGTTTTATTCCTACTGTGTCTAATCTTCCTGTTAATTATGTTTTTAAGTATTCATTGGAAACATGGATATTATATGAATATATCTGATTTTTTTAAAGTAGTCATTAGCTAATTCTACTACTAATGTTCTCTTATTTGATCCTGATTTGGGATTGCTAAGCTATGGTAAAAATTTAGTATTAAAAAAGATCAATGAGGCAAAAGGCCTTCCATTATAAACCATTCCTTTGAGATGTTGAGCTCATTATCTTGTCTACAAAATAAGGAATACTTTAATATCTATCAGATCTTGAAACTTGCTTGAACTTTAATGAAACTGTAGCTTTCGTGTCTCTCATAGTCCAAGAAATTTTCTTTTACAGGCATGTCATCTAGAAGCAGTTCAAGGGCAAGTTTCTAGGGATCACCTCTAGTCTTAGCTCAGTACCCTCTCAATTCATCAGCAAATAACCCTAATGCTCCCAGTATAACAGCACAACACCATGTTGCAACCTATTAATATCACACGATCCCTAAATATCTGCTATATCTGTTTTACATAATAATCCTCTATTTGTTATGAAACTGGTTATTAGGACTTGGTGGCTAATTTACACCTTCATGTATATTAATAAATGTTTAGGGGATGAGTTTCACTACTTAGCTTCTTTTTGTAACTTGCAATTTTGTCCTCCTCCATATGATGCAAATGGTAAATGCATGAACTGTTCCTTGTCCTCTTTTGTGACCATCTTTCTCTATTCATATACAAACAAATGATTGTTTCTTAACTTTGTTTTCTTTATAACAGATTACAATGAGCTTCCTTCATCAAAATAGAGACTAGAGAGCAGCACAGTAGAACAAAATATTGAGCTTGCCTGACCAAAATAGAGAGCAGACCCAAGGGAACAGTATGATGAGCTTCTTTGACAAAAGAAAGACAACAACCCAAAGGAGCTTGACAAAATACATTGGAGTAGAGAATTCACGTAGAAGGATCTAAGCCAGTCATTGATCCTGTATTTGCAACACAATATAATCTTGTATTGTTAATAAATATATAGTGAGAGATCCTGTATTTGCAACACAATATAATCTTGTATTGTTAATAAATATATAGTGAGAGTACTTAAATTATTGACTGTCTTGAAATGAGACAATGATATGTAAAAAATTTCATATTTCAATAAAAGTGACTAAGTTGTGTTCTTCCATTATCATCATTATTTATGATTACCTGAATTGTTTGTTTGGTTGAAATCCAGTGCTTCGAGTGATGTGATGTCAGAGTCAAGTGGTGCCTACAATCAAGAAATATAAAAGAAAGTCTCAATATATATTTCTTAGATAAACAAAGTAATTGATAATTTTGTTCAACATCATATGACATACCATTAGCAAATCTGTAAAAGTCATTTGACTTGGTTGAGAGTTATCCAATGTGACATTATCATGATTTGATTGAAGTTCATTACAGTGTCCCTAAAACACATTTGAAAAAAAAAATCAATAAATATATAACAAGCATCTCAAAAAAATTTATTAGGGAAAAATATACCTGTGAAGGTTGATGAGGCTTTTTAGAGGCTTTTCTTCCCCGTATTCTTTGACTGATTTCAATAGAACTCTTAATCCGTTTACTTATATTTCTACCATATCTCTTTTTCAAGCCAATAAATTTGCCTCCACCATTACCTCTATCACAATTACTATCGTTTGATATGTATTTGATGTGAAGTTCAACCACTTTCTTGCTTAGTTCCAACGCACCTTCATGAATAAGAGAGAATGCCTCTGGACTTTCTGATGCATCATTAGCTAATTTAACAAGTAGGGGACATAATTGTCTATACCTATTTGATCTTTGTAATTTAGGATCAACTTCAATTTGTTTTTCGTTGATATCATACACGACACCACATCGTGCTTCCCTTGTCCACCTCTTAACTATATATTTCTTGGGGAGTAATTTGACATCACGTTCATGCAATACCCTCAAGGCATGACAACATAATATGCCCACTCGTTCAAACTTTTTACAACTGCATGTAATTGTTTCTGTGGATGGATCATATGTCAAGCTATGTTTCCGTTTGCTACCATCCATGGTAATCACATAATCAAATACGACAGCATCATCATTCTCATCTATGGTGACCTTTCTTTCTTTTCTCTCTTTAATACATGTAGCATCATGAAGATCACATTCCCGTTGGAACAAGTAAAACATGGGGCGAGTATACACATCAGAAAGTTGACGAAGCATATTTGAACTCTGTAATATCAACCTTGGCAATTTGTCAAGTGACTCAAAATCACTTTTTAGTTCATTGTAGCGCTTATCTTCCAGGACTTGTTCAAACTGTTGGAAGAATCGATTGATATCCAATTTAACATGGGTGCAACTCTTGACAGATGCATTGACACTTTCACTTATTTGTGTGCTTCTTATGCCAAGTGTCCTTGAGTTCTTCATATAGCATGCTGCCCACTTCTCTTTGATTTGGTACATAGATATCAAACATGAGTTTTTTGTCATATCTTGTCTTGATAATAATTCTTCCCAATGTTCTTCGAACTCAATTTTATCCCAACAGTTATACATACAATGGTTGAAATCACTAACCATTGAGTTTGTGAGGTGCTTCATTGCATTTCTCGAAATATGCCAGGTGCACAGAGCATGCTTTGTATCTGGCATCACCTCTTGTAATGCTCGTGACATAGCAGCGTCTTGGTCAGTGAAAACGGTGAGTGGCTTTGTATTTTTGTGTGCACACAAAAAAGTCTCAAAGAGCCATTTGAAACTCTCAACAGTCTCATCATACAACAATGCCACTCAAAATATTACTCCTCCTCTGTAATGGTTGAAGTCAGAAAAAATTGCAAGAGGTCTATGATTACAATTCGTACAATAAGTTGTATCAAGAGAAATAACTTCTCCAAAGCAAGCATAGTTGACCAGTATACGCGCATCAGCCCAGAATATGTTTGTCACTTGCTCATCTAAGTCCATTTGGTGAGCATGAAAAAATGATGGGTTTTCTGCTAATTGTTTCTCAAAATACTGAAATATACATCCAGCATCACCGTATTTTATGGCTCGTTGCCTTCTTGAGTTAAGATAATTTTTTACATCACTTCTTATAAATCCCAAATTGGTTCGACCTCCTGCATATTGGCTTTGCAAATTGAATGATGATTTTTGACTAATTCCAGCTTTTTCAGCATTTTCTAATTCATAGCATTGAGCTGGTAATAATTTTCAAAACGATGTAAATAAGTGAACAGCTTCAGGTGCCTGAAGAGGATGATTATGCTCCAAGCAAACTTCATTTATTTTGTATTTTCCATCTATTTGCTTAACTTTCATTCTGGCATTGCAACCTGTTCTTGTATCATCTCTGAGTCTCTTATTTGTCATCTCTTCTTTCTCTGACTTTCTCACCCCTTCTTTACAGCAAACATATAGATAAGAGGTGTATACGGTCTTATCTTTTCTACTCTTGTTAAAGCTTTGTTTTCGAACACCAAAACCCGTTTTCCTACCATATGCCTTCCAAAATTCCCATGCTTCTTCTAAATTGTCAAATTCAAGATTAAGTCTGGGAGTTAAATCTATATCCATGGTATAAAACTCCTGCAAAATTAAATTTGATCAAAACCCAAGCACACAATAAAATATCATCATCAATATAAAATAAGTATAAATTAATAAGTATGTGGGAATTAATAAATCTATTCCCAGTGTATAAAACTCTTAAACTTGATCAAAAATCTATGGTATAAATCTATTCCTAGTGTTTGAGGGGATTAATAAGTATGGATTTGTATAGTCAATCTTGATCATAACCTAAGCACAAAATAAAATATCATCATCAATTTAATATAATATTCCCATCTCAATCTATAAGTCATCTTAAACTAATTTCTTAAAAATATAAAATTAGTTGATTGCCTTAAAAATACTCCATCTTTCCACAAAAACACACAATTAAATACAAATTCCTAATCTCTTGTAATCCCTCTCAAGCAAAATTACTTAACCACAATAAAAATGCTATAAGTTACAAAACAAACATTAATTGATGCAACATTCTTCAAAATAAATATATCCACACATCATAAATCATGTGGAATGCATTACCAAACACGACAGCAAGCAGCTTTGGCGTTTTCCCGCGGACGAACAGCACAGCGCGCCAAACTTCAGAATAAGCTGTGCTGATTTAATGAATAAAACTTTGGACGGCTGAGATTGAGTCTTAAAATGAACGGACGAGATCATTCAATCAAAACGACGTCGTTTTATTTAGTACTAATCTAATCACCGTCCATTTAATTATAAGAGACGGACAGCCCAGGTTTACACACAAAACAGCGTCGTTTTCTGTGCAGCGGATGTGCAGCGAATTTCTCCGCAAAGGACGTAAGCGAATTCCATACATTAAGGGGTGGTTTGATATGAGGGATTTGGAGGGAAAAGGAGGGGAGATAAAATTTTTATGAGTTAGATTTAAAAAAATTAAAGAAATGAGGTTAAAAGTTTTTAGTTAATTTTTTTTTTACTTTTTTATTTTACATCTTATCTTTATTAAAATTTTATAACCTCACATTTCCAATTTTTTAAAATCTGACTCATAAAAATTTTCCCTCCCCGCTCTTCCCCTTCATTTCCCTCCCGCCAAACAGACGCTAAAAGATCAAATTAAGCTACCATAGCATAAGAACCAAATAAATAGACTGATAGAATAAGAATTAAAGCAGAAAAGTTATCATAATAAATCACAAAGTCAAAATTCACAATCGTACCCCGCAAATGACTACCTAGGATTGACATTCAGATAAAGCTCAGAGTTTTTCTTTTCTTTCTTTCTTCCTTTTTTTTTTTACCCGACCTGAGATAAAGCTCTGAGTTCACCTTCATAGATTTTCGGTAGCTCAGGAACAATTTCCTGAAATCTGATCACAAAATTCTCCCGAAACAACTTCTCACTTAGAATGATAATGTAACGTAAAGACCACTTGTTATCTGCAGCCAAACCGTTGATTTTCAAAGCTTTAACTACTGAGCATCTCGGAATAACCCGCTTCAAGCTATAGCTAAGAATTGTTGGGCATTCAGCTATATCTTCCATTGAGCAACCCATTTCATCCACAAGAAACTTCATTTTTTCTGTGATATTTTCTTTTGACAGAAGCATGCAATTTGGAAACTTTCTAAATGCCGTTAGAGTGAGATTCCTAGTCCAGCCATACCTCTCAAACAGATCAAGTTTTGACTCCCAGTTTGGTTTCTTTACCTGTGCCAAAACAGCAATAGCTTGAATGAACGCGACCTTAGAAGAATCAATTCCTGCTTCCTTAGCAAACTTGACCCATTCAACAAATTGGGCAGGATTCATAAATGCTGCATTTGGCAATGTAGTTAACAGCGCACAAACAGAAGATTCAGGAACTCCAAAATCTCTCAAAACTTTTACGTTTGGAACTAAATTGTTCACATCCCAGCAGATCATAAACCATCTTGACCGTTTAAAAGCTATTCTCACTTTCGCATCGTCATTAAGAACACTCTGAAGGGCCTCACTAAAGGGAATCAAACGGTTCTTTAAGCTCCACCCCATGATTAAAGAGTGAGACATGAGAAGTTCTTGGAGCTCAGAACATGAAAACCCTAAGGACTGGAAAAACCTAAGCTTAGGCAAAATGATCTTCTCCGGATTAGCCAAAAGCAAAACTGGAAGATGTTTCACAATTTTGCAGATCTGTTTATCAGAGAACCCGTAACTCCGGAAAAGATTAAGAACAGAATCGGGATTATGAGGGGATTTTAAACGAACCTTTTTGGAAACTTCAAGAGCTGCTTTGGCAGACATGCCACAAGATTTAGTCAGGTAAGAAACTGTAAGCGATTCATTTGCTTTCAGTTTTTGATTCGATTCAGATGATTTCGCTACGAAAGATAAAGAATGGAAAATGTGGGAAGCATTGCAGAGGAGAAACCCTAGTTGGGTGACTTGGGTCCTCCTCTGGCATGTTTGTGAGGCAGATAATCGCGCAAGGATGAAGTTAAGCATAACGAAGACGATAAACTCACCCGATCAGCCACAATCTTCCAATTTTCCCCCGCCAATTCTGAAATCTCTCAATTTGAATCACTCCACTCTGGAGGCGCTTCCCCAACATACCCTGCCCAGATGGAGGAGCATCTGTGTCCTTGACCATCTCTACAGGGTTCGATCCCATGGGGGAGGATGGAAATGGAGCTGATAGGGTAGGGCAGTGTGAAATTTTAAATTAATTTTTTTTTCTTTTTTTATTTTGTACTAAACATTTTTTTTTCTATGAACTAAATAAAGTACCATATTTTTTACTTTTTTTTTATAAATTAAATAAAGTAACATACTGTTTGGGTGGGGATATTTTGGTTTTACTTAAAAAAAAATAAAATACAATAATATTGGGAAATTAGTGAGAAAATTTTAAAAAATACCTTCAAAATGTCAAAATCTCATATCAATCTTATTTCTTAGAATACATTAGTTATTAATTATATTTGATTATTTATTGACAACTTATTTTAATAGGAAATCACTTATTTGAGATTTTTAAATTTTAAAAGCATTTTTTAAAAAAATTTTCCAATTAATAAAGCTTTTTCTTTTTTGTTTGCCTAGAACGAAAAAATTAATCATTGGGAAAATTGTTAAAAAATATTTTATTGGAAACTTATTTGGTAAATGGGACCTTTCGCGTAAATAATCTTCCCGTGTGTAAAAGATCTTTCCTTGTGTTCTAAAAATCTTCCTTATATTTAATATATCTTCCTTATGTATGTGCGAACAATCTTCTCTTATGTGCAAAAAATTTTCCTGAGATCCTATTTAACAAATATGTTTCTAATAAGACCTTTATGAACAACTCTCTTTTAATCATTTGAGTCCTATAATTTTTATTCTTTCCCAATTTTTTTTAGCTTTGACACCATTTAAGTTCAATTCTCATAATATTAGCTATTTAAAAATTTTCTTAAATTTTTAAAAATATATGATTTTATTTTTAAAAAACAGGACCAACATTTGAAAATGTTTAAAATTATAAAAATTAAGTTGCATTAGATTAAAATTGAGGAATTGAGTTTTGACTTAACCAAAACTATAAGGATTTAAGTTGTCTTGAGTTAAAATTTGATAACTGAATTTTAATTAAGTCAAACCTATATCAACCAAATGATTAATATTTTTGGTAAAATAAAACAATTATCATAAGATGCCCATTCTTTCATTTTATTTTTTATTTTCATAAAGAGAACCATATGATATTTAATCCTACCTCTGATCTTAAATATAAAATCAAATTGATTTTTTAAAAAAAGATTAAGGAAACTAAATATGGTCTTCATTGAATGGAGACTGATATTGCTGAAACCAATTTGAATTCATGCCAGAAAGGTCTAAAACAGAAGCGATTTATTTATTAAGGGGGCTTATGGAAAAGTATAGGAGTAAAGAAAGAGATTTACATATGGTATTCATTGATTTGGAAAAAGCGTATGACTGGGTACCAAGAGATATACTTTGGAAAGCCTTGGAAAAGAAAGGGGTGAGGGCTGCATATATCAAAGTCATTCAGGACATGTATGAGGGGGTTACAACCAATGTTAGAACGCCTGGAGGTGTTATAAAGGACTTTCCTATAAGGATTGGATTACATCAGGGATCAGCTTTAAGTCCTTATTTGTTCAATCTATAAAAGAAGAGATCTCTAAATGCATGTTTTTTGGGGATGATATAGTTATGTTGGATGAATCCAAGGAATAAATTAACTCTAAACTTGAGATATGGAGACAGACTTTGGAATTTAGGGGCTTTTGTCTTAGTAGAAGCAAAACTGAATATATGCATTGCAAGTTTGATAAGAGACAAGGCCAAAGAGAAGTGGAAGTTAAATTGGGAGAGAAAGTCATCTCATATGTGATAAAATTTAGATATTTGGGATCAATTATACAACAAGATGGTCAAATTGATGAAGATGTCAATCATAGAATTCAAACCGGATGGTATAAATGGAGAAAAGCTATTGGAGTTATTTAGGATAATAAAATACCTAATAAGGTAAAAGGAAAGTTCTATCGTACTGCTATAAGACTAACAATGTTATATGGTAGTGAATGTTGGGCTTTAAAGGGACAACATGAATATAAAATGGGGGTAGCTAAGATGAGGATGTTGATATGGATGTGTGACCATACAAGAAAAGACAAGATTTGTAATACTCATATATGCGAACGAGTTGGAGTGGCCCCTATTAAAGCAAAAATGGTAGAAAATTATTTGAGGTGGTTTTGATATGTTTAGCGAAGGCTATTAAGTGCTCCAGTAAGAAGGGTTGATTAAGCAGTATGTAATCCTATTAGACAAGGTCGAGCAAGGCCAAAACGAACGCTCAACAAGGTCATAGAGAGAAACCTTTTAATTAATAATATATCAAAATCTATAGTTTTTGACAAAGTACAATGGCGCCGTATAGTACTGGGAAAACGGGCCAGCCCGGGCCCATCGGGCTGGCCCGTTGGGATAACGGGCCCAAGCTCGTTTAGCCCATTTATAAACGGGCTGGCGAAATGCCAGCCCGAGCCCGTTTAGACGGGCTAACGGGCCGGCCCGTTAGCCCGTCTTTTTTATTTTTTTAAAAAAATTTTTACTCCCTTTCTCTTTTATCCATTTATGTCACACTTATTTTCTTTTATATATTCGTGCTACAAAACCAATTTTGTTCTTACTTTCTTTTTTTTTTTTGTCTACTTACATCACAAAAACATGTGAATACATTTTTTTAAAATTTAATAATAGTAAAATAAATAGATATAATATGAAAAAAGTGTCAAATAAAAAAAATAGGAAGTCTTTAAACACAACATCACTAAGAATTGAAAACATTGGGATCTAACTTATTTGAAAAATATATAAAAAAATATATTTTTTATTTTTTTAAATAGTTAAACAGGCCGGCCCGTTTACCCAACGGGCAGGCCCGTTTAACTCTCGGGCTAAACGGGCCGAGCCCGTTTAGCCCAAATAATAAACGGGCTCGGACTTTCAAGCCCGAGCCCGTCGGCCCGGCCCAAATTACCACTTCTAGCGCCGTATGATCCATGTAGCTGACCCTACCTAGTGGGATAAAGGCTTTGTTATTGTTGTTGTTGTTGTTGTAAGGAAAGTAAATAAGTTACTTAATCATATCATATATTGAATACTTAATCATATCATATGAAATTTTAATAAAGATAAGATGTAAAATAAAAAAGTAAGAAAAATTAACTAAAAACTTCAAACTCTACTTCTTCAATTTTTTAAAATCCAAATCATAAAAATTTTCTCTCCCCTCCAAATCCCTCATACCAAACAGCCCCTTAGTCTTCATGACTGCTGGTTTTACTCTCTTGATCCATTTCTATCACTTGCCCTCTCAATACTGTCCCTCTACAAGCCAGAGCACAGGCTTAAATCTACATGCATAAAGTTCAAAGAACTGAAAATGTAGTTGCACAGAAAAGATAATAGGAACAAAATGCCTACCTTATATATCAAATAATAGTTTGTTTTTAATCCCTACAAAACCTTCATCTAGAATACGGTAAGATCTAAATATTAGAACATGAAAAACCATTTATAATGAACTTCTATGCAAAACAGAAGCATAATACAAGAAACAGACATGCTTTTCTATGAAGATTTTCAACATCGATCTTAGGATGGAGGGCAAACAACTCCATGACCAATTCGACAAAGTAATGACATTAAATTTTAACATGAATTCTAACATCAAGTCGTTGTTACTTACAGACAAGTAGCTATTGTACAAGAATGCAGAACAGATGCAGGAAAAAAAATTATGGAGTGGAAGTTCAGATTGAACCACCATAATATATAGAAAGACATCAGTCAGAGAAGAATTTGCATAAAACAGTTGGATAATTATAATAAAACTGGAAATCTGAGGGAAAGTTCTCAATCATACGCTTGAAGACTTCAGAGCTTCAGGTGAATGTGTTAGCTGATCTAGATAAATGTTTAACAGCTCAGGAGCACTTTCTTGAAATCTGAAAACAAATTTCTCCAGGAACATTTCCTCACTTAATCTGACCAAGTAAAATAAGGGCATATCATTATCAACCAGACCCTTCATTCTCAAAACTTTAAGAACTGAGGATCTAGGAATAATCCTGTGCTTCAAGTTATAACCAAGATATGCTGGGGATCTAACTATATCTTTTGATGACAAACCCAGTTCATCCCCAAGAAACTTAATAGTGCTTGTGATCTTCTCCTCGGATATTAACATACAATACGGAAATTTCCTGAATGCCGAAAGAGTCTCATCCCTGGACCAGCCACACCTCTCATAGATCTCCAGCTTTGACTCCCAAGTTGATTTCTTTATCATTGCAAAGGCACAAATAGAGTGGATGAACGTAGCCCTAAAGGGTTTAACTCCTATTTCTTTAGCAAACTTCACATGTTCAACAAACTTTGCATGATCCACAGTTGCTACACCGGTAAACCTATTTAGCAGCAGGTTGAGAGAAGATTTAGGTACTCCAAGCTCTCTCAAAAACTTCAAGTTTGGGGCTAAATTCTTCACATCATAGTGCAGAAAATTCCATCCTTTGCGTTTGCTAATTATTGTATGCATTTCATGATTGTCACCAATCACACTCTTTAGGCCCTCGTAACCAGGGATTATTCGTTTCTGTAAGCTCCAGAGTAGCAATCGAATGTTATAGATTAGGAGTTCTGGGAGTTCAGATCTTGAAAATCCTATGGACTCCAAAAACTTCAGCTTAGGTAAAAGGTTATTCTCATGAGTCAAAAGAACGGATGGATGCTTTATCACAATCTCGGATATTTGAGAATTTGAGAATCCATAGCTCTTAAATAGATTAAGTATCAGGGTGGGGTTATCTGGGTCTTTCAAATTAACCTTTTTGGATACTTCAAAAGCCAGTTTGGGGGACATGCCACAGGAGTTCATGAGATAAGAAACAGTAAACGATTCATGTACTTTCTTTTGCTTTGGTTTAGCAGATTCAGATGATTTCACAACCGAAGAAAAAGAATTGAAAATGTGGGAAGCATTGCGATGGAGAAAACCCAAATGGCTCCTCCTCTGGCATGGTTGTGACACAAATAATCTCGCAATCAGAAAATTAAGCATGAATGAAGGCCAGAAACTCACCCAGACAGTGTCTTCAGCTGCAACAGTAGGCGGCGATTCTTATTTTCAGTATTATTATTCTTCACAGCTAAGGCTCATAAATTTGAGCAGAGTTGTGATTTTTGCAAATGAAAGAATTAGGAAATATCAGAAACGGAGAATCGGGTTCGGGACGGAGGGTTTCAGAACGCTAGAAGCCCAGAACAGCCTCGCACGGCGCGCTTGGTTTTGGGAAGGATTACGTATTATAACGGGTTTAAAATTTGGACTCGTTAAATTATAAACATTAACGAGATTTTTTTAAAATGCGTCTAATACTAATTTTTTTAAAGATAAAAATAATAATTAAATTTTAAAATAAGTGTAAAAATTTACATTGACTAGAGGCTGTTTGTTTAATTTTTTGGAAAAATAATATTAAGGTCTCAATTAAGAAAATAATATCAGAAAAGTTTCGTAACTTATTAATGACAAGTGAAAGAATAATTATTAACAAGTGGAGCAACTTTCGGCAAAAAAAAAAAAAAAGTGGAGGAACTACCAATGATAAGTTTTGAGAATTTTTTAATATTATTTTCCTTAATTTGGACCTTAATGCCATGTTTCCTAATTTTTTTAAAGGTTAAGGTGCAAAAATACAAATGAAATTTTCTCAAAAGTGCACCTAACAAAAATACTTTTTTAGGAGTATAACTAATGATAAATTTGTATTTTTACACATAGTTTAAAAGTTTATAGTTACTTAATGAAAACATAACAATTTAGGTTATTTTAATCCTGCTAATGACTCATCTGAAAAAATTTCAATTTTATCTTGTTTTTAAGAAAAAATCTTGTTTGGTCATTTTTTTATAATTTTTTTTAAAAATTAAGATATAAGTACTCCTAGAGTATGTAAGTATTTCTCCAATTTAGAATAATAATTTGCTGACTCGACAAGAGAAATTAATTTTAATATAACCATTTATCTCGACTTCATCACTTCTTTTGGAAGCTACAAAGAGAGTAGAGGAAGGGTTAGGGTAGAGAGAAGTGTCGAGAGCTGAAGATGAATTGGTTGGTAGAAATAAATTCTCCTTACATAGTTAGTAAATTGTTATTTCAAGTTGTTTCTTAATTATTCATGTCATCCTCCATGTCACAATTTTTAATCAAAAAATTCAAATAAACGGTCAACTAACAGTTAATATATACTTTTGCACATATTTTAAAAGTTCATAGTTACTTTACCCTTAAAAAGTATGTGTCGATCGTACTTTTAGAAAAATCTATGTGTATTTTTGCATATCAACACTTAAAAAATTTAAATAAACAGTCAACTAACTATCAATACATATTTTTGCATCTATTTTAAAAATTCATAGTTACTTTTTCCCCTAAAAACACATTTGATGTTAGGCACATTTTTAAAAAAATCTCATATGAATTTTTGTATCGTAACCCTTGAAATTTTGGGGAAATGGCTTTCCTTGTTGCAAAAATTGTACTATAACATATTTTTTTAATTATGTACAAATATTTTGTATTTTACATATAACAATAAGAGTTCTTGTCAAAAAAAGAAAAGAAAAGAAAAGAAGAAGAGTTGCATCTAAGAAAAAGTTGTGTTAGCGATATAGCTTAACCGCAAGCGCACTGATCGTCACAAGTAGTATAATAATATTGTTCCCACGAGGACTAAGGCAAAAATGAGTTAATTATCACACTTATGTTCTTAATTAGGTTGAGTGAGAGTAATTTAAAATAAATTTTATATTTAAGAATTAACTGATTAAAAGAGAATTTATTCAAGAACTTCAAGACGAGAGAAACTTATGATTACTTATCCCTATTGTACTTCATAAGACTAACTTAAATCTTAAATTGATAATGAAAATATGTGCTTGTCAGAGGTTCAAATTAATTGATAAAGCTTTCTCAAGTCAAAACCAATTTTATATTTTCAATTAACATGTGCAATCTCTTGTCTTGGTTAACGAAAATACTCATTAAGTTCTATCCTCAATTAGACAATGCTAGGCTAATAGATATATCTATATTCTATTAACAAATCATCCATTTAACCCCTAAACTTCAAGTCTAACACGATTTTACTTAAGTTCTACAATTAAATTAGCTTTCTCAAGTATCACTCAATTGAACCCAACAATCAAAGTGGTAGCCATTCACGCAGAAGCATTAAACATAAGATATAATCAACACATAAATTTCATTAATCAATAAAATAAATAAAAAAACCTTAATCCTTCTAATAGTTCAAAGCAATCCTAAAATATGAAATTTAGCTACTCATAGACAAAATCAAACAAAAACCAGAGATGATAATTTGGTTCATAAAAAAAGCCAGGTAAAGGAGAAAAGAAAATGAAAGAACCAAGATTAAAGTTCCAAATCTCTTTGAATCCTCAAGCTTCAGCTCTCTAATTGCTTTATCTTCTCTCTCTAGCATTCAGCTCTGATTCTCTCCTTTCTCTCTGTATTCGAATGATTCTCCTCTCTCTTTCCTAAAGAAGCTTAACCCCTATATATAGGTCAAGTTCATAGATCCTCATGCAATATCTTTCTAGCAAAATAAAATCAAACAAAAAGATAAAAAAAATAGATAATGATAATAATAAATAAAGATAATGATAATAATAATAATAATAAATGAAATATATTTTCCTTTTATCTTAAATTATTATATTTATTATTAATATCATTATTTTTATCTTTATTATCAATATCATTATTTTTATCTTAAAATTTGATATTTATAATGAAATCTCTCTAAATTGATATCTTATCAAAATCTCACTCAAATCCCTTTAATGTAACCTAGATGAATTCCAAATATATTAAAATATATCTTAAGCTTATCTAAAAATAGGGATTCATCAAGTTTGGATGGGACATTCAAGCGAGCGAAATAGTAGGCGCGACGACGGTGAGAGTAGGTGTGAGGGTAGTGGTGACGAAGGCGGGGATCATAGAGGAGGTAGAGAGCGTGATAAAGGGTTTCCAATGGGGTAGAGTTTTATGTTCGGGCAGGGGTCTGAAAGTAAGGACAAGGCGGTAGAGCACGAAGGTGAGAACGGAGTTCAGGGGAGAAGACGTGGAGTACTAAGCTCTTATTGTGACAAACTTTTGTTTCCAAGGGTTGCGGGTTTCTTGGCTAGGCATGGGGAGGAAAAGGATATTGTTAATGAGTGGAAAGAATATTTCACAAAAGAAAACATGAACGAAGTAGGGAAGGAAGATGTCGAGGGTTCTGATGAAGAAGAAGCATTTGAGAGGGTGTTAGAGGGTAAGAATCACATACTAAAGTTAATGAAGGAAGAGTATGTAGAGTGGTGCCGCCTATGGTTGAACTCGTTGATCATTAAGGTCTTGAGTGCCGAGTTTCCTAATTATGTTATTAATGATCAGATTCATCGTATGTGGCAACCAAAAGACCTGATGAAGCTTATTCCTCTCAGCAATGGATATTTTATAGTTTCCTTTACAACAAGAAAGGACCGTGACTTTACATATCAGGAGGGTCTATGGATTATTGATGATTACTATCTAATTGTGCCAAGGTGGAGTCCTAATTTCAATCCTTAAAATGCTCACCTTCAAAGATGTATTACAGAATGGATTAGACTACCATACTTGCCTATGGAATTTTACAACATGGAATCACTGAGACGGGTTGGAAACATGGTTGGGAAGACGTTGAACATTGACTGTTCCACATCAATATATGATAAAGGAGATTTTGCTCGTATATGTGTTAAACTGGATTTGTAGCAACCATTGTTACCGACCTTTGACGTGTTTGGGGGGATTTTCCTATTATTTATGAAGGGTTACACATGGTGTGTTTCCAGTGTGGTTGTTATGGTCATTAGATGGAGCACTACTCGCAAATGATTCAGGAACGTGAGAAGACTGCTGTACAGTCAAGAATACCGGAGATGTTGGGGTGGATGGGAATGATTGAGGGGTCGAGATTTTAAAGAATAATCAAGGTAAAGAGAAGGTGAACTATGGTTCGAACTCTGATTAAGGTCTAATGGATATGCATAGCCCAACCATAAGTAACAACGTTCTAGTGGTGAACATGTAAGGGAAGATTTGGTACTAAAGTGAGAATTTCAAGATAGGAAGACAATCACAGCAGTTGTGGGATTAGATAAATCAGACGCTAAGAGTTCGGGGGTTGTGAAAAATAAGGATAATAGAGGGAGTGGATCTCGGGTAACAATTTCTAATAGGGCTTAAGAAGGAAATGTTTTAAAGGAAGGAAATTTTATTATTAATATATGAGGGAAGAAAGAGAATAGTAAGAAGTCAACGGAACAGGTGCCAATTAGGAGTAAGAGAAAGAGTGAAATAAAAATTCAATCACGTGGCAAGGATAATAAACCTCCTGCCCGTGAAAGAATTAAAAAGAAGAACCCGGTAGTCATTGGGGGAAAGCACATTGGAGTAAGTAATCCTTTTTTAGCACTTCAAGGCAATACTATAACAAAACTTGATAGTGGGGTCCATGCTCAATATAGTGAAGTCATTTATGCACATGTGTCCTGCTCAAACTTAAATGAAGAGGATATAAGACCTTATGTGCATGGCATAAACAATAAGAGTCAAGCCGTAAACAACGTCACCATTACTGAGAATGAGCAATGTGGGGTGTTCGTGAGTTTTGAAATAGGTAATAGTGTGAATTTAAAGGATGAAGAGATGGTTGAGTATGATAAGGGGTGCAAGGTATTAACCCTAACAATTTAAGGTATTGTTTCTCAATGAATTAGATGATTTGAAATGCTAGAGGGATTGAGGCTCGATGCTTTCTAGCTCTGGTTTGAGACTTAAAAAAGCACTGCCAGTTGGGTTTTTTAGCATTACTTGAAAGTTGTTCACGGGATGTGATGGAGAGTAGAATAAGGCAACTAGAGTTTAGTAATTATGCTATTGTAGACTCAGAAGGCTATAGTAGGGGTATTTTGTGCTTGTAGGAGTTGAGTGTAGGAAACGTTGAGGTGTTGGAAAATAGTACTCAATTTATTCACCTTTTGGTTACAGTCGATCCTAATAAGTACTGATATGCAAGTCCTCATCTGGCATGCAGACGACTTCTGTGGATTGAACTTGCAAGATTGGAATCAAGGATTGATGGCCCGTAGGTGTTGGGAAGAGATCTAAATACCACTCTTCTTGACCATGAACGTTAGTCAATGGCATTAGGTCGGCTTTCATCCTACTGAGAATTCGTTGAGTAGGTAGATGGCTCTAGTGTTTTTGACTTAGGATTTATGGGTCCTAATATCACATGGAAATGAGGTACCACAAAAGCAAGGTAGGACCGTTTATTGGCAAATTTGGCATGGGCTGACTTGTTTCCTTACGCTACAGTAGATCACCTCCCTATGTTTAAGTCGTATCATAGTCCCCTCTTATTAAGGCTCTATGCATTAACATGTATCAGATGTTTTAATCATCCTTTTTGGTTCATTGCATCTTGGATCTTACATGAGAATTTTAATGAATTTGTCAAACGAGAGTGGAATGATTCAACATATTGGAGTGCTAATATTTTGAAGTTCATTGATGCTTGTTGTATTTGGAACAAAAAGGTGTTTGGGAATGCAGAAGCACGGAAGAGGAAAATTCGTAGGTGCCTGGATGGTAGTACTAACACTATATCTCACAAGGGAAGAGACTCTGGTCTTGAAGAAGTCCAGTTTGGCCTTTGGAAGTAGCCAGAGGATGTCTTACTTCAAGACTCTCTCTTGCGGGCTCAAAAAGCTAGCTTAGAATAGATTGTTCAAGGGGATAAGAACTCAAGGTACTTCCATGCTCGAGCTAATAATAGAAAGAAGGAAAGTAGGGTGGAAGCATGGTGATGGGGAGTGAGCGTATGACAATAAAGAAATAAAGAATATGGCTACTGAGTATTTTAGTCGTTTGTTTGGGAAGAACAACCATGTGATAACCTCCTTTGAATTGTAGTATCTCCTACCCTCTCATAGATGAATCCTAACTTCGATATTATGGAAAGGACATATCTCCAGAGGAGATAAAGGAGGGTTTGTTTAGCATTGGAGCGTTGAAGTCGCCAGGGCTTAACAGTTCCAATGCTCTATTTTATAAGAATCAATGAAACACAGTATGCAAGTCTATTGTAAACTTTATATCCTATATTTTCTCTAATTTTTAGGCCATTAGTGAAGTTAATGGAACGTGTTAGATTTCATGTTTTGATGATAACAAATCATGTTTTGGAAGCTTATGGATTCAATATCAGCAAAGGAAGTGATTCTGGTGATCTGAGCAAGATCACTCGAGTGATTTAGTTAATCACTCGAGTGGTATTCAAGATCACTCGAGTGATCACTGAAATCACTCGAGTGATTTGGAAAATTAACAGATCACTCGAGTGATATGTGAAATCACTCGAGTGATGCGCATAATCACTTCTAGTGATCTATAAATCACTGCAAGAAAAATTCACTGTTTTGAAAATCACTTCCAGTGAATTCCATATCACTCGAGTGATGCGCCAAGTTTTCCAAATCACTTCCAGTGATCCTGAATCACTCGAGTGATGCGCCAAATCACTTCAAGTGATTGAAAATTCACTGTTTTGAAAATCATTTCCAGTGAATGCCAGATCACTCGAGTGATACCTGAAGAATTCCAAATCACTTCCAGTGATCCTCAATCACTCGAGTGATGTTACATTTTCGCTGAATCACTTCCAGTGAATTGGAAATCACTGCAAGAATATTTTACTATTTACCAAATCACTTCCAGTGGATTTAATATCACTGCAAGAAGAAATCACTATTTACAAAATCACTTCCAGTGATTCCAAATTCACTCGAGTGGAATATGGAAATTTCATGATCACTTCCAGAAGGTCTGTAATCACTGTGAGAAAATCTTAACACTTTCAAATTCACTTCCAGTGATATTGTATTCTCTCCAATAATGATTTATTGCTCCAGTAAACATTTTTAAACATACACTGAGATCCATTTGCTATTACTCCCATGAAAGTCAGTAGTTTTTGTTAGTTAGTCTTTGATATTAATAATCATTATTGATTGCTCCAATTGCTGTCAAAATCATATGGTATATTATTTTACTACTCAGTTGCGAAAACAAGATCACTCCCGATGGTTTTATTGATTGTCAGAAAACACTTCCAGTGAATCATGTTGATATACAAATATTTTCTAACCGTTATATTCACAAGTGTGTTACAGCTGTACTCCACCATCACGCACTTAACATGCAACTGAACACTCCACTCAAACGACACTATTCATGGTAGCAGCAGAACCTCAGAAGTAATGGAAGACAAATACTGTTACATTTAACAGAAGCATTTTTGAATCAATGGAAAAATTTACAACGGTATTCAAAGGTTCTAATATATATGTCCAACCATTCGAAAAATAAAACAACGAAGAAAAACGCCTGAATACTCTACAAGCAATATCTTCACAAGTGCTTTAATTCTTCATCTGTACTTCAGTTCTTATCTACATACTTTGTGAGAGAGATTTGTCAGTCATACTTAATCATTTCCAATAGTGATAACTTAAGGTTGAGGAACCTTGAGTAGGGATTTGAGATTACCTTGTGTAAGGGGGAGCGAGTGTCTAGAGGAACTTGCTGTTTGTACTGTGGTGCCAAGAACCCACTGAATCTTGGAAGATATAGTAAAAGGCTCAGAAGGATTTCTGAGGACTGGACGTAGGTCAAGTGGTTGAGACCGAACCAGTATAAATCTCTGTGTGAATCTTGGTGATATCTCTTCTTTTTATTTACTGTGCTTAAAGTTTTATAAATTGAATTTAAATTTCTGATTATTTTGTAATCACCCAATTCACCCCCCCTCTTGGGTGAAAAGCTTGCTCTAACATTTGGTATCAGAGCGCAGGTCTTCTAGTTCAGGTTTAACAACCTTAGAAGGATCCGATGGCAAGCATGGGTGAAGCAATCCTTCCTGACGAAGCTTCTATCACTAGACCACCAGGTTTTAGTGGTGAGCATTTTTCCTTCTAGAAAGCTAAGTTCTGTGTATTCGTAATGGCTACAGAATACGGACTATGGGATGTGATTGAAACTGGAAACTATGTGCCTATAAAG
Organism: Albizia julibrissin; assembly: GCA_037074505.1. Lineage (NCBI taxonomy): Eukaryota > Viridiplantae > Streptophyta > Magnoliopsida > Fabales > Fabaceae > Albizia > Albizia julibrissin. The sequence continues at coordinate 17,997,770 of CM073484.1, read as the reverse complement.
ACTGATGAATCTCGAAAAGTTCCTAAATCACCAGCAGAATTTGATGACAATGACAAAAGGCTAGTGACTCTCAACAGCAAAGCAATTTTAATGATTCAGAGTGCACTGAGTCAAAAAGAATACTTCAGAATCTGTACTCTTCAGACTGCTAAAGAAATGTGGCAAGCGTTAGAAGTAGCTCATGAAGGAACATCTGGAATAAAAGAAAATCGAGTCAATACTCTAACTACAGAGTTTGATCTACTTCGTATGAAGGAAGGTAAGTCAATAGCTGAATTTGAACTTAGATATACTCATCTTGTTAATCAACTTGCAGCACTTGGAAAATTCTATAATCAGAATGTCCAAGTACGAAAAATATTAAAAATACTCTTCAAAGAATGGGAAGCCAAAGTCACAGCAATAGACGAGGCCAAAGGAGAATCAATACAATCTGTAGCTTCTTTGTTTGGAAGCCTTTCAGAATATGAAAGCAAACTAAAATTCAAACGAGAACTAGAAGAAGTTGGTGACAGGAGGAAGAAAAGTCTTGCACTAAGTGTGACAAAAACAAAGGCAGAAAACCAAGAAGAAGAAGAGGAGATCGATGATGATGAAATAGGCCTGATGATCAGAAGATTCAAGAAATTTTATAAAGGCCAAGGATTCAGGAATTCATAAAGAGGTGGAACGAGTGGCAGAAGAGACGCCAAGGAGATCATCTGCTATGAATGTGGTAAACCTGGACATATCAAATCAGAATGTCCGGAGTTATTACAGAAAAATAAAGAAAAGAGAAACATCAAATCCTTCAACAGAAAGAAGGCATTTGTTTCTGCAATATGGGGTGATAGCTCCCCAGATGAAGAAAGCGATACTGAAGAGACGGCCAATATATGCCTGGTTGCTCAAAAAGAAACAGACAAGGAGGTAAAAGATTCTGACCCTACTTATGATGAATTACAAAATGAATATGATGCTTTACATTCTGAATTTGTCAAAATTGTTAATACTTTGATTGCATGTAAAAAGAGAAACAAATTTCTTGAAGAAAGAATTAAAGATCCATTGGATAGAGATTGCGAAAATTGTTTGTCTCTTGAAAAGAAAAATATTGATCTTACTAAAACTCTTGAAAAGTTTACAAAAGGAAGTGAGATGCTAAATGTTATTTTAAAAGCACAACGTCATGTGAATGATAAGTCTGGTATAGGATATGATCCAAACTTAGACAAAAGAAAAGGTAAGAAGAAGACAGGAAGTAAACCATATCTAAGTTATTTCACACGTTCTGTGCACACATCTAATCCTTTTGCTTATTGTAATTACTGTAATAGAAAAGGTCATTACACTTCTTCGTGTTTTCATAAAAAGAAAGGAATTATATGAACCTATAAATGGATACCTAAGAAGGTTCATGAACAAGAAGTTATCTGTACTAACCCAAATGGACCCAAAAAGATATGGGTACCTAAAACTTAATTATCCTTAACTGCAGGTTTGTCTCAGAGCATCCAAATCAAACAAATGGTATATAGATAGTGGATGTTCAAGACATATGACTGGTGATCTTGAGAACTTTACCACATTAGTACCCAAGGAAGGTGGCAAGGTGAAATTTGGAGGAAATCAAACCGGAAGGATAGCAGGGCTTGGGGAAGTCAAGGATAAAATCAAAGACGTATATTACGTTGAAGGCTTATGTCACAATCTATTAAGTGTAAGCCAAAGCACGGATAAAGACAACTGGGTAATATTTGATTCAGAAGAATGTCTGATAGTCAGCAAGAAGAATCTGCAAATTGAAAAGAAGAATTTGAAGATTAAACTCAAGGTAAAAAGGGAAGGTAACTGCTATACTCTTTTTATGAATGAAAGTATTTCTGAAAATTGCCTTTTGAGTAACACTGATGAGAGTTGGCTATGGCATAAGCGACTTGCCCATGTTAATATGCATCAATTAGGTAAGTTACTCAAAAAGGATTTGGTAATCGGATTACCTAATGTAAATTTCAAGAATGATTTAATCTGTGATGCTTGTCAAAGAGGTAAGCAAACTAAATCTTCCTTTAAATTGAAAAATGAAATTACCACTAACAGACCACTTCAATTATTGCATATGGATCTGATTGGTCCAGCAAGAGTTAAGAGTCTCGGTGGAAACTTGTACACATTTGTTATTGTTGATGATTTCTCTAGATTTACCTGGAATATATTTCTGTCATCCAAAGATGAAACTTTTTGTAAATTTATTGCCTTTGCCAAGAAAGTGCAAAATGAGAAAGGTATGTTAATTGCAGGAATCAGGACAGATCATGGTGGAGAATTTGATAATCAAGCATTTGCAGAATATTGTGATACAAATGGCATCCATCACAATTTTTCAGCACCAAGAACTCCACAACAGAATGGTGTCGTGGAAAGAAAGAATAGAGTTCTTACAGATATGGCTAGAGCAATGCTCAACGAAAAGAATGTGTCTCAAGTCTCTTGGCAGATGCAATGAGCACTGCATGCTACATCTCAAATAAAGCGTATGTCAGAACCAAACTTGGAAAGACACCATATGAACTCTACAAGGGACGGAAACCAAACCTCGCTCATCTACACATATTTGGCTGTAAGTGCTTTATTCATATCAATAGTAAAGATAATCTTGGAAAGTTTGATTCTAAGGCTGATGAGGGACTTTTCCTAGGCTATTCAAATCAAAGTAAAGCATATAGAGTTTTTAATAAACGAACATGTGTTGTAGAAGAATCAATTCATGTTGTATTCGATGAACATGTGTCCTCTAGTAAAAACTTTGATGATGAGATAACTAGTAACCAACCCTCTATTAACTCTCCCAATCTTGAGGTTGACAATTTTGAAAAGGAAGTTGAACTAAGTCATCCAGATCAACCTCGAGCCTGGAAATACATCAAGAGTCATCCTCTAGATCAAGTGATAGGTGGAGTTAATGAAGGAGTTAAAACTAGAAACAAAGTTTTAAACGAAGTTAGCTTTTCTGCATTCATTTCTTAATTGGAACCTTCTAACATTGACGAAGCCCTATCAGATAATGATTGGGTGTTTGCAATGCAAGAAGAATTAAATCAATTTGACAGAAATCAAGTTTGGGATTTGGTACCCCGGCCTAAAGACCACTCGGTTATTGGCACTAAATGGGTATTCAAGAACAAACTTGATGAATCCGCAGCTATTATCAGAAACAAGGCAAGATTGGTTGCCAAGGGCTATAATCAGGAAGAAGGAATTGATTATGAGGAAACATATGCTCCAGTAGCAAGATTGGAAGCTATACGAGTACTCTTAGCCTTTGCATGCATCAAAGGATTCAAATTATATAAAATGGATGTGAAAAGTACTTTCTTAAATGGGTACATCAAGGAGGAAGTTTATGTAGAACAACCTCCGGGCTTTGAGGACGTATCCAAACCAAATCATGTTTTCAAACTAAAGAAAGCCTTATATGGTTTGAAACAAGCTCCTAGAGTCTGGTACGAAAGGTTGAGCAAATTTCTCATCGAATTTGGTTTTACTCGAGGAAAAGTCGATACAACTTTATTTATTAAAAGAAAACTAAATGATATTTTAGTAGTTCAGATTTATGTTGATGATATTATATTCGGAGCTACTAATGATTCTTTGTGTAAAGAATTCTCTGAGATAATGCAGGGAGAATTTGAAATGTCATTAATGGGAGAATTGACATTCTTTCTAGGTTTACAAATTAAACAAAGAAAGAATGGAATATTCATATCACAGACCAAATACTTTCAAGAATTGCTCAAGAAGTTTGGATTGGATGAAGCTAATGGTACAGATACACCTATGAGTTCAACGGTACTTATGGATGCTGATGAAAAAGGGTTTGACTTCAACATAACTCAATATCGAGGAATGATTGGATCATTACTTTATCTCACAGCCAGCAGACCTGATATTCAGTTCAGTGTTGGTCTATGTGCAAGATTTCAGTCATGCCCCAAAGTGTCACATGCTGAATTAGTAAAAAGAATTTTCAGATATCTGGCAGACACAAAAGAGTTAGGTATATGGTACCCCAAAAGAGGTAACGAATATCTAGTTGCATATTCTGACTCTGATCATGGTGGGTATAAAACAAATAGGAAGAGCACAAGTGGGCAATGTCAATTCCTTGGAGGCGCAGTTGTTTCTTGGTTCAGTAAGAAACAAACTACAGTATCATTATCTTCAACGGAAGCACAATATATAGCAGCCTCAAGCTGTTGTGCACAAGTACTGTGGCTAAAACAGTAACTTCAGGATCTTGGCATATATCTTAAAGAAATTCCTATTTACTGTGACAACACCAGTACAATAAGCTTGGCCAAAAATCCTGTACAGCATTCAAGGACCAAGCATATTGATGTGAGACATCATTTCATTAGAGATCATATTCAGAAAAAGGATGTCAAGGTGTTATTCATACCCACACACTTGCAATTAGCTGATATTTTCACCAAACCTCTTGCCCGAGAACAATTCATGTATATATGAAGGGAATTGGGAATGGTAAATCCCAATTAATTGTAAGTTGTTTAATCTTTATAAATGTTGATTTCATATTGTTTTGATGATCCTATAACTAACTTAAGCATCGGAGTATCTATAAAGTTGTTTTGCAGGATGCTCTGTAATATCTTCAAATAACAGAGACAGACAGAGAAGAAAACACTCCGGTGATGATAAAAGACCAACTCAAGTGAGTGAACAGTGAAATACTGCAACCACAGGTAAATCAAGCAATTAGATTGATAATCTTATTACAGGTAAGTCACATGAAGTGTTTTAATTAATTATCTTGAAGTTACAGCGTGTTTTTTAGCTTCTGTGAAGTAATTTTGGACTTCACTCGAGTGATTTTTATACTTCACTCGAGTGAAACCCAAAATCACTCGAGTGAATGTTAAAAACTCGGTTATATCAGTTTTTTCTCTCTCGCGACTGTTCACTTCACTTCAACCGTTCAATTTCACTCGCTCATATTCTCTAAATCTCTCTGAAATCTCTTGAACCCAGTAACTGAAATCCTCATTACTATCCTTCACCGACAAATCCCCTCTAAAGAAAGTTCATTTCAGTCTTAATCCTGCCTCTCAACTTCCGTCAGTTACCGACAGCCTCCATTTCGCAAACTTTCGTCTAACCCAGCGTCGGTACCCATGGCAAGAACCAAAAGGCCCGGACAATCTCCTCCATCCTCACCACCGTCTAAGAGGGCGAAAGCACCATCTGAACAAGAGCCCAATCCGACCGTTCAAAGACCCAAAGGAATTCGCATTGAAGAGCCGACGGGAATGACTACCCGATCGCATACCAGTTTGAAAGGGAAATGGAAAGAGAAACAATGAGAAGTAGACATCCAAGAGTCTACATTGCAGAGGAAAATTACTCGGGCTGTCAATATCTTAGCAGCCTCGGTTCCTCAGAAATCATGGTATGCAAGTCAAGCCTCTGGTAGTCGATATTCTGAGTCCCTGGCTGAAGAAACCGCTAAACTTCTTGAACCTCCTCCTGGGTATAACACAGGTAACCTCAGCATTTTGAATTCCATTGTGTTTGCCTCACATTTTGCCAAAAGAAACTTCTGTCCTATTGTGTGGGTTGACTTGGAAGAACTGAAACAGAAATTTCATATCGATTTGACCCCTTATTTGAAACAATATGAACCCTGGTTGAGACTGAGAATATCCTACAATCCCCTGGTTGTCAAATACTTTTACTGTAACATGAAAATTACGGATGTAAAGGACAGCCATGGAAACATCATTGTTGAGAGAATTGAAACAAGCATAAGAGATCAAAAAGTCCTACTGTCTGGAGATCTTATCAACACCTATCTAGGCATAGAGGATGTTCCTATGAAGCCTCCACGTGTCTTTAATATTCATAAGCTGGTTGATATCTTTAGACCAGGACAGCCTGGAGTGCCTTTACCCACTTCCCCAGTTGCTCTTACCAATGACCAGAGAGCCTTGTTCTATATTTATTCCCGGAGCATGGTTAACAAGGCAAAGAACTTCACTCATATCACGGGGAAGGACCTTCAAATGATGGTATCTCTTATGACCAGAGAAAGAATAAATATGGGTGAGCTCATTTTTCAAGAAATGAAGAGGTTCAGGTTTCACTCCTCCAGGTCTACTACTATTCCCTATCCTCAGCTTGTGTCCTATATACTTTCCATGCACAATATTTGGCATTTGACACCTGAGGGAGACATAGTGAGGATTCCTAAGTTTGGAAAGATTCACCTCACTAGGATGGGAATTACTATTCCAGCTGGAGCTTCTTCACAGCCTCAGAGACATCATTCACCACCTCCTGAGGCAAACCTGAGAGATCCTCAGAGGATGGATCCTTCACCTTCCAAGATGGATGAGGCTCAGTCTTCCAGAGCAGTCTCTCATGGTCCTTCTTTTACTCAGGCTGCTCTTCAGACATATATTCAGGATGCAATCCAGTCTGCTGTTACTCAGTTGAAGAAGTCTAACGCTCAACTGATTGATCAAGTCAACGATCAAGTTACAGTATTAGTAGCAGCAGTGAATCATAACTTCAATTTACTTTTTGAGCGCCAGACAGAGCAGACACAGAGGATTCAGAGGATTGAGGATGCACACAGGTCTCACCTTCATATTCCCTTCCCTGACTTACCACCTACCACCTCACATGTACCTCCTCCATCAGACTCTCCACTTCTAGATCCTTCACTCTCTGATCCTCCTATCATTCCTTCAGACACTCCTCCTGCACCTCCCACATCCTTTATCTCTGACCCTATTCCTGATGGTGATGTTCCATAGGTTGATCCTATCCTCCAGACTCCATCATCCTCTTCACATCACACTGCTTCCAGTTCTCATACTGAGGAAATTGTAGTTGAGGAAGCTACTACAGAGGTTATAGGACCTACTCATTCCACTTCCACCACTCCTCTTGAGCCATCTTCTACCACCTTTTCCTTCCAGTCTCCTGCACAGCTTTCAATTATTCCATATGTTCCACCTATCTCCTTCTTTGTTTCTACATCCACTCAGGCATCTACACCGTCTACCTCTCCTTTATTTGATGCCAAAAAGGGGGAGAAGAACTGATATGATCATATGTATTTTAGTTTGTAGTTCTTTTAGTTTGCAGTTTCAGTACTTGTCATGTAGTTGTGCAGCTTGTGTAGTTTCAGTATGTTTTTCTGAACTGACATGAACTTGACTTTAATCTAATGAGAATATGGTCTTAACGCATTTGTGCTTATGTTTGCAGCTGCCATTATGATCTCAAGAAAAGCAAGAAGTTACTTCATACGTGCATGTTTAAATTCTACTTATAATGGTTTTTGAACTTAGAACTAACATCTTTTATTTTCTATAAAAGGTCAAAAACTCTTAATCTTTAAAACAACTCTTCTTAGTTCTTGCTAGTCAAAGTTGTTGCAGAATTTTTGAAAAAGATCAAGTAAAGTTTGTTAGAAAATCAAAATTTTGAACTTGATCATATAATATGTTTTGTCATCATCAAAAAGGGGGAGAATGTTAGATTTCATGTTTTGATGATAACAAATCATATTTTGGAAGCTCATGGATTCAATATCAGCAAAGGAAGTGATTCTGGTGATCTGAGCAAGATCACTCGAGTGATTTAGTTAATCACTCGAGTGATATTCAAGATCACTCGAGTGATCACTGAAATCACTCGAGTGATTTGGAAAATTAACAGATCACTCGAGTGATATACGAAATCACTCGAGTGATGCACATAATCACTTCCAGTGATCGATAAATCACTGCAAGAAAAATTCACTGTTTTGAAAATCACTTCCAGTGAATTCCAGATCACTCGAGTGATGCGCCAAGTTTTCCAAATCACTTCCAGTGATCCTGAATCACTCAAGTGATGCGCCAAATCACTTCAAGTGATTGAAAATTCACTGCAGGAAAAATCACTTCCAGTGAATGCCAGATCACTCGAGTGATACCTGAAGAATTCCAAATCACTTCCAGTGATCCTCAATCACTCGAGTGATGTTGCATTTTCGCTGAATCACTTCCAGTGAATTGGAAATCACTGCAAGAATATTTTACTGTTTACCAAATCACTTCCAGTGATCCTCAATCACTCGAGTGATGTTTGAAAACTTCCAAATCACTTCCAGTGGATTCAATATCACTGCAAGAAGAAATCACTATTTACAAAATCACTTCCAGTGATTCCAAATTCACTCAAGTGGATATGGAAATTTCATGATCACTTCTAGAAGGTCTGTAATCACTGTGAGAAAATCTTAACACTTTCAAATTCACTTCCAGTGATATTGTATTCTCTCCAATAATGATTTATTGTTCCAGTAAACACTTTTAAACATACACTGAGATCCATTTGCTATTACTCCCATGAAAGTCAGTAGTTTTTGTTAGTTAGTCTTTGATATTAATAATCAATACTGATTGCTCCATATTGCTGTCAAAATCATATGGTATATTATTTTACTACTCAGTTGCGAAAACAAGATCACTCCCGATGGTTTTATTGATTATCAGAAAACACTTCCAGTGAATCATGTTGATATATAAATATTTTCTAACCGTTATATTCACAAGTGTGTTACAACTGTACTCCACCATCACGCACTTAACATGCAACTGAACACTCCACTCAAACGACAACTATTCATGGTAGCAGCAGAACCTCAGAAGTAATGGAAGATAAATACTGTTACATTTGACAGAAGCATTTTTGAATTAACGGATAAATTTACAACAGTATTCAAAGGTTCTAATATATATGTCCAGCCATTCAAAAAATAAAACAACGAAGAAAAACGCCTGAATACTCTACAAGCAATATCTTCACAAGTGCTTTAATTCTTCATCTGTACTTCAGTTCTTATCCTATTTGTTGAAGCATCAGCCTCGCAGGCTGAGGTGATTCACAACTGTCTAACAGAGTTTTGCACAAGTTCATGCATGAAAATAAATGCAGTAAAGACTTGGATGTTCTTTTCGCATAATGTCAATCATACGAGAAGTAATGAGATAAGCTCTAAGTTAGGGTTTTCAGTGACCAGAGATTTGGGCAAGTACCTAGGAGTTAAACTCCATGATTAGTGAGTTAACCAGTCATCTTTTGTTAAGGTTATCAATAAAGTTAAGATATGAATGGAAAAATGGAAGACTGAGTCGATCTCTTTAGCAAGTCAGCACACACTTATCTCTTCGGTGTCATCTGCAATACCATGTTATACTATATAGACTTCTTTATTACCCCTAACCACATGCTGAATCTTGGATAAATATAACAAGAATTTTTTATGGGGTAGTACTGGGGAAAAAAAGAAAATTCATTTCGTTTCCTGGGATAAAGTGTGTAAGCTTAAGTTGTTAGATATTTTATTAAAATGCTAATATTATATCCTTATGTTTATTCAAAATTATATCTAGATATATTTATTTATTGATCATATGAAGGATATTTTAGCTTATTATGATGATCAAGTTAAATATTCTAGATATTATCTAATTGTTTTAAATATTATCAGTTTAATATATTTTGAATAAAATATCTCTCGATTATGTCCCGTAAGTGATTCAGATAGAGATTTGGTTTAAGGTCAAAGGCCTGGCAGATAAAGCTGTTACAAGCCTTGATGGGAGGCTATAAATAGTCTAGGCCATGTCTTAAAGTAGTAACATAGAAAACCCACTTACTTGCTCTTTAGGGGTTTCCTGACGGGTGACAGCTATTTACATACCATCATTATGCATCATCTTCCTGTTAAAAGAAGCCCTAACCTATTATATTTTATTCTAATTCTAACTCTTTCTTATTCTCTATACTTTTCAGGTTGTGAGATATTATATGCAGAATCGTTATGGCTTGAGGGATTTTATCAAGTCTTCCGCTGCTATTCTTTCTTATGGTATTTATACAATATGTTTGAGATCTTTATTGTTACATTATTCAAACATAAGCATAAAGGAGGGTTGGGGCTTCATCATGCAAAGCTTCAAAACGAAGCTTTCATGATGAAGTTGGGATGGCAACTTGTCAAGTGCCTTGATGATTTATGGGTCCAGGTTGTAGGTGATATGTATCGATGTGGGTCTGATCTATTACCTACAATTGAGCCAAAGAGGATGGGGTCCAATGGTTGATTTGGGACTAAAGGTTAATGGAATAAAGTCGAAAAAGAGCTAGAGGTGTACGGCAATGCTCAGGTTCATTGGAAGGGGACGAGGAATAGGATTTTCTCTATTAAATCTGTTTATGAGACACTTTTAAAGGATGATATTTGGCATAAGATGTGGAAGCTGAAGGTTCCAGAACGGTGCATATTGTTTATTTAGCAGACTGCTCACAAATACATCCAAGCACAAACGGAGCCTACGCATGGAACCTTCTTATGTCTAGAAGTAAGGAAAAGGAGGAATAATGAGTCTTGTTCACATTAACTTGTTAGTAGATCTAGCGGCGTCGAAGCGCAAGATTTCGAACAGTACAGTCATTTCTAATATTAGAGCTATGGTGAATAGTCTCAATGAAGCCTTTAGGAAATACTAACATCACGAGCACGCGTGGAGAGTTAGATGGGTGAACCCCACAAAAACATGGGAAGATGAAAGTGAATGTGGATGATGCTTACTTTTATATCACGAACTGTAGTGCTTGTGGTGGAGTTTTAATTTGCGAGATGAGACGAGAAGCTTTCTTCGGGGATATATGGTCAAATTGGAGGATGGAGATGCATTGTTCTCAGAGCTGTGGAGATGCGTTCATAGGTTGAAAGTTGCATGGGATATGGGAGTAAGGAGGGTCATTCTCTTTTCAGACTCAATAGAGGCGGTATTACTATTGTTGGGAGAAGAAGATATTGCTCATGCAGATTATAGTATTATTGTTACAGCCAAGAGTTTGATAAATCAAGACTGGACGGTGAGCGTCACACATATTAGCCCAAGGCAAAAAGAAGCAGTTGATCATCTTGCTAAAGAAGGTCTTGCAACATTGCTGGGTTTTCATCAAATTGGCCATACTACCACTGAGCTTGTACAACTACAAATAGTATATTTAACATCACTAATTAACTTTCGTTTTAAAAAAATAGAAGTAAAAAATTAAGAGCTGGCATATTTGAAATTTTAACTAACTTTTTAACGACTGTTTTATAAAAAAAGTCTTTGAAATTGTCTTTCAACGACTAGTTTTGTAACCAGTCATTGAAAGACATATTCAACGACTGTTTTTTTAAACAGTCATTGAAAGACAAGCTTTCAACGACTCATTTTTTAACCAGTGGTTAAAAGCTCAGCTTTCAATGACCATTTTTGAAAATGGTCATTGAAAGCACCTGAAGAGAAGATTATTATCATAATAATAATATTGCATCTTTGTCTGAGGCAATAAAGTACAAACTTATAGCAATAGCTTCAACTTTGGTTGCTAGCGTAGTGGGTATAAGCCTACCAATAGTTACAAAAAACTTGTCATACTTAAACCCATAAAATGACTTGTATTTTATAGTGAAAGCCTTCGCGCGAATGGTGTGATTTTGGCCACTCGATTTCTTTATGTTCATCCTGATGCATTTGATGCCTTAAAGAATAATCCTTGTGTTGCAGAGAAGAAGCCACAGGGTGATAAGTTTCCTTTTTTTAGGTTTATTGGTATGATTGCTATAGCTTTAACTTTGATAATGGGTATCATAAAAGATTTCGACCACTGGTTTTTCGACCAATGGTTGAAAGCCCATCTTTCAAGACCATTTTTGAAAATGAACAAACATTTTTTACAAAATGGTCGTTAAAAGCTTGTTCAAAACCCCCCACACTCTGATCTGTTCCTATAGCTCAAGTCGCGACTCTACCTCTTTTCTCCTTGGGTCTCTCTCGTGCCTCCTTCTCCCTCCCCCTCTCCCCTCCTATGAATCCATCAGTTCACGCCACCACCTCTTTTCTCCTTGGGTCTCTCACGCCTCCTTCTCGCGCCCCCTTTCTGACCATATTATGTTCCTCTTAAGTCCTGACTGTAGCTCTTTTCTCATGGGTCTCTCTCACACCTCCTTCTCTCCCCCTATCCTTCGGTGACTCTATTAGTTCACGCCACCACTATCTTCTGAGTTTGTCTCCGTTAATTCCTCCCTTCATTTTCTTGGTAATTCACAGAATATCGTCTTTTACATTCTTTGGTTGTTCTATCTTTGTTGAAGTTTGAATGCTTGCATATATCTCCTTGTTCAGTAATGAGGAAAGTTTAGAGAGTGGAAATCATATTTGGGAGGCCTTTAGGACTTTTATTGGTAAATGTGGAGATATTGGTTTTGAAAGTTTTAATGTGGTTTTATTCACATACAAAGTGCCTAGATTGAAAGTGAAAAGGAAGACTTACTTATTGGCCGCTTACCTAATTTTTCACAAAGATAAGGAACTGTTATGTATCGGGCTTATAAATTCCAACTGACTACTCTGGGCTAAAATTATTGTGTCCCCGTTAACTAAGTGCTATACTATTCACAAAGAAATTTCAGTCTTGCTCTAAGTGTGTCCAGTGATTCTCTTATATTATAGGGATTAAATATTTTCCATGAAATGTACTCAAAGGGGATTCATTTTCCTCGATGAATTAAAAGAATAAAGTTGTTAGCTATTTGTTGAGGCCATTTATTCTTTTTTTATGTCTGTGAGATTGAGCTGTGGGAAGTTCTTTAATTGACAATCACTTCATATATGCCTTTATTCTTTTTTACCGTTTGCTTTTAATGTGTAGTGCCCTCAACAATCAGGGAAAACTGAGTGTGGCTTTTATGTTTTACTATATATATATATATATATATATATATATATATATATATAACATCATTTTTAGTGGACTTATTACCAATTTTGAAGAAGTGATCATTTCTTGATTCTCAACTGAATTTCATTTTTGTTCTTATAATTGAATTGTTAGTTATTTTATTCAATTGATTGATTTATAGTAACTTATTCTCCAATTTGCACACAGAGTTTTGGTAATCAGGACGCCTACACAATCGAAGAAATTAATTTGATCCGAGACCTTTTGTCAGGATATCTTCTACAACACATAGATGATGATGTGTAGAGGTTTCTTTTTATATAGTGCAGTGGTATATTATGTTGTCATACTCGAATACTTTGCCTCCTGTTAGTTTCTTAGTTTCTTATTTATATTGAGTACTATGAATTTGTTAAGAGAAGATTTTGGAAAATGATGATGAAGCATTAAAGATTTGATGGAAGCACGTCATCTCATATTTATTTTGAAAGTTGAAGTTTGAACATTAAAATGATGTTATGATAATATATGTTTTAATTTAAATTCTTTTGCTCGTTATGTGATTATTGAACTTTGAAGATTCAAAATTTAATTGGTGATTTTTAACTATATTTTCTTAATTCCAAATTCAGAATATAATTGTCTGGAAATTGATAGTTTTTTAATGTTATGAGGAGAAAAAAGAATAATATTTTTTAAAAAAATACTTAAAACTGTTAGATATGATTAGTTTTGATGATGCCAAATATATATATCAAATATTATGAAAGCCAAAGTTTGCATAGTATACTTTTCTAATACATTGACTAACTATTTGATATTGCATATATTGTAGATTAGTCAAGCAATGGAAGAAATAAATTGAGGAATGAAGAACTTGCAAGAATCAATGAAAAATAGCAAATTTCAAGCTCTACAGTACTGTAGCAGCAGCACTGTAGCATACGGTACTGTAGCATTTTCAATGTAGCTACTGTAGCATCACTGTAGCAATCGAGTGATTTTGGAAATCACTCGAGTGATGTTGAGAATCACTCGAGTGATTTTCGGAACAGTGAAAATCACTTGCAGTGATTCACAGATCACTCGAGTGATTTTCATGCCCTGTTCTTCGTCCATCTGAGCGAGGTATGGTTATTTGATCATAACTCTCTCAATAAAAATACAATTGAGACCAAACCAGTTGCATATGAAACTAGACTCCCAATGCGTCATTTTGACACCAGAAACAACATCAAAGGAGCTCATATGAGGGAGATATCAGTGTTTGAATTTGGGATTCATATCAGCGTCACTTTCTGGAACAGACTGGGTATTTTGGCTATAACTCTCAAACCACAGATCCAATTGAGCTGAAACCGGTGCCATATGAAACTAGACCTCAAGAGCGTTCCATTGATATATAATACATAATTTTTGGAGTCATATTCAAAGAGTTATGGCATCTGGAAAGTTACCCCTGTTTGCTGAAGAATTAGAAACGCAGCTGAAGTGATCTGAACAACAGATCACTCGAGTGATTTGTAATCACTCGAGTGATATTCAAGATCACTCGAGTGATCGCTGAAATCACTCGAGTGATTGCGGAAAATTACAGATCACTCGAGTGATATGGGAAATCACTCGAGTGATCCGCAATTTCACTTCCAGTGATCGCGAAATCACTGCAAGAAAATTTCACTGTTTTGAAAATCACTTCCAGTGATTATGAATCACTCGAGTGATCCGCCAAATCACTTCCAGTGATTGTAAATCACTCGAGTGATCAGGCTAATCACTTCCAGTGATTTTGTTTTCACTTCAAGAAATTCCCACGGTTTTGCTATTCACTTCCAGTGATTCTCATTCACTCGAGTGATGCGCCAAATCACTTCTAGTAATTGTAAATCATTCGAGTGATGAAGCAAATCACTTCCAGTGATTAGGATTTCACTTCAAGAAAAATCTACTGTTTTACATAACACTTCCAGTGAAGCTGAGATCACTCGAGTGATCCGCCAAAATTCTCAAATCACTTCCAGTGATCTTGAATCACTCGAGTGATCTTTGCAAAGTTACAAATCACTTCCAGTGAATTGGAAATCACTAAATCACTTCCAGTGATCCCAAATTCACTCGAGTGAAATATGAAATTTTCAATATCACTTCCAGTGAACCAACAATCACTCTCAGAAGTTTTCAAAGTTTTCAAAATCACTTCCAATGACACTTCTAGTGATTTTACATCTTCTCATATAATGATTTGTTCAAGTATACATCTTCCTACATTGACTTTGATTCATTTGCTTTTAACTTCATCAAACGACAATTGATTTTGCTAGTGAAACTCAATTATTACTGATTTATCCAAATAGCTTTCAAAATCATATGGTATATCATTTTACTACTCAGTTGCGAAAATAAGATCACTCCCAATGGTCTTATTACTGTTTTTCAGAAAACGCTTCCAGTGAATCATATAAGTCTGTTGAGATACAAATATCTTCTAACGGTTATATTCAAAGTGTATTACAGCTGTACTCCACCAACACGCACATGACAAGTAACTGAACTCTCCATTCAAACGACAACTATTCGTGGGCGGCAGAAAAATTCATAAGTAACGGAAGACAAATACTATTGCATCTGTCAGACCAATGGGCAAACTGTAAGAAACGCTGAAGCATGTGTTAGAGCACGATCAACGGGAAAATATTTAAATACACTCAACGACCGTGCAAAGCAATGGGACTCCAACCGAAAATGATATAGTGATTGTCTAAGCATAAGATGGGATTATAACAGAAGAATATCCGAATGGGCTCAACGGTCAAATGAATCAACAGACTCTAACAGATATCTTCCACAACTCAGCTATAAATAGGAGATGATTCAAACACAGAAAAGCAAGCAACACAATGAGTACATGAACATGCTGATATTCTAAGTCTTCTACCTCCGACCACTCTTTGCTCTACTTCATCTTCTATATCATGTATAATTGAGAGTGAGAATATTTTCATTGTACTTCAGTGAGCATTTATCTACTCTGTGAGAGAGTCTGTAAACACACCATCTATACGTCTGTATTGATCTCAAGGTAGAGGGACCTTGAGAGGGCTGATTACCTTACGGGAAAGTTGTAGAGAGAATTGCTAGTAGTACTTTCTGCTCGTAAGACTTACAAGGTGTAAGCAGTAGAGAACGTTGCTGCTCGTAAGACTTACAGTGGTGTAAGCAGGAGAGAATGTTGCTGCTCATAAGACTTGCATGGGTAAGCAAGAGAGAAAGAACTTTAGGATTGCTTTGCTCGACTTGCTGTAAGAAGGAGTAAACCTTACAGTGTGTAAGGGGGAGTAACTCTTGTGAATTTGTAAAGGCTTTTCTTGTGCCTGGTTAAACAAGAAGATAGTGGATTGGAAATCTCAGGAGGAGCCTGGGGACTGGACGTAGGTCATCGTGGATTGGACCGAACCAGGATAAATCACAGTTTGCACATTCTCTTCCCTAAGCTTTTATATTTCCAGCATATACGATTTACATAATTGCTGCTTCCATATATACTAAGTTTACAATCTGCGAAAATATTTTTAAATATCAGACTTTCTTATTATACACCCAATTCACCCCCCCTCTTGGGTGTCAGTCAGTTCTAACAAAAACGACTGTTTTTTCAAAAACAGTGGTTGTAAGTCTCTTACAACGACTGTTTTAAAACAACCATCTATTTTAAAACTTTTAACGACACTCATATACATGTCCCCCTGAAAACGATTGTCTAAAGTGCATAAAAACAAATGTTAAAAGTCTCTTCTGTAGTAGTGTTGATGAGGTTCTAAGAAAGAACAAGGATATGTAATGGGTACTCATAGTTATCAAAAAAAGAAAAGAAAAGAAAAGAAGAGTTGCATCTAACATACGTGGATTGTTTTCTGGCTAAAAAAAACAGACCACTTGTACATGTGTCTTTAAAAAAAATTTAAATTACTTTTGGTATTAAATTTTGTAATTAGGAATTTTTCAACCATTTTTTTCTAAACATTACTCCTTCCAGTCCTTTTTATGGGTAACTTTTGTTTTGATTGCACAAAGTGAACAGACGGTTAAGATTAGTTCAAAATAATAAATATGTCAAAAATGTCATATTTCTTTCAAATATGTCCCTATTTATGAAAGAGCATAGGAGAGAATATGAATAAAAAAAATTAGAAAGAGTAGTTATAAAATACAAGAAAGAATGAGTAATAAATGATAAAATGAAAGAAAATTAATGTTAAGTGCAAGGAACAAAAAATTAGATCGGGTATTAAATCAGTTGCAGCACAAATTCATGGGTCAACCAGGATTAGACTGGCCATATTAAAATATTATAATTTAATTGACAATAACAAAATAACAATATTAATCATCATTCATAAAGTCATAACTAACATCATACCTAGTCATTTCTTCAAATATAACCCATAAATAATATCAAAATATAGTTGAAACATAACAATGTCAATTATCATTCATCAAACAACCTAGAACTAACATCAAAATAGTCAAAAGATAATAATTTTAGTCATAACTCATCAGGCATCCCTAGCTAGTTCTTCTCACTAATAATCGTTGACACCAAACTCTACAACTCATCAAGCTTATCTATTGGATTCAGAGATGAGTCATTAGGAGCTAGATTGAGGAAAACGTAAGTAGTAGCTACATCATCATTCAAAGTCAGGGGTTCAGGAATGTCCATATCTTCGTTACCTATGCATATGCACAACAATAATTAATATCAATGGTTATGTATAACAAATAATTATATGGATGGATAATAAATTAGTAACAAAATATTAGTAGGACATATAAACCTTCATTAATCTTATCCAGAGTTGATGAAAGGATAATTCCTTCATTATTAAGAACACCTTCAAGATTTTTTGCATCTTCATCATTAAATTCTGGAATGAGATCTTCTTCAGTCACCCAAAAATCCACCTCATCTTCTTTTTCTTCAATTCACTCCTTCAATTTTCAAATGAAAAATAATTTCAGTTAAAATTTAAAAATAAATCCATATTATATTAAAGAAAAAGCATCTTTCATAATATCTAAAGTTATCTATGCTTTAATAGCAAGTTATAGTTAGTGTAAACCAAATCATTCAGTCTTTGATTCTCCAATCTATTTATCCTTTTTGTATGGATGCGCTCAAATAAGCTCCAATTTCTCTCACAACCAGAAGAAACAATCGTTTGGCTAAGAATACATGTTGCAACACGTTGCAATTCTAGAACTGAATAGCTATAGTACATCCATCATTCATCTACAAAATAAAACATGTACATAATATTAGTTGTATTCAATTAAGATGTTAATTAAACAATAAAAATGAATACGTAGTTACTTACAAGGATCTAATTTTTCAGCTCCCTTTTTACATATCTCTTTGCTAAAAGATTTATTGCCTTCAAGATACAATGTCACTTGCTTCATTATCTTGAAACAATCAACATTTTCATCTGAGTTAACCTCCACCATGTCAATCAAAGCTTGCACTAACCCTCCCTTGTGAACAAAGTTTGGACCATATACAAATAATGAGTTCAATAAATAGGGAGCTGCATGGAGATTGGTTTTTAAATGTTTATCCCATCTCGCTTTAATGATATTTGTGTAAGGCTTGTAGTGATCTTTATTCCTCTTGAACATCTCCTTAATTCTATTTTTTCCCTGTACATGCCTTCATAAACATATGGTAGTGAAGGCTTCTCATTCGAGTCAACAATTCTAAACAATTTTATTAGAGGAGTTACAGTCTTTACAATTTGGTAGCACTCATTCCAAAACCGGCTATCTAATATGATTGCACTAAAAAGTTTTCCTGGAGTAGTTCTAGATAGTTTATGGTCCACAAAGTGTTTATCAATAACAAGAGCTTGCAAGTTATGCTTGTGCACGTATATGCTATGCAATGTAATAAAGGTAGTGGTAAACCTTGTAGCACCAAGACACATAATTTCTTTCCAACCTAGCATTTTCCTTAACCAAGACAAGAATATCATGTGATTGTAAGCAAATATTGTTATCTTTTATGCCTTTACTGTAATGTTCGACACATGAGGCATGCTTCAAACGTCTTTCAATACAAGATTTAAACAATGAGTAGCACAAGGAGACTAATAAATATTTCTATATTTCTCCTTGATCAACCTTCCATATGTCACATAGTTAGTAGCATTGTCAATCACTACATGAAAAATATTCTTGGAACCAACCTACTCAATTACTTCAGAAAATAATGTGAATAAAGTTTTAGCATCTTTGACTAAATCTGATGCATCAACAGTCTTAACAAACAACATTCCGTAGGTAGAATAAACTAAGAAGTTTATCAAAGTTCATTGTCTCATATTAGTCCATCCATCCGCCATAAGTGTACATCCTTTATTCTTCCATTTAGCTTTATAACCGTTAATGAGTAACTGCATTCCTTTTTCCATTCTCTCAACAAGTTGGTTTTAAAATCATAAGCACTAGGGGCTTTAAACCCAGACCCTATAAAACACATTCCATCCACAACTCTTTGAAATAAAGGGCACTCCAATGCTTTAAATGGAATGTGTTGACTATAGCCCATTTAGCAATAAGCATCTTCACATTGTGTTATGTTTCTTTCAATACTAAGGCACTCTTGATAGTTGGTTGAGCTCCAGGAGTTTTTCTAGGAGTAAAATATTTATCCATTGTCCCAGGAGGTTTCCTCTTCTTAGCTCCACTATCAACCTCCTCTTCTTCAACTTCCTCTTTTGTTATATTTTCAATTGGCTTTTTCTTTGAACTTTCTTTCAAAGACTTTGTAATCCTATAACGCACATCAAAAGTAACCTTTTTGTAAGAAGCAATTTGACCAACCACACCCGCAAAATGTTGCTTCATCTTGTGTATGCCTCCTCCTCTATAGCTATTAGCACAAAAGAGACATGTGTATACATTCTGTGTCCTCTCTTTTTTGTAGGCAATATATGCCCATGCTGGATCAGTTTTAGAATGAATTGAGGTATTGGGAATATGAGGAGGATTCGTGTTGGAATTGGAAGTGTGCGGTTTGGTATTAGGAGTGTCAGGTTTAGTATTAGGACTAGGAGTAACATTCTCATTTCTTGAACTCGATATATCCATTCTTGCAACAAAATATTAAATTTAGCTACATAATAACAAAACAAATATAAAGGAAAAATAGAATACAACTAATCCTCAACTGAAGTAAAATTAAATTGCATTCATAAACTTCATTATCATTACAAAAAAGGATAAAAAGAATGGATAAAATTAGTAATCTCCTGATAGAATGGATAAAAATCTAGCAAGCAATTAGGTTGATTCAATACCCAAACTATTTAATTGATATGAATCCTTTTTAATGAGAAAACTAGTAATTAAATACAAAATGCACCTAATCCTATACAGCATATGCTAATCCCAAAATGTAGACCATACCAAATAAGTTAATCATCATTGCGTTATATTTCATTCTATATATGAAATAGTACATTTTTCCCTATTAATCAATAAACCGAAATCACAATGAATCAAGTTCAAAACCATATAAAGAGGGGTTGTGGGAACATTTGCACTTATTTGACCAACTCAGCATGATTAGCTCAAATTGGCTATGTGCCAGAAATTCATAAGGACGATTCCATATGGGAGAAAAGTGAGTTTGAACTAATCTTGCACTGTGAAATGGAAATGCTTTTAGATGCTGCAATGGGATAATGAAACGTCTTGCTTGTTTGATTATTGCTTAAGGGAATCAATACTCAATTAAACTTATAGTTCATACGAAAATTGAAATCTACCCCCAAGATAAACCAACAAAATTCTTCATGCAAATACTTTTAATCTATAACAGAAAATTAAAATCTATCCCCAAGATAAACCAACAAAATTAATCAGTCTAAACTATAAAGGTACAAAGCAATAAACGGTTTAAACTTTGAACTTCCCAAACTAGAAGACAAAAACAAGAAGGAAAAATGAGAAGATAAAGCAATACATAGTTCAGCTAACGAGAAGGAAAAGAATGGCGAAAAATCAAAATACTAAATCCCAAATCAGTGAAATCACTGTCGTAGCTCAGTAGAGTCTCAAATATCAATCACAGTCACCGTTATCATCGTCACTTGCTGCTTATCGGCTACCGTTGTCGCTCACTGCTCGTCGGTCATGGTCGTAGCTCATCGTTCATCATCGTTAGGGCACAGGGTTGGGGGCTAAGGCAGGGTACAGGGTTGGTGAAGGAGTTTCGAGTTCAATGAAGACTTTGTTTGACTGTTTCTGTCTTTCTGATCTGAGTTAAGCTTAATTCAATTGACACTATTTTTTTATTAAGTCCCAAAACGACGCCTTCTTGGGACCTTTGCTGCCAATATTATTTGACTCGGGAAAATTACTTGACTCGGCGGTTTTCCTGAGTCAAACCCAAATTGGGCGAGTCGACTCGATTCTTTAGACAGCAAACTGGACTGGATTGGGGACCGGTTCATTGGTTTTCTAGTCGGATTGGCCGGTCCAGTCCGATTTTTCATTCCAGGGTTGAGTGAGATAATTAATATAAAGATATGTATTTAATACGAGTAACAAAGAGAAATATAGTTGAAATTTTGAGATAAAAAAAGGTTGATTTTATTAAGGACCAGCTCCAAGGAAAAGAAAATGACTTATAAAAAAGGACGGGAGGGAGTAATATTTAGAATTTTAGGAAATAAATTATATAGTAGTATTTGTGGAGGAGACTTTCAAATATAAGAAATTTGCTTTGATATAAAAAAAATGAAGTTAATGACAACAATTGGTAATGAAATAAGACATCTCTAGCTCCCTCCCTTTGGGGACAAAAAAAACAAAACACTTATTGATACACGCTCAAATAAATCCTAATCTTAATAAATTTAAATATATTTTATAAAATTCAAATCCAAATTAATTGTTCTCTCAAATTTCTCTCTCCTTTTGAATTCCATTCCTGATATCACATCCTAAAGTTTATCATCAAGTATGAATCTCATTTTCGTTAAAATTGCTCCGATCAAACATCTTTCATGGGTGGCATGCCCTATAAAGCAAATTTATGAGCAGGGCATGCTCATTCCCAAAACCGCAGTGTGTTGAGGTGCAGAAACCCATTTTTTTATTTATTTATTTGAATTAAATTATATGTTACACCCTTAAATATTTTTGGCACCCAAATTAATTAATTTCTAGCCAGTATCCTAAATTAATAAATTTTTAGTATATCTAGTACTTTGAAATATTTTCACCACCCAGTATCCTGAAAATATTTTTCCAGTAGCATTCAATATTCTAAAATATTTTTTTTTCTAACACGATGTATCTCAAATTAATTAATTTTTAGTGTATCCAGCATCATGGAGTATTTTTTTCAATTAGTAAGTGTTACTAAAAAAATACTCCATAATGTTGGATACACTAAAAATTAATTAATTTGAGATAATAGGTATTCCTAACAAATACTACAGGCTGTTAAATAAAAATTTACTCAAACAAATAAAAAATTAATGAATTTTTTTTTAAAAAAAGCAAGATGAGTATATCTCATTTTGGGGATGAGCAGGGAATATAGATTCATCTTTCACTCCATCTATGGTTGCTTTTTTTTTTTTTTTTGGTACATGGTTGATTCTTTGATGAGGCTTGAAATATCAGAAAGTTGAAGTAGTGGCTAACACTAGGAGAAATCAATAATAAGCTATCAGCTCAGAAATTGATATGATTATGCGCAGCTGGATCTGAGAAAAAAAATTGCAAAAGGAATTTTACTTTACTTACTTCATACTTGATGTTTAAAAAGATATACTTCTTGAGTTTAAGGGACTTCTATTTATTTTTACTGTTTTACACTCTTAAAAGCTAACCCAATACCAATATTCAATTTAAAAAAAAAAAAGAGAGAGAGAATCACATCAAAATCCCAACTAAAAAAAATAATATTAAAAAAGTCTTATAAATTATCATTGATAAGTGAAAATGGCACCGTTAACCAACTACATAACTTTTCTGATATTATTTTCTTTAGAACTTTAATTTGATTTTTCATAAAGGTTCAAAGAAATCAATTTGATTTTTCATGAAGAAAGGTTCAAAGAAATCAATGGTTCTTTTTTTCAGAAACTTCTTTTGTCTTCTTTCACCATGTTAAATGCTCAGAAATTTATTTTGTCTTCTTTCACCATGTTAAATGCTGCATCTCAATCCATTAATTGGGAGTGTTAATAGCATTGTAAGATCAAAAAGTTTAAAGCCAAAACTATATTTATTTTTTTGTTAGATCAAAAGTAGAATCCCTTTTGAGGCTTAAAAGATAAGGAATTTTTGTCTCTCTCAACAAGTGAGCTTTTTGAATTTGAACTTGTGTTCTTTTTATTATGGGGTGAAGTCATTTTCCACTTTAACTAAATGTTTGTTGGTGCTTGGTGTACCAAAAACATATCTCTAAACCAACGAAACAAACTATGACCCTACTTCTTTCTTCCTCCTCCTTCTTCCTCTAGGGATACCACACAGGCCTTTCTTCATTACAAGGATAATGCCACAACAAGTTCACATGAATCCAGAGATATCTGCATTGGAGAAATTTTAATCTATTGGCACAGATAACCCAGAGTAAAAACTAACATAGATAAAGAACTTGTGTCACAAAATCTTCCGAGTTTCACTGCACAAAACTCTCAAGAAAATGGGCAGATAAATTAAAATCAATCGAGGAAGGACTGAAGATTTCATCATAAGCTTACGGGAAAGAGAAAAACGGGGCAAAACCAAATTATGGAAAGAACGAAATTAACAAAATTAAAGGCATAAGTAGTGATACTACTATAATCCTCAGTTAAGAAGCACACTCTTGAGGAACACATTGATTACTTTTGGCTCCTTTTCCTTCTTTCAGAAGAACTTGTTGAGAAAATTTGAAATTGTCTGGTAACCATTACAAAGATTGAACTCCACTTCAGAAGGTTGATATGACATCAAATTTTTCTTTTCCCCCAGTTATTGTATACTCTCAGTAACAGCATAAGGACATTAACGTCAGACATATGCATGTAGCAAAATTCTTTATAATAATTAAAGGCAGCAAAATACACCCAGGTCGTCCACAGAAGAAAGATGCCAGTAAAGTTACTATCATTTGACACATATAACAAGACGAATTGTTCTACTGATTTATAACCTTCAGATGAGTCAACAAGCAGAAAGGAATATCCCACAAACTGAAAGTCCCAATTAGGCTATTGTAACATTTTAAAAAACCAATTAGGGCAAGGCTTGAAGCAGAACATTTTCGATTTTTAGATTTTCAGTAGATGAGGAGTACTTCCCTAAAATTTTATCATAAAATTAACAGAAGCCAAAATAACCAGGTCCAGAACCAAGATGCCAGTTGAAATGATTACCATAAGTCATACATAACAGGGAAACTTGTTCAAGAATTATGACAAGAAGAAACCTGATAAACAGGGGAACCAAAAATTGGGCGACCAGAACATTGAAAGAAATCAATTAGAGTAGGACTTGAAGTGGAAAAGTTTAATCACCATCATAAACAAGGGAACAACAAAATGGAAGTCAACATCCAAGTAACTAACTGCCTATGCCTGAACTTCAGGTAAAGATCCCAATTCACCTCTATAAAGTTTCAATAGCTGAGGAACATCCTCTTGAAATTTGATCACAAAATTTTCCAGAAACTTTTCCTCACTGATAATAATCATGGAAGGTATGGACATACTAGCCTTGACTAAACCCTTCATTTTCAAGATTTTAAATACTGACCATCTAGGAATAATCCTCCGCTTTAAACTATAGTTGAAAATTGTCGGGCATCCAGCAGTATCTTCCAACCGCAAACCCATTTCATCCACAAAAAATTTCAATGTGTTTGTGAATTTCTTCTCTGACAAAAGCATGATCATTGGAAGCTTACTGAATGCCGAAAGAGTGACATCTCTGGACCAGCCACACTTCCCAAAGAGATCCAGTTTCCACTCCCATGTTGATTTACTCAACTGTGTTACAACAAAAAGTGCATGAACGAATGTAACCTTGGAAGGTTCGATTCCTGTTTCTTTGACAAACTTGACATATTCAACAAACTTTGATTGATCAATAAATGCTACATTTGCACGTCTAAATAACAACTTAAAGACAGAAGATTGAGGCACTCCTTCATCTCTCAAGACCTTTATGTTTGGAAATATATTCGTTACACCATAGCCATAGGAGAAAATACTTCGCCTTGAGATTTTCAAACATCTCCTTGCTTTAACAGGATCACCCAGCACACTTTTGAGGGCCTCGTAATGGGGAATTATACGTTTCTCTAAGCTATAATGTATTAATTTAGAGCTAGAAGAGAGGACTTCTGGGATTTCAGAAGCTGAGAACCCTATAAACTGGAGAAACCTTAGCTTGGGCAAAAGGTTGTTCTCAGGCTTTACCAAAAGCAATCGTGGATTGTATTTCAAAACTTTGGATATATGAGTGTCTGAGAATTCGTAGCTCCGGAGAAGTTTAAGTACCGAGTCAGGTTTATCAGGGTTTTTCAGTTTAACCCTTTTGGATAATTCTTCAGCATCTCTAGCGGATACGCCACATGAGTTAACGAGGTAAGAAACTGTAAACGACTCACTTTCGACTCGATTTTGTTCGGAGTGATTTGATTCAGATGATTTCACTACCGAGGAAAACGAATGAGAGGCGAGGGAAGCATTGAGACGGAGAAACCCTAATTGGGTTCTCGTACCGCATGGCAAGGACGAAGATAATCTTGCAATCAGAGAAATTAGCATGAAAGAAATGACGGTGATGACAAGGAACTCACCAAATGTAAATTCGTCGGCTCAAATTACACCGGCAAACAAGAAGAACGATCCCTCAAATTCCCTTTTTCACATCTTCCTATTGTGATGCGTAGAGCCAGTAAAATGAAAAGAGGAAGCTTAGACTGCAATATAGACGCGTGGTCTTTAAATAAATTTGAGAAGAGAAGTAACTTTAATCGACCCACAACTTATTGTTTTTTTTAAAAAATAACTGATTTAAAATTCTCCTCAAAATTTTAAAGACTTTTATGTAATATTAAATTTTACAAGTAGGGATTTTTTAGCCATCTTTCCTGAAATTTATTATTTAGATTTTTCAAGAAATAAATTATATTGAAATTTATTATTTAGATTTTTCAAGAAATAAATTATATTTGTAATGGAGACTTACAGAAAATAGGAAATTAATGACAACAAGTGATTAATGCCACAAAATCACTTGTTGGCATGCACCAAAATAAATAAAATTAGATTCTAAATATTACTTACAAACTATAATATTAAGAAGCAAGGGTTTAAAAACCACTTAAATGCTAATTTTTTTTTTTTTTGCTAGAACTTAAATCCTAATCTTAATAAACTTAAACATATTTTATAAAATTTGAAACAAAATTATTTAATTGTTCTCTCAAATTTCTATTTTTTTAATTCCTTTTTGATATCACATTGTAAGCTGATAAAGTTTATCGTAAATTATGAATCTCATTTTATTCAAAATTACTCCAATCATACATCATTCACACCATCTATGATTGATTCTTTGATGAGGCTTGACAATAAAAAAAAAAAAAAGTGATGTAGTAGCTATTTCAAGGATAAATCATTAGTATGCAATCAACTTAGAAATTAACATGATTATGCACGGTTGATTTTAATTTTCCATCCTGTCATTAATACACTATATATAAGATATATTTATCAGTATTTTCTTAATATATCTCTATTAATAAAATTAAAGAAGATGATTAAAATATTTTAAAAAATACATGTCATATTAACTAATTTAACTAACTTTTTTAATCTGATTAAATTAGATAAATATATCTCATATTAATAATCGAGTAGAGCTTTTTTTTTAGTTTGCAAAAGGCAATCTAACTTTACTTTTTTCATACTTAAAAAGTATATTTCTCTTGAGTTTTAGGAACTTCTATTTATTTTTACAATTTTACACCATTAAAACGTAACCCAACACCTATATTAAACTTGGGGAAAAAAACAGTTTCTAAGAAATCCGTTATAGTGTTATTAGCATTGTAAAATTAAAAAGCTTAAAGCCGAAAACATATTTCTTAACAGACGAAACAAACTCCTCCTCCGGGGATACCACACAGACCTTTCTTCAAATAAGGGTAAAGCCACAATAAGTTCACATGAATTCAAAAATACTCCCCATCTAATATTAAGGATCTAGTTTGTAGTATAAAATAGATTTTATATTTAGGATTAAAGGTTATACTTGCGCTGGAGAAATTTTAGTTTATTAGCACATATAGCCTAGAGTGAAAAATAACATAGATAAAGAACTTTATTCTATTACAAAATCTTACGAAGTTGCACTGCTCAAAACTCACAAGAAAATAGAATATAAATTAAAGAAAATAATAATAATAAAAAGTCTTATAAGTTGTCATTGACACCATTAATAAGCTACGTGACTTTTCTGTTATTATTATTTTTTAGTTGGAACTTTGATTTTTCATGAAGAAAGGTTCAAAGAAATCAACGGTTCTTTCCTCAGAAATTTCTTTTGTCTTCTTTCACCATGTTAAATGCTGCATCTCAAACCATTAATTGGGAGAGTGTTAATTGTAACATGCTGATTTTTTTTAATAAAAATAAATACATAAGATAAAATATAATTAAAATAATATATTATATTATTATAAAATATAATATAATATTATAATAAAAAATTTTGAATGTGGTAAGTGGCACCTACCACGTACGTGAATGGAGGGGTATATATACCCCTCCCATTTCTCCATTTGTCAGGCCACGAAGTAGAGTTTATTTTGGAGAGAAGGAGGTTACAAGTTAGTGTTTGCAGTTTTAGAGAGATCAATAAGGTACTCAAATTCTCTTCTAATCATGATACTTCTTTTATGAAAAATGTTCTAAATAATTTTCTCTTTCTTATGATAGTAATTTTGTGTGTTGAATAGAGAAAATTTTAAGATTATGATTTTGGATAAAATTGAGTTTTGTCAATATAAGACTATAGAAATGTAGATGAGCATTTATAATTAATTTTAATCGGTTTAATTTTATTATTTAGTGGTTATAAGATTTTATAATGAATTTTTATATATAACTAATTTATAAATAATTATATATTAAACTTTTTAACCGATTAAATCTAGATTAAATAATTTATTTGGATTATTGGAGATATTATTGTAGTTATAATCGGTTTAGTTTTGTAGATTTTGTGTTATAAAATTATATGTCATAATTTGATATTAGAAATTAAAGTTTGATATGATTTTTAATATATGTGAAGATGTTAATATTATTTAATAATTAGGTTATACTCATATAAGTTAGAAGAGTGATTTAATTAAATTAGGATATTGATATTAACGATTTTATGATGCTTGAAATTAAGGTGATTAGAAAATTACTATTGTTAAAGATTTTAGTAAATAAAATAATTAAGGAAATGTTAGAAAATTTTATTGAGGAAAAGATCAATTATTTTTATTTTTCTAAAAAGAATTAAGTGAGTTAATTATGGGAATTAGTTTAGTTAGCAAGTATTATTAATTTTATTAACTTATAATTATATATTTATTGTAGAGTGAATTTGGCTTGTTGAACTTGAATTGTCTCTAGTTGTCAATAACTCGAGGTAACCACTTTTCAATTTATCTTGTATGCTTGTTGATGTGATTATAAGCATATGTTAGTATTTTTAATTACTATAAATATGTTATAGTATTTTATATATGAAATGTACAATCATAGTATGAATTACGTTTTTAGTAAATTTTAGTTAAGTGAGCCTGAATGATTTGGAATGATTGATGATGTATAGTATTAATTATGATATATATGAGAATAAATTATTGATGATGGTGATGTTGAGATGTTGAATGTGATGAGGTGTGATTGGAGGAGATTTAGTTCTTTTATACCACATGGTATAGCCCCACTGAGCGCACAATGGATGGCTTTGGCATTGTCAGGGCCATTGGTACAACTCTTTTCCTTTGGGCGGGATAAGGGTCAGTTCAAGGGACATGTGACACTTTTCCATGTTCAACGGAAAGGGAACCCATGGTCTGATATGAGCTCTGTAGCCTTTAGCCGGGGTACACCTCATTATAAGTGAGCTTGGTGTAGTTTTGTTAAAGAGACTAAACCTATTATGTGATGTAGCACATGGGTTCTGTCAGCGGTTAAGGAGGTTATAAGGATGATTGAGAGAGTACTTGTTAATTTGTTCTTTTGAAATATTATTGTTTACTTGAAAAATTATATTTTATATTATTTATATTGCCCGCTTAACTATCTTGTAATCATTCCCTACATACTTGTTAAAATGAAAGTGGTTACTGGGTCTATATGACTCATCCCGTCAATTTATTATTTTTTTTAGGCGGAAGTCCAAACGGTGGTGCAAAGGGGGAAGCGAATGAGGCTTGATTTGATATCAAATTTTATGTCTCGTTTAGTTTTATGATATAATGTATATTGCCAAACTTAAGAGCCTTTTTGGGCAATCATGACATATATTTATTATTTTGCTGCATATTGGAACATGTACTATGGACGGAGCACTTGTCATGTTGTTTACGTAATGTTTGGACGGAGCAATTGATATATTGTTTACATAATATTATTTAATGTTTTGATGAAATGGTGAATTTTGAGGTAATTTAAGGAGGATGTTACATTAATAGCATTGTAAGATCAAAAAATTTAAAGCCGGAAACCATATTTTTTTTTGTTAGATCAAAAGTAGAATCCCTTTTAAGGCTTAAAAAGGTAAAAGAAATTTTGCATTTCTTAACAGGTGAGCTTTCTAAATTTGAACTTACATTCCTTTTATTACAGGACGAAGCCGTTCTCCAGTTTAACTAATTGTTTGTTAGTGCCTCAGTGTATCAAAACCACATCTCTTAACCAACCAAACAAACTATAACCCCACTTCTTTCTTCTTCTTCCTCCTCCTCTAGTGATACCACACAGGCCTTTCTTCATTACAAGGATAATGCCACAACAAATTCATTATAATTTATTTTTTAAGAAATAAATTATATTTGTGATGGAGACTTCAGCAAAATAGGGAATAAGATTTGCTATAAAAATTAGAAAAAAAAAAAGGAAATTAATGACAACAAGTGATTAATGCCAAAAAAACCACTTGTTGGCATGCACCAAAATAAATGAAATTAGATTGTAAATATCACTTACAAACTATAATATTAAGAAGTAAGGGTTTAAAAACCACTTAAATCCTTTTTTTTTGCCAAAACTTAAATCTTAATCTTAATGAACTAAAACATATTTTATAAAATTCAAAACAAAATTATTTAATTGTTCTATCAAATTTCTCTCTCTTTTTTTTTAAATTCCTTTTTGATATCACATGGTAAGCTGATAAATTTTATCATAAAGTATGAATCTCATTTTATTCAAAATTGCTCCAATCATACATCATTCACACCATCTATGGCTGATTCTTTGACAAGGCTTGAAAATAAGAAAGGTGATGTAGTAGCCATTTCTAGGAGAAACCAATAGTAAGCTATCAACTTACAAATTAACGTGATTACGCTCAGTTGATTTTAATATTCCATCCCATAATTAATATATAATATATTTAGAGAGTTAATTTTTATATTAAATATAAGATATATTTGTCAATCTTTTCTTAATTTATCTCTATTAATAATCACTTAACAATAATCAAATAAGAAAAGGAAAAAGAAAATTAAGGAAGAAAATTAGAGCATTTTAGAAAATATATGTCATATTAATTAACTTAACTAATCTGATTAAATTAAATAAATATGTCTTATATTAAATATTGAAGGGAGCATTTTTTTTAGTTTGCAAAAGGCAACCTAACTTCACTTCCTTCATACTTGAAAGGTATATTTCCCTTGAGTTTAAGGAACTTCTATTTATTTTTACAATTTTCCACCCCTAAAACGTAATCCAACACCTATATTAAATTTGGGGAAAAATACAGTTTGTAAGAAATCCGTTAAAGTGTTATTAGCATTGCAAGATCAAAAAGCTTAAAGCCGAAACCATATTTCTTAACAGACAAAACAAACTCCTCCGGGGATACCACACAAACCTTTCTTCATTGTTTATCTCTTCTTATGGAAGAGGTAAAGGAAGGCAAGTGGAGGCATATAGTATTCCAGGATATGAGTCAAATGTGGACCAATGGTTTCCTCCTCGGGATGGTTCTGTTAGAGTGAACGTTGATACATCTGTTATATACAAAGATCAAGCGGCATGTAGAGGTGTCATTTGAGATACACAGGGAATTTGGTTAATGGGCTTTCGAAAGAAATTGAGCAGTTGTCCAATAACTATAGATGAACTTCTTGCTATCAAAGAAGGATTAATTACACGAGTATCCGCATCTTTACGGATTCTTTGGAGACCATTAATTTATTATGATAGTGATAAGAATCAAGTAAATTAATTGATAAGATGGAAAAGTTATAAAATGACCTTAAATAATAAGTTGAAAAAGCTGTAAGATAATCTAAGATAAAGAGTAAGTAAGAATCATACCTTCTCTTTAAAACAATTGGAGAAAATCTTCTAAACACATTTACTTTTTGAAATATTCCATATTTTATTGAGAAGGAAGTATGCCAATTTATAAGAGCATATTACAGAAAGATAGACTCTAATTCAAAATTCAAATGACTAATAACCTAAGATTTTAACAACTGACTCCTACTAGTGGAACAATCAATTTATTTCTCAACTACTTAAGAAAATAATAATAATAATAAGCCAATAATAATAATTGAAGCAACTAAAATAAATATTAATAAAATAAAATTAGACTAATTTAATTTATGCACGAAACTTCAAACTCGGTACTCTATCATTATCCCCTCCTTGTAAATTTGCCTTGCCCTCAAGGCAAAATGTAAAAAATATCTTCCTCGTATGTGGAGGTTTAGGCAGAGGTGGTAGAAAAGCAATATTAGTTGTATACTCTAAGCAAGACTCCAAGAGGAATAATAGACCAAACAAGAAGATGCACGCCAGATAACAATTCTTCGAATACAAAATCATGCTTGGACCCATTGTTAGCAAGAATTAGAATTTAATGACTATGGACAATACTCTTCATTATTAAAGCAGAAGACTTTCATATTTTGGTATTGAAGGAGATTCCTGCAACATTCCCTCTTAATTTGGTCTTGACTTCTACATCTAATGGAGGCATAACCTCTTCGACCTCTCTAGCGATCTTCATCAGTGAAAAGCTTGATTTGCAACAGTGCCCTAGGTAGAAGATGTCTCCACACTGATAGCACACTCCCTTCTCCCTCCTGATTTGAGGTTCCATATCTAGCTGAGTTAGTCATGTTGAAGCCGATGTTGTGTATTGATTCAGTTTTGAAGACGACATAATTGGTTTAGTTTGGGTTGATAAGTTTGACATGTATTGTGCATTCCCAATTATCACAGAACTGGGTTATGCTATGCAAATCTAGTTGATTAAGTGATTTGGCTAGGCCCCATATGATAACATAAGCTTCTCATATTTTCGGGTTAGGCTAGTTGCTCATACAAAGTACGGCACCTACAAATCCTTAATTCAGCTCGTAATTCTTCCTTCAAGCCGCCTAAGAAAACTCCAAGAAGGTAGTGTTGCGGCCAATTTTTGACTCGTGCTGAATGTTTAGCAAACACTAAGCTATATTCTTTAACATTCCCTAGTTGTTGTGTGTTGTAAAGATACTCATAAGGACTATGGAATTCTATTAGCCCATGATGTTCTAATAATACCTCTACTAGTTTATCCCAATAGAAGATTATACACTCCGTGCTAATGGTGATGAACAAATCATGAGCGTTGCCCTCTAAATGCCTAGATGCAATATGGACTTTGAAATCCATAGAAAAGTGATAAAGCTGAAAATAATTCTCAGCCTCTGAAATCCATGATTGTGGATCTTCACCATCATAGTTGGAAAAGTATCTTTTAGACAGCGAATGAGAATGTTAGGAGTGGTGGTGATATTATAAATTTGTGAAAAAGGTGAATTGAATGGATAAATAACATCTTTGGATCGAAGGCCCTTATACCAATGATAAGGTACCAAGTAAATTAATTGATAAGATGGGAAAGTTATAAGATGACCTGGAATAATAAATTGAGAAAGTTGTAAGATAATCTGAGATAAAACGTAGATAAGAACCTCACTTCCTCTCTAAAACAGCCAAGGAGAATCTCCTAAACCAATTTACTTTTTGAAATATTCTATATTTTATTGAGAAGGCAATATGCCAATTTATAAGAGCATATTACAGAGAAATAACCTCTAATTCAAAATTCAAATATGAAATTCAAATGACTAACAACCCAATATTTTAACAACTGACTCCTACTAGTGGAAGAGTCCACTTATTTCTCAACTAATTAAGAAAATAATAATAATAATAATAATAATAAGCCAATAATAATAATTGAAACAACTAAAATAAATATTAATAAAATAAAATTAGACTAATTTAATTTATGCACGAAACTTCAAACTCAGTACTTTATCAGATAGCCTTGAGCGTCATCCTTTTCAATAAGAAATTGAATACATGCATCAACTCGTTTGTGAGGAGGGATCTATCCAGGTATTTCATTGTCATAGGAATGCAGTTACGTGTGCTGATATTTTAGTGAAAGAAGCTCATAATAAAGGGACTGTGACTTCCTTGGTGCCACTGGTTACTCATAGCTGAAAGGTATATTCCCCTTGAGTTTAAGGAACTTCTAATTATTTTTACAATTTTCCAACCCTAAAACGTAATCCAACACCTATATTAAATTTGGGGAAAAATACAGTTTGTAAGAAATCCGTTAAAGCTTTATTAGCATTGCAAGATCAAAAAGCTTAAAGCCGAAACCATATTTCTTAACAGACAAAACAAACTCCTCCGGGGATACCACACATACCTTTCTTCATTGTTTATCTCTTCTTATGGAAGAGGTAAAGGAAGGCAAGTGGAGGCATATAGTATTCTTCCAGGATATGAGTCAAATGTGGACCAATGCTTTCCTCCTCGGGATGGTTCAGTTAGACTGAACGTTGATACATCTGTTGTATACAAAGATCAAGTGGGGCATGTAGAGGTGTCATTTGAAATACACAGGGAAATTGGTTAATGGGCTTTCTAAAGAAATTGAGCAGTTGTCCAATCACTATAGATGAACTTCTTGCTATCAAAGAAGGATTAATTACACAAGTATCCGCATCTTATCCGCATCTTTACGGATTCCTTGGAGACCATTAATTTATCATCTCCAGGGATAGTGATAAGGAACCGAGTAAATTAATTGATAAGATGGGAAAGTTATAAGATGACCTTAAATAATAAGTTGAAAAAGCTATAAGATAATCTAAGATAAAGAATAGGTAAGAATCATACCTTCTCTTCAAAACAGTTGGAGAAAATCTCCTAAACACATTTACTTTTTGAAATATTCCATATTTTATTAAGAAGACAATATGCCAATTTATAAGAGCATAGAAAGATAGACTCTAATTCAAAATTCAAATGACTAACAACCCAAGATTTTAACAACTGACTCCTACTAGTGGAACAATCCACTTATTTCTCAACTAATTAAGAAAATAATAATAATAATAAGCCAATAATAATAATTGAAGCAACTAAAATAAATATTAATAAAATAAAATTAGACTAATTTAAATTATGCACGAAACTTCAAACTCAGTACTTTATCAGATAGCCTTGAGCGTCATCCTTTTCAATAAGAAATTGAGGACTTGCATCAACTCGTTTGTGAGGAGGGATCTATCCAGGTATTTCATTGTCATAGGAATGCAGTTGTGTGTGCTGATATTTTAGTGAAAGAAGCTCATAATAAAGGGACTATGACTTCCTTGGTGCCACTGGTTACTCATAGCTGCAGGTGTCAATTTGTTTTGGATATTCAATATGTAAGGGAGATGTCCTCTCCACACAATTAACTCAAGTATAAAACTTGTCTTTGTAATAATAATAAAAAAAAAATATTCCTTCGATCCTCAATCAAGGACCTAGTTTGTAGTACAAAACACATCTTATGTTTAAGACCAGAGGTACTATATGCACCAGAGAAATTTTAATCCATTAGCACAGATAACCCGGAGTGAAAAATAACATAGATAAAGAACTTTATTCTGTCACAAAATCTTATGAAGTTGCATAGCTCGACACTCTCAAGAAAATGGTCAGATAAATTGAAATCAATCCATGAAGGACTGAAGATTTCATCATAAGCTTACAGGAAAGGGAAAAAAGGGGGCAAAACCAAATTATAGTAAGACTGAAATTAACAAAATTAAAGCCACAAGTAGTGATTTGACTATAATCTTCTGCTAAGAAGCACAATCTTGTGGGGCACATTGATTACGTTTGGCTCTCTTTCCTTCTTCCAGAGGAACTTGTTAAGAAAATTAAAAATTGTCTAGTTCACTTCAGAAGGTTAATATGACATCAAATTTTCTCAGTTCTCGCATCCTCCCAGTAACAGCATATGGACTTTAGCCTCAAACATACGCATATAGAAAAACTCTATAGAATAGTTAACAGCACCAGAACACACCCAGGCCCACAGAAGAAAGATGCCAGTAAAGTTACTATTCTTTCAGTCCTTAATATAAGACATATATCTTTAATTTAATTAGATTAAGGAGGTTAGTTGAACTAGTTAATATAACATGTATTTTCTAAAACAGCCTAGTCATCTTCCTTAATTCCCTCTCTTCCCTCTCCTATTTGATTATTGTTAAGCAAGTATCAATATAGGTAAATTAGGAAAAAATTAACAAATATGAAAATTATGTCTTATATTTAAGATCAAAATCAACTCTCTAAACATATCTAATATGTCTTATATTAAGGACTAGAGGAATACCATTTAACATATATAAGGAGACATTGTTCTCCTGATTTATAACCTTCAGATGAGTCAACAAATAGAAAAAAATACCCTACAAATAATTGGGCTATCGCAACATTTCACAAAACCAGTTAGGGCAACGCTTGAAAAACAGTCTAGATTTATAGATTTTCAGTAGATGAGCAGCACCTTCCTGAAATTTGACCACAAAATCAACAGAAGCCAAAATAACCAGTTCAAGAACCAAGATGCCAGTGATTGCCAGATGCCATACATAACAGGGTGACTTGTTCAAGAGTTAAGAAGAAATCTGATAAGATGAGTTAGTAAACATATAGAAACATCCTACAAATTAAAACTTCAAATTAGGCGACCAGAACATTGAAAGAAATCGATTAGAGTAGGACTTGGAAGCACAAAAGTTTAATCGCCACAATAAACAAGGGAACAAAAAATTGGAAGTCAACATCCAGGAAACTTTCGGCCAAACAAAAAAAAAAAATCCAGGAAACCAACTGCCTATGCGTGAACTTCAGGTAAAGATCCCAATTCACCTCCATACAGTTTCAGTAGCTGAGGAACATCCTCTCGAAATTTGATCACAAAACTTTCCAGAAACTTTTCCTCACTGATAATAATCATGGAATGTATGGACATACTAGCCTTGACTAAACCCTTCATTTTCAAGATTTTAAATACTGACCATCTAGGAATAATCCTCCGCTTTAAAAACTAACATAGATAAAGAACTTGTGTCAAAAAATCTTCCTGAGTTTCACTGCACAAAACTCTCAAGAAAATGGGCACATAAATTAAAATCAACCGAGGAAGGACTGAAGATTTCATCATAAGCTTACGGGAAAGAGAAAAACGGGGCAAAACCAAATTATGGAAAGAACAAAATTAACAAAATTAAAGGCATAAGTAGTGATACTACTATAATCCTCAGTTAAGAAGCACACTCTTGAGGAACACATTGATTACTTTTGGCTCCTTTTCCTTCTTTCAGAAGAACTTGTTGAGAAAATTTGAAATTGTCTGGTAACCATTACAAAGATTGAACTCCACTTCAGAAGGTTGATATGACATCAAATTTTTCTTTTCCCCCAGTTATTGTATACTCTCAGTAACAGCATAAGGACATTAACGTCAGACATATGCATGTAGCAAAATTCTTTATAATAATTAAAGGCAGCAAAATACACCCAGGTCGTCCACAGAAGAAAGATGCCAGTAAAGTTACTATCATTTGACACATATAACAAGACGAATTGTTCTACTGATTTATAACCTTCAGATGAGTCAACAAGCAGAAAGGAATATCCCACAAACTGAAAGTCCCAATTAGGCTATTGTAACATTTTAAAAAACCAATTAGGGCAAGGCTTGAAGCAGAACATTTTCGA
Organism: Albizia julibrissin; assembly: GCA_037074505.1. Lineage (NCBI taxonomy): Eukaryota > Viridiplantae > Streptophyta > Magnoliopsida > Fabales > Fabaceae > Albizia > Albizia julibrissin. The sequence goes on along the minus strand of CM073484.1, from coordinate 17,960,586 downwards.
TTTTTAGATTTTCAGTAGATGAGGAGTACTTCCCTAAAATTTTATCATAAAATTAACAGAAGCCAAAATAACCAGGTCCAGAACCAAGATGCCAGTTGAAATGATTACCATAAGTCATACATAACAGGGAAACTTGTTCAAGAATTATGACAAGAAGAAACCTGATAAACAGGGGAACCAAAAATTGGGCGACCAGAACATTGAAAGAAATCAATTAGAGTAGGACTTGAAGTGGAAAAGTTTAATCACCATCATAAACAAGGGAACAACAAAATGGAAGTCAACATCCAAGTAACTAACTGCCTATGCCTGAACTTCAGGTAAAGATCCCAATTCACCTCTATAAAGTTTCAATAGCTGAGGAACATCCTCTTGAAATTTGATCACAAAATTTTCCAGAAACTTTTCCTCACTGATAATAATCATGGAAGGTATGGACATACTAGCCTTGACTAAACCCTTCATTTTCAAGATTTTAAATACTGACCATCTAGGAATAATCCTCCGCTTTAAACTATAGTTGAAAATTGTCGGGCATCCAGCAGTATCTTCCAACCGCAAACCCATTTCATCCACAAAAAATTTCAATGTGTTTGTGAATTTCTTCTCTGACAAAAGCATGATCATTGGAAGCTTACTGAATGCCGAAAGAGTGACATCTCTGGACCAGCCACACTTCCCAAAGAGATCCAGTTTCCACTCCCATGTTGATTTACTCAACTGTGTTACAACAAAAAGTGCCTGAACGAATGTAACCTTGGAAGGTTCGATTCCTGTTTCTTTGATAAACTTGACATATTCAACAAACTTTGATTGATCAATAAATGCTACATTTGAACTTCTAAATAACAACTTAAAGACAGAAGATTGAGGCACTCCTTCATCTCTCAAGACCTTTATGTTTGGAAATATATTCGTTACACCATAGCCATAGGAGAAAATACTTCGCCTTGAGATTTTCAAACATCGCCTTGCTTTAACAGGATCACCCAGCACACTTTTGAGGGCCTCGTAATGGGGAATTATACGTTTCTCTAAGCTTAAAGCTAGTAGTTTAGTGTTAGAAGAGAGGAGATCTGGGATTTCAGAAGCTGAGAACCCTATAGACTGCAGAAACCTTAGCTTGGGCAAAAGGTTGTTCTCGGCCTTTGCTAAAAGCAATCGTGGATCGTATTTCAAAACTTTAGATATATGAGTACCTGAGAATCCGTAGCTTTGGAGAAGTGTAAGTACCGAATCGGGATTATCAGGGTCTTTCAGTTTAACCCTTTTGGATAATTCTTCAGCATCTCTAGCGGATACGCCACATGAGTTAACGAGGTAAGAAACTGTAAACGACTCACTTTCGACTCGATTTTGTTCGGAGTGATTTGATTCAGATGATTTCACTACCGAGGAAAACGAATGAGAGGCGAGGGAAGCATTGAGACGGAGAAACCCTAATTGGGTTCTCGTACCGCATGGCAAGGACGAAGATAATCTTGCAATCAGAGAAATTAGCATGAAAGAAATGACGGTGATGACAAGGAACTCACCAAATGTAAATTCGTCGGCTCAAATTACACCGGCAAACAAGAAGAACGATCCCTCAAATTCCCTTTTTCACATCTTCCTATTGTGATGCGTAGAGCCAGTAAAATGAAAAGAGGAAGCTTAGACTGCAATATAGACGCGTGGTCTTTAAATAAATTTGAGAAGAGAAGTAACTTTAATCGACCCACAACTTATTGTTTTTTTAAGAAATAACTTATTTAAAATTCTCCTCAAAATTTTAAAGACTTTTATGTAATATTAAATTTTACAAGTATGGATTTTTTAGCCATCTTTCCTGAAATTTATTATTTATATTTTTCAAGAAATAAATTATATTTGTGATGGAGACTTACAGAAAATAGAAAATTAATGACAACAAGTGATTAATGCCAAAAAAACCACTTGTTGGCATGCACCAAAATAAATGAAATTAGATTCTAAATATTACTTACAAACTATAATATTAAGAAGCAAGGGTTTAAAAACCACTTAAATCCTTTTTTTTTTTTTGCCAGGACTTAAATCCTAATCTTTATAAACTTAAACATATTCTATAAAATTTGAAACAAAATTATTTAATTGTTCTCTCAAATTTCTATTTTTTTTTAATTCCTTTTTGATATCACATTGTAAGCTGATAAAGTTTATCATAAATTATGAATCTCATTTTATTCAAAATTACTCCAATCATACATCATTCACACCATCTATGGTTGATTCTTTGATGAGGCTTGAAAATAAAAAATAAAAAATAAAAAAAGTGATGTAGTAGCTATTTCAAGGTGAAACCATTAGTATGCAATCAACTTAGAAATTAATATGATTATGCACGGTTGATTTTAATTTTCCATCCTGTCATTAATACACTATATATAAGACATATTTATCAGTATTTTCTTAATGTACCTCTATTAATGAAATTAAAGAAGATAATTAAAGCATTTTAAAAAATACATATCATATTAACTAACTTTTTTAATCTGATTAAATTAGATAAATATATCTCATATTAATAATCGAATAGAGCATTTGTTTTTATTTTGCAAAAGGCAATCTAACTTTACTTTTTTCATACTTAAAAGGTATATTTCTCTTGAATTTAAGGAACTTCTATTTATTTTTGCAATTTTACACCATTAAAACGTAACACAACACCTATATTAAACTTGGGGAAAAAACAGTTTCTAAGAAATCCGTTATAGTGTTATTAGCATTGTAAAATTAAAAAGCTTAAAGCCGAAAACATATTTCTTAACAGACGAAACAAACTCCTCCTCCGGGGATACCACACAGACCTTTCTTCAAATAAGGGTAAAGCCACAATAAGTTCACATGAATTCAAAGATACTCCTCATCTTATATTAATGATCTAATTTATAGTATAAAATAGATCTTATATTTAGGATTAAAGTTTATACTTGCGCTGGAGAAATTTTAGTCTATTAGCACATATAGCCTAGAGTGAAAAATAACATAGATAAATAACTTTATTCTATTACAAAATCTTACGAAGTTGCACTGCTCAAAGCTCACAAGAAAATAGAATATAAATTAAAGAAAATAATAATAATAGAAAAATCTTATAAGTTGTCATTGACATCATTAAGAAGCTATGTGACTTTTCTGTTATTATTATTTTTTAGTTGGAACTTTGATTTGATTTTTCATGAAGAAAGGTTCAAAGAAATCAACGGTTCTTTCATCAGAAATTTCTTTTGTCTTCTTTCACCATGCTAAATGCTGCATCTCAATCCATTAATTGGGAAAGTGTTAATAGCATTGTAAGATCAAAAAGTTTAAAGCCGAAACCATATATTTTTTTTTTGTTAGATCAAAACTAGAATCCCTTTTAAGGCTTAAAAGGGTAAAAGAAATTTTGCATTTCTCAATAAGTGAGCTTTCTATATTTGAACTTACATTCCTTTTATTACAGGGCGGAGTCGTTTTCCAGTTTAACTAACTATTTGTTAGTGCCTTGGTGTACCAAAACCACATATCTTAACCAACTAAACAAACTATAACCCCACTTCTTTCTTCCTCCTCCTCCTCCTCTAGTGGTACCACACAGGCCTTTCTTCATTACAAGGATAATGCCACAACAAATTCATTATAATTTATTTTTTAAGAAATAAATTATATTTGTGATGGAGACTTCAGCAAAATAGGGAATAATATTTGCTATAAAAATTAAAAAAAAAGGAAATTAATGAAAACAAGTGATTAATGCCAAAAAAACCACTTGTTGGCATGCACCAAAATAAATGAAATTAGATTGTAAATATCACTTACAAACTATAATATTAAGAAGTAAGGGTTTAAAAACCACTTAAATCCTTTTTTTTTTTGCCAAAACTTAAATCTTAATCTTAATGAACTAAAACATATTTTATAAAATTCAAAACAAAATTATTTAATTGTTCTATCAAATTTCTCTCTCTTTTTTTTTAAATTCCTTTTTGATATCACATGGTAAGCTGATAAATTTTATCATAAAGTATGAATCTCATTTTATTCAAAATTGCTCCAATCATACATCATTCACACCATCTATGGCTGATTCTTTGACAAGGCTTGAAAATAAGAAAGGTGATGTAGTAGCCATTTCTAGGAGAAACCAATAGTAAGCTATCAACTTACAAATTAACGTGATTACGCTCAGTTGATTTTAATATTCCATCCCATAATTAATATATAATATATTTAGAGAGTTAATTTTTATATTAAATATAAGATATATTTGTCAATCTTTTCTTAATTTATCTCTATTAATAATCACTTAACAATAATCAAATAAGAAAAGGAAAAAGAAAATTAAGGAAGAAAATTAGAGCATTTTAGAAAATATATGTCATATTAATTAACTTAACTAATCTGATTAAATTAAATAAATATGTCTTATATTAAATATTGAAGGGAGCATTTTTTTTAGTTTGCAAAAGGCAACCTAACTTCACTTCCTTCATACTTGAAAGGTATATTTCCCTTGAGTTTAAGGAACTTCTATTTATTTTTACAATTTTCCACCCCTAAAACGTAATCCAACACCTATATTAAATTTGGGGAAAAATACAGTTTGTAAGAAATCCGTTAAAGTGTTATTAGCATTGCAAGATCAAAAAGCTTAAAGCCGAAACCATATTTCTTAACAGACAAAACAAACTCCTCCGGGGATACCACACAAACCTTTCTTCATTGTTTATCTCTTCTTATGGAAGAGGTAAAGGAAGGCAAGTGGAGGCATATAGTATTCCAGGATATGAGTCAAATGTGGACCAATGGTTTCCTCCTCGGGATGGTTCTGTTAGAGTGAACGTTGATACATCTGTTATATACAAAGATCAAGCGGCATGTAGAGGTGTCATTTGAGATACACAGGGAATTTGGTTAATGGGCTTTCGAAAGAAATTGAGCAGTTGTCCAATAACTATAGATGAACTTCTTGCTATCAAAGAAGGATTAATTACACGAGTATCCGCATCTTTACGGATTCTTTGGAGACCATTAATTTATTATGATAGTGATAAGAATCAAGTAAATTAATTGATAAGATGGAAAAGTTATAAAATGACCTTAAATAATAAGTTGAAAAAGCTGTAAGATAATCTAAGATAAAGAGTAAGTAAGAATCATACCTTCTCTTTAAAACAATTGGAGAAAATCTTCTAAACACATTTACTTTTTGAAATATTCCATATTTTATTGAGAAGGAAGTATGCCAATTTATAAGAGCATATTACAGAAAGATAGACTCTAATTCAAAATTCAAATGACTAATAACCTAAGATTTTAACAACTGACTCCTACTAGTGGAACAATCAATTTATTTCTCAACTACTTAAGAAAATAATAATAATAATAAGCCAATAATAATAATTGAAGCAACTAAAATAAATATTAATAAAATAAAATTAGACTAATTTAATTTATGCACGAAACTTCAAACTCGGTACTCTATCATTATCCCCTCCTTGTAAATTTGCCTTGCCCTCAAGGCAAAATGTAAAAAATATCTTCCTCGTATGTGGAGGTTTAGGCAGAGGTGGTAGAAAAGCAATATTAGTTGTATACTCTAAGCAAGACTCCAAGAGGAATAATAGACCAAACAAGAAGATGCACGCCAGATAACAATTCTTCGAATACAAAATCATGCTTGGACCCATTGTTAGCAAGAATTAGAATTTAATGACTATGGACAATACTCTTCATTATTAAAGCAGAAGACTTTCATATTTTGGTATTGAAGGAGATTCCTGCAACATTCCCTCTTAATTTGGTCTTGACTTCTACATCTAATGGAGGCATAACCTCTTCGACCTCTCTAGCGATCTTCATCAGTGAAAAGCTTGATTTGCAACAGTGCCCTAGGTAGAAGATGTCTCCACACTGATAGCACACTCCCTTCTCCCTCCTGATTTGAGGTTCCATATCTAGCTGAGTTAGTCATGTTGAAGCCGATGTTGTGTATTGATTCAGTTTTGAAGACGACATAATTGGTTTAGTTTGGGTTGATAAGTTTGACATGTATTGTGCATTCCCAATTATCACAGAACTGGGTTATGCTATGCAAATCTAGTTGATTAAGTGATTTGGCTAGGCCCCATATGATAACATAAGCTTCTCATATTTTCGGGTTAGGCTAGTTGCTCATACAAAGTACGGCACCTACAAATCCTTAATTCAGCTCGTAATTCTTCCTTCAAGCCGCCTAAGAAAACTCCAAGAAGGTAGTGTTGCGGCCAATTTTTGACTCGTGCTGAATGTTTAGCAAACACTAAGCTATATTCTTTAACATTCCCTAGTTGTTGTGTGTTGTAAAGATACTCATAAGGACTATGGAATTCTATTAGCCCATGATGTTCTAATAATACCTCTACTAGTTTATCCCAATAGAAGATTATACACTCCGTGCTAATGGTGATGAACAAATCATGAGCGTTGCCCTCTAAATGCCTAGATGCAATATGGACTTTGAAATCCATAGAAAAGTGATAAAGCTGAAAATAATTCTCAGCCTCTGAAATCCATGATTGTGGATCTTCACCATCATAGTTGGAAAAGTATCTTTTAGACAGCGAATGAGAATGTTAGGAGTGGTGGTGATATTATAAATTTGTGAAAAAGGTGAATTGAATGGATAAATAACATCTTTGGATCGAAGGCCCTTATACCAATGATAAGGTACCAAGTAAATTAATTGATAAGATGGGAAAGTTATAAGATGACCTGGAATAATAAATTGAGAAAGTTGTAAGATAATCTGAGATAAAACGTAGATAAGAACCTCACTTCCTCTCTAAAACAGCCAAGGAGAATCTCCTAAACCAATTTACTTTTTGAAATATTCTATATTTTATTGAGAAGGCAATATGCCAATTTATAAGAGCATATTACAGAGAAATAACCTCTAATTCAAAATTCAAATATGAAATTCAAATGACTAACAACCCAATATTTTAACAACTGACTCCTACTAGTGGAAGAGTCCACTTATTTCTCAACTAATTAAGAAAATAATAATAATAATAATAATAATAAGCCAATAATAATAATTGAAACAACTAAAATAAATATTAATAAAATAAAATTAGACTAATTTAATTTATGCACGAAACTTCAAACTCAGTACTTTATCAGATAGCCTTGAGCGTCATCCTTTTCAATAAGAAATTGAATACATGCATCAACTCGTTTGTGAGGAGGGATCTATCCAGGTATTTCATTGTCATAGGAATGCAGTTACGTGTGCTGATATTTTAGTGAAAGAAGCTCATAATAAAGGGACTGTGACTTCCTTGGTGCCACTGGTTACTCATAGCTGAAAGGTATATTCCCCTTGAGTTTAAGGAACTTCTAATTATTTTTACAATTTTCCAACCCTAAAACGTAATCCAACACCTATATTAAATTTGGGGAAAAATACAGTTTGTAAGAAATCCGTTAAAGCTTTATTAGCATTGCAAGATCAAAAAGCTTAAAGCCGAAACCATATTTCTTAACAGACAAAACAAACTCCTCCGGGGATACCACACATACCTTTCTTCATTGTTTATCTCTTCTTATGGAAGAGGTAAAGGAAGGCAAGTGGAGGCATATAGTATTCTTCCAGGATATGAGTCAAATGTGGACCAATGCTTTCCTCCTCGGGATGGTTCAGTTAGACTGAACGTTGATACATCTGTTGTATACAAAGATCAAGTGGGGCATGTAGAGGTGTCATTTGAAATACACAGGGAAATTGGTTAATGGGCTTTCTAAAGAAATTGAGCAGTTGTCCAATCACTATAGATGAACTTCTTGCTATCAAAGAAGGATTAATTACACAAGTATCCGCATCTTATCCGCATCTTTACGGATTCCTTGGAGACCATTAATTTATCATCTCCAGGGATAGTGATAAGGAACCGAGTAAATTAATTGATAAGATGGGAAAGTTATAAGATGACCTTAAATAATAAGTTGAAAAAGCTATAAGATAATCTAAGATAAAGAATAGGTAAGAATCATACCTTCTCTTCAAAACAGTTGGAGAAAATCTCCTAAACACATTTACTTTTTGAAATATTCCATATTTTATTAAGAAGACAATATGCCAATTTATAAGAGCATAGAAAGATAGACTCTAATTCAAAATTCAAATGACTAACAACCCAAGATTTTAACAACTGACTCCTACTAGTGGAACAATCCACTTATTTCTCAACTAATTAAGAAAATAATAATAATAATAAGCCAATAATAATAATTGAAGCAACTAAAATAAATATTAATAAAATAAAATTAGACTAATTTAAATTATGCACGAAACTTCAAACTCAGTACTTTATCAGATAGCCTTGAGCGTCATCCTTTTCAATAAGAAATTGAGGACTTGCATCAACTCGTTTGTGAGGAGGGATCTATCCAGGTATTTCATTGTCATAGGAATGCAGTTGTGTGTGCTGATATTTTAGTGAAAGAAGCTCATAATAAAGGGACTATGACTTCCTTGGTGCCACTGGTTACTCATAGCTGCAGGTGTCAATTTGTTTTGGATATTCAATATGTAAGGGAGATGTCCTCTCCACACAATTAACTCAAGTATAAAACTTGTCTTTGTAATAATAATAAAAAAAAAATATTCCTTCGATCCTCAATCAAGGACCTAGTTTGTAGTACAAAACACATCTTATGTTTAAGACCAGAGGTACTATATGCACCAGAGAAATTTTAATCCATTAGCACAGATAACCCGGAGTGAAAAATAACATAGATAAAGAACTTTATTCTGTCACAAAATCTTATGAAGTTGCATAGCTCGACACTCTCAAGAAAATGGTCAGATAAATTGAAATCAATCCATGAAGGACTGAAGATTTCATCATAAGCTTACAGGAAAGGGAAAAAAGGGGGCAAAACCAAATTATAGTAAGACTGAAATTAACAAAATTAAAGCCACAAGTAGTGATTTGACTATAATCTTCTGCTAAGAAGCACAATCTTGTGGGGCACATTGATTACGTTTGGCTCTCTTTCCTTCTTCCAGAGGAACTTGTTAAGAAAATTAAAAATTGTCTAGTTCACTTCAGAAGGTTAATATGACATCAAATTTTCTCAGTTCTCGCATCCTCCCAGTAACAGCATATGGACTTTAGCCTCAAACATACGCATATAGAAAAACTCTATAGAATAGTTAACAGCACCAGAACACACCCAGGCCCACAGAAGAAAGATGCCAGTAAAGTTACTATTCTTTCAGTCCTTAATATAAGACATATATCTTTAATTTAATTAGATTAAGGAGGTTAGTTGAACTAGTTAATATAACATGTATTTTCTAAAACAGCCTAGTCATCTTCCTTAATTCCCTCTCTTCCCTCTCCTATTTGATTATTGTTAAGCAAGTATCAATATAGGTAAATTAGGAAAAAATTAACAAATATGAAAATTATGTCTTATATTTAAGATCAAAATCAACTCTCTAAACATATCTAATATGTCTTATATTAAGGACTAGAGGAATACCATTTAACATATATAAGGAGACATTGTTCTCCTGATTTATAACCTTCAGATGAGTCAACAAATAGAAAAAAATACCCTACAAATAATTGGGCTATCGCAACATTTCACAAAACCAGTTAGGGCAACGCTTGAAAAACAGTCTAGATTTATAGATTTTCAGTAGATGAGCAGCACCTTCCTGAAATTTGACCACAAAATCAACAGAAGCCAAAATAACCAGTTCAAGAACCAAGATGCCAGTGATTGCCAGATGCCATACATAACAGGGTGACTTGTTCAAGAGTTAAGAAGAAATCTGATAAGATGAGTTAGTATTAGCTTGTTTGCCTGAACTTATTTACATCGGATTTATTATATAAGCCTGATTTACGTAAATCGAGATAAATCTTCTCCACATATTTACCTCGTAGACCGTAAAAGTACCTCGTAGACTGTAAAAGCAACTTCGTATTCCGTAAATCACGATTTATAAGCACTTATGGAGCTTCCATAAGCTAATCCAAACGAGCTATAACATCCTACAAATTAAAACTTCAAATTAGGCGACCAGAACATTGAAAGAAATCAATTAGAGTAGGACTTGGAAGCACAAAAGTTTAATCGCCACAATAAACAAGGGAACAAAAAATTGGAAGTCAACATCCAGGAAACTTTCGGCCAAACAAAAAAAAAAAAAAATCCAGGAAACCAACTGCCTATGCGTGAACTTCAGGTAAAGATCCCAATTCACCTCCATACAGTTTCAGTAGCTGAGGAACATCCTCTCGAAATTTGATTACAAAATTTTCCAGAAACTTTTCCTCACTGATAATAATCATGGAATGTATGGACATACTAGCCTTGACTAAACCCTTCATTTTCAAGATTTTAAATACTGACCATCTAGGAATAATCCTCCGCTTTAAACTATAGCTGAAAATTGTCGGACATCGAGCTGTATCTTCAAACCGCAAACCCATTTCATCCACAAAAAATTTCAATGTGTTTGTGAATTTCTTCTCTGACAAAAGCATGATCGTCGGAAACTTACTGAATGCCGACAGAGTGACATCTCTGGACCAGCCACACCTCTCAAAGAAATCCAGTTTCCACTCCCATGTTGATTTACTCAAGTGTGTTACAACTAAAAGTGCATGAACGAATGTAACCTTGGAAGGTTCTATTCCTGTTTCTTTGACAAACTTGACATATTCAACAAACTTTGATTGATCCATAAATGCTACATTTGCACTTCTAAATAACAGCGTAAAGACAGAAGATTGAGGCACTCCTTCATCTCTCAAGACCTTTATGTTTGGAAATATATTCGTTACACCATAGCCATCGGACAAAATACCCCGCCTTGAGCTTTTCAAACATCTCCTTGCTTTAACAGGATCACCCAGTACACTTTTGAGGGCCTCGTAATGGGGAATTATACGTTTCTCTGAGCTATTACCTAGAAATCTATAGTTATAAGAGAGGAGCTCAGGGATTTCAGAAGCTGAGAACCCTATAGACTGGAGAAACCTTAGCTTGGGCAAAAGGGTGTCCTCAGGCTTCGTCAAAAGCAATCGTGGATTGTATTTCAAAACTTTGGATATATGAGTGTCTGAGAATTCGTAGCTTCGGAGAAATTTAAGTACCGAGTCAGGTTTATCAGGGTCTTTCAGTTTAACCCTTTTGGATAATTCTTCAGCGTCTCTAGCGGATACGCTACATGAGTTCACGAGGTAAGAAACTGTAAACGACTCACTTTCGACTCGATTTTGTTCGGACTGACTTGATTCAGATGATTTCACTACCGAAGAAAACGAATGAGAGGTGAGGGAAGCATTGAGCCGGAGAAACCCTAATTGGGTTCTCGCACCGCGTGGAAAGGACGAAGATAATCTCGCAATCAGAAAAGTTAGCATGAATGAATGACGTTGATGATCAGAAACTCACCAAATGTAAATTCGTCAGCTCCAATTAAACCGGCAAGCAGTAAGAACGATCCCTCAAATTCTTTTTTTCACATCTTCCCATTGTGACGCGTAGAGTCAGCGAAAAGAAAAAGGAACCTCGACTGCGATTTGCAGACGCATTTAACCTCGAATCCACCCAGACAATACAAGAGAAGGAATTGAGCTTCAATGTGGAACCTCACAATATATGATTCTCCTCTTGCTGTTATGTGTTTGCAGGCTCCATCGTTGCAGAATACATACAGATAGGCGTTCTAAATTCTAATAAATGATCCTTTTCTTGTAATGGAGGGATATGAAAAATTTAAAATCACCCTCTTCTAATTTGACAATTTCAGTAGATTTAACTCAGTTAAGAAGTTAATTGCTATTTCCCTTCAAGGGCATTTTAACTGATTAATAAGAAATAATAATTAATTCATTAAATATATTAAAAAAAAATTTTCACTCCTACCATTATTAAAAAATTTTATAAGTAAGAAAAATTGAAAATGAGTACAGGTGAAAATAGATATAACTTAAACTTTTAAATATACTTGATGAATTATGTATGAAATTGGATGCATATGTTTCAAACCTATTTAAATGTCTATATTTTAAATAGGTTTTTAAGCAATCTTCAAGTATTGTCAGGCTTTCTGAAGTCTTAAACTCAAACTTTAGAAAAGTGTATATACAGACTCATGTCTAAACTTTAGATTTTCATTCCAGGCCTCAGCCTATTTAACTAAAGTCTAACTTAACTTAATCTATTTTTACATTAATTATATGGATAAAATTAAAAATTGAATATTAATTATTTTACAAGTGACTTTTTAGATCAAGCTATTTTTCTAAAAGGGTCATATATTGTAGACCGAAGGTAGTAAATTAATTAATATAATATGCTTTTTCAAAGACCTAATTATCTTTTTTAATTTTTTTTATACCTCTTTATTAATTATTTGTGTTTCAACTTGTTTTTTCTTTTGTTTTTCTTGGGAAATGGTTGGGTGGGGAATAGTCTGGGAAACAACAAATTTAAAAAAATAAATAAAAATATAAAATACACCTTACACTTAAAGACTAGCGTTGACCACTCAATTAGATCCAACAAGCGGAGGGAGTATCCTACATGAGCATCAAATCTATTTGTGTATTGATTATCTTTTAAGTAGATAACAAACACACCATTTCTTTAAAAAAGAAATCAAGATAGGATATTCAACTATAAAATGGATGTTAGTGGAGGTGTTAAATTTGGCGTGAAATTAATCTATTTATAATGCATCAGAGACAAATTACACTACAAAAACTATTTTGAGCTAAATCAACCTCAAAAAAAAAAATACTTCCTCTAATTTAAAATATAAGAGTCAAATACCTACTTTGGATTTAACAAGAATTTAGTTAAAAATAGTTAAAAACAATAAATATGTAAGATATCTACTTTTTTTCTCCTAATATACCCTTATTTATTAAAAGAATAAGTAAGAGAGATAACAAATAGAATGTAAAGGAGAAGAATGATAAGAGAAAATGTGGTAAATTTTGAAAAAAAAAATCCTAAATGCATAAATAAAAGTAAAATGGATTTTATGAAAAAACCGCACACATATATAAATTTATCTCTTATATTTTAAAAACGTACCCTATCCCAAAGTAATACTAAGCAAAAGTAATGCATCTATTTTGTGGCGTGGGAAGTAATGCTCAAAAACTTAGGAATTAATATTTTTTTAAGAGATCTTTTTTAAATGAAAAAATTATTTTTAAAATATATTAGCTAAGAGGTTATCATCATCTACTTAGTAAAATAATTTTTTTAAAAAAATAAAAAATATTAAATATGAACCATCCAAATCCTATTTAAATAATCCAATTAGACCAGCCGATGGTCCTATCCCATAGCTCGTTCCAAAATAGATGGGTAGACTAAATTTATACTATTATTTTTCACCTACAATAATTTTTTTTATAGTTTTTATTTGCGATAGGAATTGATTTTTCTTTTCGATTTACATAGCCGTTTGTTTGTTTGTTTGTTTTTTTAATGTGGGCCTAGTTTTCTAAGAGTATCAAATCTATTCGTGTATTGATTATTTTTTAAATAGATAACTAACGCACCATTTCTTCAAGGAAAAACAAATCAAGATAAATATTCAACTATAAAATGGATATTAGCGGAGGTGTTAAATTGAGGTAATATTGATCCATTTATAATATATGTTAGATGAAAATAGGGCTAAAATGCTTTAGTGGATGTTTGGATTAGCTTATTTAAGGTTTATAAGTGTTTAAGTACATAAGTCGAGACAATACTCATCTCATATATTTACCTCGTATACCACAAATTACGATTGAAAATTTATTTTTGAAGACTCTAATCACTATTCCAAATGATAAAGATTTGTTGAATAAGCTAAATGTATCAGGGGCACTATATAAAAAACCGATCCATGGTTCGGTTTGGTTAGCCATTTGCCCGTGAATTGGTTTGAACCGGTTGGAACCAATAAAAACCAAGGAACAAAAAACCGGACCGGTCAATGAACCGATCACAGTACTGGTTTAAGGGTTAATGGTTCAACCGGGGTCAAACCGGTGGTCAAACCGGTCATATTAAAATATTATAATTTATTAATGGTAAAGATCTTTAGGTAAAAAATGCTTAAAATATAGTAATATTAGTTATGATGCCTATATTTATATAATGACATCTCATTTCCTATAATTAATTAATTATTATATCCTCTCAAAATCATTTTTTTAGATTTATTCTTTTTTTACTTACTTTTCTCTTCATCTTGGTCTTCAAACTTTTATTTTTCCCTAAAAAATAATGCCCAATAGTAAATAGAAGAATAAAAAAATGTATTTTATTAAAAAAAAAGGCAAACCGGTCAAACCACAGGTTCGAACCGGTTCACCGGTTTTTGCCCTGAACCGGACCGGATCACCGGCCGGACCGGTCAACCAGCCGGTCCGGTCCGGTCCGGTTTTTTTTTTCATGGTAAAAACCGGTGGTTCAACTGGTTAGACCAGTTGTATTTTTTAATCTTTTTTTTGTAAAATATTTTTTTTCTTCTTATAACTACTATCTTGCTCTATTTTTTAAGGGGAAAATGAAAGTTTGAAGACTAAGATAAAGAAAAAAGTAGGTAAAAAAACAAATCTAAATAAAAATAAGAAGATGATGAAAAAAAATATTTAAAAGGATATAATAATTATAAGAAAGGAAATATCATTTTATAAATATAAACATCATAACTAATACTAATAGATTTTAAATATTTTTTTCTAAAAATCTTCATTTTTATCTATAGAAGTTTAAAAATATATTTAATATATATATATATATATATATATATTGTCACTAATAAATTGTAATATTTTAATATGACCAGTTCGACAATCGGTTAGACCCCAGTTGACCCATTAACCCCTGAACCTATGCCATGACGGTTCATTGCCCCATCCGGTTTTTTATTCCTTTATCAAGGGAGGTGTTTGTTGCGGTTTAATTAGATATGCTTTTTTTCTTAAATTTTTTTTAAAAATTTATTTTCTTCTATTTTATTGAGATAAAGATTTTATTATGAACTGCTATAAGACCAGCAATGCTATATGATAGTGAATGTTGGGCTTTAAAGGGATATCATGAACATAAAATGGGGGTAGCTGGGATGAGGATGCTAAAATGGATGTGTGGCCATACAAGAAAGGACAAGATTCGTAACACTCATATACGTGATCGTGTTGGAGTGGCCCCTATTGACGAAAAAATGGTAGAAAATCTTTGAGATTGTTTGGACATGTTCAACGAAGGCCATTGAGTGCTCCGGTGAGAAGGGTTGATCAAACAGAATGGAGTCCTATCAAACGAGGTCGAGGAAGACCGAAACGAACGCTTAATGAGGTCATTGAGAGAGACCTTTTAATTAATAATATATCGAAATCTATGGTCTTTGATAGAGCACAATGGCGTCGTGCGATCCATGTAGCCGACCCCACCTAGTGGGATAAAGGCTTTGTTGTTGTTGTTGTAAAGATTTTATTATGAGATCTCATAAAATTGTAACTTTTCTTTTGATATTCTATGATATCTTACCCAAATCTCAATATCCATATATCAAAATCGCTTCTTCAGAAAAGCTACCATTCTAAAAAATAAAATTAAAAAAAATCCAAATATTAAAATTGCTTCTTCGCCATGATTTTAAAATCTAGATTTTTCTGATTTTTTAATTTTATTTTTTAGAATAATTGTTTATTATCTGATTTAGAAAGTGCTCACTACTCAATATAAGACCTAATCTGAACTTGATCTAAAGAATCAATTTTAACCTGTTTAAAAGGATTTTTTTTTTCTATTAGTGGGTATGCCGTAAAAAACCCCGCGCTAGCTTTGTAGACTTGTAGTAGTTGCAATGAAAGGTTATGGGTCTATTTGGAATCTCATTGGGAATGAAAAAAAGTTTATTTAGAGGGCAAAATCTCATTTGACATCTACGGATACGTTTGTTAACATATTAGCTTTCACTGGGTTTTTAGAAAAAAAAAACTACTTTTTTTAAAAGCTCATTGAAGTAGCTTTTTGACTTTTTTTCACTGGGTTTAAAAAAAAAACCACTTCTCCCACTACCAATTCAAATACAAATCACATTAACAATATAACTTTTTTTCTATTTGGCTTCTACAAAAGCTACATTAAAAGAAAAAGTCACTTTTCTACTGTGTTACCAAACAGACAATGTATGCAAGGAACTCAAAGTGGTGATCAAACTCAAACTCCAAAGTCAAGCTTTTCTGCCTATGTTTCTATTATGTAACTGTGACCTTGTTTTATTAATATCATTTTACCCTTTACCCCCCCCCCCCCAAAAAAAACACTCCAAAGTAAGCTTGTTTTGTGTAGCACATGTATTTAGAAGAAAAGAGGTCTAAAACTACTTATAAATAAGAGGTCTAAAATTGCTTATAAATAGAACCGAATGGACTATAAGAAATCTAAAATTATGTGAATGTGCTTATAAGGAGCTCCAAACAAGCACTATGTTCTACATCAAGGAAAGTAGACAAGATTTTAGAATGCCAAAGACATAAAAACACAGCCATTGTATTTTCATGCAACCCCCATCTGGCTCATTCATCTTTTAGCACTAGTGGCCGTGTTTGGGAACACACTAAAAAAATCACTTTTGCAATTTACAAGATAAAATGCCTCTTACATATTTATTTATACAGTACAAAATTACTTAAGCTAAATCAAACACCCACTTATAAGGAAAAGAAAAGGATGAATATTTTTGTATGACATAAATTCATTCTTTTCTTTGAACAGTTAAGTGTTACCTATGTTAACCTGTTACAATTTCAATCAGAAAAGTTAGCATGAATGAAGATGACGAGGAGAAACTCACCAAATAGGAGCTGCTGTCAGCTCCAGTTACCACAGTAAGTAGTAAAATTGAAAGAATCACTTTCTGACAGAAAGATAACACAGTTTCTTGCAACCCATATCCAAGATACTCCAACATTATGAAACATGTAAACCACAAATGAAAAGGTTTGGCCTAAAATAAAACCCCACGTCAAAAGGAACAAATAAGCCTTGATACATGAGGATTAACTGCTGCAACTACATGGTCATCAAATTACTCCTCCCTCGTTGAAAAGGTTAGAATGATCAAATTTCATCACAGAAGCCTATCGAATTAAGTATTTTGAGAAATTTTATTAAAAGCTGTTAATGTGATACCAAAATGCCTTCAGCTGCCACTCCCACACCAACAACATTTGGAAACTTCACTTTCTTGTAACTTAGATACCTCGGGATATAACTCAGAAAAAATAGAGAGGTATTTCTCCTTGCGAACCAAAAATCAGGTTCACTAAGCTTTTTCAACAATTTGAGGTTTTAAGTTCCTTCAGTGTATTTTTCAAACTTGTCATCCTTGAATATAAATTTCTGTAAAAACGATTATAGCAAGATACATAGGGACAAGCAACAAGTTAACAATTGCCATTTGCAGTTATAACAGAACCATCAAATTTCAGTCCACCCAGTGAAAAAAGAAATAGTGATCAATTTTCTTCAGACAATCAGGTTTTGGCATGGGAGAATTCTAATCCGTTGGCACTAGTAAGCTAAAGGGAAAAATAAAATAGACAAAGCTCTTTATTGTATAACAAAAACTCCAGAGTTACAACATTCAAAGCGCTAAAAATTTGGTAAATAAACTAAAATCAATAGATGAAGCGTCCAAGATTTCATCACAAGTTTGGAGCAAAGAAAAATGAAGCAAAACCAAATTACAGACATACCAAAATCAGTAAGTTCTAGGCAAAGACAGTGGTAATGAAAACTACTATTAAGGGCTACAACAATTACTTTTGGCACCGTTATTTGTGAGTTTTTGTTTCCTCTCCACAACATACGGACCTTCAGCATCAGACATGCAAATTTTACTATTTTTTGCATAACAGAAGCAGAAATAACCCAGTCCAGAACCAAGATGCGAGTTAAATTGAGTACCTTGGGTCATACATCACAGGATGACTTGTTCAAGAATTATGATAAAAATGAATCACACAATACAGGTCACTGTATGATACATCCACAAGATTCAAATCCCTCCCATCCTTTTTTGACTCAAATCGTGAAATTTGAATTGTGAATCACACGATTCTAATAACACTGAGCAGAAGGAAGTACCCTTCAAATTAAAAGTTCAAATTGGGCAACCAGAACACTAAGAGAAATCAATTAGAGTAGGACTTGACCAGAGAAGTTTAATCTCCACAATAAACAAGGAACCAAAAATTGGATTCAACATCCAGGAAACTAACTGCCTATGCCCGAACTTCAGGAAAATATCCCAACTCATCTCTATAGATTTCCAGTAGCCGAGGAACATTTTCTTGAAATTTGAACACAAAATTATCCAGAAACTTTTTCTCACTGATTATCATAACAGAATTTAGGGACACACTTTCCTTGATTAAACCCTTCATTTTCAAAATTTTAACTACTGACCATCTAGGAACAATCCTCTGCTTCAAGCTATAGCTAAGAATAGTAGGGCATGCAGCTATATCTTCCAACCGCAAACCCATTTCATCAACAAAAAACTTCATTATGCTTCTGATTTTTTTCTCTGACATGCTCATGATATGTGGAAACTTACTGAATGCCAAAAGAGTGACTGGACCAGCCACGCCTCTCAAAGATATCAAGTTTCAACTCCCAGGTAGATTTACTCAACTGTGTATCAACAATAAGTGCTTCAACAAACGCAACCTTGGAAGGTTTGATTTCGGTTTCCTTGACAAACTTGACATATTCAAGTATTCAACAAACAATGATCGATTCATAAATGCTACATAGGGACGCCTAGATAACAGACTATAGACAGAAGATTGAGGCACTCTTTCATCTCTCAACCTTCATGTTTGGGATTATATTCTTTACGACATAGGATCGAAAACTCCAAGTAGAACATTTTACACATTTCCTTACTTTCCCATCATCATCAAGTACACTTTTAAGAACCTCATAGTGGGGAATTATACGTTTCTCTAAGCTACATATGAGTAATGAAGGGTTAAACGAGAAGAGTTAATTTCTGAAGGTGAAAACCCTATAGACTGGATAAACCTTAGCCTGGGCAAAAGATTGTGCTCAAAATTTGCCAAAAGCACCCGTGGATAGCAACCCACAATTTTGGATATCTGTCGATCTGAGAATCCGTAGCTTCTGAAAAGATTAAGTACTGAATCTGGTTGATCTGGGTCTTTCAGTTCAACCCTTTTCGACAACTTAGTAGCAACTTCAGCGGACATGCCAAGTGAGTTCATAAGGTAAGAAACCGCGAAAGAAAAATTTCCACCTCTATCTTTTTGGAGGGATGCATTGTGATGAAGAAACCCTAACCGGGTTGTCCTCCGGCATGGCAGTGGCAAAGAAGACAATCTTGCAAACAGAAAAGTTAGCATGGATGATAATGGTCAGAAACTCACCAAATAGACGAGTAGTCAACTCCAATTAACCCTGCAAGGAGTACAATTCCTCAATTTTTCCCACTATGAAGCGTAGAAGAAGGCAATCAGCAGGGAATAGCACGCAGACAATGTAAAGAGAAGGAGGCGAGGGTTTCTGCAACCGTTTGCATTTCCAATAAATCTCTTCTTTGCAGTTGTATTGTGAGTTAGGCAAGCTCCGTAACTGCAAATGATTGTCCGCTTGCTTTAACGGAGGGTGGGATTTTAATGGCGAGCAGGCGAAGAATTTTACTATTGGCTCGTTTTGATCCATGGATTCATGGAAAGAGGGAATAGTTGGAATTTTAATGATATTTTATTTAGATAATGACAGAAAAAGAAATAAAATTTTTGTATATGGATAATTTTATTTTTATTTTATTTAAATTATTTTTTTAATTTTATAAAATGTTAAATAATTATATAAAATTATAATTTTATAATTATTAAATTAAATAATTATAATTTTTATAGACATAACAATCATACCATATCAAAATATTAAAGTGAGGGTAAAAATTAAAACAAAAATCATATAAATATTAAAAAAATTTTATAGATATAATAGTTATATTATCAAAATATTACCCTCTTACCTTATAATCCCCTATCTTGGAGACGAGGGTCATATTAAAATTTCGCCCCCTCTGTAAATTCTTATATTGCCATGGGTAGAACAACATCCCAGTGCATTAGATCTCATGGCTTCTTCGGGCACATTGACGAAAACATCAAGGCGCCTTTGATTATTTATTTTTTATTTTCTTGGGAAGGTATCAACGCATGGCAATGCTAGTAACTTTTATGGTTTCACTTCTCCCATACCCATCTGTAGGGGTGTACATGGGTAGGGTTGGGTAGGGATAAGACCGTGCCCTATGCCCTGCCTAAAAGATCACCTGGCTGTATTTTACAGCTCGATGTTCCACCTTGTCCAGTACAAGCCCTAACATTTTCGTGCTGGGCATTGCGGGCTGAGCAAGGCGGGCTTCATCCTGCCTAAAATTTATCAACCCCTTTTTTTTGGGTCAAAAAATCAACCCCTTATTGACTAGCAATGTTCCCATGGCTAACATAAAATTTTTTTATGACATTCAATATATTTGCCTTGTTTCACTTCAGATATGATAGCAAAACAGAAAACGTTTCAACATAATATGTAAAATTCCACTATTAATTTAAAGGGGGGAGAGAGAGAGAGAGCTAAGAATTCAAAACAGAGAAAGGGAAATATCGAAATGGTCAAATACATTAAAGTTAATCATTAATTCCTTACAAGTTGCCTTATGTCGTGGCGGGCTGTGCATTGTGTAAATACTGTGTACCTAATAACTAAATATATATAAATTATATAATAGTTACACCACGTGACACACACACACACAGATATATATATATATATATATATATATATATATCGGGTAGAGTCAAATGGGCAGGGCAGCATACCTTGCCTGATACCCGGCCTTACCCGAAAAAATGCCTAGCTCGAATGTGCAGAATTTTGTTTGAGTTGTTTTTTTTTCTGGTCAGGTAGGGCGATTTTTCTATGGGATTGGGCAAGCGTACTGGGCACCCCGGCTTTATGCACACCCCTACCTTATGTCCTCTATAATAAGGGTATGTTTGGGATACCAGTCAGTGGAAAAAAACAAGCTCATTCAAAGCTTAAAAGCTCATTTATGACACTCCACCCTGTTTGGATTCACGTGAGCCTTTAATGAGCTTTTTTTAAAAAAGGAGGTTATGTGAGAATCTACTTTTCCAACTTTTCCATCGAGTTTCGAGCTGACCGTTGAGCATTTATTACCTATTTATTCCACCGAGCTTCGAGCATTTATCCACTCTCAGCTCTCTCGTTTCTCGTCTCTAGTCTCTCCCTCGATAAAAGACCGTTATTTGTCTCAGCTTTCTCCTTCCTAGCATAGAGCTGGAGAGCATTCGGGGGATCGCTGGATCTTCAACATGATCGGCACCGTCAAGCTAAAGGGTTCATTGGAGGTGCGAAGAGGTCGCCGAAGGTCAATTAGTCCTAACTTGAGAGCACGATTGTTCTGTTTATCCATCTCTTCTTCATCAGTTCATGCAACGAAATTGTGAGCACCGTTGAGTCTGACATTCATTGAGGTTGGAAGAAGTCGACATTGAGTCCCCCTTCAGAAGCCAGCATTGTCTGTTCAGTGAGCACTACAGCCACCATTGTTGATGCAACAACTTCTCCTTGCAGTTGCTTGGGCCGATTTGTTGGTGAGTTATCAGCTGTCGATGGATCTAGTGTGGCGGCCGGAGCTAGTGTAATGGCCATATCTGCTTGTCTAAGGCTTCCTCTGCTCTGCTCTGTTCTTTGTCGTCCGCTCAAGATCAAAAACTTGCTTCCAGGTAAACAATGTCTATCTGATTTGATTTGGTGATTTTGTTGGCCTAATGCTATAAACTTGTGTCAGTTTTATTTTGGTTTGTGCTTTTGAGGATGTTTTGTTACAAGAACATAAGAAGAAAGTTTGTAGGTGGAACAGGGAAATATCTGCGTTACATAGAAATTCGCTTATCTGAAACATGAGTTTAAACTTTGGCCAGAGATCTTGCTAAAGCTTTAAATGCGTTTAACTGGATAGCTTCTGTTTAAATAATCTGGATTGTCATTTTGTATACTTTCGATGAAGAGTTTGATTGAAAGTATATTCATTATATTTGAATTTAATCTTCAATGCACTCTTTCTTTAATCTTGCTACGTCTGTCTCTTTCTCGTACATTGCATGTTTTCATTTGTTGCTACTAATGGTTTTGTTTTCTTTAATCTTTATGTTTGGTTCTGATATGTCGCTGCCCATTGCATTTTGCTCTTGCCGTGAATCTGCCATTACGGTCTCCATTGTAGATTTAATTTTAATTTTATGTATTGTTATAAACATAAGACATGAGTGTAGATTCACATATGGGTATTTCCAATTGTTTAGCAAATATTGATATATTCATAAATGTTATTTATCATACTAAATTGTTATTATAATTTTCACCTAGGCCATTTGTTTTTGTTTAATGGAAAATTGTTGCCCTATAAATATGAACAAGGAAAAAGGTAAAGCTTCGTGGGATGTTAGTTCCACTGTGATTTTCATTGACCTGTGCATTGAGCAAATATACAAGAAAGAACGTCTAGGATCTGCATTCATGAAGGACGGGTGGAAGAACATTTGGTCCTCATTTAATGAACAAACAGGAAAGTCATATGACAAGAAACAATTGAAAAATCGGTTAGATAGCTTGAAGAAAGAGTAGAAGGTGTGGGACAAGTTGTTTCAAAAGAGACTGGTATATCGTATGACTCTGCAAAGAATATGGTGATTGCAAAAGATGAATGGTGAGAAAAGAAAATAAAGGTAAAAAATTGTGTTGTTGTTGTTATTATAAATCATTAATTTTTGCAAATTTTATGCATTCAGGAGAATCCGAACTATGCGAAGTATAGATACAAAGGGTTAATGTTCGTGAGAGAATTAGACATCATATTTAAGGATGTGATAGCATCAGGCAGTAGAATGTTCACACCGTCTTCAACACAGTGAGTGTCACTGGCTGATGATGAGAATGGCGTTTATCGACCCACAATGGACCTAGAAGAAGGTTCAGAAGATAGTGAGGAAGATCTTGAACCTCCTAGTACTGGACCTAGTGTGGGAGTGTTGCAAGATTTCGAACGGATTACCTTGACGACAAAGACTCAACCTAATGCGCCTAGTGGTTCAGCAAACAGTGGGAAGAGAAAAAGGGCTGAAGGGTCGAGCTAATCAAAGAAGACAAAAATAGCAAACTCGAAGCAAATAGCAGATGCGGTTAGTAGAATAGTTGACGCATCTACTATCAAAGCAGATACATTAAAGAAGATCGTAATGAATAATCTCTAACTGAGCGACGTCGTAAAAGAATTACGAACCATTCCAGAAGTTGCTAGTGACAGGGACTTTTGTCGCCGTTGTTGTAATATAATGATGCATCAGGTTGCTCGTGACATGTATGTGGGGATGGGAGAAGATAAAGAACTGTTGCTAGAGTGGTTGCATGAACATGCTTACAATAGCCCTTATCTTCAGAAACCCCCGACTCGCTAAACTCTACTTTATGTTAATTTTTAAAACTTTGTTATGTATAATTAAAACATACCACTAATCCATTTTAAATTTGACGATGATTTTCTCCTCAATGTTACTAATGCTATATGACGTTCATTTTCAATTTGCCTTGTGTTATAGTTGTATTTGATTTCATATAATCATGCTACTCACACAGGTTACATCGTTCATGGCAAGTTCTAGTTGTGAGAATATTTTTGA
The DNA here is from genome assembly GCA_037074505.1 of Albizia julibrissin. Taxonomy (NCBI): domain Eukaryota; kingdom Viridiplantae; phylum Streptophyta; class Magnoliopsida; order Fabales; family Fabaceae; genus Albizia; species Albizia julibrissin. The sequence continues at coordinate 17,936,752 of CM073484.1, read as the reverse complement.
GGGAACGGAGAAAGTACGATCGTCTCATGTAGATAGAAGGTCCCAACTTATATCCCTTATAGAGCAAGAGATGACCGAAGATAAGCATGTGGCTGCCTTGATGGTTCAATATGTCGTGCCTTATATTTGTAAAGAACCACGCAGAACTAGTAAGCAAATAGGTGCACAGTGGGTGCAAGAAGTTCTGGAAGGCTATCATAGAGTTTGCCCTGAGAATTTCTGAGTGGAAAAGCATATCTTCCATCTCTTATGCTCTAAATTGGTAGAACATGGGTTACGGAGGAGCAGGTACATTGGAATAGAAGAAATGGTAGCCATATTTCTATACATAGTTGGACATGCACAAACAAATAGAATCTTACAAGAACGATTTTAACATTTTGGATAAACTGTCTACAGGATCTTCCACATGGTTTTACATGCTTGTGTGAACCTATCGGCAAAAATGATTAAACTACTTGATCCTACGTTCCATGATTGTCACCCAAAAATCGCCAACGATCGACGATATTACCCATTTTTTAAGGATGTAATAGGAGCAATTGATGGAACTCATATCAAGTGTGTGATCAACCAATCTGAGCAAGACAAATATATCGGCAGAAAAGGATATCCAACAAGAATATTATAGCCGTATGTGATTGGGACATGTGCTTCACTTTTGTATTGGCAGGGTAGGAGGAAACCGCACATGATGCCCGTGTCTTCCAAATTGCTATCTCTACTCCATCTATGAATTTCCCTCATCCACCTAAAGGTATCTCTTCAACACTTGCACCTTTATTATGTGCTTGTTTTTTTAGGTGACATTCACTATAATTTTACAATGTTAAACAAAATTGTGTATTTATCGGGAAAATATTATTTGGTTGATGCTAGCTATCCAACACTAATTGGATATCTTGGTTTATATAGACGTGAACGTTATCACATTCCAGACTTCAGGCGACAAGACGAATTTACAAGTGAGAATGAGATGTTCAATTATTGTCATTCAAGCTTGATGACTACTATCGAAAGGAAATTTGGAGTATGGAAGAATATGTTTCAACTCTTAGGAGAAATGAAGTCATATAGCTTTGAAACACAAGTTCGCATTGTTTGTGCAACAATGGGTATACATAATCTTATTCGCAGAAATTCCGAAACAGATATGGATTTTCAACAAGCTGAAAGAGGAAATGTGAGTGCTGAAGGTAATAATGATCCAGTTGATGTAGCATCAACATTAACTATTTGTAGATTATCTTCAACACACATGAATTATGTTCGTGCTATGACCAGAGACGAACTTGTTAAGGTTGTTAGGGGTACATGATCCAATTATGATCCACTTTATGTATGACATTCTGATTGAAATATATAATTATCTTATTTTTTAAATTAAGTGTTTTAGTGTATTTTTCTTCTTTTTCAATAATTATTGAACTTTTTTATTTTAAAAAAAATTATTTACATTTTTTAACATCAATTATAACAATATTTAGACAAACAATATATATGTAGTATTCAATAAGATTCATGCCTTTTTCAGTCATTTTTCATCTAAACGGGATTTTCAAACGCTAATCCAAACAGGTTCAACTTTTAAAAAAAATCAACTTCTCCCACCACTAATCCAAACACAAATCACATTTACAATCTGACTTTTTTCAATTGGGGTTTTGCAAAAGCTCCATTAAAAAAAAGCTACTTCTCCACCGAATTCTCAAACAGACACTAAATGTACATGAATTTTCTTTTGATTTTTTTTAAATTTTATATGTATTTAGTTCTCCTTAAAAATATATGGGGATGTGAGAGTTATTTGTAAATGTAGAAAGAGAAAATTTTAATAAGGGCCAATTTAAAAAATATATCAATTTAAAACATATTTAATGACTAATATATCATTTTGTAGTATGTGAGAATAAATTAAAACAGAATTATAATAAGGACTAGATTGAGCAAGAAATGAAAGTTAAAACATTTAATATATTTTAAATTTATTGAATTTTTCAGATTTTTCTTATTTAATAATGAATATTGGAAAAGATATTATTGATATATTTTTTTCTCACCTACTCAATAAGGGTGAAATTGGAAAAACGTCATTAATAACTCTCAAAGTGTACTTATATTTGTGATAATTTTTTTTTACTAATTGGACTTATAATAAAAACTAGAGTTATAATTTTAAATTTTAAATTTAAAGTTTATATCTCAAATATATTTTTTCCTAAATTTTTTTGAGTTTTTTATTGATATTTTTTTTTCCAATTCTCAATCCTCATAGCTCATTTCTATTTAGTACTCCCTCCATTGTTATATATAAGATCATTTTTTAATAAGCTTATCCTTTTTTATAAGATTTTTTGAGTTTCTTTCAATAATAAATACAATTTTATCTATTTTGCCCCCAATTACTCTCTCATCATTTATTCGTCATATATTCTCTTCAATCCTTTTTTTTTCATTATTAGCATATCTCTTGCTCATTCATAAATGGGCATTTTAAGAAAATAATTTATATTTCTTACATATTTATTATTTTTAACTAATTTTAACTATTTCCAAGAATCCCTTGATTTAGTTGAAAGGACTTTATACATAAAGACGGAGGAAGTATTTATTTTCATTTTTCTGATATCCCCATATTTAGTTGTGAGTTTATTGTCTTCCAAGTTCCACTTTATTGTCTTAAAAGTTCCAAGTAGATGATAAATGCATCATTTCTTTTGTAAAACCTTTGATTTTCATTTGTTTTCTATATTTAAAAATTTTTATATTGGAAGAAGAAATTACTTATAGAAACTCAATGAAATATAAAACTCTTTTTTTTTTGTTTGCCGACTTGTAATTCATGAAAATGCTTACTTCCCATCAGATAAAAACACATTTAAATTTGCAACAGTGCCTCACCACTTTCAGTGCAGCTTGTTTGCTGGTTTTTTTCTTTTTTCTTTTTTTTTTGGGGGTTAAAGGGGAAAAATTATTTTGTTCATGAATTAGATAGATTTATTTCTTTTTCGCTCTAACAATTGTCTGCAATTTAAGATACTATAAAATAAAATTAAAACCACAATTTCTTTAGTTTTTGTTTATAGTGAAAACTTATGATTAGGGAACTACTCTTGCCCATAATATAAAGTAAGAAAAGAAAGCACAGAAAATAATGTTTCCATAAACGGCCCCTCCCCGTTCTTCATTTATTTGTCTGAAATCAAACCATTCTCTCTTGACAAAAAATTGATCTTTTGACTCGATTTAACAAGTAGGAGACCCAGTAGGTCTATTTACAGTACATTAAATCAAGCTTGACAAATTACTACACTCAACACAAGGGAGAAAAGACAACATCGCTTAAGAAGGTCTTCAAATCTAAAAATAATGAGTTATTGAACAGCCAGCAATGTTTGTTCCTTAGAGCTGAAAGAAGCATGGTCATAGCTTTCTAATGTTTTATAATGTTTGTGTTTGGAATAACGGTGGGAAAAAGAGCTTATTGCAATCTGACTTATGGAAAAGTCAGATTGTGTAAGTGATTTATGTTTGCATTGGTGATTGCATAAGGGCTTTTATGAAAATGAAAGATGTTTGGTTAGACTTTTTCATAAGTGACTTTTATGATATTTAAGAGAAAAAAATGTAAAATTTATTAAATGTGAAAAAATTAACTTTGAAAATTTTATAATGGTAAAATACATAATTAAATTACAATGAAAATGAAAATAAATTAGAAATGATAGAAAGTTAGAGTTTTTGATACAGTAAAATATAACAGAACTAATAATCTCAAAGGTCCCATACAATTAGGTTCCTAATAGTGTCACGAACATGATTCATTTGGGTTGAAGATATCCAAAGATAATTTGTCGACGGTGGCTCTTGATCTTGACTATTATTTATATCAACCAAATTCTCATTTTCTATATCCCTAATGTTCACATCTGTTTGGGAATTTCTTCTCATGAAATTGTGTATAGCCATTGTAGCTCAAACAATGCGGACTTGCGTGTCAAAGCTATACTTGCGCATTTTTTGTAAGATTTCAAACCTATTTTTCCATACTCTAAAAGTCCTTTCTATTGTACACCTCAAACTTGAATGATAAAAATTAAAGGCCTCATTAGGATTCTGAAACCCCCGTTGATTCCTGAATTTTGGGAGGTAGTAACGTTTAGATCTGTATGGACCAAGAAACCCAGCTGATTTTGAGTAGCCATAATCGACCAAATAATATTTGCCTAACATGTTTAAAATAAATGTGAGATTATTTTGAAAGTGAAATGAAGACAAAGAAATGTAATTGAAGTATACGAAAATATACCTTGTGGTGGACGTCGAAAATTTGTGGCTGGATTTGAGAGAGCAGAATGAAACACACGAGCATCATGTGCTGAACCTTCCTATCCCGCTAACACAAACGTAAAGCATATATCCCAATCACAGACAGCCATACCATTCTGCATCGGATATCCCTTTCTCCCAATAAATCTATCTCGGCTCAGTCTACTTATCACACACCTGATGTGAGTACTATCTATAGCTCCAATGGCATCCTTGAAATAATGGTAATATTGATTATTTTTGCTTATTTTTGGATGACATTCATAGAATTCGGGATCAAGTAGCCTGATAATCTCGGTTGCAAGATTAATGCAGGCCTCCAAAACTGTATGTAGAAGCCTACTAACAGTTTCACCTGAATGTTGAAATATTTGTTGTACCAGCCTATTTCCTATTCTGTGTCCTATAGTGAGCAAGAACATTGCAACCATTTCTTCGACACCTATATTCCTAGATTCTCTTAACCCATGCTCACATAACTTATTGCATAAGCTATAAAATATATATTTTTCCATTCTAAAAATATTATGACACTCTGAACCTTCACGTCGCAATATTTGTTGAACCCAATGATGATCTGTTTGCGTACTCATTCTATACGATTGTCTAGACAAATATGGTAACAAATATTAACAAAGTAATGCACATAATTGTGCACACGAAGCTAAATCTATGTCAATAATTGAAGCATCGTCATTATCTTCATCTTCCTCCATCCCTTGCAACCTATTTTGGTTATTATGATTTGCCATCAACGTACCTGTGATTATGGTTAAATTGAAGTGTAAGCACGATGATTACAAAACATAACATTAGCATACAAATAGCAACTACATCAAATCGTTCTAAACAAGTCAATTAAGCTGAAATATTAAAAAAAACAGAAAAATTGTCTCAAGTTAAACTTTCACATATAAAGTACAATTGGAGCTACTGCTCCTCTATGATAAAACGTAGCCACTCAAGCAAGTAATCGGGGCCTCCTTTCAATGACACAAAAAACTCCCGACATGCCTTAGTCTCTAGAGCCTTTATACACCGGACTCCAAAAGCTCTGTCATGCTTCACTTCGTCAAAGGACATTAGATATTTCATAACCTCTCTGATGCAAGTTTCGTCAGTCCCTGTTAAGATTGCTACTCTATCCACTGTGACATTAGCAATCTGACTTATAGCATCAGCTATTTGCGTCACGGCCGGCACTTTTTGTTTTTTGCTCTTACTGGACCCTTCACCTCTCTTCCATTTCTATAGGTAATCAGATGCACTTGGACTAGCGTCTGATGGCGTTGATGTGGCTAATCTGATGCTGGCCATTTCATCTGTGACTCCTGTACTAAGTGCAGGGTCAATATTGAAATGTTCGTCCTCGCTATTACTAGAGCCTTCTTCTTCATCCATTGCAGGTTTATACACATTATTCCCTTCTATCTGGTTCGTTTGAGATTGTGTCAAAGAGGGTGAGAAAATATGGTCTTCAGTGGCCATGACATCCTTAAATATAATTCTTAGTTCTCTCTTAAACTTAAGGCCTGATCGCCTAAACTTCTTGTATCCTGGCTTAACCTGCATGCATCCAGCTAACCAAAGTCAATTTTTTAATTAAAAATAAGTAATTTTTAGTCAACTAACACATCATTTTGTTATGAATAAAACCAAGTAATTTTAGTCATTTTCAACCTGTAATTTCTCAGTCTACCAATCTTCGGTTGCTATCACCCTATTGTTTGCGAGGTCAAAGCCCACACCAATCTCTTTCAGTAATGAATCCCATATCTTGAAATCCTTCTTTAATATATCTAACATATTCTTCAACTGTTTTTGGTAATATGATTTTCCCGTCTTCTCATTGAACATTGAGACTATGTTCTTCCACCCATCTTTCGTAAATGCCAACCTAGCCCGTTCTTTTTTATACACTTGATCAAGGCATGTATGGATGAAAATCCCAATTGTCTCTTCATCCCAAACTTCTTTGTTATCCATTTTTTCTATGACAAAGTTTCATACCTACTCTATTAAAATGTTCCCTAAATTATGAACACAAATTACACGACATTGAAGTAGACTACAATATGTTACCAAACAATAAGGAACAACAAACATAAAAAATTAACCTATAAAGATAAACAACTGTCAAATGCATAAAAAGAAACAAATAAAAAATAACAAGAACAACAAACATAGAAATAAATCTAAACCCTTTGTCTTAAATTATAATATTCACTTTTTAAAATAAAGTTCTACCCTCCCTATTTTGTTAGATATTCCATGTGTGCTATATTTTAGGATAATTAGATTTCTATTTTTGGCTAAGAAAAAAAAGTAAGCAAAATTAGGTCATACCCACAAGCTCAATTTTTTCCAATAGTGTAAGATAACCTTAGCCCACGAAGCCACACCAAAAAACCTTAGCCCACGATTATTCCCAATAACACAACTCATGTGTATCCAATAATGATGATTAGCACCAAACTAATATATTCTCACCACTACTTAAAATTATGATTATTTCCTTCTCAAGCTAGAATAACACAACTCATGTAATAAACAAAATGATATTACAAACAAGTACAAAGTATAGAGGGAAGTAAGATGAATGGGTTGTTTCTTAAGACAAAAGGAAATGCAAATTTTGCTTAATCGTTCAGATTGTCGATCCACAGCAATGAGAAGCTCATGGGTCATAGGCGACAGAAAGAAATGTTGTCAGCCATGTGTTTAATTTCTTCCAGAAAACCCAGGGGTTCTACCAGAAAAGCCAAAGTATTGCATTCCAACATATGATTTGAAAATAATCTTTTAAATAGTTATGCAGACCCATTTTCCTTGGCCTACACCAATACTTCTATATCGAAACAAGCAAAAAAAAGAAACCAGAAGAGTATAAGCATGGCTATTTTCTACATATATGGATTGGTGGTTTAATGATGATAAAAGTAATCTCTATGTTATTTAACTTAACATATTACTTGTCAACTTTTGTGAGAGTAATCAGATGGTAGTAACTAAATGGAAAAGCATAGAGATTGACATTAAATCCTCACAAATGATATAAAATAAAGAGAAAATTTTATAATAAATAGATAATAAATTAAGTACATTACCTAAGAACAGCCAGCACAAAATTCTTAACCTATGATTCTCATTACTACATACAAAGGAAAAATATGTGTGCTACTGTAGATTTACAAGCAAGGACAACCTCAAATGAAGGGAAAGGGATAGACACGTTCCAGAAACTTTAAACTAGGAACCAAAAAAATAAGCTCTGTTTCGCATACAGATCAAGGAAGGAAGCAGATGGATGATGAAGCAGAGGGAAGGTTAAATTCATAGCACATGACACATTACCAGACCCCAAAAACCCCCATGAAAAACAAAGTCCATGCCAACTGCAATCAACCAAAATGCCACCACAGATCAACTAAAGTACCAGAGCAAGATTGCACCACGCAGGGAAAAAAATAGATGGCCGGAATAGTAGCATACCAGAAACATTGACTGGAGAAGAACAAGCTTTAAGCCTTACCATGGAGAAGAATACAGTGCTGGCAATTAAATGCAGGACCACCAACTAGATCTCAGTATCACCGACCACAGACCAAACGTCGAGCAATGAGAGAGTATATCTATACTAATACCCTGAGCAAAGTCACCCAAAATGCCAACCACACAAATATCGGCCACCGTCAGACTGATAACCTTCCCACCAGATGCCACAACACTCGTCGGACTAGTACAACAAGAGAAATAGCTACAAGAAGTTCTCTGAAGTCTAGATCACCGCCACCTTCAACAATGACCCACAACAGACGGTTAAAGGAACGATCAAGCTGGAATGTGTTTCCCTGGCAGCCAAGAGAGTAAGATCAGCTATGAGAGAGAGTGCAGAGAGTTTTCTTTACTTCTTCTTCACCCAGATGTGACGGAGAAGAAGATAAGAGAAGAGAGAGAAATGAAAAATAGAATAATAGGTGGTCAGACACATTTAATAATAGAATAACGGTAATAAATTCTGTCTTGAAATTTTAAATAGCCATATTAAGCTGTGGGAAAAGCTGGGGCAAGTGGCTTTTGTCATAAGCTGCTTATCAATCTTTAAGCCCAATAGACCAAACGTCCAACCAAACAACTCAACAGTATCTATCGGGCTTATATGCTATTGAATCAGGCTTAAATGGGAAAAAACTCCCAAACAAACATACACAATCTTATCACTTGCACATGCAAATGATATCAGAGTTGACAAGCAAGGTGATCAAATATTTAATCACTCACAATAATATTGGCTTTGTTTGTGTTAGCGGTGAGAGGGGCGAAACATACTGTGAGAGTGGAGAAGCAAATTGAGAGAAATATTGAGTGTTTGGAATGGCTTTTTTTTTCCATTTAACTTTTGGGCCTAAACGTGCGATATGAGCAAAGCCACTTTATGTTGCTTCTAATAAAAAAGATGCGGCACTGCAGTAGAGAGAGAAGAGAAACACGGAAGAAAGAGAGAAGGGTACTGTAAGGAGTACCAATGTCTTTGATGGAAAAAAAAAACTATTGTAAAAGACCTAATATTCAATAAGGCATGCTTTTTTCATTTATTTTTAATTAAGTATTTTAGTGTATTTTTCTTTTTTAATAATAATTGAGTTTTTTTATTTTATCAAATTTTGTTTACATTTTTTCACTTCAATTATCACAATATATACAAATAATATGTGTGTGTGTGTGTGGTATTCAATAAGATTCATGCCTTTTTAAGTCATTTTCCATCTAAACGGGCTTTTCAAACACTAATCCAAGTAAGTTCAAGGTTAGAAAAAAACCAATTCTGCTACCGCCAATCCAAACACAAATCACATTTATAATCTTACTTTTATCCTATCTAACTTTTCCAGAAGTCATATTGAAAAAAAAGTTACTTCTTCATCGCTAATCCAAACAGGCACATTATCTAATTAGGCTCACATAAGCCTTTTCAATAATATATGCTCCCATTTAGTACGTTGGAATTGAACTTAGAGAAGTGGAAGTGAAAATATAATATTAAAATTAGATTGTTTGGTAGGTTAGAATTCAATTCCATGATAGAAGTGACTTCCATCCTTGGGTAGACCCATAGAATATAGGAGAGTTCCATAGAAGTGAAAATTTTTGACCATTATACCTTTACACATTTTATCAATTGATAACTTTATTTTTGGATAAGGGTATATCAATTTTTTTAAATTATAAATAAATATACTAAATTAAAATAATTTTCCACTTCCATCGTCATATCAAACACACTTTAATATCTAATTTCATCCTCAATTCCACTTCCAGTTCTACTTTCCATTCTACTTCCACTCCTATTAAAAACTTTTCCATTATACCAAATGGGGCATTAAGGTTTTAAGGTCCCCCAGTATAAGTTTTGCAAACTTGTGGTCTTTAGAAATAATTTGCTGAAAAGAAAAAAGATACTAGCAAGGTATATAGGACCAAATCAACATGTTGATGACTGCAAGTTGCAGTTATAACTTACAACAGCACCATTATATTTCTCTACACCCAGTAGAAAAGGAAATAGTGATCCATTTCTCCATATTATAAAGTACTACATAGGAAAAATCTGAATCCCTTGGCACTGATAAGCTAGAGAGAGATAAGATAGTAGAACACTTTATTCAGTCATTAAGGCTTCAGGGTTTCATCATTCATGCTCTAAAAGAATGGGTACATAAATCAAAATCAATAGATGAAGGATCCAAGATTACATCATACACTTGCAGGAAAGAAAGAGGCAAAACCAAATTATGGCCCTACCAAAATCAAGTTCCTTGCAAAGATGGTAATAATGAAGAACACTCATAACGGATAAATCAATTACTGTGGGCAACTATTTCTTCTTTATATCAAAATTTTTGAATTTTTGCTCCCTTTCTACAAGAAAAGGACCTTTAGCATAAAAACAAATGCATGTATTACTATTTTTGGCATGCCTAGAAGAAGCCAAAATAACCTTCAGATGATTTTGTAAACAAACAAATATCCAGCAAATAAAAGTTCAAATTTGGCTACCATAACATTCCAAGAAATCAATCAGAGTAGGACTTAATAACAATAATACACCAGGAAACCAAAAATTGCAAGTCAAAAACTTTAGGAAACTGCTTACGCTAGAACTTTAGGTAAAGGTCTCGATTCACCGTAATAGAGTTCCAAGAACTGAGGAACACTTTCCCAAAATTTTATCACAAAATTTTCCAGAAACTTTTTCTCACCCATAATAATAATGGAAGGTAGGGACATATTACCCTTGATTTATCCCTTCATTCTCAAAATTTTAACTACTGACCATTTGGGAATAATCCTTTGCTTCAAACTATAGCAAAAAATTGTCGGGCACCCGGCTATATCTTCTAATTGTAAACCCATTTGATCCACAAAAAACTTTATTGAATTTGTGGTTTTTTACTCTGACATACGCATGATGAATGGAAACTTACTGAATGCAGAAAGAGTGACATCTCTGGACCAACCGAACCTCTCAAAGATGCCCAGTTTTGACTCCCAGGTTGATTTACCAGCCAGTGATACAACCATAAGTGCAACAATGAACACAACCTTGAAAGGTTCAATTCCATGTTCCTTGACAAACATGACTTTATCAACAAGCTTCGATTGATTCATAAATGCCATATTTGTACTTCTATATAACAGAGTAAGGACAGAAGATTGAGGCACTCCTTCATCTCTTAAAACATTTATGTTTGGAACTATGTTTATGACACCATAGAAGACAACGTTCCACCTTGAGCCTTTCAAACATCTCTTTACTTTGCAATCCTCACCAAGTACCCTTTCAAGGGCCTCATAGTGAGAAACTATATGTTTCTAAAATAACATGTTGATCGGGGAGAAATATTGGTTTTTAAAATTTGAAAGTTTTTACTAAAATGTCCCTCAAATTTATTTTTTCTAAAGAAAAAAAAGACAAAAACCTTATGAAATTCCCACCTTCATTCTCTTTTCCAAAAAGACACAAAAATGCTCATCTAGTATGGACCTTCTTCAAACTACAGTTTGGTTCTAAAATTTGGGTGTCCTTTGACAGCTAAAGAGAAAGCTTCATTTTCCATTTGAAAATTGACCTCTTAAGTGAACAGTTATAGTAGTAAACAGTTAAAAAATTTCAAATTTCAATCTATATGTTGAAGCTTTCAAATTTTAAAAACCCATATGTTGCAGTAAACAGTTATAGAATCACTATTAAATTTCAATCCACCCAGCGAAAAAAGAAACAACAACAACAACAACAAATATAGGAGAAATTTTATTCTATTGGCACAGATAAGATGGATAATACACTTCATTAGGAAATAAAAGCTTCAGAGTTGCACTATTCAAAATGGGTACAAGAATTAAAATCAATAGATGTAGGATTCAAGATTTCTTTATAAGCTCACTGGAAAAAGAAAAAAGGGAGCAAAATCATATTACAGGCCTACCAAAATCAACAAGTTCAAAAGATAGTGATATTGAAGCACACTCTTCAGTCCTAAGGGCCCTATCAATTACTTTTGGCTTATTTATCTTTAGAAAAACTTCTCAAGTACAATACAATTATGCAGAAGCAAATAACAACAATTATTCTTTCCTCTCCACTACGTAAGGAACCTCATATATTACTATTTTTTGGAAAATTAACAGCGGCCAAAACTAACTAGGTATAGAACCAAGATGCGACTAAAATTTAGTATCATAAGTCATATATAACAAGATGACTTTTCAAGAATTAAGATAAAAAGAATGCTGATTTAAAACATTCAAATGAGTTATTATACAAAAATTAATATCCTATAACTTTGAAGTTCAAAATGGGTTTAAAAAAAAAGACTTGAAGCAGAACAATTCAAGGTCCTTGGAAATCAAGATGCCAGTCAAATTGATTACCATATGTCATATATAACTAGAATATTCTTCAAGAATTAGTAAACAGAAACATATATCCTACATATATAAGTTCAAAGTTGGCTACCATAACATTGCGAGAAATCAATTAGAACAAGACTTGAAGCAAAAAAATTTAATAACCATAATACACCAGGAAACCAAAAATTGAAAGTCATAAACTTCAAGACTTGATTGAACCATTCATTTTCAAAATTTTAGCTACTAACCATCTAGGAATAATCCTCTCTTTCAAACTACAGCTAAAGATTGTTGGGCATCCAGCTATATCTTCCAACTGTAAACTAATTTCATCCAAACAATATAGTGAAGTCATTTATGCATATGTGTCTTACTCGAACTTAAATGAAGGGGATACAAGACTTATGTGCATGGCATGTGTCAAACCCCTTAAGATTTCGATATTCATAGAGTAATAAGCACACAATTCTGTTGGCATACAGTAGAGGAAACATAATAACATTAAGTACTTGTTTACAATATAGGAATTCCCCGTAGGGATTAAAAAAATATTTACAAAGAATTTGAAAGAAATAAAAGTATAGTTCTAAATGTCTAACGATAGCCTCTGCCTACATCAGGACCTTATTCACTGGTATTCACTACCTTACCCTTAGAGCCACTAGCCTCAGTTGTAATATTTGTAATATTGAAAAAGAGTGAGATTTGAGTGAATCTCAGTAGTAACATGCATTTCAGATATATAAAATGTGAAAATAAATATGTGATATACCGTGTGATGTAAGATGATAAAATGTTGTGTGCACACTATTCAGGGCTAAACAACTATTTTCAACCCTCGATTAACTCTACACTTCTATTGGGTCCCAGACTACAACTAAGCTAATATGCATGTCCCAGACATTATGCTCATGTTGCAGAAGATATCATGCACAAACATATAAATAATCACATAATGTATGAAAGAAAAAGTTACTATCTGAATCCTTTCTCAGTCTTACTGTTTATCTAAAACTTTTACTCTGACTCGAGTTATTATCAATTCCTACAAATTAAATTACAAGTAACTAGTCATTACTTGCATTACGACTACCTTTATTCATAGTTTTTTTATTATCCATCATAGTTTCAACAATTCCTGCATAGTACAATTCTGCACAGTGCAATTTCATTGTTTTCCAGAAAATTGACAAATTTTCAGTCAATTGTGAAAAATCTTAATTAATTCTAGGAAATTCCAAATTGACTGGTTCCAAAGCCTATGTGAAATTCTTTAAGTTTATTTTCTAAAAAAAATACCTAAGTTTGACTAGGGTCATCACATTTTCTCCATAAATTCATCAAAATTCCTCTATTCTAGATTACATTCCAGAAAATAGGGCACAACTTTAAAAATCCATATCTCTTAATATACTAGTCCAAAAATTATGATCTACCTATCAAATTAAATCTCTACATGATTGCTTTATTCTATAAAGTTTCATAATATTTAAACTAGGTTTGGCTAACAAAATTCATTTCACAATCAGACTGCCTCCAATGAAACAAATCAAAAAGCACCTCCCCTTAACTTTAATAATTTCCATATTTGCATACCAACATCCAAAAATCATAAACATATGTATTCTTACACAATTTTCCCTTCTAAATCCAATAGAACAATCAAAATTAAAATATTCCAACTCCTCTGCTATGTTTTGTACCTACCAAAAAATCAAAAGTAGAAGAGAAGTTGGGTTTTCTTGTTTTCTCATAATTAACTACTTCCTTTTTTCTTATAATCACAAGATTAACTAATTAAATACTTAATAAACATGATTTGAGGAAATTTTTGCAGTATTTTATCTTAGGGTTTCATCTCCCAAATCTTACAAAACCAACCAGACCAAGACAAAATCAACAACAATAACCACGACACCATCATATTAGGCAAGATGATCAAAGTTTGTGAGATTATCTCTTGGTTGCTTAACTTTCTCTCTCTACAACCACTACCCTCTCTCTCTTTTCTCTTGATTGTTTTTTGTTAACCATGATTTTCAAGAAGAAGAAGAGGTTGTAATGAAGTTAGAAGGCAAAATCACTTGATTTCAAGCTTACTTACCTTTGATTTTGCTTCTTGGAACCCTAGCCTTCCCTCTTGTTCTTCAAATTCTTCTCTCTCTCTATTTTGTGTTGCTTGACCAAAATGAGGAAGAGAAAGAGTGATAGAAAGCTTTATCAAATATCTCCCTTCTTGCTTTTTGTTTATTATTGTTTAATAGTAATTAACCATATGCATATTTTACTTGGCTCTGATTTTTCCTTCTTGAATTAAATATGAACCAAGTATATTATTTCCTTCTAATTTCCCTTTTGATTGAAATTAAGAGGAAAAAATGAAATAAAATATTGCTTCTTGTATTTTGCCAAAAATCCCTTGTAATTACTAAACATTATTGTACTTTGTACTATGTGCTTTTCTTTTTATGACATCACCTCTTCTATTTGGCTTTAAAATAATTCCACATGGAAAAATTGTCTTCCAAGTATATATTTTCCATCCCTTTTTCCTTCATTAGCTGAAAATAATAAGAGGAAAGGGAAAAATAAATTGCTTCTTGCTTTGTTGGTAAATTACCATTTTACCATTATATTTTATGATTTGTTGAAATAAATCATAACTTGCTCTTTCCCTTGGTTTTAGCTAAATTTTCACACTTATATTAGGCCAAGATCTTTTTCCTTTTATACTTCAAATTAGGTTATAATGTTAGGCCTTTAAGTGGACAATAGTTGCCCCTTCATGTCCTAGCTTAGCCAAGTTGTGTGTAACTACCAATTGGAGTATTTACCATTTTATGTGCATCACAATTCACTATTTTATTTCATTAAATGTATAAATTACATACAAAGAATATTGGTGAATAAATATGGGATGTTACAACTCTCCCCCCTTAAATAAATTTCATCCTTGAAATTTGCTACACGTATTGACTCATGAATTCCGGGTAATGTTTCTGCATGTCTTCCTCGGCTTCCAAAGTAGCTTTGTTAGGAGATAACTCCTTCCATACCACTTTTATGTATGGGATACTCCTATGTCTCAATTATTTCTCCTGCCAATCAATGACTCGATCAAGTGTGACCTCATATGTCATATCGTCTCACACGTCTATCTCTTTGTATTCGATCATATGCTCTAGTCTGATTGATACTTCTTCAACTATGAGACATAGAAGACATCATGCAGCCTACTCAAGCTTAAAGGTGAGGCCATTTGGTATGCTACTTGCCTAATCTTAGATAAGATTTCAAAAGAACCAATTTACCTACTGCTAGCTTCTTCACCTTTAGTACCCTACCGATAGTAGTAATAGACGAAACCTTCATGAATACATAATCTCTAACCTTAAAATTAAGAGGTTTCTACCTCTTGTCAGCATAGCTCTTTTCTCTGTTCTGAGCATTTAACAATCTCTGCTTTATCAGCTTGATATGCTCCATTGTCTAATCAATTATATCTGCCCCATATATTTGCCTCTCAAACAACTTTGTCCATTATAAGGGTGATTGATACTTCCTTCCATACAACATTTTATAAGGAGTCATTTGGATGCTCAAGTGGTAACTGTTATTGTATGTGAATTTCGTTAGTGGAAGGAATTTATCCCAACTTCCTTTAAAATCGAGTACACACGCCTTTAGTATATCCTCTAGAGTCTATATCATTCTTTCTATTTGCTCATCTGTTTGAGGATGATAGGATGTACTAAATCGGAGCTTAGTACCTAAAGCCTCGTGCATCGCCTGTTGGAAATTGTGCCCTAGGAGCTAATCATTGTACTTTGAACATTGTTATTCAATGAATTTCTCCATTTAGTTATCACATTATTCGCATGTTCACTATGATAACTGTATCCTTGGTTAAATCATAATGATTGTCCTAAATGTCCCTGGTCGGTCATCTATGTGAGAGCAAAGATGAAATAAGACTGGTATGACTTTAATAAGGTCTAAGGATACAAATCAAAGTCTTAGGTACTTATAGAAGTATAAGGTGCTGGACCGACCCGCTATGAGAAAGCTGCATGGATTAAGTCATAAGCTTATCTCATGTATAACCATATTATAATGCCCTTTAACTTGAGATCATCATGGATTCCTACATGAGAGACACTAAGCTTTGACTTAGTCAAAAGTCACCTTTAACCAAGTGATAATAAAGGCTACAATCTGCCTTAGTGGTTTTCATGCAGAGGAATGTGAATGGTCAAGATGGAATTTGTCCCTCACATTAGTAGAGATATATTACTAGGCCCCTCAATGAGTGAGTCTGAGAAATGTATGGCCATACTACGATGGAAAGAAGTTTCCATTTCTATAGTCAGACTACTCAGGGATCGAAAAAGTAATGGTCAGGAATATGAGGATGACATTCTCTATGCCTCATCCTTGATCGAAATATCGTGTGACAAAAGGGACGTGATATGGTTATATGACAGGTTGTATCGTATTATCGATCCTCATATGAATTGGGTAGTTATAATGTCTTGCTAGAGGCTGCTTACGACTTGTAGGTTAATATAGTCATTAGCCCACTGCCAACTTCGTATGGGCCTACAAGGTCTCACATGAGAATAACCCAACACGAGCTATAATATTCAGATTCATTTAATCTAATATGCGTCTAAGATTC
This sequence comes from Albizia julibrissin, assembly GCA_037074505.1. Taxonomy (NCBI): domain Eukaryota; kingdom Viridiplantae; phylum Streptophyta; class Magnoliopsida; order Fabales; family Fabaceae; genus Albizia; species Albizia julibrissin. The sequence goes on along the minus strand of CM073484.1, from coordinate 17,919,834 downwards.
AATGAATACAATGTTTAATCTAGGGTGGCCGAATTATATATATATATATTTATTTATTTATTTATTATATACATATGTTGAGTGAATATTTATGTGTGTGTGTGTATGAAAAGAAAAGTAATAATATTATATATACAAATATGTATTTTTGAAATACATACATACATATATAAAATATATATAATATTTGATAATATATATTATATATATGATAATATTATATTATATGATATTATTATTATATTCTGTATATATAAAGATATTATATGATAATATCTCAGATTTAATTTATAAAGATAAATTAAATCTAATTCGATTAGCTCTTTATTCTAATTAAATAAATAGGTTAAATTAAAACTGTTGGACATATTTAATTAAACTAGATTTATTTAATTAGTTTATCAAAATAATTAAGTATTAATTGATATGATAAGGATTTTGAAATTAATTAAGATTAATTTTAAAAATCCAATATCCATCATAAAATAGATAAGCTTGACTAGTTATAAAAGGTAAGAGTTAGGGTTTTCTACAGATGATGAAAATAATAGAGAGCAGTAAGAAAACCCTAGAAGGACATTAGAGGCGCTAGCACACTGCCGGTGTTGGGTCCGATTCGTATAGATATTAGTAAAGGGAGCTGATCTGAGTAGTTAGCTCCTCAAGATCCAAAAAGGCAAAACTCTAAAGAAGAACTAGCCAACGTGTTGATGTCGGGGATGGTTAACCTCACACTCATAGAGTTTGATGCTTTTTTAAGAAGAATTAGCGAACATGTAGATGCCGGGGAAATTATTTCAGGAGCAACCAAGCATGGAGATTTGAGAACTTGCAATACGTTGATGATTGTGGGCATTCAAAAAAACATGAATAAGGTATGACTCTTTCTAACTCGATTAAAATGCCTTTGATAGATCCGTAATTGGGATTGATAATCTTTTACAATTTTAAATTTTAATTCTTTCACTGTGTGCCTACCAATCCCAACACCGCCTTCCAAAATTTAGAAGTAAATCTAGGATCTCTGTCTGATGTTATGTTCTTTAGCGCACTATATAGACACACTATCTCCTTAATGCTGATCAGGAGAAAATAAGCTGTCTTAATGAATCAATAAACTATTACCTAAATTGCATCATGATCTCAGATTTTGGGTAATCCTGTCATGGAATCTATAGTGATGATCTCCTATTTCTACTCAAGAATTTCAGGGTTTTGCAAAAGACTTGATGATTTTTGATGCTTGGCTTTCACTTTCTGACAAGTAAGGCAATGAGCAACAAACCTTGTCACGTCTCCTTTCATTCCTGGCCACTAATACATAGACTTCAAATAGTGGTACATTTTATATGCTTTTGGATGCAGAGTATATTTACTCTTATGTGCTTCTTCCAGGATTTGTCACTTTAGCTCTGTTTGCGGTGGAACATATATTCTTTTCTTGTATCTGACTAGCCCACTCAGTGACAAGTCATATTCCTGAGTCTCTCCCCATTTAATTATATCTCTGATAAACTACACTCGTCTATCTTGTGTCTAAGCCTCCTCTATGACTGCTCTTAGATTATTCTCTGTCTAACTGATGTTGCTGTTGCTAATCATGATATAATTAGACAGATTGAGATCTCTGAAATCTATAATAAGTATTTTCTCATGAATCATGAGGGCTGCTACCTGTACTGTTTTATGGCTCAATGCATCTGCCACGATATTAGCCTTTCCTGGATGATATTTGATCTCCAGATTGTAATCTTTGAGCAACTCCATCCACCTGTGCTGTCTCATGTTGAGCTCTTTCTATTCGTACAGATACTTCAAGATTTTGAGGTCGCAGTACAGCTCTATGGTTTCCCCATAGAGATAGTGTCTCCATATTTTTAATGCAAATACAATCACTGCTAACTCAAGATCGTGTGTGGGATATCTCTGTTCATAAGGCTTCAGCTGAAGGGATGCATATGACACTACTCGGCCTTGCTGCATTAGGACACATCACAATCCATGCTTATTGGTATTTGTGTAAACCACGAAGGTTAATTATGGATTTGGGATTGTCAACATTGGTGTTGTTGTTAATTTCTATTTTAGCTCTGTGAAGCTCCTCTCACAACTATTATCCCACATAAAATATTGAGTTTTCTATGTTAACTTTGTCAACAACAAAGCTATTTTGGAGAAGTTTAATACAAACCGTCTGTAGTAGCTGGCAAGACCCAAAAAACTGCGTATCTTAAAAATAGTTTCTGGCGTCTTCCAGTTTAATACTACTTCCACCTTATTTGGATCCATCGAGACCCCTTGCTGTGAGACCACATACCCTAAAAATTTGAAAGCCAAAACTCATACTTGCTTAGCTTGGCATAAAGTTGCTTGTCCATTAGTATGTTCAATACAATTCTCAGATGGTGTTCATATTCTGCTATGCTTTTGAGTATACCATAATATCGTTAATCAAGGCTACGACAAATTGGTCTAAGTATAGACAGAAAATTTAGTTTATGTAGTCCATGAACACAGCAGCTGCATTAGTCAGCCCGAATGGCATTACAAGTTCCTTGTAATGACCATATCTAGTTCTAAAAGCAGTCTTCCGTACATCATTTTCCTTTACTTTGAGTTGGTGATATCCAAATCTCAAATCAATCTTCGAGAACACATAGGAACTTGATATTTGATAGAGAAAATCATCGATTCTGGGAAGTGGGTACTTGTTTTTTACAGTCACCTTGTTCAACTCCCTATAATCAACGCAAAGTCGTAGGCTTTCCACCTTTCTTTTTAATAAAAAGTATTGGAGTTCCCTACTGCGAGATACTTGGTTTGATAAACCCTTTCTCTAGTAGTTCTTCAATCTGCTTCTTGATCTCTTCCATCTCACTTGGTGCCATTCTGTAGGGGGCTTTGGATATCAGTCCCACTCTAGGCTTCATTTCAATCATAAATTCTACTTTCCTGTATAGAGGGTAATTTGCTGATATTTTCTGGAAATACATCAGGAAATTTGTTTACTACAAGGATGCTCTCCATTGTTGTTCCATCCTCTGATTGCATGAAGAAGAATATGATATATCCCTGACAACCTTTATGTAAGCATCTCTCGACCTTAACTCCGAAGAGAAAGTTAAGATTGATCACCGTATTAGCCTTCGATGGGTAAATAACCCTTTTGTTTCCACAATCCAGCAAAACATTGTTTGCGGTTAACCAGTCGATACTGAGAATTACCTCTAGTTTATTCAACGAAAAACAAATCAAATCTCCTGTAGAATTATGTCCTTTTGCACTTACGACGTAACTTAGACAAGCTTCGGTTGTGACGAATCCGTTACCCGTAGGCGTAGAGACTATAATATCATAAGGTAATCAATACACACTCAGGCCTAGCCATATTAAAATGACTAGCTCCTGAATCATACAATGCTTGTACCAAATTACCATTGAGGAGAATCATACCTTGTATTAGCTCAGGTGATTTTCGGGCTTCCTCTTGTGTTAAAGCAAAAAATCTACCCTGAACTCGCTATCTAGGCTCTCCGGGTTCTTGTCATTGCCAACAATCTTTTACAAAATATCCTGGCTTATGACAATTGTAGCAGACTATCTACCTTACAAGTGTTAATGCCTGCCTCACTTGACCACATGTCTGATTAGGATAGTAAGGATTGCCAAAGAATCTATAAGTTCTGTTCCCATGGGGCTCTTTGGTTACTATGTTCGTTAGGCTCGTTTGTTTTATTATTACTTCTGTCAAAAGGACCATCCTGATAAATACACTTTTAAGAAGATTTCCCACTACCATATCTGTTCTTGCTACTAGCTTTTCTTTAGGAATATTGATCCAATTGATTGTGCTCTATGATCCGACACTCTTTAATTGCCTTGTTAAACTCTTGAAAATGTCTGGAGACTAGCTTCTCCTTTAGTTCCAGCTTTAAACCCCGTATCATTATATTCAAGCTCTACTATTCATCATCGTGATACTTTAAATATGAGGAATATCGAGATAGTTGAATATATCTAGCTAGATATTTGTCAAAGCTCTCCTTCTCACCCAGCTGTATCATCAGAAATTCTGTTTCTTTAGCTAATTTCACTGACCAGAGGAAGTACTTATCATTGAATTTTTCTTGGAATACTTCCCATGTCACGGGAATATTCCAGCCCTGTAATATTAACTCGGTGCTCCTCCACCACTTATCGGCATCTCCTTCTAGCTTGTAGATTGCCAATTGTGCCTTTATATCATTTGGGAACTACAGAATTTGAAAGATCTTCTCAAGTTGGGACTGCCAATCCTTAGCTACTGGAGGGTTGAACTTCCCCTAAAAATCAGTTGGCTGATGTTGATTGAGTCAGGTTACCCAAGTTTACTTGCTTTCAACCTCGATAATAGGACCCTTAGGAATCTCTAGCACTGGTTCTAGTATGAGTTCTAGTGGCTATGCATGATTACCTCCCTATCCATCAGGATTATAACATACTACCGTATCCTCATTCTATTTTTATTGCACCTCCTTCAGATCATTTCTCAACTCATTCAATATGGTTTGTTGCACCATCATCATGCCCAACAAATGTTGTATCGGATTAGGTTGAGTTCCTTAATCTTGATCATTATTCCCCTATCTACCTCCAACCCTACCTCTACCTCTGCCTCTACCACCACGTCTTGTTCGGGCCATTCATTGTACTTTACTATATAAAAAAGGGAAGAAATGAATTTCATATATATGTAAGGGCATATTTGTCATTTCATAAAATTACAGCAGTTAGGGATAATACTACACATCATATAGCCTAAAACTTCTGTACAATAAGTCTGTGTTCCTTTTACATTACATATCCTATCTATACATGAGGCTTCCTAGGGTTACACATCGTGTGATTGCCCTGAGTTAAGCACACTTAACTTACTATGTACCTACATAAAACACAAACACCGGGTTTATCGGCTTTTATTTACCGGTTCCTTATGAATTTCCTCACCTTAAAAGATGTGTCGACTACCTTCGATCACCCAAAATAATATGTCAAGCTCAGGAATCACTCCTGGTACATATATCTCCGTACGTAGTCTGTGATATGCTCTATGAACTTTATGAAGTTATCATTTAGCCCTCACTCAACTATGTCATTCTTTTTCTAGTTCCAGAAGTTCGTGTCCAGAAAGAAACCTATAGTAGTAAAGATCTATAACTTATCCGGAAGATCTATCTCCAACAATACCTGCTTCCAATATAAGGTGTCTACTGCATCCAGGTATGCAAGATAATGGTTGAGTGGAGTGTCATGCTCTCATATTTCCTGACGATATCGGCTACAGAAAAACTCCCATAAATCCTCGTCTGGCTACAGGTCGTAGGGTGTATGCACATCTCCACCCTAGAGCTATCATGAATGCACAAGTTCAATGCCTAACTGTCCATTCGTAGCTGATCATTATCACCCACTAATACATCAGGTACTGGCTCTGGTCGTGGCTCTGGTCCTTATACGTATCTAACCTTCACACCCTTCTGGGACATCTTCAACATTTTAGGACCTCGTGGTCTCATGAACCATATACCATATTGCCCATTCGGGATCTACCCCTCTGGGGGACACTGGTTCACCGAAGGGGCTGATCTCTCATGCTGTCATCCACGCACTATTCCTGTTACCATGCAAACAAAACCATATCAGTATGTTATTCTGAAAATGCCAGAACTACTTTAAGCTCTGATACCAAAAATATCAAACTCTTTAACATTTTGATATTTAAAGAGTAATAAGCGTAAAGTTCTGTAGGCATACAGAAATAGCGAAAATATATTGACATTAAGTACTTATTTGCAATACAAGAATTCCCCGTAGGGTTTGAAAAAATATTTACAAAGCATTCAAAAGAAATAAAAGTATAATTCTAAATGTCTAATGGTAGCCTCTGCTGCATCGGGACCCTACTCACCGATATTTACTACCTTGCCCTCAGAGCTACTAGCCTTGGTTGTAATGTTTGAGCAAATCTTAGTAGTGACATGCATGTCAGACATATAAAATGTAAAAATAAATATAGGATGCACCATGATAAAATGTTGTGTGCATATTGTCCAGTGCTAAACAATTGTTTGCAACCCTGACTTAACTCTGCCCTCCGTTGGGTCCTAGACCATAACTAAGCTAATATGCGTGTCCCATATACTATGCTTATGTTATAGAAGATGGCATACACAAACATATAAATAATCGCATAATATATGAAAGAAAGAGTTACTATCTAAATCCTTTCTCAGTCCTACTATTTGTCTAAAACTTTTACTCCGGCTCGGGCTATTACCAATTCTTATAAATTAAATTACAAATAACTAGTTATTACTTGCATTACTACTACCTTTATTCACAATTTTTTGATTATCTATAACAGTTTCAACCATTCCTGCACAGTACAATTCTGCATAGTACAGTTTTACTTATTTCTAAAAAACTGATAGATTTTCAGTCAACTTTGAAAAATCATAATTAATTCTATAAAAATATAAATTGACTAGTTCTAAAGCCTATGTGAAAATATTTAAGTTTATTTTTATAGAAAAATACCTAAGTTTAACCAGGGTCATCACATTTTGTCCAGAAATTCATTAAAATTCCTCTATTTTAGATTACATTCTAGAAACAGGGCATAAATTTAAAAATTCATATATCTTAATGTACTAGTCCAAAATTTATAATTTATCTATCAAATTAAATCTCTACATGTCTACTTTAATCATGAAAGATTTCATAATATTTGGACTAGGTTTAACAAACAAAATTTATTTCACAATCAGATTAGCTCCAGTGAAACAAATCAAACTACACCTTCCCTTAACTTCAATAATTTCCAAATTTACATACCAACATCCAAAAATCATGAACACATGTATTCATACATAATTTTCCCTTCTAAATCTAATGGAACCATCAAAATTACAAGATTCCAACTCCTCCCTTATGTTTTGTACTTGGCCAAAAATTTGAACCCTAAAAGAGAAGTTGGGTTTTCTTGTTTTCTCATGATTAACTACTTCCTTTTCACTTATAATCATAATATTAAATAATTAAATACTTAATAAACATTATTTAGGAAATTTTTGTAGCATTGCATCTTAGGGTTTCATCTCTCAAATCTTACAAAACCAATTAAACCAAGCCAAAATTAAAAACAATAACCATAATACCATCATTTAAGGCAAGAGGATTAAAGTTTGTGAGATTACCTCTTGGTTGCTTAACTTTATCTCTCTTAAACCACTACCCTCTCTCTCTTCTCTCTTGATTTTTCTTGCTAACCATGATTTTTAAGAAGAAGAGGTTGTAATGAAGTTAGAAGGCAAAATCACTTGATTTCAAGCTTACCTATCTTTGATTTTGCTTCTTGAAACCCCAGCTTTCCTTCTTGTTCTTCAAGTTCTTCTCACTCTTTATTTTGTGTTGCTTGATTGAAATGAGGGAGAGAAAGAATGATAGAAGCTTTATCAATATCTCCCTTCTTGCTTTTTGTTTATTATTGTTTAATGGTAATTAACCATATGCATATTTTACTTGGCTCTCATTTTTCCTTCTTGAATTAAATATGGACCAAGTAAATTATTTCCTTCTAATGTCCCTTTTTGACCAAAATTAAGAGGAAAAATGGAATAAAATATTGCTTCTTGCATTTTTCCAAAAATCCCTTGTAATTACCAAACATTATTGTAGTTTGTACCATGTGCTTTTCTTTTTATGATATCCTCTTCTATTTGGCTCTAAAATAATTTCACATGGCAACATTGTCTACCAAGTATTTATTTTCCCTCCTTTTTTCCTTAAATAGCAGAAAATAATAAGAGGAAAGGGAAAAATAAATTACTTCTTAATTTGTTGGCAAATTATCATTTTACCATTATATTTTATGATTTATTGAAATAAATCATAACTTGCTTTTTCCCTTGGGTTTATTAGAATTTTCATACTTATAATAGGCTAAGATCTGTGTCCTTTCATGCTCCAATTTAGGTTACAATGTTAGGCCTTTAAGTAAACAATAGTTGCTCCTTCGTGCCCTAGCTTTGCCAAGTTGTGTGTAACCATTAATTGAAGTGTTTACCATTTTATGTGCATCAAAATTCAAAATTTTATTTTATTAAATCTATCAATTACATATACAAAATATTGATGAATAAAAATGGGATGTTACAGCATGAACAATACGAGTCATGCTGTAAACAACGTCGACATTACTAAGAATGAGTAGTGTAGGGTGTTCGTGAGTTTCAAAATAGGTAATACTGTGAATTTAGAGGATGAAGAGATGGTTGAGTATGATAAGGGGTGTGAGGTCTTAACCCTAACAATTCAAGGTATTGTTTCCTAATGAATTAAACGGTTTGAAATGCTAGAAGGACTGGGGTTCGAAGCTTTTTAGCTCTGGTTCGAGACTTAAAAAAGCATTACCAATTGGGTTTTCTAGCATTACTTGAAACTCATTTATCACAGAATGTGATGGAGAGTAGAATAAGGTAGCTAGGGTTTAGTAATTCTGCTATTGTGGACTCATAAGGCTATAGTGGGGGTATTTGGTGCTTATGGGAGTCGAGTGTAGGCAACATTGAGGTGTTGGAAAAAAGTGCTCAATTTATTCACCTTTTGGTTACATTTTATCCTAATAAATAATGGTATGTTACAATCATATATGCAAGTCCTTATTTGGCGTGCAGTCGACTTCTGTGGATTGAACTTGCAAGATTGGAATCAAGGATTCATGGCCCGTGGGCATTGGGAGGAGATCTAAATGCCACTCTTCTTAACTATAAACATCGATTAGTGGCATTAGGTCAGCTTTCATCTGACTGAGAATTCGTTGAGTGGGTAGATGGCTCAAGTGTTTTTAACTTAGGATTTTTTGGTCCTAGTTTAACATAGAAATAAGGTACCACAAAAGCAAGGTTGAATAGTTTATTAGGAAATTTGGGATAAGATGACTTGTTTCTTGATGTTATAGTGACTCACCTCCTTATGTTCAAGTCAGATCATCATCCCTCTTGTTAAGGCTCCCATACATCAACATGTATCAGAAGTTTTAATCATCCTTTTTGGTTCATTGCATCTTGGATCTTGCATGAGAATTTTGATGAATTTTTCAAACGAGAATGGAATGAGTCAACACATTGAAATGCTAATATTTTGAAGTTTGTTAATGCTTGTTGTATTTGGAACAAATAGGTGTTTGGGCATGCAGAAGCATGGAAGAGGAAAATTCTTAGGTTCCTTGATGGTATTACCAACACTTTATCTTGCAAAGGAAGAGACTCTCATCTTGAAGAAGTCCATTTTGGCCTTTGTAAGGAGCTAGAGGATGTCTTACTTCAAGACTTTCTCTTGTGGGCTCAAAAAGCTAGCTTAAAATGGACTGTTCATGGGGACAATAACTCAAGGTAATTCCATGCTTAAGCCAATAATAGAAAGAAGGAAAATACAGTGGAAGCATAGTGATGTGGAGTGGGTATATGACAATAAAGAAATTAAGAATATGGCTATTGAGTATTTTAGTTGTTTGTTTGAGGAAGAACAACCACGACGACCTCCTTTGAATTTTAGTATCTCCTACTCTTTTATAGATGAAGCCCAACTTCAAAGTTATGGAAAAGACATATCTCTAGAGGAGATAAAGGAGGGTTTGTTTAGCTTGGGAGCGTTGAAGTTGCCACGGCTTGACAGTTTCAAAGCTCTATTTTATCAATAATAAATGGAACACAGTATGCAAGTATATTATAAATTTTGTATCCTATATTTTCTCTAATCCTTAAGGCATTAGTGAAGTTAATGGAACACTTATTGTTCTTATTCCAAAAAAGGAACCACCTTAGTCATTACGGAATTTGAGGCCCATTAGTCTATGCAATGTGATATACAAGGTGATAACGAAGGTGTTAGTGAATAGATTGAAAACAGTATTCCACACATAGTTGCTCCAAATCAGTACAGTTTTGTTTTGGGGAGACATAGTAGTGTAATAGTATAGTGGCATAAGAAGTCATTCATTCTATGCGTATCATAAAGGGTAAGACGGGATATATGGCAATAAAAATTGATCTCGAGAAGGCATACGGCCAAATTAATTGGGGCTTTCTTCTTTATTGTTTAATAGAGCTATAGCTACCTTAGGGAGTCCATGAGTTGATTTATAATTGTATCTCTACATCGTGTATGCAGTTGTTGTAGAATGGAGAGAAGGAAGAGACTTTTTGTACCTCTCTCGTGGTGTGCGGCAATGGGATCTTCTCTCGCTATATTTATTTGTGATTTGCATAGAGAAGTTAGCTTATATGATTTAATTAAGGATGTCAAATGGGGAATGGAAATCGATCATACTCACAAGGAATGACCCGACAATCTCTCATTTGTTTTTTACAGATGATATCATCTTATTTGTTAAAGGCTCAATCTTATAGGTTAAGGAGATTCCTAGTTGTCTAACGGAGTTTTGCGCAAGTTCATGCATGCAAATAAATGCAGTAAAGACTTGGATGTTCTTTTCGTATAATGTCAATCATACAAGAAGCAATGAGATAAGCTCTAAGTTGGGGTTTTCAGTGACCAGGGATTTAGGCAAATACTTAGAAGTTAAACTCCACTATCATTGAGTTACCCAATCATCTTTTGTTGAGGTTATCGATAAAGTTAAGATGTGAGTGGCAAAATGAAAGGCTGGGTCAATCTCTTTAGCAGGTGACGACTATTTACAGACCATCACTGTGCCTCATCTTCCTATTAGAAGAAGCCCTAACCTATTATATTTTATTCTAATTTTATCTTTTTCTTATTCTCTACAATTTTCAAATTATGTCATATTCTATACAAATCGCTATAATTGGAGGGATTTTATCAAGTCTTCTGTTGCCGCTCTTTCTTATGATATTTATACAATATGTTTAAGATCTTTATTATTACATTAGTCCAACATAAGCATAATGGAGGGTTAGGGCCTTGTTATGAGTGTAGGATGGTGTATTTAGAAAATGCAAGTATACACTGTCGTAATCAAGTAATATAGAAGTGAGTAGAGTATCATTCCCACGAGGATTGATCACTGAGTACCAAAATTGGTAATTTTAATTCTATTTAGTCGGTCGATTAGTTGTGATTGAGATTGCAAGATAAAAATGATGAAATATGAATACAAGTGATATGAAGATAAATATGAGAAAAAACCCTAGGGATTAGATTTCACTTAACAAATTCCAGATTGAATCACTTAGCTATTCTAGTACAATTATTCCACATGATTGATAGTCAAGTTTCCATAATTTAATTACTCGCCTCTTCCAAGGTCAAGTAATTCTATAGTTAATTGCTAACTCAATATATTCCTATATGAATTTAAGCAATTAATCATGCATTAAGATTTATGGAACTCATTAAGACTACACAACCCATATGAATATATTTCTATTTCATATGCAAATTATGGTTTTAATTATAGGATTTACACACATACATCTCTTTCCTGTCTCAACATGCATATTAAAATCATCCAAAAGGTGGCCAGTCAATTGAAAGTAGTAAGAACAATAATTAAAACTCAATCATGAAGGAAAAATTAAAACTAGATTTAATAAGTTAAGATCTAATCCATCATTAGTAAGCTATGTCATCACCTTAGGAAAAGGAAAATTTAGCTCATGATAAAATTAAAAACAAAACCAAAATAAATTACAAACATCATAAATATTGCATAAAAATTAATTACAAAAATATAAAAATACAACTACAAGATACATGAAAATGGAAAATCTAACCTACCATATAGGAGGTAAAACCTTCCATGTAGGTGGCAACCTATACCATCCATAAAGGAGGACTACCTAGGCCTTCCATATAGGAGGTAAAACCATCCATGTAAGAGGCATGCAAAAAGTAAAAAAAATGTAAGAAATAAATTCTAAAAATAACAACTCTCTCTTTCTCTTCCTTTCTCTCATTTTAAGGTGCCAAGAAGCTCTATTTATAGGCTTCATTTTTCAGAGAACAGTAACTTTGCTACAGTGCTACAATGAATTACTACAGTGGAAAAGCACTTCTGCACCGACGCTACAGGAATCCAAACAGTACCGCTACAGTGTATTTTCACTACAGTACCGTATAAACAGTGAATAGTCGCATGAATGGTGACTTCCCCTTAAATGCCTTCTTTAATTCTTCTTAATGCGATACTGCCCATGGCTGCAAGAAAATCATTATTTATTTATTAATTACACCCAAATTGATTACATTCAGCTCAAATATAGTCCACAAAATGATTATATAAGGGAAAATAAATATACAAATATTTTACTTATTAGGCCTGATCATACAAAGGTCCAAAACCAAGATTTCATGATGAAGTTGGGATGTCAACTTGTCAAGCGCATTAATGATTTCTAGGTCCAGGTTATAGGTGATATGCATCGATGTGGGTCTAATCTATTACCTATAATTGAGCCACAGAGGATAGTGGGGTCCAATGTTTGATTTGGGATTAAGGGTTTATAGAATACATTCGAAAAAGAGCTAGAGGTGTACGAAGATGCTCAAGTTCGTTGGAAAGGGACAATGAATGAGATTTTATCTATTAAGTCTGCTTATGAGACACTTTTAAAGGATGAGATGCAGTTAGACCCGTTTTGGCATAAGATGTGGAAGCTGAAGGTTCCAGAACGGTGCAGATTGTTTATTTGGAAAACTGCTCGCAAAAGACTGCTAACAAATGCATAAAGGATGGTTGTCAAGTGTGTAGTAAAGGAACTGAAGATCTTCTTCACATTTTGTGTGACTGTGAGCAGACTAAGCTCTTAGTGCCTCCCACAGCTTGGCATCATTTCTATTTATTGGAATTTCTAGTATTAGAGCTATGGTGAATAGTCTCAATGAAGCCTTTAGTAAGTTCGACAAAGGAAGTATGACTAATATCACAAGCACGTGTAGAGAGTTAGATTGGTGAACTAGAAGATGCGTGGACGAAACTGAATATGGATGGTGCTTTCTCTTAATTTGCAAACAGTAGTGCTTGTGGTGGAGTTTTAATTTGCGAGATGAGATGAGAAGCTTTCTCTGGGGATATATGGTCAGATTGGAGGATAGAGATGCAATGTCCCCATAGCTATGGGCATGCATTCATGGGTTGAAAGTTAGATGGGATATGGGAGTAAGGAGGGTCATTCTCTAGTTAGACTTAATAGAGGTGGTATCACTATATTGTTAGGAGAAGAAGATACTGCTCATGCAGATTATAATATTTTGTTGCAGCCAAGAGTTTGATAAATCAAGATTGGACGGTGAGTGTCACACATATTAGCCCAAGGCAAAATGAAGCAGAGCCGATCATCTTGCTAAAGCAGGTCTTGCAGCATTGCCGGGTTTTCATCAAGTTGGCCATACTACCACTGAGCTTGATGAGGTTTTGAGAAAGGATAAGGATATGTAATGGGTACTCATAGTTATATAAAAAAAAGAGTTGCATCCCACATACACATTGTTTTCTGGCCCAAAAAAAGACAACTTTTTTCTGTGTCTTTAAACAAATTTTGAAGTACTTTTCGTATTAAATTCTGTAAATAGAAATTTTTCAACCATTTTTTATAAACATTACTCCTTCTGGTCCGTTTTATAAATAACTTTTGTTTTGATTGTACAAAGTAAACTGACGGTTAAAATTAGTTAAAAATAATACATATGTTCAAAATATCATATTTCTTCCAAATATATTTCTATTTATGAAAGAGCATAGGAGAGAGTATGATTATAAAAAAATATTAGAAAGAATAAGCATAAAATACAAGAAAGAATGAGTAATAAATAATAAAATTAAAGAAATTAATGTTGAGTGAGATATAATTAATATAAATATATGTATTTAATATGAATAGAAAATAGAAATGTAGTTTAAATTTTGAAACATAAGAAAAAAGTTAATTTTATTAAGGACCAGCCTTAAGAAAAAGAAAAATGACTTGTAAAAAAGGACTGGAGAGAGTAATATTTAGAATTTTAGGAAATAAATTATATAATAGTATTTGTGGAGAAGACTTTCAAAAATAGGAAATTTGCTTTGATATAAAAAAAAATATAAATTAATGACCATAATTGGTTATAAAATAAGACCTCTCGGACTCTCTTCCTTTAGGGGCCAAAAAAACAAAACACCTACTATACTCGCCCAAATAAATCCTAATTTTAATAAATTTAAATATATTTTATAAAATTCAAATCCAAATTAATTGTTCTCTCAAATTTCTTTCTCTTTCTTAATTCCATTCCTGATGTCACATCCTAAAGTTTATCATCTAGTATGAATCTCATTTTCGTTAAAATTGCTCCAATCAAACATTTTTCATGGGTGGCATACGCTACAAAGCAAATTTATGAGCAAGGCATGCACATTCCTAAAACCGCAGTGTGTTGTGGTGTAGAAACCTAAATTTTTTTTATTTGGATTAAATTATATGTTACATCCTTAAATATTTTTGACACCCAAATTAATTAATTTCTAGCCAAAATTAATTAAGTTTTAGTATATTTAGTACCTTGAAATATTTTTATCACCTAGTATCATGAAATATTTTTTTAGTAGCACTCAATATTCTAAAATATATTTTTCTCTAACATGATGTATTTCAAATTAATTAATTTTTAGTGTATCCAACACAATGGAGTGGTTTTTTTAGTTAATGAGTGCTACTGAAATAAATTTTACTTAAACAAATAAAAAAATTAATGAATTTTTTTTTTAAAAAAAAAGCAAGATGAGTATATCTCATTTTGGGGTTGAGTAGGGAATGTAGATTCATCTTTCACTCCATCTATGGTTGATTTTTTTTTTTTTTTTGTACGCGGTTGATTCTTTGATGAGGCTTGGAAAATAAGAAAGTTGAAGTACTGTGGAGAAATCAATAGTAAGCTATCAACTAAAAAATTGACATTATTATATGCAGTTGAATTTGAAAAAAAAAATTTGCAAAAGGAATTTTACTGTACTTCATACTTGATGTTTAAAAAGATATACTCCCTCAGTTTAAGGAGCTTCTATTTATTTTTACAATTTAACACTCTTAAAAGCTAACCCTATATATATATATATATATATATATATATATATATATATATATATATATATATATATATAGAATCACATCAAGATCTCAATTAAAATAAATAATGTTAAAAAAGTCTTAAAATTGTCATTGATAAGTGAAAGTACCATCATTAACAAGCTATGTAACTTTTCTGATATTATTTTTTTTTTAGTAGGAACTTTAATTTGATTTTTCATGAGAAACCAACGGTTCTTCTTCTCATAAACTTCTTTTGTCTTCTTTCACCATGGTAAATATTGCATCTTAATTCATTAATTAGGAGTGGTAATAGCATTGTAAGATCTAAAAGTTCGAAGCCAAAACCATATTTATTTTTTGTTAGATCAAAAGTAGAATCCTTTTGAGGCTTAAAAGGATAAAGAATTTTTGCTTCTCTCAATAAATGGACTTTCTGGATATAAACTTGCATTATCTTTACTACGGAATGAAGTCGTTTCCACTTTAACTAACTGTTTATTAGTGCCTTGGCGCACGGAAACTATATCTCTTAACCAACAAAACAAACTATGACCTCACTTTCTTCTTCCTCCTCCTCAAGGAATACCACACAGGCTTTTCTTCATTACAAGGATAATGCCACAAGTTCACATGAATCCAGAGATATCTGTATTGGAGAAATTTTAATCTACTGGCACAGATAACCCGGAGCGAAAACTAACATAGATAAAAAATTTGTGTCACAAAATCTTCAGGGTTTCACTGCACAAAACTCTCAAGAAAATGGGCAGATAAATTAAAGTCAATCGATGGAGGACTGAAGATTTCATCATAATCCTACGGGAAAGAGAAAAACGGGGCAAAACCAAATTATGGAAAGAACGAAATTAACAAAATTAAAGGCATAAGTAGTGATACTGCTATAACCCTCAGTTAAGAAGCACACTCATGAGGAACACATTGATTACTTTTGGCTCCTTTTCCTTCTTTCAGAAAAACTTGTTGAGAAAATTTGAACTTGTCTGGTAACCATTACAAAGATTGTACTCCACTTCAGAAGGTTGATATGACATCAATTTTTTTCCCCCAAATTATTGTATCCTCTCAGTAACAGTATAAGGGCATTAACCTCAGACATATGCATATATCAAAAATCTTTGTAAAAATTAAAGGCAGCATAATACACCCAGGTCCACAGAAGAAAGATGCCAGTAAAGTTACTATCATTTAACATATATAACAAGAGGAATTGTTCTACTGATTTATAACCTTCAGATGAGTTAACAAGCAGAAAGAAATATGCCACAAATCGAAAGTCCCAATTCGGCTATTGTAACATTTTAAAAGACCAATTAGGGCAAGGCTTGAAGAAGAACATTTTAGATTTTTAGATTTTCAGTAGATGGGGAGTACTTTCCTAAAATTTGATCACAAAATTAACAAAAGCCAAAATAACCAGGTCCCGAACCAAGATGCCAGTTAAAATGATTACCATACGTCATACATAACAGGGAAACTTGTTCAAGAATTGTGACAAGAAGAAACCTGATAAACAGGGGAACCAAAAATTGGGTGACCAGAACATTGAAAGAAATCAGTTAGAGTAAGACTTGAAGTGGAAAAGTTTAATCACCATCATAAACAAGGGAACAGAAAAATGGAAGTCAACATCCAAGAAACTAACTGCCTATGCCTGAACTTCAGGTAAAGATCCCAATTCACCTCTATACAGTTTCAGTAGCTGAGGAACATCCCCTTGAAATTTGATCACAAAATTTTCCAGAAACTTTTCCTCACTGAAAATAATCATGGAAGGTAGGGACATACTAGCCTTGACCAAACCCTTCATTTTCAAGATTTTAAATACTGACCATCTAGGAACAATCCTCCGCTTTAAACTATAGCCGAAAATTGTCGGGCATCCAGCTGTATCTTCCAACCGCAAACCCATTTCATCCACAAAAAATTTCAATGTGTTTGTGATTTTCTTCTCTGACAAAAGCATGATGATTGGAAACTTACTGAATGCCGAAAGAGTGACATCTCTGGACCAGCCACACCTCTCAAAGAATTCCAGTTTCCACTCCCATGTTGATTTACTCATCTGTGTTACAGCAAAAAGTGCATGAACGAATGTAACCTTGGAAGGTTGGATTCCTGTTTCTTTGACAAACTTGACATAGTCAACAAACTTTGATTGATCCATAAATGCTAAATTTGCACTTTTAGATAAAAGCGTAAAGACAGAAGATTGAGCCACTCCTTCATCTCTCAAGACCTTCATGTTTGGAAATATATTCGTTACACCATAGCCATAGGAGAAAATACTCCGCCATGAGCTTTTCAAACATCTCCTTGCTTTAACAGGGTCACCCAGTACACTTTTGAGGGCCTCGTAATGGGGAATTACACGTTTCTCTAAGCTATAATTTAGTAATTTAGAGCTAGAAGAGAGGAGTTCTGGGATTTCAGAAGTTGAGAAGCCTATAGACTGGAGAAACCTTAGCTTGGGCAAAAGGTTGTTCTCAGGCTTTGCCAAAAGCAATAGTGGATTGTATTTTAAAACTTTGGATATATGAGTGTCTGAGAATTCGTAGCTTCGGAGAAGTTTAAGTACCGAGTCTGGTTTATCAGGTTTTTCCAGTTTAAACCTTTTAACCCTTTTGGATAATTCTTCAGCATCTCTAGCGGATAGGCCACATGAGTTCACGAGGTAAGAAACCGTAAACGACTCACTTTCCACTCGATTTTGTTCGGAGTGATTTGATTCAGATGATTTCACTACCGAAGAAAACGAATGAGAGGCGAGGGAATCATTGAGACGGAGAAACCCTAATTGGGTTCTCGGACCGCGTGGCAAGGACGAAGATAATCTTGCAATCAGAGAAATTAGCATGAATGAATTGACGGAGATGACAAGGAACTCACCAAATGTAAATTCGTCGGCTCAAATTACACCGGCAAACAAGAAGAACGATCCCTCAAATTCCCTTTTTCACATCTTCCTGTGGTGACGCGTAGAGTGAGCAAAGTGAAAAAAGGAATCTTAGACTGCCATATGCATCCGCGTGGTCCTTAAATAAATTTGAGGAAAAAAGAAACTTTAATCCATCCACAACTTATTTTTTTTAAAAAAAATAACTGATTTAAAATTTTCCCCTAAATTCTAAAGACTTTTATTTAATATTAAATTTTACAAGTAGGGATTTTTCAGCCGTCTTTCATGAAATTTATTATTTATATTTTTAAAAAACTAAATTAAATTTGTGATGGAGACTTTCAGCAAAATAGGAAATAAAAAAAAAAGGAAGTAATGACAACAAGTGATTAATGCCAAAAAAGCCACTCGTTGGCTTGCACCAAAATAAATGAAATTAGATTCTAAATGTCACTAACAAACTATAATATTAAGAAGTAGGGGTTTAAAAACCACATAAATCCTTTTTTTTTTGGCAGAACTTAAATCATAATCTTAATAAACTTAACCATATTTTATAAAATTCGGAACAAAATTATTTAATTGTTCTGTCAAATTTCTCTTTTTTTTTTTTTTAAATTCCTTTTTGATATCACATGGTAAGCTGATAACGTTTATCATAAAGTATGAATCTCATTTTATTCAAAATTGCTCCAATCATACATCATTCACACCATCTATGGTTGATTCTTTGACAAGGCTTGAAATAAGAAAGGTGATGTAGTAGCTATTTCAAGGAGAAACCAATAGTAAGCTATGAACTTAGAAATTAACATGATTATGTTGAGTTGATTTTAATATTCCATCCCATAATTAATATACGACATATTTAAAGATTTAATTTTTATATTAAATATAATACTTATTTGTCAGTTTTTTCTTAATTTATCTTTATTAATAATCACTCAACAATAATTAAATAAGAAAAGGAAAAAATAAATCAAGGAAGATGATTCAAGTGGTTTAGAAAATATATGATATATTAACTAACTTAACTAACTTTTTTAATCTTATTAAATTTGATAAATATGTATTATATTAAATATCAAAGGGAGCATTTTTTTTTTAGTTTGTAAAAGGCAATCTAACTTCACTTCCTTCATACTTGAAAGATATATTTCTCGAGTTTAAGAAACTTCTATTTATTTTAACAATTTTACACCCCGAAAACGTAACCCAACACCTACATTAAATTTTGGGGGGAAAACAGTTTCTAAGAAATCCGTTAAAGTGTTATTAGCATTGCAAGATCAAAAAACTTAAGCTGAAACCATATTTCTGAACAGATGAAACAAACTCCTTCCGGGGTACCACACAGACCTTTCTTCATTGTTCATCTCTTCTTATGGAGGAGGTAAAGGAAGGCAAGTGGAGGCATATGGTATTCTAGGATATGAGTCATATGTGGACCAATGGTTTCCTCCTCAGGATGGTTCAGTTAGACTAGACATTGATACATCTGTTATACACATGTGGAGGTGTCATTTGAGATGCATAGGGGAATTGGTTAATGGGCTTTTGAAAGAAATTGAGCAGTTGTTCAATAACTATAGCCGAACTTCTTGCTATCAAAGAAGGATTAATTGCACGACTGTCCACATCTTTACGAATTACTTGGAGGCCATTAATTTATTATACAGGGATAGCCATGAGGCTCATCCTTTTTAACAATAAATTGAGGACATGCATCAACTCGGTTATGAGGAGGGATCTATCTAGATGTTTTATTGTTACAGGGATGCAGTTGTCACCAAGAGTGAAAAATGACATAGATAAAGAACTGTATGCTGTCACAAAATCTTAAGAAGTTGCTAAGCTCAAAACTATCAAGAAAATGGTCAGATAAATTGAAATCAATCCATGAAGGACTGAAGATTTCATCATAAGCTTACAGGAAAGGGAAAAAAGGGGGCAAAACCAAATTATAGTAAGACTGAAATTAACAAAATTAAAGGCACAAGTAGTGGTTCGACCACAATCTTCTGCTAAGAAGCACACTCTTTAGGGACACATTACTTTTGGCTCCTTTTCCTTCTTCCAAAGGAACTTGCTAGGAAAAACTAAAAACTGCCTAGTTCACTCCAGAAGGTTCATATGACGTCAAATTTTTTCAGTTCTTGTATCCTCCCAGTAACAGCATATAGACATCAGCCTCAAACATATTCATATAGCAAAGCTGTTTAAAATAATTAACAGCGGCAAAGGTCCACAGAAGAAAGATGCCATTGAAGTTACTACCACTTAACATATATGAGGAGACGAATTGTTCTACTGATTTATAACCTTCAGATGAGTCAACAAACAGAAAGAAATATCCTACAAATTGAAACTCCCAATTGGGCTATCGCAACATTTTACAAAACCAATTAGGGCAAGGCTTGAAGAACAGTCTACATTTACAGATTTTCAGTAGATGAGGAACACCTTCCAGAAATTTGATCACAAAATTAACAGAAGCCAAAATAACCAGGTCCAGAGCCAAGATGCCAATTAAATTGATTGCCATATGCCATACATAACAGGTTGACTTGTTCAAGAGTTAAAAAGAAATCTGATAAGATGAGTTAGTAAACATATAGAAATATCCTACAAATTAAAACTTCAAATTAGGCGACCAGAACATTGAAAGAAATCGATTAGAGTAGGACTTGGAAGCAGAAGAGTTTAATCGCCATAATAAACAAGGGAACAAAAAATTGCAAGTCAACATCCAGGAAACCAACTGCCTATGCCGGAACTTCAGGTAAAGATCCCAATTCACCTCTATACAGTTTCAGTAGCTGAGGAACATCCTCTTGAAATTTGATCACAAAATTTTCCAGAAACTTTTCCTCACTGAGAATAATCATGGAAGGTAGGGACATACTAGCCTTGACCAAACCCTTCATTTTCAAGGTTTTAAATACTGACCATCTAGGAACAATCCTCCGCTTTAAACTATAGCCGAAAATTGTCGGGCATCCAGCTGTATCTTCCAACCGCAAACCCATTTCATCCACAAAAAATTTCAATGTGTTTGTGATTTTCTTCTCTGACAAAAGCATGATGATTGGAAACTTACTGAATGCCGAAAGAGTGACATCTCTGGACCAGCCACACCTCTCAAAGAATTCCAGTTTCCACTCCCATGTTAATTTACTCAACTGTGTTACAGCAGAAAGTGCATGAACGAATGTAACCTTGGAAGGTTGGATTCCTGTTTCTTTGACAAACTTGACATATTCAACAAACTTTGATTGATCCATAAATGCTACATTTGCACTTCTACATAACAGCGTAAAGACAGAAGATTGAGGTACTCCTTCATCTCTCAAGACCTTTATGTTCGGAAATATATTCGTTACACCATAGTTATAAGAGCAAACACACCACCTTGAGCTTTTCAAACATCTATTGGCTTTAACAGGATCACCCAGTACACTTTTGAGGGCCTCGTAATGGGGAATTATACGTTTCTCTAAGCTACAATCTAGTAATCTATAGCTATAAGAGAGAAGCTCAGGGATTTCAGAAGCTGAGAACCCTATAGACTGGAGAAACCTTAGCTTGGGCAAAAGGTTGTCCTCAGGCTTTGCCAAAAGCAATCGTGGATTGTATTTCAAAACTTTGGATATATGAGCGTCTGAGAATTCGTAGCTTCGGAGAAGTTTAAGTACCGAGTCAGGTTTATCAGGGTCTTTCAGTTTAACCCTTTTGGATAATTTTTCAGCATCTCTAGCGGATACGCCACATGAGTTCACGAGGTAAGAAACTGTAAACGACTCACTTTCGACTCGATTTTGTTCGGACTGACTTGATTAAGTTGATTTCACTACCGAAGAAAACGAATAAGAGATGTGGTAAGCATTGAGCCGGAGAAACCCTAATTTGGTTCTCTCACCGCATGGAAAGGACGAAGATAATCTCGCAATCAGAAAAGTTAGCATGAATGAATGACGTTGATGATCAGAAAATCACCAAATGCAAATTTGTCAGCTCCAATTAAACAGGCAAGCAAGAAGACGATCCCTCAATTTCTTTTTGTCACATCTTCTATTGTGACGCGTAGAGTCAGCCAAAAGAAAAAGGAACCTCGACTGCCATTTGCAGACGCATTTGACCTCGGATCCACCCAGAAAATACAAGAGAAGGAATCGAGCTTCAATGTGGAACCTCACACAATATATGATTCTACTCTTGCTGTTCTGCGTTTGCAGGCTCCATCGTTGCAAGAGAAGAACATCCAACAGAGTAGCTATGTGCAATACAGTATACAGATGTGGTAATATAGTCCAGCCCACTGGGTTTGGGTTAACCCGTCGTGGGTTGGGACTATATGGGTTGGGTCCAAAAGAACCGTATTAATATGGGTTGGCATTTAGCCAACCCAACCCATAACCACTGGGTTAGTGGGTTAGCCCGCCCAACCCATATTATTTTTTTTAACATAATATACTAAAAATTATTTTTTCTACAAACATAAATCATAAAGAAATTAAAAATTAAACATTAATCACAAGTTCACACATAACCAAAAAAATATAAATCCAAAAGCTATCAATATTTTAGTATACTAAATTAAAAAAACATAAATCCAAGGGAGGAGGAGTATACTAAATCATGAATACCACGTTTTAACTCTCAAAGACTCAAACTAGACAACTGACAGCAAATCACAACCCCAAAAAGTATCAATAGAATGGACAATAATGAATGACCCAAAAAGCTATGCAAATTGGATTGAGTCTTGTTTACCTTTGGCCCTTCACCCAATCTCCCTTGTCCAATAGACACTAGACAACATTAAAAAAAAAATATGAGCCAACCCACCAACCCGTCATGGGTTGGGACCATATGGGTTTGGGCCCAAAAGAACCGCTCCCAAATGGTCCCAATTTTTCAGAACTCAAACCGCACATATTTGCGGGTTGGGCGGGCTCGGCCCGTGGCCCTAACCCATAATACCACCTCTAGTATACAGACAAGCGTTCTAAATTCTAATAAATGATTTTTTCTTGTAATGGAGGGACATGAAAAATTTAAAATCACACTCTTCTAATTTGACAAATTGAGTAGAGTTAACTCGATTAAAGATATTAATTACTATTTTCCTTTAAGGTATTTTAACTAATTAATAAAAAATAACAATTAATTCATTAAATATATCAGATTTTTTTTTTTCACTTATATTATTATTTAAAAATGTGTTTAAAAATTTTATAAGTGAGCAAAATTGAAAATAATGAAAGGTAGAAATAGATTAAACCTATACCGTCAAACCTAGCCTATCTAGCAAATAAAACAGGCCCAGAGTCAGATATATTATCAAGCCTATTTAGGTAAATAGGTTATGTATATTTTCATAAAATCTAACCTACAAACCTACAGGTCTAATTTATTTAGTTTTTTAAAAAAATATATATATTGTGATGCATATCTATATATAATTTAATCTAAATTAATTATATGAAATTACTTAGTCTTAACCTAAATTTCAGGTCTAATTTAACCATGAGCTCAACATTTTCATTCATGCATTGATCACATCCCTTTCTCTATAATAATTGCTTAAGATGACAATGTTAATTCATGTAATATTCTAAAATAATAATAATAATAAATTATTATATTATTATTATATTATTATTATAATATAATATTATTATAATATAATATTATTATATTATATATATATATATATAAAAACGTGGGGGGCGGCGCCCCCCACATTTGACCAAAGATGGTGGCACCTTACGGTGCCACCCATTTTAAAAAAATAATAATAAAAAAAAATAATAAAATAAAAGGGTTAGGCAGGAGGGGTATTATATATACCCCCTCCTCACACACACTTCACGCAATTTCTGCGTGAAGTGTTGTGTAATAAGGTGACGGGCAGGCTCTGATAGGAGTATTTTCATTTCTTTGGGGATCAATAAGGTACTAAAAATCTCTTCTTATTATAAAACTTCTTTTATGAAATATTTTCTAAATGATTTTCTCTTTCTTATGATATTAATTTTGTACTGATTAGAGAATATTTTAAGATTAGCATTTTGGACAAGTTTGAGTTTTGTTAGTATAAGGCTATAAAAATGTAGAGAATAATTAATAGCTAATTTTAATCAGTTTATTTTTCTTATTTAGTTGGTATAAGATTTTATAATAAATTTTCTATATAATTATTCTATGAATAATTCTATATAGGACTTTTTAGCCGATTAAATTTGGGTTAAAAGCTTTATTTGAATTAGTAAAGGTATTACTGAAATTTTAATTAGTTTAGTTTTGAAATTTGGAGGATTAAACTGTCATTTATGAATTTCGGAGGACTAAACTGTCATTTATGAAATTTGAAGGACTAATCTGTCATTTATGAAATTCGAAGGACTAAACTGTCATTTATGAAATTCGGAGGACTAAACTGTCATTTTCGATATTTGAAGGACTGAACGGTCATTTCTAAAATTTAAACCCTAAACTGTTATTTTTCAGTTTTTATAATATATTATATATTATTATTAAAAATTTGTATATAAGTTATAATTTTGATTATGTGGAAAATTGGAGAGTTATTAATGGGTAGTAAATTGATTGTGGTAGATTGATTTTGGACATTTACTTGAGCTCTTGGATTAGGAGCAGTGTGGTAATAAATAGCTTTGGCGAGAGGTAACCACTTTCCTCTTGTTGTGCATGCTTGTATGATGTTTGTGAGTGATTTTAATTATGCAGATTTATAAATTTGGCTATTGATATGTGATGTGATTTTGGAAAATATGTGGTTAATGAAATTGTCTTGTGGGACTTATTTTCATGGAGAAAATGACTAGCAATATTACATTATATGAGTTGGTATTTATTTATGAGATTGGAAAGATCCTTTTTGATAATTATGAAATGATAATGACATGTCATAATCACATAATATGGATAAGATAGGGGATGGTGGATGTGAAATTAATGGGAGGTTACTCAAAGAGGAAATAAGGGGGTGAATTCTTGTACAAAAGAGGAAATAAGGTGGTGGACATCCAGGTGTACACTGGTTAGTCCTTTGGCCCATTTGTATTCCATAGGGCTATGACACCCCATTAATGTATTTAGAGGGGGAACCCATGGTCCGGTCTTGTGCTCTGTGGATTTTGGCCGATCCATATCACTTGATCGGTGAGCTTGTTGAGTTAGCTACCAGTCATATGGGTAAGTACTTGCCCATGGGTTCAGTCAGAGGAAATAAGGTGGAGAGGAAATAAGGGAGGAAAGAAAATAAATTATTATGTATTTACTCTTATACACTTATATGGCAAATATGAGAATGACAATATGATATTGTGAATTATTATGAAATTATTCGTATGGACAAGTGATATTTTAATAATGTTATATTTTTATAATTGTCCCACTTGGCACCTCACGGGCACATACTTGTATGCCCGATGAGATGGATTGTTGGTTACTGAGGCTTTTGTCTCACCCCGTTGATTTAACATTTTTCCAGGTGATAGTTGTCGTGCGGGTCCATCAGGGAAGACTCCGGAAGCTTAAACTACTTCTGATAAAAGTAGTGCTTCCATCTTTTTAATATATGTTGGATTATTGTATAATGCCACATTAGGGCTCATCTTGCATACTCTGATCTATTTTTGAGAACTTGGTGTGTTAACTATATATTTTTAATTACTCCTGATGATGCTGGAAGGCCTAGAGGGCTTATGATGTGTTCTAAACTCGTGGATCTACAATTTGATTTGATAAGGATATTTTAATATCTGATGAGATATTATTCAGCAAGAAAAAAAATGGTTTTATTTTCCATGGTAAATTTTATAAACCATGGTAGAGTTTTCAAACGGTTAGCTGAACTCTTTTTCTACCATGGTAGACTTTTGGAGAATTTGTTATAATAATAGGATTTTACAGTATTAAGGAAATGATTTTACAATTCACTTCCTCTCTCCCCTAATTTAACCATGAGCTCAACCTTTTCATTCATCCATTGATCACATCCCTTTCTCTATAATTGTTTAAGATGACAATGTTAATTCACTTCCTCTCTCCCCTGTTTTGTGTTATTTGATGTAAGATAATAATTAGAGTAAGTTTAATTTAGTAATGTCCAAATGAAATATAATTATCTCAATAGGAAAAGTGTATCTTAGTTTTACGATAAAAGAAAAAGAAGTAAAATTTAGTTTTACTTATTAATTTTTGTGCTTGATTAATTTTAGAAAATATATCTCCTAAGTTAATAGATGATTAATTTTTCTTATTTATACTTTCTTAGATAACTCTAGGTGTTCTTTTCTTTTTCCTTACTAAACTCTTATATTGCATGTGAGAGTCAATCTTAAACTTTTTAAGGTATAACTTAAACTTTTAAATAGACATGATGAATTCTATATGAACTTGAATGCATATGTTTCAAGCCTATTTAAATGTCTATATTTTAAATAGGTTTTTAAGTAAGCTTCAATTATTATTAGGCTTTTTGAAGTCTCCGACCCAAGCTTTAGAAAAGTGTACATACAGACTCATGCTTAGGCTTAGGCTTTAGATTTTCGTTTTAAACCTTGTCCTATTTAGCTAAAATCTAACTTAGCTTTAGTCTATTTTCATATTAATTACAGGACAAAATTAAAAATTTGAATATTAATTATTTTATAAGTGATTTTTTAGACTAAGCTATTCTTTTAAAAGAATCATATATTGTAGGCCAAAAATAATAAATTAGTTAATATGATATATTTTTTTAAAGACCTAATTATCTTCTTTAATTTTTTTATACCCCTTTATTGATTATTTGGGTTTCAACTTGTTTTTTCTTTTGTTTTTTCGGGAAATGGTTAGGTGGGGGATAGTCAGGGAAACAACAAGTCCAAAAAAATAAATAAAAATATGAAATACACTTTATATTTAAAACAAGCATAACCCCTCAATTAGATCCAACAAGTGGAGGGAGTATTTATTTACCACATGAGCATCAAATCTATTTGTGTATTGATTATTTTTCAAGTAGATAACAAACACACCATTTCTTTTAAAAAAAAGAAATCAAGATAAATATTCAACTATAAAATGGATATTAGTGGAGGTGTTAAATTTGGCATGAAATTAATCTATTTATAATGCATCAGAGACAAAATTACACTACATAAAATATTTTGAGATAAATCAACCTCAACAAAAAAAAACTCCATCTGGTTGAAAATATAAGAGTTAAATGCCTACTTTATATTTAACAAGAAATTAGTTTAAAATAGTTAAAAATAATAAATATATAAGATATCTACTTTCTTTTCCTAATATACTCTTATTTATTAAAGAAATAGGAATAAAGAGAATGTAGAGAAGAAGAATGATGAGAGAAAGTGTGGCAAATTTTTTTAAAAAATATATTAAATGCATAAATAAAAGTAAAATAGGTTTTATAAAAAAATCACGCCTGTGCAAATTTAATTCTTATATTTTGACCATGAGGGAGTAGTTCAGCACCCTATCCCAAAGTAATACTAAAGCAAAAGTGATGCACCTACTTTGTGGCGTGGGAAGTAATGTTCAAAAACTTCGGATTTAATATTTTTTTTAAGAGATCTTTTTTAAATAAAAAAATTATTTTAAAAATATATTAGTTAAGAGATTATCATTATCATATACTTAATAAAATAATTTTTAAGAAAAATAAAAAGTAAAAAATATTAAATCTGGATCATCTAAATCTTATTTAAACTATTCAGATGAGACGAGCATATGGTCCCTATCCCATAGCTCATCCCAAGATAGACGGGTAAACTAAATTTATACTAATATTTCACCTACAATAATTTTTTTGTTAGTTTTTATTTGTGATAGGAATTGATTTTTCTTTTCAATTCACATAGCCGTCTGTTTTTTTTTTTTAAATGTATCCCCAGCTTTCTAAGAGCATCAAATCTATTCATGTATTGATTATTTTTCACATAGATAACTAACGCAACATTTCTTCAAGGAAAAACAAATCAAGATAAATATTCAACTGTAAAATGGATATCAGTGGTGTTAAATTGAGGTAAAATTTATCCATTTATAATATATCTTAGAGGAAAATAGGGCTAAAATAATTTAGAATGTTGAATAAGCTAAAGGAATAGGGGAGGTGTTTGTTGCGGTTTAATTAGGGGAGGTGTTTGTTGCGGTTTAATTAGATATTCTTTTTTTCTTAAAGTTTTTAAAAAATTTATCTTCTATTTTATTGAGATAAGAATTTTATTATGAGATCTCATAAAATTGTAGCTTTTCTTATGGTATTCTATGATATCTTACCCAAATCTCAATATCCATATATCAAAATGCTTCTTCGCAAAAGCTACCATTCTAAAAAATAAAATTAAAAAAAAATCCAGATATTAAAATTTTTTCTTCACCGTGATTTTAAAATCTGGATTTTTCTGATTTTTTAATTTTTAATTTTATTTTTTAGACCGATTATTGATCGCAACTCGATATAAGACTTAATCTAAACTTGGTCTTAAAGTTCAATTTTATCCTGTTTAAAAGGATTTTTTTTTCTTATTAGTGAGTATACCGTAAAAAAAAAAAAACGATAGCGTTGTAGACTTGTAGGAGTAGCAATGACAGGTTATATATGTAAGGAACTCATAGTGGCGATCAAAGTCAAACTCCAAAGTAAAGCTTTTCTGCCTATGTTTCTATTATGTAACTGTGACCTTGTTTTATTAATATCATTTTACCCTTCACCCAAAAAAAAAAAAAAAAAAAAACTCTAAAGTAAGCTTGTTCTGTGTAGCACATGTATTTGGAAGATTGTCTTTAGGCTTGTTTGGAATGACAATAAAAATTTTTTAATGCATATTTTTACTCGTGGTTTATAATATACGAAGAAAATACATGTGAATGTGTTTATAATAAGGAGCTTCAAATAAACACCATTTTCTACATCAAGGAAAGCTGACAAGATTTTACAATGCCAAAGACAAACACAGCCATTGTGTTTTCATGCAACCCTCGTCCGGTTCATTCATCTTTTAGCACTAGTACAAGGAAAAGAAAATGATGAATATTTTTGTACGACATAAATTCATTCTTTTCTTCGAACAGTTAGTGTTACCTATGTTAACTTGTTACAGTTTCAATCAGAAAAGTTAGTATGAATGACGATGAGGAGGAGAAACTCACCAAATAGGAGCTGTCAGCTCTAGTTACCGCAGCAAGTAGTAAAATTGAAAGAGTCATTTTCTGACAGAAAGATAACACAGTTTCTGATAACCCATATCCAAGATACTCCAACATTATGAAACATGTAAACCACAAATGAAAAGGTTTGGCCAAAAATAAAACCCCACGTCAAAAGGAACAAATAAGCCATGATACATGAGGATTAACTGCTGCAACTATATGGTCATCAAATTACTCCTCCCTCGTTGAAAAGGGTAAAGAACGATCAAATTTAATCACAGAAGCCTATCGAATTAAGTATTTTGAGAAATTTTATTAAAAGCTGTTAATGTGATACCAAAATGCCTTCAGCTTCCACTCCCACAGTAACAACATTTGGAAACTTCACTTTCTTGTAACTTAGATACCTCGGGATATAACTCACAAAAAATACAGAGGGGTATTTCTCCTTGCTAACCAAAAATCAGGTTCACTAAGCTTTTTCAACAATTTGAGGTTTTAAGTTCCTTCAGTGTATATTTTTCAAACTGGTCATCCTTGAATATAAATTTCTGTAAAAACGATTATAGCAGGATACATAGGGACAAGCAACAAGTTAACAATTGTCATTTGCAGTTATAACACAACCATAAGCTTTCAGTCCACCCAGTGAAAAAAGAAACAGTGGTCAATTTTCTTCAGACAATCAGGTTTTGGCATGGGAGAATTCTAATCCGTTGGCACTAGTAAGCTAAAGGGAAAAATAAGAAAAATAAGATAGACAAAGCTCTTCATTTGGTAACAAAAGCTACAGAGTTAAACCATTCAAAGCTCTAAAAATTTGGTAAATAAATTAAAATCAATAGATGAAGGATCCAAGATTTCATTACAAGTTTGCAGCAAAGAAAAATGAGGCAAAACCAAATTACAGACATACCAAAATCAGTAAGTTCTAGGCAAAGACAGTGGTAATGAAAACTACTATTAAGGGCTACAACAATTACTTTTGGCAAGGACCTTCAGCATCAGACAAATGCAAATTTTACTATTTTTCGCATAATAGAAGCCAAAATAACCCGGTCCAGAACCAAGATACCAGTTAAATTGAGTACCGTGAGTCATACATCACAGGATGACTTGTTGAAGAACTGTGATAAAAACGAATCAAACAATACAGGCCACTGTACGATACATCCACAAGATTCAAATCCCTCCCATCCTTTTTTGACTCAAATCGTGAAATTTGAATGTGAACCACACGATTCTAATAACACTGAGCAGAAAGAAGTACCCTTCAAATTAAAAGTTCAAATTGGGCAACCAGAACACTGAGAGAAATCAATTAGAGTAGGACTTGAGCAGAAAAGTTTAATCACCACAATAGACAAGGAACCAAAAATTGGAAGTCAACGTCCAGGATACTAACTGCCTATGCGCGAACTTCAGGAAAATATCCCAACTCACCTCTATAGATTTCCAGTAGCTGAGGAACATTTTCTTGAAATTTGAACACAAAATTATCCAGAAACTTTTTCTCACTGATTATAATAACAGAATTTAGGGACATATTTTCCTTGATTAAACCCTTCATTTTCAAAATTTTAACTACTGACCACCTAGGAACAATCCTCTGCTTCAAGCTATAGCTAAGAATCTTAGGGCATCCAGCTATATCTTCCAACCGCAAACCCATTTCATCAACAAAAAACTTCATTATGCTTTTGATTTTTTTCTCTGACATGCTCATGATATTTGGACACTTACTGAATGCCAAAAGTGTGACATCCCTGGACCAGCCACACCTCTCAAAGATATCAAGTTTCAACTCCCAGGTAGATTTACTCAACTGTGTAACAACAACAAGTGCTTCAACAAACGCAACCTTGGAAGGTTCGATTCCGGTTTCCTTGACAAACTTGACATATTCAACAAACATTGATCGATTCATAAATGCTACATATGGACGCCTAGATAACAGACTATAGACAGAAGATTGAGGCACTCCTTCATCTCTCAAAACCTTCATGTTTGGGATTATATTCTTTACGACATAGGACCGAAAACTCCAAGAAGAACATTTTACACATTTCCTTACTATCCCATCATCATCAAGTACACTTTTAAGAACCTCATAGTGGGGAATTATACGTTTCTCTAAGCTACATATGAGTAATGAAGGGTTAAACGAGAAGAGTTCTGGAATTTCTGAAGCTGAAAACCCTATAGACTGCATAAACCTTAGCCTGGGCAAAAGATTGTGCTCAAAATTTGCCAAAAGCACCCGTGGATAGCAACCCACAATTTTGGATATCTGTGGATCTGAGAATCCGTAGCTTCTGAAAAGATTAAGTACTGAATCGGGTTGATCTGGATCTTTCAGTTCAAACCTTTTCGATAATTTAGTAGCAACTTCAGCGGACATGCCAAGTGAGTTCATAAGGTAAGAAACCGTGAAAGAAAAATTTCCACCTCTATCTTTTTTGGGTTGATTTGATTGAGATAATTTTGAAACCGAAGAAAACAAATAGGAAATGAGGGATGCATTGTGATGAAGAAACCCTAACTGGGTTGTCCTCCGGCATGGCAGTGGTGAAGAAGACAATCTTGCACGCAGAAAAGTTAGCATGAATGATAATGGTCAGAAACTCACCAAATAGACGAGTAGTCAACTCCAACTAACCCTGCAAGTAGTACAATTCCTCAATTTTTCCCACTATGAAGCGTAGAAGATGGCAATCAGCAGGGAATAGCACGCAGACAATGTAAAGAGGATGAGGCGAGAGTTTCTGCAACCGTTTGCATTTCCAATAAATCTCTTCTTTGCATTTGCATTGTGAGTTAGGCAAGCTCCGTAACTGCAAATGATTGTCCGTTTGCTTCAACGGAGGGTGGGATTTTAATGGCGAGGAGGCGACGAATTTTACTATTACCTTGTTGAGATTAATGAAAAGAGAGGTCAGGAGAATTTTAATGGGACTTTTGATTGATGTAAGAAAAATATTTTTATATCGATAATTTTATTTTATTTAAGTTATTTTTACATTTTAGAAAATATTTAATAATTATATAAAATTATAATTTTATAATTATTAAATTAAATAATTATAATTATTATGGACATAATAGTCATATCATATTAAAATATTAAAGTGAGGATAAAGATGAAAAAAAAATCAAAAAAAAATCATATAAATATTAAAAACTTTCATAGATATAATAATTATATAATCAAAAAATTACTCCTCATCTTAGAATCCTCCCTTCTTAGAGAAGAGGGTCATATTAAAATGAGAAAATTACAGTACAGTTCCAAGCAGACAAAAATATGAAGAATTGGTCTTGCGAAATGACATAATTACTTTCAAGTCCTAAGGGACTGATTTGTAATAAATTAGAATTGTACAATTACCCAAATACCCCTAAACATAAATAGAAAGAGTGATGGCTAAAATCAGGCAGAAGCAGAACGAAACACGTCAGTAATGGTGAGAAAAACTCGATGCAATGATGTTCTCATAAGGCAAGGTTGAAGAGTAAGATGAGATCTTGATGTCAATACCTCTCTTATCTCCATTATTCCATTTCGTTCATAGTTTCTTTTCAGCCATATAAACAGATTTTGAGGTTTTGTTCATGAATGTTTGTTTTGGTTGGAAAAAAGGGAAAAAGTTGTCAAATTTTATGATTAGTAGTGCCTATTATATTTGTAAATTATGAAGAATGACCTAGGTAAATACAATGGATATGCTTTAGGTGTGGTTTCAATGTGTTTAGGTATAGTTTAGTATGTGGTGTTTTTGTTATTAGATTTCTCTGTGGATGTTTCTGCAAAAGAAGGTCTAATGAATGAAGATGAAGGTGAAATGTCTATCATCATATAATCTAATAGTGAAGGAAAAATGTATTGTTAATGGCAGCAGCAACAGTTGTTAATATAGCTGCTGAACTTGTTAATGACAACTATAAGTAATAGTTAAATGTTTTATCTTTGTTTTTGTAGGAAAAAATGAGAAAGCTGTCATCTTTTATGGGTATTTTCTCTATTGTACTTGTAAACAATGAAAGCAGACCTTGGTATATGGAATGAATATCCTTTGGGTGTGATTTCAATGTGTTTGAATGTAGTTTAGTATGCTCTATTTTCAATGTGATTATGCTCTATTTTCAATGTGTATGCTCTATTTTTGGGTTTATTTTGGTGTTTCTCTGCAAAATAAAGGATAAGGAATGAAGATGATGATGACAGGTTTATAGTTATACAAGTTGCTGTGAGAGTTTTATGTTGTGTTGTCAAGAGTTAATTATATATTGTTGGATAAGTTCTTCTGTTGTGTTGCTAGAGTTTTATGCTCTCAGTTTAGTTTAAAGTGTTATGTTGTCATCTTTTGTTGTGCTGTCAACCTTTTAGGTTAATTAGAATGAAGCGTTGTCCCTCAACTATTACAATAACAATAATGTGTCATCTAATATATGTTTGTACTTTCAGCTCATGGAATAAAAAGGTATTTTCAACTTGTAACTTCAGGAGATTCTTCTAACAGCTTGTTAGTTTATGACACAAGATTCTTATCTCATAAATTAACTAAGATTCTCTCTTGTAACTCTATTCCTACTTTTTCTGGGTTTTAGCATGAAATCACCAAATTCATAAGAAATTTTTTATTGATCTCAAACATGCTGTTAACAATGGTTTTATGGTGCGAATCCTTTTGATCTCATGACTTAAATTTGCAGGATTGAGATCATATGCCCGTGGTGGACCCAAAAAATATGATATGTTTAGAAGTGGAATACCAGGGCCTAAAAAACTGAATATGCATATCTTCAAGGACATACGCATGTGCAGAGTGTGTTTCTATCCAGCTTTGTGACTGATATGGTTTGTGTTTTTTCCAGCGGAATTGCTTCTTCCAAATTCTTTGGCGAGTCAAGGGAGTGACGTGGGCAAAAGTTCATGTGCAAACAGACACATGAGTTAGTTTGTAATTCTATTACTTTTACTACATTGCCATCTGTCTGATATGGTTTGTCATTTTTTTCACTTATATGTGCAGGGATTCCTGTGGTGTACACGTTATGTCGTGGTTACAGATGTGGGATGAAACCGTGCAAAGCGAAGACGATTACACAATACCTTTATACTCCAAAGATGAACTCCATGAAATGAAGGTTAGGGTGTTATGGTGGCTAGTTACCTATTCTCACAACACACATGCCAGAAAAGTGCTATCATTAGTTGAAGAAGTACATAAGAGGAAGAGAACCCACTGAGCATGCTGATTTATATTGTACATCTCAGTAGTTGTTAAATGAGTTTTATAGTCTGCCTAACACTGCAATCCTTTAAGGCTCTTGAAAATTTTTCTTCCACAAAGATCAGTGTTGCACAACTAGATTCTAAAAGGTTAAACCCATTATGTCATTGCACATAAAATTTCTATGTGGCATATTGATGGGTTAATGAGTTAGATGTATCATTTTGTAAGATGTTTTAGATAAATCCTTGAAAATCATTAGTGAATTTGAGGTCAACAGAAGTAGTTATTCTGATTTTTTTTTTCTGGTTTTGGAATCAACCTTACCCTTACACTTTATGTTTGGTATATGTGGATATAGATTTTTTAAATTTATTAGAAATTATGTGCATTGAATTTTGATGTTGCCCTGGCCAACTCAGCTTTTAATGGTCATCAGACAATTGTGGTGTAATCTTTGATGCAATATTTTAATGTAATCTTTGATGCAATATTTGAACAAATACATGTATGTCCCACTCTCTTGTCAACTGTTTTTTATGTGTGTAGAAATGCAGACCTATTTGTTGCATAGGATACATTATGAGAGACAAAAGCTATAATGCAAGTGTTGTTAGAGAATGATTTTTATGGTCCAATTCAAATTACTCTCAAATAATTCAAAATTGAATGACTCAATGATAGAATAATTAAACACAAATAACCATCCCACAATGACAATCGAAAGGTACTATTCATAGGGTCTTCGTTGACAAGTCCTTATGGTTACACTGACAATTCCTGGAGCCTGTATTGACAACTCATTGAGCCTCCATTGACAAGTTGTATACCCTCCACTGACAAGTCATGGAACCTCTATTGACAAGCCGTGGTGCCTCCATTGACAAGTCCTAGATCATTTATTGACAAGCCAGGGATCCTCCACTAACATTTCCTAGTGCCTCCATTGACAATTCGTGGACCATCTACTAACAAGTCGTGGAGCCTCAACTGACAACACATGGAGGCTCCATTAACAAGA
Source organism: Albizia julibrissin (assembly GCA_037074505.1). Classification (NCBI taxonomy): domain Eukaryota; kingdom Viridiplantae; phylum Streptophyta; class Magnoliopsida; order Fabales; family Fabaceae; genus Albizia; species Albizia julibrissin. The sequence goes on along the minus strand of CM073484.1, from coordinate 17,884,383 downwards.
TGTTGACCCTCCGCTAACAAGGCATGGAGCCTTTATTAACAAGTCATGAACCCTCCACTAACAAGTCCTGGTGCCTCCATAGACAAGTCGTGGAGCCTCCATTGACAAGTCCTAAAGGTTCTACTGACAAGTCCTGAAGGTGCCACTGACAAGCAATGAAGGTGAATCTTCAATACACATAGTACCTGATTCTCCATCTCGACATTCTGAGCAGTTATCAAACCTAGACCAAATTGGATAGTCAACATGTTAGTAATAAGAAGTTAACATCACCTCATTCATTGGTTAATTTCCATATTGAAATAAAACTTACACATATTGGTCATCCCTTGGATCATCCCTTATTTTCGTAGTATTGTCAGTTGACAAGTCTGAAAGGCTCAAATGACAAATCATGTAGGCTCATTTGACAAGTTAGGGAGCCTTAATTGACAAGTCCTAGAAGCTCCATTGACAACTCATGGAGTCTCTATTGACAAGTCATTGTCCTTTTATTGACAAGTCAATGTGGTTGTATTGATAAGTAAGAGAGCATCCATTGATAAGTCTTGGAGGCTCTATTGACAAGTCATGGAATCTCCATTGATAAGTCATTATCCCTTTGTTGACAAGACATGAAGCCTCCATTAACAAGTCTTAGGGGCTATATTGGCAAGTCATGGAGCCTCCATTGACAAGTTATGGAGCCTCTATTGACAAGTCGGGGGGTCCGTTGATAAATTAGGGAGCCTCCGTTGACAGGTCATGTAAGCTCCTTTGACAAGTCAGGGAGCCTCAATTGACAAGTCATAGAAACTCCATTAACAACTCATAGATCCTCCATTGACAAGTTATTGTCCCTTTGTTGACAAGTCAATGTGGTTGTATTGATAAGTATGATAGCCTCCATTGACAAGTCATAGTAGAAAACATAGTAGAGTCTTGTCACATGTGCTAGCCATCACAGCTGTCCACCTATACAATACAGTTGTCATTAACAAGTTTATCACATCCATTAACAACTATCGCTGCATCTGTTAACAAAACATTCTGACTTGGTACATGAGGACTTCCACCAACACAACTTTTACACCATGTTCATTACCTCTAACTTTTAATGAGTTAAAACAGCTGAAAATACCAAAAAACATAACAAACTTTTCAAACCCTTGCCAACAATCATTACACCCCAAGTTAAAAATATTAATATTACCTGAAGTTGTCATTAACAAGTTCAGCATTTACATTAACAATTATCGCTGCCTCTATTAACAATACATTTTCTCCTTCGCACAGCAACTTGTATAACCATAAACCTTTCATCATCATCTTCATTCCTTATCCTTTATTGTGCAGAGACACACCAAAATAAACCTAAAAACAAAGCATACTCATTGAAAATAGAGCATAATCACATTGAAAATAGAGTATACTAAACTACATCCAAACACATTGAAATCACATCCAAAGGATATGCATTCCATATACCAATGTCAGCCTTTATAGTTTACAAGTACAATAGATAAAATACCCATAAAATATGACAACTTTCTCCTTTTTTTCCGACAAAAACAAAGATAAAACATTTAACTATTACTTATAATTGTCATTAACAAGTTCAGCAGCTATATTAACAACTGTCGCTGCTGCCATTAACAACATATTTTTCCTTCGTTATCAGGTTATATGATGACAGACATTTCACCTTCATCTTTATTCATTAGACCTTCTTTTGCAGAAACATTCATAGAAAAAAATGCAAAAAACAGAGCATGCTAATAACAAAAACACCACATACTAAACTATATCTAAACACATTGAAACCACACTTAAAGCATATCCATTGCATTTACCTAGGTCATTCTTCATATTTTACAATATAATAGGCACTACTAATCATAAAAGTTGACAGCTTTTTCCCTTTTTTTCAACCAAAACAAACATTAATGAACAAAACCTCAAAATCTGTTTATATGGCTGAAAAGAAACTATGAACGAAATGGAATAATGGAGATAAGAGAGGTATTGACATCAAGATCTCACCTTACTCTTCAACCTTGCCTTATGAGAACATCATTGCCTCGAGTTTTTCTCACCATTACTGACGTGTTTCGTTCTGCTTCTGCCTGATTTTAGCCATCACTCTTTCTATTTATGTTTAGGGGTATTTGAGTAATTGTATAATTCCAATTTATTACAATCAGTCCCTTAGAACTTGAGAATAATTATGTCATTTCGTGAGAATAATTCTTCATATTTTTGTTTGTTTGGGACTGTACTGTAATTTTCCCTATTAAAATTTCACCCCTCCTTAAATTTTTATACTAGCACAGGAGAGAGCAACATCCCAATGCATCATATCTCATGGCTTCTTCGGGCACATTGAAAAAAACATCGGGGCACCTTTGATTATTTATTTATTGGAAGAATTGTTCATAAATATTTTATTAAAAATTTATTTATTAAATGGAATATAGGACAGATTTTTTTGTATAAAAGAAAAGATTGTTCGCACATATATAAGAAAAAAATATTAAACACAAGGAATATTTTTTAAACACAAGGAAAGATCTTTTGTACATGGGAATATTATTTGTATGCAAATGTCTCATCTGACAAATAAATTTTCAATAAGGTATTTTTGAACAATTTTTATTTTATTTTATTTTATTTTATTTTTACTTTTTATTTTTTTAGAAATGCAATAACGCATGGCAAGGCTAGTAACTAATGGTTTAACCTTTCACTTATCCCGTAACCCACTGTCCTCTACAGTCTATATGTACATGAATTTTCTTTTGATTTTTTTTTAAAATTTTATCCGTAATTAGTTTTCCTTAAAAATATATGGGGATGTGAGAGTTATTTGTAAATGTAGAAAGAGAAAATTTTAATAAGGTCAACTTAAAAAATATATCAATTTAAAACATATTTAATGACTAATATGTCATTTTGTAGTATGTGAGAATTAGTTAAAATAGAATTATAATAAACACTAGATTGAGCAAGAAATGAAAGTTAAAATATTTAATATATTTTAAATTTATTGAATTTTTCAGATTTGTCTTTATTTAATAATGAATTTGGAAAAAATATTATTGATACATTTTTTCTCACCTACTCAATAAGGGTGAAATTGGAAAAACGTCATTAATAATTCTCAAGGTGAAGTTATATTTGTGATAATTTTTTTTTGACTAATTGGACTTATAATAAAAACTAGAGTTATAATTTTAAAATTTTAACTTTTAAGTTTATATCCCAAATATATTTTTTCCTAAATTTGTTTTATGAGTTTTTTATTGATATTTTTTCAAATTCTCAATCCTCTTAACTCATTTCTATTTAGTACTCCCTCCATTGTTATATATAAGATCATTTTTTTTAATAAGCTTGTTTTTTTTATAAGATCTTTTTTGAGTTTATCTCAATAATAAATGCAATTTTATCTATTTTGCCCTCAATTACTCTCTCATCACTTATTCCTCATAAATTCTCTTTAATCCTTTTTTTATTATTATTAGCATATCTCTTGCTCATTAATAAATAGGAATTTTAAGAAAATAACTTATATTTCTTACATATTTATTATTTTTAACTAATTTTAACTATTTTTTAGAATCCCTCAATTTGATTGAAAGGACTTTATACATAAGGACGGAGGAAGTATTTATTTTCATTTTTCTGATGTCCCCATATTTAGTTGAGTTTACCATCTTCCAAGTTCCAGTTTATTGTCTTACAAATTCCAAGTAGATGATAAATGCATCATTTCTTTTGTAAAACCTTTGATTTTCATTTGTTTTCTATAATTAAAAATTTTTATATTGGAAGAAGAAATTACTTATAGAAACTCAATGAAATATAAAACTCTTCTTTTCTTTTCTTTTTTTGGTTTGCCGACTTGTAATTCATGAAAATGCTTACTTCCCATCAAATAAAAACATTTAAATTTGCAACAATGCCTCACCACTTTCAGTACAGCTTCTTTGTTTTTTGTTGTTTTTTTTGCAGGGGGTAAAGGGGAAAAATTATTTTGTTCATGAATTAGATAAATTTATTTCTTTTCGCTCTAACAATCATCTACAATATACGATACTATAAAATAAAATCGAAACCACAATTTCTTTAGTTTTTGTTTATAGTGAAAACTTGTGATTAGGGAACTAGTCTTGCCTAGAACAGAGAGTAAGAAAAGAAAGCACAGAAAATGATGTTTTCATAATCGGCCCCTCCCCGTTCTTTATTTATTTGTCAGAAATCAAATTGACAAAAAATTGATCTTTTGACTCGATTTAACAAGTAGGAGACAAACTAGATCTATTTACAGTACATTAAATCAAGCTTGACAAATTACTATACTCAACACAAGGGAGAAAAGACAACATCGCTTAAGGAGAAAAGACAACACTTAAGAAGGCGTTCAAATCCAAAAATAACGAGTTCTTGAACAGCCAGCAATGTTTGTTCCTTAGAGCTGAAAGAAGCATGGTTATAACTTTCTAATGTTTTATAGGGGCTGTTTGTGATAGCTTTTTTGAATCGGGCTTATCATATAAGCCCGATTCACGTAAATCGAGATAAATCTCCTCCACATATTTATCTCGTAGACCGTGAAAGCACTTCATAGACCGTAAAAGCACCTCGTAGACCGTAAAAGTTACCTCGTAGACCGTAAATTACAATTCATAAGTACTTATAAAATTTTCATAAGCTATTCCAAACAGCCTTATAATCTTGTCACTTGCACATGCAAATGACATCAGAGTTTACAAGCTAGGTGATCACTGGCAATAATATTATCTAATTAGGCTCACAGAAGCCTCTTCAATAAATTGAGGTCTTAAGGTCCCCCAGTGTTGTAAATTTTGCAAAGTTGTGGTCTTTGGAAATAATTTGCTGAAAAGAAAAAGGATTCTAGCAAGAAACATAGGAACAAATCAACATGTTGATAACTGCAATTTGCAGTTATAACTTACAATAGCACCATCATATTTCTCTGCAATTTTTTGAATTTTTGCTTCCTCTCCACAACAAAAGGACCTTTAGCATCAAAACAAATGCATGTATTACTATTTTTGGCATGCCTAGAAGAAGCCAAAATAACCTTCAGATGATTTAGCAAGCAAACAAATATCCAGCAAATAAAAGTTCAAATTTCGCTACCATAACATCCCGAGAAATCAATCAGAGTAGGACTTGAGGCAAAACAGCTTAATAACAATAATACACCAGGAAAACCAAAATTGCAAGTCAAAAACTTCAGGAAACTGCCTACGCTACAACTTCAGGTAAAGGTCTCGATTCACCGCTATAGAGTTCCAGGAGCTGAGGAACACTTTCCTGAAATTTTATCACAAAATTTTCCAGAAACTTTTTCTCACCCATAATAATAATGGAAAGTAGGGACACATTGCTCTTGATTAATCCCTTCATTCTCAAAATTTTAACTACTGACCATCTGGGAATAATCCTCTGCTTCAAACTATAGCCAAAAATTGTCGGGCACCTGGCTATATCTTCCAATTGTAAACCCATTTGATCCACAAAAAACTTCATTGAATTTGTGATTTTTTTCTCTGACATACGCATGATGAATGGAAACTTACTGAATGCAGAAAGAGTGACATCTCTGGACCAGCCCAACCTCTCAAAGATGCCCAGTTTCGACTCCCAGGTTGATTTACCAGCCAGTGATACAACTATAAGTGCAACAATGAACACAACCTTGAAAGGTTCAATTCCTGTTTCCTTGACAAACTTGACATTATCAACAAACTTTGATTGATTCATAAATGCCACATTTGCACTTCTATATAACAGAGCAAGGACAGAAGATTGAGGCACTCCTTCATCTCTCAAAACATTGATGTTTGGAACTATGTTCATGACACCATAGGAGACAACGTTCCACCTTGAGCCTTTCAAACATCTCTTTACTTTGCAATCATCACCAACTACCCTTTTAAGGGCCTCATAGTGAGGAACTATACGTTTCTCTAAGCTTAAATATAGTAATGTTGGGTTAGAAATGAATAGTTCTGGGATTTCAGAAGCTGAGAATCCTACAGAATGAATAAACCTTAGTTTGGGTAAAAGGTTTTGCTCAGGATTTGCTACAAGCACTCGTGGATAGCATTTCACAATTTTAAATATCTGAGCATCTGAGAATTCGTAGCTTCTGAGAAGATTAAGTACTGAGTCGGGTTTATCTGAGTCTTTCAATTCAAACCTTTTCGATAATTTACCAGCAACTTCGGCGGACAAGCCAAATTTGTTCATGAGGTAAGAAACCGTAAAAGAAAAATTTCCCTCTCTATTTTGTTCTGGTTGATTTGATTGAGATACCTTCGCAGCCGAAGAAAACGAATAGGAAATGATCGATGCATTGTGATGAAGAAACCCTAACTGGGTTTTCCTCCAGCATGGGAGTGACGAAGGCACTCTTGCAATCAGAAAATTTAGCATGAATGATGATTATGTGAAACTCACCAAATATCAATCTTCAACTCCCATTAACCCCGGAAGCAGCACGATTCCTCAGACTCTGCTTTAGAATTGTGAAGCTATGTCTAGTAAAAAAAACGAATTACGAAGCTATAGGAAGATTTTCCAACTGAGACTCGTAAGATCAGCAAAGAAGAGGAAACATAGACGCATTTCAGCTCGCCTCAGAAGTGAAGCCCTTTCGGTAACTATTAGCATTTCGTCTCGCCTCAGAGAAAACCTAGTTCGGGAAGCTCCATAGGTGCCATAGATGCAAAAGGAGAGCAGGGACGAAGATATTATTTTAAGTAAAAACTAAATAGGGACAATTAGTGAATGACGCCGGAACCTGAAAACCTTAGCAGGTTGATTAGTTAATTACCCTTACCAACCAAAAAAAAAAAACCCATCTCACTGTACAGAGTCAGTTATGTAGATCATTCATTGTTATTTTGCTCTACTGAAAACTAGCTTATTAGATATATTATTAATCAATAGATCTTATTTTATAATTTTATTAAGTGTCCGTTTCGTTCTTTTTCTATCTTTTTTTAAAAGACTCTATACTACTTGACCAATTTTCTTGATACACTTGATTGCCTTCTTTGATCGTATCCAAATCACCTCAAACATTTTTCTATTATTTTCATCTTAATAAATGTCGCTTCAACTCGTTCCTATATATGTTCGTTACAAATCTTATTTTTTCTTATCCTCAAGTTACTACCACTTTAAGTTTATGTTAGACTACTCTTACTTTATGTTTATGTTGTTTTTTTAAAATTCAACATTAACTACTATATAGTATTGTTAGTGTTATAACAATATGTTATCTTTAAAATGACTAAATTAGTAGTAGTAAGAAATCGTATAATTGTAGTTAGAAATCATTTAGAAGTGGTTTTTGCTTGTAATTTTTTAAGGTTGTTATCCTACATAAAAAGAAAGGTGAATGTTCAATTTTACCTATAAATATTTCTCAAAAGAGTTACAAGTAATATCCAAGAACTTTAAAAAATAGACCGATAATGCAATTCCGTTAACTTTCCTTGACGGCGTTAGTTTTTTATTCATGCGGGCCCTACCTATTTTTTAACAGAAAACTAATGCCGTCAAGCAAAGTTAACGGAATTTGCATTATTGGTCTATTTTTTAAAGTTCATGGGTATTTTTGCATCTAAACAATGTTTACAGTGCTGTTAGCTCTTTCAGAAAATATTTATGAGTAGAATTATACCTTCGCCCTAAAAAGAAATCCATGCTTACACCATAGTGTAAATTGTGCATGCTAATGCTAATTGAGTAATTACAGTGGATATTAGTATGCATAATTCAATTAAGGTTAGTGCAAAATAAAGATTGAATTAAAATTGTGTTTAAAAATAGAGAACAAGATATTTAAATACCATTTAAATTTGGAAAACCACAGAAGATATGATAAAAAGGGGAAATGACAGAGAAGTGATTAGAGAGGAATCTAAGTTTTGAATGTTTTGGTGTTTTTACCAAAATGTCACTTCTTTCTCTCTCATCATCTACCCCAACTAAAGCTGGGAAAAAGGGTTAGTCCTTTATGGGCTAGAGCCTAAAATGGTTAGGCCCGGCTAAAAAAAAATAGTCATTTTTTGAAATTTAGCCTCTGAGTATAAGGGTTAAGGCCAGCCCTACAAGACCAAAGTTATTTTAATAATTTTTACTATTTTTTTAGCTTTTTTTTAAAAAATATAATAATGAAAGTCCTAATTAAAACATATATGTTTTCAAAATTAGGGAGTAAACAGTACATATCATACAACAAACAAACACATTAATTAAGTTATAATCAAAGGTAAATTATTGTCCACATAACACAATTATAAATAATTAATGAGAAGACTTAATAAAATTAAAAATACTTCTTATAAATATATCTTAAAAAGTGTAAGTAGTCAATAAAATAAACAACACAAGATATAAACAAAACAATAACTGGAAAATAAGTTAAAAAATATAAAATTGGTAAGAATAATTATGAAATAAGAAATCTCTTTTATAAGTTTTTAATTTTTAGGATTCTTAATACAAGATATTTTTATAAAATTTAATTCTTAAAAATATAATAACAACTAAATATTTACAACATAATTAACAAAGTATAAAAATAAAAAAAAATTATTATCATATAAATAATTTTAAAAAATAAAAAATATACAGGGATGACCCTTTTAGGCTCGTTTTTACTTTTGAGGCAAAAATCTTAAATCCGACCCTTACAAATTCAGGACTTAAACGGGCTAGCTCGTTTTCCTAGCTTTGTCGCCACCCCTACCTCACCTTCTCTTCTGCTCACCTATGATCTTATTGCCTTGTCTCAGTGAGATATGGCAGCTTTAGTGATTGGAGAGGACGTGGTGACTAGGGCTCGTTGAGAAGGGAGGACAATAGGTTCAAGACAAACAATGATGAACAGTGAACCATGGCTGACCCCTCTTCTCTATCATGATTACCACCATTGATCGCTCTCATTGTTGGTAACCAAGGACTTTCACTAGAGAGGCCGATTTTCAAATGGAAAACGAAGCTTTCTCTTTGGCCGTCAAAGACACCCAAAATTTGGAACCAAGCTGTAGTTTGAAGAAGGTCCATATCAGACGAGCATTTTTGTCTCTTTTTGAAAAAGAGAATGAATGTGGGAATTTCGGGTTTTTTTTTCTTTTAGAAAAATTAAATTTGAGCCACATTTTAGTAAAAATTTCAAACTTTAAAAGCTCATATTTCTACCCAATCACCCCTCTCTCCTTTCCATTTCTTATTAAAACTTTTAGGGTTTTATGAGTTCAAATGGTATTTTTTTATCTTTTTTCTTAAAAAAATAACTAAATTTTAGCTAAAGCAACGTACAGGATATTTGTGGGAATTTTTAGTTTTAAATGATATATATGCACTACTCCCTTTTTTTAGGGAGAATTTTAGTAAAGGATTCTTGGATCAAGTTTATTTAAAATCAAAACTAAAAAAATAAAAATAAAAATAAAAAATTCTACTTCAGGCTTCAAGGAGTTAAATTAAATTAAATCTTATGGTAAAATAATCTAAATATCGCTAATATTTAAATCAAAATAATGAGAGGTTCAAGAAAAGATCGAATTTAACATCCCAACAAAGTACTAAAATTAGATCAGGCAATGAATTACTTGAGTCATTTTTTAAGCACTTTTCCCTAAGTTGAAACAAGACTCATTTCCCATACTCACCTCGTAAATCATAAAAATACTTCTAAAAAGTTAAAACAAGAAAATGATTTATGACTAAAATAATATATAACTTTTAAGAGGATAATATTTAAATGTAAAAGAAATTAATCCACTTATTAAAGAAAAGATAAATTTAATCCTTATCATCAACTTTCAGGTTAAAAAAAAAATCATCAACTTCATTGGTAAGTTTCACTTAAAAGCCTCTTCAATAATTTGAGGTTTTAAAGGTTATTCAGTGTACATTTTGCAAACATGTTATCCTTGGATATAATTTTCTGTAAAAACAATTCCAGAAAGATGCAAAGGGACAAGCATCATATTGCAACAAGCAGTTATAGCAGCACCATTAAATTTCAATCCACCCAGCGAAAGAAGAAATAACAACAACAAAAAATATAGGAGAAATTTTATTCCATTGGCACAGATAAGATGGATAATGTACTTCATTAGGAAACAAAAGCTTTACAGTTGCATCATTCAAAATGGGTACAAGAATTAAAATCAATAGATGCAGGATCCAAGATTTCCTCATAAGCTCACTAGAAAAGAAAAAAGGGGGGCAAAATCATATTACAGGCCTACCAAAATCAACAAGTTGAAAAGATACAATTAAAATACACAAGAACTTCTCAAGTAAAATACAATTATGCAGAAGCAAATAACAACAGTTATTCTTTCCTCTCTACCATGTAAGGACCCTCATATATTACTATTTTTGGGAAAATTAACAGCAGCCAAGATAAGACTAAAATTTAGTACCATAAGTCATATATAACAAGAAGACTTCTCAAGAATTACGATAAAAAGAATACTGATTTAAAACATTTGGATGAGTTATTATACAGAAATTAATATCCTATAACTTTGAGAAATGGGTTTAAAAAAAAGACTTGAAGTAGAACAATTCAAGGTCCTTCGAAATCAAGATGCCAGTCAAATTGATTACCATATGTCATGTATAATGATAACTAAATTATTTGCATATTTATTTTCCCTTATATGATGATTTTATGGACGATATTTGAGCTTAATGTAATGAATTTGAGTGTAATTGATAAATAAATAATGATTTTCTTCTGACAGCCCCATACAGTACCATATTAAGAAGATATTGAAAAGACATTTTTTAAAGGCATGGCACTGTAGCAAAACTGTTCATACGACATTGTAGCAATACAGCACTGTAGCGATACTGTTCGGATTCACTGTAGCGACGGTGTAGAAGTAGGTCAATGTAGAAGTACTTGTTTACAATACAGGAATTCCCCGTATGGTTTTGAAAAAAATATTTACAAAGCATTCAAAAGAAATAAAAGTATAGTTCTAAATGCCTAATGACAGCCTTTGCCTGCACCAGAACCTTGTTCACTGCCTTATCCTTAGAGCCGCTAGCATCAGCTACAATGTTTGTAATGTTGAAAAGAGTAAGGAACAAAAAATCGGACCGGTCAATGAACCGGTTACAACACTGATTCAAGGGTCAGTAGTTCAACAGGGGTTGGACCGGTAGTCGAATCGATCATACTAAAATATTATAATTTAATTGACAATAATAAAATAACCATAATTCAATTTCATAATTCAAAAGTCATTACTAACAATAAGTTAGTTCTTTAAAGTTGAATCAAAATCCATAATTAACATCAAAATATAGTTAAAACATTACAATGTCAATTAGCATTCATCAAACAACCAAGAGGCAGGAACCAACATCAGAATAGTCAAAAGATACCGAATTAAATCATGAAGCTCTACAACTCATCAAGGGGATCTATTTGAGGTGAGTCATTAGGAGGTAGATTGGGTAGAGGGTAAAAGGTAACAATATCATCAAGCAAAGCTGGGGGATCAGGAACGTCCATATCTTCATCACCTACGCATATACACGACAATAATATCAATGATTATATGTAACATATAATTATATGGATGTATAATAAATTAGTAACAGAATATTAACAGCACATATAAACCTTTATTAACCCTATCCACTGTAGAAGAATGTGCAATGCCTTCACTACCAAGAAGTCCTTCAAGATTTTCTACATCTTCATTATTAAATTCTGGAATGGGATCTTCTTCAGTCACCCAAAAATCCACCTCATCAATAGACTCATAGTCAATAGGATCATAACTTGTCTGCTTTTTCTTCAAATCATCCCTTCAAATTTCAATGACATATAATTTCAATTAAAACTTTTAAATACATCCATTTTATAGTGAAGAACAAAATTTTTTATAATATCTAAAGTTACATATGCTTTAATCGCAAGTTATAATTAGTGTACACTAAATCATTCAGCTTTTGATGCTCCAATCTATTTCTTCTTTTTGTATGGATGCGCTCAAATAAACTCCAATTTCTCTCGCAACCAGAAGAAGCAAATGTTTGGCTAAGAATACGAATTGCAACATGTTGCAATTCTGGTACTGAATAGCCATAATACATCCACCATTCATCTACAAAATAAAACATGTACAAAATATTAATTGAAATCAATTAATATGTTAATTAAACCCTAAACAATAAAGATAAATACTTAGTTACTTACAAGAATCTAGTCTTTGAGCTCCCTTTTTACATGTCTCTCGGCTGAAAGATTTTTTTCCTTCAAGATACAATGTGACTTGCTTCATTATCTTGAAGCAATCAACATTTTCATCTGAGTTAGCCTCTACCACATCAATCAAAGCTTGCATTAGCCCTCCCTTATGAACAAAGTTTGGACCATATAGAAATGCTGGGTTCAACAAATAGGAAGCTACATGGAGATCAGTCTTCAAATGTTTATCCCATCTCATTTTAATGATACTTGTGTAAGGCTTGTATAGATCTTTATTTCTCTTGAATATCTCCTTAATTCCACTCTTAGCCCTTTGCATGCCTTCATAAACATATGGCAATGAAGGCTTCTCATCTGAGTCAACAATTCTCAACAATTTTATTAGAGGAGTAACAATCTTCACAATTTGGTAGCATTCATTTCAAAACTGACTATCTAATATGATTGCACTAAAAAATTTTCCGGGAGTAGTCCTAGATAGCTTATGGTCCATAAAGTGTTTATTAACAATAAGGGCTTGCAAGTCATGCTTGTGCATATATATGCTATGCAATGTAATAAAAGTAGTTGCAAATCTTGTAGCACCAGGACGCACAATTTCTTTCCAACCCGGCCTTTTCCTCAGCCAAGACAAGAATATCATGTGATTGTAAGCAAACACTGTTATCTTTGATACCTTTGCTGCAATGTCTGACACATGAGGCATGCTTGAAATGTCTTTCAATACAAGATTTAGACAATGAGCAGCACAAGGAGACCAATAAATATTTATATTTCTCCTTGATCAACCTTCCACATGCCACGTAATTGGCAGCATTGTCAGTCACCACATGAATAATATTGTTGAAACCGACCCTCTCAATCACTTCACAAAACAAAGTGAATAAAGTCTTTGCATCTTTGACTAAATCTGATGCATCAACAGACTTAACAAACACCATTCCATGGGTAGAGTAAACTAAAAATTTTATTAAAGTCCGTTGCCTCATATCAGTCCATCCATCCGCCATAAGTGTATAACCTTTTTTCTGCCATATCTCTCTATGCCCGTCAACGAGTAACTGACATTCCTTTTTCCATTCTCTCAACAAGTTGGTTTTAAAATCATAAGCACTAGGGGCTTTAAACCCAGGCCCTATAGAACACATTCCATCCACAGCTTTTTGAAATAAAGGGCACTCTAATGCTTTAAATGGAATGCAGTTCACTATGGCCCATTCAGCAATAAGCATCTTCATATTGTGTTGTACTTCTTTCGATGCTAAGACACTTTTTATGGTTGGTTGAGCTCCAGAAGTTGTCCTAGGAGGAAAATATTTATATACTATACTAGGATTTTTCCTCTTTTTAGTTTCACTATTAACCTCCTCTTCTTCAACTCCCTCTTCTCTTATATCCTCAATTTCCTTTTTCTTTGCATGTTCTTTCAACGACTCTGCCATTCGATGACGCACATCAGCTGGAACTTTTTTACAGGAAGCAATTTGACCTACAACACCAGCCAGATGTTGCTTCAGCCTATTTATGCCACCTCCTCTATAGCTATTACTACAGTGAAGACATGTGTATACATTTTGTGTCCCTTCTTTCTTATAGGCAACATGTGCCTATGCTGGGTCAGTTTTTCCACGTAATGAGGTAGTGGAAGTAGCATTATCAATAAGATTAGAATTGACATTGGAAGAGGGAGTAGGAGGGGTGACATTCTCATTTCCGGAACTTGACAGATCCATCCTTGGAGAAAGTAAATAGCAACAAAGAAATCAATTCAAATAAATAACCAAAAGCAAAGTGTGAAGAAGGACTCTAGTTTGAATTATTAAGGGAAGAAGATGCTTCACACTAAAGTTGAATTCATGGAGTTTTGCCTCATGAGGAGATAAATTCATGGAGCTTAAACAACATGAATCAAACATGAATACTAAAATTCTTTCATATTTCAAATACTCTTCCATTACACAAAACAATCCTTCTAATTACACATATATTAAAACAAGAGAAAATTAGTCACATTGTTGAATTGTCAACACATATATATATACATGCATGGAGGGTTCGTTAACTTTGGGATTTGAAGCTTCATCTTTTATACTCTAAAATATTACATTCTATATTTTAAAAGACCAGATCCAAGTGATAGCAATTGCAAACTATTAGGGCTTAGAAAAACATAAACGAATGTAATTTGTGTTCTGAGCTAAAGGAACCCACAGTGTAATGAATCATTAGTGAACTGAATGGACTCCTTTGCATGCCAACGAGATAGAAAACAAAATTGAAGGAGTCCATTTGAAATAAAAGCGTCCAATAAGTCAGAATGTAAATATAGGTTCAAGCGAAAATGAAACAGCCAAAGCGAACCAGTTAAACAACAATGAAATCAGGGGATATAAGTAATACGACAATATGAGTAGTTAAACAACAATGAAATCATAGATCATACCGAAAGAAGAAGGAATATGATGATACACACGATGAAACAAGCTGAAAGCCTGGTTCTTGTTCGAATTTGCCGACTTTGCAGCTGGTTCTTGTTCTGGAGCTCCAGGATCGGAATCACAAGCTAAAATCAGGGATCGAAACTGCGAGCCTACCGGTTTATGATTCGCTAGCTTAGATTCAGTAAGTGGTTTGATCTTTGATGTCAGACGAATGGGGGAGAGGGAGATCGATGACGCTGAGACGCTGGGTGATGACTCGCTGAGACCTGAGACTGAGATGCTGAGTTCGCGAGCTGAGGTGAAATGCAGGTGTGGTCGGGTCGGGTCGGGTTGGACGTGTATCACCCAACCCCAAAAGCCCAAAAACGACGTCGTTTTAGGGTTGAGGAAAAAAAAAGTGACCCGGCCAACTCGCGCGACCCGCCGGGTTGGCCGAGTCGCGACCGGTTTGAGCGAGTCAACCCGGTTTTGATCGGGTTGACTCGCTAACTGGTTTTTTGGTGAACTGGACTGGGCTGATGGCTGGTCAACCAGTTTTTCAGTCTGACCGGCCGGTCCGGTCTGGTTTTTTTATTATTGGAAAAGAGTGAGATTCGAGTAAATCTCAGTAGTAACATGTATTTCAGACATATAAAATGTGAAAATAAATATGCAACGTACCATGTTATGTAAGATGATAAAATGTTGTGTGCACACTGTTCAGGGCCAAACAACTGTTTGCAACCCTAGCTTAACTCTGTACCTTTGTTGGGTCCTAGACCACAACTAAGCCAATATGTGTGTCCCAAACATTATGCTCATGTTGCAGAAGATGACATACACAAATATATAAATAACCACATAATGTATGAAAGAAAGACTTACTACCTGAATCCTTTCTCAGTCCTACTATTTGTCTAAAACTTTCACCAATTCCTCTATAGTACAGTTTTGTACAGTACAATTTCACCGTTTTCTAGAAAACTGACAATTTTTCAGTCAATTTTAAAAAATCATAATTAATTCTAGGAAATTCCAAATTGACTGGTTCTAAAATCTATGTGAAACTATTTAAGTTTATTTTTATATAAAAATACCTAAGTCTGATCAAGGTCATCACATTTTTCCCAGAAATTCACCAAACTTCCTCTGTTCCATATTACATTCCAAAAATAGGGCACAATTTTGAAAATCCATATCTCTTAATGTACTAGTCCAAAAATTATGATCTACTTGTTAAATTGAAGTTCTACATATCTACTTTAATTCTAAAAAGTTTCATATTATTTGGACTAGGTTTACCGATAAAATTTATTTCACAATCAGACTTTCTCCAGTGAAACAAATCAAACAACACCTCCCCTTAACTTCAATAATTTCCAGCTTACATACCAACATACAAAAATCATGAACATATGTATTCTTACACAATTTTCCATTTAAATCCAATGGAAGCATCAAAATTACAAAATTCCAACTCCTACCCTATGTTCTGTACCTGGCCAAAAATCAGAACCCTAGAAGAGAAGTTGGGTTTTCTTGCTTTCTCTTGATTAACCACTTTCCTTTTCACTTATAATCACAAGATTAACTACTTAAATACTTAATAAATGTGATTTGAAAAAATTTTGGCAGCATTTTATCTTGGAGTTTTATGTCCCAAATCTTACAAAACTAACCAAATTGAGCCAAAATCAACAATAATAACCACATCACTATCATATAAGGCAAAAGGATTAAAGTTTATGAGATTATCTCTTGGTTGCTTAACTTTATCTCTCTACACGCCACTGCCCTCTTTCCATTCTCTCTTGATTTTTCTTGTTAACCATGATTTTTAAGAAGAAGAGGTTGTAATGAAGTTAAAAGGCAAAATCACTTAATTTCAAGCTTACCTACCTTTGATTTTGCTTCTTGGAACCCTAGCTTTTCCTCTTGTTCTTTAAGCTATTCTCTCTCTTATTTTGTGTTGCTTGACCAAAATGAGGAAGAGAAAGAATGATAGAAGCTTTATCAAATATCTCCCTTCTTGCTTTTTGTTTATTATTGTTTAATGGTAATTAATCATATGCATATTTTACTTGGCTCTCCTTTTTCCTTCTTGAATTAAATATGGGCCAAGTGTATTATTTCCTTTTAATTTCCCTTTTTTTACTGAAATTAAGAGGGAAAAGGGAATAAAATATTTTTCCAAAATCCCTTGTAATTACCATACATTATTGTCATTTGTACCATGTGCTTTTCTTTTTATGACATCACCTCTAATATTTGGCTCTAAAATAATTTCAAATGGCAACATTGTCTTCCAAGTATTTATTTTTCCTCCCTTTTTCCTTGATTAACCGAAAATAATAGGAGGAAAGGGAAAATAATTGTTTTTCTTGCTTTGTTGGAAAATTACCATTTTGCCATTATATTTTGTGATTTATTGAAATAAATCATAACTTGCTCTTTCCCTTGGTTTTGGCCAAATTTTGACACTTATATTAGGCCAAGATCTATGTCATTTCATGTTCCAATTTAGGTTACAATGTTAGGCCTTTAAGTGAACAATAGTTGCTCCTTCATGTCCTAGTTTAGCCAAGTTGTGTGTAACCATCGATTGGAGTGCTTACCATTTTATGTGCATTACAATTCACTATTTTATTTTATTAAATATATCAATGACATACCGGGAATATTGGTGAATAAAAATGGGATATTATAGCTCTCCCCCCTTAAATAAATTTCATCCCCGAAATTTGCTATGCGTACTGGCTCATGAATTGCGGGTAACGTTTCTGCATGTCTTCCTTGGCTTCCCAAGTAGCTTATCTAGGAGATAACTCCTTCCATATCACTTTTATGAATGGTATACTCATGTTTCTCATTTATTTCTCCTACCGATCAATGACTCGATCAATTGTGACCTCACACGTCAAATCATCTCGCATATCTACCGCTCTGTATTCGATCATATGCTCTAGGTTTGGTTGATATTTCTTTAACTATGAGATATGGAAGACATCATCCAGCCTACTCAAGCTTGAGGTAAAGCTATTTAGTACGCTAGTTAACCAATCTTAGATAAGATTTTGAAAGGACCAATGTACCTAGGGCTTAGCTTCTTCACCTGTACCGCCCTGCCAATGCTGGTAATTGGTAAAACCTTTATGAATACATAATCTCCAACCTCAAACTTGAGAGGTTTCTTCCTTTTGTCTTCTCTGAGCAATTAACAATCTCTACTTTATCAGCTTGATTTGCTCCGTTGTCTGATCAACTATATCTGACCCATACATCTGCCTCTTAGACAGCTCTGTTAAGCATAAGGGTGACTGACACTTCCTTCCATACAATGCTTCATAAGGAGCTATTTGGATACTCTAGTGGTAACTATTGTTGTATGTGAATTCTGCTAGTGGAAGGAATTTATCCCAATTGCCTTTGAAATTGAGTACATACACCCTCAATATATCTTCTAGTGTCATATCATTCTTTATGTTTGCCCGTCTGTCTGAGGATGATAGGCCGTACTGAATAGGAGCTTGGTACCCAAAGCCTCGTGCACCACCTTCTAAAACTTGAAAGTGAATCGAGGATCTTTGTTAGATATTATGTTCTTTGGTGTATCATGTAGACGTACTATCTCCTTAATGTAGATCTATACTAGCTTATCTGGAGAATAATGAATGTTGATCGGTAGAAAATGGGTTGTCTTCATGAATCAATCAACTATTACCGAAATTGCATCGTGATCTCAGATTTTGGGTAATCCCGTCAAGAAATCCATGGTGATACTCTCTTATTTCCACTCAGGAATTTTAGGGTTTTAAAGAACCCTTGATAGTTGTTGATGCTTGGCTTTCACTTTTTGACAAGTAAGGCAACAAGTAATAAATCTTGTCACGTCTCTTTTCATGCCCGACCACTAATATGTAGACTTTAGATTGTAGTACATTTTAGTTGCTTCTGGATGTAGAGCATATTTACTTTTACTGGCTTCTTCCAGGATTTGTCTCTTTAGCTCTATTTGTGATGGAACGTATATTCTTTTCTTGTATCTGACTAGCCTACTCGGTGACAAGTCATGTTCTTGAGTCTCTCCCCTTTCAATCATATCTCTGATAGACTGCGCTAGTCTATCCTACGTCTGAGTGTCCTCTATGACTGCTATCAGATCATTCTCTATTTGACTGACATTGCTGTTGTTAATCATGATCTTTTTAGACATATTAAGATCTCTGAAATGTTCGATCAATTATTGCTCATGAATCATGAGAGCTGTCACCTGCACTGTTTTACGGCTTAATGTATCTGCCATGACATTAGCCTTTCCTGGATGATATTTGATCTCCAGATTGTAATCTTTGAGCAACTCCATCCACCTGTGCTGTCTCATGTTGAACTCTTTCTGATCGTACAGATACTTCAAGCTTTTGTGGTCACAGTATAGCTTTATGGTTGCCCACAGAGATAGTGTCTCCAGATTTTCAATGTGAATATAATCACTGCTAATTCAAGATCGTGTGTGGGATATCTCTATGTTAAAGCAAGCTTTTCACCCAAGAGGGGGGTGAATTGGGTGATCACAAAATAATAAGATATTTAAATAAAATTTATAAAACTTTAAGGCACAGTTGTAAGAAGTTATAAGAAGGAAGAGATATCACCGAAGTTCACACAGGGGTTATATTGGTTCAGTCTCAACCACTTGACCTACATCCAGTCCTCAAAAATCCTTCTGAGCCTTTTACTATATCTTCCAAGATTCAGTGGGTTCTTGGCACCACAGTACAATAAGCAAGTTCCTCTGGACACTCGCTCCCCCTTACACAAGATAATCTTAAATCCCAACTTAAGGTTCCTCAACCTTAAGTTATCACTATTGGAAATAAATGCGTATGAATGAAAAATCTCTCTCACAGAGTATATATATAAAAACTGAAACACAGATGAAGATTTGAAGCACTTGTAAAAATATTGTTTGCAATGTATTTAAGCGTTTTTCATCGTACATTTATTTTTCAAATGGATGGACATATATATTAGAGGCTTTGAAGACTGTTGTAAATTTGTCCGTTAATTCAAAGGTGCTTCTGTCAGATGCAATAGTGTTTGTCTTCCGTTACTTATGAATTTTGCTGCCGCCCACGAATAGTTGTCGTTTGAATGGAGAGTTCAGTTACTTGTCATGTGCGTGATGGTGGAGTACAGCTGTAATACACTTGAGAAAATTACCGTTAGATAATATTTGAATATCATCAGAGTGATGTGATTCACTGGGAGTGATTTCTGAAAATCAAGGAAACCATCAGAAGTGATCTTGCTTTCGCAACTAAGTAGTGAAATAATATGCCATATGATTTTGACAGTAATCTGGGATAATTAGTAATGATTATCAATATCAAAATTTAACTTGACAAAATCTGTTGATTTCTGTGGCAATAGTTGCAAGTGGATCACAGTGACTGCTGAGAGTGATATTGATAAAATGAAACATCACTGGAGTGAATTTGGTGTCACTGGAATTGATTTGGAAAACATTAAAATCTTCTACAAGTGATTATAGACTTACTGGAAGTGAATATGAGATTTCATATGCCACTCGAGTGAATCTGGCATCACTGGAAGTGATTTTGTAAACAGTGATTTCTTCTTGCAGTGATTTTTAATCCACTGGAAGTGATTTAGATAAAATAGTATATCACTCGAGTGATTCAAGATCACTGAAAGTGATTTGGCAAACAGAAAATATTCTTGCAGTGATTTTTATTCCACTGGAAGTGATTTAGAAAATTTTAGGTATCACTCGAGTGATCTGGTATTCACTGGAAGTGATTTTCAAAACAGTGAATTTTTCTTCCGGTGTTTTCAGATTCACTGGAAGTGATTCAGCTAATATAACGTATCACTCGAGTGATTCAGGATCACTGGAAGTGAAATCTGGAACAGTAATATTTTCTTGCAGTGATTTTTCATTCACTGGAAGTGATCTGGCGCATCACTCGAGTGATTTCACATATCACTAAAGTGATCTGGTTATTTTCCATATCACTCGAGTGATTTTAATGATCACTCGAGTGATCTTGATTATCACTCGAGTGATTATCCAAATCACTCGAGTGATCTTGCTCAGATTACTTTTATCACTTCCTTTGCTGATATATTTGTTTTAATCAAATCTAAGGACTTCCAAAACATGATTTGTTATCATCAAAACATGAAATCTAACACTCTATTCGTAAGGCTTCAGCTGACAAGATGCATACGCCACTACTCGGCCCTACTGCATCATGACACATCCCAATCCATACCTACTGGCATCTGTGTAAACCATAAAGGTTAACTGCTGATCTAGGATTGTCAACACTAGTACTGTTATTAATTTCTGTTTCAACTTTGCAAAACTTCTCTCACAACTGATGTCCTATATAAAATCTTGAGTTTTATGTGTTAAGTTTGTCAACGACAAAGCTATTTTGGAGAAGTTCTATATAAACCGCCTGTAGTACCCTATAAGACCTATAAAACTACGTATCTCAAAAATAGTTTCTAGCTTCTTCCAGTTCAGTGCTGGCTCCACCTTATTTGAATCCACCGAGACCCCTTGCTGTGAGACTACATGACCCAAAAATTTAACCTCTGAAAGCTAAAACTCACACTTGCTCAACTTGGCATACAATTGCTTATCCCTCAGTGTGTTCAATATAGTTCTCAAATTGTGTTCATGTTCTGCTATAGTTTCCGAGTACACTAGAATATTGTCAATAAAACTACTATGAATTGGTCTAAGTATGCACGGAAAATTTGATTCATGTAGTCTATGAACATGGCAGGTGTATTGGTCAGCCTGAATGGCATTACAAGGAACTTGTAATGACCATATCTAGTTCTAAAAGCAATATTTCGCACATCATTTACCTTCACTCTAAGTTAGTGATATCTAGATCTCAAATCAATCTTTAAGAACACACAGGAATCCGATAGTTGATTGAGAAAATAATCAATTATAGGAAGTGAGTACTTGTTTTTGACAGCCACCTTATTCAGCTCCCTGTAATCAATGCAGAGTCATAGGCTTCTGTCTTGTTTTTTTAACAAAAAGTACTGGAGTTCCCTACATTGAGACACTGGGTCTGATAAACCCTTTCTCTAGCAGTTCTTCAATCTACTTCTTCAGCTTTACCACCTCGCTTGGTGCTATTCTGTAGGGGGCTTTGAATATTAGTCCCGCTTCAGGTTTTCTTTTAATCACAAATTCTACTTCCCTTTCTGGGGGTAATCTGCTGATATCTTCCAGAAATACATCAGGAAATTTGTTTACTACAGGGATGCTCTCCATTTCCGTTCTAGCCTTTAATTGCATGGAGAAGAATATGATATATCCCTGATAACCTTTATGTAAGCATCTCTCAACCTCAACTATGAAGATAAAGTTAAGATTGATCGGCGTGTTGGCCTTATATGGCAGAGTAAGGTAAATAACCCTTTTATTTTCACAATCTAGCAAAATGTTGTTTGCGATCAATCAATCGATACCGAGAATTACCTCTAGTTTATTCAACATAAAATCAATCAAATCTACTGTGGACTCATGTCCTTTTACATTTACAATGCAATCTAACAAGCTTTGGTTGTGACAAATCCGTTACCGTAGGCATAGAGACCGTCAGATCATAAGGTAATTGATACATACTCAAGCCTAGCTGTCTTATGCAATCGTATGTAATGAATGAATGACTAGCTTCTGAATCACACAATGCTCTTACTAGATTATCATTGAGGAGAATCATACATTGTATAAACTCAGGTGATTTCTGAGAGCGTTAAAGCAAAAACTCTGCCATGAACTCGCTGCCTAGGCTCTCCGGGTTCTTACTGTTGCCAACAATCTTTTATAAAATGTCTTGGCTTATGAAAATTGTAGCAAACTATTTACCTTACGGGTGTTGATGCCCACCTCACTTGACCACATGTCTAACCAGGGTAGTAAGTATTGCCACAAAATCTATAAGTTCTATTCCCAAGAGGTCTTTAGTTACTACGGTCGTCAGGCTGGTTTGGCTTTTTTATTACTTCTACCAGAAGGACCGCCCTGATAATTGTGCTTCTAAGAAGAGTTCCTACTACCAGATGTATTCTTGCTGCTAGCTTTTCTTTGGGAGTATAGATCCAATAGATTGTGCTCTGTGATCCGGCACTCTTTAACTGCCTTGTTAAACTCTTGAAAATGTCTAGAGACTAGCTTCTCCTTTAGTTCTGACTTTAAACCCTGTATCATCATATCCAAGCTCCACTCTTCATCGTTGTTCATCATCGTGATACTTCATATATGAGGAATATCGAGATAGCCGAATATATCTAGCCAAATATTCGTTGAAGCTCTCCTTCTCACCCTACTGTATTATCAAAAATTTTATTTCTTTGGCCAATCTCACTTACCGGGGAAAGTACTTGTCATTGAATTTTTCTTGGAACACTTCCCACGTCACGGGAATATTTTGTCCTTGTAAGATTAACTCAGTGCTCCTCCACTACTTTCGGTATCTCCTTTCAGCTTGTAGATTGCCAATTGTGCCTTTATATTATCTGGGCACTACAGAATTCAAAAGATCTTCTTAAGTCAGGACAACCAATCTCAACTGCTTGAAGGTTAAAATTCCCTCAAAAGACAATTGGCTGATGTTGTTTGAGTCAGGTTATCTAGGCCTACATGCTTAACCTCAATAATAGGGCCCTCAGAAATCTTTGGCACATGTTCTAGTACGGGTTCTGGTGGCTGTGCATGACTACCTCCCTATGTATCAAGATTATTACGTATTGCAGCATCCTCATTCTAGTTTTGTTACACCTCCCTCAGATCATTTCTCAACTTCTTTCAGTATGGTCTATTGTGCCGTCATCATGCCCAACAACTATTGCATCGGATTAGGTTAAGCTCCCTAATCTTGTTCATTATTCCCTTATCTACCTCCAGCCCTGCCTAATATTGAGCATGCAGAATATCATTATGTGAATATGAGCCTACGTGAAGTAAGCATATCATGCACTATGATTCATCTTACATGCATTGTCTGTATGTTTGCTACTGAGATTCCTTGAATCTCACCCCCCACCAACCATATAGGTATGATGAGTATAGGAGAAGAATGTATGAAGATATGCAAGGGAAAAATACGAAGGAGAATCGAAGATTGAAGGGCAATGTACTGTTTATGTATTTTAAATAGATTTGTATATGTATAAACTAAGAACGAGGAAAGAGATAATCTGGTAATTATATAAGGAATTAAGAAACGATGAGTTGCTAAGAAGTTATGAACCACTTTATGATGATGTTAAAAACAAAGTTTTTAAACTATTCAGAAAAACCCACTCAACTACAGGTTCGAATTCTATATTGAGGTTGAAAATTGAAAAAACTTTGTAAAGAAAGATCGTTTAGTAGTTCAAATCTGCTGCATTAAACTCATCAGAATGATAACGGAAATAGGGTGTTACAGAGGGAGTAGTTCAACACACTATCCCAAAGTAATACTAAAGCAAAAGTAATGCATCTATTTTGTGGGGTGGGAAGTAATGCTCAAAAACTTAGGATTTAATATTTTTTTTAAGAGATGCTTTTTAAATGAAAATTTATTTTTTTCAAATATATTAGCTAAAAGATTATCATTACCATCTACTTAGTAAAATAAATTTTTTAAAAAATAAAAAGTAAAAAAATATTAAATCTAACCCATCTAAATCTCATTTAAACAATTCAAATGGAATGAGTAGATGGTCCATATCCCTTAGCTCGTTCCAGAATAGACGAGTAGACTAAATTTATACTAATATTTCACCTACAATAATTTCTTTTTTTGGTAACTTTTATTTGCGATATGAATTGATTTTTCTTTTCAATTCACATAGCCGTTTGTTTGTTTTTTTTTTTTTTAAATGTAGCCCCAGCTTTCAAATCTATTCCTGTATTGATTACTTTTCAAGTAGATAACTAACGCACCATTTCTTCAAGGGAAAACAAATGAAGATAAATATTCAACTGTAAAATAGATATTAGTGGAGGTGTTAAATTGAGGTAAAATTGATCCATTTATAATATATATTAGAGGAAAATAGGGCTAAAATACTTTAGAATGTTGAATAAGCTAAAGGTATCCGTGGAGGTGTTTGTTGCGATTTAATTATATATGTTTTTTTTTCTTAATTTTTTAAATTTATCTTCTATTTTATGAAGATAAAGATTTTATTATAAGATCTCATAAAATTGTAACTTTTCTTTTGCTATTTTATGATATTTTCCCCAGATCTTAATATCCATATATTAAAATTTCTTCTTTGCAAAAGCTACCATTCTATAAAATAAAATTAAAAAAATCCAGATATTAAAATTGCTTCTTCGTCATGATTTTAAAATTGGATTTTTCTGATTTTCTGATTTCATTTTTTAGATCAATTGTCTATTATCCGATTTCGAAAGTGCTTGCTACTAGATATAAGACATAATCTAATCCTGGTCTAAAAGATCAATTTTTAAAAGGATTTTTTTTTTTTGGGTATTAGTGGGAATGCCGTAAAAACAAAAAGAGATAGCGTTGTAGGCTTGTAGTAGTTGCAATGACATATTATATAATTCAAAATAAAACTCCTCTCACATACTTACCTCATAAATCATAAAAACTATTTTTTAAAAGCTAATCCAAACATAAATAAATAATTCAAAGTGGTGATCAAAGTCAAACTCCAAAGTAAGCTTTTCTGCATATATTTCTATTATGTAACTGTGACCTTGTTTTATTAATATCATTTTACCCTTTACTCACCAAAAAAAAAAAAAAAAAACTCCAAAGGTAAGCTTATTTTGTGTCAAATGCGACTTCAAGCACATGTATTTGGAAGATTGTCTTTAGGCTTGTTTGGAATGATGATAAAAACTTTTAAAATCATATTTTTATTCATGATTTACAATGTAGGAGGGAAATATATGAGATGAGCTTCATATGAGATTGTGTATGTTTATAATAAGAAGCTCTAAACAAGCACCATGTTCTACATCTAGGAAAGAGACAAGATTCTATAATGCCAAAGACATAAAAACACAGCCATTGTGTTTTCATGTAACCCCCCGGTTCATTCAGCTTTTAGCACTAGTGGCCATGCTTGGGAACACTAAAAAAAAAATCACTTATGAACTTTACAAGATAAAACATCTCTTACATATTTATTTATACAATACAAAATTACTTAAAATAAGCTAAATCAAACACCCACTCATAAGGAAAAGAAAAGGATGAATATTTTTGTATGACATAAATTCATTCTTTTCTTTGAACAGTTAGTGTTACCTATGTTAACCTGTTACAGTTTCAATCAGAAAAGTTAGCATGAATGACGATGACGAGGAGAAACTCACCAAATAGGAGCTGTCAGCTCCAGTTACCACAGCAAGTAGTAAAATTGAAAGAGTCACTTTCTGACAGAAAGATAACACAGTTTCTGATAACCCATATCCAAGATACTCCAACATTATGAAACATGTAAACCACAAATAAAAAGGTTTGGCCAAAAATAAAACCCCACGTCAAAAGGAACAAATAAGCCATGATACATGAGGATTAACTGCTGCAACTATATGATCATCAAATTACTCCTCCCTCATTGAAAAGGTTAAAGAATGATCAAATTTCATCACAGAAGCCTATCAAACCAAGTATTTTGAGAAATTTTATTAAAAGCTGTTAATGTGATACAAACATGCCTTCAGCTTCCACTCCTTCAGTAACAACATTTGGAAACTTCACTTTCCTGTAACTTAGATACCCCAGGATATAACTCAGAAAAAATACAGAGGGGTATTTCTCCTTGCCAACCAAAAATCAGGTTCACTAAGCTTTTTCAACAATTTGAGGTTTTAAGTTCCTTCAGTGTATATTTTTCAAACTTGTCATCCTTGAATATAAATTTCTGTAAAAACGATTATAGCAAGATACATAGGGACAAGCAACAAGTTAACAATTGTCATTTGCAGTTATAACAGAACCATAAACTTTCAGTCCACCC
Organism: Albizia julibrissin; assembly: GCA_037074505.1. Classification (NCBI taxonomy): domain Eukaryota; kingdom Viridiplantae; phylum Streptophyta; class Magnoliopsida; order Fabales; family Fabaceae; genus Albizia; species Albizia julibrissin. The sequence continues at coordinate 17,857,656 of CM073484.1, read as the reverse complement.
AGTGAAAAAAGAAATAGTGGTCAATTTTCTTCAGACAATCAGGTTTTGGCATGGGAGAATTCTAATCGGTTGGCACTAGTAAGCGAAAGGGAAAAATAAGATAGACAAAGCTCTTTATTGTATAACAAAAACTCCAGAGTTACAACATTCAAAGCTCTAAAAATTTGGTAAATAAATTAAAATCAATAGATGAAGGGTCCAAGATTTCATCACAAGTTTGCAGCAAAGAAAAATGAAGCAAAACCAAATTACAGACATACCAAAATCATTAAGTTCTAGGCAAAGACAGTGGTAATGAAAACTACTATTAAGGGCTACAACAATTACTTTTGGCACCGTTATTTGTGAGTTTTTGTTTCCGCTCCACAACGTACGGACCTTCAGCATCAGACATGCAAATTTTACTATTGTTTGCATAACAGAAGCCGAAATAACCCAGTCCAGAATTATGACAAAAATGAATCACACAATACAGGCCACAGTACGATACATCCACAAGATTCAAATCCCTCCCATCCTTTTTTGACTCAAATCGTGAAATTTGAATTGTGAATCACACGATTCTAATAACACTGAGCAGAAGGAAGTACCCTTCAAATTAAAAGTTCAAATTGGGCAACCAGAACACTGAGAGAAATCAATTAGAGTAGGACTTGAGCAGAAAAGTTTAATCACCACAATAGACAAGGAACCAAAAATTGGAAGTCAACGTCCAGGAAACTAACTGCCTATGCTCGAACATCAGGAAGATATCCCAACTCACCTCTATAGATTTCCAGTAGCTGAGGAACATTTTCTTGAAATTTGAACACAAAATTATCCAGAAACTTTTTCTCACTGATTATAATAACAGAATTTAGAGACACATTTTCCTTGATTAAACCCTTCATTTTCAAAATTTTAACTACTGACCATCTAGGAACAATGCTCTGCTTCAAGCTATAGCTAAGAATCGTAGGGCATCCAGCTATATCTTCCAACCGCAAACCCATTTCATCAACAAAAAACTTCATTATGCTTATGATTTTTTTCTCTGACATGCTCATGATATTTGGACACTTACTGAATGCCAAAAGAGTGACATCCCTGGACCAGCCACACCTCTCAAAGATATCAAGTTTCAACTCCCAGGTAGATTTACTCAACTGTGTAACAACAACAAGTGCTTCAACAAACGCAACCTTGGAAGGTCCGATTCCGGTTTCCTTGACAAACTTGACATATTCAACAAACAATGATCGATTCATAAATGCTACATATGGACGCCTAGATAACAGACTATAGACAGAAGATTGAGGCACTCCTTCATCTCTCAAAACCTTCATGTTTGGGATTATATTCTTTACGACATAGGATCGAAAACTCCAAGTAGAACATTTTACACATTTCCTTACTTTCCCATCATCATCAAGTACACTTTTAAGAACCTCATAGTGGGGAATTATACGTTTCTCTAAGCTACATGAGTAATGAAGGGTTAAACGAGAAGAGTTCTGGAATTTCTGAAGCTGAAAACCCTATAGACTGCATAAACCTTAGCCTGGGCAAAAGATTGTGCTCAAAATTTGCCAAAAGCACCCGTGGATAGCAACCCACAATTTTGGATATCTGTGGACCTGAGAATCCGTAGCTTCTGAAAAGATTAAGCACTGAATCGTGTTGATCTGGGTCTTTCAGTTCAACCCTTTTCGATAATTTAGTGGCAACTTCAGCGGACATGCCAAGTGAGTTCATAAGGTAAGAAACCGTGAAAAAATTTCCACCTCTATCTTTTTCGGGTTGATTGATTGAGATAATTTCGAAACCGAAGAAAACGAATAGGAAATGAGGGATGCGTTGCGATGAAGAAACCCTAACTGGGTTGTCCTCCTGCATGGCAGTGGCGAAGAAGACAATCTTGCAAACAGAAAAGTTAGCATGAATGATAATGGTCAGAAACTCACCAAATAGACTAGTAGTCAACTCCAACTAACACTGCAAGTAGTACAATTCCTCAATTTTTCCCACTATGAAGCGTAGAAGATGGCAATCAGCAGGGAATAGCACGCAGAGAAGGAGGCGAGAGTTTCTGCAACCGTTTGCATTTCCAATAAATATCTTCTTTGCAGTTGTATTGTGAGTTAGGCAAGCTCCGTAACTGCAAATGATTGTCCGCTTACTTCAACGGAGGGTGGGATTTTAATGGCGAGGAGGCAACGAATTTTACTATTAGCTCGTTTTGATTAATGAAAATAGGGGGAATTTTAATACTATTTTGTTTGACGAGGAAAGAGAAAATAAAATATTTTTATATGAATAATTTTATTTTTATTTTATTTAAATTATTTTTAAATTTTATAAAATATTTAATAATTATATAAAGTTATAATTTTGTAATTATTAAACTAAATAATTATAATTTTATAGATATAACAGACACACCATATTAGAATATTAAAATGAGGGTAAAGATAAAAAAAATAAAAAAAAAATCATATAAATATTAAAAAATTTTATAAATATAATAATCATCTTATCAAAAATATTACCCTCTTATTTCAGAATCCCCCGTCTTAGAGGAGAGGGTCATATTAAATTTTCGCCCCCTCCGTAAATTTTTATATTGCCATGGGGAGAGCAACATCCCAATGCATCAGATCTCGTTGCATCTTCGGGCACATTGACGAAAACATCGGGGCGCCTTTGATTATTTATTATTTATTTTCTTGGGAAGGTAATAACGCACGGCAAGGCTAGTAACTTTTAATGGTTTAACCTTTCACTTCTCCCGTACCTAGGGGAGAGCAAATAGCACATTACCCATGAACCCGCCCATTACTCAATATAATTGGGCTACTATTAGCCCGCCCAAAATAAACCCGTGATGGGTTGGGTTTTAGCCCACCCAATTAAAACTTAAATGGGCGGGCTATGGGCAAACCTTTGGGCTACCCGTACCCGCCCATTTAGTATATTTCAGTCAAAGCCCTGTTACCAGTCAGTGTAAATATAATTCAATCAATTAATTCCCACTTTCGGCTATTTGGCAGGGCACTTCCCACTCCAAAATCCCTAATTCCTTGTTTCCTTTCTCTTTCGGCAAGTGGCAATGCCACTGCGTCCTGCGAGGCTGCGATTGCGAGAGGCCGATTGTTGTCGCCGAGATTGAGATCTAAGTGAGGAGAGGACGAGTTTAAGATCCGAGTGAGGAGAGGCCGAGTCTGCGATCTGAGAGAGGAGAGGCCGAGATTGAAGATCCACCGTAGCAGCAGCCAGCAGGTCAGCCATTGACGGCAAAGACGAGAGTTCTTCTTCTTCTTCTTCTTCGCTTTACATCAAGAGGATCATAGCACAGCAAAGTTCGTGAGTTTCAGTTTCCGTCGTGAGCAAAGTTCAGGGGATCATCATCTTCTTCTTCTCCAGTTTCCGTCGAGAGCAGAGCAACTCAGCAAAGTTTGTAAGTTCATCTTCTCCAATTTATACTAAGGACAATTAAGCTACTAAGTTATCTAGCATATTGATGAAAAGCGCTGAAGGTAATTTATGGTCTAGTTCTCAAGTTAGGAATCGGTGTCTGTATAAAAGGTAGATTGGGAGGTCATATAAGCAACAATAACAACCAATCACTACCTTGGGCTGTTACAGCGCACTTCATGCTGTTCTTCAGTAAATTAAGCACAATTGCTTTAGACAAGTTCAGATCAGTTCGGTTGTGGAGCTACAAAACTCCAATGGAAAACTAAATAGTAAAGTTCAAAGCTTTTCCTCATAATGCTTTGCAAGAACAGATTAGAAATTCAATTTCTAGTTATCAATATATAATTTTAGAATTGCTATGATAAATTTGAGGACGAGAAAATGCTGTAGCTATGATAAAAAATCGAGTCCAGTATACTAGTGGCTTCACAAATAGGACCTTTATATCTGCAGCCTTAACTGTATAAGGTGTGTGCGAATTTCTGTTATTTTGCTGCAATGGAAATGAAATACTTTAATGTATAAGGTGTGTGAAAATTTCTGTCTTTTTGCTGTAATGGAAATGAAATTGCTTACTGAATATATTGCTTATCTGTATATAGTTTTGAAGAAATGTGGTGTTTATGTATTGCTTATCTGTATATAGTTCATTGATGTACATATTATTGGCTTGACTAGACAAATAAGCATGTCACAATCTCAACCAGAAAATATACAAGTTGCCACTATTGTATAGGCCACTGAGGATATAACTTCAGCCACATATTTAGCACCTGCTCATGATGGAAATCAGAAAAATAATGAAGGAGAGGTACAAGCAGCTGAAAAACAAGCTGCTAAGAGAAAAAGGAGGGCAACATCTGATGCCTGGCAACATTTCAAAAGGTTGCCACTAACTCAAACAAAAGGTAAACATCAGGCACAGTGTAATCATTGTGGCAGAGATTTTGCAAGTCATCCTACTGATTGTGGCACAACACAATTGTTGTGGCATTTGGAAAAGTGTCCAAAGAATCCCAACAAAGCTAGCAACTCCCAGAGTTTGTTGTCGATTTCTTCTAATAAAACTTTGACTCATCACTTATTTAGCCAGGAGAGATGCAAAAAGGCTATTGCAAAATTCCTCATAAAAGATGAGTTACCTTTCCAGATTGTGGAAGGGGAGGGTTTTAAAGAATTATTGCAAGAGGTTGAACCTAGATTTCAAATGCCCTCACGTTGGACAATTGCTAGGGATTGCTACAAAATTTATTTAGAAGAAGCAAAATGTTTGAGAAAATATTTCAAACGATATAAAGTATGTGTGTCTCTCACTACGAATTGTTGGACTTCAATTCAGAATTCTAACTACATGTGTTTGACTGCTCATTGGGTTGATGAGAATTGATCTTTGCAGAAAAGAATTTTGAATTTTTGTGTAATTGAAAATCATAAAGGGGAAACAATTGGAAAGAAAATTGAGGATTGCTTATTCAAGTGGGGCATAGACAAAGTCTTCACTATAACAGTTGACAATGCTTCCTCAAATGATTCTGCAATTACACATCTGAAAAAATGTTTGAGGGGTTGGAATGGTCTAGTATGTGATGGAGAGTATTTGCAGATGCGGTGTGCTGCACATATTTTGAACTTGATTGTCTCTGAAGGTCTTAAGGAAATAAATCGGTCCATTGAACTCATTCGACATGCAGTTAAATATGTTAGATCTTCTCCAGCAAGGGAGACCAAATTCAAAGACCTTGCTGAAAAAGTAAGAGTTGAATCAAAAAGTTTGCTTAGCTTGGATTGTCCCACAAGGTAATTAATCTAAATACTTGTTTATTCTATTTCTAGTTTCTATTCTTATTCAAATTATACTTATGTTGTTTTAATTATTTATTTCATTATGTTATTAGATGGAATTCGACTTACCTTATGTTGGAAAGTGCTGTTAAGTTTATAAAAGTCTTCACAATGATGGAAGAAGAAGATCAAGATTACATAGATTACTTCAAAAAGAAAGTTAAGTTAGATTCAAATTCAACTCGATTTGATGATGGCATATTTGATCATAATGATGATATCATTGACACAACTACAGGAATACAATTGAGCCTCCAAGTGCATATGATTGGACTGTTGCAAAGGAGTTCCTTGTATTTTTGAAGTTGTTCTACACCATGACTCTGAAATTTTCTGGATCAAATTTTGTAACAACAAACACATGTTTTCAGCATATTGTTGCTATTCAAACACATCTTAATTCATGTGCAGCTGGTTCTCACTCTCTCTTGGGTGATTTGGTAAGAAGAATGCAAACAAAATATGACAAGTATTGGGGAAAAGCGGAGAAAATGAATCCATTATTAGTGGTAACAGTTATACTAGACCCTAGATTCAAGATGACATATGTCAAAATTGCTTTTGAAAACATTTTTCCTGAACCTACAAAGCGTGAATTTATGTTGAAGAGGATTATGGATGTCTTGTATCGTTTGTATGATCATTATTCACCGAATTAATACTAATAAAGCTTTTGGATCTCAGCCAACAATGGAGCAAGGGGATGTCAATGGGACTAATGTGTCGTTTCAAGAAGTTGAAATTGAATTAGCCTTGTCATCTTTTGATGCTACATTCCAGAAATTCTTAGTTGCTGCAGAATCTACATGTAATGTAGAGAAAATTTCAGAAGTAGATGAATATCTTCAAGCCGAATTAGTTGGATTTCGTGATCCAAAATTTGATGTTTTGGGATGGTGGAGAGTGAATGGCTGCAAGTATAAAATTTTGAATCTGTTGGCACGTGATTTGTTGGCTATACCTGTCTCTACAGTGTCTTCAGAATCAGCTTTTAGTACTGGGGGTTGGATACTTGATTCTTTTAGGAGCTCCTTGTCTTCAAAGATGGTTGAGGCACTCATATGTGCTCAAAGTTGACTATTCAAGACACCCCCTAAATTTAAAGACCTTGATATTGATAATTTTGATGAGAGTGCAAGTGTTGTTACTGATATTTTCAATAACATATTTAATTTGTGTTGTTTCATTTTTTTTAATTTCATATTAGATTATTAATGGATATGTTCTCTCTTATTTTATTTTGTAGAGGAAGATTTGGCCTCTGGAGCTACAGCCCCTTCCTCAAGTGAATTTGAAGATGATTGTGAAAACTGAAGCATAAGCATGAAGATTTAATAGAAGCATGACATTTTGTTAATATTTGAACTTGTAGTTTGAATGTTTTAATTTAAAAGTTGGAGTTTGAATATCAAAATTATGTTATGATGGTACTTGCCTAAATTTAGGTTCTTATGTGTGAATTGTGCTTATTAAACTTTGAAGGTTCATATTTCAAAATTTAGGATGAAGAATTTGGATGGATGCTTAATGCTTATTGCTTATGTATGTTTTTTTACAAAGAAAATAAACAGGTCAAACATAGATGGGTTACCCAAAACCCGATCAACCCACCTATTTATATACTAGCCCGTTTATACGGGTTTAAATGGGTTGAGGTACGGGTATGGGCTAGCCCATACCCATTAAAAATTAAATGGGTAGGCTATGAGTTTGGGCATGGGCTACCCAACCCGCCCATTGCTCTGCCCTACCCGTACCCCTCAGTCCTCTACAGTATATGTACATGAATTTTCTTTTGATTTTTTTAAAAAAATTTATCCATATTTAGTTCTCTTTAAAAATATATTGAGATGTGAGAGTTATTTGTAAATGTAGAAAAAGAAAATTTTAATAAGGGTCAACTTAAAAAATATATTAATTTAAGACATATTTAATGATTAATTTATCATTTTGTAGTATGTGAGAATTAGTTAAAACAAAATTATAATAAGGATTAGATTGGGCAAAAAATGAAAGCTAAAACATTTAATATATTTTAAATTTATTGAATTTTTCAGATTTGTCTTTATTTAATAATGAATATTGGAAAACATGTTATTGATACATTTTTTTCTCACCTATTCAATAAGGATGAAATTGAAAAACCGTTATTAATGACTCTCAAGGTATACTTGTATTTGTGATAATTTTTTTACTATTCCGACTAATAATAAAAACTGGAGTGATAATTTTAACTTTTAAGTTTATATCTCAAATATATTTTTTCCAAAATTTATTTTATGAGTTATTTATTGATATTTTTTCCAATTCTCAATCCTCATAACTCATTTCTATTTAGCACTCTCTCCATCCTCATCTATATGATCATTTTTTTTAATTAGTTTGTCCTTTTTTATAAGATCTTTTTTTAATTTGTTTCAATAATAAATGCAATTTTATCTATTTTTCCCTTCATTATTCTTTTATCATTTATTCCTCATACATTCTCTTTAATTCTTTTTTTTCATTATTAGCATATCTATTGCTCATTCATAAATAGGCATTTTAAGAAAACAACTTATATTTTTTATATATTTATTATTTTTAACTAATTTTAACTATTTGTTTGAAAGGACTTTATACATAAAGACCAAGGAAATATTTATTTTCATTTCTCTGATGTCCCCATATTTAGTTGCGGGTTTACTATCTTCCAAGTTCCAGCTTATTGTCTTACAGGTTCAAAGTAGATAATAAATGCATCATTTCTTTTGTAAAACATTTGATTTTCATTTGTTTTCTATATTTAAAAATTTTATATTGGAAGAAGACATTACTTATAGAAACTCAGTGAAATATAAAACTTTTTTTTTTGGTTTGCAGACTTGTAATTCATGAAAATGCTTACTTCCCATCAAATAAAAACACATTTGAATTTGTAACATTGCTCACCACTTTTAGTACAGCTTCTTTGTTTTTTTTGGGGGGGTTGTTAAAGGGGAAAAATTATTTTGTTCATGAATTATATAAATTTATTTTTTTGGGTCAAACAATCATCTACAATCGATGTTTCCATAAACGGCCCCTCCCCGTTCTTTATTTATTTGTCAGAAATCAAACTATTCTCTCTTGACAAAAAATTGATCTTTTGACTTGATTTAACAAGTAGGAGACAAACTAGGTCTATTTACAGTACACTAAATCAAGTTGACAAATTACTACACTCAACACAAGGGAGAAAAGACAACATCGCTTAAGAAGGTGTTCAAATCCAAAAATGAGTTATTGAACAGCCAGCAATGTTTGTTCCTTAGAGCTGAAAGAAGCATGGTTATAACCTTCTAATGTTTTATAATCTTGTCACTTGCACATGCAAATGACATCAGAGTTGACAAGCTAGGTGATCAAATATTTAATCACTGACAATAATATTATCTAATTAGGCTCACAGAAGCCTCTTCAATAATTTGAGGTTTAAAGGTCCCCCAGTGTAAATTTTGCAAAGTTGTGGTCTTTGGAAATAATTTTCCGAAAAGAAAAAGGATTCTAGCAAGATACATAGGAATAAATCAACATGTTGATAACTGCAATTTGCAGTTATAACTTACAACAGTACCATCATATTTCTCTGCACCCAGTGGAAAAGGATACAGTGATCAATTTCTCCAGATTATGAAGTTCTGCATAGGAAAAATCTGAATCCATTGGCACTAATAAGCTGGAGAGAGAGATAAGATAGACAGTACACTTTATTCAGTCATTAAGGCTTCAGGGTTTCATCATTCAATGCTCTAAAATAATGGGTACATAAATCAAAATCAATAGATGAAGGATCCAAGATTTCATCATACGCTTGCAGGAAAGAAAGAGGCAAAACCAAATTATGGCCCTACCAAAATCAAGTTCCTTGCAAAGATGGTAATAATGAAGAACACTCATAACGGATAAATCAATTACTTTGGGCAACTATTTCTTCTTTATATCAAAATTTTTGAATTTTTGCTTCCTCTCCACAACAAAAGGACCTTTAGCATAAAAACAAATGCATGTATTACTATTTTTGGCATGCCTAGAAGAAGCCAAAATAACCTTCAGATGATTTAGCAAGCAAACAAATATCCAGCAAATAAAAGTTCAAATTTCGCTACCATAACATCCCGAGAAATCAATCAGAGTAGGACTTGAGGCAAAACAGCTTAATAACAATAATACACCAGGAAACCAAAAATTGCAAGTCAAAAACTTCAGCAAACTGCCTACGCTAGAACTTCAGGTAAAGGTCTCTGAGTCACCGCTATAGAGTTCCAAGAGCTGAGGAACAGTTTCCTGAAATTTTATCACAAAATTTTCCAGAAACTTTTTCTCACCCATAATAATAATGGAAAGTAGGGACATATTGCCCTTGATTGATCCGTTCATTCTCAAAATTTTAACTACTGACCATCTGGGAATAATCCTCTGCTTCAAACTATAGCTAAAAATTGTCGGGCACCTGGCTATATCTTCCAATTGTAAACCCATTTGATCCACAAAAAACTTCATTGAATTTATGATTTTTTCCTCTGACATACGCATGATGCCTGGAAACTTACTGAATGCAGAAAGAGTGACATCTCTGGACCACCCCAACCTCTCAAAGATGCCCAGTTTCGACTCCCAGGTTGATTTACCAACCAGTGATACAACCATAAGCGCAACAATGAACACAACCTTGAAAGGTTCAATTCCTGTTTCCTTGACAAACTTGACATTATCAACAAATTTTGATTGATTCATAAATGCCACATTTGCATTTCTATATAACAGAGTAAGGACAGAAGATTGAGGCACTCCTTCATCTCTCAAAACATTTATGTTTGGAACTATGTTCATGACACCATAGGAGACAACGTTCCACCTTGAGCCTTTCAAACATCTCTTTACTTTGCAATCGTCACCAACTACCCTTTTAAGGGCCTCATAGTGAGGAACTATACGTTTCTCTAAGCTTAAACATAGTAATGTTGGGTTAGAAATGAATAGTTCTGGGATTTCAGAAGCTGAGAATCCTACAGAATGAATAAACCTTAGTTTGGGCAAAAGGTTTTGCTCAGGATTGCTACAAGCAATCGGGGAAAGCATTTCACAATTTTAAATATCTGCGAATCTCAGAATTCGTAGCTTCTGAGAAGACAAAGTACTGAGTTGGGTTTATCTGAGTCTTTCAATTCAAACCTTTTCGATAATTTACCAGCAACTTCGGCGGACATGCCAAATTTGTTCATGAGGTAAGAAACCGTAAAAGAAAAATTTCCCTCTATGTTTTGTTCCGGTTGATTTGATTGAGATAATTTCGCAGCCGAAGAAAACGAATAGGAAATGATCGATGCATTGTGATGAAGAAACCCTAACTGGGTTTTCCTCCAGCATTGGGAGTGACGAAGGTACTCTTGCAATCAGAAAATTTAGCATGAATGATGATTACGTGAAACTCACCAAATATCAATCTTCAACTCCAATTAACCCCGGAAGCAGCACGATACCTCAGACTCTGCTTTAGAATTGTGAAGCGGTGTCTTGTGAAAAAAACGAATTACGAAGCTATAGGAAGATTTTCCAACTGAGACTCGTAAGATCAGCAAAGAAGAGGAAACCTAGACGCATTTCAGCTCGCCTCAGAAGTGAAGCCCTTTCGGTAACAATTAGCATTTCGTCTCGCCTCAGAGAAAACCTAGTTCAGGAAGCTCCATAGCTGCCATTGATGCAAAAGGAGAGCAGGGGAGCAAGGACGAAGATATTATTTCAAGTAAAAACCAAATAGGGACAATTAGTGAATGACGCCTGAACCTGAAAACCTTAGCAGGTTAATTAGTTAATTACCCTTACCAAAAAAAAAAAAACTCATCTTACAAGGTGGTGTCACCTATATAGATGATTTAATTTTATTGTGCTCTATTGAAAACTAGCTCATTAGATATATTATTAATCAATAGATCTCATTTTATAATTTTATTAAGTGTTCTTTTTGTTCTTTCTCTATATCTTTTTAAAGGGCTTCATACTACTTGACCAATCTTCTTAATACACTTGATTGCCTTCTTTCATCGTATCCAGATCACCTCAAACATTTTTCTACTATTTTCTTCTTAATAAATGTCACTTCAACTCGTTCCTGTATATGATCATTATAAATCTTATTTTTTTCTTGTCCTCAAGTAACTACCACTTTAAGTTTATGTTAGACTACTTTTACTTTATGTTCATGTTGTCTTTTTAAAATCCAACACTAACTACTATATAGTATTATTAGTCTTATAACAAAATATTATCTTTAAAATGACTAAATTAGTAGTAGTAAGAAATCGTATAATTGTACTTAGAAATTATCTAGAAGTGGTTTTTACTTGTAATTTTTTAAGGTTGTTAATGGTCATTTTCCTACATAAAAAGAAATACGAATGTTCAATTTTATCCATAAGTATTTTTTAAAAGAGCTATAAGTACTGTAAATATTTTTTGGATACAAAAATACCCAAGAACTTTAAAAAATAGACCGATAATGCCAATTCCGTTAACTTTACTTGACAACGTTAGTTTTTTGTTCATATGGGCCCCACCTATTTTCTAGCAGAAAACTAACATTGTCAAACAAAGTTAACGGAATTGGTACTATCGGTCTACTTTTAAAGTTTATGGGTATTTTTACACCTAAACAATATTTATAGTACTGATAGCTCTTTCATAAAATATTTATGGGTAGAATTATGTCTTGACCCTAAAAAAAATATATACTTACACCAGAGTATAAATTGTGCATGCTAATGCTAATTGACTAATTCCAATGAATATTATTATGCATAATTCAATTAAGATTAGTACAAAATAAAGATTGAATTAAAATTTTGTTTAAAAACAGAGAGAACAATATTTAAATACCATTTAAATTTGAAAAACCATAAAAGATATGATAAAAAGGGGAAAAGACTGAGAAATGATTGGGGAGGAATCTAAGTTTTGAATGTTTGGGTGTTTTTACCAAAATGTCTCGTCTTTCTCTCCCATCATCTATCCTATCTAAAGCTGGGAAAAAGGGCTGGTCCTTCACAGGCCAGAGCCTAAAAAGGTTAGGCCCGGCTAAAAAAAAATAGTCATTTTTTGAAGCTCAATCTGTAAGTATAAGAGCTAGGGCTAGCCCTACAAGACCAAAGCTATTTTAATAATCTTTACTATTTTTTTAGCTTTTTTTTAAATATAATAATAAAAGTCCTAATTAAAACATATATGTTTTTAAAATTAGGGTGTAAACGGTACACATCATACAACAAACAAACAATTTAATTAAGTCATAACCAAAGGTAAATTATTGTCCACATAATACAATTACAAATAATTAATGAGAAGACTTAATAAAATTAAAAATAATTCTTATAAATATATCTTAAAAAGTGTAAGTAGCCAACAAAATAAACAATACAAGATATAAAAAAAATAATGATTGGAAAATAACTCAAAAAATATAAAATTGGTAAGAATAATTATGAAATAAGATATCTCTTTTATAAGTTTTTAATTTTTAGAATTCTTAATATAAGATATTTTTATAAAATTTAATTCTAAAAAAGATAATAATAACTAAATATTTGCAACATCATTAACAATGTATAAAAATAAAAAAATATTATTATTATATAAATAATTTTAAAGAATAAAAATATACATGGCTGACCCTTTTAGGCTTGTTTTCACTTTTGAGGCAAAAATCTTAAACCGACCCTTACAAATTCAGGACCTAAACAAACTAACCCGACAGACTCAACCGTTTTCTCGGCTTTGTCCCCAACCCTACCTCACCTTCTCTTCCGCTCACCTACGATCTAATTACCTTGTCTCAGTAAGATCTAGCAGCTTTAGTGATTGGAGAGGACGTGGTGGTTGGGGCTTGTCGAGAAGGGGAGGACAACATGTTCAAGACAAATGATGATGAACAGTGAACCATGGCTGACCCCTCCTCTCTATCATGTTTACCACCACTGATCGCCCTTAGTGTTAGGAACCAAGGACCTTTACTTGAGAGGTCAATTTTCAAATGGAAAACAAAGCTTTCTCTTTGGCTGTCAAAGGACACCCAAATTATGGAACCAATCTGTAGTTTGAAGAAGGACCATACTGGATGAGCATTGTTGTCTCTTTTTGGAAAAGAGAATGAAGGTAGGAATTTCATAGTGTTTATGTCTTTTTTTTTAGAAAAAATAAGTTTGAGGGACATTTTAGTAAAAACTCTCAATCCCTGATCACCTCTCCGATCCATTTCTTATTAGAAATTTTAGGGTTTTATAAGTTCAAATGATATCTTTTGATCTTTTCCCCCACAAACATAACTAAATTTTAATCCAAGCTATGTATGGGATATTTGTAGGAATTTTTAGTTTTAAATGATATATATGTACTACTCCTATTTTTTAAAAGGAGAATTTTAGTAAAGGATCCCTGGATCAAGTTTATTTAAAATCAAAACCAAATTTTTTTTAAAAAAAATCTACCTCAGGCTTTAAGGAATTAAATTAAATTAAATTTTACAGCAAAATGATCTAAATATCGCTTATATTTAAATCAAAATAATGAGAGGTTAAGGAAAAGCTCGAATTTAATATCCTAACAAAGTACTAAAATTAGATCAGACAATGAATTGGTTGGGTCACTTTTTTAAGCACTTTTCCATAAGTTAAAACAAAACTCATTTCTCATACTTATCTCGTAAATTATAAAAACACTTCTAAAAAACTAAAACAAATAGATGATTTATAAAAAAAATAATATATAACTCTTAAAAGAGTAATATTTAAATGTAAAAGACATTAATCCACTTATTAAAGAAAAGATAAATTTAATCCTTATCATAAACTTTCAGGCTATATATATATATATATATATATATATATATATATATATATATATATCATTAACTTCATTGGTAAGTTTCACTTAAAAGCCTCTTCAATAAGTTGAGGTTTTAAACGTCATTTGGTGTACATTTTGCAAACATGTTATCCTTTGGATATAATTTTCTGTAAAAACAATTCCAGAAAGATGCAAAGGGACAAGCATCATATTGCGGTAAGCAGATATAGCAGCACCATGAAATTTCAATCCACCCAGATAAAAAAGAAACAACAACAACAACAAATATAGGAGAAATTTTTATTCCATTGGCATAGATAAGATGGATAATGCACTTCATTGAGAAACAAAAGCTTTTGAGTTACACCATTCAAAATAGGTAAAAGAATTAAAATCAATAGATGTAGGATCCAAGATTTCTTCATAAGCTCACTAGAAAAAGGGGGGGAGGGGCACAATCATATTACAGGCCTACCAAAATCAACAAGTTGAAAAGATAGGGATATTGAAGCACACTCTTCAGTCCTAAGGGCCCGATCAATTAGTTTTGGCTCCTTTATCTTCAGAATAACTTCTCAAATAAAATACAATCATGCAGAAGCAAATAACAGCAATTATTCTTTCATCTCCACCACGTAAGGACCCTCATATATTACTATATTTTTTTTTTGGAAAATTAACAGTAACCAAAACTAACCAAGTCTAGAACCAAGATGAGACTAAAATTGAGTACCATAAGTCATATATAACAAGGTGACTTTTCAAGAATTAAGATAAAAAGAATACTAATTTAAAACATGCAGGTGAGTTATTATATAGAAATTAATATCCTACAATTTTGAAGTTCAAAATGGGTTTAAAAAAAATTCTTGAAGCAGAGGAGTTCAAGGTCCTTCGAAATCAAGGTGCCAGTCAAATTGATTACCATATGTAATATATAACAAGAATATTCTTCAAGAATTAGTAAACAAAAACAAATATAAATTCAAAGTTGGCTACTGTTACAGGTGTAGGATGATGTATTTAGAAGTGTAAGTGTACACTGTCGTAATCAAGTAATATAGAAGTGAGTAGAGTATCGTTCCCACGAGGATTGATCACTAAGTACCAAAATTGGTAATTTTAATTCTATTTAGTCGGTTGATTAGTTGTGATTGAGATTGCAAAATAGAAATGATGAAATATGAATACAAGTGATATAAAGACAAATATGAGAAAAAGCCCTAGGGATTAGATTTCACTTAATAAATTCCGGATTGAATCACTTATCTATTCTAGTCCAATTTATTCCACATGATTGATAGTCGAGTTTCCCTATTTTAATTACTAGCCTCTTCCAAGGTCAAGTAATTCTATAATTAATTGTTAACCCAATATATTCCTATATGAATTTAAGCAATCAATCATGCATTAAGATTTATGGAACTCAATTAAGACTACACAACCCATATGAATATATTCCTATTTCATATGCAAATTATGGTTTTAATTATAGGATTCACACACACGTATCTCCTTCCGGTCTCAACATGCATATTAAAATCATCTAAAAGGTGGCCAATCAATTGTAAGCATTAAGAGCAATAATTAAAACTCAATCATG
This sequence comes from Albizia julibrissin, assembly GCA_037074505.1. Taxonomy (NCBI): domain Eukaryota; kingdom Viridiplantae; phylum Streptophyta; class Magnoliopsida; order Fabales; family Fabaceae; genus Albizia; species Albizia julibrissin. The sequence continues at coordinate 17,841,899 of CM073484.1, read as the reverse complement.
AAGGAAAAATTAAAACTAGATTTAATAAGTTAAGATTCAATCCGTCATTAGTAAGCTACGTCATCACCCTAGGAAAAGGAAAATTTAGCTCATGATAAAATTAAAAACAAAACCAAAATATATTACAAACATCATAAATATTGCATAAAAATTAATTACAAAAACATAAAAATACAACTACAAGATGCATGAAAATGGAAAATCTAGCCTACCATATAGGAGGTAAAACCATCCATGTAGGTGGCAACCTATACCATCCATAAAGGAGGACTACATAGGCCTTCCATATAGGAGGTAAAACCATCCATGTAGGAGGCATGTAAGAAGTAAAAAAAATGCAAGAAATAAATTCTAAAAATAACAACTCTCTCTCTAAAATAGAAACTCTCTCTCTAAAATAGAAACTCTCTCTCTCTCTTCCTTCCTCTTCCTTCCTCCTCTCATTTTAGGGTGCCAATAAGCTCTATTTATAGGCTTCATTTTCGGACTGCTACAGTATTTTGCTACAGTGAACCGACCACCCACTTGCTACAGTGCACCGACTGCTACAGTGAACCGACCACACCGTCCGCTACAGTGTATAATGAACAGTACCGCGTGAATAGTAACTTTCCCTTAAATGCCTTCTTTAATTCTTTTTAATCCGGTACTATCCATGGCTGCAAGAAAATCATTATTTATTTATTAATTACACCCAAATTGATTACATTCAGCTCAAATATCATCCACAAAATCATCATATAAGGGAAAATGAATATGCAAATATTTTACTTATCAAATTCCCCCACACTTAGCTCTTGGACGTCCTCGAACAAGAAAGAGTAACTAATAAGTGCTTCCAACAAAATCAGAAGTGTCAAGTCATAAACAAGGACACAATTAAAGAATAAAGAGATCATAGTATTCTTGAATCAATAAAAGTATAAACTGGTAACTTCATTTAAAAATAAATGAACCGAATTCATAATTGTGGCTCATTCTCTCAATCTCTCAAGTGTTTTAGGGTAAGTGTTTCGCTCAAATTCACCTGAAAAAATTGCACTACCATAAGCTTGCCAAAAATCTCAATCTCCACTACCTAATTGACATGCATAATTCAAATCAAAAGGACTTATTAAAGGTTGTAATGGGGTTAAGGTGAAAGGAATGTAAAAAGTGATATGAAGGGCTATTTTTACGAAGTAAATAGAACAATTGAAAAATGGGCCATCTTATGAATAAACCTGGCCTATCTCATCCCAACAACCCATAATTTACATTTTCTTTTCTTTTTCTTTTTCTTTCTTTTTCTTCTTTCTTCTTCTTTTTTTTAACAACTTCTGCACTTTTGTAGTTGATGATATATAGACCCCCACACTTGTCAAAAGCCCATTTCACAAAAATTTCAAATGCTCTGTTAATCTTTCGAATTCAGTGAAAGCACTTGATAAATCATTAAAACACATATTAATGGGTTGAGAATAAATAATCAATTAAGCTCAAAGGGGCTTATCAATGGTATAATTGCAAGGTTGGCTATTTGGCTCTGGCTAAACAAAATGAATGCCTTTATCATTTTTGAATGTGCATGCAACATGTAATTTCAACTAGATTTAAAGCAAGTTCTAGAGTGACAACTTAATAGGTGAATATCACACACAATAAAGATAATCACTATTGATCATATAGGCTCAAAAGCTCACGGTTAGAGACTTTCAAATTCAGCTCATTCAATCTCAAAATTCATCACCAAATTCAACAATCATTTATTCAATCATGCTATAAAATCTCTAAACTCAATTGATCCATGCTTCAAACTTATATACTTCTTAAAATCATTGAAAAACACTCAAAAAAAATTTTTAGATGAAACAGAAAGAAAGAAAAAAAAAATTACAACTAATAAGATGTGTCTCAAGAGTTAAGAATAACTCTTTACTCTGCCATCTATGCATACCCCATGCATCTAATGATTTTACTGACTAACTATCTAACGGAGAAACTATGTTTTTTTTATAATCCTCCCCCAACCTAAATCAGACATTGTCCTCAATGTCTTCTAAAGATTAAAGAAAGGTTTTTTTTTGAACAACCTAAACACACAATAAATTAAACCAAAATGCTAAGAGTAAAAACATAAGATAAAAGAAAGTTACAACCGGAGAGTGGTATCTGGATTCTGCTTCTGACTGCTATCTGAAGATTGCCCACCTTTTTCTTTTACTAATAGATCTGGTTGAGGTTCATAGGTTTGCAGTTTATCTAGTAGTTGATCAGCAGTTGGTGCAGAAATGATGGAATAATGAGTCGCTTGGGGTATGAATCATGTTTCCACAGCATGATCAAGAAAAGACAACAGGTTATCGTAAAAACCATTAACATTTAACAATCCTAATGGTTTTTTATGAAAGTTCAGTTTAGCCCAATATGCAATGCTAGAGATCCCATCCAACATTTCAAAACCACCAGGTAGAGCGATAAAAGCATCAGCACGGTAAAACATACGTCCCATTCGTTCAGGCAGGCTTGAAACCTCTAACTCTTGGCCTAAGAAGAAGAATTGATGTTCTAACTCCTTTATCCTTACAAACCCGTGCTACCATCAATGGTTGCAGGAATAGCCATACTTAACTTTAGTCCCTCGAGACCTCTCTCGTAGACAATGTTGATTTTCCTAGCGGCTAGTGCACGTCCCAGTTCCTGTGCTACAGGTATAAACTCTCCATCCTTTCCTGAGTCAGTTTCACCAAAAATGCATATATATTTAAAAATGCATTTTAGAGTGATACCACTCCTCTCTTTTTCTCTCTCAGACATTTTGTGTTTTTTTACAAATGGAAGATTACATATTTATATTACAAAAACAACGACAACAAAATCATGCAAATCACACATTTTTCAAAAACATTTGAAAAAAATTTCTGACACGAATGACCAATGGGCCACTGTGCGAAGAAATTAAGTAAAGTGAGTAAAGAAAGTCAAAAGTTACTGAAAAAGATAAGACAGATTGACAAAAGCAAGATTATGTACAGTAGTTGTGATTGTGGCTCACATCTTCCTCTGGTTTTACGTCCAGTAATGGCTTAAACGCTTTCTATGAATCGAGGATTTGCTTCCCATCCAGTTTTCTTATAAACTGGCAAATAGGGTCTTTTAATGTCAGATTCCCAAGACGGTAGCACTCTTTTTCTTTGTTGAATATGTCTAATAAATCAAGAAGTACACGATGGACATCACCACTAGGATGCGTCTCAAGAGTCTGAATGATATCATCCAACGACTCCTTACTCAGTCCATCCTTTATAAATTGAATTTTATCTTCTCGATTTATAGAAACCATACCTTTGCTCCTACAGCGCTGATCACAGTTCCACCTTGCACATTTAGGACAAACCTTCATTCTTTTAGCTCTTCTCTTTTTGGAGTAAGAGCTTCTTCCCATACCTGGCATAGGTTTAATAAATGAATCATGAATCTCACCTATTAAACGTACCTTAGCTTCAATGATCCAGCGGACATCCTCAGGAAGGCCCAAACGATTGAATGTCTTCATTCTTTCAAGTCGACAGCTATAGATCTTCCTAAGCACATCTTTGGGAAGAGTAGGAAACCTGTTCTTAAGCTTTACAATAATTTCCTCCATGATGAGACTAAAATTTAAAGATGCAGTTTTGTGTGCTTCAGTAAGTAAGAAAGAAAAATGAAAGATTAAGGAAAAGAAGTTTTTGGGTTGCCTCCCAAATAGCCGCCCTTCTTTAACGTCTTTAGCTAGACAAAGACCAAACCAATAAATTTTATTTTATTTTTTTATTTATTTTTTTATTTTATTTTATTTTTTTAAAAAAAAATTAGGACTTACCTGTTGTTTCCTCCAAAGTGATGACAGTTTTCAAAGTGTTGAGTGCACCGTCATTATATTCTTTCAGCCTTTGCTCATTTACTTTGAATTTTCGATCACCATCTTGAATCTCCACAGCTCCATTTGGCCATGTTTGAACCACAGTAAAAGGTCCTGACCACCTTGATCTCATCTTTCCCGGAAATAGCTTTAACCTTGAGTTGCATATCAGAACTTTTTATCTCGGCGTGAAGTCTCTGCTCAAAATTCTGTTATCCTGCCACATTTTTGTCTTCTCCTTGTATAACTTTGCATTCTTATGAGCTTGTTGTCTGGATTTTTCAAGCTCATTGAGTTGGAGACGTCTCTTCTTACCAGCTGTCTTTAAGTCAGAATTTAAGGCTTTTATTGCCCAATATTCTTTGTGCAATTCAGGATTAGTTGATTTTGAAACATCTACTATTCCTATTGCAAGTGGTTGATTCATGCAGCTTTTGTTCACCACGTCTTTTATGCATCTGGTTAATGTATCTACTCTGTAACAGGTGTCACCTTCATTTGGACATGACCAAGCCTTAAAAATGTTAAAAGATACTTGGTCATCTTAAGCTCGTAAAGTCAACTTTCCTTGTTGCACATCTATTAAAGTTCTCCCAGTTGCTAGGAATGGCCTCCCAAGAATGATAGGAATTTCTTGGTCTTCTTCCATGTCGAGTATGATGAAATCAGCTGGAAATATGAGTTTGTCCACCTTCACCAGAACATCTTCTAAGACACCCCTCGGATGTTTAATTGATCGATCAGCAAGAAGTAGTGAAACTGTGGTAGGCTTCACCTCTCCAAGACCAAGTTTTCTGTAGACAGATAAGGGTATGAGATTTACACTTGCTCCCAGGTCACAAAGTGCTCTTTCAAAGTTACATTGACCTATGGTGCAAGGTATGCAAAAGCTTCATGGATCTTTCAGCTTTGGTGGTAGTTTCTTTTGCAAAATGGCACTGCACTCCTCAGTAAGTGCAACTGTCTTAAATTCCTCCAGATTACGCTTATTTGAGAGAATGTCCTTCATGAATTTTGCATAACTAGGCATTTGGGCAAGAGCGTCTGCAAAAGGGATGTTGATATGTAACTTTTTGAAAACCTCCAGAAACTTTTTAAACTGCTTGTCTAGCTTTGCCTTCACAAGTTTCTGAGGGTATGGAACTGATGGTACATATGGAGGAGGGTTATCTGGAAAGCTGATTCTTCCTGGTACCACATCATCTTCTTGAGGTTTCTGTGCTTCCTCCTTCTTTTCTTGTTCACTTACTTTCTTTTCTCCGTCAGTCTTATGTAGAATTACAGGATCTTTCAATTCTTTCCCACTCCTTAATGCAATAGCCTTCACATGCTCTCTTGGGTTTTTTTTCAGTGTCACTTGGAAGAGTACCTGGTTGTCTGGAATTCAGCATATTTGCAATTTGGCCCATTTGGATCTCCAAGTTCTTTATCGAGGCTTCCTGGCTTCTGAGTGTTGCGTCAGTCCTAGCCATGAATTGAGATGTATTCATGGTTAGTTGAGCCAGTGCATCTTCCACATTCACTTTTTACTGTGGTGGATTTAGTGGTTGAAGAGCTTGTTGCTGGTAGTTCCCTTACTGTTTGAACACATTTTGATTATTCCTCCAGCCAAAGTTTGGATGATTCCACCAACCTGGATTATAAGTGTTTGAGAATGAGTCATTTCTTTGATTTCCGATATAATGAGCTTGCTCCGACATAGAATGTATGGATGACTGTCCATCTTGACTTTGTGTACTCATATGAGGTCCTCCATATCGGTCACAGGTTTCATGAGGAGTACTGATTGCATTTGCTTGACTAGTCAATGAGCTCACTTGCTTGGATATAGATGCAACTTGAGAAGATAAAGTTGTAAGGATATCCAGCTCGTGCACTCCAAGTACCTTCTTTGAATTATGACGTTCAGAAGGCCATTGATATGCATTTGCCGCCATCTCCTCAAGTAAATTGTAGGTATCATCTAGATTTTTTCCCATTAAAGATCCTCCAGTTGCAGCATCTACAAGAATTCTAGTGGTATGCGTCATCCCATTGTAGAATGTTTGCAGTGTCTACCAATCTGGTAACCCATGATGAGGACATCTCCTTAGCAACTCCTTGTATCTTTCCCAGGCTTCATAAAGGCTTTATAGTTCATGCTGGGAAAATGAGGTAATTTCATTCCTTAATTTTGCAGTTTTTCCTGACGGAAAGTATTTCGCCAAAAATTTCTATGCCAAGGCATCCCATGTAGTTATGATTCCCACTGGTAGAGAATGTAACCAGCTCTTAGCCTTATCCCTGAGTGAGAAAGGGAAAAGTCTAAGTCTAATGGCATCATCAGTAACACCATTATGCTTGAATGTGTCGCATATTTCTAGGAAGCTGGCTATATATGTGTTGGGATCTTCTGTTGATAAACCACCAAACTGATTAGCTTGCACCATCTGGATAATTGCAGGCTTGATTTCAAAATTGTTGGCTGCTACTGGTGGTTTTCTGATTCCAGAAGTTGTCTCCATGACTGTTGGTGTATCATAATCACGGAGTGTTTTGGTATCTACTGCTTCTCCTTCCGGACTTGCCATTGAATTGATTGAAGTAGACTGCTTTCGAACTCTTCGATTTCTTCGACAAGTTCTCTCGATCTCAGAATCACAAGGTTGTAATTCAGTTTTCTTCGATCTGGTTATATACTAAGCAAAAACCTGAAAAGAAACAAAAGACAAAAAAAATGTAATATGAAGACCAAATTAGTATTAAAATTACTTGGTATTGATATTAATGACAATCCCCGGCAACGGCGCCAAAAACTTGTTATGGGTGTAGGATGGTGTATTTAGAAGTGCAAGTGTACACTGTCGTAATCAAGAAATATAGAAGTGAGTAGAGTATCGTTCCCACGGGGATTGATCACTAAGTACCAAAATTGGTAATTTTAATTCTATTTAGTCGGTTGATTAGTTGTGATTGAGATTGCAAAATAGAAATGATGAAATATGAATACAAGTGATATAAAGACAAATATGAGAAAAAGCCCTAGGGATTAGATTTCATTTAATAAATTCCGGATTGAATCACTTATCTATTCTAGTCCAATTTATTCCACATGATTGATAGTCGAGTTTCCCTATTTTAATTACTAGCCTCTTCCAAGGTCAAGTAATTCTATAATTAATTGCTAACCCAATATATTCCTATATGAATTTAAGCAATCAATCATGCATTAAGATTTATGGAACTCAATTAAGACTACACAACCCATATGAATATATTCCTATTTCATATGCAAATTATGGTTTTAATTATATGATTCACACACACGTATCTCCTTCCGGTCTCAACATGCATATTAAAATCATCTAAAAGGTGGCCAATCAATTGTAAGCATTAAGAGCAATAATTAAAACTCAATCATGAAGGAAAAATTAAAACTAGATTTAATAAGTTAAGATTCAATCCGTCATTAGTAAGCTACGTCATCACCCTAGGAAAAGGAAAATTTAGCTCATGATAAAATTAAAAACAAAACCAAAATATATTACAAACATCATAAATATTGCATAAAAATTAATTACAAAAACATAAAAATACAACTACAAGATGCATGAAAATGGAAAATCTAGCCTACCATATAGGAGGTAAAACCATCCATGTAGGTGGCAACCTATACCATCCATAAAGGAGGACTACCTAGGCCTTCCATATAGGAGGTAAAACCATCCATGTAGGAGGCATGCAAGAAGTAAAAAAAAATGCAAGAAATAAATTCTAAAAATAACAACTCTCTCTCTAAAATAGAAACTCTCTCTCTCTCTTCCTTCCTCCTCTCATTTTAGGGTGCCAAGAAGCTCTATTTATAGGCTTCATTTTCGGACTGCTACAGTATTTTGCTACAGTGAACCGACCACCCACTTGCTACAGTGCACCGACTGCTACAGTGAACCGCACACACCGTCCGCTACAGTGCACAATGAACAATACCCGCATGAACAGTGCACAGTGAATAGTACCGCGTGAATAGTACTTCCCTTAAATGCCTTCTTTAATTCTTTTTAATCCGGTACTATCCATGGCTGCAAGAAAATCATTATTTATTTATTAATTACACCCAAATTGATTACATTCAGCTCAAATATCATCCACAAAATCATCATATAAGGGAAAATGAATATGCAAATATTTTACTTATCAGCTACCATAACATTGCGAGAAATCAATTAGAGCAAGACTTGAAGCAAAACAATTTAATAAACATAATACACAAGGAAACCAAAAATTGAAAGTCATAAACTTCAAGACCTGATTAAACCATTCATTTTCAAAATCTTAGCTATTGACCATCTAGGAATAATCCTCTGTTTCAAACTACAGCTAAAAATTATTAGGCATCCAGTTATATCTTCCAATTGTAAATCGATTTCATCCAAACAATATAGTGAAGTCATTTATGCACACGTGTCTTACTCGAACTTAAATGAAGGGGATACATGACTTATGTGCATGGCATGTGTCATACCCCTTAACATTTTGATATTCATAGAGTAATTAGCACACAGTTCCATAGGCATGCAGAAATAGTGGAAATATACTGACATTAAGTATTTGTTTACAATATAGGAATTCCCTGTAGGGTTTGAAAAAATATTTACAAAGCATTCAAAAGAAATAAAAGTATAGTTCTAAATGCCTAATGACAACCTCTACTTGCACCTGAACCTTATTCATTAGTATTCACTTCCTTACCCTTAGAATCGCTAGCATCAACTGTAATGTTTATAATATTGAAAAAGAGTGAGATTTGAGTGAATCTCAGTAGTAACATGTATTTCATACATATGAATGTGAAAATAAATAAGCGATATACCATGTTATGTAAGATGATAAAATGTTGTGTGTACACTGTCCAGGGCTAAACAATTGTTTGTAACCCTAGCTTAACTCTGTACCTCCGTTGGGTCCCGAACCACAACTAAGCCCATATGTGTGTCCCAGACATTATGCTCATGTTGCAAAAGATGGCATACACAAATATATAAATAACCACATAATGTATGAAAGAAAAAGTTACTACCTGAATCCTTTCGCAGTCCTACTATTTGTCCAAAACTTTCACCAATTCCTCCATAGTACAGTTTTGCACAGTACAATTTTATTGTTTTCCAGAAAACTGACAGTTTTTAATCAATTTTGAAAAATTATAATTAATTCTAGAAAATTTCAAATTGAATGGTTCCAAATACTATGTGAAACCATTTAAGTTTATTTTCATATAAAAATACCTAAGTTTGATCAAGGTAATCACATTTTTCCCAGAAATTTGCCAAACTTTCTCTATTCCAAATTACATTCCAGAAATAGGGTACAACTTTGAAAATCCATATCTCTTAATGTACTAGTCCAAAAATTATGATCTACTTGTCAAATTAAATTTCTACATATCTATTTTAATTCTAAAAAGTTTCATAATATTTGGACTAGGTTTACCGGCAAAATTTATTTCACAATCAAACTGTCTCCAGTGAAACAAATCAAATAACACCTCCCCTTAAATTCAATAATTTTTAGCTTGCATATCAACATCCAAAAATCATGAACACATGTAGTCCTACAAAATTTTCCCTTCAAATCCAATGAAAACATCAAAATTCCAACTCCTACCCTATGTTCTGCACTTGGCCAAAAATCATAACCTTAGAAGAGAAGTTGGGTTTTCTTTCTTTCACTTGATTAACCACTTTCTTTTCACTTATAATTACAAGATTGACTACTTAAACAATTAATAAATGTGATTTGAGGAAATTTTGGCAGCATTTTATTTTGGATTTTTATCTCCCAAATCTTACCAAACTAAGCCAAAATCAACAACAATAACCACAGCACAATCATATAAGGCAAAATCATCAAAGTTTGTGAGATTACCTCTTGGTTGGTTAACTTTATCTCTCTGCACGTCATTGCCCTCTCTCCCTTCTCTCTTAATTTTGCTTGTCAACGATGATTTTCAAGAAGAATAAGAGGTTAGAAGAGGTTGTAATGAAGTTAAAAGGCAAAATCACTTGATTTTAAGCTTACCTACCTTTGATTTTGCTTCTTAGAACCCTAGATTTTCCTTTTGTTCTTAAAGTTCTTAAAGCTCTTATCTCTCTCTCTCTATTTTGTGTTACTTGACCGAAATGAGGAAGAGAAAGAGTGATAGAAGCTTTATCAAATATCTCCCTTCTTTTTTTTTGTTTATTATTGTTTAATAGTAATTAATCATATGCATATTTTACTTGGCTCTCCTTTTTACTTCTTGAATTAAATATGGGTCAAGTATATTATTTTCTTCTAATTTCCCTTTGTAATTACCATACATTATTGTAGTTTGTACCATGTGCTTTTTTTTATGACATCACCTTTTCTATTTGGCTCTAAAATAATTTCACATGGCAACATTGTCTTCCAAGTATTTATTTTTCCTCCCTTTTTCCTTGATTAGCTTAAAATAATAAGAGGAAAGGGGAAAAATTGCTTCTTGTTTTGTTAGCAAATTACCATTTTGCCATGACATTTTGTGATTTATTGAAATAAGTCATAAATTGCTCTTTCCCTTGGTTTTGGACAAATTTTGACACTTATATTAGGCCAAGATCTTTTTCATTTCATACTCCAATTTAGGTTACAATGTTAGGCCTTTAAGTGAACAATAGTTGCTCCTTCGTGTCCTAACTTAGCTAAGTTGTGCGTAACCACCGATTGGAGTATTTACCATTTTATGTGCATCACAATTCACTATTTTATTTTATTAAATATATCAATTACATACTGGGAATATTGGTGAATAAAAATGGGATATTATAGCTCTCCTCCCTTAAATAAATTTCATCCCTGAAATTTGCTACATGTATTGGCTCATGAATTCCAGGTAACATTTCTACATGTCTTCGTCGGCTTCCTAAGTAGCTTCTCTAGGAGATAACTCCTTCCATACCACTTTTATGAATGGTATACTCTTGTGTCTCATTTGTTTCTCCTACCGATCAATGACTTAATCAAGTGTGACCTCATACGTCATATCGTCTCACACATCCACCTCTCCGTATTCAATCACATGCTCTAGGTTTGGTTGATACTTCTTTAAATGTGAGATATGGAAGACATCATCCAGCCTACTCAAGCTTGAGGTAAAGCTATTTAGTACGCTAGTTGCCCAATCTTAGATAAGATTTCGAAAAGACTCATGTATATAGGGCTTAGCTTATTCACCTACAGCACTCTACTGATGCCAGTAATAGGTAAAACCTTCATAAATATATAATCTCCAACCTCAAACTTGAGAGGTTTCCGCCTCTTGTCGGTATAGCTCTTTTGTCTGCTCTGAGCAGTTAACAATCTCTGCTTTATCAGTTTGATATGCTCCATTATCTGATCAACTATATCTGGCCCATACATCTACCTCTCAGATAGCTCTATCAAGCATAAGGGTGATTGACACTTCCTTCCATACAACGCTTCATTAGGAGCTATTTGGATGCTCGAGTGGTAACTGTTGTTGTATGTGAATTCTGCTAGTGGAAGGAATTTATCCCAATTGCCTTTAAAATTAAGTACATACACCCTTTATATCTTCGAGCGTCATATCATTCTTTATGTTTGCACATCTATCTGAGGATGATAGGCTGTATTGAATCGGAGCTTGGTATCTAGAGCCTCGTGCACTGTCTTCTAAAACTTGGAAGTGAATCAAGGATCTCTGTTAGATATTATGTTATTTGGCGTATCATGTAGATGTACTATTCCCTTAATATAGATCTATACTAGCTTATCTGGAGAATAGTGATTGCTGATTAGGAGAAAATAGGTTGTCTTCATGAATCGATCAACTATTACCTAAATTACATCATGATCTCAGATTTTGGGTAATCCTGTCAAGAAATCCATGGTGATACTCTCCTATTTCCACTCAGGAATTTCAAGGTTTTGTAAAAGCCCTGATAATCGTTGATGCTCGGCTTTTACTTTTTGACAAGTAAGGCAACGAGCAATGAATCTTGTCTACTCTCTTTTCATGCCTGACCACCAATATATAGACTTCATATTGTAGTACATTTTAGTTGCTTCTGAATGTAGAGTATATTTACTTTTACGGGCTTCTTCCAGGATTTGTCTCTTTAGCTCTGTTTGTGGTGGAATGTATATTCTTTTCTTATATCTGACTAGCCTACTTGGTGACAAGTCATATTCTTGAGTCTCTCCCCTTTCAATCATATCTCTGATAGGCTGCGCTAGTCTATCCTGCGTCTGAGCCTCCTCTATGACTGCTCTCAGATCATTCTCTGTCTGACAGGCATTTCTATTGTTAATCATGATCTTATTAGACAGATTAAGATCTCTAAAATCTTCGATAAGTTATTGCTCATGAATCATGAGGGCTTCCACCTGCAATGTTTTACTACTCAATGTATCTTCCATGACATTAGCCTTTCCAATATTATATTTGATCTCCATATTGTAATTTTTGAGCAACTCCATCCACCTGCGCTGTCTCATGTTGAGCTCTTTCTGATTGTACAGATACTTCAAACTTTTGTGGTCATACTATAGCTCTATGGTTGCCCTATAGAGATAGTGTCTCCAGATTTTCAACGTGAATACAATCATTGCTAATTCAAGATCGTGTGTGGGATATCTTTGTTCGTAAGGCTTCAACTGATGGGATGCATACGCCACTACTCGGCCCTACTGCATCATGATGCATCCCAATCCATGCCTACTGGCATCTGTGTAAACCATGAAGGTTAACTACGGATCTGGGATTGTCAACATTGGTACTATTGTTAATTTCTGTTTTAGCTCTGTGAAGCTTCTCTCACAACTGCTGTCCTATTTAAAATGTTGAGTTTTCTATGTTAACTTTGTCAACGACAAAGCTATTTTGGAGAAGTTTTATATAAACCACCTATAGTACCCTGTAAGACCCAAAAAACTGCGTATCTTAAAAATAGTTTCTAGCTTCTTCCAGTTCTGTGTTGTTTCTACCTTATTTGGATCCACTAAGATCCCTTACTGTAAGACTACATGACCCAAAAATTTAACCTCTGAAAGCTAAACTTCACACTTACTCAACTTGGCATAGAGTTGCTTGTTCCTCAGTGTGTTCAATACAGTTCTCAACTTGTGTTCATGTTCTACTATAGTTTCTAAGTACACTAGAATATCGTCAATAAAAACTACTATGAATTGGTCCAAGTATGTATGGAAAATTTGATTTATGTAATCTATAAACATGGCAGGTGCATTGGTCAGCCCGAATGGCATTACAAAGAACTCGTAATGACCATATCTAGTTCTAAAAGTAGTCTTCCACACATCATTTACCTTCACTCTAAGTTGGTGATATCCAGATCTCAAATCAATCTTTGAGAACACACAAGAACCTAATAGTTGATCGAGAAAATCATCGATTCTGGGAAGTAGGTACTTGTTTTTTACAGCTACCTTATTCAACTCCCTGTAATCAATGCAAAGTCATAGGCTTCCATCTTTCTTTTTAATGAAAAGCACTAGAGTTCCCACGGTGAGACACTGAGTATGGTAAACCCTTTCTCTAGCAGTTCTTCAATCTACTTCTTCAGCTCTGCCATCTCGCTTGGTGCCATTCTGTAAGGGGCTTTAGATATTAGTCTCGCTTCAAGTTTGCTTTTAATCCCAAATTCCACTTTCCTTTGTGGGGGTAATCCGTTGATATCTTCCAAAAATACATCAAGAAATTCATTTACTACAGGGATGCTCTCTATTACCGTTCCAACCTTTGATTGCATGGATAAAAATATGATATATCCCTAATAACCTTTATGTAAGAATCTCTCGACCTCAACTACGGAGAGAAAGTTAAATTGATTGGCTTGTTGGCCTTAGATGGCAGAGTAAGGTAAATAACCCTTTTGTTTCCACAATCCAGGAAAATGTTGTTTGCGGTCAGCTAATCGATACCAAGAATTACCTCCAGCTTATTCAATGGAAAATAAATGAAATTTACAGTGGACTTATGTCCTTTTACATTTACAATGCAATTTGACAAGCTTTGGTTGTGACGAATCGGTTACCCGTAGGCATAGAGACCGTTAGATCTTAAGGCAATTGAGTACATACTCAAGCTTAGCCGTCTTATGCAATCATATGCAATGAATGAATGACTAGCTTCTGAATTATATAATGCTCTTACTAGATTATCATTGAGAAGAATTATACCTTGTATCAACTCAGGTGATTTTTTAGCTTCCTCTTACGTTAAAGCAAAAACTCTGCCATGAACTCACTGTCTAGGCTCTCTGGGTTCTTACCGTTGCCAACAATCTTTTACAAAATGTCTTGGCTTATGACAATTGTAGTAAACTATTTATCTTATGGGTGTTGATGCCTACCTTGCTTGACCACATGTCTGACTAGGATAGTAAGGATTGCCACAAAATCCTCAAGTTCTGTTCCCAAAGGATCTTTGGTTACTACGACCATCAGGCTGGTTTGGCTTTTTATTACTTCTGTGAGAAGGACCGCCCTAATAATTGTGCTTCTAAGAAGAGTTCCCACTACCAGATGTGTTCTTGCTGCTAGCTTTTCTTTGGGAGTACAGATCCAATAGATTATGTTCTGTGTGATCCGACACTCTTTAACTTCCTTGTTAAACTCTTGAAAATGTCTCGAGACTAACTTCTCCTTTAGTTCTGGCTTTAAACCCTGTATCATCATATCCGAGCTCCACTCTTCATCGTCTTTCATTGTCATGATACTTCATATATAAGGAATATTAAGATAGCTGAATATATCTAGCCAGATATTCGTCAAAGCTCTCCTTCTCACCCTGTTGTATTATCAGAAATTATATTTCTTTACCTAATCTCACTTACCAGGGAAAGTACTTGTCATTGAATTTTTCTTGGAACACTTCCCACATCATAAGAATATTTTGGCCCTGCAAGATTAACTCGGTACTCCTCCACCACTTATTGGTATCTCCTTTCAGCTTATAGATTACCAATTGTGCCTTTATATCATCTGGGCACTACAGAATTCGAAAGATATTCTCAAGTTAGGACAACCAATCCTCAGCTGCTTGAGGGTCAAAATTCCCTTAAAAGATAATTGGATGATATTGTTTGAGTCAGGTTATCCAGGTCTGCATGCTTAACCTCGACAATAGGGCCCTCAAGAATCTTTGGCACATGTTCTAGTACGGGTTATGGTGGCTATTCATAACCACCTCCATGTCTATCAGGATTATTACATACTGCAGCATCCTCATTCTATTTTGTTGCACCTCCCTCAAATCATTTCTCAACTTATTCAGTATGGTTTGTTGCACCGTCATCATGCCCAACAACTATTACATTGGATTAGGTTGAACTTCTTAATCTTGTTTATTATTCCCCTATCTACCTCCAACCCTGCCTCTACCTCTGCCTCTTCCACAACGTCTTGTTCGAGAGCCATTCGTTATACTTCACTATATGAAATAAAGGGATGAAATGAATTTCATATATATGCAAGGGCATTTTTGTCATTTCAAAAAATTCCGAGTATATAAGTTTGTCATATATAGCATACAAAAAGTATTTACAGTAGTTAGGGATAGTACTACACATTATATACCCTAAAACTACTGTATAATAAGTCTGTGTTCCCTTTACATTACATGTTCTAGCTATACATGACGTTTCCCAGGGGTCACCCATCCTGTGATTGCCTTGAGTTAAACACGCTTAACTTCCTATATACTCGTACAAAACACAGAAACTGAGTTTATCATCTTCTATCCATTAATTCCTTGTGAATGCCCTCACCTTAAAAGACATGCCGACTATCTCTGGTCACCCAAAATAATGTGTCAAGCTCAGGGATCACTCCTAGTACATATATCTCCGTACGTAGTCTGTGATATGATCCATGAACTCTATGAAGTGGTCGCTCGGCCCTCGCTCAACTATGTCATTCTTCTTCTAAATCCAGAAGTTAATGTCCAGAAAGAAACCCATTATCCAAAACTCATCCGGAAGATCTATCTCCAACAACACTTGCTTCCAGTACAAGGTGTCTACTGTATCTAGGTATGCAAGATACTGGTTAATTGGAGTGTCATGCTCTCGTACTACTCGACGATATCGGCTACAGTGAACTCCCACAACTCCTCATCTGACTGTAGGTCGTGGGGCTTATATACTATCTCCGCCCGAGAGCTATCACCAATACGCGGGTTCAACCCCTGATTGTCCATCCGTGGCTGATCAGTATCGCTTATTAATGCATCTGGTAATAGCTTTGGTCGTGACTATAGTCTGTATATAGGTTTAACCCTCACCCACTTTTGAGGTGTCTTCAGCTCTCTGGGACCTCTTGGTCTCATGAGCCATATACTTTGTTGCCCTTCTGAGATCCGTTCCTCTAGGGGACATTGGTTCACCAAAGAGGGTGATCTCTCACGCTGTTATCATTCACACATGATTCTTGTCACTATACAAACAAGACTATATCAGTATACTATTTTGAAAATTCCAGAACCTCTTTAAACTCTGATACCAAAAATATCAAACCCCTTAACATTTTGATATTCACAGAGTAATAAGTGCAAAGTTCCTTAGGCATACAGAAATAGCGGAAACATACTAACATTAAGTACTAGTTTACAATACAAGATTTTCTCACAGGGTTTGAAAAATATTTACAAAACATTTGAAAGAAATAAAAGAATAGTTTTAAATGTCTAACAGTAGCCTCTTCCTGTATCAGGACCCTACTCACTAGTATTTACTGTCATTCCCTTAGAGTCGCTAGCCTCAGCTGTAATGTTTGTAATTTAAAAAAAAGTAAGATTCCCTTATCTCTCTATACACCACTACTCTTTGTCTCTTCTCTCTTGATTTTCTTGTTAACCATGTTGTTCAAGAAGAAGAAGAGGTCAGAAGAGGACGTAATGAAGTTGGAGGGAAAAATCACTTGATTTTAAACTTACCTACCTTTCATTTGCTTTTTGGAACCCTAGCTTTTCCTCTTGTTCTTCAAGTTCTTCAAGCTCTTCTCTCTCTCTTTATTTTGTGTTGCTTGAACGAAATGAGGAAGAGAAAGAGTGATAGAAGCTTTATCAAATATCTCCCTTCTTGCTTTTTGTTTATTATTGTTTAATGGTAATTAACCATATGCATATTTTCCTTGGCTCTTGTTTTTCCTTCTTGAATTAAATATGGGCCAAGTATATTATTTCCTTCTAATTTCCATTTTTGACCAAAATTAAGAGGAAAAAGGGAATAAAATATTGCTTCTTGCATTTTTCCATAAAGCCTTTGTAATTACCAGACATTATTGTAGTTTGTACCATGTGTTTTTCTGTTTATGATATCACCTCTTCTATTCGGCTCTAAAATAATTCGACATAGCAACATTGTCTTCCAAGTATTTATTTTCCCTTCCTTTTCCCTTAATTAGCCCAAAATAATACGAGAAAAGGGAAAAAAATTGCTTCTTGCTTTGTTGGCAAATTGTCATTTTGCCATTAGATTTTGTGATTTATTGAAATAAATCATAACTTGCTCTTTCCTTTGGTTTTGGGCGAATTTTGACACTTATAATAGGCCAAGATCTGTGTCATTTCACGCTCCAATTTAGGTTACAATGTCAGGCCTTTAAGTGGATAATAGTTGCTCATTCGTGTCTTAACTTAGCCAAGTTATGTGTAACCACTGGTTGGAGTGTTTACCATTTTATGTGTATCACAATTCACCAGTTTATTCTATTAAATGTATCAATTATGTATAGAAAATATTGGTGAATAAAAATGGGATGTTACAGCATGAACAATATGAGTTATGTTGTAAACAACGTCGCCATTACTAAGAATAAGTAGTGTAGGGTGTTCATGAGTTTTGAAATGGGTAATACTGTGAATTTAGAGGTTGAAGAGATGGTTGAGTATGATAAGGGGCGCGAGGTCTTAACCCTAACGATTCAAGGTATTATTTCCTAATGAATTAGAATATTAGATGATTTCGAATGCTAGGGGACTAGGGTTCGAAGCTTTCTGGCTCTAGTTTTAGACTTGAAACAATACTAGTAGTTGGGTTTTTAGCATTACTTGAAACTCTTTGTTCACAAGATGTGATGGAGAGTAGAATAAGGTAACTGAGGTTTAGTAATTATGCTATTGTGGACTCAAAAGACTATAATAAGGGTATTTGGTGCTTGTGGGAGTCGAGTTTTGGCAACATTGAGGTGTAGGAAAAAGTACTCGATTTATTCACCTTTGGTTATAGTCGATCCTAATAAGTACTAGTATGTTACAATCATATATGCAAGTCCTTATCTGGCGTACATATGACTACTATGGACTGAACTTGCAAGATTATAATCAATGATTGATGACCCGTTGGTGTTGGGAGGAGATCTAAATGCCACTTTTCTTGACTATAAACGTCATTCAGTGGCATTAGGTCATCTTTCATCTGATTAAGAATTTGTTGATTGGGTAGATGGCTCTAGTGTTTTTGACTTGGGATTTATGGGTCCCAGTTTCACATGGAAATGAGGTACCACAAAAGCAAGGTTAGACTGTTTATTGGCAAATTTGATATGGGCTGACTTGTTTCTTGATACTTCAGTAGCTCACCTCCCTATGTTTAAGTCGAATTATCATCCCCTCTTGTTAAGGCTCCATGCATCAACATGTATCAAAAGTTTTAATCATCCTTTTCGGTTCATTGCATCTTAGATCTTGCATGAGAATTTTGATGATTTTTTCAAATAAGAATAGAATGAGTCAACACATTGGAATGCTAAGATTTCAAATTTCATTGATGCTTGTTGTATTTAGAACAAAGAGGTGTTTAGGCATGCAGAAGCACAAAAGAGGAAAATTCTTATGTGCCTAGGTGGTATTACTAACGCTCTATCTCGTAAAGGAAGAGACTCTCATCTTGAAGAAGTCTGATTTAGCCTTTGGAAGGAGTTGGAGATGTCTTGCTATAATATTCTCTCTTGTAGGCTAAAAAAACTAGCTTAAAATAGACTGTTAATGGGGATAAGAACTCGAAGTACTTCCATGCTCGAGGTAATAATAGAAAGAAGGAAAATAGGGTGGAAGCATAGTGATGGGAAGTGGGTGTATGACAATGAAGAAATTAAGAATATGGCTACTAAGTATTTTAGTCATTTGTTTGAGGAAGAACAACCACGACGACCTCCTTTGAATTGTAGTATCTCCTACCCTCTCAAAGATGAAGCACAACTCCGATGTTGTGGAAAGGACATATCTTTGTTTAGCATGCGAGCGTTGAAGTTTCCAGGGCTTGACAATTCCAATGCTCTATTTTATCAATAATCAATGGAACACAGTATGCAAGTCTATTGTAAATTTTGTATCCTATATTTTCTCTAATCCTTAAGGCATTAGTGAAGTTAAATGAACGCTTATTTTTCTTATTCCAAAAAAGGAACCACCTTAGTCATTACGGAATTTGATGCCCATTAGTCTATGCAATATGATATACAAGGTGGTAACGAAGGTGTTAGTGAATAGATTGAAAACAATTATTCCACACATAGTTGCTCCAAATCAGTACAGTTTTGTTGCAGGGAGACATAGCAGTGTAATAGTATAGTGGTACAAGAAGTCATTCATTCTATACGTACCATAAAGGGTAAGAAGGGATACATGGCAATAAAAATTGATCTCAAGAAGGCATACGGCTGAATCTATTGGGGATTTCTTCTTTATTGTTTAATAGAGCTATAGCTACCTCAGGGAGTCTGTGAGTTGATTTATAATTGTATGTCTACATCGTGTATGCAGTTGTTATATAATGGAGAGAAGGAAGAGACTTTTTACACCTCTCGTAGTGTGTGGCAATGGGATCTTCTCTCGCGGTATTTATTTTTTATATACATGGAGAAGTTAGCTCATATGATCTAATTAAGGATGTCAAATGGGGAATGGAAACCAATCAAACTCGCAAGGAATGGCCCGCCAATCTCTCATATGTTTTTTATAGATGGTATTATCCTATTTGTTGAAGCCTCAGTCTCACAGGCTGAGGAGATTCACAGCTATCGAAGTTCATGCATGAAAATAAATGCAATAAAGACTTGGATGTTCCTTTTGCATAATGTAAATCATACGAGAAGCAACGAGATAAGCTCTAAGTTGGGGTTTTCAGTGACCAGAGATTAGGGCAAATACCTAGGAGTCAAACACTACCATGAATGAGTTACCCAGTCGTCTTTTGTTGAGGTTATCAATAAAGTTAAGATGTGAATGGCAAAATGGAAGGCTGAGTTGGTCTCTCTAGTAGGTCGACACACACTTATCTCTTCGGTGTCATCTGCAATATATGTTATACTATGTAGACTTCTTTATTACCCTGGACCAAATGCCAAACCTTGGATAAATACAACAAGAATTTTTTATTGGGTTGTACTGGGGAAAAAAAGAAAATTCATTTAGTTGCCTAGGATGAAATGTATAAGCCTAAGTTGTTAGATATTTCATTAAAATGATAATATTATATCTAGAAATATTTATTTATTGATCATATGAAGGATTTTATAGTTTATTATTATGATCAAGTTATATATTCTAGATATTATCTAACTGTTTTAAAAATTATTAGTTTAATATATTTTGGATAAAATATCTCTCGATTATGTCCCGCAAGTGATTTAGATAGAGATTTGGTTTAGGGTCAAACGTCTGGCCGGTAAAGCTGTTACAAGCCTTGATAGGAGGTTTTAAATAGGCTAGACCAGTCTTAGAATAGTAACGTAGAAAACCCACTTATTTGCTCATTAAGGGTACTATAACGGGTGACGGCTATTTATAGACCATCACTGTGCCTTATTATCCTATTAGAAGAAGCCCTAACCTATTATATTTTATTCTAATTATAACTCTTTCTTGTTATCTATAATTTTCAAGTTGTGTGATATTATATGTAGAATCGCTATGGTTAGAAGGATTTTATTAGGTCTTCCACTGCTGCTCTTTCTTGTGGTCTTTATATAATATGTTTGAGATCTTTATTGTTACATTAGTCCAACATAAGCATAATAGAGGGTTGGGGCTTCATCATGCAAAGCTTCAAAATCAAGCTTTCATGATGAAGTTGGGATGGCAACTTGTCAAGCGCCTTGATGATTTCTAGGTCCAGGTTATAGGTGATATGTATTGATGTAGGTCTAATCTATTATCTACAATTGAGCCAAAGAGGATGGGGTCCAATGTTTGGTCTGGGATTAAGGGTCCATGGAATAAAGTTGAAAAAGAGCTAAAGGTGTACGTTGATGCTCAAGTTCGTTGGAAGGGGATGAGGAATGAGATTTTTTCTGTTAAATCCGCTTAAGGGACACTTTTAAAGGATGAGATGCAGTTAGACCCACTTCAGCATAAGATGTGGAAGCTGAAGGTTTTAGAACGGTGCAGATTGTTTATTTGGCAAACTGCTCGCAAAAAGACTGCTAATAAATGCATGGAGGATGGTTGTCAAGTAGTAAAGGAATTGAAGATCTTTTTCATGTCTTGCGTGACTGTGAGCAGAGTAAGCTCTTAGTGCATCCCACGGCTTGGCGTCGTTTCTACTCGTTGGAATTTCTAGTATTAGAGCTATGGTGAATAGTCTCAATGAAGCCTTTAGTAAGTTCCATAAAGGAAATACGACTACCATCATGGGCACACGTAGAGAGTTAGATCGGAGAACCCCACTAGAAGATAGGCAGACGAAATTGAATGTGGATGGTACTTTCTCTTATGTCATGAATAGTATATCATGAATAGTAGTACTTATGGTGGAGTCTTAATTTATGAGATGAGATGAGATGGGAAGCTTTCTCTGGGGATATATGGTCAAATTGGAGGATGGAGATGTACTGTCCGCAGAGCTGTGGGGATGTGTTCATGGGTTGAAATTGGACGATATATCATTGTATTGTTAGGAGAAGAAGATGCTACTCATGCAGATTATAGTATTATTATTGCAGCCAAGATTTTGACAAATCAAGATTAGACGGTGAGCGTCGCACATATTAGCCCAAGGCAAAACAAAGCAGAGCCGATCATCTTGCTAAAGTAGGTCTTATAGCATTGCTGGGTTTTCATCAAGTTGGCCATACTACCACTGAGCTCGATGAGTTTCTGAGAAAGGACATGTAATGGGTACTCGTAGTTATAAAAAAAAAACAATAGAGTTGCATCCCACATACACGGATTGTTTTCTGGCCCAAAAAAAGACAACTTGTACATGTGTCTTTAAACAAATTTTGAAGTACTTTTGGTATTAAATTTTGTAATTAGGAATTTTTTAACCATTTTTTTATAAACATTACTCCTTCCGGTCCGTTTTATAAATAACTTTTGTTTTAATTGCATAAAGTGAATTGATGGTTAAAATTAGTTAAAAACAATATATATGTCCAAAATATTATATTTTTTTCAAAATATGTCCCTATTTATGAAAGAGCATAAGAGAGAGTATAAGTAAAAAAAATATTAGAAAGAATAAGCATAAAATACAAGAAAGAATGAGTAGTAAATAACAAAATAAAAGAAATTAATGTTAAGTGAGATATAATTAATATAAAGATATGTATTTAATATAAGTAGCAAAGAGAAATGTAGTTTAAATTTTAAGACACGAGAAAAAATTTGATTTTATTAAGGACCAACTTTAAGAAAAAGAAAAATGACTTGTAAAAAAGCATTGGAGGGAGTAATATTTAGAATTTCAGGAAATAAATTATATAGTAGTATTTGTGGAAGAAACTTTCAAAAATAAGAAATTTTCTTTGATATAAAAAAAATATAAATTAATGACCACAATTGGTTATGAAATAAGACCTCTTTGGCTCTCTCCCTTTGGGGGCCAAAAAAACAAAGCACCTACCGGTATTCGCCCAAATAAATCCTAATCTTCATAAATTTAAATATATTTTATAAAATTCAAATCCAAATTAATTGTTCTCTCAAATTTCTCTCTCTTTTTTAATTCCATTCTTGATATCACATCCTAAAGTTTATCATCAAGTATGAATCTCATTTTCGTTAAAATTGCCCCAATCAAACATCTTTCATGGGTGGCATACCCTACAAAGCAAATTTATGAGCAAGGCATGCTTATTACCAAACCGCAGTGTGTTGTAGTGTAGAAACCTAATTTTTATTTTTATTTTTATTATTTATTTGAATTAAATTATATGTTATACCCTAAAATATTTTGACACCCAAATTAATTAATTTCTAGCCAGTATCCTAAATTAATTAAGTTTTAGTATAATTAGTATCTTGACATATTTTCATCACCTAGTATCATGAAATATTTTTTCAGTAACACTCAATATCCTAAAATATATTTTTTTCTAACACGATGTATCTCAAATTAATTAATTTTTAGTGTATCTAGCACAATTAAGTATTTTTTTCAGTTAGTGAGTGCTACTAAAAAAATACTCTATGATGGTGGATACACTAAAAATTAATTAATTTGAGATAATGAGTGTTCCTAACAAATATTACAAGCTGTTAAATAAAACTTTACTTAAACAAATAAAAAAAATTAATGAATTTTTTTAAAAAAAAAGCAAGATGAGAATATCACATTTTAGGATGAGTGGGGAATGTAGATTCATCTTTCACTCCATCAATGGTTATTTATTTATTTATTTATTTATTTTGGGCACATAGTTGATTCTTTGATGAGGCTTGAAAAATCAGAAAGTTGAAGTAGTGTCTAATACCAGGAGAAATCAATAGGAAGCTATCAACTCAGAAATTGACATGATTATGCACAGTTGAATTTGTAAAAAAAAATTGTAAAAGGAATTTTACTTTACTTCACACTTGATGTTTAAAAAGATATACTTCTTGAGTTTAAGGAACTGCTATTTATTTTTACAGTTTTACACCCATAAAAAGCTAACCCAATACCAATATTCAATTTTGAGAGAGAGAGAGAGAGAGAGAGAGAGAGAATTACATCAAGACTCCAATTAAAAAAAATAATATTAGAAAATTCTTATAAGTTATCATTCACAAGTGAAAACGGCACCATTACCAAGCTATATGATTTTTCTAATATTATTTTTTTTAGTTGGAACTTTAATTTGATTTTTCATGAAGAAAGGTTCAAAGAAATCAACGGTTCTTCTTCTCTTCTTCTCTTCTTCTCTAAAACTTCTTTTGTCTTCTTTCACCATGTTAAATGCTGCATCTCAATCCATTAATTGGGAGGGTGTTAATAGCATTGTAAGATCAAAAAGTTCAAAGCCAAAACCATATTTATTTTTTTTGTTACATCAAAAGTAGAATCCCTTTTGAAGCTTAAAAGAACAAAGAATTTTCAACTCTCACAATAAGTTTTCTGAATTTGAACTTACATTTTCTTTACTACGGGGCGAAGTCGTTTTCCACTTTAACTCACTGTTGGTGCCTTGGTGTACCAAAAACATATCTCTTAACCAACGAAACAAACTATGACCGGGAGTAAAAACTAACACATAAAGAACTTGTGACACAAAATCTTCCGAATCTCACTGCACAAAACTCTCAAGAAAATGGGCAGATAAATTAAAATCAATCGATGAAGGACTGAAGATTTCATCACAAGCTTACGGGAAAGAGAAAAACGGGGCAAAACCAAATTATGGAAAGAACAAAGTTAACAAAATTAAAGGCATAAGTAGTGATACTGCTATAACCCTTATAACCCTCAGTTAAGAAGCACACTCATGAGGAACACATTGATTACTTTTGGCTCCTTTTCCTTCTTTCAGAAGAACTTGTTGAGAAAATTTGAACTTGTCTGGTAACCATTACAAAGATTGTACTCCACTTCAGAAGGTTGATATGACATCAATTTTTTTTTCCCAGTTATTGTATCCTCTCAGTAACAGTATAAGGGCACTAACCTCAGACATATGCATATAGCAAAACTCTTTATAATAATTAAAGGCAGTAAAATACACCCAGGACCACAGAAGAAAGATGCCAGTAAAGTTACTATCATTTAACATAAATAACAAGAGGAATTGTTCTACTGATTTATAAACTTCAGATGACTCAACAAGCAGAATGAAATATCCCACAAATCAAAAGTCCCAATTAGGCTATTGTAACATTTTAAAAGACCAATTAGGGCAAGGCTTGAAGAAGAACATTTTAGATTTTTAGATTTTCAGTAGATGAGGAGTACTTTCCTAAAATTTGATCACAAAATTAACAGAAGCCAAAATAACCATGTCCAGAACCAAGAAGCCAGTTAAAATGATTACCATACGTCATACATAACAGGGAAACTTGTTCAAGAATTATGACAAGAAGAAACCCGATAAACAGGGGAACCAAAAATTGGGTGACCAGAACATTGAAAGAAATCAATTAGAGTAGGACTTGAAGCGGAAAAGTTTAATCACCATCATAAACAAGGGAACAACAAAATGGAACTCAACATCCAATAAACTAACTGCCTATGCCTGAACTTCAGGTAAAGATCCCAATTCACCTCTATAAAGTTTCAGTAGCTGAGGAACATCCTCTTGAAATTTGATCACAAAATTCTCCACAAACTTTTCCTCACTGATAATAATCATGGAAGGTATGGACATACTATCCTTGATTAAACCCTTCATTTTCAAGGTTTTAAATACTGACCATCTAGGAACAATCCTCCGCTTTAAACTATAGCTGAAAATTGTCGGGCATCCAGCTGTATCTTCCAACCGCAAACCCATTTCATCCACAAAAAATTTCAATGTGTTTGTGATTTTCTTCTCTGACAAAAGCATGATGATTGGAAACTTACTGAATGCCAACAGAGTGACATCTTTGGACCAGCCACACCTTTCAAAGATATCCAGTTTCCACTCCCATGTTGATTTACTCAAGTGTGTTACAACTAAAAGTGCATTAACGAATGTAACCTTGGAAGGTTCGATTCCTGTTTCTTTGACAAACTTTACATATTCAACAAACTTTGATTGATCCATAAATGCTACATTTGCACTTCTACATAACAGCGTAAAGAAAGAAGATTGAGGCACTCCTTCATCTCTCAAGACCTTTATGTTCGGAAATATATTCGTTACACCATAGCTATGATAGAGAACACCCCGCCTTGAGCTTTTCAAACATCGCCTTGCTTTAACAGGATCACCCAGCACACTTTTGAGGGCCTCGTAATGGGGAATTATACGTTTCTCTAAGCTTAAAGTTAGTAATTTAGAGTTAGAAGAGAGGAGCTCTGGGATTTCAGAAGCTGGGAACCCTATAGACTGGAAAAACCTTAGCTTGGGCAAAAGGTTGTTCTCAGCCTTTGCTAAAAGCAGTCTTGGATCGTGTTTCAGAACTTTAGATATATGAGTACCTGAGAATCCGTAGCTTTGGAGAAGTGTAAGTACCGAATCGGGATTATCAGGGTCTTTCAGTTTAACTCTTTTGGATAATTCTTCAGCATCTCTAGCGGATACGCCACATGAGTTCACGAGGTAAGAAACTGTAAACGACTCACTTTCGACTCGATTTTGTTCGGAGTGATTTGATTCAGATGATTTCACTACCGAAGAAAACGAATGAGAGGCGAGGGAAGCATTGAGACGGAGAAACCCTAATTGGGTTATCGCACAGCATGGAAAGGACGAAGATAATCTTGCAATCAGAGAAATTAGCATGAATGAATTGACGGAGATTACAAGGAACTCACCAAATGTAAATCCGTCAGCTCAAATTACACCGGCAAACAGTAAGAACGATCCCTCAAATTCTTTTTTTCACATCTTCATATTGTGACGCGTAGGGTCAGCAAAAAGAAAATAGAAACTGGAGTACAAGACCGCGATATGCAGGGAATCCCGTCTCCCTGCTCATCGTTTACTCATCTAATCTATATTATCTGGAATAGATTTAGATTATTCAGATTTAATTTTTTATTTTTTATTTTTCAAAAAGGATAATTTTAATAAATAAAGAATATAAAATAAAAATAATATCTTAACTAACATATTTTTAAGAAATAAGTTTTATTGAAAAATCACCAATTAAAAAAAATTAAACATGAACCATTCAAATATGAGTAGGGAAACTTGTTTTGATATTCAGGCACATTTGAGAAACACCCAAATATGAGTAGGGAAACTTGTTTTAATATTTAGGCGCATTTGAGAAACACCCATATTCCGGTTTTACAAATCTTTTTTTTATAAGTTGAAACAAAATTTATTTTATATATTTGCCTCACAATCATAAAAATTATTATTGGAAAGCTAATCCAAACAAACAGTAGAAAATTTTCAGCCATTTTTCCTGAAATTTATTATTTATATTTTTTAAGAAATAAATTATACTTGTGATGGAGGCTTTCAGAAAATAGGAAATAAGATTTGCTATACCAAAAAAAAAAAAGGAAATTAATGACAACAAGTGATTATGAAATAAAACCCTTTTGGTACGACTTGTTGGCACACGCCAAAATTAATGAAATTAGATTCTAAATACCACTTACAAACTATAATATTAAGAAGGGTTTAAAAACCACTTAAATCCTTATCTTTTTTTTATTTTTTTATTTTTTGCTAGAACTGAAATCCTAATCTTAATAAACTTAAACATATTTTATAAAATTTGAAAAAAAATTATTTAATTGTTCTCTCAAATTTTTGTCTTTTTAATTCCTTTTTGATATCACATAATAAACTGATAAAGTTTATCATAAAATATGAATATAATTCTATTCAAAATTGCTCCAATCATACATCATTCACACCATCTACGGTTGATTCTTTTATGAGGATTGAAACTAAGAAAGGTGATGTAGTAGCTGTTATAAAAAGAAACCAATAGTAAGCTATCATCTTAGAAATTAACATGATTATACTCAATTGATTTTAATACTTCATCTCATCCTTAATATAAGACATATTTATAGAATAGTTGATTTTGATATTAAATATGTTAGTCTTTTCTTAATTTACCTCTATTGATGATCACTCAATAATAATCAAAGAGGAGAGAGAAGAAATGAATTAAAAAAGTTGACTAGAATGTTTTAGATGATACATGTTATATTAACTAACTTAGCTAACTTCTTTAATCTAATTAAAATAACTAAATATGTCTTATATTAAGTTGGGAGGGAGAATTTTTTTTAATTTGCAAAAGGCAATTTAACTTACTTCATACATGAATCGTATATTTCTCAAGTCTAAGGAATTTCTATTTATTTTTACAATATTACACCCCTAAAACGTAACCCAACACTTATATTAAATTCGGGGGACACAAAAAGTTTCTAAGAAATCCATTAAAGTGTTATTAGCATTATAAGATCAAAAAGCTTAAAACCAAAACCATATTTCCTATGAAACAAAACAAACTCCCTCCTCCTCCGGAGATACATACAGTCCTTTCTTCATATAAGGGTGAAGCCACAATAAGTTCACATGAATTCAAAGATACTCCTCTGGACCTAAATCGAGGATCTAGTTTGTAGTATAAAATAGGTATTATATTTAGGATTAGAAGTTGTCTCTGCACTGAAGAAATTTTAATCTATTTACACAGATAACCCAGAGTGAAAAATAACATAGATGAACTTTACTCTGTCACAAAATCTTACAAAGTTGCACTGCTCAAAACTCTCAACAAAATGGTCAGATAAATTGAAATCAATCCATGAAGGACTGAAGATTTCATCATAACTTACGGGAAAGGGAAAAAAAGGACAAAACAAAATTAAAGACAGACTGAAATTAACAAAATTAAAGGCACAAGTAGTGATTCGACTACAATCTTCTGGTAAGAATGACGTCAAATTTTTTCAGTTCTTGTATCCTCCCAGTAACAGCATATGGACATTAGCCTCAAACATATTCATATAGCAAAACTCTTTAAAATAACTAACAGCAGCAAAACACACCCAGGTCCACAGAAGAAAGATGCCATTGAAGTTACTACCACTTAATATATATAACGAGACGAATTGTTCAACTGATTTATATCCTTCAGATGAGTCAACAAACAGAAAGAAATATCCTACAAATTGAAAGTCCAAATTGGGCAATCGCAACATTTTACAAAACCAATTAGGGCAAGGCTTGAAGAACAGTCTAGATTTATAGATTTTCAGTAGATGTGGAACACCTTCCTGAAATTTGATCACAAAATTAACAGAAGCCCAAATAACCAGGTCCAGAGCCAAGATGCCAGTTAAATTGACTGCCATATGCCATACATAACAGGGTGACTTGTTCAAGAGTTAAGAAGAAATCTGATAAGATGAGTTAGTAAGCATATAGAAATAATTAAAACTTCAAATAAGGTGACCAGAACATCGAAAGAAATCGATTAGAGTAGGACTTGGAAGCAGAAAAGTTTAATGCCACAATAAACAAGGGAACAAAAAATTGGAAGTCAACATCCAGGAAACTTTCGGCCAAAAAAAAACCATCTGCTTATCCCTGAACTTCAGGTAAAGATCCCAATTCACCTCTATACAGTTTCAGTAGCTGAGGGACATCCTCTTGAAATTTGATCACAAAATTTTCCAGAAACTTTTCCTCACTGATAATAATCATGGAAGGTAGGGACATACTAGCCTTTACTAAACCCTTCATTTTCAAGATTTTAAATACTGACCATCTAGGAATAATCCTCCGCTTTAAACTATAGCTGAAAATTGTCGGGTGTCCAGCTGTATCTTCCAACCGTAAACCCATTTCATCCACAAAAAATTTCAATGTGTTTGTGATTTTCTTCTCTGACAAAAGCATGATGATTGGAAACTTACTGAATGCCGAAAGAGTGACATCTCTGGACCAGCCACACCTCTCAAAGAAATCCAGTTTCCGCTCCCATGTTGATTTACTCAACTGTGTTACAGCAAAAAGTGCATGAACGAATTTAAACTTGGAAGGTTGGATTCCTGTTTCTTTGACAAACTTGACATATTCAACAAACTTTGATTGATCCATAAATGCTACATTTGCACTTTTAGATAACAGCGTAAAGACAGAAGATTGAGGCACTCCTTCATCTCTCAAGACCTTTATGTTTGGAAATATATTCGTTACACCATAGCCATAGGAGAAAATACTCCGCCATGAGCTTTTCAAACATCTCCTTGCTTTAACAGGGTCACCCAGTACACTTTTGAGGGCCTCGTAATGGGGAATTATACGTTTCTCTAAGCTATAATTTAGTAATTTAGAGCTAGAAGAGAGGAGTTCTGGGATTTCAGAAGTTGAGAACCCTATAGACTGGAGAAACCTTAGCTTGGGCAAAAGGTTGTTCTCAGGCTTTGACAAAAGCAATCGTGGATTGTATTTCAAAACTTTGGATATATGAGTGTCTGAGAATTCGTAGCTTCGGAGAAGTTTAAGTACCGAGTCAGGTTTATCAGGGTTTTTCAGTTTAAACCTTTTAACCCTTTTGGATAATTCTTCAGCATCTCTAGCGGATAGGCCACATGAGTTCACGAGGTAAGAAACTGTAAACGACTCACTTTCGAATCGGTTTTGTTCGAAGTGATTTGATTCAGATGATTTCACTACCGAAGAAAACGAATGAGAGGCGAGGGAAGCATTGAGACGGAGGAACCCTAATTGGGTTCTCGTACCGCATGGCAAGGACGAAGATAATCTTGCAATCAGAGAAATTAGCATGAATGAATTGACGGAGATGATAAGGAACTCACCAAATGTAAATTCGTCGGCTCAAATTACACCGGCAACAAGAAGAACGATCCCTCAAATTCCCTTTTTCACATCTTCCTATTGCGACGCGTAGAGTCGGCGAAGGGAAAAAAGAAGCTTAGTGACTGTTTGTGATTTTTTTTAATTTGGTTTTTAAAGAAGTTAAAATTGAAAATATATATATATTATAAATATAATTTATATTTAAATTGATAGTAATAAAAATGACTTTTTTTAACTAAATAAAAAAAAGTCAAAAATTATTTTAATGAGCTTTTAAGAAAAGTAGATTTTTTTTAAGCCTAGTAAATATTATCGTATTCTCAAACAGGTTTATAGATTCTAAATAGACTTTTACCCTCTAAATAAACATTTTTTCCCTTCTAATGGGTTCTCAAACAAGCCCTTAGCCTGCAATATGCACACACGTGGTCTTTAAATAAATCTGAGGAAAGAAGAAACTTTAATCAATCTACAACTTATTTTTTTTTATGAAATAACTTATTTAAAATTTTCCCCTAAATTTTAAGGACTTTTATTTAATATTAAATTTTGCAAGTAGGGATTTTTCAGCTATCTTTCCTGAAATTTATTATTTATATTTTTTAAGAAATAAATTATATTTGTGATGGAGACTTTCAGTAAAATAGGAAATAAGATTTGCTATAAAAATAAAAAAAAATAGGAAATTAATGACAACAAGTGATTAATGCCAAAAGAACCACTTGTTGGCATGCACCAAAATAAATGAAATTAGATTCTAAATATCACTTATAAACTATAATATTAAGAAATAAGGGTTTAAAAACCACTTAAATCCTTTTTGAATCCTAATCTTAATAAACTTAAACACATTTTATAAAATTGGAAACAAAATTATTTAATTGTTCTGTCAAATTTCTCTTTTTTTTTATAAAAAAAATCCTTTTTGATATCTCATGGTAAACTGATAAAGTTTATCATAAAGTATGAATCTCATTTTATTCAAAATTGCTCCAATCATACATCATTCACACCATCTATGGTTGATTCTTTGATAAGGCTTGAAAATAAGAAAGGTGATGTAGTAGCTATTTCAAGGAGAAACCAATAGTAAGCTATCAACTTAGAAATTAACATGATTATGCTTAGTTGATTTTAATATTCCATCTCATCATTAATATATGACATATTTAGAAAGTTAATTTTTATATTAAATATAAGACATATTTTTCAGTCTTTTTTTAATTTATCTCTATTGATAATCACTCAATAATAATCAAATAAGAAAAGGAAAAATGGAATTAAGGAATATGATTAAAGTATTTTAAAAAATACATGTCATATTGACTAACTTAACTAACTTTTTTAATTTGATTAAATTAGATAAATATGTATTATATTAAATATGAAAGGGAGCTTTTTTTTAGTTTGTAAAAGGCAATCTAACTTCACTTCCTTCATACTTGAAAGATATATTTCTCTTGAGTTTAAGGAACTTCTATTTATTTTTACAATTTTACACCCCTAAAACATAACCCAACACCTACATTAAATTTGGGGGGAAAACAGTTTCTAAGAAATCTAAAGTGTTTTTAGCATTGCAAGATCAAAAAGCTTAAAACCGAAACCATATTTCCTAATAGACAAAACAAACTCCTCCGAGGATACCACACAGACCTTTCTTCATTGTTTATTTCTTCTTGTGGAGGAGGTAAAGGAAGGCAAGTGGAGGCATATGGTATTCTTAGATGAGTCATACGTGGACCAATGGTTTCCTCCTCGGGATGGTTCAGTTAGAGTGAATGTTGATACATCTGTTATACACACAGATCAAGTGGCATGTGGATGTGTCATTTGAGATACACAGGGAAATTGGTTAATGGGCTTTTGAAAGAAATTGAGCAATCGTCTAATAACTATAGCTAAACTTCTTGCTATCAAAGAAAGATTAATTGCACGAGTATCCACATCTTTACGGATTAATTGGAGGTCATTAATTTATTATCCAGCGATAGTCTTGAAGATCTTCCTTTTCCACAAGAAATTGAGGACATGCATCAACTCGGTTATGAGGAGGATCTATCCAGATGTTTCATTGTTATAGAAATGTAGTTTTGTGTGCTGATATTTTAGTGAAGGAAGCTCATAATGAGGGGACTATGACTTCCTTGGTGCCACTGGTTCCTTATAGCTATAGGTGTCAATTTCTTTTGGATATTCAATATGTATGGGAGATGTCCTCTCCACACAATTAACTCAAGTATAACACTTGTCTTTATAATAATAATTTAAAAAAAAAATACCTCTCCGATCCTCAATCAAGGATCTAGTTTATAGTATAAAATATATCTTATATTTAGGACTAAAGGTACTACTTGGAGAAAGTTTAATCTATTAGCACAGATATCCTGGAGTAAAAAATAACATAGATGAAGAACTTTATTCTGTCACAAAATCTTACGCGAAGTTGCAAAGCTCAAAACTCTCAAGAAAATGGTCAGATAAATTGAAATCAATCCATGAAGGACTGAAGATTTCATCATAGGCTTACACGAAAGGGAAAAAATGGGGCAAAACCAAATTATAGTAAGACTGAAATTAACAAAATGAAAGGCACAAGTAGTGATTCGACTATAATCTTCTGCTAAGAAGCACAATCTTGAGGGGCACATTGATTACTTTTGGCTCCCTTTCCTTGTTCCAGAGGAACTTGCTAAGAAAATTAAACATTGTCTAGTTCATTTCAGAAGGTTAATATGACATCAAATTTTCTCAGTTTTTGTATCCTCCCAGTAACAGCATATGGACTTGAGCCTCAAACATATGCATATAGAAAAACTCTTCAGAATAATTAACAGCACCAGAACACACCCAGGCTCATAGAAGAAAGATGCCATTGAAGTTACTACCACTTAATATATATAAGGAGACGAATTGTTCTCCTGATTTATAACCTTCAGATGAGTCAACAAACAGAAAGAAATATACTACAAATTGAAAGTCCCAATTGGGCTATCGCAACATTTTACAAAACCAATTAGGGCAAGGCTTGAAGAACAGTCAAGATTTACAGATTTTCAGTAGATGAGGAACACCTTCCTGAAATTTGATCATAAAATTAACAGAAGCCAAAATAACCAGGTCCGGAGCCAAGATGCCTGTTAAATTGATTGCCATATGCCATACATAACAGGGTGACTTGTTCAAGAGTTAAAGAAGAAATCTGATACGATGAGTTAGTAAACATATAGAAATATCCTACAAATTAAAACTTCAAATTAGGCGACCAGAACATTGAAAGAAATCGATTAGAGTAGGACTTGGAAGCAGAAAAGTTTAATCGCCATAATAAACAAGGGAACAAAAAATTGGAAGTCAACATCAAGGAAACTTTCGTCCAAAGGGGAAAAAAAAAAAGGATCCAGGAAACCAACTGCCTATGCCTAAACTTCAGGTAAAGATCCCAATTCACCTCTATGCAGTTTCAGTAGCTGAGGAACATCCTCTTGAAATTTAATCACAAACTTTTCCACAAACTTTTCCTCACTGATAATAATCATGGAAGGTATGGACATACTAGCCTTGACTAAACCCTTCATTTTCAAGATTTTAAATACTGACCATCTAGGAATAATCCTCCGCTTTAAACTATAGCTGAAAATTGTCGGGCATCCAGCTGTATCTTCAAACCGCAAACCCATTTCATCCAAAAGAAATTTCAATGTGTTTGTGATTTTCTTCTCTGAAAAAACGCATGATGATTGGAAACTTACTGAATGCCGAAAGAGTGACATCTCTGGACCAGCCACATCTCTCAAAGAAATCCAGCCTCCTCTCCCATGTTGATTTACTCAACTCTGCTACAGCAAAAAGTGCATGAACGAATGTAACCTTGGAAGGTTCGATTCCTGTTTCTTTGAAAAACTTGACATATTCAACAAACTTTGATTGATCCATAAATGCCACATTTGCACTTCTATATAACAGAGTAAGGACAGAAGATTGAGGCACTCCTTCATCTCTCAAAACATTTATGTTTGGAACTATGTTCATGACACCATAGGAGACAGCGTTCCACCTTGAGCCTTTCAAACATCTCTTTACTTTGCAATCATCACCAACTACCCTTTTAAGGGCCTCATAGTGAGGAACTATACGTTTCTCTAAGCTTAAAAATAGTCATGTTGGGTTAGAAATGAATATTTCTGGGATTTCAGAAGCTGAGAATCCTACAGAATGAATAAACCTTAGTTTGGGTAAAAGGTTTTGCTCAGGATTTGCTACAAGCAATCGGGGAAAGCATTTCACAATTTTAAATATCTGAGCATCTGAGAATTCGTAGCTTCTGAGAAGGCTAAGTACTGAGTCGGGTTTATCTGGGTCTTTCAATTCAAACCTTTTCGATAATTTACCAGCAACTTCGGCGGACATGCCAAATTTGTTCATGAGGTAAGAAACCGTAAAAGAAAAATTTCCCTCTCTATTTTGTTCTGGTTGATTTGATTGAGATAATTTCGAAGCCGAAGAAAACGAATAGGAAATGATCGAATCATTGTGATGAAGAAACCCTAACTGGGTTTTCCTCCGGCATGGAAGTGACGAAGGTAATCTTGCAATCAGAAAATTTAGCATGAATGATGATTACGTGAAACTCACCAAATATCAATCTTCAACTCCAATTAGCCCCGGAAGCAGCACGATTCCTCAGACTCTGCTTTAGAATTGTGAAGCTATGTCTTGTAAAAAAAAAACTAATTACGAAGCTACAGGAAGATTTTCCAACTGTGACTCGTAGAATCAGCAAAGAAGAGGAAACCTAGACGCATTTCAGCTCGCCTCAGAAGTGAAGCCCTTTCGGTAACTATAAGCATTTCGTCTCGCCTCAGAGAAAACCTAGTTCGGGAAGCTCCATAGCTGCCATAGATGCAAAAGGAGAGCAGGGGAACAAGGACGAAGATATTATTTTAAGCAAATAAAAATTAAATACCTTAACAAATTAACTAGTTAATTACCCTTACAAAAGGAGGGGGAAAAAACTCAACCCATTAGGTTGCGTTGGTCATATAGATCATTTAATGTTATTGTGCTTTATTAAAAATTAGTTTATTAGATATATTATTAATTAATAAATCTCATTTTATAATTTTATTAAGTGTTTGTTAGTTTTTTCTCTATCTTTTTTTAAAGGACTCCATACTACTTGACTAATTATTTCCACCGGTACATTCGATTGCCTTTTTTGACCGTATCCAAATTACCTCAAACATTTTTCTATTATTTTCTTCTTAATAAATATTACTTCAACTCGTTTATATATATGATCATTACAAATCTTATATTTTCTTATCCTTAAGTTACAACCATTTTATGTTTATGTTATGCTACTCTCATTTTATATTCATGTTATCTTTTTAAAATCCAACATTAACTACTATATATAGTATTGTTGGTCATAGTATATTATCTTTAAAATGACAAAACTAGTAGTAGTAAGAAATAGTATAATTGTACTTAAAAATCATTTAGAAGTGGTTTTTACTTGAAATTTTTTAAGTTCATTAATCGTCATTGTCCTCCCACATAAAAAGAAATCCATGGTTACACCAAAGCATAAATTGTGCATGCTAATGCTAATTGACTAAGTCCAGTGAATATTAGTATGCATAATTCAATTAAGGTTAGTACAAAATAAAGATTGAATTAAAATTGTGTTTAAAAATAAAGAAAAAGATATTTAAATGTTTTTAAAATTTGAAAAACCATAAAAAGTATGATAAAAAGGAAAAAGAATATAGAGATGATGAGGAGGAATCTCGATTTTAAATATTTTGGTGTTTTTACCAAAATATTTTTTTCTTTCTCTCTCATCATCTACCCCATCCCTACCTCGCTTTCTCTTCTGCTTGTCTATGATCTCATCGCCTTGTCATAGTGAGATCTGGCAGCTCTAGTGGTTGGGGAGGACAATAGGTTCAAGACAAACGATGATGAATAGTAAACTGTGGTTGACCCCTTCTCTCTATCATGATTACTGTTGGCGTTAGTACGTCACACCATACAAATTGTTAGCAGCAGCACCTGATCTGTTAAAACACAACAGAAGAATAGTTCGAGTCACATCGAAGAACGCTGTCTTTAGGAGATATTCCACAACTCTCTAGTAGATTAGGAAGCAGCACTCCCCAGGATAAAATGAACCCCTCCTGCATAAAGCAGGGTAACAAAACTGCAGAAAGATATTAGTGTAACTCAGAAGAAGAGAGAGGAGAGGAGCTCAGGGACCTCTGTGTCACCAAACCTCAGTGCTCTCACCTTGGCCCCCAGAACTTACTCCATACATTGCCTTTTATAGGCAGATATTATGTGACCATTGAGCAGCAATTATGACCATTAATGACGTTTTGATGGCAATTAAAATAACAATTACAAAACCAGTATTAATGACAATTTAATGTAATAAAACCTTTTAAATGTCATTAAAACCATTCAATTAAAAATCTAATGGTCATCTCCAACGATCAGTTTACATACTCCTCTTATCAGTCTTTTTACTAACTCAAGCTCATATTTAATTGTATACTAGGGCATTCCCAATCTTGAGTTGTATGAGACTTCTTTCTTTGACACACTCACACACAATATTTCCAACAATCCCCCACATGTGTCAAAGGAAGCTCGTAGCCTCATTAGCTCAGTTACACACATGGATATAATCATTGTATCTAGTGGTCCTTTGGACTATAAACTAGACCTAGACTAATAACACTTAGTACACAGAGATGACAGTGGTCCTATGGACTATGAATCAACATCTCTTGGGGCGTATACTAGAGGCATTAAGAGTTAGATAATACCCCCTTATTTTTTGCTGTTACCGCGTTTTTGCACATTAAAACGGCCATGCGCGTGTCCTGGTATTTAACGAATGCTCTAGAGATTTTGCCATGATCTCATAGGAACGGCCCCACTCCTCATTTGTATAGGTGATTTCATGAAATGTACCTGCAATGAGCACACTATCCCGTAGGATTATGAAATCATTAAGAGTTTTTGCTCAACCTCACCAAAATGCATTCTAGCACTTTCTCTTGCCATAGGAAGGAACTGGTAATTTATTTTAGTGCTAGTAGAACTAACAAACGACTTTGTTTTTACTCATTGAACCTCCTTCATGGGATCACCAATCACAGAGGTTGGGTTGCCATCGTTGTTAATTTCGTATTGACTTTAGTCTCATTCCCTTCGGCTAATTTAATTCTTGCCGGGGTTTGTTAACGGATCCGCAGGTCAACTTTGACCTCACAAAATCAATTGAGATAACTCTACAAATTTTAGGCATGCTTATTCATATAGTATCTCAAACGATATTCACTTATACCATTATTCTCTCAACAATGACTATTGTTATTTAGCAATCACAACTCATCAACATAAAATGTTGGTTTTACACCCACAATTTTTGCTAAGAGATTTTCAACAACTTAGCCTCCAATCTCAGCCAATTCTAGAGTAACATACTATGTCTCACATAATAATTTATTTAGGCTACTAGTGGATTTTCTCATGCAAAACTAAAATTCAGTTGAACATCTGTGTATCTCAATACAACGGGAATCTACTATACATGATACCAATATTTATGGTACCCCTCAAATATTTAAATCTCCTCATGAGACTACATATTTATATATGCTCAATCTTCACATAGCACGAGCTATATCACATGGATTAACATCCTTTAGTGCAACAAAATTCTCAACAATTTGTGCATACCCAAATTGAGCAGTAAAATCAGTTCTTAAATTATTTTAAAAACTGTTAGAATCATAAGGAATATTCACAACGGTTTTCAAAAAACCAAACTTCAAAAACATTTCTCAATATTGTATATAATCACTATTCCTTTATGATTTCAACACCTAAAATCACATATGCTTTCATATTAAATTTTGAAGCCACATTAAAATACATGTTATTTGCATTAGAAAATTTAATATTCATAGTAGTCATACATGTTTATACTACTACAAATATATACTCGCAAATCATGAAATTTAAACACATTTATCTCTACACTAGATAAATGATTAAATTTTCACGCCACAAATAATTCACAAAATTTGCCCTCTGCAGCAAATAACAAAACCTCCACATAATTAATTTTAAACCGCAACTTGGTTTTATCAAATGAGGCAGGAAACAATTTGCAATAATTTGCAACAATTTGTAAATTTAAAAATTTATAAGGTACTCCACATGTTAGACACCCCCACACTTTCAAGTATCTCAAAAATATTTTTACACCTTATAAATAATAATTCGAATTTAATTAGAATCTCACTATATAATCTCCTTCTATTTTAATTAAATTAGAATCTCAACATAATCTCCTTCCATTCTAATTAAATTAGAATGCCCATATCACATTTGTAAGAATTTCACATGAAAATAATGCAGCGAACACATACACTTCCTCATATATTGTCATGAGAGATATGAATTGGAACTTTTAATTATATATGGCTGTTACTTTCAAAACTAACACACACCCCACAGTTTTAATATTGCAATTGTGTGTAACTCTTCTTAAATTTCCTTTTGGCAGTTCAGAACCATAGAATACACCGTTACCAAAGGAAAAGCACTCAATCATAACCATCTAATTCACAAAAGAAAGTTCATAGTTTGAACAGGGTTAAAGTTGGATGACTCCAACATTTATGATGCAATAACAATTTAATATTGAAATCCATAAAATCAAGATAACCAAAAAAAAAAAAACTGTGGAAACATTTTTTCTGTTCCCAACATTGTGTTCCACTAAAATTTGTAAGCTTCAATACTTATTGTTTATTGAAAATTTTATGCCCCATGAATGTCAGTCATTTATAAATATTTAATTTACAAAATCTGTTACCTCTATTAATTAACACATAAAAAAAATACCATTTAAAGTTGCAGCTTCTGTAATCAAAGCATCAGGCCTTAATTTTCAAACAACGGACATGTAACCTATTGAATATTCATCAACTCCTATGACAGTCTTACTCAATCGGTTTCTCATTGCAATGAAGACACCAAATTTTCAAATGCGTTAAACAAATAATAACTTCATTCCTTAAAGCCTATCAAAATAATTTATTACAATAAATAAATTATAACAGTTTATCAATTGCTAATTCTATAATATTCCTTAATAGTTGTTAACATAATAATCTGTAATTACAATGGATATTTTTAAAAAAATCATTTTCCAATGTAGACTATGTAAGTTATCATGTCTTCTTTAAGAGAGATCAACGACATAAAAGCTCCAAAACATTGAATCAATAATGTGAATTCTCTAGAGAGAGGAACAGATTTAAAAAAAAAAATTGCATTTTGTGACCACCACTTCAAAATAATTCATGTAAATAAGCACCCAATTAAAGTTTCTTTTGGCAATTTAGAACGATACGTAAGGCAACAATATTAACGCAAACACATGACTTTCATACTTAACTCAAAAAATGAATCATGCTCTTGACAACTCTCAAAATCATGTATCCCTTAAACATAAGCTATATCTACAGTTTCTTTACCTTTAAATAATTCTTTATACTCTCAACATTATTCAAATATTTGCAGATATATCCATAATGACTAATTATAAAAATCACCATTATCATATTTATCAATCCTTTAATTTATATAGTGAACCGGGCCTTTACTTGCAGATAAAAGATACATCAATTCATAACAGCCTTCATTCCTGATTGGTGATAGTATCGACTATGCGTTGCTTGGAGAGATTGCTCCACGTGGTTCTCTCCAAATGCCTCTACAGGTATTATGGTATTCATATATACTAGAAAGTTGAAAACTTGAATTCCCAGACCGAGATGAAAACGTGATTATGGATCATTGATTTTGACAGATCAAATTAGAGGACGAAGAGAATTTCCATAAATTAAAAATCAAACAAAGGGGCAATTAGTACTTCACACCGTACAGATTGTTAGCAACAGCACCTGTCCTATTGAAACA
Organism: Albizia julibrissin; assembly: GCA_037074505.1. Lineage (NCBI taxonomy): Eukaryota > Viridiplantae > Streptophyta > Magnoliopsida > Fabales > Fabaceae > Albizia > Albizia julibrissin. The sequence goes on along the minus strand of CM073484.1, from coordinate 17,801,335 downwards.
CAATAAAAGTATAATTCGAGTCACGTCCAAGGATGCTGTCCTTAGGAGATATTCCGCAACCCCCTACTAGATTAGGAAGCGGCACTCCCTAGGATAAAACAAACCTCTCCTGCATAAAGCAGAGTGACAGAACTGCAGAAAAATATCAGTGTAACTCAGAAGAAGAGAGAAGAGAGGAGCTCAGGGACCTCTGTGTCACCAAACCTCGGTGCTCTCACCTTGGTCCTGCAGAACTTACTCCATATATTGCCTTTTATAGGCAAATATTATGTAACCGTTGAGTAGCAATGATGACCGTTAATGACGGTTTAATGACAATTAAAACAACAGTTACAAAACCAGTATTAATGAAAATTTAATGTAATAAAACTTTTTAAATGTCATTAAAACCATTCAATTAAAAATCTAATGGTCATCTCCAACGGTCAGTTCACATACTCCTCTTATCAGTCTTTTTACTAACTCAAGCTCATATTTAATTGTATACTAGGGCATTCCCAATATTAAATTGTATGAGACTTCTTTCTTTGACACACTCGCACACAATATTTCCAACAATTACCATATCATCGTTGGGAACCAAGGACCTTCACCTGAGAGGTCAAATTTCAAATGGAAAATGAAGCTATCTCTTTGGCCGTCAAAGGACACCCAAATTTTGGAACCAAGCTGTAGTTTGAAGAAGGTCCATAGTAGATGAGTATGTTTGTCTCTTTTTGGAAAAGAGAATGAAGGTAGGAATTTCATAGAGTTTGTGTCTTTTTTTTTAGAAAAAATAAATTTGAGAGACAATTTAATAAAATTTCTCAAACTTTAAAAGTCCATATTTCTTCCCAATCACCTCTCCTTCCTTTCCAATTCTTATTAGAACTTTTGAAGTTTATAAGTTCAAATGGTGATTTAGAGTCTTTTTTCTTAAAAAAATAACTAAAATTTAGCCCAAGCAACGTATGGATATTTGTGGGAATTTTTAGTATTAAATGATATATATGTACTACTCCTATTTTTTTTAGGAGAATTTTAGTAAAGGATTCTTGGATCAAGTTTATTTAAAATAAAAAAAATATATACTTCAGGTTTTAAGGAATTAAATTAAATTTTACACCAGGATGATCTGAATATCGTTAATATTTAAATCAAAATAATGAGAGGTTCAAGAAAAATTGGAATTTAACATCCCAACAAAGTACTAAAATTAGATCAAGCAATAAATTGGTTGAGTCATTTTTTTAAGTATTTTTGCGTAAGTTGAAACAAAACTCATTTCTCATACTCACCTTATAAATCAAAAAAAACACTTTCCAAGAGCTAAAACAAACATATGATTTATGACTAAAATAATATATAAATTTTAACAGAGTAATATTTAAATGTAAAAGACATTAATCCACTTATTAAAGAAATGATAAATTTAATCCTTATCATCAACTTTCCGGTTATATATATATATATATCATCAACTTCACTGGTAAGTTTCACTTAAAAGCTTCTTCAATAATTTGAGGTTTTAAAGGTCATGCAGTGTACATTTTGCAAACATGTTATCCTTGGATATAAGTTTCTGTAAAAACAATTCCAGAAATATGCAAAAGGAGAAGCATCATATTGCAGTAAGCAGTTATAGCAGCACCATTAACTTTCAATCCACCCAGCTGAAAAGGAAACAACAACAATAAACATAGGAGAAATTAAAAGCTTCAGAGTTGCACCATTCAAAATGGGTACAAGAATTTAAATCAATAGATGTATGATCCAAGATTTCTTCATAAGTTCACTGGAAAAAGAAAAAAAGGGGGCAAAATCATATTACAGGCCTACCAAAATCAACAAGTTGAATAGATAGTGATATTGAAACACACTCTTCAGTCCTAAAGGCCCTATCGATTACTTTTAGCTCCTTTTTCTTCAGAAGAACTTCTCAAGTAAAATACAATTATGCAGAAGCAAATACAAGCAGTTATTCTTTCCTCTCCACCACGTAAGGACCCTCATATATTACTATTTTTTCGAAAATTAACAGCAGCCAAAACTAACCAGGTCTAGAACCAAGACGAGAGTAAAATTTAGTACCATAAGTCATATATAATAAGATGACTTTTCAAGAATTAAGATAAAAAGAATACTCATTTAAAACATTCGGATGAGTTATTATACAGAAATTAATATCCTACAACTGAGTTCAAAATGGGTTTAAAAAAAAAGACTTGAAGCAGAACAGTTCAAGGTCCTTTGAAATCAAGATGCGAGTCAAATTGATTACCATATGTCATATATAACAAGAATATTCTTCAAGAATTAGTAAACAGAAACAAATATAAGTTCAAAGTTGGCTACCATAACATTGCGAGAAATCAATTAAAGCAAGACTTGAAGCAAAACAATTTAATAATACACCAGGAAACCAAAAATTTAAAGTCATAAACTTCCAGGAAACTGCCTAGGCCAGAACTTCAGGTATATATTCCAACTGTAAACCGATTTCATCCAAACAAAACTTCATTGTGTTTGTGATTTTTTCCTCTGAGCACCGCATGATCTTTGGAAACTTACTGAATGCCACAAGAGTGACATCTCTGGACCAGCCCAACCTCTCAAAGATATCCAGTTTCAACTCCCATTTTGATTTACCAACCCTTGTTACAACTATAAGTGCATCAATGAATGTAACCTTGAAAGGTTCAATTCCTGTTTCCTTGACAAACTTGACATATTCAACAAATTTTGATTGATCGATAAATGCAACATTTGCATTTCTAGATAACAGAGTAATGACAGAATACTGAGGCACTCCTTCATCTCTCAAAACCTTTATGTTTAGAACTATGTTCATTAACCCATAGGAGCAAACGTTCCACCTTGAGTTTTTCAAACGTACCCTTACTTTGCAATTATCACCAACTACCCTTTTAAGGGCCTTATAGTGAGGAATTATACGTTTCTTTATGCTTAAAAATAGTAATATATGGTTAGAAGTGAATAGTTCTGGCCTTTCAGATGCTGAAAATCCTATAGAATGCATAAACCTTAATTTGGGCAAGAGACCCTGCTCAGGATTTGCTAGACGCACTTGGGGAAAACATTTCACAATTTTGGAAATCCGAGTTTCTGAGAATTCGTAGCTTCTGAGAAGATTAAGTGCAGAATCCGATTTACCTAGGGATTTCACTTCAACACTTTTAGATACTTTATTAGCAACTTCGGAGGACATGCCAAATGTATTCATGAGATAAGAAACTGTAAACAACAAATTTCCACCTCCATCTTTTTCGGGTTGATTTGATTGGGACAATTTTGCAACCGAAGAAAACGAACAGGAAATGAGGGATGCATTGTGATGAAGAAACCCTAACTGGGTTGTCCTCCAGCACAGCGGTGACAAAGATAATCTACCTCCTTTTTTTTGTCAGAAAAATGTTGTGGAGATGGGATTTGAACTCATGACCTCAAGATTATGAGCCTTGCAAGCTACCAAGCAAGGGAAGATTTGAAAACTAATGGATAAACAAGGATTGAAAGTGCCATGGTGATTGTTAGACTCAACCCTATGAATGATGATGGACCATCCTTCTAAAAAGACATTGAACTGTGAAAAAGGTTGCTGAGCCTCAACTTTGTCACGAGTTGAAAACGCTAAATTACAAAACTCCAGCATTGATATAATTTCACGAGATACTTAGTGAGGGTAGGATCCCCCCCCCCCTCATGAAGCACAAAATTTCATGTCATTTACAGAAATTTAATCAATATGATGATGCCTTGCAATATGTGTTCATGCCCTTCACGATGGATCTGAACCAGACAGCTCGGGCAAGTACAGAATACATGGAACAAGGTTGCCAGCAAAGAATATCAATATCACATGCTGGCAATGCTTTATGAGTTTCCATACAAGTAATAAGTATATTAACTGTAATGTAACTCTGTAATAGGGTATTTCCAGCCTAGCGAGCCAAAAATCAAGTTCACTAAAGCCTCCGTTTTAAGGTCCATCAGTGCAGATTTTGCAAACTTCTGCTCCTTGGATATAATTTTCTGCAAAAATTATTAGAACGATTCTAGCAAGATACATACATATAGGGATGGATAACCATCATGTCAAAGAATGCAGTTTGCAGTTGAGTCACAGAACCATTAAATTTCTTCACCCGGTGAAAAATGAAAGAGGATCAACTTTCTTCAACCAATCAAGTTTTGCATAAGAGAGATTTTGATCCATTGGTAAAGATAAGAAAATAAGACAGACAGAAGCACTTTATTCTGTCACAGAAGCTTCAGAGTTGCATCGTTCAAAGATCTAAACAAGTGGGTACATAAATTAAAATCAATAGACAAAGGATCCAACATTTCATCATAAGCTTGAAGGAAAGAAAACAGAGGCAAAACCAAATTGGAATCAACAATCAACAAGTTCCTGGCAAAGATGATGATTATGAAGAACTTGTGAAGAAAATTTAAAAATAAATATGGGCTTTTGGCACCTTTTTCTTCTTCATAAGAACTTGTGAAGAAAATTTAAAATTGTCCAAAAGCAATTACAAAGATAGATCTTGACTTCAACAGGTTAATACTATATCACAATTTCTTTCCACTCCTCCACACCATAAGGACCATCACCATCAAATTTATGCTTATATTAGTCTTTTTGGCACAATTAACATCGGCCAGTCAAGATGCCAGTAAAACCGATATCCACATGCCATATATAACAAGACCACTAGTTCAAGAATCAAGAACTATGATAAAAAGAACATGATTCATACCCTTAAGATGTGTTAGTAAACAGAAAGAAATATCTTATAAATTAAAAGTTCAAATTGGGAACCCATAACACTGAAAGAAATCAAACAGAGTAAGACTTGACGCGGAAAAGTTTAATAACCATAATAAACCAAGAAACCATAAATTAGAAGCCACTGTCTCCAGGAAACTGCCTAGGCCTAAACTTCAGGTAGAGGTCCCAATTCACCTCTGTAGACTTTCGGTAGCTGAGGAACACTTTCCTGAAATTTAATCACGAAATCTTCCAGAAACTTGTTCTCACCCATAACAATGATGGCAGTTGAGGATATATCATCCTTGATTAAGCCCTTCATTTTCAAAATTTTTATAACTGACCATCTAGGAACAATCCTATTCTTCAAGCTATACCTAAGAATACATGGGCTTCCAGTTATATCTTCCAACCGCAAACCCATTTTATCTATAAAAAACTTCATTGTGTCTGTGATATTTTTCTCTGACATCGCCATGATCTTTGGAACCTTACTGAATGCGAAAAGAGTGACCTCCCTGGACCAGCCAAATCTCTCAAAGGTATCCAGTTTCAACTGCCAGGTTGATTTATTCAACTGTGTTGCAACTATAAGTGCGTCAACAAACGCAGACTTGAAAGGTTCAATTCCTGTTTCCTTGAAAAACTTGACATATTCACCAAACTTAGATTGATTCATAAATGCTACATTTGCACGTGTAGATAACAGAGAGAAGATCAAAGATTCAGACATTCCTTCATCTCTCAAAACCTTGATGTTTGGGATTATATTCTTTACATCATAGGAGCAAATACTCCAAGTAGAGCATTTTAGACATTTCCTTACTTTCCAATCATCATCAAGTACGCTCTTAAGGGCCTCGTAGTGGGGAATTATACGTTTCTCTAAGCATAACATTAGTAAGCTGGGGTTATAAGAGAATAGTTCTGACATTTCAGAAGCTGAAAACCCTATAGACTGAATAAACTTTAGCCTGGGTAAAAGATTGTGGTCAGGATTAGCCAAAAGCACCCGTGGATAGCATGTTACAAGTTTGGATATCTGTGGATCTGAGAATCCGTAGCTCCTAAGAAGATTAAGTATGGAATTGAGTTTATCGGAGTCTTTCAGTTCAACCCTTTTCGATACTTCACCAGCAACTTTGGCGGACAGGCCACATGAATTCATGAGGTAAGATACCGTAAACGAATGATTTACATCCCTCGTTTGTTCCGGTCGATTTGATTGAGATGATTTCGCAACGGAAGAAAACGAATAGGAAATGTGGGATGCATAGTGGTGGAGAAACCCTAACTGGGTTTTCGTCCGCAGTGAAGAAGATAATCTTGCAATCAGAAAAATTATCATGAATAATGATGGTCAGAAACGTACCAAATATGAGTGGTCGGCTCCAATTAACCTCGCAAGTGGTCCAATTCCTCAAATTTTGGTTTTGTATTCGGAAGCCGTAGGAAATAGGAATGGTTTTCCTCTCTAACTGAAGAGTCAAGCAATCTCAACTCCAACGAAAGACGAATGGAATTGCATTTTCTTTACGAGCCGTTTGCAACGCTAAATTAAATTTTAATGGATATTGATATAGATATGGATATAAAAAGGTTTAAAATTATGTTTAGTATCTATATGAATTCAGATATTGTTTTTATTTAATATTTTTATTTAAAATGAGAAATTACTAATATACCCTTATAAAAAAACCTAACCAACATCTCAAACATTTAAATTATTTTTTTTTATTTTAATTATTTTTTTAATAATAATTTTTTTATATCCTCTTCTCTTTTTATTTCAAAAATTATCTATTAATTTAATTTTTTTCTATTTTTTAAATAATTATTTTCAAATTATAATTATATTGTAGAAATAAAACTAAGGATGTTACAGTTGTCGCCGGAGTGAAGAGAGGTCGCTGTTGTTACCGAAGGAAAGAGAGTAATTGATGAAAATGTGAATGTGGGATTACAAATCTTAGCTTTTAAGATGAAATTCATTTTAGTGGAATTGATTAATTTAGCTTTCACATGGTATTAAAATTGAGACTCAATTCCATTTCCAGTCTCTGTAATCCCAGTGTACCAAACGGCCGTATGGGAATCACGCATAAGAGAAATGAATAATGATCGCAAGCAAGTAGATCCTTAAAGGCTGGCCAAATAAAAAGAAGAAGAAGAAGTCCTGTTTCGTACGAGAGATTTGGAGAGAGGGAGAAGTGAGAGAAAAAAAATTTGAGTTTGTGTTTAAAAAATTTGAAAAATTATATGGTTATAAAATTTTAATAGAAAGAAAAATTAATAAAAAAATTTAATTATATTTCTTGAATTTTTTTAAAATCCACTTCAAAAAAATTCTCCCCCTTATTTTCCTCCGAACCCCTACTATCAAATAACCCTTTAAAATTATTAAAAAAGATTGAAGTTTAGGAGACTTAAGTTAGATTAATTTTAAATATTAAAAGAACACTTTACCCTCATAAAAAAAGAAAACAAAGTTAGAAGGAATAAATAAAGGATAAAATAGTCTTTTTCTTCATATTTAAAATTAATTTAACCAATGTTCCACAGAACTTCAATGAAATTTAATGGACTAGATTTAAACATATGATTTTGATAAATGGTTTTTTTTGAATTCAAGAGATAACATAGATTTTGTTTAAGATACATTTAGTTGAGTAATAATAATAAAAATATATCATCTAAACCATTTAAAAATAAAATAATTTAGCTTAGTATTTTTTTTTCTTTCAGAAAAACGCGGGGAGAACCGAATAAGAGAAAAATATAACGGAAAAAAGAAAGGAAGAAAAAAAAATTGATAGAAGAACTACTAAGTAACCATCTTTCCAGAATAAACAAATAACGTATTTTAATTCAAGAGAAAAATGTTTAAAATTTAAAATTCATTATAACAAAAATAATCAAACTATTTATCTAAGCCAACGCAATGTCGATAAAAATATTCTTAAATTTATTTAATTTATTTTTTTGTCAGTGGAATTATTTCTTTTTTTATAAGTGGAATTTATTTCTTAAATGATATATATATATGTTACGCTTTCAAAAGAAAATTACTTAGCTTTTGTTTATTAATTACAAAAATAAAATCCCGATCCTTATATCGAATAACCAAACACTTTTATTTATCTAGTTGATATTATACAGTCATAGATAACATCAAATAGAAATAATAATATATCAATTTGAAGATACGTTTGGATATATGGATATATATTAATCCTACTAGGAATTTTAAAAAAAAAACCTTTCTTATATAAGAGAAGCTTCAGCCCTCTATTTCATAGCTTATTGAGAGAAGAAATTGATTAAGCAACAAAGTATAGAGAAGAAGAAAAATTTTAGAGAGAGATGTCTTCAAGAAAAAATTCTGAAAATCATAATGATTTTTTTATACTTCCTCTGAAGAAGAGGATATTAAGAGAGTTTCAAGGAAGAGAACTTCAAAATCACCATGATGGTTCTTCTGTGTTTCCTGCAAAGAAGAAGAAAATCCAAAAACACCATGATTCTTTCTCAGAATTAAAGAAGAAGGTTGAGGAAATGGGAGGCAATGATCCAAAAATGGTGATAGAAAATGAACTTTTTCAATGTGATTTAAGTCCAATTAATGGTCGTTTGTCAATCCAAAAAAAAAAAAAGATTCACAAAGAAGCCGAAAATTTTTCTCAAACCTCACAAGCTAGAGTGGTTGGAAAGGTCCACAAAAGATGAGAAGATTGAAGGTCAATGACATATAGCTACACTTGTAATCTTACTCATCATTGGAAAGATATTATGGATTGCAATTAGGGTGGAAACAGGCCAGACGGTCTGTCAGGGATCTGCGGCCTGGCCTGATCAGGCTAAAAGGTCAGGCTCAGGCCTACTTCGAGGCCTGCTTTTTTAAAAATGTCAAGCTCATGTTTATTGACAGGCTTGAGCCTGTAAAGTATTTTTTAAAAAAAATTTACACACACCTCACATCCTAACATTAAATCTCATAATTCTCATTCCCAAATCACATTTGAAGTAGATCATTAATTTATGTAATTAGGCCTGTTTTGGACCTGTTTGAAATAGGCCAGTTTTCGCCTGTTAGAAATAGGTCTGTTTTCGGCTTGTTTGATGCAGGCATGTTGTGAAGCCTGTGGCCTGTTAGCCTGTTTAATTTTTTTTTAATTATAGGCCTTTTAACAGACTACAGGCCAAGCTTGACCTGTTTCCACCCCTAATTGCAATGATCTCAAACTCCATGATACTGTGCAGTTATCGTCTTTTAAAAGGTCTAATAACAAACTTCGATTTGTATTAATTAAACCTTTTTTTAATAAGAAGGGCATCAGAAATCGCAATGGGACTAACTAATTAAAGGAAGCCTATAATTAAAATCTTCTGAAAGAATCACTCCATACTCTACGGAGAAACATTCATGATGAGAACTTCAATATCAATTTGATGACTTTAATTAGTCAAAGAATCGGCACGGCACATCGATTGACTTCTTTTTATATAAGACCAAAAGTGACGGTCCAATCATGCATCAAAGATGGCAGATTTGTCTCACATGATCTTTGGTCTTTGAGAGAATGATCTTAATATAGGTGGTTATTGATTAACTATAAGACTTCTACAACGAATTGTTAAAGAAGGCAATTTTGTGTTAGTTAAGCCTTTTGATGTAACAAAAAAAACAATCATAAGAACATCAGATAGATGTGGGGTGAATTATGCGAGAGTAGTTACGTATTCAAAATCATTCCATTGCCGAGAATCTCTTTTATGCACACTATTATGGAAATATTATATTGTATTTATTTTCATTTCAAGTATCTAAAGTTTTTTTTTTTTTGGCCCCCAAATGGTAAGAACTTGTTCGTGGAGAGAAGTTACAGCTGTTAGGATGCAACTCTATTTTCTATAGTCTTTTGAGGGTTTTACCTATTTATAGTGGCATACGTTGGGATGTTAAGCTATTGAATCAATAGGGAGGTCTTGTCCAAACCTTTTCCCATAGGTCTAAGATATTTAAATTTTATATTACATAAATCAAATTTTCTATTAAATGTCACTCTTTTGCACAATCAAATAAAATAAAATTGAATATTTAGATATTATATTTTAAAGAAAAGTGTACATTTGATCATCTAACCGCATAATATTTAAGATCTAATTCACTTAATTTTTTTTACTAAATACTTTTTACATTTTAAAGTTACTACTTAATTTTCCCAACATTTACCCCTCATTTTCCAATTTTCCAATAGTTAGTAGTTACCACAAATTGTGAGTGTTTTAAGTATTCTGCTACTGTTTATAGTGTGTTTGGTAGGAAGGATTTAGAGTAAAGGGGGTGGGAGAGGAAATTTTTATAAGTTGAATTAAAAAAATTGAAGAAGTGAGGTGATAAATTTTAATAAAATGAAAATAGAAGATTGAAAAATAAGAAAAGTTTATTAAAAACTTTAAACCCACCTCTCAAATTTTTATAATTTAACCCAAAAAAAATTTCCTTCCACTCATTTTTTCTCCCCTCCACTCATAGTCTCATACCAAACAAATCCTTAGTTATACGCATTCATAGGCGGCCAAGAGCTTCATAATTCAAGTAACACTCAATGCCTCTTGTCACAGAGGTCATGAGATGAGTTCATGAGTTCCATGCTTCGTGTTGTCACTAATTTTTTTTTTGGGGGTATTTACATTATTGTGCAAAATAATAAAAAAGTTCTAAACATTCATACTTTCTTACTTTTCTATTCTGATGTGACAAATTCTCATTAATTTATTGCTTAGTTTTTTAAACAATTAGCCTACAATTTTTTATGATTTATTTTAATTTTAAATTTAATTTTATTTAAATTGTGCCCCTAGTATTGGATCTGTTGGTATTAATTAATAGGTTTTATAAAATTTCATTCGTAAAAATGTAAAAATGGTAAAATGGATTAGAATAGAAGGACGCATATGAAAGATCAAACTTTTAAGGTTAATTTAAATGAAATAAGTTGGAAAAAATTTTAAATGAAATAAATTATAAGAACTTAATTCAAAATTGAATTAATAGGAGGACATGTGAATTGATTTTCCCCTTTTTTCCCACTTTATTTGGGATGATTCCTCAAATGGTCTTAGAAAATGAACATGAAAGGGCCAGCCCAAGAAATTGACCCAATTGCTACCCATGCAGAAAAAGAAAATGGACTGCATCTACAAAAAATTGATATGTCTACTGTAGTTATGTTAGGGCGGTTTAATTTTGTATTTAAAAATTGTTTTTTAGTTTTTAAAAATAATAAAACCTATTTAGTAAACTGTTTTTAAAAAATTATTTTTAAAAAATAAAAAAAAATATTTTTATTTTTTTTCTATTTTTTTATTTTTGAGGCTCCCCACTTATCTCCCCTGATCCCCTCCCCTACCCTAATACCAAATAACCTTTTAAAATTATCAAAGTGGATTGAACTTTAGAAGACTTGAATTAGATTAGTTTTAAATGTTAAAAGAATACTTTACCCTCACAAAAAAGAAAACAAAATTAGAAGGAATTAATGAAGGGTAAAATAGTCTTTTTCTTCATATTTATAATTAATTTAACCAATGTTCCACAAAACTTCAATGAAATTTATTGGACTAGATTTAAACATATGATTTTGATAAACGGTTTTTTTTAATAAATGGTGCTTTTGAATTCAAGAGATAAGATATATTTTGTTTAAGATACATTTATTTGAGTAATAATAATAAAAATATATCATCTGTAATAGAAAAAAAAATAAAAATATACTTCTAAACCATTTTAAAATAAAATAATTTAGCTTAGTATTTTTTTTTTTCTTTCAGAGAAACGCGGGGAGAACCGAAGAAGAGAAAAATATAACGGAAACAAAGAAAGGAAGAAAAAAAAATTGATAGAAGAACTACTAAGTAACCATCTTTCCAGAATAAACAAATAACGTATTTTAATTCAAGAGAAAAATGTTTAAAATTTAAAATTCATTATAACAAAAATAATCAAACTATTTATCTAAGCCAACGCAATGTCGATAAAAATATTCTTAAATTTATTTAATTTATTTTTTTGTCAGTGGAATTATTTCTTTTTTTATAAGTGGAATTTATTTCTTAAATGATATATATATATGTTACGCTTTCAAAAGAAAATTACTTAGCTTTTGTTTATTAATTACAAAAATAAAATCCCGATCCTTATATCGAATAACCAAACACTTTTATTTATCTAGTTGATATTATACAGTCATAGATAACATCAAATAGAAATAATAATATATCAATTTGAAGATACGTTTGGATATATGGATATATATTAATCCTACTAGGAATTTTAAAAAAAAAACCTTTCTTATATAAGAGAAGCTTCAGCCCTCTATTTCATAGCTTATTGAGATAAGAAATTGATTAAGCAACAAAGTATAGAGGAGAAGAAAAATTTTAGAGAGAGATGTCTTCAAGAAAAAATTCTGAAAATCACAATGATTCTTTTATACTTCCTCTGAAGAAGAGGATATTAAGAGAGTTTCAAAGAAGAGAGAACTTCAAAATCACCATGATGGTTCTTCTGTGTTTCCTGCAAAGAAGAAGAAGAGAATCCAAAAACACCATGATTCTTTCTCATAATTAAAGAAAAAGGTTGAGGAAATGGGAGGCTATGATCTAAAAATGGTGATAGAAAATGAACTTTTTCAAAGCAATTTAAGTTCAATTAATTGTCGTTTGTCAATCCTTGAAAAAAAGATTCACAAAGAAGCCGAAAATTTTTCTCAAACCTCACAAGCTAGAGTGGTTGGAAAGGTCCACAAAAGATGAGAAGCGTGAAGGTATCAATGTGTTGGCATTGGATCCAAAACCTAGAGAGTTCAACTTGGTTTTGAAGAAGTGGTCAAAATGACATATAGCTATACTTATAATCTTACTCATCATTGGAATGATATTTAGATTGCAATAATTTCAAACTCCATGATACTGTGTAATTATGGTCGTTTAGAAGGTTTAATAATAAACTTAGATTTTCATTAGTTAAGCCTTTTTTTAAAATGAAAAGGGCATAAGAAAACATATAGAGACTAGCTAGTTAAAGGAAACCTAGGATTGAGATCTTTTAAGAGAATCACTCTATATTCTGTTGGAGGAACATTCATAACGTCATCCTCAATATCTATTTAATGACTTTGATGAGTCAAAGAATCGTTACACCAATTGACTTCTCCTGACATGAGACCAAAAGTGACAATCCAATCGTACATAAAATGACAATGAATTTGTTAGATATAGCCGTTGAGAGAATGATCTTGATATAGGTTGCTATTGATTACTTACAAGGCTTCTACGTTATCACTAAAAAAAGGTCATTTTGTATTATTTAAGCCTCTTGATGTAATAAAAAAAATCATAAAAAGATCAAATAGATGAGGGGTGAGTTATGCAAGAGTATTTACATATTCATACCATTCCATTGCTGCTAATGACTTTGATGAGCCAAAGAATTGTTACACCAATTGACTTCTCTTGACATGAAACTAAAAGTGGCAATCTAATCATACATCAAAAGACAGTGAATTTGTTAGACGTAGCTGTTGAGAGAATGATCTTGATATAGGTTGCTATTGATTAGCTACAAAGCTTCTATGTAATCGCTAAAGAAGGTCATTTTGTGTTATTTAAGCCTCTTGATGTAATAAAAAAAATCATAAAAAGATCATATAGATGAGGGGTGAATTATGCAAGAGTATTTAGGTATTCATACCATTCCATTGCCGCTAATATCTTTTATACACACTATTATGGAAAATATTATATTTTATTTCTTTTCATTTTAAGTATCTAAAGTTTTACCCCAAAATGGTAACTACTTGTGAGTGTAGAAAAGTTATAGCTGTTATTTAGGATGCAACTCTATTTTCCTTAGTCTTTTTGAGGGTTTTACCTATTAATAGTGGTATAAATTGGGACGTTAAGCTATTGAATCTAAAGTACAAAAACTAGGACTAGACAGGCCATTTCAACTGAAAAACTGGTGAACCGGGCAGTTGTCTGGTATGGTTTAGCTATTGGACTGGGAGGGGTGTTGAACCGGTATAAAACCGGAAAACCAGTGGTTTGACTGATTGGACTGTGTTACATTTTTTTATTCTTCTAATTATTATCTCGCGTTATTTTTTATGAGAAAATGAGAGGTTGAAGATCAAGATGAAGAGAAAAGTAGATAAAGAAAGAATAAATCTGAAAAAAAAGAAGATGATGATTAAAAAAATTATTTAAAAGGATATGATAATTATAGGAAATGAGATATTATTGCATAAGTATAGACATAATAACTGATACTAATAGATTTTAAGAATTTTTTTTAAGTTCTTCATTTTTATTTATAGAATTTTAAAAATATATTAATATATATATTGCCACTTATTTTTTATTATCATTTAAAATTTAATTTATATTATGATTTTTGTTTTATTAGTTTATCTAAAACATTAATTTTTACATTTGAATTAAATTATATTATTTTAATATAACCAGTTCAACCTAAGTTAACCATGATCCGACCTATTGACCATTAAACAATTGCCTCAACCGGTTTAATACCCGGTCTAATTTTTTGTTTCTTGATTGAATCAATAGAGAGGTCATGTCCAAACCTTTTCCAATAGGTATAAGATATTTAAATTTTATATTACATAAATCAAATTTTCTATTAAGTGTCACTCTTTTGCACAATCAAATAAAATAAAATTGAATATTTATATATTATCTTAGAGAAAAGTGAATATTTGATCATCTAGCTTGTATAATATTTGAGATCTAATTCACTTAATTTTTACCAAAACAAGATTTTAATAATTTTTGTTGAAAATAGAGAAAGACGAGAGAGGGGTGAGAATATTAGTAAATGTATTCGTAGAGAGAAATATTTAAAAATATAAATTTAATTGCCATTTCTTAATATATGAGCATTAGTTAAAATAAATTTATAATAATGATTATAATGGTAACTTACTTTTACATTTTAAACTTAATACTTAATTTTTCCAAAAATTTCACCTCATTTCTCAATAGTTAGTGGTTACAGAAAATTTTTAAAGAAGATAATTAAATTATTTAAATTTAAAATTAGGTCGTTAAATTTAATAAATTATAAATCAGGTCATATGTCTTAAACTAGTATTTTAGAATTCAATAATTTTATTTTACGTCCCCTCGTTTAATTCAACTTAATAATAAATAGTCTTATATGTCCAAAAATAAAAAATTTCACAGGAAAAGCACAAGGCTCATCGTGAAACTGTGACGAGAGCTATGAGTGGAAAAGGAGGACGAGAGAGTGGAGAGAGTACAGAGATGAGGGCTAAAGTTATCATTATCATTAAAGTTAAATACGAATAGATGAGATCCCGATTATCGGTTGGTACAATATTCAAATAGAAAATAGATTTGAGATGACGTGGCAAGTTCACTCACACTTCGATATCCTAGTCTAAAAAAAAATTTGATTTTCTTATTATAATTTGAAACAAAAATAATCTAATATAAAACTAAATCATATCCAATTAATGGTTGTATTTTGTATGCACATTATTTTAGAAATTAAAAGAAAATGATTGTGGGCACAGTAATAGTATGTTTGGATTAAATATATATAAACAGACATGTTCCTTTGTACAATTCATGACCCGGAAAAAAGAATAAAGGGGAAATCACTCTCAGATACCAAAAGATTAAAAAAATAATAATAAAGTCTCAATAAACATTAAAAAAGTCCTTAAGGACTTTTGTATTATTAACTCTCTATGTAAAAAGACGACCATGCCCCCAAAGAATAAAACAAGAAAAATGCATAGGAAAAAGAAAACGCACAGAAAGATCAAACACACAGAAAGAGAAAACAGAGGAATGCCACAGTAGTGTCTACAATAACGTTGAAGGGATTAAGTTTAGTGATCATATTCTGGCCACAAGTTAGACCTTCAATCTTCATCTACTGTTATAGAAGTTGAACAATGAACTTGAATTTTTTTTTTCAATCTGTATGTTTGATGCATTGAGATTGAGAGTTTGATGAAAGGTTAGTGAACTATGTGTTAGGAGCTATATAAGTAATGCTAAGATTTTGCTGAAAATATAATCTTGACCATTGAAGTTGGGGTTTCATCATGGTTAGGTTGTGAGAATTTTATTGTGGTTTGTTTTTGGGGTTAGTTATAGAGGGCGATCTCTGTTTTTAATGGGAATAGTTGAATGTGATGGGGTTTATTTGTTGAGAAAACGCTGATATGATATCAAATTAGTTAATACGTGCATTTGTAGTTGTTAATATTGCTATTGTAGTTGTTATTACAGAACGTGTGCTCTATTTTTTAGCAATATAATAGATGGATTGCTTTGTTATTAGTTAAGGTTATAGAGGGGTGCTCTATTTTAAGTGGAAATGGTTGAATATGATGGTGGTTTGTTTGGTGAGAAAAAGCTGATACGATAATAAAAAAAAATGTTGTTAATACGTGCAGTTGTAGTTGTAAATTTGCTATTATAGTTGTTAATTCTTGATATGCTATACTAACAGGTAGGTTGTGAAATTTGTAGACTCCTGTAGGGAGGAAAATCAGCTTGTGAACATAACTCATATAATTGAGAAAAGATGCATTAGGAATTGTGAAAACATGCGTCAGTTACTGTCAAATTGACAATGACTTGTTAAAAAAAAAGGTACAAGGTGTTAAAATGCTGATAAGCTTTTATGACAGTTGAGACTTGTGAAATTTATAAGCTACTCTGGGAATTACAATTACATTGTAAATATAACTTAGTAACTTGTTAAAATAGGCATAACATGTTGTTAATATCCAAAAAAAAAAATTGTAGTGATAGACCCTACAGGAATAACTCATACTGTTGTAAATATGACGAATTCACTTGTTAAAAAAATGCAAAACAAGTTGTTAAAACGAAATCAGATATTATGACATGAGAGTTGTCAAGTTCTACACTCTTCCAAGAATAACTCATGCAGTCGTAAAATATGACTAATTCACTTGTTAAAAAATAATGAACAAATTGTTAAAACCAGACCAGTTATTGTGCCAGGCCCTAGGGGAATAATTAATGCTATTGTGAAAATGGATAATGAAGTTGTTAAAATGACTGAATCATATGTTAAATTTCTCATAAGCAATTGAACCCGTTATGACTTATAAAACTTGAAATACACTCTATGAAGAAAAATTGAGTTGTGAAAATGACTAATGAAGTTGTTAGAATGACTCATGTAGATGTTAAACATCTGATAAGCATTTGTGACCATTGGGATTGAGAAATTTCAAACGCACTCTATAAATGAAAATGCAGTTCACAAAATGACTCATGGACTTGCTAAAATAGGCATAATATGTTGTTAAAATTTTGATTAATTACTAGATGTGAAAGTAAGGACTTGTATAATTTCCAAACTCTTCCAGGAATTACAATTTAGTGGTAAATATAACTGATGAACTTGTAAAACAAGGTAGTAGAAGTTGTGACATGATAATTTGTAAAAGAATAACTTATACTATTGAAAATATGACTGATTCACTTGTAAAAATTTGAACACACTTTAGTTTAAACTCTAAGGGTAAGATATCTTTTCATAATGGCAATTAATCACGGAATAGGGACTTTTATGATTTGGAAATTTCTATTGGTACTTTTTTGTTATTGTTTTGGTCTATTGGGACCTGAGGTGATTTTCGCAAGAATAAATCGTACTACCTACTGTTCTCCCCCCGGGGGAAACGTACTACCTAATGTTCACGATTTCAAATTAATGCGATTATTTTATAAATTTTACAGTCAATATTAATAATGATATATTTTTTCCTAAATATTTGTATTCACTAAATATAAAGAATATTTCTATAAAATCCATCACAATTGCAGCAAAGGATTTAAGAATACATATTTCCATATCAAATTCTGTGGCTAATCTAGGGCAAAAATTATATTACTAATTCTGTCATAAATAATTAGTATAATTTAAGTAGATAAAAATGTTATGCATTATGTGGTGTTGTTGCCATATTGGTTCCCAATGATGTTCATGCATTGGTTTGTAAATTGTGAATATACATCATAGCCTTTCGGTTAAAGAAACAAGAAGCATCGTAACCTTTTGTGAATTGCTTAATTAGTTCAATGTCTAAATTAAAGTCTTCCATCCGCATTTGAGAGAGCAACGTTTCTGTTGATCTTTTTCTTAGTTTAATCTCTATTTAATGTCTTCACTATTAGATCAAGTTTTAATGGTTAGGATTGTCGGCCAAAAAAAAAAAAAAGGTTGACATTAATTAAATTCTATATAGAAATATTATTATAACACTAAATATAAAAACTATCATGGTAAAAGAATCAATCCCTACCATTAAGATTTGATCCAATGGAGACATTAAAAGGAGAACAAATGGAGAGATCAGAGATTTATGTAATGAATTTCTATAACCTATTATTACCTATGCTATGATACATATCACTAATCACATTTTTAGTTGAAGAATCAATGAGCAAAATTATGAAAGAATCCAACTATTTATATATATGTTACTAATATTGTGGATTTTATTTTCAGACATTGTGCCAAAAGACGTGCATGGTTTATTTTATATTTCATTTAATATCTTTTTTATTCTATTAATTACTTTCCTTTTGTTTATTAAATAGATTTAGAGGATATTGTTAAGGACGCGACCACTAGACAATACGACGAGGACGTACGTGGTGGAAATGGGGGTTGTTACAAGGGTTTTCCTTATTTCGACCTTATTTTCCAAAAGGAAAAAAAAATATTATATTAAATATTAACTTTTACTTATCAAAAAAGTAGAATAGGAACACTGTATGTATATCGTGCTAATATTTCAAGTTCAATGCATAATCATGAATAACTAATATGGAGGCAAGGCAGTTCATGTATAAATACAGGCCTATGAAATTGTTAAACGTACAATCAGGAGCTATTTGATCTATCTTCCTCACCTGAGCATTTCATCAAAAGTCTTCCAGGTGCTTAGTCTTGTTCATCATGTCTAATTCTTCTTTCATATCTTATACTTGATTTTTTTTTCCACTTGAAATTTTATATATAAGTTTTGATAAAATGAAATTTCCTCTCTATGTCGAGGAAATATTCTTTTTAGATCAATTTCTTTTAGTATAGCATAAAGAATTAATGCATTTAAATGGGTTTTGGGTGATTGCCTTGTTGCTTAGTGATATGATAATTCCCTTATATGCAAGAGGTTAAGGGTTTGATCTCACTTGTAACTTCAGTCTATCAGTGCCTTCCTCGTTAGTTTAAAAAATGGTTTTTTTTTTTGTCTTAAAAATAGGGTTTTTGAGTTTTTCTTTGATTGTAAACATATGGCTTCTTACCAATTGTTTTTCTTTTGTTTGAAATGGAGGAGAAGACACTAACAACCTGGAGTTATAAGTAGGACCGGATTCATAGCTTCCCACTAACAAATATGCCACTAGGCTACAGATCCATTGGCCTCAATTGTTTTTCTTAAAACTGCTAACTATAGTTCTTACTTTTTGTGTGCATGTCACGGGACGCTCAAATTTGAACAAAACATTTTTCAACCATGAAGTCTACAAAACTCACAAGGGGATCAAGATCTAGTCTTAACTAATAACATTATATTTTGATTATATGTATTGTAGTATATACTACAAATTATATTAAATCAACTTCAATTATATTGCTAATTTGGTTTATTCAAGGTTATTATTATCATCAAATGGCTGCTTGCAACAACAAGAAGAAGGTTGTGTTCATCATGGGATCAACAGGCACAGGAAAAACCAAGCTTTCAATCGACTTAGGCTCACACTTCCCTTCTGAGATCATCAACGCTGACAAGATCCAAGTTTACAAAGGTTTGGACATCATCACAAATAAGATCCCAGAATCTGAGCGACGAGGAATCCCCCACCACCTCCTTGGAATCATCGAAGATCCTGAATTTGACTTCACTACTGACCATTTTTGCGATCACGTCATCGCTGCAGTCGATCATATCACCCAACAAGGAAACCTCCCCATGATCGTCGGAGGCTCAAATACGTACCTCGAATTCCTAGTGGAACATCCCACCTTGGACTTCCGTTCCAAGTATGATATTTGCTTCCTCTGGCTATACGTGTCTGTTGATGTCCTCTTTCCCTATCTGGACAAAAGGGTTGATGAAATGCTGGAGGCGGGCTTTGTGGATGAGACGAGAGAGTTCTACCTACCTGGGGCTGATTATTCGGCTGGAATCAGAAGAGCCATTGGTGCTCCCGAATTGGACGAGTATTTTAAGGTTGAGAATGATGTTAATGTCGACAATGATCACAAGCAAGAGCTGCTCAAAGATGCTATTAAGAGAATGAAAGGCAACACTCGTACGCTGGCTCAAGGGCAACTTTCAAAGATACATCGCCTCAATGATGAGCTTGGTTGGGGACTGAATCGTATTGATGCTACTAAGGTATTTGAGGCTGTTTTAAAGGGAAGTGCATATCAGAGTTTGTGGGAAGACATGGTTTTTAAGCCAAGCAAGGAGATTGTTCAGAGCTTCCTTCAAGGCCAAAACAATGCAAGTGACGGGAAAGCTACTAAATAATTGTTTACAAGATGTTATTTTAATTTAATTGATCTTGGGGAGTGTTTCTTCCTTCTTTTAAGAATAGTATTTTAAAACATGAGTCAAACCATATCTTCTTTACAAGTGTTGCCAACATATCTTTCCATTACCAATTTAAAACTATATTCGATCCTTAACATAACACCCATTTTAATAAAAAAATTAGACTATAAAGTGGATATTATATTTAGAACCAAGTGGAATATCGTTCTAAGTAAAACCTTCACTAATTTAGTGAAAGTGGAAGCTCTTTACTAGTACTATTGAATAAAGGTTGGTGCGGGGTACACGGTAGGGTTACTTTGCTTTGCTGCATGTAAGCATTTGCATGGTTGTTAAACTCTTGTATTTGAGACCTTAATAGCATATAATTATGCATTGGAACTTATATAGTTTTAAATTACACTCTTGCTACCTCAGAGATATCTATTTCACATATATAGTTATCATTTCAAATAGTTGTCATTTCAAACTTATTTATGTCTGACTCTAATCTAGTTCAACCCCAAATAAATAACACCGAAGGCATGACTCCTCTCTCTAGGACACTTCATCTTGTTTTACTAGTATGAATGTATGTCTTATACTGGTTTTTGATTCCAATTAAGTGTAGGGACTTGTGTAGGCCATCGTAGAACCCCTAGATTGATTTGCTATTACACACACACACATATTGGCGGCTTGTGAAATTGAACTTGATGAAGTGAATTGGGTTTTGGACCTTGATTTATGGTACCGTATGAGTGTTTTGATTTCATGATTTGATCTTACGTTTGGATGGTGAACTTGAATATCAGGAATAAGTATCCTTAATTGGAGGAGTCTTTCTTGTTAGTCCATTAGGATGTATGGATTATGTTTGGTTAGGAGCTCTGTTTCGTTGGAAAAGGGATTTGGGTTAGTTCTAGCTTTAAATATTTGTCATGGATTTGTTGTTCCTGACTTATGTCCTTGTTGTTATGAGTGCCATATTGGAAATTCTCACAAGAGAATTGAGATTTAGAAGTCTAATGTATTCTCTCTTCCAATAGACTAATCCTTTGATATTTGGCTAATCACGGGTCAGTTGGGCTTGAGAAAGAAAGTCTTGGATTGGATTGATTTTTAATTCTTAATACTTTGATTGGTTCTGGTATTTTGCCACTTTGATCTATGTGTCACTAATTTATTGAGTGCTATGTTCATCAGACTTTTAATATAAAATCTAGTTGTCGAGTTAAATTGATCTAGTTGATACAATTAAATGGATTGATTAGATTTTATATTAAAGAATAAACACAGTATTAAAATTGGTTTTGGATGCAAACCTTTGCCATAGCTTTTGCTGTGTACTAAAGTACAGAGATGAGGCAGGGTTATATCGTCACTATTAAAGTTATCATTATCATTAAATTTAAATACGAATAGATGATCCGATTATTATTAGTTGTTTGAATATCCAAATATAAAGTAGATTTGAGACAATGTGGCAAGTTCACTCACACAACTTGGACATCCTACTCTAAAACAAATTAAATTTTCTTATAATCTAGACCATTTAAAGGTTTTCTTAATTTGCATATGTAGAAATTTAAACTAATTACTTTGAAACATAAATAATCTAATATAAAACTAAATCATCTCCAGTTAATGTTTGTATCTTGTATGCACATTATTTTGGAAATTAAAAGAAAATTATTGTATGCTCAGGAATAGTATATTGGGATTCAATATTTATAAATAGACATGTTCCTTTATACAATTCATGACTGGGAAGAAAAAATAAATCGTACAACCTACTGTACTTCCTAGTGGTCACGACCTAAAAATAATACATTTTTTTTTTTATAAATTTCACAGTCATTATTAATATTGATATATTTTGTCCTAAATTTTGGTATTCACTGAAAAGAAATAATCTTGCTATAAAATCCATCACAATTGTAGCAAAGGATTTAGGCTATAGCATTACAAATTTCCATATATGCATATCAAATTCTAGGGCAAGAATTATATAACTAATTATGTCACAAATACAGTAATTAATATAATTTAAGTAGATAAAATGATGTGCATTATGTGGCGTTGTTGCCATATTGGTCCCCATTGGTGTTCATGGTGTCATGCATTGGTTTGTAAATTGGGTAGCCACCGAATCGTAACCTTTTGTCAATTGCTTAGTTCAATGTCTGAATTAAATTCTCTATTGGAGGAATATCTCCATTGATCTTTCTCTTTATTCATCTCCATTTAATATCTTCGATGTAACACTTTCCTCTAGAAACATCCAGTAAAGATATTTACCTAATTCTGAACCACATTTAATATCTTCTATGTCTGTTTCTGGAAAACAGACATAAAAAGTTTCATTTTCTACGTCCATTTAAAAAACCTAATTTGTTCTCCCTCCTCTTTGCTGCACCCGAGCCGCCTGCCACTTATCCCTCAATCTTCAATCGCTTTTCTTCCCTAGTTCCTCAAAGATTTCAATGACTTATGCATCAGCCATCTCATCAGTGTTAACTTCGAAACAAGAGACATCCAAGTCGATCTCACCCCAATCATCTATAGAGTCATTTATGGTACTGTTTCTTTTGTTTCCACTCTCCATGGTGCTGTTATTTTAACCCTCTCTGTTTATTTGTCACTGACTTTGGCATTCAAAATAGAGTTTGGAAGCATATTTTGGATATGGAACTAGAATCTGTTTCTTATGATCATTTCTTCTCATTGTCAGTTTGTCTTTTTGGTGTTTTGGTAGTAGGATTTTGGTGCATCAATTCTTTTCAGTGGCTTTGGTATCCGTTCCAGCTATAATTGTAAGTTCAAAAGAATTTCTATTCAGTGCAAGCCGTGAGCTAAGAATTCAGTATTGATCTATTTTCGCAAATATAGAATGGCAGGCTTGGTGAGTTTTCATGCTGCACACGGGCTTTTGGAAGATTGGGAGCTTCAATGAAAAAATTGTCCCAAGTTCTTTGCTTGCTGTTTGTTCTGGTGTCAAAGCATTTGAGAAGGTACTTCCTTAGAAGGTTTGTGAAGGTAATGCGAGGAAGGCTGTAAATGGGTCAAGACTGATTTCGAATATAAGTTGACATAAATCTTTCGATGCTATTTTTATGAGTCATGAAAATTCCAAAATGACTAATGAGATCCTTTTATAATTGCAGATATCGTCCTTGAGATATAAATCTACCTTTAGTTACTACCATTTTATTTACACGTTCTAGTAAGTTATCAAAGATACTTCCCATTTCTATAGCCACATATAATTGAATTTAATGAAGATTGATTTCATATATTAAGTTGTGTTAAACAGTTATAAGTAAAGCAAGAGATCTTGAGCAGAAAAATAATTGTACCTTAAAAGGGTAGCCCTTCATACAAACAATATCTGCATTTTGAACTGAACCATGTGCGACTTTATCTGCACTTTTTACATTTTGAATAAATTAGATTGTTAACACAGCAAACAATCCTAATCTCCTCCCTATTTCTCTGTACTTCTCACATTCCACTCAAGTAAACTGTTAATACAGCAAAAAATCTTCCGTGTTTTGTATCTAGTATATCAGTATCTAACTTCTCTCATAACAATTTTACAGATTTTCAATCTTTTGTTTTGCGAGAGAGCCAGTCTGATATATACATGTGACAAATCCCTATTTTTGCTATAAATTTTCATACTTGATTTAGAAATTTTTTTCATTTGTTGAGCTTAAATTGTCTTTATCATGATAAATGGAAATGTAAAGTAAATACATTGAATTAGAATTAAAAGAGTTAAAATTATGATAATTATTGTAACTACTCTTAATCATTGATTCTTAAGAGGATTTGATGTTGGTTTAATTTTTTTATATTGTAGGTGCTTGAAAAATTGGATTAAATATGAAAATGGCACTTTGGGCTAGAAGTTCAGAAATGACAGTTTGTACCACGAAATTTAAAAATACCAGTTTAGTCCACATCAAAACTCAGCATTTTGACATATAATTAGGCAATTAGCTCAGAAAAAAGCAAGAGCTTTAGCGAAATACCAGAACAGAGCACCGTGAACTAGACCATCGGATATTGACCTTTCACCATCGACTCCAATCTCTCTCATCACCTCCACCTTCCCCACGCCCCATCATTGCTGGTGGAGTTCACCTTCATCTCCATCGTCGCTGGCAACCTTCACCTCTTCATTATAAAAGCCAGTGATCTGAATGGAGGGAGAGCGAAAGATTCTTCACCATTAACCATCATCTTCTTCACCAAACACCTCCACCATCATTGACATCACCTTCCTCCATGACAGTGACCTTCGTCACTTCCATTACCGGCAACAAGATTCTTTCCCTTCACTCGGCCGTGGCTTCCCCTATTTCTTTTCCATTGTCATCCATTAATCGTTCTATTTTCATCTTCAATCTCATTTACCTGGTGGTGTTATTCAATGTTTGGCTGTCCAAATGAGATTGTGATTTTGCTTCTTGAAGCTATTTCCATGAGTGGCAGTAGCCAAAACTCTATTCTTGAGCTTGGAGCTTTTACTGGGGAGTGTTCTACCCTCTTTATTTCTAGATTTAATCCTTTGTATTAGTTGAATTCATGGTTTAAAGTTTAACTAATGTATTGGATTGGAATTGTGTATTCGGTTCCATACATTTGATGAGATTAGTGTGTATTTGGCTTTAATTTTGTGTATTTGACATTTTGAACTTCATTAATAGCAATTTCTTATATATCCACTTTGAAAGATAAAATTGGACACGTCTTTTTTAAGTTCACGTGTGACAATTTTTTATATTTAAGTTTTCAGTTTGCTGCAGCTATTGGCCTACTCAAACCTTTTTATTCTCATTATTCTTTTTCTTCCAATTGGGCTGTTTGCTAGACTTGAGTCTGGACATGGTTGTTCTTATTCACCTTTCTTCTACTCTGTTAACTTTTGTCTGGTCTGACTTTTGGGTTGCATAGTGTGTAATGCAAGACTTTTTGCATATTTGTCTTGGGAAACTGAATATGATCTTGATATATATGAGTGACTTACTGAATCAAGCAATTTAATAAGTTTTTTTTTCTTTTTGCTTCAGCTTTCAAACCCTTGCGAGGTACTTTTCCATTTTTAAACTGCAAGGCTAGATTGTTCTCCTTAGTAAAAGCAATTTCCTAGAGTATAATTTATTTCATTCTCCATGAGATGATGGTTTAGATTTTAGAACCTTAACCCATTGATATATGTATTTTCACAAGTGGGAAGATATCCAATTTGGTTTAAAGTGTTTAATGTTGGTTTAAAAGCCACTGAGCAATCGTTATTGCATATTCCTAACAGAGCACACTCCTAAAGTTGAAAATTATATATTTGCAGGCATCCCAACAAGACCTTTACAAGTCCTTTGTTATTGTTCAATTCATTTTGTGGCTAGCTTAGGCTCTTTCAGTTCTAAGTGAAATAATTACATTTCAGCACCTTTAAGTCCTCTAGATTTCATACATTACCTATAAAGTCATTGTTAGTTGTTTTTTATATTGTAGTTAACGTTGAATGATTTCTTTTATTCATCATCATCGAATGGAATTAATTTTTTTTAAAAAAATACAATTAACAGTTTATTGTTTTATTGAGTTTCATTCTCAAATTTGAGCGGCATAACTTGTCCTAACTTAAGTTTGGTTTGACATCTTGTGTGCCACTAAATTTTCTCATAACAAGATGGTAATTTTTTATCAAGGCAAGAATTTCTTCTGTTATAAATTTATTTTATGTGAATTTCTTATGATGCATTTTTTGTGTTTATTTGCAGGAAATAAATTTATAGATGCATTTTTTTTGTTTGGATTGGAGGTGATTCCAATCCAAAAAAAAACCCCCCCACCTTTTTTTTTCTAAAAAGACTTTTCTGTTTACTTTTGAAAAAAAGACACAGATGTGAAAAATACTTTCCACGTTTGTTAAAAAATGGATGAAGATAAGAAAATTTATTACGTGAAAAGTGAGCTAAACTTCATGCGTAATAACATATGTGAAAAGCGTTTTTTTTTTTTTGGGTTGTTTTTTGTTGTTGTTGTAGTAGTAGTGAGCTCAACTTCATTGTTTCAAATAATAACTTAAAAGAGTCTTTAAACATATCTCAATTGCGGTTTATAACTTTAAGTCACTTATTCCATATTATACTACCTCAAATCAGTGGTCATTCTCTTAAATTTCAGCTTCCAAAAACTTAACAAGTATTCATCTTCATACGTCATCATCTATATAAATAGAATTCACACATGACACACCATTATCTCATTTACGCATTCTATATTTTTCTAACATATTGAACAAATTCTGGAATTTTCCAGATTTATTGTGATATTGTCACATTAAAAGCTTAAATCCAACACGATTTAATGCTTCCAATCTAATCTTCATTGGCCGAATAAACAAGGAAAAGCGTTGAACTTGATTTCACCGCTCCTTTCTATCTTTCCCTTACATTGAATTATCTATTGAGCATTAAATCAATTTAACTTTAGCATGTGATTTTAGCACGTGATAAAACATTAAAACAATTTAACTTTCAAGAAGCACTACCGCTTAATACATAATTATTAACTATTGAGCATCATTGGCTCCTTAACCCATTTGGCTAATACCATGTTAGTACTCTGGAATTTCTAGATTCAATAACAAGATTTAAATCATCAATTTAGAATTTATAATCATGATTTAACCATCTATGCACTTAGGAGCATCAAACAATGAGCCTCTTATACATTTCAGCCCCAAAAGTTCTTGGTAATCAAGCTTTCAGCATCATTCATACACATAGACCCATAACTCTTATTTATAACCTGTAGGCAATCTCTCACCTTTAGTCATGCTTCGTATGAGCTCATTTACAATCTGGAAAATTTCCAGATTTTCAAAAATATCCCCCCAAGCCAACTTAATATGCAACAACATTTCCTTACATGCAATATGACATATCATCTAGCTAAATTCTAGTTTACATCCTTTCTACATACAACTTTTAATCGGTTTGCATGTGATGTCTTCTCCTATTCTTCACATTTCGTCCTCCCCGTCTTCAACCCCTCTGTCAAATCCCTATCTTTATGATATATTTTCATTCTTTATTTGGAGATTTTATCATAGTTATTGAGCTTAAAATGCCTTTCTTATGATAATTTAAGATTAAGAGTAAATCCATTAAATTAGGATTAAAAAGGGTAAAATTGTCAAAATAATTTTAATTACCCTTCATCATTGATTTTTGGGAATATTTGATATTGGTTTTTTTTTTTTAATTGTAGGTGTTCAAAAAATTGGAACAAAACTGAAAATGGCAGTTTGGGGCTCGAATTACAGAAATAACAATTTAGCGCCACGAATTTAGAAAATGACAGTTTGATCTAAGACCAAAAAAAAAAAACTACAGCGTTTTGGAAAATGGGATTAGGTCAGTTTTAGGATTTTAGAGACTAGAGAAGGCACCGCGAATAGGGGAGAAGAGTTTCAGCGAACTAGCATCCATTACCATTGATCTTGAGCCTGGAGAATCGACCTTCATCCTCCACCATCGCCTTCACTCTACTTCGCTCCCACCTTCCACCATACTCACCGACATTATCACTTTGTCCATTACCGTCGTGAGTCCCCACACCTTCATTCTCTAGGCTCGACCTCACTTTCACTCTGATCCATCGTCACCTCCACTTCGCCATCCTTCTTCCATCTCGTTGTCTATCATCACCATATCCCTCTACACCCAAGATCGAGCTTCATCTACAGAGAGAAGCACGGCTGCTGCAAAAAAAAAAAACCTTTAAAACTTCAACACGATCTAGTCACTCACTTCACTTTCACTTACCACGTCATCTTCTTACCTTCACCACCTTTGGCAATCTCCAGGCTTCATCACCATCGGCGATTTTCATCCTCATTCACCCAATCCACCATTTTCTTCTGTCCCCTCTCTTCTTCTATCTTCACCTACCAATCTCTCATTCTCATTGTCAATCTCATTTTTGGGTGGTGATTTGCGTGGCTGGATGTGCGGATCAGAGGGACATTTTGATTCTTGAAGACATTTCCATGAATTGCAGTAGCTAAATTTCTCTTCTCCTAGAGTAATGGTTTGACTCTTGATGCTTGGAGCATTATAAGGGAATGTTTAGCACTTAATTTATTTCTTGTTTCTTTCCTTTGTATTTATTAAATTCTAGGTTTAGAGTTTAATTTATATATTAGATTGAAGTTGTGTGTTGGGGTTCCATACACTTGATGAAATTAGTGCGTATTTTGGTTTTAATTTTGTGAGTCCCGGCAACAGCGCCAAAAACTTGTTAGCCATCTAGCTTAACCGCAAGCGCACGGATCGTCATAAGTAATATAATAATATCGTTCCCACAAAGAATAAGGCAAAAGCGAGTTAATTATCACACTTATGTTCTTAATAAGCCCGATTCACGTAAATCGAAATAAAACCCTTCCACATATTTACTTCGTA
Source organism: Albizia julibrissin (assembly GCA_037074505.1). NCBI lineage: Eukaryota > Viridiplantae > Streptophyta > Magnoliopsida > Fabales > Fabaceae > Albizia > Albizia julibrissin. Next base: position 17,772,434 of record CM073484.1, on the reverse strand, counting down.
AACCGTAAAAACTACCTTGTAAATCGTAAAAGCTACCTCATATTCCGTAAATCACGATTTATAAGCACTTATGAACATAGTGAGAGTAATTTAAGAGAAATTTTATATTTAATAATTAATTTATTAAAAGAGAATTTATTTGAGAACTTCAATACGGGAGGAACCTAATATTACTTATTCCTATTGGACTTCATAAGACTAACTTAAATCTTAAATTGATAATGAAAATATGTGCTTGTCAGAGGTTCAAATTAATTGATAAAGCTTTCTCAAGTCAAAACCAATTTTATATTTTCAATTAACATGTGCAATCTCTTGTCTTAGTTAACGAAAATACTCATTAAGCTCTAACCTCAATTAGCCAATGCTAGGCTAATAGATATATCTCTATTCTATTAACAAACCATCCATTTAATCCCTAAACTTCAAGTTTAACATGATTTTATCTAAGTTCTATAATTAAATTAGCTTTCTCAAGCATCACTCAATTGAACCCAACAATCTAAGTGGTGGTCAATCACCCAGAAGCATTAAGCACAAGATAAAATCAACACATAAATTTCATTAATCAATAAAAGAAATAAATAAAAAAGTCTTAATCCATCTAATAGTTCAAAGCAATCCTAGAATATGAAATTTAGCTACTCAGACAAAATCAAGCAAAAACCAGAGATGATAATTCGGTTCATAACAAAAGCTAGGTAAGGGAGAAAAGAAAATGAAAGAACCAATATTAAAGTTCTAAATCTCTTTGAATATTCAAACTTCAGCTCTCCAATTGCACAATCTTCTCTCTCTAGCCCTCAGCTCAGATGCTCTCCTTGCTCTCTGTATTCGAATAATTCTCATCTCCTCCTTTTCTGAAGAATCTTAACCCCTATTATATATAGGTCAGGTTCCTAGATCCTCATGCAATATCTTTCTAGCAAAATAAAATCAAACAAAAAGATAAAAAGATAAAAAAATAGATAATGATAATAATAAATAAAGATAATGATGATGATGATGATCATAAATGAAATGTCTTTTCCTTTTTATCTTAAATTATTATTTTTATTATTAATATCATTATTTTTATCTTTAATATCAAAATCATTATTTTTATCTTAAACTTTGATATTTATAATGAAATCTCTCTAAATTGATATTTTATCAAAATCTCACTCAAATATTTTTAATTTAACCTAGATGACTTCCAAATATATTAAAATATATCTTAAAATTATCTAAAAATAGGGAGTCATCAGTAGCGGTGGGAAAGAAGGAGATGACGAAGGTGGTCGAAGTAAAGGGTGTGAGGGAAAGGATGATCTAATCTTTTGGAATCACAGGGAGGGTGAGAGGTTGAAGGGAGTATGGATGGGAAATGGGGTTGCTTATAGGACTCAAAGCTCTAGAGCTCAATTCTCGTATAGAGATAAGTTGCTTAACCTCAATGACTCAAGTTTCCTTGAGGTGAACGTGTCTGTGATGGATGCCATTAATGGATGGAAGGACCATTTTTCCAAGATGAGCAATGAGAATAAGAATGCAGGTTGAGGTGATTCAGATAAGGATGAGCAATATGGAGAGGGGGGAAAACATCATGGCAAAATGGAGGGAAATATCCAAAGTTAAAGTTCACGACAGAGGAATATGAGGCTTGGTGTAAACCTTACATGAATTCCCTGATTGTTAAACTCTTAGGGGAGTCATTTAGGGTAGGTTTTATGAGACACAAAATAGAGCTTATGTGGTATCTTAAGAGTTCAATGAAGGTGGCTCCATTGAACAATGGATATTTCATTGTGTCTTTCTCATCAAAGGAGGATCGTGATTATGTGTTGCTTGAAGGACCATCGATGATTGCCAACTATTACCTGATGGTGCAAAGATGGCGGCCGAATTTTAACCCATAAAAGGCAGATTAAGACACGAGAATTGCAGCTTGGATTCGACTGCCGGATTTGCCAGCAAAGTTGTATAGTGTTGAATCTTCGAGGAGGCTAGGGAATCTTGTCCGGAGAACATTGAAGATTGAAAGAACCACTACATTCTCAAAAAAGGACTCTTTGCTAGAATTTATGTGGAGTTGGATTTGGGAAAACCCCTATTACTTGCTTTTGATCATTTTGGAGAGGATAGGAAAATTGAGTATGAGGGATTGCACTTGGTTTATTTCCATTGTGATTAATATGGGCATCATATTGATGTTTGTTCCTAAAAAATTCAAGTGCAGAAGAAGACGACTAAGAAGACGACCAAAGTTCAGTCGCCGAAAGGGACTTCTGGTGAGGCTAGCACTACAAATAGAAAGGAAAAGGAGGTTGCTGTGAAAGGTGCATCTGGAGGGATTTTCGGCCCTCATATGTTGGTTAAATAGGAGTTTAATAGGAATAATGGCACTATGGATTTATAAGAATCAATCTCAAGATTAGGGTCAAAAAAACTGTCACCAAATCTTAAAATATCTTAGAGAATTAATGAGCCACGTGTCTTTAAGGATAAGGCAAAAGTATATGTGAAGAGGGATGTAAAGAAGGGAATTAATGAGGAAGGATCACGTCATTTTGGCACATAATTAAATGCCAATATATAGGACAAGGTATAGGTCCCAGTAGAGAGCAAAAGGCATTCTAGGACTAAGAGGCGTGCTCATGGAAAAGAGAACACATCAAAATTGAAGGCACTGACACGTGTCAACTAACAAGAAGAAAGACCGAATGACAAAAGCTATGATACTATTTTCTCAACTAACCTGTTCTCAATATTAAATGAAGGGCATGAAGATCATCTATAGGAAAATGTTAGGTCACTAGAGAGTGGGCATGCAGATTTAATACCCATAATGAACCAAGAATGTTCTATGTTCATGTGTAGTCCTATCGAGGGTAAGGAGTATATAGGTGTAAACATCGATCATATTGATCAAGATATGAATTTGGAGGAGAAAGAAAGGTTTTTAAATGAAGATATGCATGATGGTGAGGCTTCTGTGGGAGACTCCACCCCAAATAATTCCCCTTAAAATGAATTTTCTCCTATGGAATGCCTAAGGTATAGGAGCTCATCAGTTTCCAAATCTCATTAGGGAAATGACACATTTTCATTATGTATATTTCATCTCAATCTTTGAAACTAAATGTAATGGTAATAAGGCCTTGCAAATTGCTATTAAATTGGGATTCCATAATATGGACATTATTAATGCCGAGGGGTTTAAGGGAGGGATATGGTTTTTATGGTCTAATAAGGTTGGTACAGTTGAGGTGTTAGTAAAACATACACAATTTATGCATGTAAGAACATATAGCCATGATCATCAGAAATGGGAACTGACAAATCCGTGTTGGGATTTGTGAAGGGAGTTAGTAGAGCTTGCTAGATAGGTTTTCTTGGCAGGGATTTTAACACCATTCTTCATGCAAATGAACGAAGCTCAGTGAGTGAAAATGGAGGGTTAGATTGACACTTTATGAATTTTGTTGAGGACACTATGTTGAACGATATCAGTTTTGTGGGGCCAAGATTCACATGGCACATAAATGATACTCAAAGTCAGACTGATCATGTGTTGGGTTCAAATGTAAGTATTACTCACTTAGCTTGGTACATGTCAGGTTATAAACCTCTTCTAATATGGTTGAAGGGGTGCAAAATCGTCAAAGTAGAAATAAGTCATTTAGATTCATACCATCATCGGAATTGCACGAAGGGTTTGAGGAATTTATGAAAAACAAATGGTAGCATAATGTTGAATGAAATGGAGGAATAGATAGGTTTAGGGCTGATTGCAAGGTATGGAATAAATAGATATTTGGGCATACAAAAAGGAAGAAACATGAACTTTTGATACGATTGAACGATATATCTAGAGCAGAATCACTTTATGGTCTCTCTACTAAGTTACAAAATCTCTAAGCATCTTTATGGAAAAGCTTGAAAACTTTTTGCTTCAGAAATCCTTGCTATGGGCACATAAAGCTCATAGTGATTGGTCAATTAATGGGGATAAGAACACAATTTTTTCACACTCATGTAAATGGGCAGAGGAAGAGGAATTTTATAGGGGCTCTAAAAAATGTAGAAGGTGAATGAGTCTATGAGCTTAACACTCTTCAACACATGGATACTTCTTTTTCCGCTGCTTTGTTTTGTGATAATGGCTATAACCAACCTCTTATTAATTGTAGAGTGACATTCCCAAGAATTGATGAGCAGGAACTTGTATCTATGTGAGGGTAGATAAGTAATAAAGAAATTAAAGAAGCAATTTTCAATGTGGGTACCTTGAAAGCTCCAAGTTCATATGGGCTTGACACTTTATTTTATCGAAGTAAATGGAAGTATGTTGACCAGATAATTTACAATATAGTTAGAAGATTTTGGGAGAATCCAAAGGAAATTGCCAACGTAAACAACACATTTATTATTCTTACTATAATACCTTATTCTCATTGCCCTAGATGAGTGCAAATGAGTAGTGAAATCATTCGTGAGACTAGGATTTAAACCTAGACTATCCAACTATCACAATAGTTCATAAAATTCTCAAACTCAACTAAGGACTTGAACCTAGGCTGAGATGGGTTTTTCAAATGGTAGAATACTTAAAACGTATTCCCACAAGATTCACTACGCCGCTAATACATCAGCGGCTCTTAATTCCACTAAATCAGAGTATACGCAAGCGAATTACTTTCCTTTATACTGGAATTAGAGCTATTCTCTTCATTTCATTAGAGTGGTTCGGTTCTTTGCTTAAACTACATTCATTTATATAGATACATCCATATACATGCATATTCATACACATATACATAAAGCCAACTTATCAAATCATTTACACCAAACACAAGGTAGTGCATTGCCTTACGTTCTTTACTTCAACTTTATATCTCCTCCATGCATCCTCCTGCATCTTCACCTGTCTAAATGGTTGGTTGAGAGGAGTGAGGTTCAAGAGAATCTCAGTAGCAAACATTATCCCTATGCATGTCATATATATATGAATGCATGACATGCTTGCCTACACTATTTCATGCCAACATAATGACATGATATATGCTCGATGTTATGACATACATATGGCCATTGCACAAATATAACAGAGCTTTAACAAATCATACATGTTCCACAAAAATAGAAAAAGCAGTCACATAATCAATGCAAGACATACATATCACATATATGCAGAAAATGTAAGTTCACTACCTTTCGGATTTTATGTCCTTTTTTGGTATCTTAATCTTCTAATCATTGCTTCTTCTTCTCTGTTACTTCATGGCCCTATATAACCAATCATATAATTAGAGACATGATTCAAAACTCTATTTGACTCTCTTGAAGTCTACTTTCATTAAAAATTATTACTCTTTTAGTAACCATGCCCACAAGTTCAGATTTCATGATTACTCTTCACTGTCCCAAGACAGCTTTCAGAATCATGTCCAAATGTCAAAAATTATAAATAATTCTATAAAACTCCAATTTGACTGATTCTAAAGCCTAAATAAATATATTTCAATTTAAATTTAAGGAAAAATAATTAGGTTTTCCTAATGTAGATAAATTATTCCTAAAATTTTGTTGAAGACCACTATTCCAGATTTGGTTCCAGAAACAAGGCCAAATTTTAAAAATTCACCATTAATAATAGAAAATTCTAAATTGAGTGGTTACAAATTTTACATAAATATATTTCCTTATAGTTTTACATAAAAATAAAAAATTCTAGCTATCACAGCCACAACATTTCCAAAATGTTTCGAAACTCAACCTGTCCAGATTACATTCCAGAAACAAGGTATAAGTTAACAAATTCATTTCTAAATCCAAAAAAATCCAATTGAGGTGATTATAAGTCCTACTTGACCCTTATTAAGTCTAATTTAAGGAAAAAATATGCCTATAATCTAAATGAACTCACACAATTACATAGTTAAATTTGTTTGAACACTGCTATAAAAGTTCCCATATTCACATAATTAGAGTTTGAAAAATCATAACTCTTAACATACTTGTTCAAAAATTACAAACTATCTATCCAATTAAATATCAACTGTATAATATAAGTCTGAAAAATTTAAAAATTTTTGGACAAGGTTTAGGCTTTGAAACATCATGCCCAACACTTACTGCCACATAGGGCAGATTAAGCAACATGCACACATATGTTTCATAATTTCCCAAATTCATATACAAGCATCCAAAATTCATGAACACTTGCATACCTACACAATTTTTCCTCCTAAATCCAATGGAAGCATCAAAATCATCAAATTTTCACTCCTTCCCCATAAAAAAGTACAAGGCAGAATTTAAGATTATCAGAAAAAGTTTGTTGTTTTCTCGTTTTCTCTTGTTTAATCACTTCTTTGCTACTTCTAATCAAATGATTAGCTATTTAAACACTTATTAGACATGATTTTGGGGAGATTTTGGCAGCATTTTCTCTAAGGTTTCATCAACCCTAATTTTAAAAACAAGAGAAATCAACACTATATTCACCAAGAACAACACCAACAACATCTAATCAAGCAAGATAAATAAGTTTGGAGGAGTTACCTCTTGATTTTCACCACTTTTCTCTCTTTCACGTTTTCAACCCTCTCTCCAAAACCCTTGATTCAGCTCAAATTCCATGGTTCCAAAGGTAGAGAAATGATTAGAAGAGGTTATGGGAAGATTAGGAGGCAAGAATCACAAGGTTACAACTTCCTTACCTTTGATTGTTGGAACCCTAGTTTCCTTCTCCTTTATCTTGTCTCACGTTTTCAGCTGCCCTCTCACTCTATTTGATTAATCTGATCGTGAAAATGTGGCTGAAGTGATGAGAACTCAGTGATTTAATGAAGAGTTAATTGGCTTGGACAAGTGTCACTTTCTAATTGGTCTAATAATTGATTTTCGCACATAATACTAGATTTGGTAGAATTTTCATTAAATTTTGAAAATTCATATCTAATTGTATAAATGTCCAATTAGGGTGGTTCCAAAGGTTATACGACCTTCATTGAGTCTAGTTTTAAGAAAAAGTATAACCTTTAGCCAATTAAAAGTTCACTCTTTCCAGAATTTTAATCTTTGAATGATGTCCCAGAAAATAATTAATTTCGCTGGGCTAAATTCAAATTTTCATTTCTCTTTGTGTATAGCTTCAAACGACTTGTATGCCTATCAAATTAAAGCTTGATAAGTCTACTTTCATTCTGGAAAGTTTTATAATTTTTCAACATAATTTTCCCCTTAAAATCTGCCACACAAACATGACTGTCACATCGGGAATTTCACCAATAGCAACAATACATTGTATTCCACTTCAGTATGTTGTATGTGACCTCCAATCACTACATTTTGTTATTCCCCAAGCTCTTTAGCTCACTAATATAATTCCTCTTAACATCCAAGGATATAAAGGAATTTTGAGAAATAATACTATGTCTCACTATGACATTTTCCAAATAGGGGGTCAAGTAATCCACTTAACCCAGGCTAAATCTTAAGCCTTTAATCCTAAAATTTGGGATATTACACTTACCCCAGAGAAGGATCAGCCTAAAGAAATAAAAGAGCTCAGGCCAATAAGTCTTTGCAATGTGATTTTCAAAGTAATAACTAAAGTGATTGCTAATATGCTTAAAGTGGTATTAGCCTAAGTGATTGGTCCTAATCAATGTAGCTTTGTTCCAGCACGACATAGTAGGGACAATATTATTGTGGCACAGGAAGTTATTCACTTTATGAATAGTATGCAAGGTAAGCAGGGGTATATGGCAATCAAAATTGATTTAGAGATGACTTATGATAGAGTTAATTGGGGGTTCCTGAAGAGATGCCTTTATAATCTTAATATTCCTGCTTATTTGATTAATATTATTGTGAAGTGTGTTACGACACCTACCATATAGCTTCTATGGAATGGTGACATAGCAAATGAGTTTCATCCTTCAAGAGGTATGCGATGAGGCGATCCTCTCTCTCCTTACTTATTTTTGATATATATGGAGAGACTTGCTTATATAATTCAATCACGGATAGAAATAAAGGATTGGCTTCCAATCAGGTTGTGCAAAAATAGACCTCCTATTTCCCATCTTTTTTTTACTGACGATATTTTTTTTTGTGGAAGCTTCTGTTACTCATAAGTGCTTATCTTATTTCTGTATGATTTATGGTCTAAAAGTGAATGATAGTAAGGCCAGGGTGTTTTTCTCTAAGAATGTAAATCACAATAAGCGTATGGATCTTAGCAATGTTTTAGGGTATCAGATGGCTACTAACTTGGGAAAATATCTTAGTGTATCCCTGAATCATAAATGTGTGATAAAGAAAAACTTTTAGGATATGGTAGATAAGGTCTAGTGAAGACTTTCTAGTTGGAAAGCTAACACAATCTTTTTGGCGGGGTGTACCACACTGTTAGGCTCGGTCACCTCTGTTATTTTGGAATATACTATGCAAACGGCTTCTTTAGCTGTGGGTACATGTGATACTATTGATCGTAATAACCAAAGTTTTTTGTTGGGGTATGCTCTGAAGAAATGGAAAACTCATTTAGTCTCCTGGGATATCACGTGTAAGTCAAAGAAAAATAGAGGACTTGGGGTCAAACATCTTCATTCCTAGAATCATGCTTATATGGCAAAGTTAGGCTAGAACCTTATTCAAAGACGGGATGACTTATGGGTTCGAATTTTGAGAACTAAATACAGGTGTAGGGAAAACTTGATGCCATGTATTGATCAAGAATGCTTGGGGTTCTAACACATGGTCTAGTATTAAAGTAGCTTGGAAGTTCTTTCAGGATGGTGCGCAACTAGATGCTCCTAGGCAAATAGTGAGATAGAAACATGAAAGAAGTAGGGAATTCTCAGTGAAATTGGCTTATAAGATTATTGCAAATAAACAAGAAGATAATGAGTTTGTTTGGTGAAAAGTATGAAAGTTGAATGTACTCCCATAGTGTAAAACCTTTATTTGGCTTACTGCACATAACAAGCTCCTCACTAATTCTAAACGGCGAAGAAGAAGTATGTTAGAGAAGATTTTATGTATATGGTGTAAGAAGAGTCTAGAAAATTTATTGCATGTTTTGAGTGACTGTTTAGAGACAAGGAAGTTATGGTTGGACCTGATTGCTTTGCCCCAAAATCGCAGGTTTTTTTATATGAACTTCAAAGAGTGGTTGTATTCTAACATCATAAGGAAAGATTAAGGAGACTGTTTTGCAACTGTATGATGGTTGCTCTAAAAGAGGAGGAACGAGCGTCTCTTTAAGAATAAAAATAGAAGCAATGATAGTTTAAGAACTATGCAGAATCTGTAAGAACAAGCCTGAACCAAGCACACAAGTGACTGGCTAGCACCAACCTACAGGGGACACCAATAATTAACAAGAAAGCTAGGTGGTGCCTGCCAGAGTTAGGATGGATGAAGGTTAACATTGACAGTGCCTTTTCGTACAATAATGGCATCAAGATGACACTCGTAGCTTTGTTAAAGTCTTTTTACACCGTCTTACTGAAGGTGATAATGTTTCTGTGTGAACTGTGGGCTGTTCTATTGGGCTTAAAATAGCTTAGGACTGAGGATGCCAAAAAATAATCATAGAGAGAGATGCCATAGAGGTAGTGCAACTAATCAGAGAAGGAGAGGTCAATAACCATCCTAATGGGTAAATGATAAAGGAAATATGTGGCATGTTTCAAAGGGATTAGATGGTTGAGTTGCAGTTTATACCTAGAGATGCAAATCAAGTGGCTAATTTCTTAGTCAAGTGTGCTCTATCCATGATGCCGAGGTTTTATCCCATTTTGACTTTAACTCCTGTACTTGAATCTGTCTTACTATATGATTCTACGCCATTAGATGTAGGCTAAGTTTATGAGAGGTTGCCTCCTTTTTTGTACAAAAAAATAGTCCTATATGTTACCTATAAATCTCTATTATTTTAATTTTTTTATAAAAGTATGGACTCATTTATTACTCTCTCTCCTCTAGAAAACTTTTTCAAAAACTCATTTATTAATATAGACACTGTGTACATACATACATACATACATACATACATACATACATACATACATACATACATACATACATACATACATACATACATACATACATACATACATACATACATGTACATATATATGTATATATGTATGTATGTATATGTATGCATGTACATATATATGTACATGTATGCATGTATGTGTGTATGTTTGTCTATATCATGCATACATGCATATATATATATATATATATACATATACATATATATGTACATACATAGATACATACATAGATACATACATACATACATACATAGATATATACATACATATATACATGTATATGTATACATATGCATATGTATATGTATGTATATATCTATGTATGTATGTATGTATCTATGTTCATGACTCTGGTGCTAATCTCTCACACCTATATATTGATTTAGTGAGGGAGATGGAAGACGTAGTGTAGTAGGTGAAGAGAGAGAGAGAGATTTTGGAAAAGTTTCGCATAAGAGAAAGAGTAATTAATGAGTCCCTATTTTTGTTGGGAAAAAATTAAAATGATATAAATGAATGAGTGACACATAGTAATGACTTCCTATTTTTAATAGATTGGAGATATATTTTGATATATTTGGAAAGTCATCAATACTAAATTAAAGAGATTTTCTTCAAATTTTAAGAGATATCAATTTGGGTACATCATTTGTAGGATTAAAACTCAAAATATAAGTTTTAATTTTAGGAAAAAAGAATAATAATGGAAAGTTTTCTCAAATAAAAAAAATCCAGCTTTTATGAGTAATGTTATTACTATTATTTATATGTTGTGTCCTTTTGCCTTGACAACAATGGTGGCATTTTGGAAATAATGTGAAGAGGGAAGACAAAGAAAAACAACTTAAGTTACAAGTGAATATGTAAATAAATAAAAGGCAGAGGTGGTGGATATTAGGATCGAATCATCATTTAGTTGAGAGATGCAAGAGCGGCACTATTCAAGGGTTTTATGGAGCAGGAGATTACTAGAGAGCCACAATTCAATCTTAGAGCATCGTGCACCAGAAAAGGAGGGTCGAGTTTCACTGTTTCTTCTTTTGCTTTGGTTATTATTGAACAAAAGGGCGTTGGGAGGAGTTGAAACATAGGAACTTGGATGGAGCACAAGGGAAGGACGCTGGTTTTGCTCAATTTGTGAGGTCTCCAATGAAGGATCTGCAAGCAATTTGGGGTTCTACTTCTCTTCTCTTCCTTATGGGTGTTGATTATAAATTTATTGTTGCTAAGATAGGATTGATTTTGAGCGTGTGTGGCTAGACTTTCTTGAATCTAGAGTAGCTACTAACTGATTCTTATATTAGTGCATGTTTGAACCATTTAATTATGCTTAATGTTATTTATGTTTACTTAATCTTGCTATGTATTGTCTAGTTTGTACTTGATCACCACTAAATATGATTTTAGGGAGTTTTGATTACTCTTGAGAAATGAATTTTAATTGGACCATATGATTAAGTAATGTGAGATTCAGATTTATTCTAATTTGCCAATAGAATGTGAATATACATATTAGACCCATATAATCATATTAGAGTGAGTTTGGAGTATTTATTACCTCTTGAATAGTTTTATTAGGAATAACAATTTTAATTTGAGAGAGGGATGTAAGTAATCAGGAAATACTTATATCTATTAATATTCTGGATTAACAAGTTAATATTAAGTGCATTTATTTAGATAATGACATGCTCTAAAACTTAAAGAACGGAATAGCCGCTCCAAGTTGTTTTCCTCATTTGAAATCTTTGAAACACCAATTCATAGTTTTCCCTTTTTTCTCTCTTTATATTGATCATTAATCACTCTTATCTTTAATTTGCTCAATTTAAATAAACCTAGGAAATTTAATGCCTTGCCATCAATTATCTTGAGTCTCTGTGGGGACAACCTTGATTTACCAGTTTACTATTCTATGGTCCATAAGCTTGCGGTGTTTACTTAAAATCTAGTAGCATCAAGCTTTTGGCATCATTGTCGAAGGTTTAAGGCAATTGGTGATTAGTATTAGAAATCCTTTAGTAGTTTTAGTTTGAACAATTTTTTTCCTTGTTAGTTATTGGTGTTAGTGTGATACTTTAAGATTTTTTTTTGTTTTACAGGTACTTTTAGTATATGAACCATATAACCAAACCTACTAAGACATTGTAAAAAACAAGGAACATTCAAGAACTTTTGGAAGCTACAACACCTCAGAACTAAGAAGGAAGTAATACAAACTGAAACTAAAGAAATGGCTTAGGATGAAAATGATCGTTTGTGTATTAATGATTTTCTGGGAAGACAATTTTAATGGTATTAGTTAGTAATTACAGCGCCTGAGTTTCAAGCCAACAATTTCAAAATCAAGCATACTATGCTTAAGATGCTGAACTACAGGGTCAATATGTAGGAAACGATTTAAAAGATCCAAATTGGCATTTGATACAATTTCTTGATGTTTGCAACTCATTCAAGCATAATGAAGTTCCCAACGGTGTGATTTGTCTTTGGCTTTTTCCTTACTCCCTACAAGGGAAAGCTAAAGAATGGCTCAACAATTTAGAAGATGGCTGCATAACCTCTTGAGAGATATTGGAAGAAAAGTTTAGATCAAGATTTTTTCCACATAACAAGATCATGGATGCAACAGTCGCTCTTATTAATTTATGTCAACAATTTAGGGAACATCTGTATAAAGCCTGGGAGAGGTTCAAGTTGCTTGTTAGGTAGAGCCCTAGTCACAATCTAGAGAAGTGGGGCTTGCTTCAAATCTTTAGTACTTAGTTGATTCCTAAATCTAAATCATAATTGAATGCTGTCACAAATGGAGGAATTACAAAGCAACTAGTAAATCATGTCTCGAAATGTTTAGATGACTTATTAGCTAACTTCATATAAATTAACAAAGAAAGAAGGTTAGTGAAGTCAATTCATAAAGTTATTGAGGACCCTTCTTCATAGTTGATGATAATGTTAAATACAATCAACAAGAGGTTTAATCACTTAAAGGCTTAAGTAAACCGATCTAATGGTATACACATAGGAGTAAATGTTATTTATACTCCTTATGATTACTATGGAGATGGCCATGACAATGGGAAATGCCTTTTATCTCAACAGATGGAGCCAGTGAACTATATAGGAAACTACAGTGGCAATAACAAGAGCAATCCATACTTAAACACTACAATTCTAGGTGGCGTAAAAATCTTAACCTCTATTGGAAATATGGTGCAACTCTTAATAAAGCATCAACTACTAATCTAAATAAGTGTCATCTCTCGGGTTCTATCAAGTGGAAAAGGAAGCTATTCCTACCCAAGAGGGTGTTTACATTATTGTGAGTCCCCTCCTTCATAGGGAAAGAGGGCGTTTACATTATTGTGTAAAATAATTAAAAAGTCCTAAATTCACCCCCAAAAAGAAAAAGGTTCTAAACATTCATACTTTTTTTAATTAGCAAGAACAAATTTCTTACTTTTCTATTTTTTGTTTTTTTGTTTTTTTGTTTTTTGGGCCTGTCTTACTTTTCTATTCTAATTTGACAATTTCTCGTTAATTTATTAATTAGTTTTTTAAACAATTAACCTGAAAGTTTTTATAATTTATTTCAATTTTAAATTGAATTTTGTAAAGTTTATTTTATTTAAATTGTGCCCTTAGTGGATGCTGCATAATCACCATTCAACACACACACACTCTCTAGACTCTGCTCTTCCTTAGCTTCGTCTTCATCGTTCTTCACCTTTCCCATGCTCTGTTTTTCGCTTCACCTATACCAGCTCATCGTCCCATGTTTTTTTAATCTTTCTTTTCCGCTTATATCGCCTTCTCATGGCTATCCTACCCTCATGTTCGAAGCATCATCTGACCTATTGCCACCATCATTACTTATTTGTCCGACTGCTTCATCACCGTAATATTGATGTCCCAAAACTTCAACAGTTAATTTCCATTCATTGTCAATTACGATACAAGGACAACAGAACCATTTCCTCCTCCACTTTCATCATTGTCTTGACAGGCCATTTTTTCTCAACCGTGGAGTACGGAGGTTACATGGTTTTTTGTGCGTTTTCTCTCCTTGGATACCAAATTTGCAGATCACCGACCTCTCTGTATCACTCACATGTCAATATGGATCTCATTCCAAGGTCTTCCCCTTAACTTCTATCATGAAGCTGCAGCTCGGTTCCTCACTAAGTCGTTTGGGGAGCTCATTTCCTTTGATCGGAATAGTTATTTTCGGCCGGACGGATTTCGTGTTCGTGTGATCAACTCAGGATGGCCAATATCTAGTTAGGGCAGCACTACATTGGTCACCGGCTTTTTGGAGATGCTTTACCTTACTATACTAATCTATCATATATGATTTTGTCTCTTTTTTGGCTTCTGCAAGTTACAGGGCTCATGATTCCTCAGTAAAGCCCTTGGCTTCACAGCATGCTCTGTTGTTCGTCTTGCACCTTCACGCAACTTCAAACACTATATGTGTAGACGAGAAAGGCATGGATTTGGCATGTCCTCGCAAGCCTTGTTCGTTCGACTCTCACTTCGGTCTTTGGAACCTGTTTGCTCCGATGACTTGAGCATAATGCTCTGTTCGGCCTTTCCCGATAGTGGTTGTTCATACACTGGATTTGCTTCCTTTTGTCTTGCTTCACTGCTATAGCCCATACTATATGGAGTACACTCATCAGCCAAGGCCCAATATTTGCTGAAGACTGTATCTTTCTTTTTTCGGTTTCTCCAATCGGGCCTTGCTTTTTTAACATAGGACTAATGTAATATCATTTTGCTATAATTTATATTGTCTTTTATCCAAAAAAAAAAATTGTGCCCTTCGTATTGAATCCGTTAGTGTTAATTTATAGGTTTTATAAAATTTCATTTTTAAAAGTGAAAAAAATTTAAAATGGAATGAAATAGAAGGACGCTTATAATAGATCAAACTTTAAAGGTTTAATTTAAATTAAATAAGTTGGCAAAAAAAAATTTAAATGAAATAAATTATAGGAACCTAACTCAAAATACTAGGAAATGTGGTCCTCCCTTTTTTCCACTTTATTTGGGATGATTCCTCAAATGGGCTTAGAAAATGAACATGAAAGGGCCAGCCCAAACAATTGGCCCATTTGCTACCCTTGCAGGAAAAGAAAATGGAGTTCCTCAATAGAAAATTGATTTTTTTTTTGGGCCAAGAAAATTGATATACTATATCATCTGACAGTTGTATTATCAATATATCCCCTAATACTATTCTACCGAAGCCGAATGCTACGACACAGCTCCCTTCGGCTCCTGACCCAAAACATTGTTCACAAGGTGAAAATGGCTCATCTTCAAAAAAAAAAACCTCTGGCTCCTTCCCCAGCTGGCAGCTTCAAGTTAAGCCGAATTCTTGTTTGAAACTTTCTAACCTTCCCGCCCACCAACGCTTGTGTGTCGTCACCTATTTCCTTCCCTATATATTTCATTGCCTTGCCATTGTGAAACTACCTTCCATCATCATCTTTGTTGATCTCATACCACTGGGAGTAGTGTTTCCTGATATAATGAGGTCTTTGCTTCAACAGTACGTTGACGCGATGGCATGGCTTCAATCTGGACGATGTCATGTTATGTATGGTGGAAGGCCAAGCATTCTTAGTAGGTTGACGAGCGGTGTGTGTTTACTGAACCATAAACTGCCAGTGGTGTGTGTGTGTCATGATTGTTTTCTAGTGGTGTTATGTGAAGACTCTACGCATTGCATGTGTTGGATACTTTCAGGACGTCAAACATGACTGATCAATCTTGAAGGCCTACACTGTGGAGTACTCAAGAGTTGCCTCATACTCAAGCTTGACTGCATAAAACTACAAGATTTTTGTAGTACATTAGTTGATGTATCAATGGATGTGCAGGAAAAGGTTTCCACGGAATTTTTCTTCCTGCTATTACATGATGTTGTTATTTTTCATTCCCTCGATATTATGGTTCCCACTTCTTTTTTTTTTGTTGATTGCATTTGTACAAATGCATTTTCATGGGTCACTTATTATGTTTTCATTGTTTCGTATAACACTCTTCATGTTAGAACCAAAGCATCTGTTGGTGATATGTCAGATCTTCAGTCGAGACTTGGAGATGATGGTGTTTTGCGATGTGAACAGTTATTGAAGACTGTACATACCAAGTGTAGTGTATTTCATTGTAGTTTCAGTATTGATGGTTGTTGTACTCTTTAAACATACACAGATAATGTTGTTTCTGTGTTGAGGGGATTGTCTTTTATATTTGGCCATTGTTGTTCCTGTGTTCAGAACTGGTTTTTTGCTTTGGGTCATGTTTTATTAGTTCAAACTTCAAACCATGGCTTCAGTGCGGTACAACATGAGGGTAAGATCCAATGCAACTGACCATGAAGTAACACTGACGTCACATATTTGATCTTGAGGTCTGATTATTTAATATAAAACAAAAACCTTAAAGATAAACACAGAGTAAACCAACTTACTTAATCTGCTTCCTTAAAGTGAACCAAACATAACCGTCAACTTAACCTGGATTACATGAAACAAGAAGTAGAAACATAAAGAAACTTAATTAAGGACATTACGCATCCTTAAAGCCAGCTTACAAACCAGATACAATGACTCAGAAACCTTGAATAATTCTGGAACATGAAACAAGAGGTACAATGACTCAGAAACCTTACATACCTAGGAAATGTTATTAAGGAATATGAAACAAGAGGTACAATGACTCAGAAACCTTGCATAATTCTGGGAAATGTGTGAAAGGAACATGAATCCAGTGAGGTCATTTTACTAACACTATAAGATGTTTCACTTAGTTTGGGTTATGTCCTTCCTCATTCACAAATCCCAAATGCTCCAAGGTAGTTGTAGCAGGTAAAGGTAAGGTTGCATGTGATTCGTGGATATCACTGGATTCAGTTTGTTGGATTAAGGGCATTCCACTAAGTCTTCCATGAGTCCAGCGTACAGGTTTGATCTTCATATAGCTATGACTTAGGAGATTCTGAATGAAAATCCCTTCATCAGATCCACTTTGCATCTTAACTCTCATGTAAGGTATGTAATGTGATATGAGATTCAAGTACTCTGTGCGATACCTGAAGCTATGAGGGTCTGATTCTTCCCATTCATCACTTTCCAAGCCTTGTGTTCTTATGATACCATACAAGCATCGAAACAAGGAATATCTTGATGAATAGAACCTGAAAGACCCAGGTATGATCCTACCTCTGCGAATTCCATGAACTCGCCATATCTCCTCACCAAAGTCATAGCTAGCAAAAACAATCAGGGGACCACATGTAATATTAAGTGAATTGACCCCACTTTCCCTCCATGCACGCAACATACTATATAATTCATTTTCTGAGAATGTATGGAATGCACTCATTGTTGGTTGTTGTTGATGAGACGATGAGAAGAGAACTTTAGATACAAGTTTCTGTCAGAAAAATTAGAACCACCTTTAGTTGCTTATATAGCAACTGAAGGAAGATTTCCAGGTATCATGTATATTGATTTAATGGGTAATACTCAATGTCCTTTTATGTAATATGGAAGAATCCTTTGGTTAATGACCTTGTAAGAGGTCACGTATATATATAGATTCCATACATAAAAGGTGGTTCTGAAAATATATGTACGTTGGTTCTTTTTCTTGTCATCCATTTTGGCTTATTTTTTTTCCGTAACCATTGGTTAATGTCCATATGTGATATTATCTAGGCGCCAGTCATGTCCCTTTGTTAATGACCAATGGACAAAATTTATACCAGACTGGTATTTGCTTTTTATGGTCATGCCATGCATATGACAGTGGGTGCAAAAAACATGCAACTTCTGATGTACTATAAATTTTTTCACAGACAATTTCTTGGTGATTGTGCTTAAGGTTGGACCAAGTTGAACTATTTGCTTTTTATGGTCATGCCATGCAAATGGCAGTGGGTGCAAAAAACATGCAACTTCTGATGCACTATAATTTTTTTCATTGATAATTTCTTGATGATTGTGCTTAAGGTTGGACCAAGTTGACTTTCTGCCATTGACATTAATGTTACTTGTCTGGTTTCAATTTCTATTATACCCACCTGTTGCTTTCCTTTATTTGTCATCTTATTTTACTCAGCGAAAAAGCAATAACAACAGTCTCTCTGGAAAGCCACTCTTTTTTAGCAGCTGCAGCTTCCTTAAAAATGAAAAAAATGAATGTAACTGTCATATAGCATAATGAATTCCTAGCTGTAACTATTTTACCCACTTTGTGATGTATTTGGCGTCAATTCTTACATGCATAGAAGCTAGCATATCCAATTTGAGTTGTATTCTTCAACCATTATGATATATATGAACAACCACCAGCAAAAAAGAGAGGCTGGCATGTCATTTTCAATCTTTGAAGTAGAAACAAATTGTGTAGTCATTTTATCATGGTCATGTCATTACTATATATATCATATGATTTGTCTTTTACAGTCATGTATAAAGTATATCATTATATGGTTTTGGTTATAAAATTTTTAAGGAAATTACGTGTTTCTTTTTCATGAGTTCCAGATGCAGGTCCTCAAATCATGAAATGTGCCAATGGTGTTGTCATTTATCTGGTATGAACATTTTGTCCCTTTTGTTTTAAATGTTGTATATGAGGTTTATTATCTTCCCACGTCATTAGACTCTCTCTTTTGACCTTGCCTTTTGCAGATTCCTTAAACATGTTTTAACTGAATGCTATTATCATTTGCAAGCTAAGACTTGCCTACCTACTTTATAATATTCCCATCTGTGTGAATACAAATAGGGCATGCACTTCGTTATGTTTTTTTCTGGAGATAAGACAGGTCTAGACTACTTGGTATTCATTGCAAGCTAAGACTTGCCTACCAATTTCATTAAAGATCGTTCTCAATATATGGTAGTCAATCCAGTCCCAGTATTTGTAGATTCATGAATCAACATAACTCCATTATAACCTACTCCATAGATATTAGTATAAAATCATCAAGACCTGCTTGGTATTCTGAAATGATAATGATGCAATTAGTTAACATTAGCAATACTGCAGATAAGTAATTAGTGTATTATAACATGAGTACCCATATTGCCAGTGTTTGACATGTAATTCACAAGTGTTGTTGCTAATTGCTCACAAATGCATGTCACTAGGTCTATTTGAGATAGTGGAACATTTCTGTCAAATTTCATCTGCTGCAATAGCATTTAAAATCATCTTTCAGATCATGAAGTGAACAAGAATTTAATGATCTGCATATAGTGAACCCATGGCCCTCAGCTTGTAATGTTGTGCCTTTTTAAAAAGGTCACAATAATCTGCCTACTCATTGAATGACCTTGAATATGCATTAGGATATCATAAAATAATCTTCCTACCCCATGTTAAGAAAGGATATTAACCATTAGATAACAACCAAAACCAACATAACACACTAACATGTCAGCAATAACCAGTGTCAAATGCTTGTGCATTATTTAATGCTTATGGGGTTTAAGGGAGCCAGTGGTGGCATAAAAACTGTATGTACATACTTCTGATCTCAATATGGATTTGCATCATTTCAGCTTTTATTATAGAAGCCACATATAAAAGGTAGCTGACCACCTATGAAATAATTATGGTTCATCAAAAAAAGTCTCTCAGCAGCAATTATGATATATATGAACAACCACCAGCAAAAAAGAGAGGCTGGCATGTCATTTTCAATCTGTGAAGTTGAAACAAATTGTGTAATCATTTTATCCTGGTCATGTTATTACTATATATATCATATGATTTGTCTTTTATAGTCATGTATAAAGTATGTCATTATATGGTTTTGGTTATAAAATTTTTAAGGAAATTACGTGTTCCTTTTTTATGAGTTCCAGATGCAGGTCCTCAAATCATGAAATGTGCCAATGGTGTTGTCATTAAGTTTTGGGATTATAGGATTTCAATGTATTACTCTCACTGCTTTCATGTACAGTGCTATATTCATATAAGTTTTGGGATTATAGGTAGTACGTTTACTTTTATTATAATGCATCAGTGAATATTTAAATGGTACCTTTGCCATTGACTAAAGCAGCTACTTATTTCAATATCAATGACCAGATTATGACATAGTGTGATGCAGCTTTACTCCTATATGCAAGCAATACATTGAGTTGTCAACTTCTTCTTACTGTCAAATGTGTTCCTAATTGAAGAATCATTAATACCAACCCATTGCAATTTCTGATGACTCAGATTCTGAAAAGTTTGTGACACCTCAATCATCATGTTTAATTATCGTGTAAGAGCTATAATTGATATCTGCTTTTGTCTTCGTTGCAGCACTTTGTAGGGGTTTATTCATCATTTTTAGCAATATGCCATCCCTATCAATAGGCCTAGATACATAGACTTAAAGTTCTTCCATGTAAGTATCTGCGTAAGTCCAGGTGAAGGCCTTTAATACACTTTGGACTTACACGTTTATTTACTAACAAGTGTTGTAACAATCATGTCTCACCTTTAATGCCTAAGTGAAACATCTCTTGTATATGGCCAAATGGTTTTACATGTGCATGATGTCACTGTAACATGTATAAGGTGCCAAAAGCAGTTTGAATGTGGCGCCAAAAGTCTTAACCAACTTGATAGAAGTTGCAACACACACTTGAAATTCAAACTTTACGTTCTGGAGGGACTAACTTTTTAATTCCAAAAATTGAATTCAGGAACCACCTCATTTGCCGCCAACTGTGTTATCTTTATGTTGGAGCCTATAAATATCAGTTGTGATTCGTAAATGAAAATCAAGTGTCCATCTGAAATAGAGTCTGCTTGGGATCACTAATAGCTCCTATCTACCTTTATCACTTCATTGCACTCATGGCCGCTCATTCATTGCTGAAACAGTTACACGATGGAACTGAAAGATGGGGTGTTGTAGTTAGAGTCTTTAGGAGATGGAATGTATACCAGAAGGATTTACCTTCTCATTTGTTCTGCATTACCATGATTCTGGTTGATCAGGAAGTCAGTTTTCTTCATTTACATTCCACTCCCAGAAGTGTTTAACTCTTTCTTCATTTTGAATTATTGCCAATCTGTTAATACCTTGTATTTAACGTCACAACTTTTATACTATTGTTCTAACCAACCTTTTCTTTTGAAATCTGTCTACAGGGGACTAAAATCCAGGCAAGTGTGATTCCAAGGAACCTTCATGAAAGATTTCAAGAAATCTTAACTGAAGGAAATACTTACTTCATTGCAAACTTCTTGGTTTCTCGAAATTCAACTCAGTATAGAGCCACCAACCACCAATTCAAAATCAACTTCACTCAACAAACGTTTGTCAAGCACAAACAAGCAGATATTCCTATTAATCCTTACACCTTTTATCCTCTAACTGAAATTCTCAGGAGTCAACAACGAAATTTTGCAGATTATTTAATTGGTACTTAAGTTGGTTGCTGGAATTTGTCATGCTTATCAAATTTCATGTCAATACATACCAGAAAACCGAAGTACAAAATATTTAATATCTACCTTTGCTGTCCTTTTTTCAAATTGCAAATATGCAGATGTCATTGCCTTTGTGAGATCTATTGGTGCACTAGAGGAATATCGTAGGGATAATGAAACAAAAAACAAGCTCAGAATGGTTCTCACTGATATTGAGTATAACTTGGCCTTATCACCTACTTACAGATTATGGTTGTGGTTTGAATTGCTTTATGTTACTTCAGAAACAATACTTCCTTATTACCCTTTTCTGGATACTCAGGAACAATGACTTGGAATGTGTTTTATTTGATGAATGCTCTACCAATGCATATATGTCACAGTTGGAAAATATGGAAACACCAGTTGTGGTTGTTTTGAACCTTGTAAGGATAGCTTTTTCAGATGAAGGTACATGCAACTGAATACCATTAAAATACTATTCTGGTTCTGGTTTGTAGATAGGACTGGAAATTAAGCTCCCAAGTAAGTTATAATTTAACATGTTCCATAAGTTTTGTTCATTCACATACTCAGGTAGACCACAAGTTTGTAGTTCTTTTAGTGCTACAAGAGTTTTCTTCAATCCTGCAATCCAAGAAGTCAGAGAACTGATACAAAGGTGTCATGTTGTCCTATATGCCTTTGATTATTTTATTTAAGTTCTAACATTATACTACATCAGGAAATTAACTTACTGGTTCTTCTATATGCTTTTACATTAATAGTGCAAATGAGGAGGAAGGAGAAAGGAGGAGGCGTTGGATCTTGGAAGAAGGAGGAGGCACCAAATCTTAGGAGGCGCCAGATCTTGAAGGAAGAAACAAGAGATGCTAGAATGAAAGAAGGAGGAAGGAAGAGGCACCATTTGTTACTAGAAGAAGGAGGAGGCACTAAAAGCAAATGGGAAAAAAATGAATCAATCAATCATGGGACCACGGGTATAATCAATAGGTATGGGACCATGGGTATAATTTTCATATTAGGTATGGGACCATCATGAGAAGTATTAAGTGTTAAATGACATATTGCCTTCCTTGGAGCATTTATATATTTTAAAAAAAGCTATACCACCAGGTAGGATTGGGCTAATCAGTTCAGAGTACTTACCCGAAACTCGGTCCTATCTGAATCTGACCCGAATTTCACCAAACTCCTTTTTTCTTTTTTCTAGTTGGACCGGATAGATTCAGATTAGATCGGATTAACCGGGTTATCGGGTTTCATATACGACCCTAGTCGCACCATACCAATTGTCGCTCTTGTCATGTCTGGCCATCTCGCTACTTACTCCGTTGATCGACGTTGCTCTCGCTGTCGATCATCTTTGCTCACGTAGTCGCTCTTTCCAGCAACTATGGCGTAATGTGTTCAACTTGAGGTCTTGAAAATTTAGGCCTAGTGTTTTCCCAGGTCCCAGATTCGTGACTTTGAAAATTAGGTGTTTCTGAGGATTTTTTTTTTTTTTTTTTTTTTAGCATCAAGGAAGGACATTGGGATGCTTAATCTATTGACAATTAATCGAAAGTAACAAGAAAGGGAAGAACACAGGAAAACCATTCTCATAATACTAATTAATTCCTCTGTGATGAAGACCAGTTTGCAAATTTCACAACAGTCCCTATTGAAAACCCATTGCTATTTCAAATATATGTTAGCTTTTGTAGTCTCCCTGATTCGGAATTTCTGATCAATCGTCGATGACAGCGTGGATGAAGTAGGGATGAAAGGGAAGATTGGAGAGGTACGGTGGGACTTAGGAAGGAGTTTTGTTGTTATTATTTTTTATTTATAAGGGTATTACAGTCTTTTCATAATTGATGACTCATTATAAAATAAAATTAATTTAAACAGTACCTCAAAATACTACCATGTACTAAATGTAATTTAAAATTCTAATCTCAATTCCAGCCCCAATTCTAATTCATTAAAATTCAATTAACATTCCTCATGTGCCATCCATTGCATGGGAATATTTATTTATTTTCCTTAAAAAAGTACTGCTTCAATTGTAGTGAAGGAACAACAATAGACATTTGGTTTAACGTTGCTGATACAAAAAATTAATAAATAATGATAATTAATTTTAATTGTACATAATTTATTAACAATATATTACATACCCTTCTATTCTTAATATAAAATCTAATTTTCAGAGTAAACTAGGATTTAATATAAAATCTAATTTATATTAAAGAACAGAGTAGGGGTAGTAGTATCTTATGCATGGAATTCTGCCGCAGCTAATGCTACATTCTTACGCCAAACATTTTCATAAATTTTTGACTCGCCTAACTGTTAACAAGTATATAAAAATGGCAAAGAAAAATTGTATAAAAGAACGGAAGGAATATTACTTAATCATGTGAAAAATATGATATATTTTACTAAGTTTTTTTTTTTGAAAAAGTATGACTTAATCACATAGATTAAGAAATACCATGTAAAAAATATCGCTAACAGTATTTTTTACATGCTTTTAAAAAGTAAATTATTTTACTTTAAAGAGAACATTGAAAAATATATTAATTATTGCTTTGTGAAATATTTTTTTCTAAAAAACTAAATATAACGAACCAATAAAGGAAATAATAAAAAAAATTACAGATTAAAAGTTGCAGACTGTTCGAATGTCATACTAATTAGTGTTTCTTTATGACAGTTTTTGGAACTTTCAACAGTACTTATTTATATAAATTGAGATAAAATTCCTCTTACATATTTAATTTTTATATCATAAATTACGATTGAAAATTTATTTTTAATTAAAAAATTATTTTTAAAAACTTCAATCATATACTTAAAAAAGCAAAAATTGCATGCTTGCATCACTACACATGTGTAAGAAACGGTAAAATCCAAGGAGAAAAACTCTTATTGGTGCTTCACTGTGCTCTCCTTTTGTCCTTTTGCCATGTGAAATAGGTGAGTCTCGCAGTTGCGTGGGCACTTGGAATTCTCAAATTGTTAAATATTTTTCTTGCATTTCCCGCAGGCAGGAACCCCTCAAAGCATCAATTCGCGGCATTTTCTTCTCCTTTCGTCTTGCAGGTCAACTCACTCTCATTGGCTCCTTTCTTTTTCCCTTCTGGGTCTTCTTTGTGTTCATACTTGAGTAGACTCACAACCCATTTAAGGGTTCAAGCATTTTTCTGGTAAAATCATCTTAGAATTCAGAAAAAGCTCTTCTCCTTTCTCAGCTCTCTCTTTTTTCTTGGTTTCGCTGCTGTTTGAAGCTTCATGGGTCATTTTTCCGAAGATTTGTCTCTGATTCATGTTCTCAAAGTTTATCTTCAACCTTGGGCTAAAGCTTGATCCAGTATGTGAGATTTGATTCTACTTTTCCTTTGGATGTACTCGCAAGGTCTATTTATTTTATTCGCTCTTGAATAAATTTTGTCGGTCAGATGGAGCACTGTTACACAAAGATGCCGGACTTTTTTCTTCTGGGAATCTGAGTTTAATTGCTTGCCTTGTACGTGATATTTGGTTTTGTTCTGGTTGACAATAAAACAGTGCCTTTATGGATTTTGTGCATTTGGGCTTCTTTAGCCTGTAGAGTATGCTGTTTCTGGTTTTGTAGTAATCAGATTCATCTGAATAGGAATTGTTGGGCTGAATTGTAATCAATTAGTGATGGATAATGCAAACGAAGCATCATCCTCCTTGAGTTTTGCATCATCTTACTTATCAAATGGGTCAATTAATCCCAACATATTTGCCTGCACTAGCCACGAGCATGTGGCAACTCTTGAAAATTTGAGCCTCAGTAAGTTGAGTGGAAGCCTTGAGAAGCTTTTGATAGATCCTGAATATGACTATAGTGATGTTGATATTGTTGTTGAGGGAAAACCTGTGGGTGTTCATAGGTGTATATTGGCTTCACGTAGTCAGTTTTTTCATGAACTTTTTAAGAAAGAAAATGATGGCTCAGTGAAGGAAGGCAAGCCAAAGTATCTCATGTCAGACCTGGTGCCTTATGGCTTCGTTGGACACGAAGCATTCTGTGTTTTCTTGCATTATTTGTATACTGGAAAGCTGAAGGCGTCACCCCCTCAAGTATCAACATGTGTTGATGAATCATGTGTGCATGATGCATGCTGGCCTGCTATTAATTATGCTTTAGAGCTAATGTATGCTTCTGCCACGTTTCAGATGAAAGAGCTTGTTTTACTTGTTCAGGTTAGTTGTTCTTGCTTCCTGTTCTAAGTGTATCGATTCAGTTTTTTTCTTTTTCCATGCTTTTGTATGTACTTTTGTGCAGAAAGGGGAAAATGGGGCAAATCCAGGGCAATAAACTGGAAGTCTGAAATTAACAAATTACATCCTAATTGAAAAGTCATCTGATGGATGGTTGAATAAACAGTACTTGCTGTTTATGAGATCTACTTGTTTTGATTCTGCTAAGGCTTCTCCATCCATTCAAAATAACAGCAGATGAAAGCTTTCCCAAAGCTTAGCAAGGACTTATAACAGCACTTGGATGTTTTTTTTTTTTTTCAATTGTGTTAGCAAGAATTGTAAATTGCTCTTAGTTACATGTTTGTTCTTTGGAATGCTTTTTCAAGTGAATCGAATTTGGCATGGCTGTGTTTTGTTCCAAGACATGTCTGCAGTCTTGAACTCTTACAAGTTATTTTTCACTTCTTCCTCCACTGCAATACGTGTATATGTTTTTCTTCCATATGTTGATGTGATAGCGTAATCTTACCATTCTTTTTATGTTACTTGTGGAGCATTTTATCTCAACTAAAGAAGCCAATGAATGAGCAGCATTAGACATTTCCCCCACTATAGATAAACTTCAATGTATTCAAAACAGACCTAATTGGGATATCTCTCATTAATGCAGAGGCGTCTCCTCAATTTTGTTGAGAAGGCTCTTGTGGAAGATGTGATTCCTATTCTTATGGCTGCCTTCCGCTGCCAACTAGACCAGCTTCGGTCACACTGCATCCAAAGATTAGCAAGATCTGACCTTGAGAACACAACTTTGGATAGAGAGCTCCCACCTGAAGTTTTTAATGAAATCAAATCACTCCGACGCAAAGCTCTGGCAGAATCCACTCCTGATGCAATGGAAGTGGAACCTTCAAATGAAAAAAGTATTAGGAGAATCCTTAAAGCGTTGGACTCTGATGATATTGAGCTGATGACTCTTCTTTTGAAAGAGTCTAGTGTCACTTTAGATGATGCTTATGCCCTTCACTATGCCTGTGCCTATTGTGATCCTAAGATTTTTAAAGAAGTTCTTAATCTTGGGTTGGCTGAAATAAACCATACAAATCCCCGAGGGTATTCAGTTCTTCACATGGCCGCAAGGCGCAAAGATCCTACAATTTTAGTGGCACTGTTGACTAAAGGAGCCTGTGTATCAGATATCACACCAGATGGACAAACAGCTGTT
Source organism: Albizia julibrissin (assembly GCA_037074505.1). Classification (NCBI taxonomy): domain Eukaryota; kingdom Viridiplantae; phylum Streptophyta; class Magnoliopsida; order Fabales; family Fabaceae; genus Albizia; species Albizia julibrissin. The sequence continues at coordinate 17,745,473 of CM073484.1, read as the reverse complement.
GCGATTTGCCGGAGGATGACGAGACCCAAGGATTATAATGAGATAGAACAGCGGGGCAAGGAATCTAACAAAGACAAGCTCTGTGTTGATCTCCTGGAGAGAGAAATGAGAAGAACTTCAATGTCTGTGAATGCATCTGTTTCATCAGAGTTAACTGCTGATGATTTGCGCATGAGACTTGATTACCTGGAAAATAGAGGTATAGCCTTCACTTATTCATGTCACTCTCTTTCAGAGAAAATAGAGTTTTGCATATCGTTTTACTTTGGCCATATGGATCCAATAGATCTACATATAGATGATATAAGCTTTTTGCTAAGCTATCTTGACTTATAAAAATAAAATTGCTGGATTGATAGTCTTATGAAGCAATGTTTCCTATTTCTGTAGAATTTTGTGCCATAAACGTGGGAATAAGAAAGTTTTCTCTTTTACGTTGCAGTTGCTTTTGCTAGGCTGTTGTTTCCTGCTGAGGCTAAGGTGGCCATAGATAATGCTGAGGTTGAGTCAACATTATACGCAAACCCATCGAGAGGCTCAAATGGCAGCCTAAGAGAAGTTGTTGATCTAAATGAAACTCCTTCCATGAGAACCAGAAAACTCCAGTTAAGATTGCAATCCCTTGTGAAAACAGGTATGTCAAAATCAAGTAGTTTTCTTTTTTTTTTTTAATGGATATGACTTATTCTGTTAATAGCAAATTCCACTTGCATGTCTTGCTTTCAGAAGTTTGAAAATCTTGGAATTGGTTGACGAATATTTGTGATTTATATTTTATACTGATCATACCCTCTGTAGTAGTTCTCTGTCCTTGTCTCTCCCACTTTTCATTTTCTATCACAAATGAATTTGAAATTTATTTCTTCTGCATACCAAAATTTCAATTCCCTGCAGAAAATTCATGGGAAAAGTCTATCATATGATTCTTCATTGAGGCACAAATGTGTGTGTGTGGGTGTAGACACGCGCGCGCTGCTGCTTTTAATGTATTTTCTCTTTAAGCTTAAACTTTTTTTCTATTTATATGTGATTTTCATTTCAATGAAGTGCTATCTATGACTTTGCTACTGAAAAGTTTATTTATTATGTTTATGTTTTAGTCTTAAAAACATGTTTCGGAAGAAAAATGCTTGCTTGCTAGTGCTTTTAATGCATTTTCTCTTTTAGCTTAAACTGTTTTTCTATTTATATGTGATTTTTATTTCAATGAAGTGGTATCTATGACTTAGCTACTGAAAAGTTTATTTATTATGTTTATGTTTATAGTCTTAAAAACATGTTTCGGAAGAAAAATGAATCTCTTGGTATCCTAAGAAACTATTTACATAGGAAAATGTCCAAACAGAATAAAGATCTCATGTAAAGCCTATTCCTTTTGAGATGATAATCACAGAATGAATTTAAGGGTTTTTTCCCTTTCTTCTCAAGCCAACTCCCAATTGGAAAACTGCCTGACTCACTTGAGTGGTACTGCAAACTCATTGCTTGTTGAAATTTTGATCAGACCCTAGATTTTAACAAAACTATAAAATGTATTGAAGAAACTTTGCAACACTTGAATGGGAGAACTTGGTGAATCCTAAATCCGTGATCTGAAATTTGCAGTTTTTAAACTTCTTTATTGATTGCTTTGTAAATGCACATGCGGGATTTAGTTTGATGCAATTAGCAATGATGGATGACCCTAACAAAAAGGAAGTTCTGAGCCTTTTTACTAAATTCTTGAGCATATTTTGAAAAATTTTCACAGTTGAGAATGGCCGGCGCTTCTTTCCCCATTGCTCTGAGGTTCTCGATAAGTTTCTAGATGACGATATGCCGGATGTTTTCTTCTTAGAGAAGGGTAGCGAACAAGAACAGAGAATCAAGAAGCAACGCTTCATGGAGCTTAAAGAGGATGTGCAGAAGGCATTTCATAAGGATATGGCTGAAAACATTGGTTCAGGTTTTTCCTCCTCAGTTTCTTCCGCATCATCCTCATCCAAGAAAGGAGGTCTCAGCCAAAGAGTGAGGAAAAAGTGAAGTCCATATATATATATATATATAACTACTCCATGACCATGATCAGTTTTGTTTCTCACTCTCTCTCTCTCTATATATATATATAGAGAGAGAGAGAGTGAGAAACAAAACTGATCATGGTCATGGAGTAGTTTTGGCCTCTCTGTATTAGGGCAAGTATAGCAACTGTACCATAGTTTTGCCAATAAAATATGCTATATTTGCATAAATGGGGATCTTCTATACTTGAACAGTCATGAACTAGAAGAGTGACAGAAGAAAGTAGGATTGTGTAAAAGGTCTATACATCCTATTCTCTTCCTCTCTCTGGGATTGTATTATATACTATCAATTATGACTATAGAGGATCCAGATTCTTATATTTACATTAGGGGTTTGATAGATTATGACCCAAGTTTCTTGTTTTCTTCTGGTTGATGGCAATGGGAGATTTTTGCTAGTATGATGTACTTGAAACTAGTTTTATGATCACTTGGCATATGGAAAATGTATCATTCCTCAATATGCTTTTTTTTTTCGAAGAACCATTCTTACAGTCATTGAAATGTAACTTAATGGATTGTGTATATATTGTCTTTGTGGTTTCTGCCAAGAGGGTTAATATTATGTGGGTTTCTGTGTGTTTGATAGTGTTATTATTTGTAGATAGTTTTGTAGTTTCCTTGTGTTCCGCTTTTTAAATGACATGATCCAAACATTTTATAGTTTTATTAACAAACAAAATTTTGTTGAATGTACCAAGGAAGTTTGTGCTAACTTTAGAGTCCCACAAATTTAGAGAGGGCATGTTACTTAGTAAAAGAAAAGAAATAATCGTGGTTTGGAGGGAGGGGGGTGTGTTGGTACACTTTTCGTATTTGTGGTCCGGTTCATGTGTGGATATTAGTAGTTGTTTGTTCGAGAAGCAAATCTGTGACATGAGAGTTAAATATTAGTTTTATAAATTGAAGCTTTTGAAAGAAAAGAAGATAGGGTAGAGAGATGGCAAGGGCTCGAGTTAGAGATGAGTTGCTTACCTATTAACAATATTAGAAACCTTAAATTAAAACTTTTAAATGTTAGGATTTATTTGTGCTGGAGTTGGTGCTGGAGTTGGTCCAAAGTTTAGGGAGATTTGTATAATTTAGTCTAATTAATTTACAAATATTAAACCAACGGGGGTTTGGTGTAGCGGCAAGGGCTAGCACCTTGTAATGTATTGAACTAAGGTTTGAATCCTCGTAAGGAGATGTGCCTATATTTAGTATCTGACAGTATCTCAAATAGAATTGCCTCTAATAGGAGGATCCCTATGCGTAGCAAAACAAAAATTGCAAATATTAATAAAATTAGTTAAGTTAGTTTTTTTGTAATAAATGAGTGTTGACTTTCTTAAAATACCATTGTTAATTATATATTCATGTGTATTAGAACTAGCCCTTAATAAAAAAAAAACTCCTTAAGATGTGTAATTAATAAGATATTTTGAGAAAATTTATAAATTTTGGAGAAAAAGTAAGTTGGGGTCTTATATTTAAAATCAAAGTAAATACTTCATTTGATTCTTACATTAAGAAAGGGTAAATATCATATTTATGGATAAAAAATTTTCTTACAAAAATTGATTATATTGAGATATTGTTATTCTTTTTTAGAAAAAGATATACCTCATCTGTCCCTAAAAGGCTAAAACTTTATTAATCGATGACGAAATATTTCCTTGGTTTCATTGTTTAAATATAATAAATATCTTGTTAAATTTGATCTAAATGTAATTATATTGATTCGATGGAGAAAAAAAAAAACATAATGGCTCATCATATGCACGGGGCTTCGTGGCAATTGGTCAATTTTCGTCAAGCAAAGACATCAGACTAAAGAACAAACTAGGGAATTAAACATGTATGAAAAAGGGGACCAGATCGGTCAAATTAGGCTAGAAACTGGCGACCCGTTCACCATGCCGGTCCAGTCGACCTCCACCTCCATACTCAAGTAGATAGTGACTTGCGGTGACTTGGAAAATTTAGTGTAAACCGGGGATAACTCGGCTGACCCGCCGAGTTAGTGAGTCATTCGGGTTATGCTTTTTTTTTGATATGGATCTTCTTGGAAAAATGAAAAAAAAAATTGAAAGAAACAAGCCACCTGAAAAATGATGAGAAAGGTGGAGAAGAAGGTAAAGAGTGTTTTGACGAAGTAGGGAGAATAAACAAGAGACTTGAAGGTCTTGCAAGTAGATCTTAGAAGATTCAAGAAGGTTCTGAGTTGGATTGGAAGAAAGAGAGGCTGAACGATAGCGACGATAGTATAGCAGCCATAGTTCTTAGGTCTGAGTTATATGCAACACTCCCATCCTAGACCCCGATGATATGCAAAGTTGGGAGTTTTTCAAAAATCTAGTGCTCAACCTTAGCCTATTAACATCATCTCTCCCCAACCTAGTAAAACGTGTTTAAGTAAGGGCCCATTTGATATGAGGAAAATGGAGGGATGTGTAAAATTCTTTCCTTAAAACAATAACTAACTAAAGGTTTAACAAAACCATTTGTCAAAACATTCTCATATACTCAGTTGGGTTTCGAACTTCACCAGATTCAACATAACTATTTACTAACCGGTTCAAACTCTTTAAATGAATAATATATCATCATATATTAAAATATCAATATTATACAAACTTGTGGATCTACAAGTTCAAAACAAGTCATAAGGTCTATAGGCCATCTAGCATCATCAAGAATAATTAAAAATATATAGTTAATGTATCAAATCTTCAAAATAGATCAGAGTATGCAAATGAGCCCTAATGTGGTAATATACAATAATCCAACATATATTAAAAAGATGAAAGTACTATTTTTAATAGAAGTAGCTTAAGCTTCTGAAGTATTCCCTGATGGACTCGCACGGCAACTATCACCTAGAAAAATGTTAAATCAACAGGGTGAAACAAAAGCCTTAATAACCAACAATCCATCTCATCGGGCATACGAGTCAGTGCCCGTGATGTGCCAAGTGGGATAGTTATAAAAACATAATATTATTAAAATATCAGTTGTCCATATGTATACATAATAATTCACAATATCATATCTCATTCTCATATTTGTCACATATGTATACAAGATTCAAAATACAAGAATTTATTCTTTGTCTTGCCTTATTTCCTCTAACTGAACCTTTTGGCTAGTACTCACCCATATGACTGGTAGCTTAACTCAACAAGCTCACCGATCAAGTGATATGGACTGGCCAAAGTCCACAGAGCACAAGACTGGACTATGGGTTCTCCCTCTAAATACATTAGTGGGGTGTCAAGGCCCTACTAAACACAAATGGGCCAAAGGACTAACCAGTGTACACTTGGAAGTCCACCACCTTATTTCCTCTTTTTGTACAAAAATTCACCATCTTATTTCCTCTTTGAGTAACCTCCCATTAAATCCACATCCATCATCCCTTCTCATTTCAATATAACATGTCATTATCAATTCATAATTATCAAAGGATCTTTCCAATATCATAAATAAATACCAGTTCATATAATATAATATAATATAATATCACTAATAATTTTCTTCATGAAAATAAGTCTCACAAGACAATTTTATTGACAACATGATTTCAAAGTCATCATCACATATCAATAGCCAAATTTATAATTCTATATATTCAAAAATTACCCACAAACATCATACAAGCATGCACAATAAGAGAAAAATGGTGTTACCTCTCGTTAAAGCCAATTATTATCACACTGTTAATCCAAAAACTTAAATACACGCCAAAAATCAATCTATTAGAATCAATTTACTATTCATTAACAACTTTCCAAAACTCTGCATAATCAAACGTATAACTTATATACAAATTTTATATTATTATAATAAAAAATAAAAATAACAGTTTGGGGTTTAAATTTCAAAAATGACCTTTTAGTCCTACTAATTTTAGAAATGACAATTTAGTCCTTTAAATTTTATAAATGACAATTTAGTCCTACAAATTTCATAAATGATAGTTTTGACCTTTAAATTTCAGAAATAACATTTTAGACATATGAATTTCAGAAATAACATTTTAGTTCTACAAATTTCAAAACTAAACCAATTAAAATTTTAGTAATATCTTCATTAACTTAAATAAAGTTTTTAACCTACATTTAATCAATTAAAAAGTCCTATAAGGAATTATTGATAGACTGGTTATGTATAAAATTCATTATAAAATCTTATATAAACTAAATAATAAAATTAAATCGATTAAAATTAACTATTAATTATTCTCCTCATTCTTATAGTCATATATTGATAAAACTTAAACTTGCCCAAAATGTTAATCCTAAAATGTTCTCTAACTAGCACAAAATTACTATCATAAGAAAGAGAAAATTATTTAGAAAATTTCTCATGAAGGAAGTTTTGTGATTAGAAGTGATTTTAAGTACCTTATTAATCTCCGAATAACTGAAAATACTCCTATCAGAACTTTGTCAAACACCCTTATGCGTATCACTCCACATAAATCATCTGTGTGAAGTGTGTAGGTAGAGGGGGTATTTATAATACCCACTCCAGACCATCGCCCTCCTCTTTTTATTTTATTTTATTTAATAATTTAAGGAATCACCAAAAGGTTCCCCCCTTAAATTGTCAAGATTGGTGACGCCAATCTTTATATTATATAATATATATTATTATTTTATTATTTTATTATTATAATATATGTATACACACACATACACACACACACATATTATTTATATATATATATATATATAATCAATTTTTTCTAATTATATTCCTATAAATAAAAAATCTAAATGCTACAGTATGAAAATGGAATTGTGACTCAATTCCATATATATTTTGTTTGGTATGATGGAATTAGAAAATTTTCCAATTCCATATTCACTAAGATGGCTGGAATTGATTTTCATCCTTACCCCCTAAGATTTACAATTCTATATTTGTAGATTTCATCTTTACTCCTCACCAAAATTGGAAAGGTTCTCACCCTCATTGACGAAGATGGTGATCTCCTCTCACTCATCGGAGACGACAGTGACCTGTTAACTCTACCCATCTTTACCGTTTGCTCACTCACTGGTGATTATGGCACGACAAGGACGACGTGGTAGCATTGCTCTAGAATAAAAAGGAGCCATCACAAAATTACTTCTGTAGAAAATCGCAAGCTTTATCGCCACCTTCAAGGGTGCGAGTGTTGGCATTGGCATTGGCGAGGAAGACGGCGATTACTAGTAAGGAAGATGACCTTCGTAGCACTTCTTCTTGCTTGCTCATTGACGATTATTAGCAAGGAAGACAACGAGGGTGCGAGAGTTGATGAATCATCTCCACCTTCTCCATTGAACATCAAGCTTCATATCTGAAAAAAAAAAGAATATGTGTTCTTAGATCTGAAAAAAAGTCTATGTGTACAAAGATTGGTAGTCAGAGATATCGGTTTACCTGTTGAAAAAACGGTTCATTTTTTTATTTTTCAATTAAAAGGATATTTTAGCATTTTCATATAAAAATTATGTCTCATTTCTATGATATACCAAACATACAAACTTAATTTCCATTTCCATCTCTATATTAATTTCCATCTCCACATCCATTTCCATTTCCATCAAAATCAATTTTGCATACCAAACGAGCCCTCATGAAAGGAAAGAGGGAATTGTCTTATCAAGAGCTAGATGCGTGCTGATTATTGAGAGAGAAGAGGAAGTTCACGTGAGACAGAGAATAAAGGGGAATAGAAAAAGGGAAAAAATAGAGAAAATTCATTAGGCAGCCAATAAAAGCAAAAAAAATAAGGAAGAAAGGGAAAGGAAATAAAACAAAGTTAGGAAAAAATTTCATAGGTATAGATACTTTATAAAATATGGGCATACATTCAAAAATATTATCTTTAATAATTAAAGTATAATATTTTTATTCATATTAATTAAATTAAAATATTTTAATTATTACCGATCTGACTCACTAACCATTAAACTATTGTCTTAACCTGTTCAATGTCTAGTTTGTTTTTTTGAACCTTGATTAAAACTAAGGAACAAACAACCAGACAGGGCAATGAATCGATTACAGTACAGGTTTAAGGGTTAATAGGTCAACTGGGGTTTAACCAGTGGTCAGACCAGTCATATTAAAATATTACAATTTATTAGTGACAATATATATATATTAATATATTTTTAAACTTCTATAGATAAAAGTGAAGATCATTAGAAAAAAATGCTTAAAATCTATTAGTATTAGTTATGATGTCTATATTTATGCAATGATATCTCATTTCCTATAATTATTATATCATTTTAAATAATTTTTTTCATCATCTTTTTTTTAGATTTGTTCTTTATTTACCTACTTTTTTCTTCATCTTGATCTTCAAACTTTCATTTTCCTCATAAAAATAGTGCGAGATAGTAGATAAAAGAATAGAAAAGTGTATTTAAGAAAATATTAAAAAATGCGACTAGTCCAACCAGTTGAACCATCGGTTTAAACTAGTTCACAAGCTGATAATGTTTGAACCAGACCAAAATACTGACCGGTCACCGGTTCAACTGACCGGTCTGATCCGATTTTTTATATCATGATTAAAACACAAACTAAACCTTAGCATAGCAAATAGGGAATTACCAAAAAAAACTAATATCCAAGTTAGTAAAGCAAAGACATCAGAAATGCACTTTCAATGAAAAAAAAAAACCAAGTGGCTAAAAGTAATGCCAATATCCAAGTCTATAAAGCAAAGACATGAGAAATGATGGGCTGTTTGTTTTTGTTTTTAAAAACTATTTTTTTGTTTTTAAAAATAAAAAAACCTATTTGGTAATTTATTTTTACTCCATTGTTCTTAAAAACTAAAAAACAAGAATTTGTTTTTAAAAACTGAAAATAGAAAACAACTTTAACATGTTTTCTGTTTTTGTTTTCTTATTCCCTATTCTCAAAATTCCCAAACCCCCGACCCCGATTTTTTCTCTACAGTTCAACCCCGACTTACCCTCCCTTCATTCTCCATTCGGTGTTCACTAGCTCCATGAGAGCACCAACTTCTTTCTAAAAACTTGCATGATAAAATAAATCTAATAGACATATATTAATCAATGGCGTTCCCTCTTCCCATTGTGCATTTTCATGAGTTGAACTAATAATGTAACATGAAAGTGTTCATCATTGCTTGTTCATACTGGAGGCACTCCACATGTTCAAATTTGAAACAACTCATACTTTGTTTTGAAAATGATTGAGGGATTTTACTGCGTATTGTTTGCTAGAGGAAGGTTGGTTTCTCTGAAATGTTTTGGGTAGCCTAAATGAAGATCATTTGAGGGATAATTCGATTAGCACTTTGGGATTTTCGTACCAATAAAAAAATTTCCAAAATGGCAAAGTTTGCATTGAATGTAGTGACCTCACTACAAACTTTCTGAGTTAGGATCTATGTAATACCCCGAATTTTGGGATTAAAGGCTTAAGGTTTAGCCTAGATTAAGTGGACTGCTAGACCCCGGTTTGGCAAATGTCCAAGTAAGGAATGATGTTTTCCCAAAATTCCTTTATATCTTTGGATATTAAAATGGAAATAAAAGGTAAGGGCAAAATGGTAATTTTACCATAAGATGAGGAATGAGAGTTTTCCCTAATGTTCCCGATGATTTGAGTTGAATGGGAATTAAAAGGAGGGAAATAACTACTTGATAATTAATAAGCTCAAGCGGGCAAATAATTATCAAGGAAAGTCAATAAGCGGAGAAGCTTAAGGCTTTGGTTGACTACTTGAGGTGGTGTAATGGGATAATTTGAGAGTGAATTATGCTCTCTTATCTCTCATTAATATTAATGGATGAAGAAGCATGAAAAGAGATGGATTTTCATGCAAGAAAGTTAAAGAAGTTGACTAATATTGTGTGGCCACTTGGATGACTCATTAAAGTCATTATTCTTCATCCTTTAATCTCTCATTCTCGGTTTAAAATAGGAAAGAGAAAGAGAAAGAGAAACATATCAAAACGAGAAATCAGAGAGAACGAGAATGAGACGGAAAGAACGAGAGAACGCGAAGGAGAGAGAGAGAAGAGAGAGAAAGCTGTAATTCGCTGAAACTCTACCGAAACGGCGTTTTCTCTCAAAGTACCCAGTACAAACATTCTTCTACTCATCCCGAGCTTTGATTCTATGGTTTCAGATTCTCATTTGGAGATGGTTGGTGCCGTCTCGCCGGCCGGAGCGTCGCCAGAATTCCAAGCCGAATTCAGAAGCGTGTAGAGGTAAGCGTAAGCTTCCTTTCTACCATTTCGATTTATCGTTTGGATGAGTATTTTGAGAGTTGGGTACTGTTCATTTCTCATTCTATTTGGGTTTTGGGAGCTGAAATGATGTCCAATGGATGTCTAAACGGCTAATCATGTAATAAGGAGTAGAAAGGAGGGTATTAAGTCAAAGAAAAAGAGGAACCGACACAACTCTTCTGAGAACTCTATATTGGCTTTCATGAGTGGGGTGTGAGCCATGAGTTAGAATTTCATCGATTGGATGATTCCATTGAATTCAGAAGAGCAAATTGTGTAGGATTCATGTTGATGAGAAAGTGAGAAAAAGCCTGGAGTGTGAAATGACCAAATTACCCCTTAAAGGCTCTAAGTAAGGGCTATCAAAGGTATTTTCATCATTCGGGCTTGAATTTGACTAATCTGAAGTCATAAATGGATTCTACAAGTAAACTTGTGTAGGATTGGCCTATGTTGTAATTTCTGTATAAGTACAGTTGGGCCGGGCTTCTGGGGGTATTTTGGTAATTTAGCGTAATTGAGCTAAGTTATCAACTAAAAATGAGTCTAGAATGTTATATGGATGAGTAATGACTCATTAAATATATTTGAAATTCTAGGACTCGATGAATGGACGTGCCCGAACCGGAGTAAAGATGAAGGATTGAGGACGGACGTGAAGTCCGACAGGTAGTGAACTTACCTTGTATTCATGTGTATGATATGTATGTCTTACATTGATTATGTGACTGTTTTGCCTATTCGTGTTGAACATGTATATTGATTGAAGCTCTATTATATTTGTGCAATGGTCATATGTATGTCATAACATCGAGCATGCAGCATGTCATTATGTTGGCATAAAATAGTATAAGCAAACATGTCATGCATTCATATATATCTGCCATGCATAGTGGTACTGTTTACTACTGAGATTCTCTCGAATCTCACTCCTCCCAAACAACCATTTTAGGCAGGTTGAAGGATGCATGGAGTTATGCTCGGAGGAGGAATTGCTGAGGAGAAGATCGTTTAATGTAATGGATTTACATTTGATAGCCTTGTGTGGCTTGAAGTATATGTGTATGTGTAAGCATGTATGAATGATTGTTGTTAAAGCAGAGAATCGCTCTAATGAAATAAGAGGATCGCTCTAGCATAAAGAAAGAGAATGACTTTTAGTTTATTTAAAATAATCGCTCGCTTACTCTGATATATGGAACTAAAAGCCGATAAGGTATTGTAAGGAAGGGTGTCACATTTGGTGGTATCAGAGTATATGATAGTTTTATGCTCATATGTGACGGTCATTACAATCTATATATGATCAACCATACCTTCTCCTTTTTGGAAATTTCAGTTATCTGAGAAAATAATAAGGTATTGAACTATTGATTCTTAAATTAAGTGATAAATGTTATTAGAGCCTTGTGACCAATTTTTCTTTTCATAGTTCATGAGTATGCTGTTTTTTTGATGAAAAAATTCAAGGACTTGCTTTTATTTCCTTGTTCTACAATTGGTTGATCATTAATCCTCTTATACTCCCTCATCTTTGTTCTTTGAAATATTTTAAAGCGCTTTCAGGGATCACAGATTTCCACCCATACAGGCTAAGGAATTGCCATATTTGGAGTGTACAGTCTCTATGCTTACTGATTATGAAGCTGCTGACCATTACCTTGATTAGGAGGCATGTGCCTATTTATTTGTTTTATGCAGAGCTTTTAAGAAGAATCCAAAAGTAATGTTTAATCCATCAGTTTAGCTGTCCAACCATAATTTTGCAGCCTCTCAGTTCAATGTTTGGTCTGATTTTTTATAACACTGCATGTTACTGAATTTGGAGATAGTAGTTCTCATTATAAATGCCCTTTATAGAGGAGGCGTAGTTTGTTTAATTGTTTTAAAACAGATTGACCGCAAAGCTAATAAACATTCTTTGATTTCTTAGTCCTTTGATCCTTTGACATCTAAATCTCACAACAAAAAGATAAGCTAGTGAAACTAACATGATGTAATTCATTCATGCTTATCCATGGCCTTGAGTTTTCATTTTAGTATATGGGTTTCCAGACTCTAGCATAACGCAACAAGTCAACATTCACAAGCTTATGATGGATAAGTGATTGTGTGTTCTTTTTTATTTAGGATCTTATTATGTATGATATGAAACTTGATTTGTTGAAAGTGGAGGAAGCATAAAAGTTGTTTCTTGAATGGGGAGAGGAAACTAAGGTTATAAAGAATCTAAGTTGAAATTCTAGCCAAACAACATCAAATGCTTCACAAATAATGCTTGCATACCCCCCTTCTTTTCTTTTTAGGATTGACCTAAAGAGGGTAACTAGAGATTCACTTTGATTACTACATGGATTACACATGTACATATTTTATGCCAAAGTTTCTACTGAATAATGATAGTTGTGATTATGTTTTCCCCCCAATGGGTATGCCTTAGACAGATTTCAATAATCTTGTAACTAATTAATAATATTTGGGATATGACATAGACAGATTCACAAGAGAGATGCCCTTTTTATAGTAGTCATGATGAAGAAGTAGACCCGTAGTTTTCAATAATCTTGCTGCTAATTAATTATAGGTATTCATTAACCTCTCTTCTTTGTTTTATTCCTGTTTCTCATGCATTCATTGTTGGTAGAGTATATTGCTAAAGCTTCTATTCTTTTCTTTTATTTTAGATGGCATCTAGTGGAAAGGTAGAACAATTAGAACACTCAATTTGGCTAAAGCATATTATGGTGGAAGAAGTAACCAAAGGAAATATGAAAAATAGTTTGTTTCCATCCAAAGTTTGGAAAAACATGCTAGATAAGTTGAATGCAAAGAGTCAACGTAGTTTTAGTTACTCCAAGTCAAGCAAAAGTTCAATAGGTTGCCCACGAAGCACAAAGAATTTTCTCAATTGTTATAACATTTTGGATTTAATTGGGATGCTGAAACAAATATAGTCATTGCTAATGAGGAGGTTTGGAATAACTATATTGTGGTATGTAATCATTGTAATTTATTTGATTAGATAGTTTGGGTTCTTTTGTTTCTAAATTTATAAGATTAAAATGCATATTTTATAAGCTCATCCTGAGCCTTCACAATTCAAAAAACATGGGCTATAACATTACAAAATGCTAGGCATAATATTTAATAGAAGCACTGCAACAGGGGTACTTCATCATGCATCTACATAAGATCCACCAACTTCTGATGATGATGTTCGACTTGATTATGAATATCATAATTCTGGAGTTCATGTAAACCTTGATAAGGATGAAGACAATGTTGCTCTAGACATAGGGACATAATTGAGCGAGTTACACACAGTGGAAAGCAGAGTATTGAATTCTTTGATCGAAAGAAAAATAAAGAACCTAGGTCTATGCAAATAGGGGAAGCTATTCAAGCATTTGTTGAGACATCTAAGGCAAATGCAGAGGCTCAACTTGCCAAGGCTGAGAGGTGGATGACAAGGAGTGAAGCTAGTGCTAGAACCCCATCATCTAATAGTTATTCCGTTTCTGCATGTGTTGCTATTCTAAATGAGATGGATCTCTCTGACAATATTTATGTCAAGGTAATGAAGCAGTTTAAGGAAACTATCAATAGAGAGTTGTTTATGGCAATGCTTTTAGAAAGAAAGAAAGAAAGCTTGGCTAAAAAGCTTATAGATACACATAGAGACTTGTAGCTTTCCTATGTTAGATTTTATATTACTTTGACCTATGCTTTGTATTATGTTTGGTATTTTATTTAAATTTTAACATGTTATTTTTGTTAATGGTAAATCATTTTTGTGTCAAACCAGCCACTGTTTTTGAGTCAAGGATTTCCATAACCTTCACATTTTTCGAGTCAAGTATTTCCAACAAACTTGAATCTCAGTGGACCACTTAACAAACCAGCCACTGTTTTTGTCTCTGAAAGCAGCTCCAACTTCATAATGGGTGAGTCATTTGGTGCGGTTATAAACGGATCTGAAGCTAATATTTTGTTTTCTCCATCCCTATCGAAATGCAACGTAATTGGGTCTCCTTTAAATATTAGTGGCTCAAGATTCTTCAGCCACCTGCAGCCTAACACCAAGTCTATAAGTTTTAGATGAATCGGATAGCACCTCACAGAAAATTCGTAGCCTTGTGCTACGACATCAACTCTGCAAGCCTCTATTCCTTCAGCTTTCTTATCAAAACCAAAGTTAACCCGGAAGGGTCCACACCTCTCCACTGATATTTTTAATTTATGAACCAACTCTCTGGAGATAAAGTTGCGAGACCCATTCGGAGTTAATCCTTTCATTGAATTTGAAATCAAGTTGATAATCTTCACTCTCTCTTGTCATTGTTTCCTCATTCCTTTTGTCAATCCATCCCATTCTAACCTTAACTCCAGCAACATCTTCTATATTAAAGCCATCAATGAATGCACACAGCATCTTCTCCAAGGAAAGGGGTTCAGAAAATATTATTTTTATATGCTTTTAAAAAGTAAATTATTGAGAAAATTGAAAAATGTATTAATTATTGTTTTATTAAATACAGTGATTTTTTTAAAAAATAAATATAATCAACGAATTAAGGAAATAAAAAAAAATTGCCGGCTTGCAGAACACAGCACCGGTGGGTATTTTTCATTTTTCTTGTTTTTTTTTTCCAATGGAGGTGTATTTCTATTATTATTGAATAAATATAGGTATGATGTGATGTGGGTGTCTATGAGGAGCAAAAAGAAAAAAAGAAATATCGCACTTGCGTAGAAATACAAGGGAAATTTGATATATATTGGCGGATCCTCTATCCAAGAAGTTTTTTAACGGTAAAATCCAAGGAACAAAAAATTCTTATTGGTGCATCGCTCTGCTCTCCTTTTGTCGTTTTGTCCTTTTGCCTTTTGCCATGTGACTTGTGTGAGTCTAGTAGTTGCGTGGGCACGTCGATTTCTCAAATTGTTGAATATTTTTCTTACATTTCCTGGAACCCCTCAAAGCATCAATTCCCGGCATTTTTTTACCTTGTTTAAAGAACCGGACAGATTGGATAGGTCAGACCATCGGTTGGTTAATAAAGCGGGCCAGATATATACATTGAATCGTTTTTTTAGGAAGTCATTTTAAACTGTTGTTTAACCTTTTTTGAGCAAGAAACCGTTGTTAAACTAGAAACCGGACCGGTTTTTTAAAAACTGTCCGGTCAAATAAAAAATGCAAAAAAAAAAAAATTTTGTTGCAATTTTTTTTAAAAAAATTTGATGCTGAAAAAAAATTAAAAAAATAGCATATAAATTTTAGACATATTACTTTATTTTATTTATATTATATATTACTAATTTTAATAATTTGGTTTGTTACAAACTATTTTATAAAAATGCTTTTGAAAAAAAAGCCAATGAGGTTCATCCTCAAGCTAAGGATGAAATTGAAGCACTGAAATTAAAGTTGAATGTCTTGATTTTAGATCATTTCCTTAATAAGATAATAACATTTACCACTCTAATCCTATTTATAAGTCCCTTTTAACTAAATCTCATATACCAAGGAGATATAGTTAACTCAATGATTATGGGGTAAATTTACAACTATGCTCTCATTTGTGAATGAATACTTTTTAACTCTTTGTTCTCTATCTATCTTTAAATTATTTCTTCATTTGTATAATAAATATGTGTAAAGTTGTCATAATCTCATTTATTATGCTGAAACTGAACTTATAAATAGAACCAAATTTTTTGGTCAAAAAAGACTTATAAATAGAATCAGAGTGGTATGATCTAAATGCATTTCAAAAAACTTATACTTAAATCAATCAAGAGCCATCAATATTTGATAAGTCATAAAATCATTATTGTTATTATATTTTATGAGGTTGATGATTCACTTAATGTTTTTCTTTAAATGATATTTTGTGACTTTATTAACTTCTAATTAAATTAGACTAAAAATTAATAATATATATATATATATATATATATATATATATAATTTCTAAATTTAATTATTACATCACTAATTTAAACAAATGAGGGTCTGTTTGGAAATGCGTTTTGGTAGAAAAAAAGCCCAGTGAACCTCCAAAAGCCCAGTAAACAAAATATCCCTGTTTGGGAAAACTTCTCCAACTGATGAGCTTTTTAAAAAAAAGTCCAGTTACATACAAGCTAAAAGTTTGAGCTTTTTTTTCACTGAACTTATTTCCTACATTGGAGAGAAACATTTATTATTATTTAAAATCCCACCTACCCACATTATCTCACTGTTAGCGTCTCTCTCTCGCATCCGGATATTCATTTTCACCATTGATTTCCGGTGATGTTACTAATATCCGCTTAGTCAAGGGTGATTAATGAACAGATAATGGTGGGGACCACTTTGTGGTTGCTTTGTTTGCATCTGAGCTAACGTTCGGAAGATGAAATCCAATGAATGCAGAGTTGGTTAAAATAGGAAGCTTGAGGTTGGGTTTTTATTTCATGTACCCAACTCCCATGTATGAATGAATTGAAATATATAATTATATTTTATTTTAAAATTAAGTGTTTTAGTGTATTTTTTTTTAATAATTATTGCACTTTTTTATTTTTAAAAAATTTATTCACATTTTTAACATCAATTATAATAATATTAACACAAACAATATATCAGTAGTATTCAACAAGCTTCATACCCTTTTCAGTCATTTCTCATCTAAACGGGCTTTTCAAATACTAATCCAAACAGGTTCAACTTTTAAAAAAAAGTCACTTCTCCCACCGCCAATCCAAACACAAATCACATCTACAATCTGACTTTTTTTCAATCGGACTTCTGCAAAAGCTCCATTTAAAAAAAAGCTACTTCTCTACTGAGTTCCCAAACAGGCACTGATTCTACCATTTCAACATGTTGAATCATAACCTACTTCCCTTTTTAACTAGACTGTCTAGTCCAACTTTTAAAACATTGATTTTTTTCTCTTTCCGTCTTACAGGTCAACTCACTCTCACGGGCTCCTTTCTTTTTTCCCTTCTGGGCGGCCTTCTTGGTGTTCATACTTGGGTAGACTGACAACCCATTCAAGGGTTTAAGCATTTTTCTGGTAAAACCATCTCAGAAAAAGCTCTTCTTCTCCTTTCTCAGCTCTCTCTATCTCTACGTTTCGCTGCTGTTTGAAGCTTTGTGGGTCAATTTTCAGGCTACTCAAGAAGTGTCTTTCTGAAGATTTGTCTCTGATTCATGTTCTTATCTTCAACCTTGAGCTAAAGCTTGATCCAGTTTGTGAGATTTGATTCTACTTTTCCTTTGGATGTACTGGCAAGGTCTATTTACTTTATTATCTCTTGAATAAATTTTGTCGGTCGGATTGAGCACTATTACACAAAGATGCCGGACTTTTTTCTTCTGGGAATCTGAGTTTAAATGCTTGGCTTGTAGGTGATATTTGGTTTTGTTCTGGGTGACAATAAAACAGTGCCTTTATGGATTTTGTGCATTTGGGCTTCTTTAGCCAGTAGAGTATGCTGGTTCTGGTTTTGTAGTAATCAGATTCATCTGAATAGGAATTGTTGGGCTGAATTGTAATCAATTAATGATGCATAATGCAGACGAAGCATCATCCTCCTTGAGTTTTGCATCATCTTACTTACCAAATGGGTCAAGTAATCCCAACATATCTGCCTGCACTAGCCATGAGCATGTGGCAAATCTTGAAAATTTGAGCCTCAGTAAAAAAAAATGGAAGCCTTGAGAAGGTACTGATAGATCCTGAATATGACTATAGTGATGTTGATATTGTTGTTGAGGGAAAACCTGTGGGTGTTCATAGGTGTATATTGGCTTCACGTAGTCAGTTTTTTCATGAACTTTTTAAGAAAGAAAATGATGGCTCAGTGAAGGAAGGCAAGCCAAAGTATCTCATGTCAGACCTGGTGCCTTATGGCTTCGTTGGACACGAAGCATTCTGTGTTTTCTTGCATTATTTGTATACTGGAAAGCTGAAGGCGTCACCCCCTCAAGTATCAACATGTGTTGATGAATCATGTGTGCATGATGCATGCTGGCCTGCTATTAATTATGCTTTAGAGCTAATGTATGCTTCTGCCTCGTTTCAGATGAAAGAGCTTGTTTTACTTGTTCAGGTTAGTTGTTCTTGCTTCCTGTACCAAGTGTATCCATTCAGTTTTTTCTTTTTCCATGCTTTTGTATTTACTTTTGTGCAGAAAGGGGAAAATGGGGCAAATCCAGGGCAATAAACGGAAGTCTGAAATTAACAAATTACATCCTAATTGAAAAGTCATCTGATGGGTGGTTGAATAAACAGTACTTGCTGTTTATGAGATCTACTTGTTTTGATTCTGCTAAGGCTTCTCCATCCATTCAAAATAACAGCAGATGAAAGCTTTCCCAAAGCTTAGCAAGGACTTATAACAGCACTTGGATGTTTTTTTTTTTTTTTCAATTGTGTTAGCAAGAATTGTAAATTGCTCTTAGTTAATGTTTGTTCTTTGGAATGCGTTTTCAAGTGAATCTAATTTGGCATGGCTGCGTTTTGCTCCAAGATATGTCTGCAGTCTTGAACTCTTACAAGTTATTTTTCACTTCTTCCTCCACTGCAATACCTTTATATGTTTTTCTTCCATATGTCGATGTGATAGCGTAATCTTACCATTCTTTTTATGTTACTTGTGGAGCATTTTATCTCAACTAAAGAAGCCAATGAATGAGCAGCATTAGACATTTCCCCCACTATAGATCAACTTCAATGTATTCAAAACAGATCTAATTGGGATATCTCTCATTAATGCAGAGGCGTCTCCTCAATTTTGTTGAGAAGGCTCTTGTGGAAGATGTGATTCCTATTCTTATGGCTGCCTTCCGCTGCCAACTAGACCAGCTTCGGTCACACTGCATCCAAAGATTAGCGAGATCTGACCTTGAGAACACAACTTTGGATAGAGAGCTCCCACCTGAAGTTTTTAACGAAATCAAATCACTCCGACGCAAAGCTCTGGCAGAATCCACTTCTGATGCAATGGAAGTGGAACCTTCAAATGAAAAAAGTATTAGGAGAATCCTTAAAGCGTTGGCCTCTGATGATATCGAGCTGATGGCTCTTCTTTTGAGCGAGTCTAGTGTCACTCTAGATGATGCCTACACCCTTCACTATGCTTGTGCCTATTGTGATCCTAAGATTGTTATAGAAGTTCTTAATCTTGGGTTGGCTGAGATAAACCATACAAATCCCCGAGGGTACTCAGTTCTTCACGTGGCTGCAAGGCACAAAGAACCAGCAATTTTAGTAGCTCTGTTGACTAAAGGGGCCTGTGTATCAATCATCACACCAGATGGACAAACAGCTGTTGAAATTTGTCGGAGAATGATGAGACTCGAGGATTATAATGAGATAGAAGAGCGGGGCAAGGAATCTAACAAAGACAAGATCTGTGTTGATCTCCTGGAGAGAGAAATTAGCAGAAGTTCAATGTTTGTGAATGCATCTGTTTCATCAGAGTTAACTGCTGATGATTTGCACTTGAGACTTGATTACCTGGAACATAGAGGTATCACCTTTACTTATCTATGTCGCTTTCATTAAGAGAAAAAATAGTTTTGCGTATCATTTTACTTTAGCCATATGCATCCAATAGGTCTACCTATAGATGATATAGGCTTTTTGCTAAGCTATCATGACTTATAAAAATAAAATTGCGATTGATAGTCTTATGAAGCAATGTTTCCCATTTCAGTAGGATTTTGTGCCATAAACGTGGGAATAAAAGTGTTCTCTTTTATGTTGCAGTTGCTTTTGCTAGGCTGTTGTTTCCTGCTGAGGCTAAGGTAGCCATAGATATTACTGAGGTTGAGTCGACATTATACGCAAACCTATCAAGAGGCTCAAATGGCATCCTAACGGAAGTTGACCTAAATGAAACTCCTTCTATGGGAACCAGAGAACTCCATTTAAGAATGCAATCCCTTCAGAAAACAGGTATGTCAAAATCAAGCAGTTTTTTTTTAATGGATATGACTTTTTCTGTTAACATCAAATTCCACTTGCATGTCTTGCTTTTAGAAGTTTGCAAATCTTGGAATTGGTTGACGAATATTTGTGATTTAGAGTTTATACTGATCCTACCCACTATAGTAGATCTCTGTCCTTGTCTCTCCCAGTTTTCATTTTCTATCACAAATGAATTTGAAATTTATTTCGTCAGCATACCAAAATTTCAATTCCCTGCAGAAAATTCATGTGAATAGTTTTTAATTTCTTGATTATCTAATTTTACTTGTTTCCAATCATTTAGAAGAAAGAAGATTTATGATCCAAGGACCCATGGTCCCTGCCCTGCCAAAAGCTAGAGTCCATCATATGATTCATCTGATTCTTCATTGAGGCACAACTGGAATATATGTATATATGTGTGTGTGTGTGTGTGTGTGTGTCAGCTTAAACGCTGTGTAAAAAGGATGCTAGTACTTTTAATACATTTTCCCTTTAAGCTTGAACTGTTTTTCTATTTATATTTCATTTTCATTTCAATGAAGTGGTATCTATGACTTCGCTGCTGAAAAGTTTATTTATTATGTTTATGTTTGTAGTCTTGAAAATATGTTTCGGAAGAAAATTGAATCTCTTGGTATCCTAAGAAACTATTTACATAGGAAAATGTCCAAACAGAATAAAGATGTAATGTAAAGCCTATTCCTTTTGAGATGATAATCACAGACTGAATTTAAGGGTTTTTTCCCTTTCTTCTCAAGCCAACTCCCAATAGGAAAAACTACCTGACTCACTTGAGTGGTACAGCAAACTCATTGCTTGTTGAAATTTTGATCACACCCTAGATTTTAACAGAACTATAAAATGTATTGAAGAAACTTTGCAACACTTGAATGGGAGAACTTGGTGAATCCTAAATCCGTGATCTGAAATTTGCAGTTTTTAAACTTATTTATTTATTGCTTTGTAAATGCACATGTGGGATTGAGTTTGATGCAATTAGAAATGATGGATGACCCTAACAAAAAAGAAGTTCTGAGCGTTTTTACTAATTCTTGAGCATATTTTGAAAGTTTTCCACAGTTGAGAATGGCCGCCGCTTCTTTCCCCATTGCTCTGAGGTTCTCGATAAGTTTCTGGTTGACGATATGCCGGATATTTTCTTGTTAGAGAAGGGTAGTGAACAAGAACAGAGAATCTAGAGGCAACACTTCTTGGAGATTAAAAAGGATATGCAGAAGGCATCTGATGACGTTTCAGGTTTTTCCTCCTCAGTTTCTTTCTCATCACCCTCATCTAAGAAAGGAGGTCTCAGCGAAGGAGTGAGGAAAAAGTGAAGTCCATATATATATATATATATATATATATATATATATATATTTCTAGAGTGAGAAACAAAACTGATCATGGTGTAGTTTTGGCCTCTCTTTGTATTAGGGCAACTTAGCAACTGTACCATAGTTTTGCCAATAAAATGCTATATCTGCATAAATGGGGATCTTCTACACTTGAACAGTCATGACCTAGGAGAGTGACAGAAGAAAGCAATTTTGCCCTGATCGTTGACCCTGTTAAGTTTGAATGTTAGTTGACCAAATCAGGAGCAAATTTGCTCCAAAGTCAAAACTTTCAGAGCAATTTTGTTATCCATGTCACTTTTATTAAGGTACAAATTTGTTCTGAAAGTTTTCATTTTGGAGTAAATTTGCCTCTCGTTTGGTCAACTAACGGTCAAACTTAACGGGGTTAACGATTATGACAAAATTGTTTCAAAATTGAAACTTTCGAGGCAAAATTGGCCTCTGGTGAATATTTTTGGAGCAAAAATAGCCTTTAACCTTTAAATGTACTAAGGAAGTTTGTGCTAACTTTAGAGTCCCACAAATTTAGAGAGGGCATGTTACTATGCACTGGAAAAGAAATATTTGTGGTTTGGGAAAGGGGGGAAAATGTGTTAGTACACTTTATGTGTTTGTGATCAAATTCGTGTGGATATTAGTAGAAGTTGTTTGTTCGAGAAGCAAATATGTGACATGAGAGTTAAATATTAGTAAGTTTTATAAATTGAAGCTTTTGAAAGAAAAGAAGATAGGGTAAAAAGATGGTAGGGGCTCGGGTTAAAGATGAGTTTCTTACCTATTAACAATATTAGAAACCTTAAATTAAAACTTTTAAATCTTAGGATTTATCTGTGTTGAGATGAACCAAAATTTAGGGAGTTTTATATAATTTAGTCTAATTAACTTGCAAATAGTAAAATAATCTATCATAAGAGGTGTTCATGTAACATCCCAAAATTTAATAAAAAGATTAATTTGTGGGTGTTAGATAATAAGCCAAATTATGGAACCTACGAAATTTAAGGAATCTTAAATTAGACAAAAGGAAAAAATTAAGACATAGTGTGTATAATTAATAGGATAAAAATATACCTATATGTATATATATATAAACTTGCCAACACGCACTAAATATTAAATACTCATTCTTCTCTTCGTCTGGCACACCTGGAGGGTTCTTGAACGCACACATCCACTACACTTAAAAATTGGATAGTACATACACGTTGAACCAACAAACAAAACACATTTGCATATTGAATTAAAACACTCACTCACATCTCCATGCACTTCACGTTTGGACAGCACACACATACATTCAGCTCCACCATAAATAAGACACTCTTTCATCCAAAACATTCAGAGAAGAAAGGCTGAAGGAACAAAAAACAAAACAGAAAAACAGAGGAAGAGGATACGTGAGTGTGAGAGAGAGCAAAACGAAGGAAGAAGAGAAACAAGGAAGCTCCAAGATCCATGTACAGTACCATAAACGAATATAGGTGATTTCCATATATCTTTATCTTATTCTTCCGTTGGATTTGAGGCTGTTTTCAGTGGTTTTCAGGGTTGTTTTTACTGCTGGAAGTAAGAAATTCGCTAGAAAGTTTCTGTCACCAAAACCAGAAATTGTGTAACAATTTTACATGGGATTTTTAGTCTCTTTACTTCTGTAATCACGTCCCCAAATACAAGTAACATGATTAGGAGTATGTAGAGTCAAAATCTTGGAGATTGGAGTACAAAACCATGGTTGCATGTAAGTTTTTTCAACTCTGTTTTGGTCGTCGGAAAACAGAGTTTTTTCCAGAAAGTTGCAGAAGTTTAAAAGGAGGCTATAGATGGAGTTTTTGTTTGGTTCTTTTTCCTATGGAAATTTTAGGATGTTGAGTAGGAAATAGAATCAAGAAGAGCACAATTTAGAGTCAAAATGAGTGAGTTATTGAGTTTTAAACTCAGACTGTCAAAAACTGACGTTTTGGGAGACAGTCCATTTTGTATTGATATTTGACCAATCTAATCATATCCAATATTTATGAAATTTTATATGGAGATATTTGACATCTCAAGCTTTAAAATGAGTCATAAAATGCATCATTTGGATATCTATAGAGGGAGGTATGATTTTTGAAACATAGGTCCAAAAACAGATGAAATTCTGGAAGTCCAAATTCTGGCAGTTGGTTTCGTGGTGTTTTTGAGTAGTGTAATCTTTTCCAATGGCCATGAAACTTTCCACAACGAAATTACATATTCTAATATTTAATTTGATATATAGTTTGTGTTATTTGGATCAGTATATTGAGAGATATGAATTTGTGAAGTTAGTTGCTGTCAAAATATGTTTCTGGAAGTCATATTGGTTGTGTTGAAATTTTGAAAACACACACCTTGACCAAAAATTATGAAACTTTCCAGATTTAAAGTAGACATTCAGAGCTTTAATTTGATGGGTAGAAAATAATTTTTGGATAAGTACATTAGGAGATGTGGATTTTCAAAGTTGTGTTCTGTTTCTAGAGAGTAATCTGGAACAGTTGTATTTCGTGAAATTATGGGAGTAATATGGTGAAACTGAGCAGATTTTGATATTTTTCCATGAAAATATATTTCAAGAGCTTCATTTAGGCTTTGGACCCAGTCAATTTGGAATTTTCTAGAATTAGTTATGATTTTTCAAAGTTGACTGAAAAATCTGTAAATTTTTTGAAAAATAGAAAAATTGCACTATGCCAAATTGTACTGTGTAGAAGCCACTGAAACTGAGATAACCAGAATAATATAATTAAAGGTAGTATTACTACAAGTAATAACCAATTACTTATTAATTTTAATTTATAGGGATTGGTAATAACCCGAGCCGGAGAAAAAGTTTTGGATAAACAGTTGGACCGAAAAAGGACACAGGTAGTAACTCTTTCTTTCATACACTATGTGATTATCTTTATACTTTGTGTAAGCCATTTTCTGTAACATGACAGTGCCTGTGGCACAACACGCGAATAAGCTAGGGTCTAAACAAGTCGTTTAACCATGGACACGAGCTAAGCCGGGGTTGCAAACATGTCGTTTGGCCTTGGATAGTATGCATATAACACGAGTTAACATTTTACATATCATGGTGCATTGCATATTTATTTATTACATTTTATATAATTGATTGTATGTTACTACTGAGATTCAGTCGAATCTCACCCTTTTTCAACATTTAAAAATATTCCAGCAGAAGGTAGCGACTCTAAAGGCAAAACCATAAATACTAATAATTGAAGGTCCATTTATAAATGAAGTGCAGCTGGTTATCTTTAGTTATAAGTTTTATTTATTTTGGAATTTGTATATATTTATCAAACTCTATGAAGATTCATATACTGTAGATAAGTATTTATTATCAGTATATTTTCAATATTTATGTGTGCCGTCTGAACTACGCATTTATTATTCTGCAAATATCAAAATGTTATGGGGTTTGACAGTTCACATTTAATACCCAACAATGTCTCGGATTGATTGCCTCAAATAGGAGGATATCTATACTTACCATTTCTTTTTCTTTTTTTTGCAAATATTAATAAAATTAGTTAAGCTAGCTATTTGAAATAAACAAGTGTTGACTTTTTTAAAATACCATTGTTAATAATATATTTATGTGTATTGAAACTAGCCCTTAATAAAAAAACCACTTCACATGTACAATTAATAAGACATTTTGAGGAAATTTATAAATTTTAGATAAAAAGTGAATTGAGGTCTTGTGTTTAAAACCAAAGTAAACATTTGGTTTAATTTTTATATAAAGAATGGGGGTAACTATCATATTTATGGATAAAAAATTTTCTTACAAAAATTGATTATATCGAGATACTGTTATTCTTTTTTGAGAAAAAGAGATACCTCGTTTGTCTCTAAATATTACCCTTATTTTATTTAATAAAATGATAGTTACCCCCATCCCATTCCCCTCCCCTCATACCAAACAGACCCTAAAAGGCTAAATCTCTGTTAATCAATAGCTAAATATTTCCTTGGTTTCATTGTTTAAATATAATAAATATCTTGTTAAATTTGATCTATATGTAATTATATTGATCCGATGGCCAAAAAAAGATATTTTGATCTAACAGAAGTAATGAACATTTATATTAGTTAACGCATATTTGCAATCAAAACACGTACACACAGATTGATTTTTAATATCTTTAAAGTATTTAAAGTAATTTTTCTTTTTCTTTTTGGTAAACTATCTAAAGTATTTTTTTACGAAAAAAATGAGTATAAATTTGATTGAGCCGGTATAAGTTTGTGACTGATTGCATTTAAAAAGACCAGCTCGATTGTACATGAATTTAGGAATGAATATAAATCATAATGATGTTTTGCCCAATGATAAGAGTAAACTTATGGGACAACGATTTTTTCTTTTTTTTTTTTATTTTTCGGCCAATAACTTATGGGACAACGATTAACGCATTAAGTTGTTTTTAATTAGATGAACAAGTGTGTATGTGTGTTTTGAAATAACTTATTTTGAATTAAAAAAACTTAACGAAATGGCTCGTCATATGATGCACGGGGCTTCATGGCAATTGGTCAATTTTCGTCAAGCAAAGACATCAGACTAAAAAAAAAATGTAAACAACAACAGTACCAATATCCTCCAACCAAAAAGAATGGTAACAGCTCCAGCTTAATAACTAAAGTTGCTTATTTCTGAATTTCAGTTCTCAATTCATCATCTCAGCAAAATTCAAGCCATAATCAACAATTCTAAATTTCTAACAGCTCCAGTGATCCACGGAATACAACATCACGCAAGTTCTAAAAATTTCATGTACTAATATTGGATATCAATGAATTCCAACTCACAATTAACACCCAAATATTTTAGTTCAAGCAAGTTTTCGAGGAAGCCACTTGTATAAGAATAACCAAAGCCAAATTGAGGATTCTACCAACCCAAGAGGATCAAGTTCAAATTGTCAAATTATGCTTAAATCATATGCGAAGCTAATCAGAATACACAACAGGTTGACAGCAATCAAACACAATTTCAGATTTCTAATACCAAAAGCATTGTGACAGCTAGAGGTGAGTATAGTGCCCAAGCGCCCAGTATGTCTATCTGAGCCCAATTAAAAATTGCCTTGCCCAACCCAAGAAAAGTGGTTCAAGAAAAACTTAGATATATTTGGGCCGGGCGAACTATCAAGCTAGGTTGGGCGCCAGGCAAGGGGTATCGCCCTGTCCGAAAAATTAAAATTATATGCAATTTGTTTAAAATATATATTATTTTATATAAAATAAGTAGTGTGTATATATATATATAATATTTCATTTTTATAAAATATTTTATATTATTATTTAATATCCATCCACCATAGTTTACATATAACTCATTGCTTTTTGGATGGACTTGGTTTTTTTGATTTGGACGGATGATAGAAAGCATTAAAATGTTGAAATCAAAGACAAAAATTTTAATTTCTTTGGAGTCGTTATCGTAGTTGCACATTCATATCAATCAATATTCATATACAAACACATATTATTTCATAATTTGTCATGTAATTATTAAGACATATGTTAGTTTTTTTTTTAATTTTAAGACTCAAGTTATAGATTTATTTTGAGATATCTCAAGGTGTGAAATTATGGAATATATTTGAAGTTTTTCATAGTATTTATTAGATATAAGTGAAGTTTTTATACATATGGTATTAGTTAGAAAGTTGCCACTTAGGCAAGGAAGCCCGCTCTACCCAGCCTACCCTTTACCATGCCTGAAATTATTAGGTCTTCTACTAGGCATCGGACTACAAAATACAACCCGTTCATCCTTTGGGCTGGCTCGCTTTGCCCATCCCTGCCGATGCCCACCTAACAGCCAACAACTCATAGAACATTCACTCCAATGACAGTACCGTATACACACAAACAGTAGCAATTAAGTCTAGAAAAAACAACATGAATGTCCAAGTCAAGACAATCTTGAAATTTGTCGAGCAAAATGAAGAACTAAAAATCCAGTTGAAAGCAACAATCCCAAACAGTCTTGAAATTTCCAGAAAAGCAAATGTCATGCAAAAAGTCAAGACACATGTCCAGGTCGGAATGTTTATGAATTAAAAGCAAGACAAGAAACCAATTCTTGTTCAGAAGCAAAGAACAATCCTTAAAACTTGTCTTCACATAAGCTTGGACAATTTGCAATAAGTATCACAATGTGTGTACGGGAATCAGCCAAGAAGCTCTCAAGTTCAACACTAAATTTCAAGCAGACGTGCAAGGATCCTATGTTAACTTTCAGGTTTATTATAGCAGCAGAATATTACAGCATAAAATTTCAACAGCTTCAGATTTTGATTCAATCACATCAAACCCAAAACCTTTGCATTAGATCAAATTAGAAATCTTAAAACTCAATTAGATGCTTCAATAATAGATACCAACCACAGCAAAATTCAGAGTGAATTTTTCTCCGGAAAAAAAAATCAGCAGTGAATGAGTGTATCTCCTATTCTTTGTTTGTAAAAGTTTTCTTCCTATTAAGAAAATGAAAAACAAGTATTCTCATATATCACCTATTCCATGAAGCCTGAAGCCGCATAGTATATATAGCAAAGAAACAAGGAAATTAAAACAACAGAAACACCAAAAATTATTTGCTTTGCCTTTCCAAAAAAGTTTTCCTGTAACAAGTGAAAAACAAGTTTCAAGAATTGAGTTCAAACCTCATTTTTCTCAAGAATTCAAAGCTCACTACTGTAGCAACAAGTTTAAAAAATTCAGTTCCAGTGAGTGTAAATCCTAATCTCAGTTTAATACCACAATATCCCTCTCAAGGCATGCAATACCTGATGCCAAACATTCACTTCAATGAGTTACAAGGCACATTAAACAGAGACTAAACCATGAGAGATGAGAGATGTAGTTAAACTCAGATTCATAGTCAAATGATCAAAGCAGAGAATAGAAATACCTATAGATTTCTGGCAAGAAATGCGACCTTGCAAGAATGCCTCACGCTCTTCTCTGTAAGATTGCAAGAATCAGAATAGCAGAATCAAGATGTAACGTAAATAAAGATTGAAGACGATTTAGGTATAATATTAGTAGAGAAATGGAAATACCTTTGGACTTCTGGCAAAGATATGCAAGAATCCTCCGAAGACACACCTTCGGCAAAGATATGGATATTCAAAAATCAAAATGGAACCCTAGGAGAGAAATGGAAATGGTACCTTCGGCCAGGAAATGCAACGTTGCAGCACCAAGCCACTCCTCTACAAGACTGCAACTCCACTATTCGTGCCTCTTTCTTTTGGCATGCGCCTCCTCCATGGAGCAAACTATTTCACGTTGGCTCTGATACCACTTTCTGTTAGTCTTTTGTGCTATGACTACAACCTATTGTGCATGTTATAGCACTTATTATACCATGCTGAACTTTAGGATAATCATGTTTTGATATCACCTTTTAGAGCATGTTTGGGAAAGCGGTGAGACTGGCTTACCGCACGGTTTGTGAAAAAAAAGCACAGTGGGCTAAGATAGGGTGTTTAGGTTTACGTTGAAAGCCACTGCCTTTTAAGTCAAACATGGCTTAAACTAGAAGCCCACAGATGCTGCTTCTTCATCGCGCGGTGGTGTCTGGAAGCAGAGAGAAGAGAAAACCGTTGTACCTGTACCTGTCATTCGTAATGGAGGGAAAGAGAGACGATGGTGAGAGATGGTTAGAGAAGGATTGAAGTTGTCCGATGGTAAGAAAGAAGGTGGTCAGAATCTAGGAACTGCTGCCGGAGAACTCAAGAACTCGCCAGAAATGGTGGTGTGGTGTGTGAGAGAAGATCGATGGAGGTCCAAGCTCCACTCTCGCCACTATCAATGTCGCGGCCCTTTCCAACTCTTTGGTTTTTTGTCATTATTCGATGGTGAAGAAGAAAGTTCAGCCTCTCCCTCCTCTTCAAGCTCTCCAACTCTATCTCTTAGTCATGAGCTTTGAAACTTTTCTTCTCTACGACGCTGAAGCTCGTCTCCGTGTGTCCACCGGCGGTTTTGAAGAATGGCGGAGATGGTGGTGGTGAGTAGAGGAGATAAAAATCAGCTCCCCGCAGTTCTGAAAACAGGGGCCATCTTTTAAGGAATGGAGGCACGTTCTTGAGAATCACCCTACAATGTTCATTTCTCTCTGTGTCCTCACTCCAAGCACAAGAAACAAAATGGACCAATTATTGTTTATAATTTACACACAGGTATTATGATAAATTTATTTTATTTAATTAATATTATCTATTTATGTGTTTTTGCTTGTGTTATGGACTTATGGTGTATACAAAGATACTTATCCCATGTAAGAGAGGGAAAGACAACATTAGAAAATAAGTTATTCCCACTGATAACTTGAAAAATTACAGGAATGTTGCTTGTTTTGAGGGGGGAAAATTATATCTGTGACCCTTTTTTTTTTAAAAAAAAAAGAAAAGTTATATATGAAGGAGATTTGAATTGGTGACTAAACTTTACAGCTTAAATACAATTTTATCCATTTCTAATTAAGTACTTTAGTGTTTTTTGTTTTCAATAATAATTTAAATTTTTTTTATATTATTAAATTTTATTTACATTTTTTTCGCATCAATTATAATAATATATAGAAACAATATATATATATATATATATATATATATATATATATAGTATTCAATAAAGTTCATGCCCTTTTTCAGTTATTTTCTATCTAAATGGGCTTTTCAAACGCTAATCTAAACAGATTCAAGGTTAAATTTTGTCACCGCCAATTCAAACACAAATCACATTTACAATCTGATTTTTTTTTAATCTGACTTCTGTAGAAGTCAGATTAGAAAAAAAAACTACTTCTCTACCGCTAATCCAAACACGCACTTAGATATTAGCTCTGATACCACTTGTTAGATATCAGTTATGATACCACTTATTACCCATCTACTAAATCTATAAATTTCAAATCAATGGGATAACATCTTACAACAAACTCTAACTTTTTTGCTATGACTACAACCCTGTTTCGCATTTTATAGCACTTGTTATACCATGCTAAACCCTAAGAATATTTTGAATCATCGTTTGATATCACTTGTTAGACATTGGCTCTAATACCACTTTGTGTTAGACCTTATCCTCAAAAGAATTTTTTTATTACCACTTTGCTTTTGGAGATTATGCGAAGCAAGATGCTTCTTCTTCAGGTTCCATCATCTTTATTGTGTGAAATGCACTGAGTGATCATACTCTTGAGAAGTCTTAGTAGTGAATTTCTGTTGAATAAACTATTAAAAGAGATGGAAAATATGTAATGGTTTTATGCTGGGTTATTTTAATTGGTATTGGCATTATGCAAATGTAGATATAGGAGAAAGTAGAATGTGGGGAAAAAAAAGCCATCAATGAGCAAAACATGAATATGCATGTTACCATTTTATTAGCAGATGAACAATTAATGAACTTTTGAAAGCTCAGATGAATTGTTGACCTTGACTCCTTTCCCATTTAACTCTACTCTATTTTTATGATTCAAGTATCAATGTAGTTGTTGATGAGTTGAATGGTTGTGTCGTTACTTGTGTTGTAAACTTCAACATGTTGGACACACTTAAATTGTTTGATCATATAGTATGTCATTGCAAGTTCAGCTGAATGCATAATTATCATGATAGGAGCTTCCAAGCCATTCAGTTCGAAGGTATTAGAAAAATGTAAATGATAGATCTAGTGGTGTCGTTCCCATGTGTGGTGCCTAATAATGGGCACCCCTTGAAAAGCAAAATAAAAATATAATTGAAATTTGAACTATGTAAAATGTGAGACAATATGCAAAGTCTGGAGGAAGCCTCAATACCATAATGAAAAGGTGTACGTAAGAATTGAATTAAGCATCTTCTATGAACAAACACACATTTGGAAGTTTCCAACTTACATTCAAAGTAAACTGAGATCGCATTATTGGGTTTTCTTAGCATAGCGAATAATTGTTGATGATATTGTGTTAATGCTTATGGGTGATGGAAATTGTAATGAGAAGAAATTAAACTATTTATTACATACAAGTGAATTCTTTCCAAACATTTCACGGTAGAGTGTAGTGCATTTTGAAAACAAAAGGTGATTATATTGAAATTGTGACATAAAACAAATGCTGCAATATAGTATTCAACAATTAATATATTAATTTTCTTATTTAATGTATGGAGGGCTTTGGTTTGTGGGTATGGTTTTGATGATTCATGATGATGATTATTGTAATGCAAGCAAACTATTTTTTATGAAAGAACTCATTAATTGATTATAACGGGAGTGAATTGTTCCTCTGCATTTAACATATTTCACCGGTATTGAAACTGTAGATCTTATGTGTAAGGGGTTATTGATTTTGCAAGTGATGGAAAATTCAGGTTAATTTTCATTATGATATTAAATGCAACATTTTGCAGATGATTAATAATTATATGGAGAATTGTTGTACAACAAATGTACTGGCGGCCCTTTCAGTTTTTGGGAGTAGATTTTAAAGTTGTGCAAGTATGTATGTATGGATACTTATGTGACTTGTAGTCTATGCCAATAAATACTTGTGTGATTTTCATGGTTTGAAAGTATATTTTAGTGCTTATAATTACTTGGCAATTCTCGGAAATTAATATTGCATGATAATAATTTGAATATTATCAATTGTATAAGGATTGTAATCATCATATATATATTGCCATTTTGTTTTGCTGGAGTTGCTTAGATTATGTTTTGGACCAATGATTTTAGTGATGTCAATGCACCCTATGCATCGCGTGGAGAAGTAAATGCTGGTTAGCCAAATTTAATTATTTGATTTGATATCGCTTTTTATATACCTGAATCACGTTCTGATGACACTTGTTAGTTAGCGGTGTTAGCTCTGATACTATTTATTGTGTTAAACCTTATTTCCTAGGCACAAAGAACTTTTTTGAACCTTACTTATCCAAATTTAATTAGGTACTTTTAAACTACAAATGAGATATCATTAAACTAAATAGAAAAAAATAACCAAGAGAAAGTAACGTTAGGGAAAAGGAAGAGATATAAAAATCCATAGATTTATATTTTTATATAATTATTTAATACATGGTATTATTAAGTTAGATTAGGCCCAATCAATCCCGGTTATAACAAAGTAATTTTTTCATTCACTTAAATTTATTTAACAAAATTAAGACCCTTCAATCAATTAAATCACCCCATTTGAATTGACTGTACGTATAATAAATGTTGTTCTTGATCGAATGGATATAGGGAGAAAATGAATTAATTTATTATTATATTTTTTGAAAAACAACTTAGGTTAAGTCGTTATATTTTTAATGTATGTCAAACTATCCCATTACAGAGGCCCATGTGCCTTATTTATTTAATGTGAATTTATGGTTAAACGAAATTCTCTCTAATCTTTAATATAAAACATATTTGTTTAATTAAATTAAATTAAGGAAGTTAATTAAATTAGTTAATATGATACATGTATTTTTTAAAACATCCTAGTCATCTCTTTTAATTGCCTTATTTTCTATTCTTCTTAATTGTTGTTAAAAAAAATTAATAGAGATAAATTAAAAAAATTAATAAATATAAAAAATATTTCATATATATGTAAGACCATGTCACATATATATAAGACCATATCAAATATGCAGCACTGCTAAACACCAACGAACCAGACCTCACTCTCAAACTTTGACCATTTTCATGATCGATGCACTCTCATTCTATGTCTACAGTTTGCTTGAGTCTCCAGTCTATGCATATATATCCTCGAAAGAGAAGTCCAACGTGGTTTCTTTTACTTTTCTTTATTTTTTCCCCTTTTTTTGGTTCCATTTAGATTGGTGAAATTGTGATTATGCAACTTGAGTGTGCTATTCTACATGGGTACTAGAAAAACGGGCGTCATATCTAGATCTCTATAGACGAAAATGGTTTACAAGCGATGACCGGGGGCATTTTTATAAATATTGTTATAATATAATTTAAGACCAGTCACACATATGATCGGTCTAAATAATATTTTCTAGATTAGGTAGAATTTAATGTGGTTTCGGTATATATTAAATATTATAAAAATTTCAAGATTTAAATTATTTTTAGACCGGACTCTTACATACATCTAGTGTAAATATCATTTTAGAGACCGTTGTTTCTTTACATCTGGTTTTAAATGTTACAAAGTTTCTTTAACTTCTAAAACAAATTTCACAATGCGTCTCTTTGAATTCTGAAACCATCACTTCAATAAATATACCATTCAACCATCATGTCTATTTAATCTCCTCTAGTCATTTTGTCATTCTAACTCCCTCTTCTCTTCTCTCAAACAAAAGACATATATCCACGATCATGGGAATAGTCTTCCTACATATTCAGATACTAGAAATTACTATATGCAACTCAAAATATAAGCCACTCTCAAACATCTTACAAGAATTAAAAAGTGTCTGATTTATTAATAAAGGTAACTTATAAAAAAATTGATAAATATAAAAATTACATTTTAGATTTAGCACCAAAATCAACTCTCAAATATATATTATATTATGGACCGGGGGGAATAATATTTTGTAAATAGGGCAAATAGTTATATGTAATAAAAGAACTTAATATGATAGATTTATACTAGAAACTTGACCTAAGTATTTTCTTATATTTTTAGCTCAAATAGATTCCTGTGAAGTTAATTATTGCTAAATAAAAGTATATTAGTTAATCATCATATTTAAAATTTGTTATTTCTGTTGTTTATTATTTTATATTTACTAAATCTTCAAAATGTTGCTTTCTATATGAAATAACCATATGACTATTGAATTTTTTTGGCTGTTAAATAGTTAGATTAACCATATATATACACATTCGCACCAATAAATAGTAGGGAAAATTCTATATAACTACCAAACGAACTTTAAAACCCTTAACACTTCAAAATGATTTAAAAGTGATAGGTATTAAATTGGAATTTTAAAATATTGACATTTTTACCATTTTTCCCCTTAATTAAAAAAATAAAAAGGCCCCTAGCCGGAAACCATCGTTGGTTGCCAGCAGCTGGGAACCCCCAGCAGGCGGAGCTCCGGTGGCCAGAGCTTTTTTGGGGGGAGGAGGGTTTTTCTTTTTTAAAAATGTTCCAAAGGGGGCAGAGGTGGGATTGAACCCACCCACCAGTACAAAAATCACTTTTAAGACCGATTAAAAAAGACATTTTAGACTGGTTCTGGATCAGGTCTTGATACAGCCGGTCTAAAAAGTATTTAACTTTTTAAAATATGAAATTTTAAGACCTGTTCTACAACAACCGGTCTTAAAGTTTAACTAACGGAACGGGTAGGGAAATTTCAGTATAAAAAATAGGACTTTAAGACCGGTTCTAAATTTAACTGGTCTTAAATTGATATTTAAGACCGATTATTAAGAGAACCAATCTTAAAAGTTTACTATTTAAGACCGGTTCTATTAATAACCGGTCTTAAATATCAATTTAAGACCGGTTATAGTTAGAACCGGTCAGTTTACTATTTAAGACCGGTTCTATTAATAACCAGTCTTAAATATCAATTTAAGACCGGTTATAGTTAGAACCAGTCTTAAAGTTTAATCTTTTAAGACCGGTCTTCAATTTAACCGGTCTTAAATTCATATTTAAGACCGGTTATAGTTAGAACCGGTCTAAAAATTGTGTTTTTTTTTCGTTTTATTTGTTTCAATCTTACCCAGATCAGTAAGCCATATTCGACGACAATCCCCTCTGTGCCACATTACATACACAATCAACAACACATGCATATATATATTGACAATCAGAAGCAGTGACAACAACATTTTTATTTTCAGAAACAATTGGTATTTCTCAGAATGCAAACTTGCTCCAAATTTAGAATCATGAAACCTAAAATCCTTATTAGTTTCCCTTTCCCTCTTTTGTTAAATATGACCTTAGTTATCGAAATTGGTATGAACCTATAAATGTCAGTCTGTTCAAGGGAAAACACTTGGCCCTTACAACCCTCGACTCTCAACAATCACAAAATGAACATTATGAAAAAAAATCATTGAAAACAATCACATTCAATTCCAATGACTACCAATAACACATGATCAACTTATTCAATTCTCAGAAACAGTACAACATTAACAATTTATAATTATCAGGCATTTTGAACCAAAGCACCACAATTAAACAATGATAGCAGGAAAATCGTGACATTGTGTGAACTTGCAATCCCAAAGCTTGTAAAGAGAAGGAGGAAAAGAAATATTTCTCATTATATGGAAAAAAATTCCTAAGATTTACAGAGAAATAAAAAAAGTGGAGAAAAATTTACAATAGTAATTCCATGTCTGAATCAACAGCCAACTAGTATCACCAATATCCAAGAATTTGTCCTGAATAGAGATATAAACCAAGTTAGATATATATGAAAACCATAAGTATTATTAGAACAACATAGGATCGGATTCAAAAACTTACTAATCTTGTAAAAGCTCATAGATGAATTCAGCACAATAATTGCGGATGAAATCAATATCTTCTTCAGGAAAGGGATCAGCAAGATCAAACATCTGTATGTGTAACACCGAAGCCAAACAAAACATTAACTTACTAACTTAAAAATAATAAAGTAATACAAAATATTTGAAATATACATTTATTACCTCATCGGTAAAGTCAGTCGTGCATAGCCTGATAATATTGTAAATTTGCCTCAACATATAAAGATCACATAAGTTGGAGCCCAGTGGTTGCCTACGGGTCTGAAAAAGAACATGATATCATCAAAGCAAGCATAAAAGCATAGCTTATGAAACGCATCTTAAAGAAAACAAATATGTACTAACCTTTGGCGTGATCCATGTAGGGTCTTTTAAGTTACGAACATGCCTACCACACTTAGCGTGTAGGAAAGTCCGTATAGCCTTATGATCAAAATCACAAAGATGACTTATTCTGCACACAAACTTTGCACACAAAAGGTAATAAATCAAGAAAACTTACGAGTTCATGGTCATCTTCAAGTCACTCCCCGGTTTGAAGTGGAGGGAGCAGAGGAGGATCACTGTGTAACTAGCCTTACATAGAATAACCAATTGCCAATGATCCCTTAAAAAAAGAGATGAATGTTAAGAAAATATAAAGCATTATATGTGATTTTTTGGAATATAAATTTGATGTTTCTTACTCATGCACATAAGGAGCCAAGAAACAGTCAGTTTTTGTTTCACTGAGCCTCTGTGATAAATATCTATGTCTGATGGCAGAAGTGGTCCCTTTCTCCGTGGCATGAGCTGGGCACATAAATCCAAATTTAGCGCTCTGTCTAAAGGAAACCAACCTACGATTCATGTATCTACAAAAATGGAAGCACACAAATTAAGGTTAAACAACGTAATTTTTAAGATATTTACTTCCATTTGAAGAAGATACTTACGTCAAAAAAAGCTGGACAATCGCAATCGTAAGATTTTTTCGAGGAGCGATCATGGACATTAAATCATCCCTCTCAAGATAGCATGCCACCCCTGACAGCCCAACAACTGAATCCATAGGCCAATTTCTAGTCAGGAAAGATGTATCAAATGCCATCAGAATCACTTGCTGCATCACCTTCAGTGGTGGAGACTGTGAAACTTCACGAGGGAAGAGAGCTGGACTTGGGGCTCTAATCGGGGAATCCGTATCTCCAACAGAAACAAGGTTCTTCGGCCATGATATGAAGGTACTCAAGACATCAGCCACAATCTTGAACTCCTCAGAAGAGATAGGGACAGGTATGTCTGCGATAATAACCTCCTCAACTGAAACCCTAACCTGATTATCTGTCATCTCGAGGTGGTGAACAGTTGATCCTAGGTTGTGCACACTCCCTCGTGCAACTAACCATCTCAGAGGATCCTCAACATATAATTCACAAGGCTCGGCATCATCCTTTCCAGGACCCTCTGATGATTGTCCCACATTGCAACAACTCCCTTTGGTGCTCTGCTTATGGCGATCGAGAGACTGTGCCTGGACAGGAGTGATATATTGTCTTGTGCTCACCATGGCATATACCTCATCCTTCATCTTGTTTAATCGGGCATCCAATAGTGCATCAAATAATGCTTCTGCCTCAGCCCTTGCTTCCACCCTCGCAGTGGCCAACATATGCTCCAATTCGTCTCTCGTGACCATGTTGGAGGAGGAACTGCGTGAGGAGGATCCAAAGTAATCCTTTATACCCACCCCTCCTCCAACTCCCATGACGCGGCCTGGATGCTCAGGTTTTCCAATAGCAACCATGAGAATGTCATTCCTCCCCTCCGACTTGAAGGCTCCCTCGGCTTTCTTTTTTTGAAGTTCTTCCTGTGAGATATACAAAAAACACACATGAGTAATGAAACATGTTTGTTAAACAGTTAATAAGAACAACGATACTTACAATTTTTTCACCGACTATACGAGACTGGTCACTCGTATAGGATCCACCACTCTTCCGGCGAGCATGCAACCACAACTCTTCGCGCCGTATCGGAGATGGTGGAGATAGCATAATAGAAGGATCGGATTGAGATGCTTCTTCCAATCTCCTCCGTTTGGCCGCCAACAAGTCTTTCTCGGCCTTTGCGTATCCCCACGAGACATTGTGCTGGGGCAATCATTCTTCCTGCCACTCGCTTGTGCCTTTTTCCTTCTTGCCTGCGAATAAGAAATGGGAAAAAAGGTTACAAACAGTAAAGACAAAAGATAAGTAAATAAAGTACAAAATAAGTTAACTCACCAAAGCCTCTAGAGTAGTCCGAAGCCTAAAAAACTCCTGCCATGTCGCTTCATCAATGTACGGATACTTGCTGCAAGGAGTAGGACGAGGCTTACAGCTGGCACCTCGATATGCACGTAATTGTTGGCCAGATTCGTCTTAAACTTCCTCCAGCGCTCACAACAATACGTCATAGTCTTGTGATACAAGATCTCACTCTGAGGAACGTCGTAGGTGAGCTGTTATTCATGAATCAAAGGAGTTAGTGACAGTAATAAAACAAATTTGATAAAAGAAACATACAGAGGGAATTTTATACCTGAATAGTGTCCCAAATATGCTGCTTAACCTTTTTGTCGACATTTCTCTACTCCTCTATCAATATGCTAGGCTTATTCCGTGCGAGGAGGCCGAAAAAACTCCTATAACGACTGGCATTTGGCCTTATCGGTTTCTAGTATTGATCGAACTAGATCAGTATCCTCTCCCCGGAAGACCGACTTAAGGAAACATCCATCAACCGTGTGGCCGTCCTGCCCCTCCGTCTGGGCTAGTGACTCGGATCACCCGATGACTGCCCCTGATTGACACTCTGAGGCTCACTGTGCTGAACAGTAGGTGACACCTGATCCTCTGTTGTAGGATGCACCTGATCCTCTGCTGTAGGATGTACCGGATCCGTCATTGTATTGTTAAGACAAATTGTTGAGTTAGTAAGTTATAAAATAACTATATATATAATCTGCATATAAGTTATAACGATAATTACTTTAAATAGATAGCTAACATTTAAAGTAGATTTATAAAGACATATCCTCCCATATCCCTTCACGATGATCATTTCTTGTGTCGTGTTCATTATCAGCTTCATCTTCTTCATTCAATGCAGGAAGACCCCTAGAAAAAGAAGGGGTCTCGAGAAGATCATAATTTGAACGACTTTCCTCTTCAATATTGAT
Source organism: Albizia julibrissin (assembly GCA_037074505.1). Taxonomy (NCBI): domain Eukaryota; kingdom Viridiplantae; phylum Streptophyta; class Magnoliopsida; order Fabales; family Fabaceae; genus Albizia; species Albizia julibrissin. Next base: position 17,706,095 of record CM073484.1, on the reverse strand, counting down.
GACCCTTTTTCCTTGGAGAGCTACAAACCATATTTTATTTGTCTGATCAATAATATAGAACACTTGTTTCGCTTGATCTGCCATAATGAAAGGTTCATCTCCAAAACTTCTGTTGTTCAGATCAACTAATGTAAATCCTGACTTATCGATCCTCACACCATTATTGACATCAACCCACTTACATTTGAAAATGGGAAATTTAATTTTAACATAGTCAACCACTCAAATCTCGTCAACAACCCCATAATAAGGTATGACTGCCAATATAGGGTTCTTATCTTTTGAATTAGAGAAGTGCATAGATTCAGCTACTAACATAACACCGCTGTTCTGGACAGTGCTCCTATCATCCAGGAACTTTGTGTAAAAGGTATACCCATTGATCACAAATGAAGTCCAACTTATGACATCAAACTCAGGACCACGTGCTAGCCATTTAATTGTATCAGAAACACATTCTTCTCCGTCAACCTTGTATTTAAATCAATGTGCAAAGGTCTTGGTATGCTCCATAATTAACCTTTGTTCAGTCAATCGACTGTTCGCTTTCCGTACAATTTCTTTATGAGCATTTATGTAATCTTGAACTGCATCAACATTATTCAAAATGTACAAGTGGACTTGTTATAATTCATCAGGATCCACACTCTTGACAGTAGCCCCGCGCCTACCCCCTTCTTTATCATGTCGTTTAGGAAGGCCGATATGTCCTACATTTGTCAAATAATGTTGACAAAATTCAATGGCTTCTTCAGAAACATATTTCTGAACAATAGAAGCTTCAGGCCAGTTAGAGTTCTTCACATATCCTTTTAGGATTTTCATAGTTCTTTCAATTAGGTACATCCATCGAAAATAGATAGGCCCACACAATTTTATCTCCCTCACTAGATGAACAACTAGATGTACCATGATGTCAAAAAAGAAAGGAATAAAAAGCTTCTCAAGCTTGCACAAGATCAGGTAACCTTCATCTTCCAATTCATCCAACATTTATGTCTCAATGACTTTACTACAAATCGCATTGAAGAAGAAACAAAGTTTGGTCAATATGTGTTGAAGATCATATTTGGCGATGCCTCGAATAGCCACTGGGAGTAGTTGTTGCATCAAGACATGATAATCATGAGACTTCAGCCCTACTAACTTCAAGTATTTCATAGACACAAGCTTCTTAAAATTTGAAAAATACCCTGAGGGAACTTTGATGCCATGTAAACACTCACAAAAACTTCGTTTCTCATCCTTGGACAAAGTATGAGAAGCTGGAGGACAAAAAGTTCTCTTACCATGTGGCCTTGGATGTAAGTCTGCCCATATTCCCATTTCTTGCAAATCTAATCTTACCTTAACACCATCCTTAGAACTTCCTTATATGTTGAGTAGTGTCCCAACAATACTATCACACATATTTTTCTCCACATGCATAAAATCAATACAGTGTCTGACATCAAAATTCTGCCAATATGGAAGGTTAAAGAAAATAGACCTCTTTTTCCATATATATTTTTTATTTCAACTCTTTGAAGTCTTACCGAAGATGACATTGATATTTTTGACATTTTCATACACTTTTTCCCTAGTCAAAGCCTCTGGAGCATCTTCAAACTCTTGGCCACCAAAAAAGGCCTTCTTTAATATGCGATATGGGTAGCCCCGTCTAAGGAATCTCCTATGACCAAGATAAACAGTCTTTCTTCCATGTTGAAGTTGATGGTAGCATTTGCATTCTTCATAAATAGGACAAGATTTGTGGCCTTTAACGCTATATCCTGACAAGTTTCCATAAGCAGGGAATTCGTTTATAGTACAAAAGATCAAAGCTCGCATTTTAAACATCTCCTTCTTGTTCACGTAAAAAAACGTCGACACCTTCGTCCTACAACTCTTTCAAGTCTTCGATCAGGGGTTCTAAGTAAACATCTAAGTCATTTCCGGGTTGTTTTGGTCCCGAAATCAATATAGGCAACATGATGTACTTTCTTTAATACATAACAAAGAAGATAAGTTGTAAATTACCAACAGAACAGGCTATGAACTATGTATACTGTTTAGGCTACTGTAAGGATTCATGTCATCCGTGCTAAGCCCAAGCCTAAGATTCTTAGGCTCTTTGCCGAAGTCAGGAAACAACTGATCAATTTTCTTCCACTGAGAAGAATCAGCTGGATGTAAAGCATTCCATCGGAAATCCTCTCATCCGCATGCCATCTCAAATTTTTGGCATCAATTTCATTAGCAAACAGCCGTTTGAACCTCGGTATGATAGGAAGATACCACAACACTTTTGCAGGGGCCTTATTTGATTTGTATCTGGAGGTTTCACATATCGAACACTGCTCTTTCTCTGTATGCTCTTTTCTGTACAATATACAATCATTAGGGCATGCATGGATCATTTTATACTTCATCCCTAGTAGACATAGTATTTTCTTCGCATCATAGTATCGGCAAGGCAGCACGTTATCATCTGGAAGCATGTCCTTGAAGGCCTCAAGTGCTTCTGAAAAACTCTTGTCGCTCCATCTATGATGTGCTTTCAAGCTTACCAATTTCAATACAGCTTTCAACAATTAGTATTTTATGCACCCCGGGTACAGCGGCTTCTCAGCATCACTGCACATATTACCATATGCATATGATTGCTCAAAAGCCTCTTCTCCAACATCACAAATAATATCCTCTATCCGATCATTTAGAACCGTGTCATTATCATCAAAGGCGACCCCCCTTGTTGAGTTGCACTTGTAATTTCTATTTATTCACCATGCCATACCCATATTGTATAACTCTTACAAAATCCTTCACAAATTAAATGTGTATATATATCTGCAGCACTAAGTCGCTTATCATTTAGACATTCTACACAAGGACAATAGAACATCACACTATCATCATTACCAGAATTTCTTCTAGCAAATTCTAAAAAATCCCTCACCCCATTATCATATTCAATACTAGTCCGTTTAGCATTTATCCAACTACGATCCATATATTTCAACACCTTTTTTTCTTCTCTTCTGTATATTAACTGCCCTGGAAAAGGCAGGAGTATGATGAGAGTATGAAAAGGTTACACTCATCAATTTATCTAGTTTAACAGAATTCTTCATTAGAATTCCGCATAAGATATAATTGCAATCTGTTCCATTTTCTTCAAGTAATATGGAAAATGTATCAACATACACTAGCAATTTCAAGACTTAAATTAGACCACATACACAAGAATTGCTTTAGTCTAAACTTCAAATCACCTCTCAAATTTAGTTTCAAAACTAACTTAAAGTTATGTAACAATTTTCTAATCAGTCATTCATGAGCATACATGCCAGAAAATTTGACACAATAACTTAAGCAATCCAGAGACTATGAAAACTAGCAATTATCAGTACCCTAATCCTCAAATAATCAAATCACACCAGTTCATGCCACCGTTAATTAAGCTTCACTAATTAATTTCCATCAAAGTAAATGTCATTTTTTTCTCCATTTCTATGTTAATTTCTAGTTCAATTATAGTAGAGATTCTTTTTGGATAGACAGTGAATACTAAATTTCTATTTATACGAAGGATTGAGACAGGGGACATTACCTATTTGAAGTAACCTTGGACCTTAGCTTGAGGCGCAGGAGGAGAGGGGTAGCAGTGGAACACGCCGGAGGGAGATAAAGGCTGGAAAAAAAAAGAAGCTCAGCCGCCCTTCACGATGGTACTCACGTCTAACTTCTTCGCAGCAACGAGCACACGAACGGGGAAGGAGGGAGTATTTTTAAACGCCGACAACAGAATATGGAAAAGAAGGTGGAAGCGGTGGCGACGGCTGGAGCGGTGGCCGGAGAATAAGGCGGAATATCACCTACGATCCTGGACTTGAGCTATTTGCGGCGGTGGAAGCAAAGTGGGAAGGAAATGAAACGTGCTGATGAAATGAGCTTTCGCGGCCGACTATGTTTGAATATTAGACTTTTAAGACCGGTTATTTAAATAACCGGTCTTAAAAAATATTTTAAGACCGGTTATTTAACTAACCGGTATGAAATTATTGACTTTTAAGACCGGTTATTTAAACAACCGGTTTTAATAATAACGTGATTTATTTATTCATTTTAATATTTTTTTTTCAGACCGGTTGTTTAAATAACCGGTCTTAATTTATTGACTTTTAAGACCGGTTATTTAAACAACTAGTCTTAATTTATTTTTGAGACTGTTTGTTTATATAACCGGTCTAAATAAGGTTTTTTTAGACCGGTTTTTTAAACAACCGGTCTAAAAAATTGATTTTAATTAAGAAATTGACACTTCGCCTTTCTTTTAGACCTTATACGTAATAACTGGTCTAAATGATGCGGTCTAAAAAGTCTATTTTGTACTAGTGACCCCACCCCCTTAGCTAGCAAAAGGGCTTGGGCCACCAAGCTCTTTTGACACACACACACACACACACACACACAAAACAGACACAGACACACACTAATAAATATATGTATAATATAAATAAAGGCATAAAAGCGTTAACAAAATCAGTAATGGCGCGCACGCACACACACTAATAAATATATGTATAATATAAATAAAGGCATAAAAGCGTTAACAAAATCAGAAATGGAAATGACAAAGCCCGTAATGGATTTGACAAAAATGATAATGGGAATGACAAGTAGTGCATGACCTCCTCACAAAATGTGTGAAGGTGTTGGCTCAGAGGAGCTCTAACAAGCTCCTTTGATGTGTGTGTGTAACATAAATGAAGGCATAAAAGCGTTAACAAAATTAGTAATGGAAATGACAAAGCCCGTAATAGTTTTGACAAAAACGATAGTGGGAATGACAAGTAGCGCATGACCTCCTCACCAAATGTGTGAAGGTGTTGGCTCAGAGGGAGGCCCTGACAAAACCATTACGGGTTTAGTCATTCTCATTAGTGAATTTGTCAGAGCCCCCTCTGGGCCAACACCTTCACACGTTTGGTGAGGATGTCATGCGCTACTTGTCATTCCCATTATCGTTTTTGTCAAAACCATTACGGGCTTTGTCATTTCCATTATTGATTTTGTTAACGCTTTTATGCCTTTATTTATGTTATATATATATATATATATATATATATATATATATATAGCGCTTGGTGGCCCAGTGGCCACCAAGCCCTTTTGTTAAGGGGGTGGGATGGGTTTGATCCCACCCCTGCCCCCTTTAGAATTTTTTTTATAAAAAAACCTTATCCCCAAAAAAACTCCGGCTGCTGGGAGTCCTAGCTGTTGCTGGCCGATGGCCAGCGGTGGTTTCCAGCGAGGGGCCTTTTTATTTTTTAATTGAAAGACAAAATGGTAAAAATGTCAATATTTTAAAATTTCAATTTAATACCTGTCAACTTTAAGTCATTTTGAAGTGTCAATAGACTTTTGGGGGTTTCACAAGTTCGTTTGGTATTCATATAAAATTTTCCCTAAATAGTAAATATATTCAAGCCTACTTCGAGGTATAAAAACGTATATGAATATTATGATAAGAGGTATAAAGAAATTAATAATAATAATAATAATAATAATAATAATAATAGGATCTAAACTACTTTATGTACAATCACATTCCTTTTAAATAGAAAATAATTTCTGCATATTGATTAATGTTGATTTTTCTAGATGTATGCACATTATGTTATGTTAATAAGTTCATTTTAAGATATATTGTAAATTCAAAATTTTGCATAATTTAAACCAATTTCTTAACTTAAATATCACATGGAAAAAATAAATATTTATCCTAATGTTGTTTTGGATTGAATTATATTTTAGATCAATCCCATTGCACCTTGAAGAGCTTCGATTCCTCCTTTATTTTCTGAGTTGTTGTGCGTGGGTGCTGAGCATTGTTTCTCTTTCCTTACTTGCCTGGAATATATGTTAAAGTTTCATCAATTCATTTTGAAACTCCTCATTCTTTAATCTCATCAATAGTAGAAATGAATCGTTTGTAGACATAATCAATAAGTTGTTGGTTGAGATGTTAAACGGTCTCACATCATAAAGAAAACAACACAAGTTTGATTTCTAAGAAGTATACTTGTTGGGAAAGACAAAAACCCTTTGCGCTTTAAGTCTCAAAGGGAAATCCTCCATTAAATCAAATTGATTTGTAGACATATACAGCTATCTATTAAAATGAAAAGCAGTAATTCATTGCTATTCATAAACAAATTAACATCCATTTAATATAGAGCCTAAAATCACAGACTAAAACTTGCTCTATGCGTGAAATTCAAACTCTTATTGGTTAGCTACAATTATAGCATGAAAATAAAATAAAAATAAAATAAACAACTAATTTCTCAGCAACAAATTTATGATTCTCTACTCTCAACATGTTCAGATCAGTCACTTATTTGAGATCCAGATTTCCATTAATAAGAAGAGAAATTGTGAAATATTTTGTCATAGAAGAGAAATGAAACTTATTATTGGGCCAAATGTTTAAACATCATGATTGAGTTGAGTACAAGGAACTTAATTTTCTTTAAATAAAGTCAAATGTTCAAACATCGAATGAAAAAAATTAGTTATTTTACTATAATTCCCCCTAACTATAATCACATGTTAAACATAATGAGATGCGCACCTGCTTGGTTCAGTTGACAAAATTAATTCCTGTGTGTATCTTTGACTTCATAATTTTCACTACGATTCGTCCTTCCATATTCATTTTATTTATATAACAATCAATGTAAAATCACAAGCACACAATCATATCAATACTAGACTTCAGTTCGGGACTTCTATAAAGTGAGATGAAAACAGTTGCCATTGCGGTTCGAACCCCTCCCTCCTCTTTCCTTCTTTTCCTCTTCCTTGCTCTTCTATTTTTTTTAACCAACACTGCAAATAGCAACATTCAACGAAAAAATCGCATAAAGCAACAAAGAAATAGAAATACCCTAGTGACTTGTGGTTAAAGGATGTGTCTAAACTACTGTACAAAAAACTGAATCGGACCAGTCGGTCAGACCAGAAAATCGGTGAACTGGTCGGTGGTCCGGTCCGGTTGGGGTGAAAAACTGGTGAACCGGTTGACTCGGTCAGAACCGGTCAAAACTGATGGTCGAATCGGTCCCCTTTTTTTTTATAAATACATTTTTTTATTCTCTAACTACTATCTTGCTCTAATTTTTAGGGAAAAATGAAAGTTTGAAAACCAAAATAAAGAAAAAAGTAAGTAAAGAAAGAACAAATTTTTTTAAAAAAAGAAGATTTTGGGGATATAATAATTAATTAATTATAGAAAATGAGATATTATTACATACACAATAACTAATACTAATAAATTTTAATCATTTTTTTCCTAAAAATCTTCATTTTTATCTATAAAAGTTTAAAAATATATTAATATATATATTGCCACTAATAAATTATAATATTTTAATATGACCGGTTCGACCACCGGTCCGATCCCGGTTAAACCATTGACCTTTAAACATGTGCCATGACATAATTATGTGGATAATAATGCAGTTTCATAATTAATAGGGTATTAGTGCTTAAAAACATACCGGTGAGAGATAATAATATACCAAGAAAGATTTAGTCAAAGTGTATTGCGGGACTTGACAATTCTACAGTTGATTTTTTTGGTGCACCAAATATACAATTGATTTTGCTGGACATTTATGTGGAGAGTTTATTATGATAAATGAAGATAATATTGTAGTCACTTTTTAGCAAACTTCTGAGTTTTATGAATATTTGAGTGTCAAAAATACCAGTTTATAAATAAAATGCACTAAAGTTTATTTACAGTTTTATTTTTTTTAAATTAAGTTTTTAAATACAAATATTTTTTCAGTTTTGATGGATTTATGATTTTATCCCTAAGATATATCTTTTTTTTTAATAGAAAAGAAAATTTCTCGCATAAAAAAAAAAGACTTCCTTACAGAAATTAATTATATCGTCCTATTGTTATTTTTTTTCCTCTTAAAAAAGAGAAATTTCATTTGCCTCTCTCTTTTTTTGAATTAAAAGGGCAACCACTGTTGCCCAGAGCTTATTATAAGTGGGTCAACCAGCGACTTCCCACTTATCGGAAATTTTTCTAAAGTTTATTAGCTATTTCCTTTTTCTAAAGCTGTATCCATCAAAGATTAAGGGTGTGTTTGGATGGGCTTTTTCATTCCTTTAAGCTCAATTAAAAAGTCAAAAGCTCAATTAAATTGGAGTATTTGATTTTTGGGTGTTTGGTAAGGCTTTTGATAAAATAGTTTATAGTTAAATAAGCTCCTTTTGTAATAAGCTTAAAGTTGAAGCTTTTAACTTTAGCTTTTGGAATAAGTTTATTGTTTGGTGGTAGAATGTTATGGTTGTTTGTGATTGGAATAAGTCTGTATTGTCTGTGCAACAATGGCTATATATAATTTTATTAGAAAAAATTCTCGAACTGATGTGGATTTTAGGAAAGCAAAAAAATAAAAATATAGTTTATATAGATATATTTGACTGTATCAAAAACTTTAACTTTGTATTATTTCTAATTTATTTATATTTTCATTAAAATTTAATTATCTATTTGACCATTGTCAAATGAGATTAAATATATTTTTCTCACTTTTCATATTTTTATAATTTTTTATTTTAAATATCATAAAAGTCACTTATGCAAAAGCCAAACCAAACACATTTTACTTTTAGAAAAGCTCTTATCCAATCGTCAATCCAAACATAAATAACTTACACAATTTGACTTTTATCTGATTTAATTTATCCATAAGTTACTTTTTAAATAAGTCACTTTTCTCAACGCTCATCCAAACACACCCTAAGTTCGTGTTCGGGAACCCGCTGAAAAAATGGTTTTTTAATGGGGCTTTTGTAGAAGCCTGTTTGAAAAAAAGTTAGATTGCAAATGTGATTTGTGTTTGGATTAGCGGTGAGAGAAGTGGTTTTTTTTAAAGTAAAATATGTTTGGATTAGCTTTTAAAAAGTCATTTTGGATGAAAAAGGCATGAACATTGTTGAATACTACATATATATTGTTTATGTACATATTGTTATAATTGATGTTAAAAAATGTGAATAAAATTTTTAAAAATGAAAAAAGTTTAATAATTATTGAAAAACAAGAAAAATAAACTAAAACACTTATTTTTAGCAATTTAATTTTGATTTCTATGAAAACAAAAAGTAAAATTTTACAAGTACCAAGTCAATCCCACTTTTTTCTTTTTTCTTTTTTTTAACACCCGGCCCTGTTTTTTTTTTTTTGGGGCGCTGGCCAAGTGTTAATCAATGAGAAAGATAACATATTAGCCTCAAATAAAATCAAACGATAACTCTAATAATAAATAAAAAAATAAAAAGATTCTTCATCACAAAAGGACATATATAAACAAGTTATAAAAAAAAAGGACATATATAAACAGTTCTACATTGAGCTACACAAAACCGCTTTATGTTATATATATAACCATATAGTTGCATTGTATTTATCATTAGCTAAGTAAGCATTCTTTTGTCAATTTCCTATGTTCTTCTCCCCTTTCAGTTTATGCGGGCCCTTAAATGGTAATTAATGTCTAACAGTCATAAGAAGTGATGAGAAGCGGGGAAAAGTTGATTGAGCTTTTTTAAAAAAGCTCATTTCATAGGAAAAGTCAATTACTTTTTTATGAGTTTCCAAACACACATGTTTAAGATAAATGGGTTTTTTCATTATAAATGAACTTTTTTAGGTGCTGAAAGTGTTCCCAAACAAACCCTAATAAATGCCTATTTAGTTGAATTGCATACTCATTCTAATACAGCAATGCATTGGAATGCAATCCAATATTAATGCAATGCAATCTTTATTACCATGAGATGTTTAGTATAATATTAAGAGGATGGGTAATTAACAATATTATTTTGTTCACATTAAATTAAAAAAAATGAATATAAAATTACTAACTTATCCCTATTAAAATTCCCAATCTCTTCCATCATGCGACTCCACATTCCCGTCATTATCCACCCAAAAAGGAACATATTCAATGTGAAAAAAGTAACAAAACAAAAAAGCAACAGTTTATTAGTTTGTAAGAATATTAAAATTGATTTTATCCCCTCCCAAAGCTACATATTTGGTTTTCAGTCCCTCCTAATATGTTGCTGGCCGCGGTTATTAGCGATAAATTTATAATTCATAGTGTAATATTTTTTTTTACCTTAATTCATAGTGTAATATGAAACCATAAAATCAACCACTAATTTCTCAATAAATTATATGGTTTTCAAAATGATAGAAATAAAACTTATTATTGGGCCAACACAAGCACTGACTCCAAATTTTCCTTTCCTCATGTTACATCGAGAAAAACTATTTTCGTTGTTATGCACGTAATAAACAATCATGGAGAAGGGAAATAAACCAAAAAAAAAAAAAACTTTCACTAATATGACTACTGAATAATTTGGGAATTTGATTTTTTCCTAAATATAAAATCTCTCAGTCCATTTTGAATTTCAAATTCATAATTTATTGTCCTATTAATTACATACATTGAGAGAGTGATTTCATAGTCGGACCGGACCGGAAGGACCGTTGGCCGGAAACCCAGACTGCTCTTTCTTCGGTTGAAAACCGTTTTAAGGATTGGGCCACTTTGAGCCGACAAGAACCAGTCTTCGAGCTGGAATCGGACATCCAGCCCGAAACTGGAGCTGGCTTTGAAAAATCAGACGGTTCAACATATAATGGTCCACTTGCAGTCTTGCACTGAAGAAGAAAGAGGAAGAAGAAGGAATGGGGAGAAAAAACCAGCAGAAAATCCAGTGCATACTTTTGTGTTTTATCATTAATAACAACGAAAATAATGGGAAAAAAAATTAACAATGAAACCAAAACATGAAAACCTTGCTGGCTATGGCTATCGAACAAGATGGAGTTGTCCGGCAAAAAAAAAAAAAAAAAAACTGGAGTTAGACAAAGCAGAAAGATGGAGTAGAAGGATAAATGGCGAAGCAACAAGTCTCTTGAAGGAGGATGAAGCAACACCGTTCTCTTTCTTATGCAAATCGTACTGCACACAAAGGGTTTCTCATTTCTCAATGTAAATAAATTTGATTTATCACCTATTACTCTATCAGTCAATCACAGCCGCACACATTCACCGAGGCATTGAATATTTGAAATTTTTTAACCCTGCCTCACATTAACCTATGGGCATCGTTCAGGTTTCAATGTTTTCTCCTTATTTGTTGTTTCTTTTTTTTATTTTTTATTTTTTTAGTTTTTAAGTTATGAATTAATTTATTCCAAAAATTATAATTTTTTTGATAAAAACAGATTTTATCATTATAAAAAAATAAAAAAAAATGCTACCAAAAATTTATAATAGTTTTAGTATATTTTTATTTATGTATTTTGAAATTTTGAAATTTTTTATTGTAATGTTATAGTGTTAATAATTAGACTTATTATAATATTATTTGTTTATATATTATTATATATACATATAATTATTTTTATCTAATTATTACATCTCGACCGAACGATCCAATCGATTTGATCATTTAAATCATGGCCCGCTAATCTTTCCAGTTTAACGTCTAGTTCGACTTTTAAAACATTGCATTGAGGAGTTTCTTTTTAAAGGTAGCTGCTAATCATGATGAGATATAGTATTTTAAGAAAATTAATATATATTTATTATAAATAACTAAAATAATTTTTTTAATTTATTTAAATTAATCAACTAACTTCTATATTAAATATAAGAGGTAGTACAAATTATTATATATGGTTATTAGACCAATGACCGGAGGAAAGAACATTTTGAGGATGTTTGAAATAATAGTTGGAACTTCCAATCGTGCTTTTCAATCGTGATTAATATGTGGAAGATTTTTATCTCGATTTACCAAACATCTTATCTTTATCGTTGGATGGTGGGTGTTGAAAGATAATGGACTTTTTTTTTTTAATGTTTCCTCTATCATTTGTTTCTTTTTTTTTAATTTAATTAAAGGCATAACCATTTTAAGAGTTAAGTTTAGATAGTTAGAGTTTTCACTTCTCCCACTAAATAAGTGTATTTCTCAAAATTTAAATTTTTATTTCTCTCCTTATAAAAATGAGGTCACTTAGGACTTTAATCAACAATTTTTTTTTGAATTTGTAAGGTCCTTTTTTGATTTGAAGTAATGAAGTCACATTTTGAATTCAAAAAACAGTAACACTGAATCATAATGAACTAAGTGCAATAGAAATAAAGACCGAGCTCGTTTGGATTAGCTTATGGAAGTTTCATAAATACTTATGAATCATGATTCACGAAATACGAAGTAACTTTTACGGTCTACAAGGTAGCTTTTACGGTCTACGAGATAAATATGTGGAGGAGATTTATCTCAATTTACGTTAATCGGACTTATATAATAAATTATCCCAAACATGCACGGGTTTCAATGATCAAAAAGTAAACCAACACTAAATTAAAATAATTAACAACATTCAATTAAAAAGAACTAAAAGATGCAATGAAATTGAAATACTCCTGAAGCTAGTGGTTGAAGGATGTCTCTCAAGACAAAAGTAAATTCCACACCATAGTTGAAAGAGAGTCTTCATTCAATAAAGCTGTTGCTATATCAATAATCTTCCTAAATCCATTCCAGCATCATAAATCCAACTTCATTTCTCCTTGAGAGAGAAGGATCTGCTTGTAATTTTACTGTTCTTCCATGCCACTTGAAAGTCAAGCTCATCGGCATTCCTTGTAATGTCGCTTCGCCGAGGCTTGTCACCCACTGATTACCCAACACCACATCGGCGATTGCTAAATCGGTCACAAAGAACGTCTCAACAATCTCTATTCCTTGCGTCTTGAGAACAACTCCCACACATGCTTCTGCCCCTTCGGATTCAGGACCGCAGCCAAAGTTCACCCGAAATCTTCTGAGCGTCCTTTGCAATGGTATTCCCAAAGCATTAACCAGTTCTTTTGAGATGAAATTATGTGTAGCTGCTAGGCCAACTAATACAGTCACATCCCTAGATCCAATCTTTCCGAGAAATTTGAACTGATGAGCCCTCACTTTTTCTTCTTGTTCTTTCTTCTCCTCTGTTTTCTCGTGATCGCTGATTACATCCTCGTCCTTCACAACTTGTACACGCAAGTGCTTGTTTTTACACTTGTGATTGTGATTTTTTCTGTATTTCTTATCACAGCGGACACATAAACCCATCCTCATCCTATGGTTAAACTCGGATTCTTTTAGAATCTTGAATCCGCCCTCTTCTCTGCCGGTTCCTCCCATTTCCATTGGTTTTGATTCCATGTTAGAATTATCTGATTCAAATCCCTTGCTTACCGTTTGCTCCGTCGCTCCTCCGCCGGAAGAGCCTAGAGCGTTCGCCGTAACGGGGCAGCCGGAATTCCCACCAGGCCAGTTGCAATGAACAAGAGCTTCCTTGATAAACTCTTTCATAGTAATCATGTCCTGTTCAATAACTCTGATCCTCTCATCCAAGTTTGCAATCTCTCTATCAACTCCTTTTTCAATACTTTTAGCCTCAGAAGCCATGTTCAATTAACAGTTCTGAAACGCAAAATTAAAATGTACCAAACCCTTTTGGCCAAAAAAAAAAAAAGTATCAAACCCTAGGTATCAGCATCAACATCAACAATCCTAGAAAATAGAAGAGAAGTATAATTGCAGAGAAACAGAAATACCTTTAAAAATATGGTTGAAGAAGAATGTGCAGTTTCAGGGAAGCACCACCGTGACTCTTCGTTGAAGATTTGAACTGGCGTAGCGGCTTCTTCCCAAAACCGTAACCACTCTTTTATGTGTATTTTATTATTATTTTCTCTCTTCTTCCGTAACCGTCTGATATACTAAGCCAATTATGGGTTGCCATGTGTCCCTCCTTGATTTGCCTTTTCTCCTACCATTTAGGGAGTTTTTTTTGGAGCCAACTCCTCTTTTAATTTATTTCGTATTTCCGTTGGCACAGCAATATATCCTAATATTTTTGGTAAAAAAAAAATATAGGGTAAAAGTGCAGTTATGGCTCTGAACTATTTTTAGAGATGCAATTTTAACCCTGAAATAATAAAATTAGAGTAATGGTGGATTTCAACTAATGAACTGAAATGTCCGATTGCCACATTATTTTGTTTGAGGAAAATAACCATTTTGCCTTTGCAATTTTGTGAATATTTGTAATTTTGCCCTTAGCAATTGTATGACACTTTTAAATTAGTAAATGATCTTCAAAAATTTTGAAATTTTTCAAAATAAAAGTAGACATGATAAGCTTTAATTTGATAGATCATATGGAATTTTATTTGGTCAAAATAACCATTTTACCCTTACAATTTTTGCAATACTTGAGAAATTTCCAGATTTGTCGCCAAACTTTAAAAATTCATATCTAATTGTATGGATATCCAATTGGGGTGGTTCCAAAGCTTATGTTATCCTTATTAAGTCTAATTTTAAGAAAAAAATATAAAATTTAGCCAATAAAAACCTCAATATTCCCAGAATTTTTATTTTTGAAGTCTGCTCCAGAAAAAAGTTAAATTCACTGGGAAAATTCAAAAATTCATTTCTCCTTATATACAACTCCAAAAATTCCATATGACCTATCAAATTAAAGCTTATCATGTCTACTTTTATCCTGAAAAATTTCAGATTTTTTGAAGATCATTTACTAATTTAAAAGTGTCACACAATCTAACTTCCTCAACAAAAAATCACATTGGCAGCAACTTCAACTTGTACACCAAATAACTATGATGATGTGACAAACAGACATTTCACTTCTGTTAGTTGAAAATAAAACCCTGAACTATTTTCTAAGGTGCAATTTTGTCCCTAATGTATTTTAATTGGATCAATGAACACCCATGCAAATAGAATACAAATGTTCATTTCTCACCTGTGTAAAAAAAAAACTTCCATAGAAGCATTGATCAGTTATTTGGTGCACAAGTTGAAGTTGCTACCAATATGATTTTCTGTTGAGACAGTCAAATTGTGTGACACTTTTAAATTAGTAAATAACCTCCACAAAATTTGAAATTTTTCAGAATAAAAGTAGACATGGTAAGCTTTAATTTGATAGGTCATATGGAATTTTTGGAGTGGTATACAAGGAGAAATGAATTTTTGAATTTTGCCTAGCGAATTTAACATTTTTCTAAAGTATACTTCAAAAATAAAAATTTTGGAAAATTTTAGGTTCCTATTGGATAAATTTTATATTTTTTTATAAAACTAGACTTAATAAGGGTCACATAAGCTTTAGAACCACCCCAATTGGATACCTATACAATTAGATGTGAATTTTTAAAATTTGGTGACAAATTTACAAAATTTTCAGGTATTGCAAAAATTGCAAGGGCAAAATGGTCATTTTGACCAAATAAAATTTCATATGACCTATCAAATTAAATCTTATCATGTCTACTTTTATTTTAAAAAATTTCACAATTTTTAGAGATCATTTACTAATTTAAAAGTGTCACACAATTGCTAAGGGCAAAATTTTAAAGGCAAAATTGTTATTTTCTCCAAACAAAATGATGACATGGCAAACGAACTTTTTAGTTCAGTTAGTTGAAGCCTACAATTGCTCCAATTTTATTACTTCAAAATCAAAATTGCACCTAAAAATAGTTGAAGATCAAAATTACACCTCTAAAAATAGTTGAATACCATATCTCCACCATTACCCAAAAATATATCCTAATATATACTAAATCAATCCACAATAATTAGTAATTACAATAGATACGATAAGTCAACCTCAACAGAATAGTAAATTTTAATAAATTGGAAATCATAAATCAAACATACTCTAGTCAAATCAATTTCATAGTCTCACCTCTTACCCTTACAATTTAATTAATTTTTAATAGTTGAGATTACACGGTTTATGATATTATTATTATTATTATATACACACGCTATTAAAATTTCAACTGAACAATTCATAATTGCTTAGGATAAATACTAAATAGTAACAAAATTAAAAAAAATATTTTAATAAAAGTCTATAATTGTGACCTATCCAGATCAAAATTTAACAATTTACATATATACATATAATACGGAAACCATTTGAAGGTACTAATATTTTCTTCAATTTTTAATATGGTACATATATATTTTCTCTCATTAATGTTTTATTTTTACTTTGTTAGTACCATTAACTGCGATATAAAGGCTAATAGTGCGAATAAAAGAAAGTTGCAAGGGCTAACAGTCTTAACAAAGCAAAATTAATGATTTAATTATGAGAGAAAACACACTGCTAGCAAATTAAAAAAAAATTAAGAAAATCATAGGCACTTCTAAATAGTTTTCCCATAAAATATTATGAAAATATTGTCGTAGAATGTTAAATTTTACCTCTTGAAAATTGATCTAATGACAAAAATTAGAAGTGAAGACCGGGGATAACAGACATTCCTCTATCCTCTCTACTAGTGTTGAGGGTGGGAAGCTCTAGATGATTGGCAACTGTGGCAATATGCATGATCTTGTTGATGGTAATAGTTGAATCTAAAAGCCTCCTTCAATTTGTGGAGGTGCATGTAATTTTGTTCTATTTGTCATGTTCTTTTTTTTTTTTTTTTGGGTCAAAGTGGATAGCATTAAATCAAATAAGTTACAATATCCCATAGGTCACAACAAACAAGCATACTGAAAGGGAAAAAAAGCAAATTACATCAATAAACACACTAAAAAGTAAAACCCACAACATAACTAACATATTAGAACAGTCAAGATATAATAAGTCTACAAAATAACCAGAAAACAAAAATAAAGTTGAAACATCATCCACTTCGATCATGAAAAAGGCATGTAATTGAGAAGAGGGTTGATATGTCTGATCACAGTTACATGACTCATCTACTGAAGATTTGGTAATCTTTCCGACCACCAAATCTGCTTCTTTGAAAACGCATCTATAAGAGATGTTTCTAACCAAATTCCTTGACCCCGAAGTGTACTCAAGGACAGCAACATTCAAACTATCATTAGAGAATGCACAATACAATAGACAATGGATAAGAGGAACCTAGCGGCAACCTAAATATGAGTAATAATGACATACACACTGAACATACCCATTTCCATTTGTCATGTTCGGCTTATAGTTAGCATACGTTTTTCATATATGGGCTCAAGATGGTTTTATAACTTGAGTTTGGGTCTCGATTCTCTTTACGCTTTTTCTTTCTTGTACTCAATTTAATTTAATATCCTTATCTTAAAAGCAATCATATTCAAGACAATGTCAGATATTAAATATGAATACTACTCCTAGCAAGAATTCAAACATTGATTCGCCACGTGGTAAAGAACTAGCCACTTCTTGTTGGTTTGATACTAAAATTATTAGTATAAATAATGTGTTTTGTTTTAATTTTCATGCGAATGTGTGTTTAATCATTTTATTTAGGGAAAATTTTATTTAAATACCACATGAATTTTCAAAACCACCAAAAGTATGTTAACACTTCAAAATGACTTAAAGGTGACTGGTATCAAATTGGGATTTTAAAGTGTTGATATTTTTACCATTTTTTTCCTCAATTAAAAAATAAATAAAAGGAGTACCCCTTTACTGGAGCACCACCGCCTGACAATGACCCACCAGCGTCCAAAGCCCCTGCTTAAGGGGCTTTTTTAGGGGGGGATTTTTTTTTCTTAAGAGAAGTAGGGGTGGGTTCCCACTCCACCCCCGTTGTAAAGGGACTTGGTGGCCACTAGGCCACCAAGCTCCTTTGGGGTGGGTGGGGGTGGGTATGGGTGTGGGTGTGGGTGTGTGTGAGCTCCTTTGATGTATGCGCGTGCGCACAACTCTGTGATGAAAATGACAAAACCTATAATGATTTTGATAAAATGGATATACATTTCTTACTAAATGTGTGAAAGTGTTGGTTCAGAAGGGGTTTTGACAAAACTATTACGGGTTTAGTCATTCCCATTAGTGAATTTGTCAGAGCCCCCACTGGGCCAACACTTTCACACATTTGGTGAGGTGGTTATATACTAGTTGTCATTCTCATTATCCATTTTATCAAAACCATTACAGGTTTTGTCATTTCCATTATTGATTTTGTTAGAGTCATTATGCCTTCATATATATATATATATATATCAAAGGAGCTTAGTGGCCACCAAATCCCTTTACAATGGGGTTGTGATGGGTTTGATCCCATCCCTGCCCCCTTAAGAAACTTTTTTAAAAAGAAACCCGAAAAAAAAAAGCTCTTACGTCAGAGCTCCGGCGACCGAAGGGCGGCAGTGCTCCGGTAAAGGGCACTCCTTTTATTTTTTTTTTAATTGAGGAGAAAATGGTAAAAGTATCAATACTTTAAAATCTCAATTTGATACCTATCACCTTTAAGCCATTTTGAAATGTTAACAGACTTTTGGGGGTTTTACAAGTTCATATGGTATTTAAATGCCTTTTTTTCTTTTATTTAATACTATATAAAAAAAAACTACTAAGGAAATTAACTTAAAGTTTCCTTCGATTTTTTTTTGGATAGGATGAAAAACCAACTAAACAAAAAAGAAAAATGTGCTTATCTGCGATGCACCCAAAATAAAACTCAGACAATATCTGCGATGCACCCAAAATAAAACTCAGACAATATCTGCGATGCACCCAAAATCTTCTTAAAGTTACCCGCCGTGAACAAATTTCTCAAAATTCTCAATATACACTTATCTGCGATGCACCCAAAATCTTCTTACCTAGTCAATTTGAAATTCATTATCACTACATTCTTTCTTACTTTAGATCAGAAGATGTGTGTTCATAATTTTGAAGTTCCAATTATCTAAATTCTACACCATCTTTTCCAAAACCTTGGAAAATAATGGTTTCTAATACGAATTATTTAACTCTGATGGTTCTTTTTTTAATTCACGTGCTTTACTTTGTTTCTCTTCGTCTTGAAGGGAGAAATTTTCTGTTGATCACTAATAAGTTCCAAGTTTTGGCTTCTTGTATTGCAGGAAGCAAGAACAATGTGCTTAATGCATTTTGTAATTGCTAATATATGACGTTTCAGTGATAAAAAAACTTTCTAAAGATTAGCAGCAAGCGAAACCAACACATACAATAATAGCAACATTCAACCACAAAGAACTACTAAATACCAAAGAAATAGAAACACCCTTTACAAGAATGTATATCGACGACATGAGAAATGCAAAATAAGTTTTTGTCGCAAAAACCATTTGAAATATGGTAGCAAACCAACAGTTGAAATAATACTCAAAAGTCCATTGTAGAATGTAGACTCTTCATTGCCTGTTGAACTGTCGTACCAATCTTATTTCTCATCCCATTCCAGAATCTTCATCATCCCTGTATCCAATTTTCTAGTCAGAGATGAATCCCTTTTTTTGTAAGGCGGGAGAGGGGGGGGGGGGGGGGCTACGAATTCGCAGTCATATATACCCTAAAAAACCCGATATATTGACTTCCCCCTTTTTATGCATAAATAATAAAAAGACAAGAATGGACGTACATGAAAAAACATAAATAATATAAACAGTAATTTTTTATGCAACTCATGATCTGAGAAAATCCATTTTATTCTGAAAGGGATGATTTCAACGCCCAAGACAATAACATTGAACGTTATAAAGGCTGAAGCTATCAACCAATAGACATGAGGTGTTGTTAAATTTGAATTTGTGAAAAATGCAAAAAGTGCTTTTTGATGAAAAAGTTATTCACAAAAAACGATTAGAGAAGGGATGTGAAATGGATTGGGGAAAATTCGGGGAGGAGAGAGATTGGAGAAGGGAGGATAGGAGCTTTTCTTTTTTTTTTCTTTTTTCATCATTTGCCATTTTTTTTATGATCATTGAATCAAAATCTAATAATTCATATTTAATATTTTTTTCCCATCTTTTTTTCTATTTCCTTACATCCTTTCTCTCTATTGTAATAATATATTTTTATAAAATATTAAATATGAACCATTAGATTTTGATTCAATGATCATATAAAAAAAAAAGGACAACAGTAGTCGGTGGATAGGAAAAAAAAAAAGCAAAGAAGCTGGGTCAAGAATACCTCATGGAGTAATTTGTAAAAAAAAGTAAATAATGGGGACCAAGTACCCAAAAAATTATATAAATATACAAAAATTATTTTAAAACTCAGACAATATCCTAGTCGGACAAATTTTTCAGGAGACAATTGTAATATTACAATAACAAAAGATCACTTCAACTAAAAATATACACCTCTAATCTACCCAAATTCAAAATAAAAAGGATCTCAGTACTTTTAGGAAAATATCTGTAATTTTTTCTGTCAATAATTACCGAGAAATTACATATGAAATATTTTCCACCGATGGAGTTTATAAAATTTATAATTATAATTATATTATAATAAAATAATAAATAATAAATGTAAAAATATTTTTTAAAAATAAAATATTTTAATATAGAAAATTAACATTTAATATAATATATTAAATATATATTTTATTAATAATAAATATTTCAACCGAATAAGAAAATTAAAAATAAATATTAAATAATATATAATAAAATACGAAATACACACACATAGCATAAGTGCGAGAAAACAGAGAAAATAAGAATTTCTAGTATAGGTTGGTCATATGTGTTATGTTTTATTTAAGGATTTATAATAATATTTTAGAGGCCTTTGTTTTACCTTTACACCTATATAATCCTTTAAATTTTAGCATACCATTCGAGTTAAGTTTAATTTGAGAACTAGTGCACTGCAACACGAGATTCTTTCAGGGCGTCTTTCATTATGTAAAAAAAAGGCCTCTAAGACTTATAAAGAAGTACAAGCCCAAACAAAAAAAAAAAAGAGACCTTTAAAACTCAAAAAAGAAGTATAAGTCTAAACAAAAAATAAGAGGTCTCTGAAACTCAAAAAAATAAGTACAAGCCTAAGAAATAAAAAATAAAAAAGCTTTTGAAAATCAAAGTACAAGCCTAAAAAAGGGAAGGATATTGAAATAAATATTATCAAAGTCATCCCAAAAGTGAGAGGAGGGATGAGCGATAAAGGAGTGATGTCAATTTGCACACAGCGTCCCTATGTGCATGAGGAGTGAGGGATATCAATTTGCACGACAGTGAGTGACAGCATTGCAGCATCTTTGTGCGTGATATCTGTTCGATATAAAACAGTATCAGAAAGTAGCATAGTAAGTGTATTAGAACTTAGCATCTAACTTGATATAAAATTGTGTGAGGCTTTCGAGTCATTTATAATCATCACTTGTCTATTGCCAATCATTCCTTGAAATGCAGGCATTGATTGGCAAGTTTAGTCCTGTCTCATACATCACTTTTCTTGACGGTTGGACTCTTAGTGGATCAGAGCTTAAACCCAATTCACTTATTGTTATGTGAATAAGAAATAATATGGGTCCAAATATAAAGTTTTATTTTTATGATTCAAATTTTAAATAAGAGTAACTACACATACATATTAGAAGGAATAATATGGGTTTGTAGGTGGTTGTTGAAAAACCGATAGAAAACTTTCAAGAACCTCTCTCTCTCTCTCTCTCTCTTTCTCTTCTTTGCTAATAGTGAATCTGTCATATGAACATAATCAAAGTCTATATCAGTACTCCGATCTCATGTGGGTACTCAGGAAGTCAATGAATTCTAGATACGCCTGAAATCCTTCATTGACGATATAAAACTATGCAAGACTCTCGAGTCAATTATAACCATGACTAACCTATTGTCAATCATTTCTTGAAATGCGAAGGCCTTAATTTGTAGTGCATTATTTCATAATTATTATCAAATTCAACCATATAGACATTGTCATAGAACCATAAATATAAAAACAAGCGATATCATAATGTAGCATAGAAATGGTACAAGAACCTAGGATCTAACTTGATATAAAACTGTGTAAGGCATTCAAGTCAACTATAACCATAACTAGCCTATTGCGATCGCTCCTTAAAAGGCGAAGGCATTAATTGGCAATTTTAGTATTGACTCAAACATCAATTTTCTTGATGATATAAAACAGTGTGAGGCTCCAAGTCATTTATAACCATCACTATCATATTGTCGATCATTCCTTGAAATGTAAAGGCGTTAATTGGCAGTGCATTATTTCATAATCACATTCAAATTCAACCATATAGGTAATGTCATAAAACCATAAGTGCAATAATAATAATAATAATAATAATAAAAGGTACCAGATAGCATAGAAATATTATCAGAACCTAAGATCTAACTTAATATAAAACTGTAGGAGGCCCTTGAGTTAATTATAACCATCACTTGCCTATTGACAATCACTCCTTGAAATGCGAAGGCATTAATCGGCAATTTTATTTTTGACTCAAAATCACTTTTCTTGATATAAAACTGTGCGAGGTTCTCAAGTCAATTATAGCCATCACTAGCCTATTGGCAATCAATAGAGGTGGTAATATGATTCGGATCACTGAGTTCTGGCTAACCCATCATAGATTGTGACTATATAGGTTTAGGCCTAAAAAGATCACATCAATATGGATAAGCATTTAACCAGCCCGACCCAACCCATAACTGCTGGGTTGGCGGGTTAGCCTGCCCAACCCATATTATTATTATTTTTCAATATTTTTAAACCACAACCGTCTTGTGTCTTTTGACCACCATTTGCCACCACAAACCGTCGTCTTCACCATCGTCAAGCTGGAAGGAGAAGATTTGGAGGAGGTGACGACTTCACGCGAGCCCTTGTCGAGCTAGAAGGAGAAGGTTTGGAGGAGGCGACGAGCACCACAATCAGCCAATGGAGAAGGCAAGGCACGGTCGCCCGATGGAAAAGATATGAGGAGTGAGGGCTGAGATTCAGTCTGATGTGAGTCAAGAGAGTGAGCGACTAAGTGTGAGTTGAGTGCCGAGAGAGTGAGAGACAGAGTACTGATTGAGCCACTGAGGTCTGAGTCTTTGAGTTGAGACTCTAGGTCTTAAGAGAGTGAGAGACTTGACTGGATATAGGCCTTGGGCTTCCAGACTATGAGAGAGTGAGAGAATTCTCTTTCGGACTTAGGTCTTCATTTTTGAGGTTAGGGTTGGGTTACATTAAAAAAAATATGGGTCAACCCGCCAACCCGATAGTCTAACTCTCCGCGTGTTTGACCTATATGGATTCATGCCTAAAAGAATCATTCCTTAAAATGCAAAGGCATTAATTTTAGTGCATTCTTTCATAATCATGTTAAATTTCAACCATATAGGCAATGTCATAAAACCATAAATGTAAGAAGAAAAAAAGAACATTATGAGAAATTAGCATAGAAATAGTATCAGAAGCTAGGATCTAACTTGATATAAAAATGTGCAAGGCTCTCGAGTCAATTATAATTATCACTAGCCTATTGCCGATCATTGCTTGTAACGTGAAGACTTTAATTGGCAATGCATTCTTTCATAGTCACATTTAAACTCAACTATAGAGGCAGTATCATAAAACTATAAAAACATAAATATAAAGAAAAAAAATATCACAAAGTAGAATAGAAATGGTATTAGAACCCAGACAAATGAGTTTTGAAGGTAACGAAATATTTATTGTTATGTGATATTGAAGATGTCTCTTAAGTTCTAGACGACACTTTAAGATTCCTACAATTTTTTGGTGACGACCCATGTGGGTGAGTTCTAAAGGCAAAAAGCTATTTTATGCTATGTGATGTTAAAGACGTCTCTTTATTTATTTATTTATTTTGGTTGGTTTCTTTTTTTCTATTTAGTTTAAAGAAATCACATTTGCTAGTTAAAAAAAAAAATCCATGTTCCTACCTAGCAAAATTATTTCCAAGGGAGTAACTTCTAATGATGGTAATTAAAACTGGACCGAATAGGCTGGTTTAACCACGAAACTGGCAAACCAATTAATCACTTAACCAATTCAGTCCAGCTAGTTTGATCGGTTCAATGCTTATTTAAAATTTACTAACTTCAAAAATTTATATCTAATTCTATATATTTCCAAAAATTAAAAATTAAGACTCTATGAAAAGTTTGAAATGTCTACTTTTTAATTCAGAAAGAATCATTCAAAAATATTATTATTTGTTTCTAAAAAATTATCAAATTCTAAAACTACTTTAAAAAATATTATCGTTCAAGTTTACTTTCTAACCGATCTGGCCCAGATTAGCTTCGGTTTGACTCTAATATGACCCACTGACCCACTATCCAAACATGTTCATTGGTTGGTCCAAATTTAATAGCCTTGAATCTAACACATCAACAAGTGGTATCAAGACCAATAATATTTTGTTTCTCTAATAACAGAGTCTTTACCGTTTATCCTCAAGACAATTTCCTCATATTATTCTTCCCCTTCAACAACAATAGGATTCCTTCTTCTTCCCATTTATTATAAACAAATCTACATGTCTTCACTAAAAAAATTTAGATCTACAACGTATACGTTTTAGATGAAATTGTGGGAAACTCCTCTAAAAGTCTTCACCACAATAATGCCAAAAATTATGAATGTAGAGGCATTTGGCTCTTTAAATTGTTTGTTCCTTCTCCTTTTCATTAAATGCAAATGAAACAAATAGGATACATGTCTATATTTGATTAAAGAACTTAAAATAATATATATAATGGACTTAACCTACTTTTTTTCTAATATTATTTAGTTGAAAAATTTTAACCTTATTATTATTTATAATTTATATATATATATATTTATCTATTAAATATATTAATTAATTTTTTATTTAGTATTTACAAGTTTTTCCATCAATAAATATTATTACTGGGGAAAAATTGTAAATAATATATATATATATATATATATATATATATATATATATATATATATATATATGAGCCAGTAAAATAAGCCCAACCCACTAATATGCCCAAAGATTAATTTAACTTTGTTAAAAAGACATTTAAATATAATTTAAACTTTAAAATCTTAAATGATTTTATTGAGTATAAGAGTAATAAGATTGACAAAAAAAATATAGTAATTGACAACTTAATTTTTTTAAAAAAAATCATTTATTTAGAATTTTAAAATTTAAATAATATTTAAATGACTTTTTCCCTCTAACTTTTTCATGCTAAAAACATATACAAATCTTTGAAATCTGTTCCTTTTTTTTTTTCCAATGCATAATAAAGAAGCATTATTTATGTTAACGGGAACTTTTCTTTCTATCGTCATTCATCAAATCTGTTTGGATTATTTTAAAAATGAGGATAGATATTAAAACTTAGTACAAATATGTATTTTCCCAATCAAGTTCTGATCACATAAGAACATTATATATGGTTTGTTATGAATTATTTAGATATACAGTTCGAAGTTTTAGAATTCAGAAAGAATCAGTAGCTTCCACACACATAATCATAGCTGCATAGAGATAGATGATATGAATATATGATGAATTGGCCTCCACAGTATCCTCATATTTTGAGGATAATATATACATACATACATACATATATATGGTTTTTTTTTTTGTGACTGTGTGTGTATGTCTAGCTATATATAATTCATATTGCTCACAACTTTCTTTTACTTGACTGTTTTGACTCACACATAAATTAATTAAATTAACATGTAGTCACAGATTCATCAATCAACTGTAAAGCTAGTTTATTAACAAACTTGAAGCCGGAATCTTGACAAGGAACATAAAGTAATTTAAGCGTCACAATGCTTAGGACATGTTTGATAGAAATGAGGAGTTTCAATGGACGAGAAGGAGAGAGAAAATTCCCCTAGATATATTTGGCATGCTATATATATATATATATAGCTAGACCATAAAATATATAGTTTTTTTTTTATCAATTTGAGTTCAACATAAAATGGCCCCTGGATCCAGGAAATATTTTAAAAGCCTTATGTGAACTAAAACATTTGGGCTTGTTGTTAAAAAAAATAAATTAAACAAACCCTTTGGGTTCGACCCAAATATGTAGAGACTTAAATTTATGATTCCAAATATGACAACAATCAGCTGTTCTGACTTTTTTAAAAAAATAGTAGCAAAAAAATTTAAATAAAAATTCATTTGAAAAATTTTGGAAATGGGCTAAACTAAACTCTAATGCCCCATTTGATACACTGTAATTATTTTAATGAAAATGAAAATGAAGATAGATATAAAATTTAAAACTACATTTGAATAAAGTAATTTAAGCGTCACAATGCTCAAGGACATTTTTCAAAGGATGAGAAGAGAAAATTCCCCTAGATATATTTGGCATGCTATATATATATATATATATAGTTTGTCCTTTTTTTTTTTATCAATTTGAGTTCAACATAAAAAGGCCCCTGATCCAGGAAATATTTTAAAAGCCTTATGTGAACTAAAACATTTGGGTTTGTTGTAAAAATAATAATAATAACAATAATAAACAAACCCTTTGGTTCGACCCAAATATGCAGAGACTTAAATTTATGAATTCAAAGTATGACAATAATAAGCTGTTCAGACTTTTTTTTAAAAAAAAAAATAGTAACAAAAAATTAAATAAAAATTCATTTGAAAAATTTTGGAAACGGGCTAAATTAAACTCTAATGCCCTCTTTAGTACACTATAATTATTTTGATGAAAATGAAGATGAAGATGGATATAAGATTTAAAAATATATTTAATATATCATTAAAATGATATCTGATTTTTTGAAAAAAAAAAATCAAAATACCCATGTGATAATTTTTTTATTTTTCGAGAAAACCTTTGGTCTTTCTTTTCTATCTAAAGTTTGGTCACCATACCTCAAGCAATCAAAACCATGAACAAACCATCAACAATTAAATCTATGGAGCAACAACTAACAACTAAGATGCATTCAAGAACTAATTCAAAATCCAATAAATCAGAAATAAACATATCCAAAACCGAAACATTGTGAAGCATATAAGGAAATAGAAAATCAGCAATAGGTTGCTGGAAAACGTCGCCGGAGCAGAGCGGGATGACGCATTTCATGGCTGGAGACACGAGGGTGAAAAAGAACTTTATTTTCTTTGTCGGAGAGGGTGAAAAAGAACATCAGATTGTAAAATGGTTGCTGGAGATTACCTTCAACGTCTTGGCTTGGGGCTACATCGACGATGAGTTGAACCAAAAGTTGAGAAAAAATGACAAGATTTAACCATGGGAGCAAGTTCAAAACCAGATCGCAAAGTAAAGTATCTAATTCAGACGAAGGAGAAGGGGCGACGTCGATCTTAATGTTTGAAGTGGAGAAAATGTGAGGAGGAGGAGTTTGGGGGTGACATCGAACTTGTGTGGTTGAAGATGAAGGTTCATCAATGGAAGTTGGAGGAAGTGAGGAAGAAGATGAAGTCGGAGACCCGTCTTTGTCAATAGAGGTTGGGGGAAGTTGAATGGGAAGCTCACTGATGGTGGGTGGGGAAGAAGGTGGCCAAGGTGGATGGGGAAGAAGGTTGCTGGTAGAGGGTGAGGAGGTAGAAGGAGATGGTTGTCATTGATGAGTGCGTAGGGGTTGCCTGTGAGGGAATGGAAATGGGAAGATACAGAGACTGTTTGGAATAGCTTATGAAAATTTTATAAATGCTTATGAATTGTAATTTACGGTCTACGAGATAACTTTTACGGTCTATGAGGTAGGTGTTTTTACGGTCTACGAAGTGCTTTCACGGTCTACGAGATAAATATGTGGAAGAGATTTATCTCGATTTACGTGAATCGGGTTTATTATATAAGCCCGATTTAGATAAGTGATAACAAACAAGCTCATAGGCTTGTTTGGTTTAATCGGGGTTATACATAAGCCCGATTCATATAAATTGAGATAAACCCCCTCCATATATTTACTTTGTAGATTGTACCTCGTAAACCGTAAAAGCTACTTCGTATTTTATAAATCACGATTGAAAAGTACTTATGAAGCATATCCAAATATACTATATAAATCTTAGCAGTTTTGGTCAGTTATTGGGTTATTTTGAATTCATACAGGAATTCCATCCTACGAAACATAATAGAATTGAGATCTAATTTCATTTTCACACTCTCAATTCCATCACACCAAATAAACCAAAAATTTTCTAAGTACTTCCCCATATACCGACTTATACATATGCTTTGTCCAATGAGAATGCTCCAAGCCTCCAACTCAGATATTTTTAATCTCCCATGTCAGTCTTCTTTTATAATTTTAAAAATTACCAATCAATTAAAAATTAATAATTATCGTAGTCAATTAATAATAATTCTGAAATACCAAAAGACAACTGCATGTATTGGTAATGCTCAGAGACCAGTGGCGTTTTACAACTAATGTTATTTTTTTAAAAAAATGAAAATCCAAAATTTTCAAGTAATTGATTTTAAATGGAAAAAAATGTTTTCTTTAAAAAAATAACAGTTAATATAATCATTTTAAGTAATTAAAAACCTACTTAAGAAGAAATTTTCTAGTGATCATGAGTTCCACGTTTTGTCTTGTTAGGTCTCCTGTATGAGTATAAATTATGCGTAACATAAAGCAGTTTCAGTAATGAATAACCTATGTAAAATAGGAGCAAATTAAACCAACACTAACAGTGATGTTCAAGTTCGACCAAAACGAACCCAGGTAGATGGCCATCTCCTTTACCTTTCCCATCCTTCACCCCCTCTCCCCTTCACGCCATTGGATTGAATTTTTTATGATTTAGATTTAACATTTTGCAGAAATATTATTATAATTTGATTTGAACAGTGTACAAATGTGGTAAAAAATGGGGAACCATTGATGTACATATAGTTTCATTCAATTTTTAATTTGGTAATAATTTTTTCTTGTTAAAATTTTTGCTTTGTTAACATTGTTAATTCTTATATAGAAATTAATTTTGTTAATAGAGTAAAATTAAATGATTTAATAAGGTTAAGAAACTACAGAATTAAAAATTGAAGTAACTATAGCTAACTCGATAATTGTTGTTCCATTGAACTGTTCAAAATAAATTTTAACATTCTAAATTTACATACGTATATAAATTGTATATAAATAAAATTATATTGATATTTTATAAAATGTTAAATCCAACAAGCGTTAAAATCTTAATTCAATGATGGTGAATGGAAAATGATGGTAGGTGATGGGAAGGACAGAGGAAAGGATCCTCTTCAGAAAACCCCCTAGCTTGTGTTTGAAGGTTGCAAAGCAAAGAAATAGAAATGCTTTAATTTTCTGTGACAAAAAAGTCTTTCGTGACATAGAAGCAAAAAAACCATCACTAGAATAAGCAACATCCAACCCACAAAAAAGATGCAAGTAGCATATTAATAGAACACCCCTTGGCAACATTAAATTAAACCAAAATGCGTTGTAAGTAGCAAACAAATAGAAACATCCATTAGCAACATTAAACTTACAAGGGCTTAACCATGATGAGTACGTAGATAATAAATAGAAATATGAAGGGCATAAAATAGTCATCACCTCCAAATCATCACTAGAAACTTGAAAGGGTTTTGGTGAATTGATTCCACTGACCATTATTGTATCTTGTTCCTCCTATTCCTCATTTTCCTTCTTGTTGCAAGAGGGTTCATCATCATCGTCCCATTGCAGAATTGCAACACCGATTTCCTCTCCTTTAGTGAGAGACGGATCCGATTGTAAAGTCGCTCTTTGTCCAAGCCACTCCAAGCTCATGAACATGGTTGGGCCTCTGCAATTCCTAACTTAACGGGAAAGAACCTCTGAATAATCTGTATACCATGCGTTTTGACCACAACGTTGTTGCATACCACTGCCCCTTTACAATCGGAACCCCCGTAGTCTACCCGGTAGCTTCGGGTCCTCTCCACTGGTATTTGAAGCCCATTGCACAGACACAACACTAAGATCGCAACAATGTATAGCAGAACCGACCTACAGAAGTAGCAGAGTGTTGAAGAAGTGAAGGAGGAGAGCAATGAAGATAGGACTGAGAGTGAGAGCAAAGTGATGATTCATGTCTGATGTTACGTACACTTTATTAGTAGTGGAGTACATCTCAGCAATGGTCAATCCAGCAATACCAGAGTTACACGTGTACGTTGGCCGGGGAACTTTATTTCCAGCTGTCGAATTTCTCATTATTGTACCTCCGGGTCTATTTATTAAAAATACTTTAAAAAATATATTTAATTTTAAAATATTAAATTAGTAATTTTAAAAAAAATTAAATTTTTAATTACTATATATTTTTTTATTAATCTTATTACTCTTTTAGTCAGTAAAAATTAATTTGAGATTTTGAAATTTAAATAATATTTAAATATTTTTTTTTTCAAAATACTTCCCTAATTATTTGGAGAGTTGATTTGTTTTTTTATTAATATACTCTGTGTTTCTAGTCAACAACTAGTTTGATTCATAAAAATGTATGCCCATAACAAGAAATCTTACTACTTCTAAATAATTATTACAATCACTGGGCTGCATATTTAGAGCTCAAAATGAGTTGATTTTGATGTTAGATGTAAAACATATTTTTTAGATTTTTAATTTATAATTTTTTTCAATTTACTCTATTAATAATTTGATACTCCCTCAATAGGAGAGGGGGAAATTAAGAAATATAATTAATATGTTTTAAGAAAAATGTCATTAACTATAATAATTAACTAACTTACATAATTTCTTAATTTAATTAAACTAGTTAAATAGGTGTAACATTAGTAATTAGAAGAGTAATTTTTATAAATAAATTAGAAGCTATGAACTTATAAATAGCTCACAAATCAAACTAAGTGTTTGTTTGAATGTCTTATAAAATATTTTTACGTTTTACTAGATAATTCTCTAACATATTTATGTTATTATCAGCTTGAAATCGATTCTTCTTGGCTCATGTAATCAGGCATTATTAAGCATGCATGAAAACTCCCGGCCGAAAAGAAAAAGTTGCCTGATACTGGTAGTATGTAGTACATGAAAGCAGGTTCCCAGAGTAAATAATTAAATGAATTATTCCCTGCAAGTTTCTTTAACTTTTATGTTAATAAACACTACAAATATATATCGCATATATATTTTGATGTTGCATACTTTTTGTTATATATATATATATATATTATTCGCATGTGCATATATTCCTGCATGTATGTATTTGTGTATAATAATGTTATATTGTTCTGTTATGTCATTATAATCATAGTATATGGGTGTTAAAAGTAACTATAATACTTTTTATCAAAGAAAAGGAACGACTCGTATAATATGTTTTTAATAATTATTTACATGAATGCTTTGGCCTTTGGGTATATGGGATCAGAGACTGAGGGTACAAAAACGATATCGTTTTAGAGACGCGCATGGGGAGTATTAAAGAAGGTAATTAAATTATTTTAAAATATTTTACCTGAATGCTTTGTGTACTATTTCTATCGGTCTTAACTATAAGATAAAGTTAATTTTTTTAAATATATTAAGGAAGGAAATTAAATTACTTTAAAATATTTTATATTTATCATTTTTTCTTCAAATTATTTTACCTAACTTATAAATTGATATATAATTTAGTGGGTCCGACACCATTACTTTTAAAAGATTATTTTATGATATATTTGAATTAGCTTTTGGAGAATCACTTCAAGAGAAAAAATAAAAAAAATTATTTCAGATAATAGATTTTGAAGAATAACTTATGAAAATGTAGAAAAAATAATTTTCCACCCAAAACCATAATTTTCTAACAAAACAAATAGATTCCGGAGGCTTCCTTACTACAAAATCATGATTTTAAAGAAATGATTTTAAAGAAAAAAGTATTCAAGTGTTTGGTTCATTTTTCAACAAACTATGGTTTTGATCTCCAACAGTATTTTTTCAAGTTATCCAAACACACACTTTAACCACCTCACACCCACTCTCTCACTCCCGCACCCTTCGATCACCGTTCACCACTACAGACCGTCATCTTCAATGTCGCCGAGCTGGAAGGAGAAGATCTGGAGGAGGCAACGAGCACCACGATCGGCCCATGGAGATGGCAAGGCACGGTTAGCCGATGGAGAAGATCATAAGGAGTGAGGGCTGAGGCTGAGGCTGAGGTCTGAGATTAGTCTGATGTGAGTTGAGAGAGTAAGCGACTGAGTGTGAGTTGAGTGCCGAGAGAGTGAGAGACGGAGTATTGATTGAGCCACTGAGGTCTGAGTCTCTGAGCTGAGATACTCTAAGTCTTGAGAGAGTGTGAGAATTCTTTTCGGGACTTGGGTCTTCACTCCAAAGGTTGGGGTTGAGTAACATTAAAAAAAAATATGAGTCAACCCACTAAATTGGTGGTCTAACCTCTTTAAGTTAGATCTATATAGGTTTAGGTCTAAAAGAACCACAGTCCTAACCGTCCATTTTACTGGGTTGGGAGGGTTTGGTTCACAATCTAAACCCATATTATCATCTCTACTCCTACGTCCTTCTCTCTCTCTAACTCCATCTGGTTATACGAGGCACATCTCTCACAACGCACAGCACCAAGCCACCAAGCAGAGATATTTTTCCTGCTAAATTTAATATCTCATTCTTATTCCATTTCTGCATCTGGTCTCACATACACCATAACCAGGCCCAAATATTAATTCGCAAATCTAAATCAAAAGTTGATTATTTGAAGTGAGAAGGTGCAAGTATGATATAAACATGAGAAATTTGATTGTTGGTTGCCCAGTAGATGACATAAAAGGAACCATAAAGAGTGAAGAGAATCACTATGGCTAATCCATGTGATACTTGATGCAACTCTCAGGCGTAAGCCCAAGCAGTGGCAGCCACGGGCCACTGGAAAAAAACAGGAACGCCAGGCATGCATATTTTCCCGACGAGCCCAATCCTCAGTGCTGCAATTCCTAACTTCTCTTGCCCTCTCAAAATTTTTAAGGACTTGAATTGAAAGCAATTCACTGATATAATTTATTGTGCACTAATTAAGCATTAGGATGAAACAAAACAAAACGGCCATATACTATGTGGCCAGATTTTGCTTCTAATGGCTCGTTGATTGGGGAGAAGCCATATTCTAAAGGGAGAATTGCTAAAAATTACCTTGCAAGTAAATTAATTGTTAATTGCTACCATTGCACATGGTGAGTGATAAGTTGCACATAGGTAGATGATATTTTACACACGAGGGATGATGTTTGCACATCCGCATGAATGAATTTTGCACATGTGGATGATGCTTGCACATAAAGGGTGCTTGTTTGTACCCGTGGTACCAATCAGTAAATAATTTCCTTGCAAGGTATTTTTAAGCCATTTTCCCTATTCCAAATAAGGACATGTTTGGGTTCATGTTTTGATGCCCAAATAGTGCGGTTCGGACTTAAAAGCACAGTGGGGCAGAATTGTAATGTTTGGGAAAGTGTTGGATTTCACTGGGCTTCAGGTTCAAAAGTAGCTTCTTGAAGAAGCCCACTTTTCCTGCTTTTTCTCTGTGGTAAAGGTGTCACGGTGAAGCAGAGGTTAGCTACATCTAGAGCATTTCAGTCACTCAATGTCATTCGAGTGTCGTCCCTCCTAAACCGTTACTCTCCTCAGCTACTCTTCGTCTGAAACCATTACCGCTCAGCTGACTTACAGAGCCTTGATTGACAGCTTCTTCAACTTTGGGTCTTCAACACATCGTCAGCACCGTTGAGTGGAAGGGGTCATCTGAGGTAGCAAGTCGAGGTTGCCGTTGGTAGGTCGGCCCAAGTTGAGAGGTCGTTAGCCTTTTGTCGATGAATGCAATGAAGCTTTGGAATGAAGCTTTTCTCTATTTTCATTCCTGGCTCAGGTCTCTATTCCAAAAAAGAAGAAAAAGCTTTGGTCAAATCACGATTTGACCAAGGACTTAATTGCAAATTTTAAAAGTTTTTGAGGAGGGATTAAATTGCAAATATTTGAAATATTTGTCAGGTAGAACTGCAATTTCCAATACATCTAGGTCCTTTTTTGTGATTTCCCCAATCCTTTTTTCATCCACTTGTAATTTCCATAAATTCTAGGGACTTTTCTGTAATTTTCTCCAGTCCTCAAAATATTAATTTTGACCCTCCAAAATCTTCAATTTCTTATTAATCACCTACAATGCAAGATTAAGCACAAGGTAGCATCAAAAGTTCAAGAGATCATTTGTATAAATAATTAACAAATTTTGACCATTTTGCCCCTGATTACAATTAATTCAATACGAATGTCCCTAACTTAAATAAGTGTTTAATCATGTAATAATGTCTCAAAAAATACATTAAAAATCCCAATTTAATTATGAAATATCATATAAAAATATGGTTCAATCATCGTGCTTCTCTTAGCTCTCTCTTCTTCAACGCAAATGAATCATGTTCGTGATAGAATCAGAGACCAACTTGTTACGGATAGGTGATCCAATAATGATATGCTTCATGTGTGCATTCTAATTTAAATACAAGTTTATCCATTTTTAATTAAGTACTTTAATGTATTTTTCTTTTTTTAGTAATAATTGAACTGCTTTTTATTTTATCAAATTTTATTTATATTTTTTCACTTCAATTATCACTATATATATATATATATATATATATATATAATATGTAGTATTCAATAAGATTCATATCATTTTAAGTCATTTTCCATTTAAACTGGCTTTTTAAACACTAATCCAAACAGGTTTAAGGTTAAACAAAACCCACTCCTGTCACCGCCAATCCAAACACAAATTATATTTACAATATGACTTTTATTCTATCTGACTTTTACAAAAGTCAGATTATAAAAAATCTACTTCTCCACCGCTAATCCAAACAGGCATAAAGATGAAAGAGACCAGATGTGGGGAGAGAGAGAATGTGGGGACTCTAGCGATGGAATCAAGAAGAGAGATAAGGAGAAGCAATTGTGTTTGACCAAAGAGTGAGGGAGTAAGAGAGAGGGTGTGAGGAATTTTCAAAATAATAACGTAAGGCGCACTAAATTAAAAAATAACAAGGTTTGTATAGTTAATAGAATTGGCATCTTTGTCTTATTTTCAAAAATTTATAGGTATTTTTGCACTTAAGTAAGATATATGGTGCTTGGTGCACATATGAAAAAAGTATATAGATATTTTTGTCCTTAACCCTTTTTTATTTAATCATTTGCACAAATGCATTATGTAATTACTAATATAAGGATGTTTCAGCTGTGAAAAACATTTGTAAAATGGCAGCAAAGAAAAAGAAAAGCCCCTGGCTTGTGGTAGAAGGAAGTATAGCAGAAAATAGGAACACAGATTCAGTGACAAAAAGGCCTTTGTAATAGTAGCAAACCAAAACAAGCTTAAGCTATAAGTGGCTTAGAAATAGAAACACTCCTTAGCAGTAATCAACCGAAAACAAAAAAGTTATCAAGTAGTAGCAAAGAAATAAAAATAGGCAAATAGCTCTGACCGAAAAGCAAGAATATTGTTGGAAAATCCACTTAAGAGTCCTCATCTATAACATCTGATTTGTAGTGCAAAGATAAACTGTATTATCAATTAGATCTTATATTAAGAACTGAACTGAGGCTAGTACTATAATGATTTTATTAAAAAAAAAAGTACTATGATGATGTCATGCTTAAACAAACATAAGGCAAGTTCTACCCCTATCTTATTCAAAATAAAGTTTTATCCTTGTCAATGCATAAGTGTGTTTATTTTATCTTTTAAAAAGTACTTTTGTTTAAGTTAAGATAAAATTTTTCTCAAATTTTTTACCGTTTCTTCAAAGAAGTAATCCAAATAGACTTGTTAAAGGGGGTTCTACTGATCCTCCTGTTCTACCACAGGGTCGTAACCTGGTAGAGTCGTAAAAACCTTTGAATCCGCTTATGTAGTGAGAGATGGATCTGCCTGTAATGTTACTCTTCTTCCAAGCCACTCGAAAGTTATGGTCACTGGACTTCCTCTTATTGCATATGAGCTAAAGGCTTTCCGACCACTCACCACCCAACACTACATCTGCGATTCCCAACTTAGTGGGATAGAAGCTTTGAACAGTCTCTATACCTTGTGCTTTGAGAATAATGTTCTTGCACACTAACTCTGCCTCTTCAGCTTCAAGACTAATCCCTACTGGTAATTGTAACGTAGTAACCACTTCCACTGAGATAAAGTTGCGCGTAGTTGCTGTACAAATCAATACAATCAACTCCATAGAGGTAGAGCCAATCTTCCCAATAAATTTGAAGCTGTGTGGTTTGGCTGCCACATTTGAATTCATTGACAGCTTTTGACTCTCTCCTATCATCTCTGAAATCTTGTTTGTATCTTCCATTTCCTGAGCTAATGACATAACATGAGCCAAATCCCTTGCTCCAATGGAATTAACTTTAGCTTTGCAGAGAAACTGATCATATCTTCTGACACGTCTAACAATGCGTGTAGAGAAACATTGGAATATCTGTCTGTAACGTGCTATACAGTAGTTGATTGCCTCAAGGACAGAAGCTTCTCAAAAGCAGAGACACATGTATCTTCATCCAAAAACATTGGAGTCTTGAGTTCATTTTCAATTTGCTGAGCTTTTGACATAATAAAAGCCAAACTCCCCTGCCCACATAATTCAAGTTGAGCTTGGATATCATCTTTGAGACCATTGATGAATATGTTTCTTAGCATCCTGTCTGACATGTCTTTGATAATGGGTGCAAGCAAGAGTAATTCGAATCGCGCTGTGTAATGTGCTACAGTAGTCAATTACCTCAAGGATATAAGCCGTTTAAAATGTGCAATGGGCTGAAATCTTTCTCTGAGTTGATGTTTGAACATTTCCCAGCCATGAATAAGCTCTCTAGCTTCCATCTCCAGCAACCAATTAAGTGCCTCACCCTGCATGCTCAAAGTAGCGTAAGCCATTTTCTCTCCATCACCAATGCCACATAGCATGAAATATTTCTCAGCCTTCAAAATCCAGCCACATGGGTCTTCACCGGAAAATACGGGTAACTCTAAGGCGTCGCCGCTGCGCCATTTTCTTGGCTCGGCCACCAGCAGCTAAAGTTTCCTCACTATTACTTGTATCGGAAAAAATTGAATCCTAGCAAAGCAACAATGCAACAGAACTGAATTGCATTAATAAGGAGCAGAGCAATGGAAGTACCTTCGCAGTTAAACTCTTCCTCCGCCGTGTGTTGTCGGGGTTCCCTCGAGAAATGATGCCTTCCTAGCCGGCAAAGGAATTCACACAATCACCCCAGCATCAATGCTTGCTTGCTGTTGCCTTTCCTAATTGTTTTTTCAGCTTGGAATGTAAGTTACTCCGATCTAGTCCACATGCACGTGGAATTCTTTTTGAATATTTAGTATTCCTCCAATCCTAAATATAAAATATAGTTAATTTTTTTAAAGAAATTAATGAAGCTAATTAAATTATTTTAAAATATTTATATTTTTTCTCCATACTATTTTACCTAACTTATAAAATAATACGTAATCTAATAATACATAGCATATGATATGATTAAGTAACTTATAGCTTCCTTAACCCTTTTAAAAAAAAAGCCAACTATGTCTTATATTTAAGATTAGAGAGAGTATAATTACTCTGTCCGGTGCTTAATATTGTACCCTAATTGACTTTTTCTAAAGAAATTAAAGAAATAAAATAAATTAATTAATCATAAAATACACAATGTATGATGTATCATTATTTTATATATTAATTTATGAGTCTTAAATTAGTTTGTAAAAAACTCATATAGTATAAGTATTTTAAAATAATTTATTTAACTTC
Organism: Albizia julibrissin; assembly: GCA_037074505.1. Lineage (NCBI taxonomy): Eukaryota > Viridiplantae > Streptophyta > Magnoliopsida > Fabales > Fabaceae > Albizia > Albizia julibrissin. The sequence continues at coordinate 17,668,358 of CM073484.1, read as the reverse complement.
TTTTATCCCTGTAAAAAAAAATTAACTATCTTATATGTCAACTATCAAGGAATCCACTTAGTGAGATAGAGTTGAACCCTTCAAATTTTGAGCAAGAGTAGTATCACATAACAAAGATAGTAAGTCTTTTTATTTTTTGTGAAGAAAAGTATTTTTGAAAAAATTTATAGAAATTTATACATCACATATGAAAGTTTATGACATATGAAACTGATGTTGGAAAAGAACAGAAAAGAAACTGATGTAGTTATCTTTTAGAAAATTGTAATGAGAGTATAAATGCTTATGCTTTATTTTTCTGAAAGTAGGAGAAAAGATAAGACTATAAAACATATTCTTTTTTATTAATCTAAATTTAAGTTTGAAACTCATCTAATTATCCTTTTTTTTCAGATTAATCAAAAAGGAATCTGTTTTAGAGTTTTATCCTTTCTCCTACTTTCAGAAAAATAAGGCATAAGCTTTTATACTCTCGTTACAATTTTCTAAATAGAAGGATCTAATAACAAAATTGGGGCACGAAAAGTATTAAATTTTATTTTCAGAATAACACCTTTTTGCCCAAATTTCAAAATAACACTACTCTTATTAAATAGAACTGTATTATTAAATAGTCATGTTTATAGTTTTAGGAAAAAGATAAGAAAATGTCACTTAAATTTTAAAATCCCAAATCAATTAAAATAAATTGTCAATATCTATACTGTTGTAGACAATAAGACTGATTTATGGAAGGAACATGGCTAGTGTTCTTTTTTCCTATAGCTTATTTTAACAAATGTCATTGTTATGGATTTTACATTCATTACATACAACTTCTGTGTATTATTATATGAAGTGTTATAAACTGAGTCAAATTATTCATAAATCATAATTACTATAGTTTAATTTTCTTAAAACTCTATGTAATATAGAAACTTGCATCTAGTTTTGTTTTAATTCATGTATTGTTGATTAACCCTTTTTTCTTCCTGGGACGTTGTAGAAAACAACTTAGAGCCTATTTGGGTTCAAGTTAGCACACCCAAAACGCGTGGCCAACCCCTAAAAGTACAGTGGCGGTGAACAAAAGACGTTTGGGTTGACGGTGAGTTCCATTGCACTTCTTCGCCGAATGTGGCTTCTGGAAGAAGTCCACAATAGGTATTTTTGCCGTGGCGACAGCTTCAACGGTGAGAAACGAGAGAGTTTAGAACCAAACCTTGATTCTCTTCCTCCTTGCCACACCACCGCCAACTGCATCGCAGTATCATCGGAGAGAAAGGGCATGACCAAGAGTTGCGAATGTGTGTTGTGCCGTAGCTTGGAGACTGAGTGAACGGTGCGATGAGACACAGAGCTAGAGATGCTAAGAACTGAGGGGCGGCTAGGAGGTTCTTAGAAGGTGAGAGCTTGACAGTGGTAGAGCGCTAGCAACCATTGTTTGTTTGTCACCAACCACACGGCATACGGAACTTCACTCACCACTCCGCCATCACCTCCGTCTTCTTCCTTCTTCATCTTTGCCGAAGGCACATTCATCACTGCAATAGACCACTGGGGACCATATGAATAGCTCTTCCGGTCTCTCAACTCCGTCCAACTCTTGTCGCAAGAGAGGAAATCAAAACAGTAGTAATGGCGTTGTCTCCGATCTGTCTTTGAGGAAGAAGAAATTCTAACTATTGAGCTCGACTCTCTCTCTCTCTCCTCTTTGGTATGCACAATGAAGGTGACAAGAATTGAGAAGATGATGAATAGCCAAATCCTCCGCCTCTCACAATCACCTCCTCCCTTCAAAGAGAAGATCAATAGTGCCCAAAACCAGCTTATGCTCTGTTTTCTCGCCATACAAAACCATACAAAACACACACTTATGATATGTTTATTGTAGTCTGTGGGGAATTAGAGAATTTTTTTTTTTTTGCAATTTTTTGGGGATTGTTTAATAATAATTGAAAATTTTTTATTTTATCAAATTTTAATTTTAATTTTTCATTTCAATTACCATAATATATATATATATATATATATATATATATATTCAATAAGATTCATGTCATTTTCAATCATTTTTCATATAAACTGGCTTTTCAAATAATAATCTAAACATGTTTAAGGTTAGAAAAAAAGTCATTTCTGCCCAAAACCAGCTTATGCTCTGTTTTCTCGCCATACAAAACCATACAAAACACACACTTATGATATGTTTATTGTAGTCTGTGGGGAATGAGAGAATTTTTTTTTTGCAATTTTTTGGGGATTGTTTAATAATAATTGAAAATTTTTTATTTTATCAAATTTTAATTTTAATTTTTTATTTCAATTACCATTATATATATATATATATATATTCAATAAGATTCATGCCATTTTCAATCATTTTTCATATAAAACTGGCTTTTCAAATAATAATCTAAACAGGTTTAAAGTTAGAAAAAAAAGTTATTTCTGCCACTGTCAATTCAAACACAAATCACATTATAAAAAACCATTTTTATCAATGCTAATCTAAACAGACATTTAGAACCTGTTTGACATAAACGTGTAGAAGAGAAAACTTACGGTGAGAGATGAAAATGTACCGTAAAAGAAAATGGCATGTTTGACAAGGCATACATTTGGGTCAAAACGCGGAATAACAAAGCATACTTCGGGTTTGTTTGGAAACACGGTGAAAGGGGGAAACCGTGCGTTCAAGCCAAAAAATCACGGTGACGTCTCGCGTATGTGTTTGGGAATGCGTTTCTTATCATTATGCTTCTTGGATCAACGCCGCGTCTGCATGAAGCCAATATTTTAAGCTTCTGAACTCACCATAGGCTTCTTATTCATTGCAGATTAGAAGACCGTTGGAGCATTCTCTTCTTCCTCGGTGATATGTGGTTATCATTTGAGGCTGCTCTTCCCCTGGTGTCTATCGCACTCTCGCTCTCTTGCTGCTCTGTTTTGCTGGTTCAGGCGCCTGTTGCAAGGAAGAAGATGAAGTTTCGGTCAAATCCTAATTTGACCAGGGACTTAATTATAAAATTCAAAAGTTCTCGATTAAGGATTGAATTGAACATTTTGAAATTTTTTAGGGTATAAATGAAATTTATAAAAAACCTGAGGTCCTTTTCTATTATTTTCCTAGTCCCTTTTCTACATCCACTTATAATTACATAAATTTTAGAGAATTTTTTTGTAATTTCATCCAATCCTCAAAATATTTATTTTGACCTTCCAAAATCTCTAATTTCTTATTAAACACCTACAATACAAGATTAAGCACAAGGTAGCATTATAAATTCAAGAGATTATTTATATGAATAATTAACATATTTTAATAATAATTAAATTTTTTTTATTTTATCAAATTTTAATTTTTCACTTCAATTATCACAATATATACAAATAATATATATATATATATATATATATATATATATATATATATATAATATTTAATAAGATTCATACCATTTTCAGTCATTTTTCATCTAAACGGGCTTTTCAAACGCTAATCCAAACATATTCAAGGTTACAAAAAAGCCACTTCTGCCACCGCTAATCTAAACACAAATCACATTTACAATCTTATTTTTTTCTAAACTCACTTCTGCAAAAGTCAGATTAGAAAAAAAGCCACTTCTCTACCGCTAATCCAAACATACACTTCATGTTGCTCCTCAATCAAAAGCCACGGTGTGGCAGTAGAGAGAGAAGAGAAGCATGGAAAAAAAAATTAGAAACACTACTTGTTTTAAAAAAATTATAAAATAATTATAAAATAGTACCCAAAATTTTAAGGTTTGTAAAAATACCCTGAGAATTAAAAATTAAATAATAAAACTTAATTATGAGCCCACTTCAAGTCCAATTAATCTCCATCATTATTGTTTTATCAATCTCTAAAAATCTAAAGAAATAAAATAATATTGAATATTTTTTACCTGCAAAAATAATATTCAATAGTCAAATGTACCAAAATTACATTAAATGTATTTAATTAGGTGTTTTCTTAATTATAATTGTTCACTTCAATTATCACAATATATACAAATAATATATATATATATATATATATATATATATATATATATATATATTATATATATATATTATTCAATAAGATTTATATCATTTTCAGTCATTTTTCATATAAACAGGTTTTACAAATAATAATCCAAATAGGTTTAAGGTTAAAAAAAATCCACTTCTACCACCACCAATCCAAATACAAATCACATTTATAATATGAATTTTATTCTATCTTACTTTTATAAAAATCAGATTGTAAAAAATCCACTTCTACCACCGCTAATCCAAACAAGTACTTACAAATATTGTCGCATTCATTATTATGATGGGTTAATGTGCAATTTTAGCAACTAAGTTTTGTCCGAAGGACGTTTGACACAAATAAGTTTTAGAAGGGGCAAACATAACAGTAAACAATTAAAAATGATGTAAATTTAACAAAATTGTTAAATTTAATCTAACACTGTTTGAAGTTTTCTTCTCTTATAATTTAACACTGTTAAGTCAAATTTAACAGTTTTATTAAATTTACAATTATTTATTGTTATTTTTACCCATTTTAAAACTTATTTGTACCAGATGCCCTTTAGGTAAAACTTTATTACTAAAATTTTATTTTAACTCCTATTATGATTGTTAATTTTAAGCATACATGATAGTTTAGGCCAAAAGAAAAAAAAATCGCATAAATGATAGCAGGTTCCTACGCTAAATGATTAAATGAATTATTATATCCAAATAATTAACTTTATCTTTTATGTATCGACGTAGAGTTGATTTAGCGGTGTAAGATCTTGTTGGATTTTTCGAGTCTCAAGTTCAATTTTCAGTTGGATGGGGCAGTCACAAACCTGAATATGATACCATAAATTTTATATTTGTTTTAGCTTTTTAGAAATAATTTTTAAAAATAAGTATATGGGAAGAGTTTTATCTTAACTTTTAAAAAAATAATTAAAAATACACTTTTATATACTTCCCGTTAGAGTGTGTTTAGTTGGAGGGGAGGAAAATTTTTGAATTAAACTCACTTCTCTCCCTTTATTAATATTAAGAATTCAATCTCCACCCTCCTCTCTAATAAATCTAGACTCCCCTCCCCTGTAAGTGACATACCCTACTTTACCCTCTCCTCCCCACCTTGTGCAATGTGACAGGTAATTGTATATAAAACATCTTTTTGGAAGGGACAAGTAATCATGTTATTACCAAGGTGAAAAAAACTAATCATGTTACTAGCATATTTTATTTATTTATTTTCAACTTTTGAGCAACTTCTTTTTAATTTTTTTTATCGTTGCTTAATTATTGTTTACATTAAACATACTATATAAGTAAGGCTTATGAAAGCCTGTGATATCTTCAGCCGACAATAAGAATGTTATACAAATATATATGCATTAAAATGTGAAAAGAAAGATAATAAGAATGTTATACTAATATCCAAGCATTAAATTATAGTATGGAAAAGAAAGATAATAGTATTACTAAGAATATTATTTAAATTGAGCCAACTAAGAAATACTTCCTGTATTTTTCTCTTTGCCGATAAATACTTCCTATATTTGATTGTGAGGGAAATCATAACGTTAATCCCATACCGGGCGTTACATACTTACATATCAAGCCATTAAAAGGGAAAATAATTACTACTATCACCCAAAGAAAAAGAAAATAATGTGTATAAAAAAAAAGAGGAAAAGTCCTTTATTTCCAATTTTCCATCATAACAAACACGCGCGTGATCAGATTCGGTAACAAAAAATTCCACGTGTTTCATCCTGGTGGCGAGTTTCAATAAAACAAGAGTACAGTTACAGTATTCAATTACCAAAAAAAGAAAAAAAAGATATTTATTCACACATTCCCTCGCTTCAGGTTCGTTCAAAATTCACCCAAACGACCCAGCAATCAGCATCGCCTTCTTCGTTCCATCGCAGTGTTCTCTTACTGTCACACACTCTCCGTGTGAGAATCTTCGATTCCATGAAATGTGCCTTCGTGAAGCGTGAACTACGATTTCTCTTCAGATTTCTTCTCCGATTCATCCTTCGATCTTTTCACAGAGCCATGGGTTGCTTCCTCAGCTGCTTAAGGGCCAGTGACGACGAAGATCACCTCCTCCCTGCGTCTCAGCACAAATCTAGGGTATTATTTGAAAATTCTCATTATTCCCTCTCATTTTTTCAAGCGCTGTGATGACATCTTTTTTGTTGTTGGAAATGTGGAGTCTCCCTTCATTCGTTTGTAATTTGTATTGGCGTTTTACCTATCATGGGATGGAATCCCTTTCTTCGCTGTCGTTTTTCTAAAAATTGTGACTAACCATCAAGAATTTTGTTCTTTACTGCTTTTTCGTTGCTGGAAAAGTGAAATTTCTCCTTGTTAAGAAGAATATCTCCAACACTCAATTCTCTTCCACTGTATTTGGTATTCAATTTTATATATAAATTTGCACATTGTCAGACACTGTATAAGACAAGAACAAAATTATGTTAGTAAGTTTTTCTCGAGTAAATATGTCATGGTTTAACTTTTGACTAAATAGAGTGCTAAACACGAACAGGACTCGATCAAATTACGAGAGATATGTTTAACATTTTTTTAAAAAAATTTTATGCTTCTGTTTTTACTGTGTGTAAACCAGGGAGTCGTGACATCGGGAAATCCACTGTCTTTATTTCTATCCAGAGGTATTCCTGCCTTACCAGTATCTATTCCTTTGAGTTATACTGAACCTTACCGATTTTCTTATTATGCTTTCTTTTGGGTTGATAAATTTTAGCTTTTAAAAGAAAAGAAGATACGTCGCGAATTGATAGGGACAATCTTGGTTTAGGATCCAAGAGAGTTGAGAAGGAAGAGGTACATTCTTACTTATCAGTTTAATGTCTGTTATATGATTTTTCTTACATGACAACTCTTCTAAAATAGGATCTGTAATCAAATGGCTATAGCTTGTGCTTTCATGGAAAGGTCTGATTTATGAATATGAATATTTATTTGTGTTGAATCTCCAATAACTCCTTGCCATGCCGTTTTGAAAGTTCTTTTTACAATCTTCATATCTCCAATATAACTAATCAGGTTACATGGTATTATTTATTATGTACTTTTATTTTGAACTTCTTGTGGATTCTGTTTTGTTTATATAATTTGGCCTGATTGTTGTCTAAGTGATTATGATCCTCCCTCTTCAGCCGGAGCAGGTTCAATCTTCTATCCCTGCAACTCCAATAAAGTTTTGTGAAGAATGGGAAAATGGCAAAGATTCTTTAGAGCATACACCATGCAGGTTGTATATATTCTATCACTTTTGAACATTTTTTCTAACCTGATATTGACAAACAATGCACAAAGTGCAAGAGTTAAATCGAAGTGCTTACCTGTAGTGCTCAACAGATCAGACTCAAAAAAACAACTTGCTCATTAATGACTGGCTTTTATTACTTAGAATCTGTCTTGTACTTGGTCGTTTTCTGAAATTGCTCTAAACTAATCAGACTTTAAATTAAACTGTATTTGCAGTTCTGCCTACATTGCACTCGATGCTCAATTTGTCTCTCGTTGCTCAAAGGATGAAATAACGAAAGAGAGTCCTCATACTGAAAATAGTGCAGCTTCACCTTCACCTTCACCTTCACCTTCACCTTCACCTTCACCTTCACCTTCACCTTCACCTTCACCTTCACCTTCACGTTCACCTTCGCCTCCAACCACTGATATCCAGAGGAGGAGCAAGACTTTACGTTTTGAATGTGAAACTGATTTGAGTTTCCGTGGATATAAACAGTCACCTTATCCTACCCCTTTGAAAATATCTGATGATATGCGGACACCTGGGACTGTATACCCTGCCCCATTCCTAAATCAACCAAATGATAATAAGCCTCGTGTTAGGTCTCAATTTTTGTATTCAGATAACCATTTGGTTGACAACATCTCTCAGTGCGAGATTCCTGAAGAACAAAACTCATCAGGTGGGCTGCGTAGTGCTTCTGATCATGTTCAAAATTCTACTCCTACACCAAAAAAAGGGTTAAAGGAAGTTTCTTATGAAAATGAATGTGAGCTAGAAGCAAGCTTATCTTGGTTGAAGAAGGCTTCAGTTATTAATGAGGAAAAGGAGGCTTCACATAACCAAATTCCAAACTTATGGGAAAGTCCTGAAGGAAATCCTCAGATTACTTCTAAGGTGTGGTATGGCAATGGCATACCAAATACAACCAATAAGTACAAGGAAGTATGACTTTTTTCTTTCTTTCTTTCTTTTTTCCCTGTTTAAGAGTTCAAAATCTAGATTCTGCATCTGAGGAACACTGCCAATTGTTTTCAGGATAGGAAAGTGAACTGGCATGCCACGCCATTTGAAGTGAGGTTGGAGAGGGCATTGTCTGACAAGAGTTTTATCTCCCAAAGGTATCCTTTGTTAACAGTTTCTTTTTACCCAGAATTGGTCAAAGGAACCAAATCAAATAAACATGGTGCCACTTCACATGTCTAGGTGCTACTATCTTCTACGTATTCTCTAGCTTTTTCTTGCAAATTCGATTTATTAAGGAATTCAACTTATCTGGAGTTAGATTGGGATTACACTAAAATTAGTCATCTAATCTAATTCTAAATAAAAGCTTATAAGTAGTCTTACTCGTCAATTTTTGAATCTGTTATGACGAAATGATTTAAGATGAATCATGTTACATTTCTCTTGATGAAAATTCAATTTTGGCATTTCACCAGGAAAATAGTGCATCTCTATATATTAAGGTATATAATGAGCTAGTACTTTGTCTACTTTGCCAACTTGCTCATTTTTTCGAAGTTGTATTACAGTTCATAATAGAACTATAATCAAATGTTTTCACTCAATAGATAAATAAATTAAGTTCATGAATTGAACTCGTTCTTATATGATATTTACTTGCTGTCTATTTTCCTAATCCTCTTTTTGAATGTTTGATTTTAAATGTAAATTCTTAAATGTTTGATTTTAAATGTAAATTCACAGGAACCATTTGAATGGAAAACCAAATACCTTCGAGAATGAAGACACTGATACTGCGCTATCTCTGCTGCAACTTGACTCATCCAAACCTGTAGTCTCGTAAATCTCATTCTGTAAATAGTACTAACCGTTCTGCATTTTAAAGGTAGCATATATCTTTCATGGGGATGTTTTAAAGGTAATAATACTATGTTAATGTTTTAGCCGTTTTCTATCTTAGTGATCAATAGAAATCATCGTATGCTTTGCTTTCGAAAAATTGTCAGCAAATATTTACAAACTATACCTGAGATTTTTTTTTTAAAAAAAAAAAATTCATTGATTGAAATCTAGTGTGAACAGAATAATTGTCACTCAATGTGAATGTGCTTGTTCTTGTGCTTGTGCTTGTGTATCAGCTGTTGAGAGCTCATGCCGTAAATTTGATGGTAAGATAGCTCCATCAAACAATTGGGCCACACTACTTGCATTCTGTATGGTTGGTCTCTTTTTAAGTATAAGAGTTAAATAAGAGATCTTAAATATTAGACTTTAAGTAATTTTATCTCTTAAATTTATAATTTTTTTCTTAGATTATCTCTATTATTTGCATATATCAAGAGGTTTCAATCAAATAAATGTATATAATTAAATAGAGTATTTTAGCAAAAAAAAATACACATTTTTTTATCAATGAATAACTAAATTAATTTCTTTAATCTCTATAATATTTAACTATTATAAAAGAGTATTATATAAGCAATGAGAATAGTTACACTTTACCCAATTTCATTAAAAATTTGATAAATTCATCGATTACTTTGTATATGATAATACAGTCCATAGCACATGATGAGCCTAGAATACATCTACTAACAATCTTCCAAAAGCTTCTTAGTTTAGATCAAGGAAGAGGAAAGCTCTTTTAATAATTAATTATTAACCCAATATATATGTGTATATAATCCAACTATCCTTAACCTATAGTAATTTACATCATATAAGGCCTTTTGTTGGGGATAAGTAGGGAGAAAAAGTTTGACTTCCCAAAAGGTAGTGAAGTATATATGAGCTTGATTTGCTATAAAGCCTCACCCTTACATGACAATAAGAAAAATAATTGCATGACAATTTTTCTAACCTAATTTATAATATACGAAATAAATATATAAAAGGAGTTTTATCTAGATTTGTGTGAACATGCCTTCTTAGTATTTTTTTCTTTCCAAATAAAAATAATATATTTATTATTTCTTAAAAAGTAATTGTAACTTTTTAAAAAATACAAAATCAAACATACAACTTACTCCCTGGTCTTTAATATAAAACATTAATATAATTTGATTAGATTAAAGAAGTTAGTTAAGTTAATTAGTATGATATATATTATATAAAACACCCTAACTATCTTCCGTAATTCCCTCATTCACTCTTTTTATTGATTATTGTTGAAATAACATTAATAGTGATAAATTAGAAAAATATGATAAGTATAAAAATTATGTCTAACACTTTTATATTTAAGATTAAAATTAACTTCTCAAATATGTTATATATTAAAGATCGAAGGCATTATATATTAACTCATTGTCAAGAGAACTTTTCAGAAAATTACCTAACTGAACCAAGAGGGGAAACAGTAAAATTTTAATTTAGAGTGGAGCAATATCCTAGGTTTTCCCCCCTTTTTTTGGGGGAATAATTAGTGTTCTATATAAATTACTTAAAAGTTTGATCAATAATACTTGTATAATTTTTTTATAAATTTAATACATTAATATAATATGTTGATAATATAATTTCTTTTGAAATTCAAATTAAATGAGATTTTTCTAATTAATATTTTGGAAATTGTATAATTAATTATTTTTCTTGAAATTAGTACAAATTATCTCTTAACTTCATTTAGTTTATAAATTAATCAAATTTTTCTGCGATAAAAGAAATGAAAATATCCATAAATCTTTAAAATCACGAAGTAATTTTAAATTCTTAAAATATAATCAACATCTAAAAATAAAATGGAAATCATATTATTTTTCCCACCACAAAAGTAAATTACTTTGTTTTAAAAAAATCTTGTAAATTTGTAAAAAATAAAAGAAATTATATAATTTCAGATATATTAAAATAAATATATTTTAACCAGCCGGCTCTACTCCTAAAAAACAAAAAAAGCCGCACGGGTCGCCAAAAGAATTTTGTTTTTTCTTCAAGAAAAAAACGGATCTGGTCAAGTCCGTGAACCACCAACAAATAAGAGTAGCAAAGAGCGCGAAAGAAGAAGAAAGACGGTAATTAAAACCAAATCTGAGTCTCACTTGCTGATCGGAAGTCATTGATAAAAGAAGTGTATGTTTGGATTGAAAGCAGAAACTATTTTTTTAAGGTAATTTATATTATATGGGGAAGAGGTAAATATGTGAGAACGGATTTTATATAAACCTATTTTTTTAACACTAACTTAAATACGTCATTAGATGATGGGGAAGGTAAACGGCCCAAACTAAACTTCTCTGAAAAGGGTGGTTATGTGTCTGATGGAGAAGCAGATTGATTTTGAAGCTGTGTTTCTTGACATCTTCAAGGGAGAGCACAAGGATCCTGAATTCCTCAAATTGCAGGTCCTAATAATCTCTTCTTCTTCTTTCTTTCTTTCTTTAATTTTTTTTTTCCTTTTCAATGGTGCTGTAGTTTCCCATGCATTTGTTATTGTTCTTATAACTTCTTAGTTTCTCATAAACTTGCAGCCATTTGGACAGCTTTCATTGGTTCAAGACGGAGATTATATATTCTCTCTATGGTTAGGTCTAATCGTCCTTTTTCTTGTTGCCTTATATTATTATGCCTTTTAATTTCTTCGGAATTGTATGTAAGTTTTGGAATAAATTGGTCACTCCATACGTATAGTAGCTTCTATTTCAAGGACGGACTGTAGGCAAAAACTAATGAAGTGATCAAATTGATCTCATCAGACACGTGTTTAAATGTTGGATTGTGTGTTACTTAATGAAAACTTTGCTAGTAATCACCGAGTTAATCATACTCTTACAATACATTTGAATAGAGTTTAAATTTAAAATCCATATATTTAAAATATTTCATTTAGGTAGTAGTACCCCATCCGGTCTTTAATATAAGACATATTTATCTAATTTGATTAAATTAAAGAAGATAGTTAATATGACATGTATTTTCTAAAATACTCTAACTATCTTTCTTATTCCTTTATTCTCTTTCCTTCTTGATTATTGTTAAGAGGGCATCAATTGGGGTAAATTCATAAAAGATTGACAAATATAAAAATTATATCTTATGTTTAGGATTAAAATCAACTCTCCAAATATATCATATATTAAGGACCGGGGAGAGTAATATAAAAAATTTTAAATTCTAATATTTTAAAATCCTCTGTTAGGATTTACATTTGAAATAACAAGATTTTGAAACTCGGACCCAATGGTCAGACTGGCCCGACTGCCATCCACTCCCTTTAGTGGCTCGATCCTCATGTTTAAACCGTTCGAAGGATTAAACTATTTTGAGCCATCTAAAAACAGCAATTGAGTTGGAATCCGCATTTGAGCTGGAAAATTGGAGTGGATGAGAGAGAACTGGACGGATTTGGTAGCTTTATAATCTCAAAGAAAAAAAAGTTTGTATGCTCCTCCCGTCATCATGGAAAGAACAAAAATGAAGAAAGAGAAAAGAAGAGGGAGATTTCAATGAAAATGAAGGAGGAAAATAAAAAAGAATAACAAATAAATCCTACCAACCACGCATTCGGCTTCCCTCCCTAGTGCTTCCATCCCTTGCCTCTCCTTTGCTCAAAAACAACACTGTTTCGTGTCTTGATATTAGATCTCACCCATAACTTTCCTCTTATTTATCTAAAACTATACCGTTTTAGACTTTTAGGTGTTAAAAAGGGGAGGTTGGCCTATTTTTTTCTTCAAAAATAACATTCATCACTCTCGACTATTTTTTAACTGCATCCAATACCCTAAACTAATTTTTGATGCACTGATTACTCTCAAATATTTTTTTAATTGTAACTACTGTCTAGTAAAATACACTTTAAAGTATTTTTTAGTAACACTCAGTATTATAAATTAATTTTTAGCTCATTTAGCACCTTAAATAATTTTTTTAATAACATCAAATATCCTAAAATAATTTTTTTTACATCTAATCCCTAATCCCCTGAAATATTTTTTCATCAACACTCTGCATTTTAAGTTTATACAGCTCATTGCAATTAAAAAAATATTTTAAGATGCTAGATACACAAAAAATTATTTTAAAATATTAAACGTCACTGAAAAACTATTTCAAAATACTAAATCTTTTAAAATAAAAGGGCACAACCTCCCTTTTTTAACACCCCAAATGGTGTAGTTTTGAATTAAGGTGGATCTAATATCATTATCAAGACGCAAGACGGAATCGTTTTTGAACAAAGGTGACGCAAGGGATGGGAGCGGGATGGGAGCGCCATGAAGAGTAGCCGAATGCCCCAACCACACTTTCTTTTGCTGCTATTTTCCAAGTTTCATCTATGGTAATTAAGACTCGAGACAATGAAAATTTTTGCAGGAAAAAGAAAGGAAGTTCCTTGCAGTGAGAGGAAAAAAGTTAAGATGAGAGGAAAAACCATGGCTTCCAAGCTCTCGTGTCAACTTCAAAATCTAACTGGCACTGCAATTTTCCGGTTTCCTAAATCTTTGGCCGCAACCCGCTCTCTCCTCAGAATTAGGTGCTTCTCCAATAGTTCTTCTCAAACAGTGTTTCCATTGATCCCTCTGCTTCTTTTCCCCAGGAATTGCCTCAGCCTCCGAGCAGTCCAAAAGTTGAATCGGGTTCAGCTCCAACTCTAGCTTCAGCTTCGACCTCTTCATCTTCATCTTTGAAGGAGGTTGAACTTGCCAAATTTGCTGCTATTTCTGAAACATGGTTTTTTTTTTGTGGGTTTTAAGTCTATTCGTTGCCTTTGTTGTCTGATGGTTTGTTGTAGTTGTCACAATGAACAAAAGTCCATGGGAAAATTGAGCAATTGGTTTCTAGCTTTTCTAAATATGATTATGATACTGGAAGTGCAGAAGATGATGTACCATTCTCATTTTAATAAATCAACTCTAATTAAATCATACTTTCCATTCATGAAGCAGCATTCTGAAGATTATAGGCTTGGAAGCATAATAAGCAGGGAAGGAGGCGATTTGTGGAAGGAAAATGACAGTGTTGTGCATGTGACCTGGTGATGTTTTTGCTATGACTACGAGTACAGAATACTTTTGGACCAAAAATAAGAAACAAATTCACTGTTTTTTTAGGGGGCAACGGTTCAGTTTAGTAATTTGAGATGTAATTGGACTTTTATGCACTATTTCCTCATGAGTATAACTACGTACTTTCAAGACAACATTTTAGAATCATAATAATATGCGCTTCTTGTTATGGTTTTGTGAATGACACCTGTTTTTCTTCTCGTGCTGTATTTTGGTGGGATTCTGATGGTCCATTTAAATTTTGAACCGTTGCATGTTATGAATCCTATAGACTCACTTTCTTCCGTTCAACGTTGTGTCGTCATTTTAAGTAAGCAACCCTAAGACTTGACGAAATTTTTATATTTTGGTTTTCCATTTGCTTATTTTCCTCCTTTTTAGTCCTTCTAGTTGTAACAGCTTTCTGATTCACGGAGCTGTTTATTCTTCAAGTCACTTTTGTGGAAAATGCTTGGTATGTAATGTATTTTAATTCCTATATTCTTAATACTTTGAGGATGATCATAGGTTTTCCTTGTCTCAGGAAGGACCCTTGTAGTGCTTGGCCTCCTGAAGAACTTAAAATTGTTGATGTAGGTTGTGGTGGTGGAATTCTTTCTGAGGTACATATTTTCTTCATTTCATGTGTTTTTTTTGGAACTCATGGGTTTTGTGTAGGATATTTGGCTTCTAGAATAATTTTTTATCTTCAAAATTGTGGTTTCCTCAATGTGCCTTATTGGCTTAAACAATATTTCCTAAGGGTCTGTTTGCCATGAGGGTAAGGGAGGTGAAAGAAAATTTTTATGAGTTGAATTCTAAAAAACTTAGAGAAGTATGATTATAAAATTTTAAGAAAAATAAGATACAAAATAAAAGAGTAAGAAAAAATAAATAAAAACTTTAAACCCCACTTTTTCAAATTTTTTAAATTCAAGTTATAAAATCTTTCCTTCCAAATCCTCGTACCAAACAAACCCTAAAACTTTTTTGAGTAGAGGCCTTCCACAGTTCACTCAAGGCTCAAGGCATTGAACTCATCCACGATTTCTTTCCCGTCGACGAGTTTGAAGCTATAGCAGACATTATTTTGGGTTGGGAATGGATGAAGAAGGCTGCAGTATATCCCTCAAACACGGAAAAAGAGAGTAACCTTGCGTTCTTACCTCCATCTCCCTGACGGAGGAATGTCATGTGATTTTATTAATCTGATAAGAGATGGATGGGTATTTCTTTTTGGTTTTAATTTGCTCAATGATTCTGGAATAAACCTACAGATATCTCATTCTTATTTTCTATTTTTTGTAGATGAAGATGATTCGATTGGCAGAGCAAGGCAACGAGCGAGGAGTCTCCCTCCCAAGTTTGGCTTTTTCTTGCTATTCTATTAGTTTCATTCCTGCATTAGCAATTATAGACTGCTACTATTTGTTTCCATTGTTAGATAGTTGATGCTTTAGTTTTGGAGCATGACAATGGTTATGGTTTATCATTATTAGAAATGAATGATGTTTTCGGGCAAAAAAAAAAAAAAAGTTATTATTAATGTTTTAGTGCAAAAAAATTTCAAAATGTCCTCATCGGCCTCTTACCTTCCATTTTCAATCGAGCCTTCATTTCATAACGCAACCTGTCATGAAGCCAAGAAACCAAAAAAAAAAAAAAAAGTAAAAAACTTGACAGGTTTTCTAAGAAAATATGGTCAGGTTTTGATCGGGTTTTAATAGTTATTAATGTTTGAATGATAGTTTTAGCTTTTCTTAAGCAATTATGGGCTTATGTATATAAATCAAAGTAACCCTCACCACATAACTTATCTTATACATAAATCGAGATAACATTAACCACATAACTTACTTTGTATTTCATAAATCACGATTGAAAAGCACTTCAAACATACTATAAAGTAGAAACTATTTACCATAATGTTACACTTAAAATCGTTCTTATGAAAAATGATTTCTAATTTATGAAGAAGTCGTTTTTTATAAGAACGAGTTTTGGTTTCAGCAAATCTAGAAATCATTTTTTTTTGTAAAAACGATTTCAAAATGATGTGACTTTTTTTAAAAATAGTTAAAAGGGTTTGTTAAGAGAATATATTCTCCTGTACAAAATTCCTTATATGTTCCGGATGCCTTGTCCTTCTCAATACATTTAGTCATGTCAACCCCTCCCCCCAATATAGGGGTGTGTAACGGGCAGGCGGGGCTGACCCATGACCCAACCCGCAGACCGCCCGTTTATTTTAAACGGGTACGGTCTGCCCCGGACCCGTATATCAACCCATTTAACAAGTATAAAAACGGGTACGGGTTAAACGGGTTCGGGTGGCCTGTTTACAATCTGCAATTGTTTTTTAAAAAAAACAGCAAGCCTAAGAACTCACAGGCCTATTTAAATCTGCACATTTTAAGAAAGAAATAGAAAGCCCAAGAACGCATAGGCCCAAATTAAATCTGGACATTTAAAGAAAAAAAACAACCACGTGGGTCAGTTTACTATCTCCTGATCCTGAAAGCTAAATCTAGACATTAAACCTCAAAATGGTTCAAAGCCTAAAAACTCAAAAAGCTATCATCAGTCATCACCATGAGCTATCATCCATGAACTATACTACTTCACAGTTCACAAGTCCAGAAAAAAAACACAAAATAATACTAATAAATGAAGTTCAAACTTGAATGACTTCAATTATCACAAAATCATCATCTATTATCTTCATCTGCAATCTACAAATGTTCACTGATCAGCTTCACCTTCTGTTGCTGCGTCTTCCTCTACAAAAATACAAAATGAATGAAGATAAACCGTAGTGATTAATATCATAATATGTATTAACTGAAACAAAGCATTAAAAGCTGAAAATAGAAAATGCAAATTAAGATACCTATAACAATAGTTGCAGTCTCGTCGAAATTATCAATATCAAAGTCATTCAAGTTGGGTGGTTTCATTGATAGCCAATTTTGTGCACATATAAGTGCCTCAGCCATCTTTGAGGATAAAGAGCTCCTGAAAGCATCTAAAACGCGACCCCCGGTACTAAAAGCTGCTTCTAAAGATACCGTAGAGACTGGTAAAGCCAACAAATCACGTGCCATCAAGCTTAACATTTTATACTTACAAGCATTCCCTTTCCACCATGCTAAGAGATCAAATTTTGCATCACGATATCCAACCAATTCAGCTCGAAGGTATTCATCCACTTCTGAAATCTTCTCGACATTACTCTATGCATCTGCTTGAGCTAGAAACTTTTGGTATGTGGCATCAACAGAGGACAAGATGACTTCAAGTTCTAACTCTGGACATAGCACATTATTCACACTACCACTATTATCCCCTTGATTCATTGTTGGTTGGAAGCAGAAGTTTCAGCAAAATGAACACTAGTTGAATAGTGATCATATAAACGATACAATACACCCATAATCTTCCTCAACATAGCTTCATACTTTGTTGGTTCATGAAAAAGGTCAGCAAAAGCAACTTTGACATATGTTAATTTATATCTAGGGTCTAATATTAAAGCTATAACCAATAAAGGATTCATTTTCTCAGCTGCTCCCCAGTATTTGTTAAACTTGGATAGCATTCTTCTTGACATGTCATTCAAGAGAGAGTAGGAGCTACTTGCATTTGATTCAAGGCTTGTCTGAATTGAAACTATGTGCTGGAAACAAGTGTTACTAGTAACATAGTTTGAACCAGAAAACTTCAATGTCATGTTGTAGAATAGCTTTAAGAAGCCAAGAAACTCCTTTGCAGTGCTCCAATCATATACACTAGGAGGCAAAATTGTAGGTTCTGCAATCCTTCTAATAGTTGTATCATCGGATACATCATCAATACCTTCCAGAACATCAACCAAGGTATAAGTATCTGAATTGGAATCTAGTTTAACTTTCTTCTTGAAGTATTGTTTGTACTCTTCATCCTCATCTTTCATTCGAGTGAAGACTTTGACGAACTTGACAGCACTCTCAAGCATAAGGTATGTCGAATTCCATCTAATGACATCATGGAAATGAAACAAAATTAACCATAAGCATATAATCATATCAAAGCTCATTCAAACAAATTATGAAGAAATTACCTCGTAGGACAATCAAAGTAAGAAGACTTTTAGATTCTACTCGCTCTCTTTCAGCTAGCAATATGAACTTGCGCTTCCTTGATGGAGAAGATTTAACAAAGTTTACTGCATGTCGAATGAGCTCAATGGACTTGTTCATCTCTTTGAGACCTTCAGAGACAACTAAATTTAATATGTGAGTAGCACACCACATTTGTAAAAAATCTCCATCACATACCAAACCATCCCAACTCCTGAAACGCTTTTTTAGAATTGCAATTGCAGCATCATTGGCAGAAGCGTTGTCAACTGTGATCGTAAAAACTTTATCAATGCCCCACTGAAATAAGCAATCCTCAATCTGTTTGGCAATTGACTCCCCTTTATGATCTTTAATCTCACAGAAATTCAGAATGCGTTTTTGCAAAATCCAATCCTCATCAATTCAATGTGCAGTCAAACACATGTAATAGTTATTTTGTACAGATGTCCAACAATCAGTGGTAAAGGACACACGGACTTTAGAAGTCTTGAAATATTTTTTCAAGATATCTGCTTGTTCTTTATATATGTTGTAGCAATCTCTAGCTGATGTCCATCTTGATGGCATTTTAAATTTGGGTTGAAACTCTTGCAAAAGTTCTGTCAAGCCCTCCTTCTCCACAGCTCGGAAAGGTACCTCATCTTTTATGATATACTTAGCAACAACCTTTCTACCTCGCTCTTGATTGAATAAGTGATGAGTTAATGCTTGATTTGTCGTAGCCGCAAACAAACTTTGACCCTTGCTTGCTTTGTTAGGATTGTTTGGGCACTTGTCAAAATGTCTCTATAATTGTTTAGTGCCATTATTTGAGGGATGACTTGCATACGTTGATTCACAATAGTTGCACTTTGACCTATGTTTTCCTTTACTTTCTGCTAGTGGCAGCCTTGTAAAATGGTTCCATATTTAAGAAGAGTCCTTCCTTTTTTTTAGGTGACGATTCAGCATCTTTCCCTTCATAATTGATCTCAATCTCAACATGAGCAGCAGTATGTTGTGTCGTTGTCACTCCAGTTTCGTTACCAGCTTCCTCTGTAATCTGTGTCATGCTACTTTGTCCCTAGCATGATGAAAGTATCAAAAATCAAAGTCATATGTATGGTGGCTGATGTATTTTATAAAGATTCTAGAATGATGTATGATCTGGCTATAAATATAGAATGAAGGAATCTCAATGATATAGGGTTTTCCAATTATTCAGAAACAATCGCCTTTCTTTCCCTGAATTATTCATTCATAATAAATAACATACAATAAACATATATTTATATATATAGAGTTTGATAATCCTAATTAGGAGATAAGAGGGAATAGCTGACTGGATACTAAATTACTAAGTTATCCCTAAAACTACCCTTCTGCCACGTGTTTGTAATCTTAAATTACTAAATTACTAAGTTATCCCTAAATTACTATATTCATTCATAATCTTATTTGTTGGGCAACACAAAGCTAAATCCCATTTTGAATCTCAACCCCATTCATCATTTTTTCACTAGTATCTTTCAATACAAACCAATGGGTCTAAACTTTAAACTAGAAAACAGCTTCCAAGTAAGTTATTTCATAACAAAGATTCCACATTCTGTGAGAAAGAGAATCTGACAATGTGATTGGATCGATTGAACAGAGCCAGTTTCTGCTACCACTGATATGTTACTTAGAGAGAAAAAAGAACATTTCTCAGTGACAAAGAAGGAACAATGCAAATGAAACAGTTCTTGAAGCAAAGTGCTCGTGACTAAATTAAGAAAAGAGAAAATTCAAATGCATTTTCTGAAATCTTCATGTAATGTTCCTTTGATGAATAGAGTCAATATGTTAAATTGCATCCAAAACAAACACACAATATGATTAGCTGCTTGCCCTTTGTTTTACTCTGACATCCAAAACAAACACACAATATGACCACATTTCAGTGAATTTTTCCAGACATGCTTGATGCTTGGAGGAATTTTGTTGCCCCCTTGTTTAGATGTGAAATCTCTCAAACGAAAAAACAAAAAACAGAGATTAAGGAATTTCTCAAAACCATCATGTATCGGCATCCAGAAAATTACTAGATCATGGAAGGACTCGAAACTTACTAGATCAAGCCGGAGGGACTGGGTCATCGGTAAACAGTAGGACTATGGGAGACTTGGAATCGCGTCAGCCGTCGGGGAGAGGGGAGTCTGGGCGGATATGAGTAGTGGGACTGTGGGAGACTTGGAATCGCGTCGGCCGTCGGGGACAGGGGAGTCTGGGCGGGTACGAGTAGTGGCACACTGGGACTGTGGGAGACTTGGAATTGTTACTCCTCGTCACCGTCGCCGTCTTGCCGAGTCGTCGTGTTCGCGTGCGGTGTGCCAGCCACTAATGAATCGAGGATCGTAGCATCCTGATCCAGGTGCGTTGCAGTTGGGTTTTCGCTCTAAAGAATGAAAACATGAAATCAAGCGAGCAACAATCTAGCAATGAGTGCTGGAATATTATAGAATAAGGCATGCGTTATGAAGGGGAGATCAAGGTTAAAGAAGGCATACGTCTGCAGAAGGCCTTGCAAACAGGCTTGTCACAATCGATGAAGCAAAACTTGGCCTGAGGATCAGAGGATTCACTTGTGTGACCACAATAGAGCGAATAATAAGCCTGGGCTAGCGAGAGGCCGAGAGCTAAACTGAATTGCGTGAGCTGCTGCCTGCTGGATCGTGTATTCGTGTTTGTGTGATCGTGTCTTAGTTCCCATTCCCATTCCCAAATAAATCCCAATCCCTAATAATAATTAAAGTTAAACGGGGTAACAGGCGGGTACGGGTGGCCCGTGGGTGAACCCATTAACCGCCCGTTTATATTAAACAGGTACGGGTAACCCATTTTCCGTTACGGGCCAAAAACGGGCGGGATTAAACGGGGCATATTTTCACGGGTTGCGGGCAGACGGGCGGGTCACGAGCACTTTGCTCACCCCCCATGTAAGCACAGTAAAATAAAAAGCTTTATATTTTGCTCATGCTCACTCTTCATTTAGCAACCTCACTCTACCATTCTTTTCTTTCTCATCTCTTTTAACTCTAACATCTTCCTCTCCCCTTCTTACATTTTACTTAGTTATTTCTTCCTTCTCTTTACTTTATTCTTTTGCTTTGTGGTCTCATTTTTGGTTATTTCCATCAGTCTTTTTTCTTATTCTTGTTGTGGATAAGTTGTTTCTCTAGTTCTATTTCTTAATTTGGTAGTTTATAATATATAATTTGAATTTTATTTATATTACCCTTGATAACTATTATTTTACTATTTTTTATTTTTAAGTGGTCAGTGGTTGGTTCAATAATTTAGAAAATCAAAATAGATACCTCTTATTTTCACGGTAAGTATTATCCTATATTATATGGTAATCTAGGTCAGTTTTGAGACCTCAAAATTTAAATTTGATCTCTATTTTTAAGCATGTGATTTTGCCTATATGAACCTTATGTCATGATATAAGAAAATATGTTTTTATTGTGTGGAACCTCATTTGTATATTTATGATATTTTCCAAATTTAATGTTGGGAGGATATAACTTAAAAAAAACCACCCGTATATCCCAAAAAGCTGAGCCTTATCAGACGTCGTCGACCAAAAACAATGGGTGTGTTTGGTAGAGCTTTTTGAGGGATTTAAGCCCAATTGGGCTCCTATAAGCCCAATTGAATTTGTGTTTTCAAAAAGTTAGTGTTTGGATAGGCTTATAGATTTAAGAGTTTATATAAGTAAAAGCTACTTATTCTAAAAGCTCTTCAAGGTAGCTTATTTTAGCTTATAGGAAAAAAGAGTAATTATATTCATGGCTTTTTAATAAGACAACTATATATAAGTTCAATCTTTTTTTCTAATTAAAAAAAACTCTCATAGTAAAACGAATCTCCCATCTGCTACTAGCAGTATATTTAAATCCCGAGAGCATGTGAATGAACGCATATTCTGCTTTAGTGCTTATAGGAATAGTCTTTGTTTCATTCCAAAAATTACTGCTCTATAATAGGCAACGTATAGTTTATAATTTTTGAATTATCAGGTAATTAATCATGTTACCTATACCCAGACTAACAACTCAATCAAAAAATGATGCAAAATTAAATGATAGCAATATTTTACCAAACAAGTCAAGGTAGCTTGTTTGGATGATGTTTTGTTATATTTGACTATTTGAAAAAATTTAATTTTGTATCATTTCTAATTTATTTTACCAAACAAGTCAAGGTAGCAATTTAATTATTTATTTCACCATTGTCAAATGTGATTAAAAACAATTTTTTCATATTTCAACATACATTTTACAATTTTTAATTTTTAAATATCTCAAAAATCTCTTATGCAAAAGTCAAACCAAACACATTTTACTTTTATAAAAGTCATTATCCAATCGCTAATCCAAACATAAAATAACTTACACAATTTAACTTTTATTAAATCTAACTTATCCATAAGTCACTTTTTAAATAAGTCACTTTTCTCACCGCTCATCCAAACACACTCAATAACAGCTTGTTTCTTTACCAAAAGTCGTTCTTGATGTTGAGCCGGATTGGCTTGGAGAGAGCCGCTTAAAGAGCCGGAAACTGTTTTCTAACCAGGACCCGAAACGTGTTTCGTCAAGTTGGACGGATTTTTGGGAGCCAGATCTTAAAGGAGAAAGATGAACAAGAAGTCAAGGAAAGAGAAAGAACCAAGGAAGAAACATGTAAATTTAAAAAACTTACTTATAGGACTTGAAGTTTTAAACAAAATGCCGAAATGATTGAAAAAGTGTGTTGTGAATCTTCACTTAGACTTAAGATTCATGTCTCTTCAAACATGATTCTCGATGCCAAACTTGAAAATGCTTAGATGAAGGAAAAGGAACAAAGTTGAGAGGAGAAAGAAAAAGAAAACAAAATGAAAAGAAACAAAGTCAAGAGTCGGTACTTGAGTTGAGAGGAAAGCATGAGACAGAAATTGCAATTTTCAAAATTCATTGGTTTTCAAAATCTCTCAACTGCACACCTCTGCCACACGTTTTCAGAATTCATCGACTTTTTAGTTATTAGGTATAGGCCCTAGAAATCAGTACATGTACATATTTATTTTATTTTATGCTAATAAAAAAGATTTTGTTTTATTATTATCTTATAAATTAAAGTTGAAGTATTTATAAAAAAATCATGATTTTTTATCAAATTATTTTATTCTTATTTTTCTTTACATAAGTTGAATAGTTTAAAAATATATTATTTAGAAAAAATATATTATTTTGTTAACCCCTGTAGCCACCACTCCTCCTCTGTTCTTTTTCTGTTTCTCGCCTCCCAGCTCTCCTCTCTCTCCCTTTGTTTTTTTTTCTTCATCTTTTTCCTTCTTTTCTTTAGTTCTCCAAACTCCTCAAAACGCAGCACCTCACCTATTCTTCTTCTTGTTTTTTTTTTTAAAAAAAATGCTGCACATAGCTCTTGTTTCTCCATTAAATAATCATTTCCTAGTTGAGTCTCTCCTCCTCACGCTGTCATACCCCATCCACTTATAGCTCGTTTGTATTAGCTTATGGAAGCTCCATAAGTGCTTATAAATCGTGATTCACGGAATATGAAGTAACTTTTATGGTTTACGAGGTTGCTTTTACGGTCTACGAGGTGTTTTTACAGTCTACAAGGTAAATATGTGAAGGAAATTTATCTCAATTTACGTAAATCTGGCTTATAAAATAAGCCCGATTATAAATAGAGTTTCCAAACATGCTATTAATCAGAAAAGAATAAAAAATCAAAGACAACAAAAGACGGCGATAATAATAATAATAATAATAATAATAATAAAACTAAACTTTTTTTTTATATTTTCAGAAAAACTTTATAATATATGCTGTTTATTTTTATTATCCTAACTTATTTATTTCTATTTTAAAATCCCTAAATAATGCACCCAATTAATATCTTATCATAATCTCAAAAAAATCTCCTAAAATTTGGCTAGATAACTCTCCAAATATCTTCAAAATATACTTTAAATATACTAAAAATAGAGAATTATCAATTATCATATGATTATATTTTTTATATTTTTATTGACAATTTTACGTGTTTATGATTTACTTGACATGCAGCAGAACAGTGATGTAATAGTAAAAATAATATATTTATTATCCCACTTCTATTATATAAATATATTATATTTTAATTTAATTATTAAATTACTGGTTTAACCAAACGGTCCTACCAATTTGACCGATTGAACTGTGACCCGTTAAACTTTCCAGCTCAATAACCGGTCCGGTTTTTAAAACATTGATTCCAACATATGGAATGACATATGTAGTAGTATATAAAATTTAAAATATAGTTATAGATTAAGATTTTGGAATATATAAAACATTTAGAATATAGGTGTGTGTAGTTGAAATATTTAGAAAAAAGATATTTAAAAAATAAAATAAAATATATTCATCATAGGGAGTTAAATACGTTGCCAAAAATTTTGTATATTTTGATGATAATATATATTATTTTTTAATTAACCAAAAATATATTAAGAAATGAAATATATTTTGAAATACGTCGCCACAAAAATTTATAAATAAAAAAGTAGTGAAAGGTAAAATAAAGAATAATATTTTATATTTTATTATGATTATTTGTTGGTGTTATACATAAAGTGGTGAGATAGTTATGAATATTTTTTATGATGATTTTTTTAAATGTGATATTTTGAATTTAAATTTTTTTGACAATTTCATTTAATTTTATTACTAATTGTAATGCAATATTTAGGAAGTAGGATGAATTATAGAAAGAAGTTCGTGTGCATATTTTTAAATGGACAAATTTGTAACGGCCAATCCGGTGTAACATTTGAGTCTGATAGGGTGAAAATAGTCAAAGTTGACCCAAATATTACGTTGAGCAAACTGAAGCAAGTTATCGGACGAAAGCTACAACTTCCTCCTAATCAAATCGTGATAAATATAGTATACAGATATGCTATATGCATAAATCTGCCACAATACTAGTCATGCAATTTGGAAGAGGACTCAAACATACAACAAATGTGGCTAGTGATTGGAAGATTTTCTAATCAATGATGTTGGAAATACACTTCCAGCAATTAGCAGTGAGGTTAACATTATGGGACAAAAATCCATGTTTATCGGTGACATGGAAAATTTTCACTTATTTGAACCTCCATTATATAGTGGCAACAATGAACCACCATGTCCACTTCCTCATGTAGAAGACATCATGGATGAAATCGAGGAAGAGGATGAATATGATTCTTATTTAAATGTTGGTGGTGAGAATGATAATGAAGATAACAACAATGACCATGAAGAGGGAAATGAGCAAAATGAGCTTGCAATTACTTTCTTATCACAAATTAATGTTGAGCCGGATATGACTCATGAGGTTGATGATTTAGAAGAAATTCCAAATCTAAGTGATAAGGATGAATTATATATTGGAAAGGTGTTTAACAGTGTCTAGATTCTAAGACGTGCAATCAAGCTATACTCCGTTTAAGTTCATCACACATTTAAGGTTTATTATTCATGTAAAAAATATGAAGAGTATCGATGTGTTACCTATAGGGAAAATTGTAATTGGAGAGTAAGGGCATGCATGATAGAAAATAGAAACTTTTGAGAGATAACAAAATATGGGGGCCCCCACACGTGCTTGAGCACATCATTGACTCAAGACCATCAAAAGTTAGATGCCGATGTTATATCATCTTGTATTGTGGCAATGGTAATTGATAAGCCATATGTGAAAATCTCACAAATTATTGAGAGAATGCAAACAATGTTTGGTTATACTGTGTCATACAGGAAAGCGTGGAAGGCAAAGCAATTAGCTGTTGCCACTATTTTTGGGAATTGAGAGACGTCTTATTCCTAACTCCCAAGGTGGTTAACTGCTGTTCAACACTTTATGCCTAGGTCATGCATACAATTTTCATTATAGGTTAATAGGATCCTACACACTAGAAGAGTAATGCATACTACTCGGATGATTGATCCACCTAATCAAATAATTGAATATCTTATATTAGCTAGATTTTATGATGTTGCTCGAGTAGGGAAATTTGATTATGATCGATGTTTGGTCTTCGCCCTTATTGAAAGGTGGTGTCCTGAAACTCATACATTTCACACTACACGTGGAGAGTGTACGATAACATTAGAGGACGTGGCTATACAATTGGGTCTTCTATAAGTAAGAATGGCTGTCATTGGGCAAATTGACTTGAATTGGCTAGATGTTTGTGAGTGGCTTTAGGTATTAGACCACCTGCAAATAGACTACACAGGCAACGACTGCTTATAAGTTGGTTGGAAGATAACTTCAATGACCTACCCGAAGATGCCAATGATGTACAAGTTCAACAATTTACTCGTGCATATATTCTCAGGTTAATAGGTAGATACCTCATGCCAAATAGATTGGGTAGTCAGGTTTACTTAATGTATCTTCCACTACTTTACAATCTTGAAGAAATTGGAAAATTTAGTTGGGGATCGAAAGTTTTAGCTCATTTGTATAGAGAACTATGTAATGCTACTAACCCAATTAAAGTGCACTTAATACAATTAACTATTTTAGAGTGTAAAAATAGATATTATAAATTTTTAGGGTGTAAAAGTAGACATTATGAATTTTTTTGGAGCAAAAATAACAATTTTGTTATCTAGTTTTAGGTGCAAAAATTACTATTTTTGTTCCAAAAAAATTCATAATGTCTATTTTTACATCCTAAAAATTCATAACATTTATTTTTATATCATAAAATAGTTAGTTATATTGAGTGTACTTTAAAAAATAGTTTATTACTATTTTTGCACCTTAACCCTTAAAAAAATAAAGATAAGAAAGAGTGACATGTAGGCTGACAAAAATGCTTGAGCTATCACAATCTTATTGGTCACTGCATGGATGAGGTGGGGGATTGGGCGCACCCAAAACTTTTCTCCCTATGCCGTGATGTGATTGTACACGTGCCAAAATACCGTTGGCAAAAAGAGATAAATTTTATTAATTTTTTTAATAATATATCATAAAAAATATATGGATCACATTTGGTGTCATTGAATTTAAAATATATTATTATATTAATTAAATTTTATATAATTTAATATTTAAATGGATCATTTAATACTTAAAAACTAATAAGGTCATAACAATCACATAAATTATTTAGAATTGAAAATTATTATTATTATTATCACCATCATCATCTTCATTATTATCTTTATACATCATATCATTAGGATTAGTATCACAACATATACAGTTTAACTCCAACTAAAATTATGATATACATCTTATCAAATGATAACTTAATTTTATGAGGTAAAAAAATAAAAAAAATAACTTAATTTATAAACTAAAAAATAAAAAAACCGAGACCGGGATCTAATGAGTGATCCCGGTTTCAGTTTCAATATATCATAGTCCCGGTCTTAGGCGGGATAAAAAATTTCTAAGATCAAAATGTCTAATACCAAGTTGAGACAACCGAAACCGATGTGCCGGATACTTTGAACAACTTAATTTATACCGGGCAAGCAAATATCATAATGATACCCAAGTACAGAATCTTCCATCAAATCCTCACTCCTCCAACTTTCTTAAGTTCTGTATGAATGCCTACACAACATTAAAAAAAAAAAAAAGGTTTTCTCACATGAAATTTTAGGTCTGCTTGTTTTTGTTTTTTTCCCAAAAAATTTTTATAAAGTTATTTTTAAAAATAAGTTTTTAAAAAAATCTGATTTGATAGTTTTTTAAGTTGTTAAAAGGGATTAAAGGGCAAAAGTGTTTCGGAAGTTTTGCTAATAGGCATTGAATATCTGAAAGTTTTCAAACGGCCAAAAATACAGTGAAAATTATAAAAATGTGGCATTTTTGCCCTCCCGTTAAAAACGCTAATGATCAAATGCTATTTGACCAAACTAAGTCTTCATCATCTTTGCTGCATCATCCAAGCTTCCTTTTTCCTCCCTCTCTCCCACTCCAAGAGCTCCTCTTCCACTTCTCCTCATCCTCTTCATTTCAATCCTGCACCTTTCACCAACCTTTGAAGCCAACTAAACTTCAGATTATACTAATCACTGGGCAGATCAACAAAAATCAAATAATAAAGGGTAGATCAGCAAAAAAAATTCTCCCCTTCACCATCATCAACGACAACATTCATGAAATCTGGAAAAGAACACTCTCACCCCATTTCATCCAAGCTCGTGGCACCTGAAGAGGGATAGTAGCACCATCGACGGCGTCTCTTCCCTCTCTCCCCACGGAAGACAAAGAAGAAGAGCTGTTGAGTTACAGCCCCCAATCGTGTTCTGGTCTTTCCGGCATGAATGAAACACCATAATGTTTAATTGAGAAATTCAGCCTCACTGTCCCAAAGGAAACACACAAATATCCAAATAAAAAATACGTACTCCTGAGAAAATGCCAGGAAATGAGATCAAACTCACCATAGCCACACAAGTGCAGAATTTGCAAGCAATCTGGTCACAACAAGTCCACATGTAAGGACCTCTGCGTCTCCCCTCGTACTCCAACTCTGAGCATCAACGCTCTTGTCCTGAACGTCGTCGCCGACCAAGTTGCAGAATCTTCCTTCGACTTTGTTTTATATAATCAATTCCTAAGTCTCACATCCATCGTGTCACTGCATCCTCCACGTACCGTGTCTCCTATTTTCTGCGCCAAGTTGTCAATCCTTAATGTCGTTATGCTATTCCGTCGATGAGGATCAACTTTGTTCTCCAGAGTTTATTTTTTTATTAAGGTTATTTTATTTTAATAAATATACGCCAAAACCTATTTGCAATGGAGAAAATGGGTCGTGTTTTGGTCACATCACCCATTCATTATGAGTTTGTTATTATTAATTACTCACTCCCTCCGTTCTTATAAGTGTCTTTCGGTCGAATCACAAGATTCTAAAAAACAGTTAAAAATAGTTAAATGTATAATTATATAAGAAATTTAACTCTTTTTTTCTAAAAATACCTCTATTTATGAATGAGCGAGAGATAGAGTAATAATAAGAAAATGATAAAAGGAAATGTATTTAGCATAATAATCAATTGAGGATATAAAAAAATGTATTTATTATTAAAACAAAATTAAAAGTGATATTATATTTAGAGACAAGCACATTCAAAAAAGATGCTCTTATATATAAAGACCGAGAGGCGAGTACTAAATATAGATGTTCATCTCCATTCTTGCATTTGAAACGGTATCATAATCCATAAAATCAGGAAACAACCAAAATGCATGGATTAATATTTAAAATACTAAATCAGCAGCTATTAATATTTTTTATTTAATTCTTGATTATATCGTTGCTATATACATATTTCTTATCAATCCGGTTTTCATAATAGTGCGATGGCTACGGGTTCAGGTTCTTCCTTGAAAACCAACCTCGTATTTTCATCCTGCATGACATTGAGGATGAAGATAACAAAGTGGCCTACGCCACGCTATGCATGGAGGGTAAGGCATTGAACTGGTTGCTGCTAAGGGAGGCTAAGAAGCCAATTACAGCTGCATGGGAAACATTCAAACGTAAACTTATGAAAAGATTCGTGACTAAAGATGTCTCATCAGGTTATGAACAACTCTTATCCTTGAGGCAGTCGACGACCAGCGTGGTACATTACAGAGAACAATTCAAGTCTATCGTTGCACTCATTGTTAGAGATATTTCAGATGATGATAAGCTAAGTAAGGCTTTTATCAATGGCCTAAATGATGACCTCAAAGCTGAGGTAGAACCAATGATGTTAGGAGATTTAATTTGTTTCATGTGATGTCGTTGGCTCAGAAAATTGAAGGACAGAGGTGGTCGGAGGAAGAGTCATTCATTGGCACTGTGGATCATATCTGTTCGCCTGATGATGCCACCAAACCCCCCTTAAGATTTCATGGTAAGATTGACTCAAGGGATCGGTGATTGTATTGATTGATCCATTTGGAAATACGGCCACAATTTGATTTCAAAACAAGTGGTGACTGAGTTGCAAATACCAGTAGTGAAGACGATCGGCGGTTCATCTGAACTTGTGTCACAAGAATGTGAGAGAGTTGTCCTGAACATGTATGGTATAGAGATAGTTCAGAGGTTATATCCCATTAACTTAGCAATATATGGTAGACGTGGACGTGGTGTTTGGTAGAGGGTGGTTCAGAAGCATTGGCTCATATTGTACATTTCAATTTCGTTCAAATCCAATCACCTTGACTTTCATGTGGCAGGGCAGAATAGTCCAATTGGAAATGATTTGAAGTATTCTGCCTCCAAACACACATCCTTAAACCACAACGTGTTGCAATTTCTTTTGAGTAATAAATTACTGTTTCTGGCTCCTTCTAAAAATTTATTCATTTTTCAATTTCATACTCTCAACTGTAACCCTTTTAATTAAAGGTATTTATATTTTAATTAATTTCCCTCCATTTTTAATTTGGTGCCTATGTGTTTTCCCCCCTTTTTCCTCTTAATCAAATCCTTTAACTTTGCTCTGTTAGCCATGAGCACCATGCATTAACCCCTACAAAAATATTTAGGTACAAAATTAAAAATTGAGAGAAAGTATATGTACCTATAAAATAATTTTCCCTTAATTAAATAATCTCGATCTCGACGAATTTTTTTCCCAAATCATTTCTGTGAATATATTGATGGAGGGTCAAGAATAATAATTGAATATATATATATATATATATTGAATTATTAGACTTTATAGGATCATTTTGAAAAGTTATAGTTGTTTTTCAGGAGCATAATAATTTATTCAAGAGATTTCTGATATATGTGAGATATATATACAGCAGAACTTGCCTTTGATACATTTATGTGTTTTGATTTATAACCTGATCTATCCATTTTTTATTAGCATTCAAACAGTTATACCAAATATAGAAATATGGATGTATGTGTATCTCCCAGCCTGTTTCTTTTCTAGGGCTGAAGTGAGGAAGTGCCCTGACAAAATATACAGTGATCTTTAATTTATCAAGGCTCAAAAACTGAAAACTCATTTGACAATTAATTATTTTTTTGTTGGAAATTTGATAAATAATTATTAACCCCGTAATTGAGATCACACGACAAAGGAATTTTAAAGCATGAAATGAGAAAAAACTGTTGCAGAAGCGGGATATATAGAGGGTAACCGATTATACTAAAAAATTACAATATTAGAAAACAAAGTTTCTAAATGTAATTTAATAATATAATAAATCACAACTACTGTGTCTAATAGCAGCTGATAAATAATAAATAAGACAACAATAAAGAAAATATCAGAATCTAATTTCACTCCAAATAATTTACAAGTGAAATACTATAAGAGAGGAGGAAATATAAAACGTCTTATAGAAGGCGATATGCAATTCAAGGATAAATTGAAGGAGGGAGGGGGGCCTCCTATTTATATCACAAAACCACCACCCCTCCCTTACTAATTTTTAATGTGGGATATCTTTTTCCACATCAAACAAATCTCCACCTTGGGAAAAATTCCCACATTCTTAATTTCTCTAATTATAAATTCTAATTGTGACGTCAACTCAATATTCAATTTTCAACAATATTGATCATATCCAAACAATATTGAAATTTAGTTGAAGTCACCATCTTTGTTAGCATATCAGCAGGATTTTCACTTGTTCGTATCTTCTGTATCATGACTCCACCTTCTTCCAAAATTTCTCGTATGAAATGATATCGAACATCAATACCAAGTTCTCCAGGCAATCCTTGAAGCCAAATTGCCTCCTTCACAGCCTCTGTAATTGCCATGTACTCTGCCTCTGTGGTAGACAAAGCAACTGTTGACTGCAAAGTTGACTTCCAACTAACTGGTGCTCTCACAAAAGTAAACACATAACTAATAGTTGATCTTCGCCTGTCCAAATCACCCGCAAAATCTGAGTCACAATATCCAACTAAAGATCGATCACCTTCCTACTCAATAACCAATCCAACATCTATAATATTATAGATATATCGTAAAATCCATTTCACAACTTACCAATGCTCCTTTCCTGGATCATGCATATACCTACTCACAACTCCAACAGCCTGTGAAATATCAGGTCTTATACAAACCATTGCATACATCAAGCTATCAACAGCATTTGCATATAGTACCCTTGACATATACTCTCGTTCATGTTCATCCTTTGGCGACATATCAGCACTAAGCTTAAAATGAGGGGCAATTGGAGTGCTAACCAGTTTCGTTCTTTCATTCATACCAAAACGATTTAGCACCCTCTTCAAATACTCATTTTGAGATAAAAAGAGTTTCTTTGATTCTCTATCTCTTGTTATCTCCATGCCAATAATTTTCTTTGCCTCGCCTAAATCCTTCATCTTAAATTCCCCCTTTAGTTGAACCTTTAGCTTCTCAATTTCTACCTAATTTTTTGAAGCTATCAACATATCATCAACATATAAAATGATATATATAAAGGATTCATCTTCAAGCTTTCGCAAATAGACACAATGATCATATCTACTTCTTCTGTACTTATATCACAACATAAACTTGTCAAATCGTTTATACCATTGTCTCAAAGATTGTTTCAATCCGTATAACGATTTTTCAAGTTTACACACCACATTCTCCTTTCCAGCAACTATGAATCCTTCCGGCTGAGTCATGTAGATTTCCTCCTCCAAGTCTCCATTTAGAAATGCAGTTTTCACATCCATATGAACTAGTTCCAAATCTAACTGTGCTACCAAAACCAACAAAATTCTAATAGAGGAATGTTTCACAACTAGAGAAAATATCTAATTGTACTCAATTCCCTTCTTCTGAGCATAGCCTTTAGCTACCAATCTTGCTTTGTGGCGCACATCACCTTGGTTAGGAAATCCTTCTTTCTTTGCATACACTTATTTGCAACCAATTGCCTTCTTACCCTTCGGAAGTTTGGCCAATTTCCACATATCATTCTGATGAAGGGACTGCATTTCTTCATTCATGGCATTCCTCCACTTATCTCTTTCCAAGCTTTGGATAGCTCATTTATAAGTTGAAGGAATATCATCAGCTGTAATTGAGGTTGCATAAGCCACCATGTCTTCGAAACGAATAGGCTTTCTTATTGTTCGTTTTGGCCTGCTGGTTGCTATTGATTCACGTTGTTGTTGAGGTCCATGAGTTGAAACCTCCCTTTCAACTGGCTCTTCTTCTACCTCAGGAAAGTCTTGTCTTGTTTCCCCATCTGGTCCTTGTACTGGGAAAATAATTTTTCCTTCAAACTCTACCTGCGTTGAAACATTATTACCTTGCTGGGTATCTTCAGCTATTACCTTTCTCACCATAGCAGATTCATCAAATGTAACATCCCTACTGAATACAATCTTCTTTGTCTCTAGAAACTATAAATGATATCCTTTGACTCCAGAATTGATTCCCAAGAAAATAGATTTCTTTGCTCTCGGATCCAATTTTGACTCTTTCACATGATAATATGCAATTGAGCTAAATACATGCAAAGAATCATAATCTATAGCAGGTTTACCATACCATTATTCCAATTAGTGTTTTACCACCAATAGTAGTAGATGGTAAACGATTAATGAGGTGGCTCGCATATCTAATTGCCTCAGCCCAAAATTCTTTGCCCAAGCCAGCATTGGACAACAAACACCGAACCTTCTCCAGCAAAGTCCGGTTCATGCGTTCTGCCACTCGATTCTGCTGTGGTGTATTTCTAAAGGTGAAGTGTCTAACGATGCCATCATCCTCACAAATCTTATGGAAAGGATCATTCATGTATTCTCCTCTGTTATATGTACGAAGACATTTAATCCTCCTGCCTGTTTGTGTTTCTATCATCACATTCCATTTAAGAAAAATTCCCAACATTTCATCCTTAGTCTTCATCGTATACACCCAAACTCTTTGAGAAAAATCATCAACAAATGTTACAAAATAATGTTTTCCTCCCAATGATGGTGTTTTGGAAGGACCCCAAACATCAGAGTGAACATAATCCAAAATACTTTTTGTATTATGAATAGTTGTTCCAAACTTAACCCTTGTCTGCTTCCCCTTCACACAGTGTTCACAAAACTCCAAACTGTAATGCTTTAATCCTTTTAACAACCCTTGATCTGAAAGAGTTTTTAAGAATTTTCCTCCAGCATGACCCAAGCGCATATGCCACAACTTGGTCGCTTCTACCTCCTTCATATCACTGGGTGTCACTGCTGCAATTCTAATAATCGTACTACCTTGATAGTGGTATGTATTATTGTTCTTCAGAATACCCTTCATTACTCCACTTTCTATAGTGATCTTGAACCCCTTTGAATCTAGAGTTTCCATAGAAATGAGATTTTTCTTCAAATTTGGTACATATCAAGCATCTATCAATATTCTGATCAATCCATCATGGTTCCTCAATCGAACTGAACTAATACCATATGTGGTAAGTGAAATGTTATCTACTGTGTGGACAACTCCACATCCTCCTTCTTGGAAATAAGTGAAACAGTCTTGGTTAGGACACATATGATGACTGCAAACTAAATCTAACAACCATACGCCTGACGATTTTGATGATGTCATTGTAGATAATAAAAACCTGATTTTTCATCATCACAATAAGCTATATTTGAATCCATAGCAGCCTTCCCATTATTCTGTTTGGCTTTGTTCTTCAACTTTGGCCAGTTTTTCCAGTGGCCCTTTTCTAGACAAAAGGCACATTTATCCTTATTGGGTCTGGACATCGATTTAGATCTCCCTTTCATTGATCTCGACTGATTTTCTACACGCCCTCTTATGACTAGTGCCTCTGCTTCTCCACCTCTTTATTTATCCCTCTTTCTTTGTTCATAGCTGTATAGCGCAAAACAAACATCTCTAAGAGATAATTCCTTTTTGTCGTGAAGTAGAGTAGTCTCCAGGTGCTCATACTCATCAGGAAGTGATCCCAATAACATCAAGGCCAGATCTTCATCTTCAAAGGTCACGTCCAAATTCTGCAAATCTATTACCAACTTGTTGAAGCTGGTGATATGATCATTCATTGTGGTACCAGGAACATAAGTGAAGCGAAACAATCTTTTCTTCATGTGAAGCTTATTCTGACTGCTTTTCTTCAGGAATTTATCCTCTAATGCCTTCCATAATCTACAAGCAGAAGTTTCCTTTGTATATGAATACTTCTGTTCTCTAGAAAGGAACGATCGAATAGTACCACAAGCAACACGATTGATGATCCTCCAATCTTCCTCCCCCATTTTATCTGGTTTCCTTTCTTCAAGAGCAAAACCTAATTGTTGTGTAAGAAGGACATCAAGAACCTCGCCTTGCTACATCCCAAAATGTCCCGATCCGTAAAAAATTTCAACCGCAAACTTCGCATTGAGCTTAATTCTCGTCAAAAGCGAAGATGCTGACAATGAATTGTTGACAC
This sequence comes from Albizia julibrissin, assembly GCA_037074505.1. Lineage (NCBI taxonomy): Eukaryota > Viridiplantae > Streptophyta > Magnoliopsida > Fabales > Fabaceae > Albizia > Albizia julibrissin. The sequence goes on along the minus strand of CM073484.1, from coordinate 17,632,524 downwards.
TTGATGTGGATTCTTCAATCCTTTTGTCCGCCATTTTTGCTCCAAATATTATTTAATAGCTGCAAATGCAAAATCTCAAAGTAATTCTTTTCTGATGTGGAAGTTCAGATTATACTGCAACCACAGAGCATACTCAGACATAACTTTGGCTCTGATACCAATTGTTGCAGAAGCAGGATATATAGAGCGTAACCGATTATATTAAAAAATTACAATACTAGAAAATAGAGTTTCTAGATGTAATTTAATAATATAATAAATTACAATTATTATATCTAATAGCAGCTAATAAATAATAAATAAGACAACAATAAGAAAAATATCATAATCTGATTTCACTCCAAATCATTTACAAGTGAAATACTATAAAAGAAAAGAAAATATAAAATGCCTTATAAAAAGTAAAAGAAAAATTGAATGGATAAATTAAAGGAGGGAGGGAGGCATCCTATTTATATCACAAAACCACTGCCTCTCCCTTACTAATTTTTGATGTGGGATATCTTTTCCCACACCGAACAAAAACAATGGGGCAATTTATTCCTTCTCCTTATTTTTCTAATTATAACTAAGCGGAATGCCATACAAGTTTGATAAATAAGACTTACTGTTCATATTTATAAATAATAATTTGTTATAAATTTTACCTTTATGTTAATAGTGTAAGAATATAGTTGTTTTTGAAATTTCATAATTTTTATTTTTTTTAAAATCGCACCACTTTATTTTTCATAGTTATTACAAAGAAACTCTCATATTTGTAGTTTTATATATCTTTTCTACAATAAAAATGAATATTACACATAATTTTTAAAATATAAACAACCTCTACATGGTCCGATTCATAATGCAAGTGATTTTCTCACAACTCAACTTGGTTTAAAATATAACTCCGGTTTCATAATATTTAGAGTATTTAATATATTTTTCTCTATTTTATTGGTTCACGAGTTTTTTTTCCATTACGACATCAATCATTTCTCTGCTTGCTTGACCTCATGTTTTAATGAGTTGACCTCATGTTTTAATGAGAAAAAGAGGGGGAAAGCAAAACTGCATTAGATGAAGGATAATATTAATAAATTATAATTATTCCCCGAAGACTTTATAATAAGAATTAGAATCTATGCTATAGTAATAACACAGTGTTGCAAAGAGAAAGATATATAAATATATAGTTTAGTCGCAGCAGTTGTGTGCGTCTCTCTCGCTCTCTGTGTTTTTTTAGGATAATTTTTTTTATAAAGAGTAGTATAATTTATTTAGAAATTGTTTAGAGTCAAGTGGTTGTGTAATGTGTTGGTAACTAAACTCTGTTTGGTAAGAGGGAAATGGAAGGGAAAGGAGAGGAGAGGAGGGAAAATTTTTATGAGTTAGATTTTAAAAATTGGAAAAGTGAGGTTATAAAATTTTATTAAAAATAAGATGTAAAATATAAAAATAAGAAAAATTAACTAAAAACTTCTAATCCCACTTTTTCAATTTTTTTAAATCCAAATCATAAAAATTTCCCCTCCCCTCCCTTCCCTTCCCTTTCAAATCCCTCAGACCCTAAAAAAAATTGAAAATAAAGTTAATGTTTTATTTTCATAAAAAAAAATGATGTTTTCCTTTTGTAAGAACTAATGCGATGTAGCTGTAACGCAATAAGGATAGCAAGTTTTTTTCCCAAAAATTTAATTTAATATTGACATTAATAATATTGATTTTTTTGGTAAAATATACTTAATAAATGATTGGATTGTTGATAAAACTTATTAACATTGTGAAATTCATATAACCCACCTTCATTCAATGATAATTTACTAGATATCACATGCCTAGAAAATAACTAATTCTAATAATCTTTTTTCCCATGATTTAATTAGATTGAGGAAGGAACGAGCTCATTTGGGTTTCTGCCACTTACTAACAAGCTCTCAAGCTCTTGGTTTGAATCTAGTAGACTATAATAATTCGAACAAAAAAGGGGGAAAAAACAGTGAGATTGACGGAGGGAATGAGCTCATTTAATAATTAATTCTTATCCAGTCAATAGTTTAGATCATATTCTCTTTGGATTTTATTATAAGGTATCTTCTATAAAAAATGAGTTATAATCGAACCAAAAAAAATGAGTGATCATTGTTACGACAAGTTATTTGATGAATTGTTAATTAATTTTTTTTAACATTACCCCTATTTATAATTAATAATTATGACAATTTTCCCTTTAAAAACGGCTAAAATTTAAATTTTATTTCATCTTCAAATAATTATGATGGCTTAGTTACATTTCATTGATTCTAATGAGACAATTAAAAATATCATGTTTTTAAATGATCGAATGAAAGCTCACATATTAATTAAACACAAATACACACTTGCATAGGACACAAATTGAACTTGTGACCTCTTAAGAGAGGTAGGTGCCTTGTGAGTTAAAGCTCACTAAAAATTCTTTTTAAATTATTTTATTTAGTGAAGCATAAAGCCAAACAAAATCAACAAATAGGAGTTTTAATTTAAAGTGGAGAAATTGTTTCTGGCTTCTTTACCTTATAAATAATTAAACAGGAACAAGAGTATTTTGCTTAAACTTTGAAGATGCATTTATTTATAATTTAAAAAAATAAAAAAAATTATATAACTTTAGCGGGAAAAATATTTACTTGTAAGACTCGAGGACAACCACCACACAGCATAAAAGCAGCAAAGAAGCCAAATGAAGAACAAACTTGCCAGCCACCAGCGATCGGATAGTCTCGCTTGCTAATCGGAAATCCTCCGTAGAAGAAGATAGCGGTGAAGGTGTACGGCCCAACCTCCGCTTCTCCGAAAAGAGTGATTTTGTGTCTGAACGAGAAGGAGATCGATTTTGAAGTTGTGCTTCTTGATATCTTCAAGGGTGAGCAAAAGGATCCTGAGTTCCTCAAATTGCAGGTTCTGCTAATCTCTTTTTCTATTTTCTTCTTTCAATTTTTTCTTTTCTTTCTCTGGTTTTCAACTGTGTTTTCTTTTCGAATGCGTGTGTGATTGTTCTTGTTTCTCGTATTGTTTGCAGCCATTTGGGCAGCTTCCTTTGGTTCAAGATGGAGATTATACTCTCTATGATTAGCCCTAAACTCCATTTTTTGTATTTTTCTATTATACCACTTTCTTGTGCCGTTTAGTTAATTTGGATTTGTAAGTTCGATCTTTCTCCTTAATTTGCATCACCTTGTCTAGTCTTTGTCCCTTTGGAACTGGGGTTTCTGAACCTTCGATTGAAATGTTAGCAAACTCCCTCCCAACACACACACACACACACACATCGTTTCTCTACTTGTTTTTTTAGAGTTTCTTTAAATTAAATTGGTCGCTCCATATGTGGTTTCTAGAAGAACAAACGCATAACACAGTGATCAATTAGGAATTTCTTGTTAACTTGAGGGATGGAATCTAAACCAGAAACAAAGAGGTAACCATATTGGTATCATCCCGGACAAGAATATAGTGCTTTGTTGCCTCAAAATGTTAAATGCAGGTTCATTCTTGCCCTGCTTCGTTGCCATTCCTAATCTTAGTTGTTACTTCAACTTCCTTTCCCTATTAATCATGTATTGTCATATAAAGGTCTAGAAATTTACTTCACTTCATATGGCCATATGACATTTTGTGCTACTTGATAATCTGACTGTACCCATGCTAATCTGTATTGTTCTGAACTCAACTCTGTAGAATCTCGAGCAATAATCAGATACTATGCAGAAAAGTACAAATCCCAAGGAACTGATTTGCTGGGAAAGACAATACAAGATGGGGGACTTGTGGAACAATGGTTGGAAGTGGAAGCCCAGCACTTCCATCCACCAATGGACAACTTGTTACTTCATATTCTGTTTGCCCCAATATTGGGAACCCCCTCTGACCCAAAAGTGATTCAAGAGAGTGAAGAGAAGCTTGGGAAGGTTCTGGACATTTACGAGGAGAGGCTGTCGAAGAGCAAGTACTTGGCCGGGGATTTCTTCAGCCTTGCTGATCTCAGCCACCTTCCTTTTGGGCATTATTTGGTGAACCAAATGAAAAAAGATTATATGGTAAGGGATAGGAAGCATGTGAGTGCTTGGTGGGATGATATCAGCAAAGGCCATCTTGGAAGAGGGTCCTCCAGCTCTATCCGTACCCTATCTAGACTGCTTTGTTCTTCAGATTATTACTAATTACCATGTAGTAAAGAATAAATGGGCATTTCTAGTGAGATCATAAACCCTTTGAGGTAAGAAGTCAGTTACATGCTTTTGAAGCAGAGAGAAAGAGGAAAAAACAGTTGAGTTCCATACACTTTCTTACTCAATGTTGTCATTGTCTCTCTGTTTAGATTGGAGGGTTCTACAGATCTACTGATAAACCAATTTCACATATTTTGGTGAGTTTGCATGAGTTAGTAAGAAAAAATAAAGAGTTGTGATTGTTCTTAGTTTCTCATAAATTTGCAGCTATTTGGTCTGCTTCCTGCTGTTCAAAATGGAGATTGTAATCTCTGTGGTTAGCCCTAAACTTCTTTTTTCTTGTACCCTTCTATTATGGCATTTAATTTCTTCAGAATTGTATGTAAAATTTGAATTAAATTGGTCAAATCCATATGTAGTTTTAATTTCAAGTTTGATATCTGGACAAAAACAAATGAAGTGACCAAATTGATCTCATCCTAGACACAAGTGTTCAAATGTTGGTTTGCTAGTAATAAGAGTCAAGTATACTCTTAGAATGTATTTGGATAGATGAATTTTGGATTTAAAATTCATATATTTAAAATTTTTCATTTTGGTAGTATAAAAAATTTCATATTCATACCTTGAAATCCTTTTGTTAGGGTTTACATTTGAAATAAATATATTAGAGTGAGTATTTGAAATTATAAAGAATATGATAATAAAATATACTTGGACTTGGATCAAATACAAATATATGAATCTTTATCTAGTCAAAATAATAGATTTAGCCAAAATCCAAATCCAAATCCAAATTGAATGCTCCCTAATCCAAACACAACATTAGTTTATATCTAAAGGGTTTTAGGCTTAGGTGTTAGGTAGAAAAAATGTATTCATGGTTTACTCCATTACTATGTTAACTAAGAAATCTTGGGGTTTGTTATCACATTTCAATGAAGGATTTAATTAATTTTTTATCCTACATCTTTGAAAGAGGGTTTATTCTACACCTAGTGGGATAGGGATAAGGCTTGTTGTTGTTATTGTTGTTGTATCTTTGGTCTTTGTTATTTCTCTGCCTTTCATCTTCTGAACACAAGGGAAGAAAATAGTGCCTTTTTGCCTCAAAATGTGTCTTGCCTTGATTCATTGTCATTCCTAATCATAGTTGTTACTTGATAAAGGTCCAGGAATTAACTTGATATAGTCATATGATTTTTTGAGCTACCTGATAATCTGACTCTGTCCACAATATATATATATATATATATATATATATTGATTGTTCTGGACTCGATTCTGCAGAATCCAGAGCAATACTGAGGTAGTACTATGCAGAGAAGTACAAATCCCAAGGAACTGAATTGCTGGGGAAGACAATATAAAAGAGACAAGAGAGGGAACTTGTGGAACAATGGTTGGAAGTGGAAGTCCAGAATTTCAATCCAGCAGCCTACAACATACTTCATATTCTGTTGCCCCATTATTGAACCAAAAGTGATGGCGGAGAATGAAGAGAAGCCTGGGAAGGTTCTGGACATTTATGAGGAGAGGCTGTCAAAGAACAAGTACTGTCTGGGGATTTCTTTTAGCCTTGCTGATCTCAACCACTTTCCTTATGGCTTTTGTTTTTTTTTATTGGCCAATATGATGGGGAAAGAGCATTTGATAAGAGATTATAAGCATTTGAGTGCTTGGTGGGATGATACCAGTTACTGGCCTTCTTGGAAGAAGGTCTTCTAGCTATTTTTGCTAACTAGTATACAAATTCTTGTATTGTTATGGTTGGCCATATCAGGAGCCAATGGAAATTAAATAAATGGATATTCTTTTGGGTCAGTTTGGTACAGGGGATTTGGAGGGGTGTGGAGAGGAGGGAAAATTTTTATAGGTGAGATTTAAAAAAAAAAAAAGGAGAAGTGGGGTTATAAAATTTAATAGAGAGAAGATGAAAGATAAAAAAGTAAGAAAATTTGATTAAAAATTTTTAACACCACCTCTCTAATTTTTTTAATTCTAATTCAAAAACTTTTTTCATCTACCCCCTTTCCCTCCCCTTATCCCAAACAGCCCCTTAAGGTTAAGGCGCAGTGAAGTGATCTAATTCATTATTTTGGTTTCATTGATGTTGCCACCTTTTGCTCCAAGCGTACTGGGTTTGCTTTCTGTTGTGGCATGAGCACTTACCATTTTACTCTATTACTTCCTATATATATGAATAGTGAGAAGAGAAATTTATTTTGATCCGACTTTTATTTTATCTCCTAATTTTATAATTTTTATTTCTAAACTCCACCTATTGATTGTACATATATTAAGGAGATTTTCTATCAAGGGAGTAGTTTTTCATACAATTGATTCAAAAATGTTTTAGAGTAACCCTTACACATTTTTCACAAATAATTAATTTAATTAATTTCCTTAGTCTTTGTAAATTAGTTATAAGCTAAAGTATACTTGTGATTTTTCTTTTCTGGAATGAGAATGAATATATTAACAAAGTATGTATATAAAGCTAGATATAATAGTAGCAAATGTAATATAGGGTAGAAAACCTATAGAAGTCTAATTGGTGAATCATATTGCTTGATTGGAATAGCGATATTGCTTGATTGGAATAGCGATTGAAACATTCAAAAATAGATTTTTAATCGTGATTTACGGTATACGAGATAAGTATGTGAAAAGAGTTTTATCTCGACTAACGTGAAAAACACTTATAAGCTTATGAAAATTTATTCCAAACATAGCAATAGAGAGGTATGACTTACAAAAGCAGAAACAAAGATAATCAAACTTTCAGGTGACAACGACTCATTAGCGAAGTCACTCTTGTTCCTATTAATGTGTCCCATGCAACGTGGCTTAAGATTCTAAAGGAACCACTCTTCTGGTGACTAGGCAAAAAACTCAGTAACTCGGTGGTAGGGAAGAACTTTTAACCAACATTCTCGAGCAATGGGTTCGGGATTTCTTTGCTGGGAAATCCTTCCTGCATGATATTAATGGAACAAATGTAACTTTGATCCTCAAAATAAATAAGTAAGAATATGTATCTCAATTCAGATCTATTGGGCTATGTAACTTCTCATACAAAATTATCTCCAAAATCATTGCTAACATCATGAGACCCCTTCTTGATGCATGTATTTTCCCAAAATCAAAGTGCTTTTGTCTCTAGACGTGTTATTCACGCTAATATTATTATTGCCCATGAAGTTTATCATTATTTGTGATGGAAGAAGACAGGAGAAAAATATGAATTTTCTTTAAAAATATATATGAGCAAAACATATGATAGAGTGAAGTGGGACTTCTTGGAAGCTGTTCTGTTGAGGCTCGACTTTTGTGCAGATTGGGTTCAACTTATTATGAACTGTGTACACTCTGTCTCCCTTGATTTGTGTTTTAGGAGAGAAACTAGCTTCTTTTGTCCCACGAAGAGGTCTACCTTAGTATCCCAAGCATTCGGGGTAAGACAAAACACCAAGCGCTGGCTTATGTCAGGGAAAGGGTGATATATGTATTCTCTACTAGGGGATTTATAGTAAATAAGAAGTGGTATAGAGATGAATATTAGCCTTAGAGTTAGTTAGAAGAGAGAGAAAGTAACAATAACGTGGTTAGGCAGAGGGAATATACATGGTGTACTCTACCATTTTCCGTTTTTGTGAATGAATTGATCAGTGCTTTTCCTCTGTGATATCATAAAGGTATCAAAGCAACCTATCTGGCCATGGCACCACCGCAGGACACGTGCTCCCAGGATTGAATCGGTGATTTAGAAAACTGTTTCGAGTTGCTACAAACCATCGTTCATACTCGTCTGGAGCAAAGTTCTCAGGACATCCTTGAGCAGAAACAAACTGCTACATGACTTGAGGAATATAAGAAATCCATAGATGCTCGTTTTGCCACGTTGTGTACTAACACGGGTAAACAGGCAGTCACAGGGTTTTCAAGCTAAGATGGCAACTCCAGCTTTACGATTGCCTCTCGCATTCCGCCGTTTGGATCCTTTCACGAGTTGCAGCACAATCCAACTCCTTAGTTCATTCCTACCAAGCAGAGTCGCGTCGAATTTCCTCAATTTGATGGTTCAGACTTCCGTAGCTGGGCTTATAGATGCCGCCAATTTTTCAAGGTTGACGGTACTCCACCTAAACATCGGATTCAACTACTGAGTATATATCTTGAAGGCCATGCCCTCCAGTCAGACGTTTATGAGACACCGCTCTTCTCAGACGTCCATTGGGACGAATATTTCAAACAAATGGAGGAGAAATTTACCGATGTACAGGAGGAGAATCCTTTGATTTCTCTCAAGAAGCTGTCCCAAGGCAATAATCTAGTTGCCGATTATGAGAAGCAATTCAACGAGTTGCTGTCCGAAGTCGATATTCCTGATGAGGTTACGGTAAATCTATTCATTGGTGGTCTTCGAGCGGACATTCAGCAGTTCATTCTTAACTTTTCTTGGACAACGCTAGCTAGTGCAATGAGCTCTGCCAGGTTGCAAGAAGCCACCATTCGTAAGCTGCATGAGAATGCCCCAGGATCATATTAGAAATCATTGACTTCTGCTATAGGGTTTGTGAGTCACTCTACTGAATCTAAGTCCAAAATAGCTACAATAATAGGTTCTAAGCCAAGCCCATACTTCACTAGCCTCTATGCCGACCCAACAAAGCTACTAGGGTAACAACCTTGATAAGGTATTTCCACCTTTTCCTCTGGAAGCTCGCCAAATCCTTTACCAACATCATCGTCCAGTTCTATTTCTAAGCCCACGCGTCAATTGAGGAAGAAGGAGATGGACAATAGGTGTCGTAAAGGACTGTGCTACTGGTGTCCTGAGAAATATACTGCTAATCATCGTTGTAAGGATTCTCATATCTTTACTCTGGTTACTGATGAAGATGATGACCATTTCGAAGACACTTTAGGTGACACTCAAGGAGAGGCTAGCGGCACTATGAACGCTATTGAGGGGCGAGCTCATACGTCAACGTTGAAGCTGGTTGGCATAGTTAAGAATCAACCAGTAATTATTCTTATTAACACGGGTAGTACTCACAATGTAATTGATGCTTTGGTGGCTAAGCAACTTAGATTGAAGATTTATGATGTCACCACCAGCCCTTGCTTTACCTAATTTTACATATACATTTGTTATTGAGACGGATGCTTCAGGTTCTAGGTTGGGAGCTGTTCTGTCTCAAAATGGTCACCCCTTGGCTTATGCTAGTAGATCACTTACTTCTACTAAGAAGCATTTATCCACCTATGAGAGGGAAGTCCTTGCTATCTTATTTGTGTTAAACATTGGCGTTCTTATTTGTGGGGTCACGAAATTATTATAAGAACCGATCATTTACCCTTAAAACACTTATTAGAGCAACAGGATTTGAGCCAAGGGCAATATAAATGGCTACGCAAATTATGTGGATTACACTATGAAATGATATATAGGAAGGGAAATAACAATATTGCAGCGAATGCTCTTTCTTGACGTCCTGAAGGCCCTTGTTTAGCTCTTTCTGTTCCTATCTCCCCTCTTTATGATTGAGTTCGGGACTCTTGGCTGACTAATGATACTTTACAAGCTTTAATTAAGGACTTGGAACTGGATCCTACATCTCACTCTAAGTTTACTTGGCAGTACCACTTACTTAAACGAAAGGGGAAGCTAGTTACAGCAGCTGATCGTGGTCTTCATAAGGACTTGCTTACTTTCTTCCATGCTAATAGTATTAGTGGGCATTCAGGTATTCACTCTACCTTCAAAAAACTTGCTTCTTTCTTCTATTGAAAGGGTATGGAAAAAGATGTTGGTAACTTTGTGCATGAATGCACTATTTGCCAACACTTTAAGCCTGAATTAGTAGCTTCTTCTGGTCTTCTTCAACCTCTTCCTATTCTAGAATCTGTTTGGTTTGAATTTTCTGTGGATTTTATTAGTGGTCTACCAAAATCTTATTCTAGAACCACCATTCTAATTGTGGTAGATAAATTATCTAAAGCTGCTCACTTTATGGCACTCAAACATCTTTATACAGATGTGGATGTAGCTAATATTTTCATGGACAACGTTGTTAAGTTGCATGGCTTCCCTAAGTCTATTGTTACCGATAGAGATCCAATTTTTGTAGTAAATTTTGGAAGCAATTGTTTAGTTTATATGGTGTGAAACTACATTACTCCTTCGCTTATCATCCTCAAATGGATGGGCAAATGGAAGTTCTCAATCATTGTTTGGAGTGCTATCTCCGATGCATGACCTGTGACTTCCCTAAATAATGGGTTAAATGATTATCATTAGTTGAATTGTGGTACAATACCACTTATCATTCAGCCATTGGAATGACTACTTTTGAATCTGTCTATGGTGTGCCACCACCCATCCACCTTTCTTATATTGTTGGAGACTCTTCTAATGATTTGGTAGACCACATTTGTTTATCTCGTGAAACAACTCTACTGATTCTTAAAGAGCATTTGTTAAAAGCACAACACATAATGGTGCAACAAGCTAATAAGCACATATCTGAATGACATTTTGCTAGTGGTGACATGGTTTATCTCAAGTTGCATCCCTTCCAGAGGAATTTACTCAATAATTATTCTCTTTACAAACTTGCTACTCGTTATTTTGGGCCATTTCACATACTAAAAAAGGTTGGGATTGTAGCTTATGAACTAGACCTTCCTCCCGAACTAGAGTCCATCTTGTGTTCCACGTTTCTCTCCTCAAGAAGCACGTTGGCCCTTCTGCTAGTATTACTCAGTCACTACCTCCTTAGATGACCAAGGCCAATTCTTACTCAAAGCAATATTACGTCGCAAGATGGTTAGGCGCCACAATCTTCTTGTTACTCAAGTATTAATTCAGTGGAAATTTACTCAACCTGAGGATGCTACTTGGGAGGATCTTTTGGTCATTTAGCGCCAATTCCCACATTTATCCACTGCTGCAATTCCTACTAATGAAATCCTTGTAGACAAGGATTCTTTTTAAGTGGGAGTAATTGATATATGTATTCTTTAGTGGGGGCTTTATAGAAAATAAGATGTGGTATAGAGATTAATATTAGCCCTAGAGTTAGTTAAAAGAGAGAGAAAGTTGCAATGTGACTAGGCAGAAGGAATATACATGATGTATTCTACCATTTATAGTTTTTGTGAATGAATTGATTAGTGCTTTTCCTTTGTGATATCAAAGAGTGTGCCATAAAATCTAAGGATGGAGCAAAGCAAACCTCTCTTATACAGGTCGGGAAGTTATGATCAAATCTATTCTTAATGCCATTCCAATCATCCCATGAACTGTTTTAAATTTCCAATCAAGACTTGTAAAGAGCTTAATAGTCTTATTTGGAATTATTGGTGCGATGGTAATAATGCAAGGGGTAAAACACATTGGAAAGCCTGGAATTATCTCTTACATAAATGCCAAATCTAGTGGCGACGTAGGATTAAGGGATTTCCTAGTTATGAATGATGCACTTTTAGCTAAAACCACGTGGCGCCTCATTCAAAATCCTAATGAACTATGGGCTCATGTCTTAAAAAGTATATATTTTCCTAGAGGTGAGTTTGTGGATGCAGAAAAAGGGGTATAAATTAAAGCATCGTGGTGTTGGACCAGTATTGGAAATTCATCTGGAAGATCCAAGTTCTCCCAAGTATTCAACATTTCATCTGGACCAGGTGTGTATGCTGGATTCTCTGGTTAATATGGAAGCAGAGGAATGATAAGCTGTTTAATCATATAGAGCCCAATCTGGAGAAGCTAATTGAGTTAAATACTATTATGGCTTCTGATGCACAGGAGGTTTTTTAGTCGACTGCAGATACTTCTTCAACCAATCACTGTTCGGGCGTTGGCTAATTTTCTTCCGGAGTCAGCCTTATTTTGTTTTTATGTTTTTGGATGTTGTTTTCCTTTGTCTTTTAATTTTCAATTTCCTGCCATGATGTTCTGTTGAGTTTGGACTCTTTTGGCTGATAATGGAAGTATCTTTTCGATCCAAAAAAAACTAAATGGCTAAATCTTTATTTTAATTGTTTGTATATTGAAATAATACAAATATACCTAAAGATTTTTGAAATAAAAATAATTTTCAATTTTTAAAACATAAAAAATCTATAAAAATAAAATAGGATTTAAGACAATATTTGATTCCTTGAGTTTGTCTTCATTTTGATTTTGGTCTCCCTAAGTTTCAAATCATTAGTTTTAATTCCTCAAATTTTGTTTGGTTTAAAACATTAATTCCTTATAATTTAATAAATACTTGCACCATTTTACTCCTTAAGGGGTTGTTTGAAATGAGGGATTTTAAAAGGAGGGGAGGGGAGGGAAAATTTTTATGACTTGAATTTAAACAAGGGTTAATGGCCATATTTGTCTCGAAAGTGTTCACTGAGGGGCAATTTTGCCTTCGAAGTTTTTCAAATATCAATTTTGCCCCGAAAGTGTCAACTTTGGAGTAATTTTGTTTTGACTGTTATCACAGTTAAATTGACTATTAGTTGACCAAATTTTGAGTAAATTTGCTCCTAAATAAAAACTTTCGGGTCAAATTTACACCTTAACAAAAATAATATGGATGACAAAATTGCCCTGAAAGTTTTAACTTATAAACAAATCTATTTGAAATTTGGTCAATTAACGGTAAATTTAACTGTAATAAGTCAAGGAAAAATTGCTCCAAATTTGACACTTTTTGGGCAAAATTGGTACTTGAAAAACTTCGAAGGCAAAATTGGCTTCTGGTGAATACTTACAGGGCAAAAATAACATTTAACCCTTTAAACAAATTGGAGAAGTGGGGTTAGAAGTTTTTAGTTAATTTTTCTTACTCTTTTATTTTACATTTTATCTTTGTTAAAATCGTATAACCGCATTTTAAAATCTAACTCATAAAAATTTTCTCTTTCCTCTCTTCCCCTCAAATTCCCTCCTGCTAAATAGACCTTTAAGTGCTCTTTTGGTTTAAGGAATTGGAAGTAATGTAATGGAATTGAATGCAATGTAATTAAATGTAATGTAATGATGATTACATAATTTGTTTGGATCGTTATTAGGAAAAGATAATGTATATACATAAAAACGTTTGGTTAAATTACATCGAACATGAGAATATATAAGAATAATTTAGCAAGTGACAAAATTACCATTTTCTACACATATAGTAATGTACACGTTGGGTTCATGATAATTTTTTCATTATGTGCAATGTAAAAGGTAGATTCATAGTAATTTTTTAATATTTAATGGTGGAAATATTATACAGGGTATAAATTGAATTCATGTTAATTTTTTAATATTTAATAATGTGAATATTATTTAATGAGATATTTTAATATTTTTTTAATAGTGGAATATAATTTTTTTTAAATTTCTGAATGAGGGAATATTTCTTAAATTTCTATATTATTAATTATTATTTTTAATATTTAATGGTGGTAATTAAAATTATGTAATATTTAACCGCATTTATGGGTAAACACTTTGGTCAATTTAAAGAATTATAATGGCAATAGTGTTATTTTCACTGGATTACAGGATGTATGTATCCTCATTCATCAATCATAACCAAGGTAATTAAACACATATCGGTCACTGAATCGGTCGAGGTACTTGGTCAAGGGTCAAAGGGTCAGACCGGAGTCAAACTTAAGCTAACCTGGGACTAAATCAATGAAAAAATGAAGATTTTAGACTTATTGATATGAAATTCTAAAGAAAAATAAAAACAATTGATTTAAAAAAAAGCGCCAAGTCAATGCCTCGGACCAGACTGGTTTCCCAACCGATTCGCTGGTTTTTGGGCTAAACCAGCCAATTTAGTCTGGGTTTGATATCACTGATTCTAGCAATATAATCCTGATTACATCAAATTATGTAATTATGATCACAAAAAGTAATCTTTTTTACATTACATAAATCTAACTAAACACTATAATCGTGCTATTACATCATGATTACATGTAATCGAACCAAACGGACTATAAGGGATCAAAACTCATTACTTGTAACTTGAGGGACTAAAATTAAAATAAGAGCAAATTTGATGGATAAAAGATTATATTAACCCAATAAAATACAAGATCATAAATTTAAAACACTTATGTTGTGAAAATAAAAGAGATATAGGATAAGAGATAGAGAGGAGCAAAACAATAATATACTAATTAGAGTTTTTTTAGCTAGAATATGAGATTTAGTAAATCTTATTTACGTCAGTAATAAATGCAAAGCTTGATGAACATTTAGTTCATACTTCTATATTCGAAGATTTATATTTAATGATACATTTTATGTGTTCTCTTTTCTAACTATATATTTAATTTTTCCCCCTTATGTCAAGAAAACATTGTCAAATGACAATTAACTAATCATACAATATAAGTCTCCTAAATTCATTTGTTTCCTTTAGAAATATCATTTTGTTTTATTTAGAGACAAATAAGAAGAAGGAGGTCATTACCCATCATTTATCCCAAATTTCTTTCTATATCCATCTATATCCTAACTTTCTTTCTATATCCATTTATGTGTATTGTGGTGGGTTAATAAGCATTGCACATTCATGCCTTTTAAGATGAAATATGTCTGGCTCTTAACCAAAAGCCAATTTTATTGAGAGAATTTTGTTAGCTTATATAAATGTTGCAATATATAAAATTAAATATACCAACATTGAAATACAAAATTTTGTTCTCATAAACATTGATTTAGCTACTTATGGAGCCTTTAATACATGATTTTTGGAGCGTATGATTTGGAAATTGTTTGCTTAACATAATGATTTATACAATCATTCTTGCAAACTTCATGTTGCAAATAAATAATAATCTCATATATAACCATCTTATAAATGTATTTATCAAATTTATCAAACAATTATATGGTTTATATATTATTTCAATAGGGCAATATACTTCTGTTTGATATATTTCTAGAAATGTAGAGATCCATTACTAATCATGAATTATATTCTCATAATCAATGTTATTTGAGAACAAGCAGCACATAATATTTTTTGAATAATATGTTGACTATTCATGAAGAATCTTTCTGGTTTTTCAATTAATGTCAATATGTAATCTTTTATATTGCATCATAAATATAATTCGAATGATCAAACAAGTCATAATAATAAATTTATTTGTATCAGTAAACATTTGGTTTACTGTAATATATGTCTCAACCAACCATAAATGTTTCAATTTCCATAACATCGCTTTAAATCATAATCTAATATCCATTTTAGGATATCTATTAGGCTTTATCTATGAAGTATATGAGTATAAATTTTCAAAAATTAGCTCACATTTGTATTCTAACAATCTTCCTTTCAAGTGTGAGTCATATAAGTATACTTCCTTTATTTCTGTATTTCAAAAACGATGATCAGTATATAGTAGGTCAATGACCTAGCTTGCACTTGGAAATCCAAATGCTTTATAGTTCATATACAATCATGGATTCAATTTAAATAGGCTATTACTTTCAAACCTTTTAATAAATCTATTGTCATAAATTTTCATGATAAATTATTCTCTTACCCATAAAAAAAATATTTATATTTATTCTTAAGGAACTATATCAATTTTGTTCCATATTGTTCTTTAGAAATTCTCATATAGTATTACATCTCTATATAATAGTGTTACTCATTAGTAATATACTTCAATTTGCTTACGTATACAAAGTATATCTTCCACCACATATAGAAATATAAATAGATTCATGATCAAAATAAATGAAAATCACAGAAAAATTATCTAGCAGAAAAGTTTCAAAGATAATAAATCAATGAGAAGTTTTATGAAAAACACAATGTCACTTATCAGAAATTTTCAGACATAAAAATTGTGCCACAAATTTTTGAATTTACATTCTCACAAAACAAACATTATGAGAAATTCTCACAAAAATAAATATGTGAGAATTGTTTATTGGACTACATAAGCTAACACATTTTTTTCAATGAAGTACACCTATAAGAATTTGCCACGAATATTAAATTATGAGAAAATATTATTGATAAAAAACGTCTTATCAAAAATTAAATTCTGCAAAAAAATTTATCAGACGACATAAGCTAAGACAAATAGTTTATGAATAATTCTGGAAATTAAACATTAATTTTGTCCAAAAAATAAAATTCACATCACCAATTCATAATGAATTTTCTCATGATATTAAATAAATTCTCATTTTCTTAATTTAAAATATCAAGTAAATATATATTTTTTCTTTTTCTCTCAAATGTCACATAAAACTAATTTACATACAATATATATGTATTATATCATAATTAATGTTTGAAAAGACTACCCACATCTCATATATTTGAATTTATACATAGAAAAAAAGGGAGGAAAGAGATGAAAATCAAAACTAAAATGAAAAATATGGGCCATTAATGAAAGAAAGTACCTTGTTAGAGCATGAGTAAAGCATTTGTGGGAAATCTGTGGAGAAACCGAAAAATAGAAATTCCAAGAAGAAAATATAGAGGCGGCTTTAGAGCTTGACATGATAATCTTTATCAATTATAATATTAGAAAAATTATGTAATTCCAATATATGCATATATCATTTTATATCATATCATGAATGCATGAATAATATTTATACACATCTATATATTTAAATTTACAAATAAATTTTACATTTATACATAAAGAAGATAATTAAAGAACTTAATTGTACAACTAGAGGTTATATTAATAAATCCTTCAATTTAGAAGTTATAAGGTATAATAGCATTAACCATGAGATGGAATCTTAAGAGACTGATAATTAATTTTTGATCTATTTTATTTCATACATCACTCATAAATAGTTATTAATAACACAATATTAAATACTTATAATAATTTCTCTCACACAAGTTAATCACAATAAATTTAAATAACAACAAAACTTAAACATCATATAACCTTCTAGGCTTATTATTATTTCTCTTAACTTCAGTTGGCATATTTCTCCACAACTCATTGCTTCTTTTAACACT
The DNA here is from genome assembly GCA_037074505.1 of Albizia julibrissin. Lineage (NCBI taxonomy): Eukaryota > Viridiplantae > Streptophyta > Magnoliopsida > Fabales > Fabaceae > Albizia > Albizia julibrissin. The sequence continues at coordinate 17,615,315 of CM073484.1, read as the reverse complement.
TTTTCAAAACACCTCATGTTTTTCCCCTTTAATAATTTGGCTTTAATTTTCAATGTATTGATACATATTTGTCAATGACTTCTGACCATATTATAACAATTGCTCATAATTTTACATCCAAATATTATTATTTTAATATTATCAAATATTATGGCATCTAATTCTCAAATTAGGCAAAATATGCTAATTAGATCTCAGAATTATTAGCCTTTATCTATATTACTCTTGAGTGACATAATTCTTTGTAAGTTATTACCATCAGGACAATATATATATTAAAAATACTTTTTCAAAGCTGCAAAGCCCTTCTATATCATTCGATATTTAGACATTATAAGCCTTCAAGGTTTTAATATTTATAACAATCTAGTGCCACCAAACTTTTCTTGTCATTGTATCAATTGATATTTGGACCCTATAAGCCTTCAGAGCCTTAATATTTATAAAAATATATTGCCACAAAATTTTTCCTTATCATGCCATTAACTGGAATGGATAGTGTTCTTTTATAAAATAACTATTATTATAAAAAGTTATGAGACTTATGTTCATCAAATAACAAAATTAAGAGTGTTATGGTTACTGGTCATTCAATGAAATTTAAATATCAATAGATATCTAATTGATTAATATAAATATATGTAAGAATAAAACTTAAACTTTAAATGCTAAAATAAAAAATGTAAGTATAACATCAAATAAAGGGAGAAAGAAACCCAACCCAATACATTAGCAATAATAAATAAATATTCATTAACATGTACTATAAATAAAACAAAGTAAAGGGAATTCTCACAATATGAAATATAAAAATGCAGTACGATAACATAAAACTCAAATGATTGAACCATAAAATAAAGGGAATTCTAAAGTCAAGAAATTATTCATAGAGTACGATAACAAAATGAAAAATTTCATGACATCGGCCCATTTAATTCTCTTGGCTTTAAACCAATTAGTCTCAATGCTTTTGGCCAATTAATCTTAAGATAAGAAATTAATTCATATGGCTTTTAGCCATTTATCATCATGATAAATAAAAGTTGTATATTACTTCTAGCCATAAAAAATGAAAAATTATATAAATTTTAGCTACATAATCTCAAAATAGGAAGTAAAGGAATGTGGCTTATGTTAGAATATAAAATCAAAGGTGTATGACTTCTATCCATAATAAAAGTAACAACATCAATAACATGGAAGAAATCATAAAGAAAATCAAAATAAGATATAAAAACAATAACAATCTCCAATCTTAAACTATGAAACTTGATTATAATAACAATCGGTAAAAAAATCTTTTTAATTTCATATATTGGCTCAGATTACCCCATATATATCAAATAAAGATTCTATAAAAGAAGATAGATGAAAACGTTAAAGAAATGATAAAATAAATATAATTTCTTTAAAGCTTTCATGTTAATAACGTGTTGTGAAAATAGAAGAGATATGAGATAAGAGATAGAGAAGAGCAAGACAATAGAAAAAATAGTGAGAGAAAGGAAGGGGAACAATTCTCATTCATTCCTATTTCTTGTGCTTACAATGTTTTATACAATACCTCTATTTATTAACCTCAAGAGTCACTATAATAAATGTACAATTAATACTATATAACTTTTCGTATTATACATGCATTAAATAATATTTTAGCTTCTCAATAATATATTTATAAATATTGATTAAAATATGAGTTAACAGATATCCACATAATTAATATTTATAATAATTTATAATTTATTAATAACCTCGTGTCATTCCAGGGTCGATTCTACTTGTTTTCGAAGTATCTATCAAGCGGGTAATTTTAAAAAATAATACTAAATTATACTACGGAGTATAACTTTAGCGGGGAGATGTATTTATTTTGGCCAACGGTGTTTGGACACGTGTTCGATCACGTCACAGCACAGGAGCGGCAAGGAAGCCAAATAAAGCACGGACTTGCGAGTGAAGAAAAGGTCTGACAGTTTCACACTCTCGCTTGCTAATCGGAAATCGGAAATCGGAAATCGGAAATCCTCTGTATAAGAAGATGGCGGTGAAGGTGTACGGCCCGACTTACGCTTCCCCGAAAAGGGTGCTCATGTGTCTGATTGAGAAGGAGATCGACTTTGAAGTTGTGCTTCTTGATATCTTCAAGGGAGAGCACAAGGACCCTGAGTTCCTCAAATTGCAGGTTCTTGTAATCCCTTCCTTCGTTTTTTTCTTCTTTTGAATTTTTGTTTTCTGTTTCTGGTTTTCAACTGGGCTTTCTTTTTGGAATGCTTGTGTGATTGTTCTTGTTTCTCATATCTTTTGCAGCCATTTGGACAGCTTCCTTTGGTTCGAGACGGAGATTATACTCTCTATGGTTAGCCCTAAACTCCATTTTCTTTAAATTTGTTTTCGTACCGTTCTATTGGGCCTTTTAGTTACTTTGGAATTGTAAGTTCGATCTTTCTCTTTAATTTCCATCACTTTGTCTAGACTGGTCCCTTTCGAACTGGGATTCCTAAACCTTCGATCAAAATGTGGTAAACCCTACCACAAAAGAAAGCCGTTTCTCTACTTGTGTTTTTGGGTTTCTTTCTTGAAATCGATTTCCTCTTACACGACATTTAAAATTAAATTGGTCACTCCTTATGTAATTTCTAGAGGAACAAACGCATGATTCGATGATGGAATCTAAATTCGAACTAGTGCGGTAACCAAATTGATATCATCCCAGATAAGGGAAGAAAACAGTGCTTTTTCTTCTTGCCTATAAATGTTAAATACAGGTTCATTCTTGGCGTGCTTCGTTGCCATTCCTAACCGTAGTTGTATCTTCAACTGCTTTTCCCCTATTAATCATGTATAGTCTGTCATATAGAGGTCCCGGAATTTACTTCACTTCATATAGCCTTATGATATTTTGTGCTGCTTGATAATCTGACTATACCCAAGCTAATGTGTATTATTCTGAACTCAATTCTGTAGAATCTCGAGCAATAATCAGATACTATGCAGAAAAGTACAAATCCCAAGGAACTGACTTGCTGGGAAAAACAATAGAAGATAGGGGACTTGTGGAACAATGGTTGGAAGTGGAAGCCCAGCATTTCCATCCACCAATCTACAACTTGGTAATTCATGTTCTGTTTGCCCCAATACTGGGAACCACCTCTGACCCAAAAGTGATTCAAGAGAGTGAAGAGAAGCTTGGGAAGGTTCTGGATATTTACGAGGAGAGGCTGTCGAAGAGCAAGTACTTGGCCGGGGATTTCTTCAGCCTTGCTGATCTGAGCCACCTTCCTTTTGGACATTATTTGGTGAACCAAATGAAAAAAGATTATATGGTTAGGGACAGGAAGCATGTGAGTGCTTGGTGGGATGATATCAGCAACAGACCATCTTGGAAGAGGGTCGTCCAGCTCTACCAGTACCCCGTCTAGACTGCTCTGTTCGTCAGACTATATTACTAAGTAGTAAAGAATAAATGGGTTTTTCTAGTGAGAGGACAGATCCTTTGAGGTAAGAAGTCAATTACATGCTTTTGAAGCAGAGAGAGAGAGTTGAGTTATACTCACTTTCTTACTCAATTTGTTATTCTGTGTGTGTTTAGGCAAAAGGTTTCTACTGGTAAACCAATTTCACATACTTTGGTGAGTTTACATGAGTTAGCTTTATGAGCAGACCCTTTGATATCTCTAAATGGTGTGTTTCAAATACTGGGGTTTACACGCCCGAACAAAAATATTAGTGGGGTTTATGCTCAAGAGACTTCTTTGAAGTAGCATACCAAACATGTTGAGTTGAGGACTGAGAGCCTTTTTGGTGGTTTGGTTTTGAATGCAGCTTTACCTTCTTACGTGTCTTAGTATCTTGAATTGTTAAATATATTGGGTTTTAGCATTTGGTGGTGAATATGAATATTTGGTATTGACATGTTTTGTGCTTGGGATCTTTGATATTTGATTCAATATATCGGTTGTAAACAGTGGGAGATTGAGTGGTTGATGGCCACCGATGTCATATGCGAATTGATTTTGCCGAGCCCTGCTTGCATTTCGAATTCTATTTAAAAGAGAATACATGGCATTATGTTTTTTTTTTTTAAAAAAGTAAAAAAGTACAGTATTAATTCAAAGGTACTCTTATGTCTGAATTTTCCGTGGAAATATACCTGTTTATTATTATTTATATTTTTAACTAATAGGTATAAGAATATTAACATGAAACCTCAGCTTGTTATTCACAACTTTTCGGGCTTTGTTTCAAACGGTAGGAGAAGCAGAAGGCAAAGGAGGAAATTCACTTTTGTTTTGACGTGGGCTTCGTTGAAGAACTGTTAGCCCTAAATATGTCTTTTCATCAAGATTATTAAATCCGGGTTTGGGTAGTGAGTTAAGGGTTAATAGGTTTGATCGGAATCAAATCGGAACTAATTTGGGGTTAGATCAGTGAGGAAGTGAATTTGAACAATAACATTTTTTAGAATAGTTTTAGAATTTAATAATTTTTTAAGATCAAATGATAATACTTTTAAATAATTTTTTTTGTATCAGAAAATAGACATTTGAAACTTTTTAGAATCTTAATTTGTATTTTTTGAAAATATGTAAAATTATATATGAATTTTTAAAGTTAGTAAATTTTGAATAAACATTGAACTTGTTGTATGATTTGTTCGCTAGCTTCATGGTCAAGTGGTCTGTCTAGTCTGGTTTTAATAACAATGTTTTTCACACTGTTTTCTTTATGTGAATGTTCTCAAACCATTTTTCTTAATTTCAAAGAGCGATGAAGTAGAGTATTCCCTCCAGTCATATTTATAAAAATCCAATAATCATATTATGCAGTTGAAAAAAGTAATTAAAGTTAGTTTAAAATAATAAGTATGTATAAAATAAATTTTAGGTTAAGGTGTAGTTTTAATAACAAAGTTTTACCCTTAGGGGCATATGATATAAATAATTTTTGAAAAAAGAAAAAAAATAACAATAAATAATTTAAAAATATACAAATTTAATCAAACCATTAAATTTAATCCATAAGTTTTTTCTCAACGATACCTTTTATTTATAAGGGGCAAGAAAGAGAGAGATAGAAATTGAATAATAATAACAGAAAAATAGGAAAGAGAATGTAGTATGAAAAAAGATGAGGGGTGAAAATGAAAAAAAAAACAATTAAATATTCAGATAATTTTTATTGAGTTATTATAAAAAGTACCAAAATAATTTAAATTTTAGCCTCTTGTAAGAATTGCTTTTTGAAAAATATAACTATAGGGACTGGTTTCAGAACTTGATAAAATTGTAAAGACATCAAGAAAATGTTCTTTTATAGTTTTATTATAAAAGGGGAAATGTCTCAAGGTTTAGATTTTTTTAATGTAAGATTATAATATTATATATATTGTAGGCATATGTATCTTCTTATTTAAGATAATTCTGTTCAAGGTACTATCAAATACTAAATACACATTTTTTCCAATAGGAATTTTAATCTTACTAGTATAGTGAACTAGTAATATATAAAAGAAAAAAGGCCATCAATTAAAAAAAATAAAAAATAAAAAAAAGTCCCCATTATCCAGGTAAAGTAGTCCATAACATTTGTTGGAAGCCCAAAGTAGCCACATAAAAACAAAACAAAGCCTAAAAAAGATACTTTTGTTAAGGGAAACTCGGGCTGTAGTAGGAAGCCCATTAAGATGCCAACTTGAAGAGGTGGGCCGTAGCCCACTCCAAAGACCAGAGTCTTCTGTTGGCCAACTTCCGTATCGTAGCCTGAAAAGAAACGCCACCACAAATCACCGGCCGATCCCGGCAATTCACGACGTCTACATCCTTATTGATGTTTGAGGATGACCTGATGATCACCACCAAAGTCTTGAACAAAAGCTGGTTAACACTAGTAGAGAACCTACAACAACAACAACAACAAAAACGGAGTACCAAAATATCAAAAAAAAAAAAAAAACATGAGAAGAAGGGGGAAATATGCATCACAGGTTGGTCAAAAAAATATGTATCACAGAACAAAGCATTCACGAGAGTGCATGCTACTATGTGTGTGCATTAAATAAATAATTTACATAAATTAAAGAAATTACTTAATTATTCTTTCCTCTCTTATATAAAAATACAGTTAACTGAATTTTCTAGATAAAAAAGTTAGTTAAAATTTGTTAATGATAATAAATGTGGAAAAAACAAAAAAAATGTATTTTTTTTTTAATAATAAACCTCTTATTTAGACAGAGAGGGAGAGTGTGTGTAAGTGAGTAGAAAAATCTTTAAAAAGGAGAGGTACATGAGAGATAATTAATGTATTGATATAACATGTAATTAATAGGATAAAAAAATGTTTAGATTTTTAGGATGTTTGGTTTGGGTTATGCTTATACATAAGCCTGATTCACGTAAATTAAGATAAAACTCCTCTACATATTTACCTCGTAGATCGTAAAAGTTACTTCGTAAACCGTAAAAGCTACCTTATATACCGTAAATCACAATTAAAAAACACGATTAAAAGTTCTAATTACTATTCCAAAAACATCTTTAAGTGTATCATATAAGTATAACCATACCACACGCAAAAACTAAACTGCATAGGCCCGGAGAGAGTATCTATAAGAAAGATGTGACCGTTTTCTAAATATCCAGGTGTTCATTTGAATTGAAAATTACCGCAATAAAAAATCCTATCTCCTTTAATAAGTATAATTGATAAAGATAACTTGGAGAAAAAATTATTAGATGGGTGTTAGGTGAAAGTCATATAATTAATTTAATCAAAATATGAGTGTTGGGGTGGGAATTGTTAGAACCAAGATTTAGATAATTACTCCCCCAATTCTTAATATAAAATATATTTTGGGAGTTGAAGTAAACCTAAGATATAATTTTTATATTTGTCAACGTTTTCTTAATTTATCTCTATTGGTGTTTCCTCAATTATAATTAAAGAAGAGGGGAGAAAAGGGGATTAAAGAAGATGACTAGAGTCAGGAAAATAGGCCGAGCCCGTGGGGCCGGCCCTTTTAGGCCCTGAATTTACAAGGGTCAGGGTTAAGATTTTTGCCTCAAAAATGAAAACGGGCCTAAAAAGGCCGGCCCTTTTAAGCCCGTATATATTTTTTTATTTTTTAAAATTATTTATATAATAATAATATTATTGATTTTTTATATTTTGTTAATAATGTTGCAAATATTTAGTTGTTATTATCTTTTTTAGAATTAAGTTTCATAAGAATATCTTGTATTAAAAATCTATAAAAGATATTTCTTATTTTATAAGAAAAATACATCAGATATTTCTTATTTACTCCAGAGTTTCACATATGATGGTAATTTACTAATTTATTTGTATTTTGTATTTGTTATAGAGTTATTTATCATTTTGGTTTATTATTTGTTGCATATAAAGATTATGGATGTATTCATGATGCGGGAGAAGGAATTTTTAATATTTTTACCCCTTAAACAGATCCTACAACTCAAAGTGAAGTATAATCACATTTCCTTAAAATTGATAATAGTGGCGAAGAAAAAGAAATTGATAGTCGTCATACTCATGTTGCTTAAAGTGTTTAGCTTCTTGCTTTCTTATGCTTTGTGTCAGACTGTTAATTATTTGTAGACACTATTTTTTACCTTTGATTATAAATTAATAATTGTATTTGTTTTATTGCATAAGGTGTGTAAACATGTAGTTAAATTTTGTGAAAATGGCTTTTGGCCCTGACTCGCATGCTATCAAGCCGAGCTTTAAAAAACAACAATTTTTCTTATCTCGAGCTTTGTAGGGCCAGCCCTTTTAGGCCCTGACCCGTCAAAGGCTGGCCCTGTAAAATCAGGCCAGCCCTGATTCCCAGCTCTAAAGATGACTGTAGTATTTTAGAATATACATATTTTATTAACTAGCTTAACCAATTTTCTTAATCTAATTAAATTAGACAAATATGTTATATATTAAGAACCGAAGGTAGTCATTTTTTTTAAGAGATCCTTGCACTAAATTTGCAAGACAAAGTGATAAGTGGATTGTGGTCAAATATTTAGATCAAAACAAATCTCTCCTCTAAATTTTACATTTAGCACGAGAGGTGTATTAATTATATGAAGTCAAATCATAACATCACACATTATTTGTAAATTGTAATATTTTTAACTCAAATCAGTTACTGGCATGCCAGTTCACTTTTTTATCCTGAAAACAATCGGCACTATTCCACAGACGCAGAATCTAGATTATGAACTCTGCAAAATAAATAAATAGAAAAAAAAAGGTCATAATTCCTCGAACTTATTGGTTGTATTTGGTATGCCATTGTCATACCACAACTTATGAGAACTAGTCTGAGGATTTTCTTCAGGACTTTCGCATAAGTTTGGAACCTGATTACGTGAAGTCTCCTTTCCACTGTTTCTCTCCTCATTAATAACCGAAGCATTCTTCAACCAAGATAGGCTTGCTTCTTGCTCACATTCATTGTCATAAGAAACTTTCTTTAACTCGTTCTTTGGTGTAGGAGTACCATTTTGAACATGCTCAAAACAACTAATAAGCTCACCTGACCAGTCTTCTTCTTCAGATATCTCGCACTGAGAGATGTTCTTAGCCAAATGGTTAACTGAAATCAAAACTGAGACCTAACACGAGGCTTCTTATCATTTGGTTGATTTATGAATGTGGTGGGATATACTTCCCAGGTGTCTGCATCTCATCAGATATTGTCAAAGGGGTAGGATAAGGTGACTGTTTATATCCACGGGTGCTGAACTCAAATCAGTTTCACATTCAAAGCGTAGAGACTTGATCCTCCTCTGGATATCAGTGGTTGGCGGCGAAGGTGAAGCTGAAGCTGCACTAGTTTCAGTATGAAGAAGACTCTGTTTCGTTCTTTTATCCTTCAAGCAACGAGAGCCTAATTGAGTATCGTGTGCAATGTAGGCAGAACTGCAAACTCAATTTAATTTAAAGCCTAAATGATTAGTTTAGAGCAATTTCGGAAATCAACCAAGTACAAGACAGATTCTTAGTAATAGTTATTTTTTAGTCTGATCTGTTGAGCACTACAGCTAAGTACTTCGATTTAACTCTTGCACTTTGTGCATTGTTCGTCATTATGAGCTTAGAAAAAATGTTCTAAAGTGAGAGAAAATATATAAACTGCATGGTGTATGCTCTAAATAATATTTCCCATCTTCCCATTCTTCACAAAACTTTATTGGAATTGCAGGGATAGAAGATTGCACGAGCTCCAGCTGAAGAGGGAGGATCATGATCATATAAACAACAATTAGGTCAAATTATATAAACGAAACAGAATCCACAAGAAGTTCAAAAAAAAAAAAAGTAAATAATATACTAGGGAAAATCCTAAAAAAATACCATTTAAACTTCAAAATTCGAAATAGGTGATTTAACAATAAAATAAGTTGTCAATTATATTACTATTTTTGTTAATCTCATTAACGTATTTGTCAACAGGATTTTGAAGTTCAAATGGTATTTTTCTGTCATTTTTCCATAATACTATTTAACCTGATTAGTTATATTTTGAAAAATAGATGTTTCATATTGTTGAAGTTAGGGTCGAGGTCCGCACTCATGGGCCAGACTGTCTGATTAGAAGAATAGAACATTGAAAACCTAATCAAATAATAGGGGTTATAACGATGGAATGGGAAGATCAGTAGGACCCCAATTCAACAGGTCTATTGATTGATAAGTCTTCAGTAGATTTTCCAAGAATATTCTGACTTTCTTGCTAGGCCTATTTCTATTTCTTTACTACTGATAGCCTTTTTTTTCCGTTGGTTGTTGCTAAGGAGTGTTTCTATTTCATAGCTACTAATTGTTTGTTTTGGTTGAATGTTGCTAAGGGGTGTTTCTGTTATGTTGCTACTTATAGCTCTTTTTAGTTGAATGTTGTTATTCTAGAGTTGGTTTGCTACTATATTACAGGGTTTTTTTTTTCCCCACTGAAACTGAGTTTCTGTATCTTTACATCACTCAACCACAAGCTAGGGGATTTTCTATTTCTTTGCTGCCATCTTACAAAGGTTTTTGAAAACTAAAATTGCTTATATTAGCAATTAAATAATGATTACGTGCATAGCCCATGCCTCATGATTCAAAAAAGATATAACAGGGAAAAATGTGCAACTCAGAGATCACCAGAAAATTTATCACCTTCGCAATATTGGGAAACAGAGTAAGCATAATAGAACCATTGGACTTGAAACCAACAAACATTAATTTTTCATTGACTAAATTCAGATTAGAAACCTTTATTTCCCAATATATTGGGAAAGATGGTGGAGAGACTTGGAAATTTATCAAGCACAAACGTCTCCTAAAGTGGAATAGTAATAAGAACTTTCAAAACGGCATGGTATGGAGATATTGAAGATTCAAAACAAATAAATATACATCGAGGATTTTGATAAAATCATAGAACAGATATTGTATCTAACTTTGTACTTGTATAAGTATGAATGTACCTCTTCCTTGTCATCTCTCTGATATGCCAAACCAAGATTGTCCCTATCAAGACGCGACGTATCTTCTCTTTTAAAAGCTAAAATTTATCAGCCAAAAAAAAAAATCATAATAAGAAAAGCAGTAAGGTTCAGTATAACCCAAAGGAAGAGATAATAGTAAGGCAGGAATACCTCAGGATAGAAATAAAGATAGGGGATTTCCAGATGTCACAACTCCCTGGTTTTTACACAAAAATATTAAACATATCTCTCCTAATTTGATCGAGTCCTGTTCATTATTATCACTCTATTTAGTCAAAATTCAAACCATCACAGATTTGCTCGAGAAAAACTTACCAACATAATTTTGTTCATGTCTTACATAGTGCCTGAAAATGTACAAATCCATATTTAAAATTGAATACCAAATACAGTGAAAGAGAAAGAGAGTTGGAGATATTCTTTTAACAAGGAGAATTTTCACTTTTCCAGCAACGAAAAGCAGCAAAGAACAAAATTCTTGGTGGTTACTGGCCCTTAAGCGGAGGAGGAAGCATGGCTCTGTGAGAAGATCGAAGGATGAATCGGAGAAGAAATCTGAAGAGAAATCGTAGTTCACGCCTCACGAAGGCACATTTCATGGAGTCGAAGACACTGTCAAGTCTCACAGAGAGTGCGTGACAATGAGAGAACACTGCGATGGAACTTCCTGAAGGCGATGCCGATTGCTGGGTCGTTTGTGAGAATTTTGAACGAACCTGAAGCGATGGAATATGTGAATAAATATCAAATTGTTTTTTTTTTAATTGAATACCGTAACTACTCCCGTTTTATTGAAACTCGCCACCAGGAAGAAACACGTGGAATTTTTGATGTTGCCGAATAGCGCGGCTATTTTCCACTTTTTTATACACTTTTTTTTTTTTGAAAAAGTCATAGAAAAATACAATTAAAAATTAAAAAAAAAAAAGATAAATTGGTGCTGTCAATTTATCAAAATCCTATATCAAAATTGAAGTATGAATATGATATTTCTAATTCTAATCAAATGACCAAATTGCCCTGAGTTAAATTTAGAAAAAAAAAAAAGGAAAGAAAACATTAACGACTTCACTTTCATATTTCACAACTTCATATCCCAAAAATTAATATATGCTTAGGGATAATTTTGAAGGCAAAATTTTTAGGGGGTCAATAACAACATCTGTATCTATATTAATAATATCATATTTTACATTAACAACTTCAATTTCATATTTCACAACTTCATATCCCAAAAACCAACACATGTCTATGGATAATTTTGAAGGCACAAGTTTCAGGGGTCAATAACAACATCTATATCTATATTAATAATATCATATTTTATATATAGACTTCACTTTTATGTTTCACAACTTCATATCCTAAAAATCAACACATGCCTAGGGATAATTTTGAAATCAACAAGTTTCAAGGGTCAATCAAATTTTATATTAACGACTTCATTTTTATATTTCACAACTTTATATACCCAAAAAACAACATATGCCCAGGGATAATTTTGAGGGCACAAGTTTCAGGGGATAACAACATATGTATATATATTAATAATATCATATTTTATATTAACAACTTCACTTTCATATTTCACAATTTCATATCCCAAAAAACCAATACATGCCAAGGGATAATTTTGAAATCAACAAGTTTCAAGGGTCTATAACAACATCTGTATCTATACTAACAACATCAAAATTTTATATTAACGACTTCACTTTCATGTTTCACAACTTTATATCCCAAAACCCAACACATGCCCAAGGATAATTTGGAGGGCACAAGTTACAGGGGTTAATAACAACATTTGTATCTATATTAACAACATTATATTTTATATTAACGACTTCACTTTTATATTTCACAACTTCATATATTCATTATATGCTGTTTAACGATAGTCTACATAATTACATTCACCAATAACTTGAAACCAGAAAATCTGTGAGAACACTACTACAAAAAACACAATAAGTAAGGTTTATTTTTAAGAATACTATGACGCTTGGGAAGCTTCATAGTTTCTAACACCATAAAAGAAAGCTATGACACTTCTTGAATATATGAAAGTGCTATAGTTTATTTCTTTTTTTTAAAAAAAAATAACTTCTTATGGCGCTTCCATGGGAAAATGATGCACTTCCTATGGTGCTTCCTCAAGGAAGCGCCATAGGAAGTAATATGACTTCTTATGGCACTTTTCCAAAGAAGCGTCATATGAAGTATTTTTTAAAATAAATTTGTGTGATTGTTTCATTTTCCTAGTGAAACCCTTTGTATTTACAGTCAAAATATATAGAAAAATGAACAAAATCAAACCAAACTAGAATGAAATAACTCGAAACAAATAATTAATTCATAAAACCACTACTAAATGCATTTAATTACAAAAATTATAATGTATAACTAATTTTAAGTGAATAAACGCATATAAAATTCATGACAGATTTTAACTTTTAAAAAAAATGTACGAACTTAAGCTTCTGTATAAAAAAAAAGACTTACAAGCTAGGGTTCTTCTGAATGAGGTCGAGACAAGAAGGAAAAAAACAAGTGAGAAACCAAACTTTGTACTGCAATAGAAGTGGAGAGACTAAGAAAACTTCTACTTACTGCAGTAAAAGAGATGATGAAGTAGTAGGGACAATAAATCCGCAACTTGAAAAAAGAGGAAGGATTGCGGACTATATTATTATATAGGAAGAGGGGAGTAGGAAGAATGGTAAGAAAAGGTGGTGAATGGGGATGAAGGGATAAGGAGTAGGAACCAATGGAGTGAAGATTTGGGATAAAATTATGAATAATTGGAAAGTGAGGGTGTGCAAAAAAGAACATATATGGCGGGTTGGACAAATTTTTTAAAAAAGTAAACCTTGTATGGTGCTTGCTTAAACAAATAACATACAAGGCTTCAGGGAAGCTTTGGCCATAGCTTCCCTTCATTAAAAAAAATTTAAAAAAAAGATCTTAGAAGACGCTTGCTTACTAAGTGTCTCCCAAGGCCATATCCTTAGAAGGCGTTTGGCTTCCAAGCGCCTTCCAAGAGTGGCCTTGGAATTGTAGGCCACAGTGGCATTGAAATATTTAGGGATGTTCAAAGTATCTATGTCCCGGCCCGATTCTGGAGATTTTAATCCCAGGAATTTTCCGTCCCGGCCGGGACCGGGACCACCCTTGGTGATCACCCAGTCCCAATTTTTTTTTTTTACCTTATAAATTAAGCTATCTTTTTATTTTTGTATTTTTTACTCCATAAATTAAGTTATGTTTGATAAGATGTATATTACATTTTTAGTTGGAGTTAAACCGTATATATCATAATAATAATCCTAACTATATAATGTATAAAGTTAATAAATAAGATGATGAAGGTGATCATAATAATAATAATAAAATATTATTCTTCAACTCTAAATCAATTTGTATGATTATTATGATCTTGTTAGCCGTTAAATGATTATTTTAAACACTAGATTATACAAAAAAATAAACTAATATAATAATATTTTTTAAATTTAGTTTTAAAAAAAAACCGAAAATTCTCGGTCCCGGTAATTCCGAGACTAGGATCAAACCGGGATTGGGGGATCCCAGTCTTGGTCCTGGATTTGAACACCCCTAGAATTATTCAACGCCACAATGTGGCCTTTAAATGTGTTTGGTAAACAAGCTTCTTCTAAGGTTAAGGATGTGGCTTTGAATATATCAAGGTCACAGTAGCCTTGAAATATTTATGGTAACAGTGGCATCTTTTATGGTGTTGAATCAAACAAGCACCATACTAAGTCCTTAATATTTTTTTTAAAACAAATAAGGTTAGCTATAGTGCTTGCTTAGCTGGCCCTTTATTTTTTTAAAAAAATAAAAGCTTTGTATGGCCCTTATTTAGACAAGTGTCACACAAGTCTAACACTAGTTATAACACTTATAATAGGAAGTGTCATAGCTTCTAAATATTTTTTTTAAAAAAAATAATTATCTATGACACTTCTTTAAAGAAGTGCCATAAAAGTAGCACCATTAAATCCCTCTTTTGTAGTAGTGCAATGACTCTTTTATGCATTCACATATTTGATAACAATGGAACATTAACATTGGACAACTGCATAATGTTTTCTTGTCACTAACACGACATTACTTACAAAATGGATTAGATGTATAACACCAACCCATCTTCCAAAAAATTATGAGTGGGTTGATAGTAAGTTCACAACAACATGAAGATTACTTTCAAAAGGGTAACTTTAAAAGATTGCAGGTCCTTCTCCTTCGAAAGGATAACTTCAAAAGATGACTTCATCCAATATCAGTTTGGGGTTGGATTTTTGCATGTCTTTCTAGTGTGATAAGCTTCATGGCATCTTGCATAGTGGTATATCTTCTTGTTTTGGAATTGTGATTCACGCCTACTAGTTCTTGGCCTTTCAGCAGGTCGGCTGGTCCTAAGTGGCAGAAAAAATGTCTAACCTGAAATATTTTTTAGCGTGTAGTTATGTGGGTCTGGTTTGTCAATTATTACAATTGGAATCATGCTACACCTATAAATCTTTCGTTGGTATGTGATTTTGTAGCATTCTTCCACATATTCATAGACATTGCCATGGACATGCTTGATGGCTACACAAGCATGTGTATAATGGATCCCCGACATTTTTCACGCTTCGCAAAAAAGATACGAAGTTGTTAAAATGGATACAGAAGTTGTTAATTTCAATACTTAAGTCATTAATCTCTATACATAAGTTGTCAATTCACGTTTTAAACTTGTGCCTTCAAATTTATATCACCTTGGATGTTGGTGTTTAGGGATATGAAGTTGTCAATTTCAATACTTAAGTCATTAATCTCAACATAAAAGTAAAAAATAAAAACCAAAAGCCACAACATCTGGATAATAAAGCATATATAAACCATACAAAAGTGGGTAACAAAAGCCATAACATCTAGACATTAAAGCCTATATGAACCATACAAAAGTGGGCAATAAAAGCCACAACATCTGGACAATAAACCATATATGAACCATACAAAAGTGGGCAACAAAAGCCTATATGAAGCATAAAAAGCTCTCAAATTTCTCACGCTTTAATTTCTTGTAAAACTCAATTCTAAACAACACCATCCCGTTCTTCAACGCTTTTGATGTCTCCCCTTATTGCACCATCTTCTGCCCTTCTTCAACCACCATCTTCTGCAAAACCAAAAGTTGTCACCACCTATTTCATTATAGTCATTCCCTATTTAATTCTAGTCATTCATTCAGTACAACAACATTGTTGCAACACCATCACTTGAATTAACACACAATATACAAGTAACACAAAATCTGACTTGCAATATAACAATTATTATATCCTGAAATATATCAACATATGAAACTTCAATCCGAGAAAAAATTTGTGCAACTTTAAGTATAGCCAGGACAATTCCAACTTAGAATGGTTGAGCTATGTCAACATATGAAACTACCATCAAGGATTTCAACATATACAAACGTGATAAGGGCTAAGCCGACATATTGCAGCAATGAGTAAGGAATGAAAATATGGAAGCTTAGGATTATTCCAATGCAAACCATAATTTCTGATGCCAATAGAACTTGCTTGCAAGTAAAAGACAGCCATAAAAGGAAAATTTAAAGATGGAAGAATAAAGAAAAAGGAGGGAAGATTCATCAGATTGAGACAGTACACATCTCATGCGTATTGTTACAGAACAGAATACTTCATAATACTTGAAGGATCACCTTTCTTCAAATATATTGCTGATATAGCTTCCAACAACAATTTTTACCAGAATAATCATTAACTAAATTGTTGGCACTTGATCCCTGTATATATGAGTGGTTAAGCTATATGGTATAGTGAGCCCACATGTATCATAATTAAATACTTTTCCTTCACTATCATCTTTCTACCTATGGTCCCCAGCTAGAAACAGAGAAAGACTTATCCTTTTTTTCGCTATTTTGAAATATCGCTCCTAACTTAAATGTTGGGCACAGGTTTGACCAAAGAAGATTAAAAATTTCATTGTTGTTTTTGCTTCTTTTATTGCACGGTGGAAATGGCAATGACCAAATCTTATGTTGTTGTTTGAAGGAGTTGGTCAGTCTCAAAACAATTTTGAAAGTTCATGAAGGAATTACCAGTTTCCTCATATATTAGAAATTAGAAGCCCCTAACCAGAAAGAACCAGTTTTACATTGCAATATATATGAAGGAAAGCCAAAAAAGAAAGAAAGGGGAACTTACCAGCCGAGATTATACTACACCAAACCCTATTTTCGAACTCCATCGACCTGCGTGACTTGATGCTTGAACGTTATTGCAACTATAGGCGATTGATAACCACCTGTGATCGTCTATAACAGCGCCAAAGCCACTCTTCTTCGCTGATGCTTGAACTCCACAGCTGTTCTCCATTTTGTCTCTCGTGATAGAGAAATATAGGTTTTGGTTTTTTAAAATTTTAGTTAGGGGCACTTTGGTCATTAGGAAGGATTTAGAAATCTCAGATCCCTCTCTAAGATCTGAATTGAAATTTCAGATATTGGTCTCCCTTGTATGTCTTTTCTCTATTTTAACAGTATTTTTTTTGGGATTTTTCCTTTCCTTTTTTAGGTGATAATTATTTAGGAGAATTCCAAAAAAATATCATTTAAACTTCAAAATTCTAAATAGGTAATTTAATAATAAAATAATTTTTTAATTGCATTACCATTCTTGTTAATCCCATTAACGAATTTGTCAATGGGATTTTGAAGTTTAAAATGTATTTTTTTAGCATTCTCTCTAATTATTTTCCCTCTTTAATGGCTTAATATGTAATGCTTAGTACGGGGTAAGGGATTAATGTTACGACTTCACTCAAAAATTAGAGTCGGGAAAATAAGCCAAGCATGTCGAGCTGGCCTATTTAGGCCTTTAATTTGTAAGGGCCATGCTCGATATTTTTTACTTTAAAAGTGAAAGCAGGCTTAAAAGGGTCAATCCTATAAGGCCAAAGGTTTAAAAGAGCCGGCCCATTTATTTTTTTATTTATTAACATTTTTTATGTAATACTAATATTATTGATTTTTTATCAGGTATATGTTGGAAATTGTATCCTAGGGGCCAATCATTATATTTTGAACATTGTTATTCAATGAATTTCTCCATTTTGTTATCATATTATTTGCATGTTCATTTTGATAACTATATCATTGGATAAATCATAGTGATTGTCATAAATGTTCCTGATCGGTCATTTATGCGAGAGCAAAGATAAAATAAAACCAGTATGACTTTAAAAAATGTATGGAGATACGAATCAAAGTCCTAAGTACTTGTAAGAGTACAAGGTGCTGAACTGACCCGTTATAAGAAAGCTGCATGAATCAACTCATAAGTTTGTCTCATGTATAACAATGTCACTATGCCATTTGACCTGAGATCATCATGGATTCCTACATGAGAATCGCTTAACTTTGACCTAGTCAAAAGTTACCTTTGACCAGGTGATGATAAAGGCTATATTCGAGCTTGATGGTTTTCATATAGAGGAATATGAATGGTCAAGATGAAATTTGTCCCTCACATTGGTAGAGAGATATTACTGGTCAAGAAAATAATGGTCAGGAATAGGAGGATAACATTCTTTATACCTTATCCTTAACCGAAATATTGTATGACAAAAGGGACGTGATATAGTTGTATGACAGGTTGTATCGATTTATAGATCTTCATATGAATTGGATAGTCGTAATGTCTTGCTGAAAGCTGCTTACAACTTATAAGTTAGTATAGTTATTAGCCCACTGCTAACTTCATATAAGCCTACAGGGTCGCACACAAAAATACACAAACTATAATGTGCAGATTCATTGAATCTAAGATATGTCTAGATTCAATGAATGTAATGGTTAATCTAGGATAGACGAATGACACACACACACACACATATATAATATCTCATATTTAATTTATAGAGATAAATTAAATCTATTTTCATTGGCTCTTTATTCAGATTAAATAAATAGGTCTAAATTTATTTAATTTGTTCATCAAAACAATTAAGTGTTAATTGATATGATATGGATTTTGAAATTAATTAAGATTAATTTTAAAAATCCAATATCTATCATAAAATAGAAAACCCTAACTAGTTGTTTATGTGAGAGCTAGAGTTTTTTATGGATGATGAAAAATAGATAGAGAGCCGTGAGAAAAAGAAAACTCTAGAGGGATATTGGTATTGCTAGCACACTGTCCGTGTTGGATTCTTATTCGTGTAGATATTGGTAGAGGGAGCTGATTCGAGTTGTTTTGAGATCGAAAGAAAGATTGATCACATAAGAAAGGTACGTTTTCTACTACTTGATTTAAACACCGTTGACATATCCGCAGTAGGGATTTAAAAACTTTTGAATTTTAATTTTTCGTTATGTCCACTAATCCCAACAGTAGCATATTGAGAAATCAGGTATCAATAATTTTGATTTTTTTATACTTTGTTAATGATGTTGTAAATATTTAGTTGTTATTATTTCTTAAAAATTAAATTTTATAAGAACATTTAAAATTTACAAAAGAATTTTCTTATTTCATAAATATTCTTACTAATTTTGTATTTTTTTTGACTTATTTTCTATGGATTATTTTGTTCATATCTTGTAATTTGTACTTTTCAAGTATATATTAATAAAGTGTTGTTTATTTTGTCAACTCCTTACACTTTTCAAGACATATCTATAAGAAGTGTTTTTTATTTTATTAAGTCTTCTCATTGATTAAAAAAATTACTTGATTTACAAGAATCTTTCATTTGGTTATGCTTGATGCGTATCGTTTGCACATTAATTTTGACAACATTTATGTGTTAAATTGAAACTTTCATTAATTTACTAATTGAAAAAATTATGTGTTATAAAATTTACTAATTTTATTTCTTTAAAAGAAGATGAAAAATAATAAAATGTTGTTAAAAGGGCTTCCGCCCCTGCAGAGCCAACCTTGGCCCTTATATTTAAGGGCTGGGTCTAAAAAAATTAGTATTTTTCTTTAGTTATATCTAAATGAGCTGGTCCTTTCAGGCCTTGCTCTGTGACCCTTTCACCAACTCTACTCAAAATCTATATAGGAAGTATTTCTTAATTGGCTTAATTTTGGAAGTATTTACTAGACTATATAAAATACTCCTATAATCATTAATATAAGACATATTTAATTTTTTTGGAAAAATTAAAGAAACTAAATAAATTACTTTAAATAATTGATATTTATATTTTTTTTATACCAAATTACTTTGTTTGACTTATATACAGATATATAATCAAATGATATATGACATATGTTATGATTAACTAACTTATTTGGCTTCCTTACTCTCTCCCAAAAAAGTCAATTATATCTTATATTAACAACGGGAGGATTACTCAATTTAGCTAACATTCTAATTAGTTTTCTTTTCCATGTTTTAATGTGTTGATATTTGTATAACATTCTTATGATCTTTCTTTTCATATTTTAATGCAGGGATTTTTGTGTAACTTTCTTAACTATCCGCTGAGGAGAGATTATTACAAGACAAAGCGTGGAACTTATGATAGCTAGAAAATTTCTTCTTCCAGAGGTTCTTAATTACTGAAACATTAAATGTTATTGTTTTTAAATAATAATTTTTTCATTTAAAAACAATTAGTTGAATTTTAAATTTTTTTTAAAAAAGAATTAGTTTGCCCAACTGCTCTTTGAGGAGTACCAATTACAATTGCTTTGGTACTTTAGAATTATTTTAAAACTAACCATGATAATTAGTAATTTTTAGTTTATTAATAATTTTTAAAACAATAAAATAAGGCTAACACGTGGCATTAAAAATATCCAAGTTGGAGGCTTGAAGCATTCTCATTGGACAAAGCGCATATATAAGTTGGTACAACATTAAGAAGGGAAGGGAAAATGAACAAGTTCCATTGTTTGATATACATTTAACGTCCAATCTTTTCAGGAACTTAATTTCCTGGGTTCATCAATATTCCTTTAAAAGTGAAAATATGAGATGTCACCAAAATTGATATTAACTCAAATTCCCTATGTGAAATGGACATATTTACCCCTTAAAAACTGGTTAAAAGCTAGTTGGACAGGGTGTGGCCACTCTGACAATCAGTTCCTTGGCGCCACAGGCAACTGTGGCAGTCGAATCGAAATAGAGTCGACAACGCAACTCTAGCATCTCTAGTCATCGTTATTTTCTACTTTTTTGCTCACAAGAACGAGCTGTTGCCTTCACTTTCTCAGGGAACATCCCAACAACTTCCACGTCTAGGTATGATGCTTTCTTGTTTGATTTCTTGTGGGAATCCAAATTGCCCCCTAATTTTGATGTTCTTTTTAAGAAAATCTTCGGTGATCTGCCCATCAATTTGGGAAAGAGAGGAATTTAAATTGCAAAATACTATTTCCCCTGTTTTATTGTTGAAAAATAGGGGAGTTTTTCTTTTCCCCCGCTTCGCCATCACACTCGAATTTAGTCAACTCCCAATATCATTCATTATCCCATAACTATCGATGATCTATCGAATATTTACATTTATTTAAATTATATTTTTTCTTCATTTTATTGTTTTAATGAGTAACAATATATCGTTATATATATATATTAATATTCTTCAGTTAGAATTGATGATTTCTCTCCTTCCTACAGCAAGGGCTACTGGGATTCAAGGGCATTTATCTTCAATTTATGAAAAAATTACATTTTTCATTTTCATTTTTAATAAAATACTTTTAATGGTAAAATAGATGATATTTCTCACTTCTTTCCAACAACCACCTCTCAATTTTCTTCCTGCCAAACAACTTATCTTTCCTCAACACATCTTCCCTCACTCCTTACTGTCTTTCCTTCCCTTCATTTCCTTCCCTAAAATTCATTTCCCTACTCAAATGTTCCCCATACCAAACGGGCTGTAAGTATTTCTTGAAGTTTAGTTTAACCCGTTTCCAAAATTTTTAAAATGAATTTTTATTTATGTTTTTTTATTGTTTCTATTAAAAAAGAAGAAGGTCTGAACAGGTATTTATTGTAATATTTTGAATCATAAATTTAAGGGAATGATATAATGTCATGGAATGCAATAAATGATGGCACTTTCACCTTGAAAAGTGCCTATTTTTTAATTGAGGAAAATCCAACTCACCTATACTACCCGATTTACAAATTAATATGGAAGTGGAAAGGAGCGGAAAGAATTAGAGTTTTCATGTGGGTTGCCTTCAATAATAGATTGCCAACCAACGAATCCTGCATCTGTGATCTTAAAAACCTGAACTCGAAATCAAAATTAAACGTTGATGGAGCTATATGTCAAAGGTGAACTCAAAAGCATGACGTGGTGGCATTATAAGGGACCATAATGGTTGCTGGATTGTTGGTTTCTCTCATAAAATAGGTCATTGTAGTGCCCTTGAGGCTGAAGAATGGGCTGTTCTTAAAGGCCTTAGACTTGCTTGGGATTTTGGTTTCAAAAAGATGACTTTGGAATTTTATGCTAAGATTTTGTTTGACCTTCTTAGAGGTGGCACATTAGTGGTCCTACCCAAAATTTCTCTTTTTATGACGAAGAGAAAAAAAGTAAAGCACACGAGTAAAGAAAAACCAAACCATTATTTCCCAAGGTTTTGAGAAAGATGATAGACATCATGGAACTTTATTATGATCACACGTCTATTGAAGTGAAGAAGAATCTCGTAATTACGAATTTCAGACAGCTAGGTAGGAAGATATTGCAGATTATGGGTAGAAATAGGTTAGGTTAGGCTAAACTTTATCTAAATAGGTTTGGATCTGCAACAGAAATTTAAAACCTAAACATGGGTCTGAGCCTAAAGCCTACTTAAAATATAGGTATTTAAATAGACTTTAAAGTCTATGCCTCCAAATTTATATATAACCATTTCATGCTTATTTATAATGATAAACTATGTCTTAAAAACCTAATATTCATTCTTCTCTTAATATTAGGGCTTAGTAAGGAAAAGAAAAAAATGTTTAGTAACAATAATTGTTTGAGTAAATAGAAATAAAAAAAAATAGTCTATTGACCACAACATTATTGCTTTAGTGGGTGACGTAACTCAAGGGGGGGAGTGAGTTAGCATTGCTATCTCGGGCGATCGAAGAGAAGAAAGGTAGAGGTGAATAATTGAAACGAAAGCAAAGGTTGAGTGTAATGGCAATAAGATGTGAAACTTATAATTAAAGTTATGTTTGTAAATTTATAAATGATTTATAAAATTATTTAGATAATATTATATATACTTACATGATATTATAAATTAAAAAAAAATAAGTTAAGCATGTAGGCTTGCAGACTAGGTTTCATGAAAATAGGTCTGACAGTGAGCCTGAGTCTAATCCTAACCTATTTACTAAATAAGTTAGATTAGATTTTATGTAAGCTAGTTTAGTTAGGGCCTGACATATCTTTATGCTATTGGAGATGCATCACACATATAAATGTATATTGAGCATTTTGATAAATCAATAATTTTTTTAACATGAGATTTTCTGTACAATTACCCATTTTTGTGAATATATATTATATGGGCCAGTTAGCGCCATATTTGTCCAAGCCATATACATACATGAAAGCCATGAAGCCGCCCGCAAGAATCACACCCGCTTGTTTTTTTTTTTTTTTTTAATTTAAAAAAAATGATGTGTTCATGGCTCACGTACATTTGAGAATTTGAACGCCGACACGCAATGGAAAAATCTAATTAACATTCTTAAAGAGCACGTACCATGGAAATTGTTAATCTAGCAAAGATTAGATTAATCATCTTTCACATCTTATATTCATACAACTATATCCTTATCCAACAACGAAATTTATGTTAATTATATGAATTATATATATTCGTCTTTTGACTACAGATACCCCATTTTTTCAAAAAATAAAAATAAAAAATAAAAAAATTGGAGCTTGATGATCTTCAAAATTAAAAGTATTAATCAAATGAACCACATTTTATTTGTCTGATTGCGAGGGGGAAAATAAAGAAAAGGAAGTATGTTACTATGTATTTTTTTTTTCTTGAACAAAATTTAATAT
The DNA here is from genome assembly GCA_037074505.1 of Albizia julibrissin. Classification (NCBI taxonomy): domain Eukaryota; kingdom Viridiplantae; phylum Streptophyta; class Magnoliopsida; order Fabales; family Fabaceae; genus Albizia; species Albizia julibrissin. The sequence continues at coordinate 17,591,708 of CM073484.1, read as the reverse complement.
TATCTCCATTCCAACTCTATTGTTACCAAAGGAAAGGAAAGAATAAACATGATCAAATTTGTCATCTCCCACTTATAGAAAAATTTTACATACCTCTGGATTATAAGGTTATTGATGAATCTGTTATATTTTTTACTTGTATTAGCATATCATGGGATGATGAGACTATTCATTGATATATAGCTTATATACTAGCTTATTGATCTTTTCTAAAATATTTCCTTTTTTTTTTTAATGTTTTGACCTTCATGTTTTACTTGAATAATTGTTTCTCCTAGCCCATTCTCTTCTGATTACAAGAAACGATTATTAGCATATACTCATCTAATTCTATTTATAAGTCATTAACAACATATTTCATATAAATTAAAAAAAAAACCTTAGATCTCATGTTCTTATTCATTACATCACTTTGAATTAATTATCAACTGTTCTTATTTGAAAAATCTTACTTCTTTTCAAACATTACTAATAAATGTGAAATCCACTCAAATTTATTAGTAAAGTTTAATTTGAATTGAGAAAGAGGTGTGAACATATACTGCTCCTTTATATTGTACATCCGAGCAGTTAATTGTTTGTTTGTTTTTTTTTATTTGAGAGCAGTTCATTGCTGAAACTATTGAAATCACACAAAGATTTGAATATAGGGTAAATGTGTAAATTTAGCAACAACTGATTTTCTTATAACCACTCAACATAATTAACTATTTTTTGGATATAAAAATAGACATAAACAATTTATATGGGAGCAGATAAAGCCGCTAAGAATACTTAAATTCCGTGATTTTTTGTAATGTGGGTCTCACCAGTATTCTCACTTTCTATTATTTGAATATAGTTTTAAAAGGGTTAAGATGCAAATTTAGCAATGAATTATTTCCCAATAGGCACCCAATACAATTGTTTTTTATAAGAGCATTTATAAGACAAATAAAGAGATTTAAAAGAATATAGTAAGTTAAAAAATTTTTACTGCACTTCATTGGGTCAAAATAAAGTTAAGTTTTATCAGTGGAAAAACAAATATGGGTATTTACAGGACAAATATATGAAGGATCAAAATTTTTTAACTCCCTGGATTCATTTATTTATCTTGTAAATGCTTATATTAGTTTTATAAATGCTCTTATGAAAAAAAGTAAGGGCGAATGTGCAAATTTAGCGATGAACAATTTCGCGATGAACAATCATAAGACTTAACTATTTTCAGGTGCAAAAGTAGACATAAATTATTTTACGGGTGTAAAAGTAGACATAAACTATTTATTTGAAAGCAGATATAGTAACATTGTTAGTGCCTATTTGGGTTGGTAGTAGAAGTAGCTTTTCTGACGTGATTTACATAGTATGAGGTAAGTATGTGAGAGGAGTTTTGCCTCGATTTATGTGAACGTGCTTTTCTAACGCTATTCCAAACATGCCCTTAAAAATACTTAACTGCCGTTATTTTTTGCACTGTGGGTCCCAGTCTTTTTTCTCTATTATTTTAATTAAAAAATCACTTAGACTCAATAAAAATAATTTCATTTCATATAACTCCCAAAAGATTCTAAAATTTCACTGTACCCCTTGAGTCAAAATAAAATTAAGTTTTTTCAGTGAAAAGACAATAATGGCCTTACTTTATTTTTTTTTTCATAAAAGCATTTATAAGAAAAATATGAGCATTTTTAAGACAAATAAAAATATTTACAAGAAAAATAAAGGGATCCAAAGAAAACCAAGGAGTTAACAAGAACATTTTGGCCATTCGCAAGATAAATAAGAGAATTCACAAGACAAATAAATGTATTTAATATAAATATTTACAAGACAAGTATGTGAATGACCAAATTTTTTTTAACTCTTTGGATATTCACATGTTTTGTAAATGTCTTTATTTATCTTAAAATGCTCATATTTTTATTGTAAATGCTTTTATAAAAAAATTAAGTAAGGCGATTATTGTCTTTTCACTGAAACAACTTAATTTTATTTTGACCCAAGGGATGCAGTAAAATTTTAGAATTTTTTGGGGGTTATATGAAATGAAATTGTTTCTATGAGGTCTAAGTGATACTTTTCCATTAAAAAATATTAAAATAATAGAGAGAGAAGACTGGTTGGACCTACAGTGCAAAAAATAACGGCAGTTAAATGTTTTTAACGGAGTTGCTATATCTGCTCCCAAATAAATAGTTTATGTCTATTTTTGCACCTAGAAAATAGTTTATGTCTACTTTTACACCCAAAAATAGTAAGTCTTATGATGCTCATCGCAAAATTGTTCATTGCTAAATTTGCACTTTTGCCCAAAAAATAAAGTAAGAAAATTAATGTAAATGCTCATAGTTGTCTTGTAAATGCTTTTATAAAAAAATAATTAGGTTGAGTGCTATAGAGAAATATTTTATTGCTAACATTACTACAAAAAAAGGCAATTGTGACCCTTATTTTTGAACTAACTATGGCGGTTAGAAAGGGCCATATATATTGTCGCCACTAAAAGAAGTTGTGGCACTTCAAGCGCTACAATATATGTGTAAAAACATTTCATGTGGCACTTCCTCAAGTTTATATTTTTGTTAAAAAATTTTTTTGCTTCATGTAACACTTTTTTAAAGAAGTGTTACAAGAAATATTATTTTTTAAAAAAATAATTTTCTTAGTATTTTTTTTAGAATACTGTAATTATAGTTGATAACATACTTTAAACACATTTCCATACTTACAACAAAATGAAGAAAAAACAAATCACAATCAAATAACTCTAAAATGATGTAAATTAATAAATAACTAATTAATAAAATCACTACTAAGTAAAATATAAGTGTTAAAACTAAATAACTATTTTACTTATGCAACTCATCAATGTTAACAATTACTACTACAACTAAAAATTATAACTACTACATATCTTTATATATAACTCATATATAATAACATTTAATTTCATCTCATTATTTTTCAGCATATAAAAATGAGAATATTTTTTTTTCAGATTTTATAATAAATTAAATATAAAAGATATATAACAAATTAAACTATTAACTACTAATAAAATTAGATTTGTAAGCCTAAAAATTAAAAAAAACTTACAGTGTATAGGAAGTTTGAATAGAGTGAGCTGGAACCTCAAGCACAATACTTGAAAAAATAATAATAAAGAAAAAAGATAAAGATAAAGTTACATACATGTTTAAAAATAGGGTGGTTAAGAAGATAATGTGTTGTATGTAGCTTTAAAATGTTAAAAAAAAAGGAAAAAGTGAGTGGGTATGTATTTACCAGACAAAATGAAACTATAAGGAGGATGAAACGAGATTAAAATGAAGGAGGAATTGGGTCATTTTGGCGCAAGAAATAGGACCAAAGAAATGAGGAGAAAGTACTGAAAATAAAAAGAGGTGGAGAAGGAAATATAAGAAGTGATGGAACAAAGAAATAAAGAAAAAGTATTGATCGAAGTAGAGATGGTGATGAGTGGCAAAAAGAGGAGAATGAGTAAATGTGAGGACTAAGAGGACAAGAAGTGATAGCACGTGTTGAATAAGGAGTGGAGACCAAGAGGAGAAAGGTAGTGGAAGCAGATTGTGAAAGAGAGAAATGTTTGAAAAAAAATTACCTTGTGTGGTGCTTTCTAAGCCAAGTGCCACACAAAGTGTGTAGCAGCTGTGGCACTTCTTTGAGCAAGTGTCACAGTTGCTACTTCAGTTTTAAAAAGAACATTTTAGGTGGCGTTTGGTCAAGCAAACGCTACATAAGGCTTTCAAACAGCTGTGACGCTTCCTTGAAAAAGTGACACACAGTATACCAATTTTTTAAAAAAATATTGAAAAAAAAAATTCTAGAAGAAGCTATGGCATAAAAAATGCGCTATTATTCCCTATTTTTGTAGTAGTGTAAATTTGCATCATAGCCCTTCTAAAAAAATATTAAAATAATAGGGAGTGATAAGATTGGTGGGACCCATAGTATAAAAAGTAATAGAAATTGACTTGAGTTAACGACATTGTTATATTTACTCTTAAATAAGTTGATTACGTCTACTTTCACATCCGAAAATAGTTAATTGTGTTAGATACCCATAAAAAAACAATTAATTGCTAAAATTGCATCTTCACGCTTGAATATAATGTCCAACAATAAACTCTTTTTTCTTACACCGTTCAGCCACATGCCCCCAAATCTAGCTTTGATTTTCTCTGTTGTTTTTTTTCCAAAAACAATGAGAGTAGCTAGAATCACATATTAAGGCATTAATAATAATTAGGGACGTTGAAGAAAACATAAGAACTTGAAAAAAAAAATGATTCCACATAATATGGTTTGGTCCAATTATAATTATTTGCATGAATTAACGATTTTGTACTATTGATTAAATTGGATTATTAGCTTTGGAATGTATTGAAAATGTGTTTTGACATTTTCTGCTTCTCGTTCGATTCACGCGTACATATTCAAATGTTAGTGCCCACTCAGAAAGACTTTCTTAGCGGTTTGGCTGTGAAATCCACAGATTTTCAAAATTTCCAATGTCATAAAAATAAATATTAATTATTATTTTCATACAAAAAGATTCAAACTGTCATTATTGGCTTCTCACCTTCCATCTTCAATCAAGCCTTCATTTCATAATTAGGTCTGAAACACTTCATTTCATAATTAGGTCTGAAACCTGTCATGAATCCAAGAGAAAATGGTAAACTTGTCAGGTTTTATAAGAAAATATAGTCAGGTACGGTTTTGATCGCTTGCTATTTAAGAAATTGAACTTTTTTTTAGGTATATCTAATCCATAACAATTCTTTTTTGAAATAATGTTGACTCCGCGTAATTTTATGACATCTTTTTTAATATTTATTATAGAGTATGTTTTTACATTTATTGTATATAATTTAAGTACTGAGTTATATACTTGTCAATAGACAATGACAGATCCAAAATACAAGTCATGACTCATGAGAATCAGTTTTTTTTTTAAAATGTATATACTAATTTCAAATTTCATCAATATAAATGTTGCAATATATATTTACATATATTTAGTCTTTGATAATAGAGGTTAAATTCGAACATTGCTAATTTTCAATTGAAGGTAATTCTTCGAACAAAATTTTTTTATCTATAAGATTCGAAACATTAATCTTGTTTCAAGAAAATTAAGTCTGTTGTACTCAATCTATCCACCATTGATTAACACGAATTAATTAGTATTGTTAATTAGTATTTAAAAAGCATATTCATGTAAGTCGAGACAAAGTTCCTCTCATATATTTATTTTATACATTATAAATCGTGTTGAAAAAATAATTTTTAACGTCAATCCAATGAGACATTAAAACATTAAGACATACTCAAACTAATTACTATGAATATTATATGTAAAATAAACCTTTTTTTTTTCATATATTACATGAAATTTAAACAATGTAAGGCATAAGATTCACACTAGTTAGTTTTATGGTTTATGATTTATGAATATCGCGGTTCCTTTTTTTTTTTTTTTTTTGTAAAGCATAGTACTTTACTAGTTTTAAATTTGATTATTGAAAAATTAAACTAAAATAAATTATTTATAAGAGATCAAATTAAAATTACACTTGTTTGTGTGTGTCGTACGTGATTTTTCCACAAATATTACATATGGTGGAAAACTGTATATATAAAAAAACATATGGTGGAAAACTACAATTTTTTATTTTAAAAAGTCAACATATAGTTAGGTGAGGACTTGAGGCCATGAGAGAACAAATAACGTAAATAGGAGTTGTATGGAACAATTGATTTTAAATGTCATTGAACATCATAATTAATTTAAACTAAAAACGTCAACAATTATAATATGGATTACATATTATATTAAATTACAGATACAAAAAAAAAGGTTTATCTAGTAATCATCTGAATTAAAATTTCAAATTCGTAATTCACATCATATATATAGATACATATATAATCATTATGGTTTATTAATAATTTTATTATATACTCGTGTGTGTGTCTGTTTGTAAGGCTAAAGTACACACAATTCTCATAAACTTTGAACCATATACAAATAGTCCCTTACCATTTAAAACTTAATAATAAATCAGCCTAAACTCTTAAGTTTGTGCGTATAACTCTCAACCATCAGTTACCTCTCTGGTTCTTATATTATAAATATATTTTAATTAATTCTCACATACTAAAGATTAAAGATTGTTGGTTAAGTAACTACATATGCCTTAAATTGATCAATTTTTTCTAAGTTTATCCTTTTTTTTTCTCCCTGCACTTACAAATCACTCTCTCACATCTCTCTCCTCTTTATCTCTTTCCAAGAAGAATTAAATAACAGTAGAATTGAAAAACAATCATTAATAATATATAAGTGGACTCATATTATAGACCAAAAAATTCTTTTAAAAAGTGGACTTATAATAAGGATCAGAATTTTGTGTGTAAAATTTAAAAAAAATATTAACAATATGTAAGTGGACTTATATTATGAACCAAAAAATTCTTTTAAAAGTAAACTTATAATAAGCATCAAAATTTTGTGGATGTGCGCCGGCGCATATAACCTCACAAACTGACTTATATGCATATAATTCCTTTTTAAACTTTAAGCTATGGACAGATAACTAGATAAGTAACAAAGAATTCGAATAATAACAGGGCAGTTATATACATAAATGTAAGAGCTTAGAGTATTTATTATAAAGTTTTATATAAAACTCTCTAGGAAGGTTGTGTATAATTTTATCTGTATACACTAGTATAAAATATAGATTTTAGACCTATTTTTTACACCTGACAAAACATGACACGTGTAGAAAGTGTGACCGGTGGCATTTTCGTAAATATATGAAGATAAATGAATTTTCTACACGTTATATCTTACAACACGTGTAGAAAGTGGGACTTTCTACACGTGTTATGAGAGAACAGGTGTAGAAAGTAAATTTAAACTATTTTTTCTTTAATATTAATGGCTTTAATTTTAATTTTAATTTTTTTAAAAATAAATAACAACTTTCTACACCGGTTGTGTCTTAACCGGTGTAGAAAGTCTGATGTTTCTACACGGGATGGATGTCCAACCCATGTAGAAAGGTTTCTACATGGGTTGGACTTCCAACACGTGTAGAAACATCAGACTTTCTACACCGGTTAAGACCCAACCGGTGTAGAAAGTTATTTTTTTATTTTTTTTAAAGAATAACGCCAACTTTCTACACCGGTTGGGTCTTAACCGGTGTAGAAAGTTACTTTCTACACCGGTTAATACCCAACCGGTGTAGAAAGTTGGCGTTATTCTTTAAAAAAAAATAAAAACTCTCGCATTTGCTTGTTCTTCCTCAAAACTCATCGCCAAAACCTTCTGGATTTGCTATCTCGGTGTCCGACCTCTGCTTGGGCAAGCCGGCGTTGAAGCCGCTTCCACTGTTTGCTACCGTTGCCGACGCCCTAGCCGCCATCAAAACCTTAGACGACAAATTCATCAGCGTCTGGTACTGCAACGATCACTCCTTCGCTGCTCGAATCGGCTGCGCCTGTCTCTACGATTTTGCCTAAAATTTCAGGTCTCGTGAGGCATCTTGAGCCATCTTTTATGTACTTCTCACTTACCATATGATTTGTTCTGGAAATGTTACTCTTCCCCCTTTTCTTCTTTCTTTTCCCTAGATTCTTGTGGTGATTTTATTTATTTATTTTTAATTTTCACTAGGTTTACTGCATATCACTTGAGACTTCTGTGGAATTTTAATTGTTTGGTTGAAACTTGAAAAGCACGTAGTTCTGTTTTTTTTTCTCTTCAATTTTTGCAGTGATAACTGGAACAATGTCACTATTTAATGGCTTGTTTAGTTGACAAGTTCATTTATATCTGAAGTTGAACATATACGCACATTGGATCTCTAATTATCAATTGTTTATTAGCTTGTAGATCTGTAAATTTCACCAGTTCCTTTAGGTCATTCATTTGTATCCTTACAACTAAAGTCATAATTTTTATGGCTTTTTTAATAAGATTCATTTTGCGAGCATCTGTGTTCTGCCAATTTACTGCCTCATACTAGTTCTTTTGATCATTCATGACCTTAACCGTGCAGCTATAGCTGAGTCCTTTCAAAATTTTAGAAATTGTAACTTAGTTATATTGAAATGATCTACAAAGATAAATTTGTGTAAGCTGATAATGGGTTACATTGTTATTAATAGATCATGATTAGGAAAATGATTATATAGATTTTGGATAATACTTTTAACATTCTTACTGAATTCTTGTTTTGTAAATGTTCTTTTCAACATGAAATATGTAGTTTTGTGAATCACTGCTTGTGAGGATTGCTACGGCTAGAGAGGAAGTGAAGCATGTTAAGAATTTTGATTATGTAGTTGTGAATGCTAAAGGGAAGCTTGAAAATGCAGTAACATTAGTGAGTTCCATAATTGATGCTGAGAAAGCTAAGGTATGGCAAATGAGTGTTGTAGTATAGGTCATTTAGCTACTATGATTGAGGATTTTTAAGCTACTCCATACTTATTAATTGCTTTTTCAGATATTGAATCAGTTGTCATTGCGATATCATTAAGTGAGATATGATTCTCTTATTTACTCTTAAGTGATATCTCTTATTTTTTTTATTAAATAAGGATATTCTACACCGGTTGAAGTCCAACCGGTGTAGAAAGTTTAGGACCTGACTTTCTACACCGGTTGAGGACCAACCGGTGTAGAAAAACTTACATTCTACACCGGTTGGGACACAACCGGTGTAGAAAGTAGAGTTTCTACACCGGTTAATTCCGGACCGGTGTAGAAAAACTTAAAAAACTTACATTCTACACCGGTTGGTCCACAACCGGTGTAGAAACTCTACTTTCTACACCGGTTAATGCATCAACCGGTGTAGAATCTGAAAAAAAAAATTATTAGACTTCCCTCCCTCCCTCCTTTTCATTTTGCCGCCACTTAAGCTCTCATCCCTCCCTCCCTCTCACGCTCAGCCGCGCGCCAATCTCTGCCCTACTTGAGTTCAGAGTCCTCTCTCCGTCACCACCGCCATCTACGTCACGCCATCTCTCCCTCACTGCCGTGATACCTCTCTCCGTCATTGCCGTGATAGCTCTCTCCCTCGCTGGCGTTGGCACTTACCGGGATTTTAGGCACAAAAGGTTTCGTTTCGGGCAGAATTGGGCACTGGAGTAAAAGTAAGCATTTGTTTCTTATGTTAGATCTTGCCAAAGTAGAATTTTTTTTTGTTAATCAACTAACAAATGGGCTGCCTGGTGATTCTGCATCTGATAATTCTAAACCTCATGAATTCTTTACTCTCCTGGGTAAAATGATATATATGATACAATTGGGAGCATGTATTGCGTTCTATGTTTGTAAATTCTGTTCTGTAGAAGGATAAGAAGAAAGTTATAAGCCTTAATAAACCAATATAAGACGTTAGACTTTTGGAAACCCATAATATAGCTCGGGTCAGCTTCCCTATTAGAATAGGAGCCTTAATGAAAGGTTGTGGGTTGGCACTAAGGCTTCCCCATCCCCCCTCTTCCTTTTTTTGTTTTGTGTGTTTTTTTTTGTGGGGGGTGGTTGTTCTGTTTCTCCATGCCTTGTGAAGCTTAGGCACTATGCCCCTGGTGTTCCAATAATTTTAGTTGGAACGAAGTTAGGTAATCATTTTCTGACTCTTTAAGCCAAAAGTTCCTCTTATGACTCGATCCTTCAATAAATTGGCATGCTGTAATTGATTCTTAACATGCCTGTTGCAAATGCTGTAAAATCTGTTTTTTAGCAAACTATTTACGTTAGACTGAAAAATCTGCAAATATGGATGATGACGTCAAGAGTTACCTTCCTGGTCCAACAGGTTCTCTTGTATCATTTTCTGTTGAAGTTTGTTTGCACATATGGATCGTAGCTGGATTTATGCTAGACGAACTAGTGATGAGTACGATAATGGGGTGAAGAATTTTTTAGAATTTGCTATAAGAAATGCTGGTGGTGATAAATCTGGGAAGTTTTATTGTCCTTGTGTAAATTGCTTAAATTTGAGGCGACTATGTGTCGAAGAAATAAGAGAGCATTTGATATGTGATGGGTTCTTGAAGAGTTATACACGATGGGTATGGCATGGTGAATTAGTAGAAGACCTGAGTGCATCTAAAGAGGTGGAAGTTGATGTGGACATGGATGATCGACTAGAGGACATGATTCGTGATATTGGCGAAGAGGCCTTTGAACGATCACATGCATATGATAACTTGTCTAGTCATACAGAAAAGCCATTATACCCGGGATGTACAAAATTCACGTTGTTGTCTGCTGTGGTGAGATTGGTCCACTTGAAAGCAAGGAATGGGTGGAGTGACAAGAGCTTTACAGAATTGCTTGAGTTGTTGACAAGCATGCTTCCAGAAGGTAATGAATTACCCAACCGTAACTATGAGGCAAAGAAAATATTGTGTCCCTTGGGTCTACAGTACAAAAAGATTCATGCATGTCCTAACGATTGTATATTATATAGAGAAGAGTTCGAAGGGGAGCATAAGTGTCCAAAATGTGGTGCTTCACGGTACAAATTGAAAGGGAATTGCGATACAGACTTTGATGAGACTACTAAGGGCCCTCCTGCGAAGGTGTTATGGTATCTTCCAGTGAAACCAAGGTTCAAGCGATTATTTGCCAATGTGAATGATGCAAAGAACTTAAGATGGCATGCAGATGAGAGAATATCAGATGGGAAGCTTCGCCATCCAGCTGATTCTCCTCAATGGAAGAAAATTGATGACATGTTTCCTGAGTTTGGAAAGGAGCCAAGAAACCTCAGGCTTGGGATGTCTACTGATGGCATGAATCCTTATGGCAGCCTCAGCAGTACTCATAGTTCATGGCCTGTCCTCTTAGTGATTTACAACTTGTCTCCTCGTCTGTGCATGAAACGCAAGTATATTATGTTGTCTATGGTAATTTCGGGTCCAAAGCAGCCAGGAAATGACATTGATGTTTACCTAGCCCCTTTGATTAAAGACTTGAAAGAGTTGTGGGAGATAGGTATGGATGTGTTTGACGCGAATCGAAAAGAGGTGTTCAACATGCGTGCCATGATCTTCTGTACCATAAACGACTTCCCTGCATATGGAAACCTATCTGGGTATAGTGTTAAGGGACATAAAGCATGTCCAATTTGTGAAGCAGGCACATGCCACCATCAACTTAAACATGGAAAGAAGACAGTCTATCTTGGCCATCGGAGATTTCTCAGCCAAAATCACCCTTATCGTAGATTAAAAAAAGCTTTTTATGGCCATCAAGAGTATGGAGATGCTCCAGTGCCATTGAATGGAGAGCAAGTTTATGAACGGGTGAAAGACATCAATGTTATCTTTGGAAAGACGCAGAAGAGTGCATATGTTAAAAATATATGGAAAAAGAAGTCTATATTTTTTGATCTTCCATATTGGCAAAGTCTTGATGTGAGGCATTGTATTGATGTTATGCATGTCGAGAAAAATGTGTGTGATAGTATTATTGGGACACTTCTCAATATAAAGGGCAAGACCAAGGATGGTGTCAATGCAAGATTAGACTTGATTAAAATGGGAATACGAGATGAGTTACATCCACAGCCACAAGGTGAGAGAACTTATCTACCTCCAGCCTCTCATACCTTGTCTAAGCTTGAGAGAAGAAGCTTTTGTGATTGTTTACATGGTGTCAAAGTTCCTCAATGGTATTCTTCAAATGTTAAAAAGCTTGTGTCGATGAAAGATTTAAAATTAGTGGGCTTAAAGTCTCATGATTGCCACATCTTGATGCAACAACTACTTCCTGTGGCTATTCGGGGCATATTGCCAGATGATTTGAGACACACTATAACTAGACTATGCTTCTTCTTTCATGCCATTTGCAACAAAGTGATTGACCCTGATAAATTGGATGAACTAGAAAAGGATGCTGCTATTATCTTGTGCCAACTTGAGATGCTCTTCCTTCCTTCATTTTTTGATATCATGACACATCTGATTGTTCATTTAGTGAGGGAGATCAGGTTGTGTGGCCCTGTTTATCTACGATGGATGTACCCAGTTGAGAGATACATGAAAATCCTTAAAGGGTATGTGAAGAATCCATACAGACCTGAAGCTTCCATGGTTGAAAGATATATTGCCGAAGAAGCTATTGAGTTCTGTTCTGACTACTTGTCAAACGAAGAAGTTATTGGGCTTCCTAAATCTCGTCATGAGGAGAGATTATTAGGTAAGGGTACACGTGGGGTAACAGTGAAAACTAATATGGATCATGATGCAGTGTTACAAGCACACTTATACATTTTGAATAACACCGATGAAGTTCAATATTATATATCTATTCACAAAGAAATTATAAGGGCACAACATGGTCGCATGACTGAGCAAAGGTTATTGCTTGAGCATAACAAGACTTTCCCACAATGGTTAAAAAAACAAGTAGCCAATGATAATAGTGTTTCTCAAACTATAAAATGGTTGGCACTGGGTCCTAACTTCAATGTCATATGTTGGAGTGGATACGATGTCAATGGGTATTCCTTCTATACGAAATCCCTGGATGACAAGAGTACTGTTCAAAATAGTGGCGTTATGGTTGTGGCTGAATCCATGCATTTTTCCAGTTCAAAAGACAAAAAGCCAAAGTTAGCAGCTATGCCTTATTTTGGGGTTATTGAAGAGATTTGGGAGGTTGACTATACTAAATTTAGAGTTCCAGTTTTCAAATGCAAGTGGATTGATAATAATAGTGTTCAAGTGGATAAGTATGGATTTACATTAGTGGATCTTAAAAAATTAAAGTACAGTGAGGAGCCCTTTATTTTAGCAGCCCACGCAAAACAAGTGTTTTATATAATCGATCCAGCAAATAAAAGTCGCTCCGTTGTTCTCCAAGGAAAAACCGTAGTTCACAGTGATGATAATAAGGAATTAAACTATGATGTTTCTGAGACTCCATGTTTCTCTTCAGGGTTGCCTGAATTAAATGAAGTTCATTTAGATGACATACATGCCACAAGAACTGACCACCATGAAGGGATATGGGAGAATATATTTACTCCTATGTGATAGACTTTAATTGAAAGTAAGAAAAGAAGAGTTCGTTGATTAAAAGTAAGAATATATTTACTCCTATTTGATAGACTTTACTTACCTTATTTCATTGTTAAATAGGAACATGGAGAAGGATCCCCCACAGATTGATGATACACATTCTGGGCATAGCAGCCAGTCTTCTCAGGGAAAAAGAAAGGGTAGACGTGGCACGACACTAAAAGAGTTGACCAAGAGTCGAACGAATGACCAGAAGATACCGATTCAATTTGATGGGCAATGGAGACCAATCGGGCCTACCAAGAGCAAGTTTATTAGCTTTGTTGCCCTCCAAGCACGTAGCAAGCCTAGCATAACGATTAAGGAGTGGAATGAAGTGGATCAATCTATCAAGGATCAGATTTGGAACACTATAGCGGTATAACACTATACACCTATGAACTTTTGTAACTATTACATTTATTCATGTTACTAACTAATATAATGACTTCACAGCTTACTTACGACGTTCCTCCCAGTCAAGTCTTAAAGGATAAATTGTTGTCATATTGCGCGGAGCGTTGGACGGCCTTCAAGACCTCTCTAACTAAAAGATTTGTGCATGTCGAGGTAGCAGAGGGTCAGAATCCTCCTAATCCTTGTAATGAGTATACATTTCTTAACGAAGCTACATGGAAAGAATTTTACAGGATAAAGACTACACCAGAAGCCTTGGTTAGTTTTTATTCACTTTAATTAGTTAATTACTTTATTCTCATTTAATTTTATTGATTAATGATTTTTTGGTTTCTTATAAAAAGATTAAAAGGGAAAAAGCTATAGCGAGTGGTAGAAAGAATGATTGCCCCCACAGATTGTCTCGTGGGGGTTATGAAAAGCTTGAAGAAGTAATGATGAAGGAGAAGCAGAAGAGGCGACAAGAAGAGACTCAGTCTGATCCATCTACCATTATATCTCCACCATCTCCAATATCTCGTGAAGAAAAATGGAGGGCCGCACGTCGAAGGAAGACTGGAGAGTATACGAGCGAGAAGGCACGCGTGATTGGTGAAAGGATTGTAAGTAATTTAACATCAATCCTTATTATTTTCTTTCTTGTATAGTAACATATTAATTATGTTTGTTATTTATATATTACAGGATCAACTTCAAGTAGAACGTGCCCAGGGAGCCTTCAGTTCACAGGGAAGCAGGGATGATATCTTGACGGTTGCCACGGGGACTCCGGACCATGGTGGTCGTGTTAGGGGCGTTGGACGAGGAGTAGGCATAAGAGACTACTTTGGAGCACATAGACGTTATGCCTCCCCGGGAATGGTCACCAAGCAAGAGATGGAATTGATGCTAGAGAATGAAAGGAAGCAGATGCAAGTAATATTAGAGAATGAAAGGAAGCAAACGGCCGCCCAGATGTTACAACTGAAGGAAGAAATGATGAGCATCCTAAGCTCACGACAGGACACAACTATCCATGCGACAAGTTCTCCTGCAGTTCAAAGTACAAATGGGAGTTGTGTTCTTGGGCGTAAATCTGAGGAATCTGGAGTCCAAAAAAATAGTGAACCTTGTGAGTTATATTTAGAGGACCCTGATAGACGCTTAGTAGCACTTGGCGCAATACAAAACTTGGGGCCAATCGTCCACCACGAGCAAATGCAAGATGACGAAGTGAGAGTGGTGATTGGAGAGGTAAAAATTCCAGATGCGCCTGTTCCATTTCCTAATGATGAGGTGAAGATTGTGGGTGAAGCCCTCAAAACATTCCTTAGATGGCCAAAGAGACTTGTCCGGGTTGTTCCAGCTGCAGTTCATCCTGAAGTATGAAAATATTTGTCTTCTTGATAAGCAGATGCAATTTTTTCATATTAGAAATTTATAACTTGCAATTATTACTAACTCTTATTAATTTTTGTTTATTTAGCAAACTACCCCATCCAATGAAGTAGTTCCACAACTCCAGCCCCAACCGCAGACCCACAACCAGGTGAAGCCGCTTCAACGTCTGTGTATGCTGGCGTTTGACGGATCCTTCTCAATTGAAGTATTGATGATGGATCCAGACGTTGTGGGTAAGAGGGACATATTCGTGCATATCGAGCAGGAGGATGTAGTGCGGATGTTAATGAAGGATCAGATTACCATACCGCACGTCCACTTGTTTATGATGTGGGTATATTTTTAACAATATTACTAAGTATTCAACATTTGATTCTGACATGCTTTAACTATTGTAGGTACCTCCATCGCCTTTATACTTTATCAGGGAACGGTGACAAGTTTGGATTCCTTTGCCCGATTCACATCCAGAAAAAAGGGAACACTTCCGCCATAAGAGAGTCATACCTTCGGCAGAGGCTCTGTGAAGATGGAAAAGAGTGCTACCTAGCGCCATATGTTCACGAGTAAGAAAAAGTTTGTAATTGATACCTTTCTTTTATGAATATATATAATTCATACCTCTTTTTGCAGCACTCATTGGCAGTTACTGGTTCTATGTCCAAAGCAAAATGTCGTCGTTCTTTTATGTTCATTACATTATAATCCGGGAAAGGATTTGAAGAAAACGATGGACACGTAAGTATACTTTGACAATGACATTTTATTTGCAAATATGTAAGTTTTTTAGATAACCTACCCTCTTTTATATATTTTTCTACAGGGCAATGGAAACGTACCAAAGAGTGGTTAAGAAAAAGCATACACATGAGCTTAGGGAGACTATCTGGATACAACCAAAGGTAAACAGTTTCAATCCTTCTATGAACATAGTTATCGTGTTCACATATATAATTAATATAATATAATGCATGTTCAACTATAGTGCCGTCGTCAAACGGGGAATAAGGCTTGTGGATATTATGTGATGAGGCACATGTTAAACATCATCCTCTTGGGTAGTACAGAATTTACAAAAGAGGTAATTGTATTTAATTATGTTTGTTTTATTAAGTTCATTTCTTAGTTATTAAATTGATGTGATTTTTTATTTTCAAATTTGTAGATGTTTGACATTACGGATGCATTTTCCGAAGAGGACATTGATGACGTTCGCACACGTTGGGCAACTTATTTTTTAGAGATCACAAAGTTGTGAGTGTAATGTTAAATATGTAAAGTTAATAACAATTTGGTATTAGACATGTTGAATTTTATTGTCATTGTTTGGTATTGGGTTTGACTATAATTGTACAAATTTCGTTGTAAAAATAAGGTCAAGTTGGTGTACCTTTATATGGCTTTGTTAATATTTTGGATAGAATTTGATATTTCACATTAATTTTGTTGCAAATTATTTTTTTTATCAGGTGTTTTGTTGTTTATTATTATGTAAATGAGTTTATACAAAAATAAATCTTTTTTCTGAAAATGAGTTTCTACACCTGACTTAACATATCAGGTGTAGAAAGTGGGACTTTCTACACGTGACCCCTGAAGTCAGGTGTAGAAAGTCCCAAACATACCACTTTCTACACCTGACTTCAGGGGTCACGTGTAGAAAGTCCAAACTTTCTACACGTGACCACTGAAGTCAGGTGTAGAAAGTCCCAACAATACCACTTTCTACACCTGACTTCAGGGGTCACGTGTAGAAAGTCTAAACTTTCTACACGTGACCACTGAAGTCAGGTGTAGAAAGTCCTAATATACCACTTCTACACCTGACGTGAGTGGTCACGTGTAGAAAGTGTGGACTTTCTACACGTGACCCCTGAAGTCAGGTGTAGAAAGTCCTAAAAAATACAACTTTCTACACCTGATTTCAGGGGTCACGTGTAGAAAGTCCACACTTTCTACACGTGACCACTCACGTCAGGTGTAGAAAGTTGACGTTTTACACCTATTTAGGAAAAGTCACTTGTAGAAAGTGTGGACTTTCTACACGTGACTCATCAAGTCAGGTGTAGAAAGTGGGACTTTCTACATGTGGTTTACGACACATGTAGAAAGTCTCGATTTTCTACACCTATTGTTTCTACACGTGTTTGATGTCACGTGTAAAAAGTCCATTCCGTCACATGTAAAAAGTCTTTTCTGCACTAGTGATATAATATAAAACTTGTTATAAAGCCAAGGTTATTGCCATATATATTTAGTTCCTTTTACATATGGAACATGTGGACTATAGAGAGCCCAATATATATGTGTGTATTTATTAATAGTGATGTGGTCGGTAAATAACTTATTAGCAAAAGAACAGTTTAGGTAAAAGAGAATTATTGAAGCTAAGATGGATGTCACAATCGAAATGTTTGACTTGACTAGGGAGGGAGGAGCCACAAGTCATGGAATGACGCCCAGATATTTTTAATTATATATATAACTTATTTTAGTTTGAGACTGATCATGATCATCACTCTGAAAGTGGCATTTAAAGAGGAGAATAGAATATAATAGAGAGAGAGATATATCTATCAGATCATCTGAAGAAGAAGAATGGAGGATGAAAGTAGTAATATTAATAATATGGTGAAGAACGATGAAGATGAGGAGGAAGATGAGGAGAAAGGTATGCTTCCAGGGTTCAGATTCCATCCAACAGATGAAGAATTGGTAGGGTTTTATCTCACAAGGAAGGTTCAGAAGAAGACTCTTCGTATTGAACTCATCAAACATGTTGATATCTACAAATACGATCCCTGGGATCTCCCAAGTACGTAACCCTATTTAGCTTCTTCTTCTTCTCAAATTCTTTCCAATTTGTATCTCTCTCTCATCTCCGGTGAGAATATTTATATACATACATACATATACATATACATATATATATATATATATAGAGAGAGAGAGAGAGAGATCTGCATGAAATCTTTAGAACCTGAACCTTTTTCAAGTTCTGGTGTGTATCTGTATTTGTACATACACAGACCTAGAGAGAGAGAGAGGGGTTTAAGAATCTCCATGAATTAATCCTTAGAACTTGAAGCTCTTATATATAATTTCTAATTACAATTAAACGATATCTTCCAAGTAACGTCTATTTTCTTCATTTCCATTCTCAAGTTCCTTTGTATTTATGTGTGTGTGTGAATTTGCAGAAGTCAAACTAATAACAAATTGATACACGAGTAAGAACCTTTAATTTCATCAAATCCTTAATGAATCCAACTTTTTTAAGCTCTGTATGTGTGTCTACACAACCCCCTCCCCCCAAACCAAACCAGGAAAAAAAAACAAGTTTTCTCACATGAAATTTTAATTTTTTTTTCTCACTTTCTACCACACAAAAATAATACTACCTCATGTATTTAATATAAGATCTAGTTTATAGTGCAAAACTAGATCTTATATTAAGGATTAGAGGTATTAATTTTAATTTTCTCATAGAAATCCAGGATTAAAAGCTCTAAATATTTGTGGGAAAGACATATTTTCATGAATTTTCTCTGCAAGATGATTCATGATTATGTATAACTAGCTAGGGATAAATGTATTCCATACAAGTTTCTCTCATATTTTAAATTCGTGATCAGAAAAATATACTTTATTTTTGCTTGTAATGATTTTATACGTCTTTTCTCTAATTAATATATATGTCTTTGTCAAACCAAAGTTGAAAAGGAACCCTAAGCTAACTGAATTATCATGTGATGCATATATATATGAGTTGAAAAGTAATTAACTTGAATTATGGCTTGTTTGGATATGAGAATAGAGGCGAGCGGGAACGGAGGGGAGAAGGAATGGTATTTCTTCTGCAAGAGAGGGAGAAAGTATAGGAACAGCATCAGGCCAAACAGGGTGACTGGGTCAGGATTCTGGAAGGCAACGGGAATTGATAAGTCCATTTACAATAATGCCCTCACCCACTGCATTGGCCTCAAGAAGTCCCTCGTCTATTACAAGGGCAGTGCTGGCAAAGGCACCAAGACTGATTGGATGATGCATGAGTTTCGCCTTCCTCCTAATAACCCTACCCCCAATCATCTTCAAGAAGCTGTAAGTTCCCTTAATTCCCTTCTCATTTTCTCTAGCTTGCATGTCTAAAGTTGAATATTCTACTCAGTTCCAATTGTTAAGCTTGTGAACTATTTATCTAATTTGATTAAATTAAAAAAATAATTAGTTAAGTTAGTTAGTATGATATTTTTTTTAAAATACCTTAGTAATCTTTCTTAATTCCCTCATTCACTTTCCTCTTTAACTATTGTTTAAGGAGTATCAATAGGAGTAAATTAGGAAAAGACTGACTATGAAAAATAAATCTTATATTTATGATCGATATCAATTCTCCAAATATTAAGGACCAGAAGGAGTATATTTTCTAATTACGTGCTTCAAACTATCATTTTATTATGCCATTTCTTTGATTCTCATTTTTGTTCATCTTTTTTAAGATTTACATACATACATATATAGCCATAATATCTATAAGAAATTAATATCTGTATTATATATTCATATATATAGCCCCAAACAATTCAAATGCAATTTCAGACTTTATGCAATGCATGGGACTAAGATCTACATATAATCCTATGAAATATAGAGAGAGAGAGAAAATGACAGAATCTCTCTCTCTCTCCCCCTAGCTCTCTTTTCATTTAGGCCTTGTACTAGAAGAAAATCCTCTCCAATCTATCCTCCCTTCTTTCTCATCTCCGTAAATCTCTTTAAGTGTAGGGAGGGACCATGAAGTGGAGAGAAATACTCTCTTCTTTCCCTAACATATGAGTTAATTCAAAGGTTAGATTTGATCCTAATCAAAAGAGTTCAATCCATTTTATCTACCAATATAATTTTCCCCATAATTATCTATAGTGATTGTATATATTAAAAGGATGCCATCAAAGTGGATAGTTTTAATGCAAAAGAGGATATTAAAATCACTTTAGAAATCCAAATATTACACACACACGTATACATATAAGTATGTGTGTGTGTGTTAAAAGGGTTGCCATCAAAGTGGATAGTTTAGAGGATATTTAAGAGGATATTAAAATCACCTTAGAAATCCAAATATCACACACACACATGTATACATATATGTATGTGTGTGTATTAAAAGGGTTGCCATCAAAGTGGATAGTTTTAATGCAAAAGAGGATATCTAAGAGGATATTAAAATCACTTTAGAAATCCAAACACACACATGTAAACATATATGTATGAGTGTGTATACATATATGTATGTATATGTGTGTGTATATATATACATATACATAAATGTATACATGTATATCTATATGTATATGTGTGTGTGTGCACACACATACATATAAAAGGACAAATTGAGAAAAAATGAAACAGACACTTCGTCTTTATGTATGAGATATAAGATAGAAATAAAACTTCCGTAATTGATATATGAAGTGATTAAATTTTTTATAATATTATTTAAATGTAAGTACGTGCTTTAGAATGTTTTAAATTAAATATTTTATATCCATGCATTCATATATTAAGAAATTGCAAAACAATTAATATTAAATGTGAGAGTGCCTGCCGTGTACTACTTCAGAATGTTTTGAATTGAACTATATCCGTGCATTCTTATATTTAAATAATACTAAGGGGAAAAAATAATAGCTTTGTGTAAAATTGATTTTCTATTTTTTTTTTTTATATACCAAGGAAACCAAGAAAACCACAGGAAAACTAACTAACTAACTAACTAGAAGCCTTTGCCATGGCAAGTCTCCATCTAAACAGCACATAAACATCCTTTTTCTATATCTTTTCTGATATATTGTAAATATTTATATGTATGCTTGTTGAAAATTTGAAGCAAATAAGAATTACTTATCAATGAGTAATTTTCTTTTCTTTGAAAATCTATATAAAATAACTAAAAGTATAAGCCCATCTAGGACCGTTTGTATTATATATTGAAAGATTTTTAAAATAATGCGATTATGAGAAATTGAAAGATTTTTTGTCAGAAACACGTTATATTCATGTGACTTTAATTAGAGTTAATTTATATTATATATTATAGGTCAGCACCATGCATGTTTAAGATTCATTATACTTGTACATAGTAAACTATTTGATTACATACTATAGGGCATAAGTGTTTTTTATTTGGGGTATTTTTGCAAACAATTACATATTAATTATATGTAGACATTTGTATATTATAACTAGGAACAAAAGAAAGGTGAAAATCAGGACTTATATTTTTTAAAAAAAAGGACATTTCATTAGGAGTAGATTTGTATTTAAAGAAAAAAGACCAAAACAACTTTCTTAATATCTCCTGCAATTTGATAACTCTATATATATTAGGAGAGGGAAGAAGTTTTGATTAGAAATTTTGAATAGGAACTTTTATTCATACCTTCTAGATATTTTTTTTTTTGAACGAACTAATTTTCAATTTAGTTGACGGTGCTTACCAACCACTCCATTTTTGTATTTTATATTTCCTCCTATCTTATTTATAAGTAGCTTTCTCCTTGATTGCGTAAAACGAATTGGTAATTAAAAATAATAAATATATAAAAAATACAATGTTTTTTTTCAATATATACCTATGTTTATGAAAATAGAGAAAGAATATATAAAACGTATGAGAGATAGTAAAATGTGTTTTCTCAATGCTTTGTTGACTTCATTCACCTAGTGAGTTCCCTTTCTCTCCTGAATATAACTCTTGGTGTGTGTGACAGTTAATTATAAATAATATGTAGTTAATAAGGGTAAAATAGGAAAAATAAGCTTACATTTTTAGACATAAAGTGAAAATTGCTTATAAAAAGAATCAACTATATGAAAGAGAAAATTGCTTATAAATAAAACCGGATGGAGTAGTTAAAATTGCAATAATTTTCGCCGATATTGGTGATTTTGGGGCCTTATTAATTGCCCTTTCAAATTAATTGAAGTCATGTGTATTTGGTTTTCAAACATGGTGCCATCATCCACTTTCTGCATTTCTGGCTCTGAGACACCAATTAAGTCAACTCTGTTGAATACTCACATATTATAAATTAATGTTTAGTGTGAATGTAACTTTCAACTCTTTTTACTAATTTCTTTATTGAAAGGTCCACTTCCCTAAATATCTTGTCGGTGATTGAATTAGAATGCTGCCCCCAAACCTTTCCAGAAGAATGATATTCCCTTGAGTTCTAAATATAAGGATTTAATAATTAATTTAATTTGTAGAGGTTTAAGAAATTATTAGTTAAGTTAGTTATTAATAAAAAAAATATGCCTTAATTTTACCCATTTTAATTATTTGTATTAGAAATTACTCCTTTAGTAGAAAATCCCCTTAATATATATAATCTATGGGAACATTTTAGAGGGAAAATTATAAATTTAAGAGATAAACATTTAAAATTGAAACTAACCTCTCTAATAACTCTTATATTTAGAACAGAATGAAATAACAATTAAAATGAATCATTTTCACCAGAGCTCTCATAGATTTTAAGTGATCCCCACCCCCCAACCCCAAAACCAAGAATTCATTTAATTTTTTTATTTCCCAAAAGAATCTTCAAAGATCATTTTGAAAATGTGAATGCTGTCTCAAACATGTTCTAAATCAATGTCCTTAAATGTTTTCTTACAAGGTATTAAAATATCATTTTGCATTGTTTAATTACATTGATATCAATTATTTATTTATATATTTATGAAAATTATAGAAGTCGTATTTTTTATAAGTTTGGATAGTGCAGTTCATTTTAAGCCTCTTTAAGATGCATTAAACCCACTTTAGTTAATATTGATTTTTTAAAAATATTTTGTCAAAATTATAGAAATCTCTTCTTTATTTTTGAAATTTACATTAAATCGTATAAAATATATAATTTATACTAACTTGTGCTATTTATAAGAAAATATATACATATTCTTCTAAAAATATAAAGTACATCACATATATGTAGACCTCTATTGAATTTTGCTAAAATTGCATAGGTTTTATTTCCATTTCTAAAACCTACTTACTTTTCTCCTAATAAATGAAGAAAAAATTATTTACTATGGATAATCATAGTATTTCATATTCCTTAATTTAATTTAATATATATGCAATAATAATCATTTTGGGGTATTAACAATATATTCGTTAATGTACATTTGCAGGAAGTGTGGACACTTTGCAGAATATTCAAAAGAATCCCATCCTACAGAAAATACACACCAACTTCCAAAGATACAAGAAAAGCATCAGCAACAGATTCAACCAGCTCTAAAACATTAGAATTCGACAAATACTACTACTACAACAATAACGACAACAAGCCTTATAATAGCTCGACTTGTTTTAGGTCATCATCTTCCTCATCAGACTCTATTATCACTCATCATCTTAATGATGAAAGAAGTCACTTTTTTCTGGGTCAGCTTTCAGCTAACCATCAAGCTCCTTCATCAATGGTGACTAATAATAGCTATTATAACCACAGCTTCTTGAATCATCATCATCATCAGAATGTGGAAGATGTTCTTGCCAATGGTAATTGGGATGAACTCAGATCTGTTGTTCAGTTTGCTGCTGATCATCATCATTCCACTGTGCTATGATTGTGTACATCGGATTTGGATTATTTAGTGTTGTCTTTGGATTTTTAGTTCAATCTTGTACGTTGAGAAATACTAGATCTCGTACTTAATATAAGATTTAGTTTATGGTGTATGTAAATTGCATTATGAACTAGGTATTAGATTAAGAACGGGAGGTAGTAACTTTAATCATTTGTTTTGATAATGTCATTTGTTATCATGTCACTATGTCATGTGATCTGTTTAAGGTTTCATCAGAATAAATTAGATGACATGTTATGACAGTAGACAATGAATCAAAATGAATGAATAGTCAAAATATTTTCCAACAAGATTATACTGAAAACCTATAGATGTGTCACTAAATTCATATCCATGTGGTGCAATTTCTTGAGTAAATTGCTCTTGCTCCTCTTGAAAAATTATTGATTTTTCAATTTCATCCTCTGAAGTGTAACTCTTTTAATCAAAGGGAAAACTATTTTGCAGATATTTTTTACTTTTTCTCAATTTTTAATTTAGTACTTATTTCTCTCTCTTAATTAAATCTTTTAACATTACTTTGTTAGCACTGCTATCCCTTGTACAAAAACTAATAGTATTACCAAAGAAAAGTATAGGGGTTAATAGTGCTAACAAAGCAATATTAAATTATTTAATTAAGAGAAAAAAACAGATAGGTACTAAATTAAAAATTGGGGGGAAGTATATGTACCTACAAAATGGTTTTCCTTTAATTAAATATTCTCTTGATGATTTTTTTTCCCAAATCATTTCTGTGAATATATATTGATGAAGCGACAGGAATGATTGAAAAAAAAAAATATTGAATGATTAGACTTTAGAGGATAATTTTGAAAAGTTATTGTTGTATTTCAGGAGCATAGCAATTCATTCAATTGGTTTGTGATCTGTGTGAAATATACAAACAGCAGAACTTGCCTTTGATATATTTATGTGTTTCGGTTTATAACCTGATATATTCCTTTTTTTTATTGTCATTCAAACAGTTATATCACATTTAGAAATATGATTGTATGTATCTCCCAGCCTGTTTCTTTTAGGCTGAAGTGAGAAAGCACCCTGACAAAATATGGTGTAGTCATTATTCCCATACTATTTTGAAATTGTTACTGATTATTTGTGCCTTTCACTATCTAATTATTCTTTTTCATTTATGTTTAGTGCATGTCTTCTTTTTTTAAAAAAAAAATATCTTCATTAATTTTGTAATAAATATAAAAATTGTTTTAGGGGCTTAAATGTTTGGGAGCATAATTTATGTTCATCACTTTGATGAGTAAAAATGTGCTCATCACCCACTTCGCCATTAGATTAACTTTAGATGGTCCAAATTTAATTTAATTTGTACATTTTAAATAAATTTTCATTTTATTATATGCAGAATTAAAAATAAAGATAATTTTATAACTATCACTTTTAAAAAAATGAATTTATAATTTACAAAATCAAAAATAAAAAATGTTAAATTTAAACTATTCAAATTAAAATTTGAACAACTGATATCTCATCATCGTAATGATAAGAAATTTGGTGCTTGTCAGGATACAGACCCCTTAATGTTTGGAGAGTTTTTGGAAAACTAAAAATCCATCAACAACTACTAGCCGGACAAAGCTTCGGTCCCAACTCCCAATGACATGAAGGAGAGATTTTATTTTAAAAGAAAAATTAAAGTTATTTTAGTAAATATACCCCAAAACTTATTTGCAATCCACAATAATTTGATGATTTTAAGGGCCTTGAAGTAAATTTCCCTTGTTTATTTCTCACAAGAATCAAGAAACGCCCTTGCTGAGTTGGACCAAACTTTACATAGATCACTGTAAGTTTACAACAAGCCAGCTCGTTGTATGGCAGAAAAGACCCCTTCGTCAGGGCAGGCCATAACACAGCTTTCATTAGGGAACCAGGAAAATTAAATCAAATAAGTATACATTCACATACAAATAAAAATGGTGTAATTACAATCCCTGCCGGAGAAAATTTCTGTATGGCTAAAGATTTTGTGATCAGGGCTGATGGAAAGTGCTTGATCCTTGTTCGTGATGATCGGAGCAGGGTTGGCTAACCACAGGAATATCCAAGCTGTTTCCTACGGCATCAGATGATACTTCCCTCACATCGGCTACCCTTGCCTCGGTCGCCTGAATATCGCTCCATTCGTTGTCTCCGACTGGTCGGACATTCACCTGATCGGTTGCCATGTGGACTACACTCTCTGCAGGAACAGGAACTGCTCTGGAAACACTTAAGCATGCTTTATCCACATTCTCATTTGTCTTATCAACATGCTTCATATCTGAGCAAGACTCTGTCTTCTCAAACACTTGAGTTGTATCAATGTGTTGTCTGTTAACAACAAAAAATTATATGCTTTTTTAGCATTAGGAAAAACTACCTGATGTCTCTCCATCTCCATGACAATTCTGCATTTTTCAGCTTATATGCATAGAGACCCTACTCAATGAATCAATAGATGACAGTATGACACAATAAATAAGTACAAGTATTCTTTTTTTGGGTCCCAGCTTCACTCACAGGCCATTTGACATGTGGCAGGAAAATGAATCTTCTAAAATTTTACAACATTACTTACCAAAAAGTAAATTGTGCAGTATTTATTATTGTTATTACTTTTTCAGTATATAAAAGTTTAGGTGAACTGGATTTTAGAGGGCTCACCAAGGCCATCCAACATCAAAAAGCACTTACAGAGAGACTTACAGATCACAAGGTCCTCACATCAGTAGTGGAATTTGAATTCATAACCTTATAGGTTATGAGTTAATACCTAACTAACTGGACCAACCTATATTCTCGTAATCACCATCTGTAAACGTTCATCCTTTTCTACAACTTTCTATAAATAAAGATATGAGACTTGTTTTCTATCCTTAAAATTATACTTTCATTGTATTGTTTATTTTCTTTTCTTTTTTATTTTCTTTTTTATTTTGCGTACTGAGCAGGTTCCCATTGTAATGCTTGACATACAGTTTCCACTTCAAGTTTGGTCAATTAACTCACTTCAGAAAGGGTAGTAGTGGTCCATAATGCAATTGGTTACGCAAAACTAAACCTAGTTAAGGAAAGTAACAAGCAAAGTGCTAAAGGATATAAGATATCAAACCTTTGAAGTTGTGCTTTTAACATGTTCACATATGCAAGAAGCTCCTGCTTCTCTTTTACGGCTTCTGATTCTCTCTGCACGGCCTCCTTTATCCGAGCTTCAGCATTTGACTCTGCAACCCTAACCTTCTCTTCCGCCCTCACAACAGAAGCTTCTAAAATCACATCATGCTCTCGGGCTTTCGCCAACTCAGAGCGCCACATATTTGCTTCCTGAATAGCAGCATCTCTCTGTTTGACTAATTGCTCTCTTTCCTTGCTTAAGCTCATAATCTTTTCTTCAGACTCTTTTAGCTACAGAAAGAATTTAAGACGAAATGAACACACAAGACTATGTCGCTGCTAGTTATATCCTTAGCTACAGCTTGGATATCATGGTCCATCATATTTTACTAAAAATCTTCAAAACGATCGAGAAAAGTGCCATACCTTCTGTGCTGACACCTCCCGCTGCTTCTCTGAATCCTTCTTCAAACGCTCAATTTCAGCAAATGCAATCCTTCGGTGTTCATCCATGGTATAAGCAGCTGATGCTGCTGCCTCAGCAGCTTCAGCAGTCTCAGTCAATTTCTCCGATATAACATTTATTGTTGAATCACGGGCACGAAGGTCTCGAGCCAAATTCTGTAGCTCCTCATCCTTAACTCTCAGTGTTTCCTGGATAAAAAAAACGATTCTGCTATTAAAACCAAATCCAATAGAATAAAAAACCATAAAGGCACCAAGAGTTTAGAAACTGGGGTATGGGTGGGAATAAAGAGTTTGAGAGAAACCATTTTATCCCACCCACTCAATTACTTTAAAAACTAGCAAACAATGGTTAAGTATGACAACTGAATTTGTAGCATACCAAATACTTCAGAAAAGTTTGTTAATTATTACAGTGAGGAATTACCCAAGCATCTGAACAAATAACAGTAACCTTTTTATGTTCAAGTGTTAATACCAAAGCTACTAGCATATAAAACGCAAAAATATTTATTCTTTTGTCATTTGTTAAAATTCTTCCATTACTAGTACCGTGTAATAATAATTCTCACTTCTCCTATACTATCAACAGTGAATTTAAAGATTTGACTCCAGAAAGAAGAGCCTATGCATTTGAAAAATTTTGAAGGACCAGACACCTAACAGCAGAAAGAAAGATAGAACTTCAAAGGTGTGAAGCCCTCATAATTTCACAAAAGTTATTAACGAAGAATTGAGGAAAAGAAATATGGCTGCCACGAGCAAAAGTCCAAGAAACCAATAGAACAAATTAAACTATTTATGCATCCAATATTCAAATTGCAGATAAGAATGTAACTTGGTGTTTCAAGAATAGCTCAGGTCACAGAGGAGACCTAGGACTGGGCCTGCTCCTAACCTGCCAGGCTGAGTTAACTAGCTGCTAGCAGAATAGAGCAGAAAAAGATGGAATTAACTAGGATTTGACCATACCTGAATGCTAACCTATCCATCAGAACACAGAGATAGAAGATAACAGAACTAGATTGTACCTTCATAATTGTTATATCATCCAAAGGACCATCAGGAGTCTTATTTGTTAACATTCCCAGAGCATTTCGCAGAGAGACCTGCATTGCTGCTTCAATTTCTTTAGAACTCTCCAAGGCTGTCGAATTGGCTGCAGCAACAACTGTCGCAACAGTTCCTAATTTTGCAGAACCATTGCCACTTAAGGAATTCACAGCCTCCTTGTGGGCTTTTAGAACCAACTGAGTTGCACTAGTTGTCCAATGGTGAAATATACAAGAGTTAGATCAATGTATAATTACAGCCAGTTATACAATAAAACCTAGGACAAGAGTAAACCTTAAGATAATACAAGTCAATCCGTTACATCAAAAGGCAAGTCACCGAATAGAATAAGATAAGAAAGTAGGGACTAGATTATCACTTTTATCAAACACACACACCCCACTTTGTATTAGCCCCCCCCCCCCCAACCAAAGAAAAAAAAATCCTCCCCCAAAGAAGGGAAACAAAAACTATTGACGAGATTTCTTCTACATAAACTCAGAGGTAGAGGGAGGAATAACCCAAGACATCCTCCACTCAAGCTTAGCTCCAACAGACATTTCTAATTATTTCAATGTTAATTTAACATTACTGTCCCTTCATGCAGCCTAAGTGCCGGTAGATAGATGCTTAAGGAAGGAAAAAAAGGCTCAGACACTTAAAGAACTTACAGGTGTCTTCTAGCATAACAACTTCCTTTCAACTAATTTAATTATGGGATCTTTAGACCATGTACACTCATGAGAAGCTTCAAAACTTTGGACTTAGAAACAAACATAACATCAAAGGGTCACTCCTCAGTTTAAACCATCTGCAATTTAATTGAGACACAAACAGCAGTTTTTGAAGAATCACACACACTCAATTCCAATCAAACCCCACTCTTGGTCCATGAGGTTTCTTCTCAAGGAAAACCGCACATTTTGTAACAGGGTCATGGCATTGTCATTCATGGTCTGATTCCTCTAATTTCCCAATAAAACCTATCACTTAGCAATCATAAGATTATACCAATCTTTCAAATGTCATATACACTATTGCACAAAATGTAAATCGATTCTAATCAATCTACATTGTAAAAATAATAGTCTACAATTAGAATGGGATTAATTTAATTTCCTCAAACAAAAAATCACCAAACACTCGTAAACTAATGGAATTTCCAAGGATGGAATAAAATTAACAGTGTGTAAAAATTATAGCAGCAATGCTATATGGTACTGAAAGTTGGTATTGGATGGATAACAACAACAAAATGTAGGTGAAGCAGGGATAAGAACATTATGATGGATGGATGGTCATACAAGAAAAAAAAGAAAGATCCAAAATGATTATATTAGAGAAAAAATCAGCATAACACCTATTGAAAAGAAAATAGTAGAAAATTAAGGTAGTGTAGACATGTGCAAAGAGAGTTGCTGGAGGCACCAATGAGGAGTTGAGCAAATGGGAAAAATGTAGAGGGAGACTAAGTAGAACACTTAAAGAAGTTATAGAACAAGATCTTATGGTGAATGATATTTTTTACTTTTTGATATTATCATCTGGTACCCGGTTCGGAATTTGTGGTTGCCTCTCCAAACATAAGTGTCTCCTCTGAGACTCAAATTTGAGACCTAGACGGATCTAATGAGGCCTTACACTGCTAGACCAACTCTATGTTGGTAAATGATATTTTTTATTTCGCTTAGTGGGATAAGGTTTATTGTTGTTATTGTGTAAAAAACTAAAATAAGACTCAATTATTATATATTCAATAGATAATAATACTGGTTTGCGGCCAAAATAGAAACAAGAAAGAAATGGAGAACAAAAGCGAGCGGGGATAGAAAACTTACTGTAAAGTTGACACCCAAGCTCTAGCTGCACCAGGAGTCTCCGCACAGAGGAAGTAATCATTTTTCTGTGGTGTTCCAATATCTAAAGAAGATAATTAAGATAAACACAAGCAGATTTATCTGTGATAGACGCCTATGAAATGATAAATTAAAGCACTAAAAATAAAGGGGGGGAGGGGAAAGGCAAGCTAGGATACAGATACAGCATCCATCATACTTTGGCAGTCCACTGAAACACACAGAAAGATGGCAATTCAATTTCAATGAGCATTAAGAGTCAGCTTTGTTGATCGGAAATTTGCAACAAAAAATTAATCATAACAGGCTTGCTTAGCAACACCATTCTTACTGGAAATTCACAGGAGATACGGTAATTGTGCTATTTGCATCAAATATTATTGTCCCCTTTATAGTTGGTTCATTCCTCCTTGTCCTACATAAAGAGAAATAACATAGAAGATTAGTAGCCGAATTGTCTCTCCCATAAAATGAGAACTCAAAATGAATAAATGATATAGACAACATACTTATACTCCATCCTCCCTGTTGTTGGGTCCAAGATTACCCAACGCTCATTCCATTTTCTTAGCTGTAAACACAAAATCATTTTCATGAGCTAGCAAAAAGGATTTTAATTAAAGAGGAAAGAGCCTGCCATTCTGTGAAAACCTCAACAATAATATACTAAGAGTTTTAAGACATTATAATAAGATAATAGCACATGCTATAAAAAAAAATAAAATAATAATAACCAACCCAGTGTCGGGTGATAAAAGAACAACTTTGGGGTGGGAGGCAGAAATGGGATGCTAATAAAATTGCGGAAACTAGATAAACTTGTAATGAAGCAGGTCTTGATATTTTGCCCAGAATGAAATGATGAAATTTTGTTAAAATTAGCGGCAAGAAGCTGCTTCTTTGATCCAATAATCTTTTCAGGTCAACATCCAGTTGGGGTGAAAATGCAGATAAATCTTAACATTCGTTTTTTTTTAAAATTTAGCTCCAAATTTCATTATGTTCCCTCATATCTTAAAGACTCATTGAATGCACCAAACAGATAATTCGAACATCTCAGGGAGATTTCCCCCAGAAAATCAAACAATTCTCGAGTAAAAAAATTATTAAATTGATACCGAAATGATAAAACTCAAACAACACCCATTAAAAACACAAAAAGTCAACATGAGAATCGAATTACTGTTTCAGATCGCTTGAGAAGTGGCCCCTGAAGCAAAGTTCTGCCAGAACCAGAAGCTAGCTGCCTCTTGATCTTCTCCAAGCTCTTCTCTGTATCCGCGGCCACTCCCTGAAACATTGCAATTCAGCTGAAATATTACAACCTGCCAAGAACACAAGCACGCAGAGAGATGAGGAAGGGACGACTAACCGCTGAAGCTCCATTGGAAGCCATGAGGGAGGGGATCCAGAGCTGTCGTAAACTGAAGCAGAGGGGTTTTGGCTTTTGGGTGATATTTTTAATTCTGTTCTCTTTTATTCTTGGAAACTCCAATTAACTCCTATTGAAATACTTGAATCAGGTTTATACTTTATACTTTCAATAAATCCTTGTAATGTCATTTAAATTACAATAAAAATTTTAAAAATAAACATAAAAACAGGACCGGTAGGTACGTTCGCTGGACTTTCAGTTATGTGAACAAAAAACGAAACCTCTTTTTTTTTATGTGGAAAACAAAAAATCATTTTTCTCATTGATATGAGGGTTTTGTTTTCTTCCATTTAGTGAAAATCCAGTGATTTTTTCGAGGGCTCCATCCACAAGGTAATATACTAATAATGGGCTAAAATAATGTTTATAATTTATAAATTATTTTACTTTTGAATACTATATTGTATATTATAAAACATTTTTATTCACGTTAGCAAGATCATTGGCGCAACTTATATATTGTTGTAAAGGACAAAATATAAATTATTTTAAAATTTAAATTTCAGTTCCAAAAGTAAATAATCTTTAGTTATCGTTTTCGTCTTCCAAAAATAAAATATTCAGCTTTCAAAATCAGATCACTCATGAATTTTAAAAAGAAAGGGTTTAAACTGAAGCCCAGGGCCTTACTTTTCCGGGCTTACATGGGACAAACCCAAAAACCCTTTTACATTACAACTTATCAATTTTCAAGGCCCAACTATGAAAAAAAAAAAGAGCTTAAATGGGCAACTCAACAAGTCCGAGGCTAATATTAAGTATGTTTGGGGTCACGATTGAGATATTAAAAATATTTATACATATAAATTGAGACAACACTATTTTTACATACTTATCTCGTATACCGTAAATTATAATTAAAAAAATGCTTTTAAATACTCCAAGTACTATTTCAAACAAGCACACACAGTTTCATTATATATTTAGATATATGGAGATATAAATTTGCTTGACTAGCTAATAAAAGTTGGTCTAATTGATAAGGAATTTGGCTTATAACTATAAGGTTATGAGTTTGAATCCTCCTGATGTGAGGACTTTATTAGTGAGCAATCTGTAAATACATTTATAAGTGATTTTCCCCATACCCCAAAAAAAATATGCTTGACTAAAAAAATTAGTTAGATTCGTCTAAACTTTCATTTAGAAAAAAAAATACATGTTTATTTCTTTAAATACCATTTTTCATCATGTTGCATTGTAAGTGTCTCTTGATGAAAAACTCCCTTATTGCATGCAATCAATAATGATATTTTAGAAAAAAAAAACATTAATTTAGTAGGCAAAGAAAATTGAGATTTTATATTTAGTCTTAAAGCAAACCCCTTGTCTATATCATATGTTTAGTATATTGACTTATGATTTATATATGATGTAATACTTCTAATCTTTAGTAGTTTATCCGGTCATATTTATAAGTAACAACTATCACTTTCACATGGATCAAAATGTTAATTAAATTTAGTTAAAAACAATAAGTATGTAATATATATTTTTTTCCAATTATACCCTTATTCATAAAAGAGGGCTTAGGAGTTAGGAGAGATAATGAATAGAAATTTAATATGGAAAGATAATGAGTGGAAATAATAGTAATTTAAAAAATGTGAAATAAGTATATTTTATTGTAGACAGATGCTAAATGAAGGAATTTTGTGGTTTTTAGTACATATGTGATAATAATTATTATAAATGTATGTATTTAATAAGGGTAAAAGTGAAAAGACAAATTTTCATTTTTAGACAAAGGGATTTGTTTCTCATAAAAAGGATTATACCTAAGAGGGAGAATGTTATTTATAAAAATTATAAGAGAGAGTATAAGATTTAATTTGTTTTGTAATGTAGCCTAATATGTTGACAAAAACATCAGCCTTTTGATTTTAGAACAAGATATTCAAGTTTTCTTCTTCTTTTTCTCTGCAATATTATTGCATAAATTATTAAACCATGGGTTAGCTTCTTCAATCACATTCTTTGGCAGAAATCTACTACTTTACCTCCAGTCTTTAATATATATCCTCATCTCATGAGCTTTTCAAGAATGAATGGACATATTCATTATGGTTTTCTTTTGAGTTTTTTTGCACTCCCAGCAACTATGCAAGCATAATTGCAACAACTTTCAAGTTTCAACGATATGATCATAATCATAATCTTCATTCTTAAATGATCATTGAACCATCTTACAAGTCAGTCCTTAAAAAAACATTAATGCTCTTGCAAAATAACACCTCAAGACAACATGATCCGATCCATTTTTCTCTTCATTCTGTTAACACTAGTATTGCAAATGGTACACATTAGAGTGCAATGCCTTCCACGCAAAGAGAGGCATCTTCAGAAGTACTCACTCTAATATTTGATATAAGACATCTTCACTTAATTTGATTAAAAATTAATTAAATTTGTCAATATACTATATATTTTCTAAAACACCTTAACTATCTTTCATAATTCCTTCATTTCTTTTATTCTTTAATTATTATTGAAGGAGCATTAATAGGGGTAACTCAGGAAAATATTGATAAATATGAACAAATAAAAGTCTTATATTTAGAATTAAGACTAATTCTCTAAATAGGTTCTATATTAAGAATCAAAGGAAATAATTTCAATTTCAATAAATACCTCCCAAATTGCTATGTTTGGCTAAGCGATTGGGTGGTTTATAAGTGCTTATAAACATAAGTCGAGACAACACTCTTCTCAAATATTTATCTCGTATATCGTAAATCTCGATTAAAAAGTTGTTTTTAAATACTCCAATCATTATTTCAAACAAACATGAGTATGAGAGATCTAGAGGGGAGGGAAATTTTCTTAAGTTAGATTTAAAAAATTGAAAAAATGAGGTTACAAAATTTTAATATAGAAAATATGTAAGATAACAGAGTAAAAAAATTTAATTAAAAACTTTACACCCCACTTTTCTCTTTTTTTTTTTAATCTAGCTAAAAAAAAATTTCATCCCCTAGTTTCGCTCTCTTTCCCCTCATATAAACAAGCCCTAATTTAAGGGACTTCCCTATTTTGATGGTTTGGACTTTTGAGTAGTATTATAAGAACAGAGATAGATATAAGTAAAGTGGTGACTCATTGACACATGGAGCCCATTTTTTTCACCTCTCTCTCTATGCAATACGACCTAATTTAGTAGAGAATCAGAATCTATGTTATATATCATTTCCAAATATTAAAATTTTAGAATGCAAGGTCTCTTCTGGAGTCCGATCTCCATTTATAATATTATAAGATATTATTCATCATGTAACGGTATTATAAGGAGAGTAATAGAAATATAAAGAAAAATAAGCTTCAAGAGTCAATAATGTGCAATTTTATCATATTATCTATCTCTCTCCTTATAACATCGTACTTTTATAATAAATGGTTAAGGATGTGGATAAATACCTCTTATTTTGTCAAAATAAGGTTCACAAATGGTCAATAATGTGGAGATTGGAGAATACCTCTTGGTCTCATACTCAAATATGGCATTGAATGCTTTCTGAAATCACTTGAAACATTGCTTGATGGTTATTCTTCTCTAAAGAGATCCTTTGGTGCTTATGAATTGAAAAATATTGGTTTTCTAAATTTTTTAATTTTTTTTAAATCAAGTTTCTTTATTTCTCTTCAAACATTTATTTTTTGTGCATTACACTAAGTGCCGTTAGGTTTACAAAATTAGAAGTAATGTAATGTAATGTAATAATGGTTACATAATTTATTTATGCATATGTATAAAAACGTTTGGTTGGATTATATCAAACATAAAAATATAAAGGAATAATATAGTAAATGATAAAATTACCCATTTCTATATATATAATAATGTACACGTTAGGTTTATGATAATTTTTATTTTATTTTATGCAGTGTATGTACTGGGTTCATAATAATTTTTTAATATTTAATGATAAGAATATTTTATAATGGATAGGTTGGATTCATCAATATCCAACGGTATGTTAGAATTTTTTTTATAGAAAGAATTTTTTACGATATACTCATTTATTCACTACAGAATTCCTCTTAGGATATAAATCTTTTTTATTTATTAAAGTGAACTTCATGCATTTACCTGGAACTTGTAATGGTGGTAGTACTATTAATTTACAACTTGTCAACAATATAACTCTCTGGATATTTTCTTATTGATATGCATTACTGCATCATGGCAATGCCAATTCTTTTGTTTCCCAACAATGGAAATGCCAGTTCTAACTATTTATTAAAGGGTTAAGGACCAGGGACCCTGGCACAAAGTTTTGAAATAAAAATATTAATAAATAATTTAATTGTGCAAATTCATAAAAAACTGTTAAATTTCACTAAATACAGTTAGGGTTATTTTTTCTTATTATTTAATGACAATTTGGTCAAATTTAATGGTTTTAGTGAATTTGTATTATTTTAAATTGTTTATTAATATTTTTGTTTTTTTAAACTTATTTGTGCCAGTCTGTCAGACACCCTCGAAAAAAATTTTATTGGTAAAATTGTACCTTAACCCTTTATTAAATATCAAAATAAAATAAAGGGAAAATGAAAACAAATACCATTTGAATTATAAAAATCCAAAAATATCTACTAAATTAACAAAATAACAAAAAAGTAATTTGGTAGGAATTTATGATTTGGAAGTTTGGATGATGAGAAACTTAAGTATATATAATGATAACTTAAGAATAATAATTAACAACTTGAGTATACACATTGACAACAGTTGTCGATCTTTATACCTAAGTTGCTAATTTAGTAATTCCTATACTAAAGTTGCCAACTGCAAAACCTCAAAAATCGCAGACTCCTACCATATTACTTATTTGTTCTTTTACTAATTTAATAGACATTTTGATTATTTTTAAATTCAAATGGCACTTTTATGTCATTTTTCATAAAATAAAAGGAAAATGATAGAATTTTTTTTTTAAAATTATAAAATCTCAAATTAGATTTGTTACTAAGAGTTGATAAGAGGATGATATAAATTTATAAATAATTTACAAATTATTTTTTAAAAATCATTAATTTAAAATTTTATAATTTTATAATTCTTTTTCCCACTCAACCCAAATATAAGTCCAAGTTAAGCTTAAATAAAGTAATAAATTAAGAAATTTTAAGGAACTTTAATAGCTCGTTTGAATTATCTTATGGAAGCTCCATAAGTGCTTATAAATAGTGATTCACAGAATACAAAGTAACTTTTAAGGTTTATGAGGTTGCTTTTATGGTCTACAAGGTAAATAAATGAAGGAGATTTATCTCGATTTACGTAAATCGAACTTATAAAATAAGCCCGATTATACGTTGAGTTTCCAGGAGGCTTGTTTGGATTAGCTTATGGAAGCTGCATAAGTACTTATAAATCGTGATTCACGGAATACGAAGTAAATTTTTCGGTTTACGAGGTTACTTTTACTGTCTACAAGGTAAATATATAGAAAAAATTTATCCTAATTTATATAAATCGGACTTATAAAATAAACCTATTTAAAAATAGAGTTTACAAACATGTTATTAACATAAAAAAATAAAAGCCCGGTCAGCAAAGTTGCTCCATTCTGCTTCCCCACCATTTTCAAAAGAGAGAACCTCCCGGCTCAGTTCCAGTTCTGCTGGCGAACCTAGCCAACCGGAGCGTAAGAAAGAACGCTGGACGAAGTTGTATTTGTTGAAGTCCAATCGACTACACATTTTTTCATACTGATAGAGACCACAAGACATATTAAGGTTCAGTAGATTAGTAGAAGGTGTTACTGATAATGGTTGGTATTTTCAAACAGCCAGGTGCGTTTGCAATCACACCGCACAAAGTTTCAGTCTGCATACTCCTCAAGATCTACGCTCCACCAGGGCTAAGAGCGGTACCCTATCCTTTCATTTCCATTGCTCAGCACAATCGGCTTGGGTTGTTCTTGTTGGCCCTCACGAAGGTGCGTCTTTACATCGTAGTATTTCATTTTTCTTCAGTTTGAGTTATGGGAAAGTGTTGAAAGGGGTAATGCATTTGAATTTGGAGATTTTGAGCAGCAGTTTTAATCGGGTTTAAAGGGTTGTTTCAGTGTAATAAAAGAAGTTCCATAATTCTCAGATTCTGGAAAGTGACGTATAGGTTTTGGTTGGTACAAATGTTGGTTTTGGCTTCTTATCTCCCCGCAATTTTCCCTCTTCCAGTGGCACCCTGAAATATCT
This sequence comes from Albizia julibrissin, assembly GCA_037074505.1. Classification (NCBI taxonomy): domain Eukaryota; kingdom Viridiplantae; phylum Streptophyta; class Magnoliopsida; order Fabales; family Fabaceae; genus Albizia; species Albizia julibrissin. The sequence goes on along the minus strand of CM073484.1, from coordinate 17,554,016 downwards.
AAGGTAGGATCCTGAAGATAGGAGTGTTATTAATTGTTTTAACAGTTTGTTAAAAATTATGAGCTATCTTGGGAGACAGTGAAATGAAATGGGTGTGTCTTATAAAATCGTTTTGTTGGGTTATAAATTTTCTTAAATTTTACCAGTCATATTTTATATATGCTTGTTGCATGAAAGTATTGTTACATTGCAGTCATGTGATGATATCGTGGAGCCAAAATTGGATGAATTCATTCATCAATTTAGGGTGGCTGGTGGCTTCTCAAGTCATTGGTATATTAACCATTTGACAAGTAGTCTGTCGTCTTTGATATCACCTGATGATTTATTTAACTTCTTCGCAGAAATGAGAGGTTAGTTGATTTGCATAATTGTCACCAGCCTTCACCTTCTTTACACATTTCGTTTATTCTTCTTCATCCTTTAATGTTTGTTTTACTTATTTACATGTAATTATTGCTTATTTAATAGTTTGACTTTTTTTTTTTTTGGTTTTTTTTCCCGTTCAGGAATACTTGCAGGTCCTGATTCAGGTGTTGTGGAGGATGATCAGCTGATGTTGGACCTAAACAGTAATCTAGGGATATTTCTTCGACGTTGTGTACTGGCATTCAATTTGCTGTCATTTGAGGTTTGATATTTTCATACTTCTGTTGGTTGAAGCAATCATAGTCGGTTGGTTTGAATGTTCTCTTGTGTGTAATTTTGTCACCAGTTGAAAGTAATTATAGGAACTATTAAAAGAGTTGAAGGTCGTATATTAGTATTAGAAGATTATGTTGACATAATTAATATTCATGGGGTGATGGCATTTCCTTTTGGCAGGAATTTTGCCATTTGGAATTTTGCATTTAAATGTTATTCTCTGGTGGACATAATTTTTTTCCTGCAACTTGGAAGCAATTCTCTCAATGAATGTTCCTAAGAAAGTCTGCCTTCTTTCTGTATTTTCTTCAATGTGTTAAGATGTGACCTTTCTTCTACCTTCCCTGTACCCTTCCTTAATTTCTCGTTATTTTTCTTTTTCCTCTTGTGAAAGACATCTCCATTTTTTGCTCTCTTTCTTACCCTCACATGCAGGTGTACATACAATGTAGCTCTTTAGTATTTTTCTACTGTCAGATAAGAAAATTGCATGAGACTGCTATAGCTGAAATTGTTGATCTTCTGTTTGTTGGCAAATAGGATCATGAACCAGTTTCACATTTCTATCTCTGTTTTCCAAGATTTTAATTGTAGGGCATGTGTTGCTTCTTTCTCATATACTTTGAGTGACATGGATCACCTTGGGTATCCTTCTGAAATAGGGTAGAATGGGAAAAAAAGAGGTGGTGTCATAAGCTGTCTCCAGGGGTTTCCAGTTATATATCTCTAGGATGATATACGGTGCTCTAGAATGAACAATAGTCTTATTAAACTTATTTTCTTATTACAGTGGGAAGAATTGAACGGAGTATGCAGAAGTAAGGCATGCCTCTCTTTCTTATTAGGGAACTGATGAAAAGAGATATTGAAAATACAGCAAGTGACTATTATCCTTGTGCCTTAGTTGAATTTTATCACCAATATTTTATAAAGCATAGTTTTAAGCAGAGAGATAGACAGAACTTGAAAGAAGTCATCAAATTACTTTCTCTTTGTATCACCTATTAATTGCTTTTTTATTTTTGGCAAATAACAAATTTTTAACCTTATATATTCTTTACCTCGAAGGCGGGCCTTGGCGCAACTGGTGGGTGCGCTGGCTTTCCGCCCCCAGGACCAAGGTTTGAGCCCTAGAAACAGCCTCTTGGCAATATAAGGCCAAGGTAAGACCACGTATATATAGGGTCTCCTTCCCCTGAGCTTGCATTGTGTGGGAGCCGCTTGGCATTAGGTCCGCCTTAATTAATATATTCTTTACCTCCTTACCTTGATGTAACTAAATAAAATTTTCTTATAAATGACTGTTTTCTTAATCATGTGCTTATTTGTTTTGGTTTTGAAATGCAGGGTGTATGCCATCTTTTAACAAACATAGAGATATATCGTAAAGAGGCACCATCAAGTTGTCCTCCTTATGAGCAACCTTGTTTAGATGACTCTAGCAGCAATCTTGAGACATGTTCAGAATATGAGAACATGGACCTCGAGAACTTTGTGTATGAAAAGGTTTCGGAAGAAATTGAGGCAAGAAAGGAGGCCAGTGAAAAAGTTCCATTTCATCTTCATGCACCAAAAACACTTTTGGATTTAGTTGATGGTATAGGCATTTTATTTCATTCTCCTGTTGACGTTTATATTATTTGTCCTTTTGTTTAAGAAGTACAACTTGTTTAAGACTGATAGGATGAGATTGTGAATATATCAGAAAATTAAATTGGGAATCCTCTGGGCCATGGCTCCTAGGAAAATGTGATCTATGATTGAGTTTAATAATTAGTAAGATAACAAATCACTCTCTTCATTCTCTGATCTGTATTCATATTGTTAACTTAGATGCTAACCTAACCAAAAATTGCTTCAAGTCAGTTCGTTCATGCAAAATCACTTTCTTAATTCTGTAATCTTTAATCATGTTCTGACTTTGATGGTAACTATAAGGTCGAAATTTTAATCCTTTGGCACATGCGAAATGAAGATTTGTTGGCAACTTGATGTTGTTGTCCTCTTTTAGACTCTGGTGGTGAGTGAAACTTTTTATGGTTCCTCCTGTGGTATGGAAGACTGGAATTTTATCTTCTAAGCAAATCCTAGTCTCCTCTATCAAACTCTTTTATCTCCAAGTTCTATTTTTTGGGTTGTTTGCTTTGTGCCTTTGCTTTCACATCCCTGTTTAACACATCAGTGTAACTGGAAATGTGTTGGCGTCTGGTACTTTTCTGCTCCATAGAATTGATAATGATGTCTTGAATTCACATGCACAGACATTGATGTCCCTGCTGATTTGGTGTCCAAACATAGCGAGAAAGGCAGAGAAGCTGGTTCTTATGGAGATTCTACGAGTAACATGCTACCAGATATTGATCCCAGCGGTGGGACATTTCTGCGAACAAACTGGCAAGTACAAGGATACTTACAAGAGCAAGCTGATACCATCGAAAAGTATGCATCTTGTAGACCTGGAACATTACTTCATCTATTTGTTCATAAGTTTATCTTAGAGCACATGTCTATTAACTGCAGGTGATGTTATTGTCCTGTTGCAGGGATGGTAGCTCTGTCTCTTTGAATGGGTTCGAAATTATCCTTCGGCAGCTGCAAAAGATGGCACCTGAACTACATAGGGTACGTTAAATCGATTAACTATACTCATTCTACAAGCGCCCCCCCCCACAAAAGGAAAAAAAAAACCCCCACCCACCCCCACATAAACATAAGTTATCTTTGATTTTGAGCGCTCATTCAATCCAGGTTCACTTCTTGCGCTACTTGAACAGTCTTTCCCATGATGATTATATTGCTGCTTTGGAGAATCTTCATTGCTATTTTGATTATAGGTAATTAAAAAGTTAGTTTGTTTATCCCGTATTTTGAGGTATTTGAGAGTGTCTGGTTGTAATGTAATCCTTAGATGATTGATCACATACAAGACAAGTGGAAAGCATTAATGTTTTGCATATTCCCATCTCTTACAGTTGAACACCACCTCTCAGGGAACTTATTTAATCCTATTGCAACTTGTACTGGGAATGCTGGAGGGCTTGATGCAATGTTATAAATGAACTATTTTCATAACAAAATGCTTTGCTTTGTCCTGATACATAGAATACAACTTAGAGCTGGAGATTACTTAATTTTCAATGTGTTAAGGAACATTTTGTATGCAGTGGATGAGAAATTATCGGTGAAATGTTGACGTACCCCTTGGTTATATAAGAAATGTAATTTAAATGGTGGTGATTATATGTTTTTTATGATCATTAAGTGATTATAACAAATGAATTATTAAATAGAACTGATTTTTCCATCACAAGTGGCTGAAGGAAAAGTCAAATAAATTAATTTTTTGAATGAAAAATGTTGAACTTGCTTTAAAAGTTGCAGTTTCTTACAGTGATCTGTCATATTTTTGCCATACATCAGTAGTGCACCATGAATTTTTATTTGCTTAAATGTTCATGCTTAGACTTATTATCATAAATGATATCGTAAAGCTTTTACTTTGCCTCGAATTCTAGATCTTGTTGAAATCAGACTACTCTGGCGCCATTTGCTCGCAGTTCTATTGAGTGAATTAATAGCAAAGGAAAATTGGTGAAAGATGATATGTTCCTGTTGAACTTATTTGTGATTTGTGGGACAAAAGTGCAGGGACTGAAGGATTTGATTTTGTTCCCCCAGCTAGTAGTAATAGCTATGGAAAATATGAAATTGCTTTATTATGTTTGGGGATGATGCAATTCCATTTTGGGCATCCGAAGCTAGCTTTGGAGGTAAAATGTTCAAATATGCTCCATCTAGGCTAAATTTTATGCTGAAACCTTTTATTTATACTTTTTATTACTTCCTTTGTGTTGTACTGATTTTACTTGATTATGTTGTGCTTAGGTTCTGACAGAAGCCGTTCGTGTTTCTCAGCAGGTAATTATTAGAAACGTTTTTCCCTCCATAAAATTTTCAACTTGTGGTTTTCAGCAGTTGGCCCCAAATATGAGCTGACTGCTAATGCTTGTCTTATAGGACTTGATAACATCCTTGACCCCTGTTAAAGTCTCTTTTACTCAGGGCACATGGGTCCTTTTGTAAATAATTAGACAAGAGAGGTATAATTGATTTTGATCATATCTCAATGTAAATTAAGATTCATGACAAGGATGGTTGATTTTAATATATTCATTATACTTAATAATTGCTAATGTACTTCCTGCTCATATTTTATTCATGCCCTAGTTATTTATACCTATATCTAATTGAAACCTATCCAGGAAAAAAATGAATTAAACAATGTCCAACCGATTTTGTTTTGAATCTTGACCTCGTCTTTGAAGCAAGATATTGGATAATTTGTTATTTTGTTTATGGAATGAGAGAGATTAAACATTCTTATTAGTCATAGACTGTTTTCTCAGCATCCAGGAAAGCTCTTTCATGCTGATTTGATTCCCTACTTTAGTTTCTGGGGCTTATGTCACATCTTGTTTTTGTAGCATTGATGATATTAATTTAAAACTTTGTTGACTGATTCATTTACCATTAGCTATCCATATTTAGTATTCATTGAAATATTTGTTGACTGATTCCTTGACAATTAGTTGATATATATAATCATTATTTTTGGTGCATGCTAGTTAGGAGATTTAACCTAAGAGCTCTGGAAAATTGCTTAAATGACTTGTGTGTGTATTAATTTTAATTATATTTTTATGCTGTAAAAACTGACTGTTTTTGTCTTGCAGCAAAGTAATGATACATGTCTTGCGTACACCTTAGCTGCTATCTCAAACTTGCTGTTTGAAAATGGCATCTCAAGTACATCAAAGATGCTAGGGTTGTCCTACTCACCTTTGACAAGTGTAGGCATCACACTCTCAGTTCAACAACAGTTGTTTGTTCTTTTGAGAGGTTCTTTGAAAAGAGCAGAAAGTTTAAAGTTAAAACGTTTGGTGGCATCCAATCATCTAGCAATGGCCAAGTTTGATTTAACGGTATTGAGATTTTCTGTATATATAACACTTTTCATTGCAGATACTATTTCTATCTGAAAATTGTAAAAAACGTGTAATAATAACATTATTCGCACTGATGGTATCCCATAGAACCTATAATCTTCAACATCACTCTGCGGACTTTTCTAATTGGGCTGAATTAATTATTTCAACATTCATTGCACAACATCTTAACATCCTTTTTTCTCCCTCATTCTTGACATAGGTTTTATAATTGTATGCCCAAATTAATGAAATGCAAAGTTAAGTTCTGCTTATTTTGGTTTTTCAGCATACTGAATATGGAATATTTATTCATTTTTTATTTCAATATTTAAATTTTTGTGGGTAAAAACATGTCTCTTTCTTCTGATATTTTATTTTCTGATTTTAAGAATTAGTCATGTTTTGCTAACACTAAATTTGTACTCAATGCTTTAGATGAGCAACTTATTTGGTATAACTGTATAAGTTATTCTATTGTAATTTACAGTTTTTATGCTGATTGCATATAGTTTTAGAGAAAGGGAAAGAATAAATAGAAGATAAACTATTCTTAGTGAAAAACTGAAGGAAAAAATGAGATGAAAGCAAAAATGAATTACATGGATGATCTCAAATTCTCAGTGCTTAGGTTCTCAAATTTTCTGCTTAGTCCATGTTTTTGCTTTCCTAAATCAGCGGTTCTTATTAAGTTGTTGGGTTCCCCCCCCCCCCCCCGCAAATGCATCTTTACATTATTGTAGTATTTTTTCGTTGCAGCATGTACAAAGGCCCTTGCTATCATTTGGTCCAAAAGCTTTTATGAAGCTTAGAACATGCCCAGTTAATGTATGCAAGGTAGGAGGATTCGTTGTGATTGTATTCTGATCAGTGGCTGTTTTGGTGCATGCAACGTGAAGTCTTAGTTATATTGTTTTGTTGTCTCGTTGTTGGCAGGAAATCAGATTAAGTTATCATCTAATAAGTGACTTTGGCTCTGAGGGTTCTGCAATGACAGTTGATGGTGCTTTTAGTACAGCATGGCTTAAAAATTTACAAAAGCCAATGGGTTCTCTAATTTTGTCACTAGAGAGTGGATCTAGCAACAGTTCTAACGTTTTTCAGTTCTGTGCACAACCCACATCTATTCCTGGATCTGTATTGCAATTGTTGGGTTCATCTTATCTTCTCCGTGCAACTGCATGGGAGTTATATGGCAGGTAAATTTTCCATGCATTGTAGGGGTAATTAAATTCCTTAAGGCTAATTTAATTATTTCTTTAAGGAAATTATATTTTTGTAGAATATATTTCTTGGAAGAACTTTCTGGTATGGTTCTCTGATAATCTGTTTGGTTTTTGTCATTAGCGCTCCACTCTCTCGCATGAATGCGCTGGTGCATGCAACTTGCTTTGCTGATGCATCAAGGTAGTTTTGATGCTAAAAGTATATCTAAGATATACCATTTTTAGTTTGCCAAATCTGTACGACCTTTGTTCCATCGTTTTTTTCCCCTCAAGTTTTTTTGTTTGACTAGTTCTCTGTTGTTCCAGCTCATCAGATACTGCATTAGCATATGTAAAGCTCATTCAGCATTTGGCAGTCTTTAAAGGATACAGAGGTTTGATAGGATGCTTAAATTTGATTAGACTCCTCATAATATATTTTTTCTGGTTACAATATGTCTCCAAATGTTTTACCTTTTTAATTAGTTTATTAATCACCATGGTAATTATATAGCTTATATATGAGTTAATGACAATATATGAAATTGAACTTAATGACGATTTTTAGATCTACAAGTAGGCTTTCTTAATTGTAGAAATAAAAAGAGGAGTCCCTTCCCTTAAATCATAAGTATCTTCCATTTTATCCTTGTTAATTTGTCCCCTCTTCTCTGTTTCTAGAGGCCTTTTCTGCCCTTAAAATAGCAGAAGAGAAGTTTCTGTCCGTCTCAAAATCACAAATCTTACTGTTCAAGTTGCAGTTACTTCATGACCGCGCTTTACATCGGTTAGTGTCCAGTGAGAGTTGCTTTCAGTATCTTGATTTCTGTTGGCAGCTGTCATGTCATCAGATTAATGGCTTCTTGAACATCATGTAGAGGGCAGTTAAAGCTAGCTCAACAAGTATGTGATGAACTTAGAGTTCTGGCATCACCAGTAACTGGGGTAGACATGCAGCTGAAGACAGAAGCAGGCCTGTGCCATGCTCGCACATTACTTGCCGCAAGTCAATTTAGAGAGGTTTTTTCCCTCTACATACTAATAATTATCTTTCTTTGTTTGTTCAAAGACAATTGCTGAGTTATTCTGAGCTTTGATTCATTCATGTATAATGCATATTTAATTGTTACTCCTTCATGAGAATTATGGAAAATTAAAGCATCAAAATTTTTGTCTCACTCAATTCTGCTTGTATTTTCTATCATGACCTTTATAGCATACCCAGCTATTTACCTTTAATTTATACATCATCACTTGCTCATATCTCATATTCACGTGTGTGTGTGTGTTGTATGTTTTTTTTTTTCAGGCAGCCTCTGTAGCGCACTCCCTCTTTTGCATGTGCTACGGATACAATCTGCAAGTTGAGAATGCTTCTGTTCTCCTTTTGCTTGCTGAGATTCACAAGGTACCACATACATTGGCATGCTTGGCCGGTCATCTAAGCTTGGACCCTGGATCAAGCTATCTTTCATGTTATTTTCTTGCAAGTTGCTGATGAGTTTTAACTTGTGATGACAATTCCCTCTCCACTTCATCCATCCATTTCCACATATGTAGAAAGGGGAAGCTGTCCGTAGTCAGCGACTGTTACATCTGTAAACTTTCATTTAATTTCTTACTCTCACTAAACCGTCATTTATTTATCTTTTCAGAAATCAGGGAATGCAGTTCTAGGCCTTCCATATGCATTAGCAAGCCTCTCATTTTGCCAGTCATTTAATTTGGATCTTCTCAAAGCTTCTGCTACTCTTACTCTTGCTGAGTTGTGGCTCTCATTGGGATCAAGTCATGCGACAAGGGCTCTGAACCTTATCCATGGGGCCTTCCCCATGATCCTGGGTCATGGAGGTTTGGAGCTCCGTTCTCGTGCCTATATCATTGAAGCAAAATGCTATCTCTCTGATCCAAACTTCAATGGTATGCTAAAATTGTGAACTCTGTATTTTGAAATATACTTGTCAAATATGTTGTCTGCTACTGTACGCCTATGTTTACATGTGTTTTACAAACTTCCTTTTGACACCAACATCTGTGTTGTTTTTGAAACTCTGCAAGTGAGGTTATCCTAACTAAAAAATGGACGGTGGAGGAAAACAATATTAAGTGGTTTGTTAGATTGGTTTGGTGCTGAAACTGATAATCCTTTGGGCTGTTGATCATTGGATACTTGGGCATCATAAGATGATATGAAATTGTAATTGTAATCCCTAATTCCTAGTTCCTAATTCTATATTGTTAGGTAAGTTAGTTAAGGGAAGAGCAATGTAGTGAGAGTGACATTAGCTACTTTAGAATAGCACTAGCCAAACACACCCTAATTGTGTCCCTTAGCTGATTAGGATAGGATCAGTAATTATAATAATATTAGGACAATTCTGCCCCTGACTATCTAGCTCTCTATACAAGGGCTATCCCTCTCTCATGTAAACTAGTTGTTGATTGCTATTGAATGAATGTACATTCAGATTCAGCAACTCTTGTCTCTCTCTCTCCCCCTCTTTCTCTTGAATCTCTCTCTACTCTTTTCTATCTAAACTCTCTTCTCTCTTTCTACCTATTCTCTCAATCCAATTCTGTCAAGAAATTACAGAATTGCATCATAAGATTACTGAGAATTTTAGGATGATAATTGTATGGTTTTTGAAAAGAAATTATGTGGGACTGAACTTTAAACATTAACAATATTTGGGAAGGGAGATGGGCTACAAATCTATTAATTTTATTTATGGTATGCATTGTTATCGCCAATGTTATATATTATTCTTTGATAATAGCACGTCATACATTTGCTTAGGAATGGAACATCATGTCATAACATTGGGCTTGAATCTCTCTGTTTTGTTTTTTTGGCTGAAAAAGCATCATGTTGGCATAATGCGACCATGAATTGTTTTTCATGTTTCGAGAAGTGAGTACGACCTCATCTCATCATTCTGGAGCTTAATGTAAATCACCAAATCTCATTTACTGCGTTTTCCTTTTCAGTGTCTGAAAATTATGAAGTTGTGATTGATTCTTTAAGACAAGCATCAGATGAGCTCCAACTTTTAGAGGTAAGCTAACTTTCTCTAAAATTGTGTTAATTTTTCCATTTCATTTTAAGGACAGTCTCTTGTCTTTGTTGAAGAATAGAAAGTGTATTATTAAATTAAGTATTTATTATTATTATGTTTAGGGATATCATTTAGTATTTTTTAGGATTAGATATGAATATTATATTTTAGGAATATATCTTTAAGATATTATGATTGATTTAATCTAATTAGATTTTATTAGATTAGTTTCTTAGGTTATAGGTTAGTCTGTTAAGTTGCCTGTATAAAGGCCTTTTTGTATTCTCTTTTATTCTTAGGGATCAATAATATTTAGAGTATTTTCTTGCACTTAATGTGATCCTTTAATCTCAACATAGTATTAGAGCAATCAGGTTACTAAGTAGAATATTTTCTGAACACGTTCGTTGCTGGTCTGTTCGTAAAGAAACAGTCTGCGAGAGAGTTCGGGTTCTTTTTGTGATCAGAGATTAGAATATGCGCTGCCCCATTGTGCTTAGGAGGTCTTGATCGGCGGAGCCCCACTGACTGATCTCCGTTTTGCTTGCGCTGCAACTCTGCCGCTTGTTACACGCGTTGGTGCGTGATGCATTTTTCCAACGAGTTTTTCGTTACCGTTTGCTTCTCCGACATCAATTCATTGAATCCGATTGGCCCCAGGTTGTTTCGTGCTCATAGCTTGTGGTTTCAGATTTGGATCTGTTCGTTTGCTCTCTTGGTTCCTCTGTTCTATGTTATTTTCTCTACTGTCAGATCTGTTTCTTGGCGCTTGTTGAGATCCAGTTATTGTTTTGGTCCTTGTTGGTTGTTATTGTTTGGTCCCTGGTGAGATGTTTGGAGTGTTGCTTTGATCCTTGGTGAGACCGTTCGTTGCTGTTTTGGTCCCTTATGAGACTGTTTGTCGTTGTTTTTGGTTCTTGGTGAGACTGTTTGTTGCTAGAAAATTACTGTGGTCCCCGATGAGACCTCAGGTTACTTTTCTATGTTATAATCTCTATTCTAACAGTAGTGATGGCTGATTCTAAGACTAGTATTACTACTGAGATTGTCCCTATTGCTAACAAAATTATTGATCACTAGTTAAATTGGACAAACTATATGGATTGGAGTAAAAATGTTTGTATGTACTTGTTAAGTATTGAAAGGGAGGACCATTTGACCGAGGCTCCTTCTACGGGTGATTCTCGCAAGGCTTGAGAAAGGGCAGATGACGGGTTATTCTTGCAGATTAAGAATTCTATTTAGAGTGAAGTTCTTCCCTCCATGAATCACTGCAATATGGTAAAGGAGATTATGGACTATTTAGAGTTCTTGTACTGTGGTAAAGGAAATATCACTCGTGTTTAGGAGGTTTGTAAAGGCTTTTATTGTGCTGAAAAACAAGATCGTCCTCTGAAGACTCACTATATGGATTTTAAGAATATGTATGAAGAAATAAAGCTGTTAACACCACCTACCACTGATCTTCAAGCAGAGTTGGATAATCTGGAGGAACAAGCAATTCTAAGCTGTCTTATTGGCCTTCTACTAGAATGAGACAGTTCATTCTCAGATTTTGTCTAGTTCTGAGATTATTACACTGCAGAATGTGTTTTCTCGTGCACTGCATTCTGAGAGTATCTCTCAACCACCTTCTAGCATCACTGCCAGTGCTTTAGCTAGTCGTGGCTCTATTAATAACCTGAATTCCTATAATTAGGGTGTTACTCGACAGTTGGAGCTACCCAGGACTTTGGAGGGATTATGTGCTACTATTGTAAGGAACCAGGCCATACCAAACGTGCTTGTTGCAATTTGCAAGACAAACTATAAAGAAATATCGATGCACATGTGACATCGCCGAATGATGACAGTATTAAAGTTTCCGTTGCTATGCCTGGTTTACTAAATATCAGGAGTCACTGAAGTCTGCCACGCCATCTACAAGTACTTATGCGGAAAAGAATGAATCTTGTCTTGCCGCTTCTTCTTCAAAGCGGACCATAGATTTACGTGCCATTGACCAAAGGACATGATCTCATGAAGAGGCAAATTATCATTGATTGGTTGCACATTCAAGTTGCTTCTAGCTTGAGGAGGAGTGTTGAAGAATAGAAAGTTTATTATTAAATTAAGTATTTATTATTATTATTAGGGATATCATTTATTATTTATTAGGATTAGATATGAATATTATATTTTAGGAATATATCTTTAATATATTAGGGATATCATTTGATCTAATTAGATTTTATTAGATTAGTTTCTCGGGTTATAGGTTAGTCTATAGGTTGCCTATATAAAGATCTTTTTATATTCTCTTTTATTCTTAAGGATCAATAATATTTAGAGTATTTTCTTATGCTTAATGTAATCCTTAAATTTCAACAGTTGCAAAGCTGACTCTTGCATGCAATGATAGGCAGTATACCCAACCTTGCATAAGATGCTAAATTTTCACATGAATAATGAAATCTAAAGCTATTTGTATGTTGAGCAAAAATTGACTTATGATGATGAAAATGTGACTAGTAGAACTGCAGTATCTTACATTCACAATTTATTGGCTATAGATGGCTAGAGAGAGAGATAGAGATTGAGCCATTTAACAGGTCTTACACACACACACACAAGCAAGGTGTAAAATGGGTTATGTGATACTGAATGCTCCTGAGTCCTTTTTAAATGCCATATTAAGTAAACTTGAATTAGTCAACGCATTTTTTGTCCTTGAGCACCTTTCATCTTAGCTATTCAAGCTCTTGTAATCCAAAGGTAAGATGCGAAGAACCGTCTTTTCTTTTTTCTTTTCTGCCAGTGCTAAGAACTCTCTTTGGTTCAGGGAGATGTGCAATTTATCACCCTCAGCTTTAAAAAGGTTGAGCATAGGCTTTTTAAAGACTTTCAGAACTAATGATGCAGTTTTGACCTGTAGAAGATACTCATTTCTTATATTTTCATTAAAGAATTTTATAGTAGACACAAATAAATATAGATTTATGCAGTGCTAATATATGCATTAGGAGTGAGTGCAATTAGGGCAGGACTAGGCCAAGGGTTGACTTGGCCCGGAACAAGTTGTGTCAGCCCAAATGCCCAACCCGATATGGTCATGTCGGGCCAGTTTTACAAGTCATCTAGTGCCTATACCCAGCCCTTGTATATAGATGATCTTTCTGTTCTTGAATTAACTGTAAAAAAGAATAATAATAATGACAATAACAACATCTTTGTGTGGTCTACAGTATCATGAAATGGCAGCTGAAGCTTTCTATTTGATGGCCATGGTTTATGACAAGCTGGGACAGTTTGAAAAGAGGGAAGAAGCTGCAGCTTCATTCAAGAAGCATATTTTGGCTCTCAACAACCCTCAGGATAAGGAAGATTGATCATCCTCTTCTTCAGCATGGTTTTTGGAATATACCACTAGTCCAAGGTTGTTTTGTAATTTATACACACACACACACATTCTCTTATTAAGTCATGGATTAATTATCTGTTGCTGTGTAAATCTTGGTAAGTGCATGTGAGGTCTAGTGGTGAGTGTGTGACTTGTGAGGAGCATAGAAAGTTGCAAAAAAGGTTTGAGTTGCAAACCTTAAATTCTATTGTGTACTAAGAAAAGTCCTATATGTATTTGGCAACCTTGTGTGTGTTTGATTGAAAGTGCTAAGTGTAGTTGTGCTTCGTATTCTTTCGTTCCAATTTTTACTTACCTTCCTTATTAGAAGATATTTTTTTCCTTTTATAAAAAAAAGGATTTTTTTTCCTGGTTACAATTTATTATAAGTATTATTAAAAATTTTCTTTTTAATAATCTCATGCAATAATCAAAATTAACTTTAATTATTAGCATCAGCATCAAATAAAATTTATAATAAAATATACTGTTTACAAGTTATAAATAATGCTACTTTGATGCTAAATGTATGATTTGGTTTGTAGTGTAAAACGCACTATGAAACCGCAAGTAGTGTCATTTATTCCAGCAAAAATAATAATAATATCATTTAATTTTTATACTGTAAGTATTATAATGAGTTTTACCAACTGCACAAGCATTATAATAAACATCACCGATTTTTTTTTTCATAATTGTTTTGGCTAAGCAAGTTTGGATATTACATAAATCTAGGTGATTCTAGATATTAAAAGACCCCATTAAGATCTTCCCTTAATAAATGAATATACCTGGAATGTGGAACTGGTAATACTACCAAACTCTAAACAAGTTGATGAGATTCTCTTGTCAAATAATCAGCACATCTGATTGCATCTCGTGGTGTATAACACAGTTGAAGATCTCATTCAGAATATATTAAGTCCCGAATTGCATTAATATCCACTCTAAGTGGATGATTAGTTCCTTGATCCCATATAACCAAATGGAATGCCTCAAGCGAATCTGTGTACGCAACAACCCTGGAAAAACCATATTGTCGATACAACTGAAGGCCCGTCAACAAGGCAAAGAGTTTCGCAGTGGTAAGAGGGAGAAAGTCCAATCTCTTCTGAAAGCCCAGGATCCAAGTTCCCTTATCATCTCGAACCAATCCACCACATGCTGCAATGCCCTATTGATTGACCGATCCGTCTGTATCTAATCGAACATACCCTTCTGGCAACAGAGTCCATTTAAGATCCTTTTCCTCACGATAGTAGAATATTAGATGCTTGAAATTGCCCGAAAGATTGGCCTCCATTAATTGATACATGCCACCATGAATGATCTCCTTTTCCTGAAAGTGAACACCTTCCATCACTCCCTTGCATCTATTCCTTTATAGCAGCCAGCAAATAATGCTAAAGAGAGTCGACCATGATCACCGCTTAAAATAACTCATTCCTAATTGAAAATTCATATTCTCCTTGAGTCATACTTGCAAATTAGAGTAAAAGAACCTAATGTGAAAGTTAGATGACACAAAATGGAGCCACACCTCTCTCGCAATCTCACAATCACGAAGAATATGCAGAATCGATTCTTCTCTCTGACACTCGAATGGACAATCTGCTATATCTGATAGGCCTCTCATAGCTCTGAGTGAGTTAGTAGGTAATCTCTCATGAATAACCTGCCATAAAAACATCTTAACCTTCTTCGGAACATGCAATTTCCACACTTTCGTCCATAGGGTCGGCACATTCCTTTCCTGTTGGGTAGTGATAAATTTATAAGCAGCATGAACACTAAACTTGCCATCTAAAGTATTCCTCCAGTAGAAATAGTCGTCTCTACTTCCCCTTGGTGGCACCCCTCTCGTAATTATCCTGACCACCCATTATGGAAGAAATTCTCTCCATTTTGCTACATTCCAGTCCCCATTTGGAAAAACAAACTCCTTAACCTTAGCACAAGGATCTAAGTTATGAATATTTTGATCCACAAACTGAATAAGAGGCTTCTCTAATAGGGACCATAAATCCCACCAAGCATGAGTTCTAGCTCCACTTTTCAAGGTTCTACCTATCCCTAAATAGAACTTCTCCCACACAGTAGTAATTCTTCGCTAAATAGTAGAAGAATTTTGCTTCTTTCACCTATATTTCCCTCTTAGACACTGAACCCAAAGATCATTTGGTTTAGTGAGAAGACCCCAACAAAGCTTCATGATAAAAGCAATATTCTGCCTCTGCATATCCTTAATACCCAAGCCCCTAACTTCCTTTGTTTGTTTAACTTGTTCCCAGGAAACAAGGTGCACCTTTTTACATTCATGGCCCTGGTTCTAAAGAAACCTTCGGCTCACTTTCTCCAATTCCATTAGAATGCTTTTGAGTAGTAACACTGTCTGCATGTAATAATTAGGCAATGATGAAAGCATAGATTTAATCAGCACCAATCTACCTGCCATAGTAAGTAATTTGTCTTTCCAGCTACTAAGACGGTTCTTAGTCTTCTAGACAACCGGGAAGTAAGTAGCCTTGCTAATTCGACAATGCAGAAATGGCACACCAAGGTACTTACCAAGATCAGCTGTTATCCCTATACCCAATCTTTGGCTCAAATCCAAGGCTCGGTTAAAATGAACATTCTTAGAGAAAAATGCCTTCGACTTGCCCACACTAATTCAATGCCCAGAGACTTTGCAAAAGGCTTTCATAGTATCTCTTATAACATCAATCTGATCCATTGTAGCTTCCCCAAATAAAAAAAATCATTAGCAAAGAAAAGATGAGAGATGGTTGGGGTATGCCGATTAAAGCGAAGACCCTTCCAATGACCTGCCCTAACTTCTTTACCGATTAGTTGGCTTAAATATTCCATACAAAGCACAAAAAAATAGGGACTCAACGAATCCCCTTAGTAAACTCCTCTCGTAGGTTGGAAAGCAGGTGACTCAACCCCATTCCATAGGACTTTCATAGTTACAGAGGATGTAGAAGCCATGATGAGATTAACCATATTCTCTCAGAACCCAACACTAATTAAAGTAGACCTCAAAAACTTCTAATCAAGTCGATCATAGGCTTTTTCCATATCAACCTTGATCGCCACTATACCTTTTTTCCTCTTCCTACTCCTCATAGTATGAATGCTTTCTTGAGCAATGGTAATATTATCACTACTTTGTCTGCCTATGATAAATATGCACTGCTGAGGTTGAACCAAATATTGCATTGCTTGCTTCATCCGCGCTGCGATAACTTTAGTAATGATTTTAAAGATTACATTACAGAGGGATATCGGACGAAAATCTCTCAAAGTCAAGGGATTCTTAATTTTTGGAATAAGAACAATATGAGTGTGATTGATATCCTTAATCTTCTCTGGGTTAATCCGGATTTCCGGAATGAGATCACACACCTTTCCCCCAATATGGTTCCACTGAGAGTGAAAGAAATGTGCTTAAAGTCCATCAGTACCTGGAGCTTTAAATGCACCTATCATAAAGGCAGCATTTTTAATTTCAATATCATCAATCTCCTTATGGATTAACCTATCATCACTTTCCTACAATGAAGGAAAATTAGCAGTCCAATTTGTAGAGTCCAGGACTCTGTTATCACTAGTATAAAGATGTTAAAAGAACTTGGCTGCCATGTCACGTAGCTCATTCTGATTAGTAACCCAATTACCCTATTCATCTTGGAGGGCTTCTATACGTTGTTTCTTCCTCTTAATCAATGCGGAAGTATGAAAAAATCTAGTATTTTTATCCCTCCAAACAAGCCATCAGCACTCAGCTTGCTATACTCTCCCCAAAGTTTCTTCTCAAGTTTGAATAAGCCATTAAAGGTGTTATTATTTCAAACTCTATCAATACCTTCTAATCTTTTGAGAAGGCTCCGCTTTCTCTTGGAAAGACTACCCAGGACACTAGAATTCCACTTGCTAGCCTCATCTTCAAATCTCTCCCCCCCTTAACACCAATTGACATTATCCCAGGATTTGTTGACCACTTCCAAAAAACTATCCTCCAAAGCTCATATGGGCTGATAACTGAAATGACACACCCTCTTTCTGTTTTCAACATTTAACCCATATGAGATGTTCTGAACTCAATGGTTTTTGTAATAAATAAATTTTAATAAATTTATGTTGCAAACATTCAAATCTTATATCACAGAAGCCATTACATTTGCTGAATTAAATTTTCTAATAGAATGTTCAACATGACTTCTTGTTTTCCTCATAAGAAAAAAAAATGTCACAATGAAAGAAAAAACATGATAAATTTTGAGATGCGTTTTAGACATCTTTCTAAAGTTTCCCCTCATTAGATAGTAGAAAGCATATATAATTAATAATTAGGATGCATTTAAGACATTTTTAATTAAAAAAATAATTATTAAGATAAATTAGTGTTTTTTTAACCTTGCAGATAAATTAATTAATTTTATTAAACTACGTGATTTGGTTACAATTTTCTTGTATTTTGATTAATGAAAACAATGGGAGAATTTGACTTGAAATTGGGTTAGAAGGGAAAGCTAAACTGTGGGATCTGAGGATTTTAACAGATAAAATAGATTATAACAAAGTGGATGGTGGAGATGCAATTTTAACAACTGCATGATATGTCTTTTTATGAGCCATTGTGATCAATTGGACGGACATGATTAAGAGATTCTAAAAGATACTGAGGGGGAAAAAAGCTTATGAGACAATCCGAACCTATCAAGATCCAAAGTCGCAATTGTAAAACCCTTTTCCTTGACAGTCACCCAAGTCAGCGGCATTGATTGCTAGTCTGAAAGAGAAAAAGAAAGAGATCTTGGCCTTAAATAATTGGGTTACTGACGTTGAACAGGTGTTGTTATCAATACAAAATGCGGTTTCCTAAGATCAAGGGTGCTGTTGCACCACTAAAGGAAATGGAAAAGAAAACAACTGAGGAAGCTGAGCGGCCTAAGCACAATACATTTGCATTTAAGGGAAAGGTGGGCGACAACAACAGGGAAGTGAAAATTGTCATCGACTCTATGGCTTCGCATAGTTTCATTTCTAGACAAGTTATGTTTGAGTCAAACAAGCTAAGATCCAAGGATATCATGTAAACTATAAGTCTAGTAGGGAATTTCAACCAATATTCAGTGATTGCAGGAGCCTTCCACTCAAGACTCAAGGCTTTGAACTTGTAGATGATTTCTTTCTAAGGTTTGCATCATATAGGTTCGAACAAAGCTTATGTCAATCATTCTTCCTAAGGTTTGGTATAGCTACATCAACCATCATTCCTAAGGTTTGACATTATAGCCGATTCAAATCCCACTTCCATTGAAAAAGGAATGCATAGGATTATAGGCTGAGTTAAAAGGATTTGGGTGGTCATTTGCTACTAACTTAAGTTTTTGGTATGATGGTTGATGTTTCATCCTAAGTCTTGGTATCAGAGCCTCAACTAGTTTGAAACTCTTTTCTATTGAAAGATACCGGCATGGATCAAGTTTGGTTAGGGTGCCTTTACTACCTATTTAAACTTTTAGCATGATGGTTGAAGTTTCGTGCATCAACCATTCTTTTCATGGATTGGTATCAGAGCTTACGTCAACCATAATTCATACAGTTTGGTATCAAAGCCTATATAGTTTGAATCTCACTTCCATCGAAATGAATCCCTTAGGATTATAGGCTGAGTTGAAAGGACTTGGTAGACATCTTCTACTAACTTAAGTTTTTGGTATGATGGTTGATGCTTTATTCTTGAATTTTAGTATAGAGCTAACGCGAGTTTAAATGTCACCTCTATTGAAAGGTATCAGTGTGGATCAAGTTTGGCTGAGTGCCTTTACTACTAACTTAAACTTTTAGTAAGATGGTTGATCTTTCGTTTCTCAACCATTCTTCTTAAGGTTTAGCATCAGAGCTTGCGTCAACCATCCTTCTTAAGGTTTGATATCTAAGGTTGGTGTTAGAATCTACGTCAGCCATCATTCCTAAGTTTTGGAATAAGAGCCGGTTTAAATCCTACTTTTATCCAAAAAGGAATCCATAGGATTATAGGCTTAGTTGAAATGACTTGGGCGCACTTTTGCTATTAACTTAAGTTTTTGGCATGATGATTGATGTTTCGTTCTTAAGTCTTAGTATAAAAATCAACACGAGTTCAAATCTCACTCTTATTGAAAGGTATCGGTGTAGATCAAGTTCAGCTAGGGTTCCTTTACTAAAAACTTATGCTTTTAGCATGACGGTTGACGTTTCGCTCCTCAACCATCATTCCTAAGGTTTGTATCAAAACCTACATCAACAATCAATCCGACGGTTTGGTATCAGAGCCTATACGATTCGAAGTCGACTTCCATCTAAAGGAAGTCCTTAAAATTATAGGCTGGATTATATTGGCTTGGCTTTAAGTGCATTGTATGTTGTTAACTTGTTTTTACACTATATATTGATACTAACTTATTATTCCAATATGCAAATTGGTCATTCTCACTTAAACTTTTCTATCCTCTAAAAGTTATTAGTGGGTATTTATAAATGGTAGAAGTTAATAAGAGGCTTGATCGATTGGAAAGAGAGATGAACTCTATAAAGGAGTTCATAAAAGAGCTTATAGAGATTCTTCATGGAAGTCATTGCCGCTTGTCTAAGATTGTAGATGCCATGACACATGTAGTTGTAGCTGAGCTTGAAGCTCAAGGTGAGGACCATACCTGCAGTTATTCTTTCATTCTAATTTTCACTCACCTTTCTTAATAGAAGAGATTTTAATTTATTTTCCGGATTACAATTTATTATCATTATTGTTGAAAAGTTTTCTTTCTAAGAAACAATGTTTGAAAATCCATACAAGATGTCAAACGGAGCATGCCGCTGGGTCACCGATTAAATGGTTTGATGTTGATTGAATAATTAAGTTAAGAAATAATATTATATGTGTATAATATATGATATATCAATTTTGAAATAATATGAAATAGACATGAATAAGCTATACTAAAACTTCAAAACAATAGAGAAAAATTTTATTATAGTTCTTAAACTTTCATAAGATAATTTACAAAATTTAGACAGTAGTAATTAATAAAGTTTTCAAAAATGTCCCTTGAAAAACGGTACTTTTAATTAATTAAGATTTAAGATACAGAGAATGACATAAAATAATATTTAATTAATAGAATTTATGAAAAAAAGACTAATTTTAAAGACAATAAATTTTTCTTTAATTTGTGTAAATAAACAATAGTAATAAATAATCCTCAAAGCATGATTCATTCAGTTCATGAAACTGACTTTACGGTCTTGCTTAAAGCATAAAAATTTTAAACTACAACCGAAATTAGAATAGAAGTCGGTCTTGTGACTTAACTAAGTTTCTTTTTTAACAAAATTTTAAAGGTGAAGTTGTGAGTTGCAAATGCAACTATAGTCTTAGGAAGATATATAACTTGTTTAGAAGGAAAATTAGAGTTTTTAAAAACAGTTTTTTAATTCTTATCTATAATATATTAAATAAATATGTAATAAAAGTTTTTGTTTTACGTAAACATATTTATAAATCATGATTGCAGACAAACACATGATAAGTGGGTGAGTTATAATCAGAAAAAACAAACTAAAGTTGGGAGGAGGGGTTAAAAATTTGAGAATGAATATCAAGCACAAAGGGGGGTTGATTTTACGGTGAAGGGCGGTTTGGTCTTTTGGATGAATAAAGACTCAAACACATGAGCTTTGACCAACGACTGAGTAGCGTGGACGCCGCCACATCAGCTACTGGACGCACCCCCAACTGTGTGAGAAAGCTACATTTTTGACTTTTTTATTTCTTATCTATATATCTCTCATATTCGTATTTTCCATTTTCAGGTGTTCCGCGTCACGTCTTCACATACAATGATCAACCAAGAGCAACATCAATCAAATTGAAGTTCATAAGGATTTTTTTTATCAGAACAAAAAAAAAGGATTTTTTTAAAAATATTATCACATGTATGCGGTTTAGGTACTTGACTACCATTTTTAATATAAGTTTTTTTGAATTTGAATTCATGACTAAAAAAAATCTAAAAAAATTTTATATCCCCAGACCACCTCTATATTAATCTAATAAAATTTTTTATATCACTAAACGAGCTCTATATTAATAATTGGTTAAGAATCTAATGTTGAGTTGAGTTGATTTGTATGGTGACAACAATGTTAAAAAAAATATAATAATAAAAAAGAGTTATATGGGGGTAACTAAAGTAATTTTTAGTACCTCTAATGCTTAATTTTTAGCACAACTTTAATTCAAACCTTGAACTCAATATTTTAAAATGATTTTTGACGTGATTTTGTTCTTAAATTATTATTTTTTCAATAGTAATAAATATTTTAAATTTAGAATACTATGTACTACTAGAAAAATAATTTAAGAGCTGAGTGCAACAAAAATTATATTAAGATGACTTTATTGAAAAATATTTTAGGAGGTTGATATATAAAAAAATTACTCTAGGTATTAGAATTTTTTTTTGTTGTATTTTTTTTTACATTTCTATCATTGATCCTATTTAAAATGAACTTACATTATATTTTATTTATTAAGAAAAATCTTAAACTTCATTAAATCTATCTTAAAATTTAACAATCTGACAATTTTAACACTTTTTAACTATACACTCTAAAAAAATAATAATAATAACTATTTATATAATAAGAAATGAAAAATAAAATTATACATTTATATAAAAATTTAATAACATGTCTTATAAATATTTAAAAAAAATACATTCTCTTTGGTGTATAAACTATAAATAGGACTCGAGGAATACACAATTATTTTTATTCTTAAAATTTTTTTGCACAATAATGTGAATATTAATATATAATATAAAATTTTTTGAAAGAAAAATTATTTAGAAACTTGAATGGGACAGCTTACTTGCTATTGGACATATTTTGGTACTAATCTAGGTTTATTGTTTAAATAAAATTTTCCAAATTCCATCGATACAATTTCTCCAAATATTTGATGTTGATACTACCCTAGGCTAGATTAATTTGATTCATATAATTTTTTTTGTGTTTTCAAAATCATATATTTATTAAAATACAGGGATCACAAATTAAAGTATGAGCCCCAGAAGCTAGGTGGGGTGAGATATGAATCTAAATTAAAAAAAAATACTGAAGTATGATTTTTAAAACGATGATTACTTTTTTTAAAAATAAAGAATAAATTATTCAAAAAGCTTTCATTTTCATGAACTTTTGTCTTTTTTCAGGGGGATGAAAATGGATGAACCGGAGAGATAATTAAGATGAGGAAGGAGACCAGTATGATTATGATCTCCATAAATTTATTATTTCTGGGCATTAAAAAAAGATTAAAAAGTGTACGTATTTATTTATTATGGCTAAACCGCGTTTCTGGGCTGTGTCTTTTGACACACTAACTTTCAAATTTCATACAGTTTTATTCAAACTTCGACTTCAACTCTATCAAATATATTTTTATTTCCTCTTCTTCTTCTTCTTCCCCTTTTCATACGCCTCAACCTCTGAATCTGATCCTTCCTTCCTCCTTCCCTCTCTCTCTCTCTCTCTCTCTCTCTCTCTCTCATTTTCTCAGCTTAAATACTTCTCATCTTCCCACCACAAACATTTCCCTCCTCAAAATATCTCATTCCCTTCATTATTTTCCCCCAGATTTTGATTCTGCCTCATTTTCTTTCTGGGTGTCCAAACGAACCCTTTTTCTTTTCTGGAGCTGTAAGTTTCATTTGAGATCTTCTTCTTCTTATTTCTTATAGATTTTGATAGTAACTTTCCTCTTTCTGGGATTTTTTTTTTGTTTTCTTGTGCTTTTGGTACGATTTTCCTTGGCCCCAAACAGTGGCAGATCATCAATATTACAATGGTTCTCAAAGGTTCTTTCATTCTTATTATTATCTTTATATTAAATTTCTTTTCTGTGGAATTTGTTTCTGGGAATCTCAATAACAATGGCTCTTCTCTAGCCGCCATTAAATTACCTGACCACCCAAGCTTTGATACCATTTCATCTTCAAATTCTGGGTGTGCCTTCACCAAAGAAGAGGAAGAAGATGGGAAGTTTTTTCAATTACTGAATCCAAACATGGAATCAGTAAAACTCCATTTGAAGCACAAATCTTCAAGCAAGCAACACACACAGCCCAAAAAGTCCCTACTTGATTCTACAGTGAAGGACTTGACCCGAATCCAAACCCTTCACAAAAGAGTCATGGAGAAGAAGAACCAGAACACCCTCTCACGGCTGCAGCAGAAATCTCACAACCACCCAAAACAACCACAAAACCTGGCGGCGCCGGCGCCGGAGTACATTTCAAGTGGGTATCATTCCAGCCAGATGGTGGCAACATTGGAATCAGGAGTAACACTTGGCTCTGGAGAATACTTCATTGATGTTTTCATTGGTACACCTCCTAAACACTTTTCTCTCATACTTGACACTGGTAGTGATCTAAATTGGATTCAATGTGAGCCTTGCTTTGCATGTTTTGACCAAAGTGGACCCCACTATAACCCTAAAGATTCAACTTCTTACAAGGACATAAATTGTGATGATCCTAGGTGTGAATTAGTATCATCCCCAGATCCTCCTCAGCCTTGTAATAAAGACAGAAAAAACCAGACATGTCCTTATTTTTACTGGTATGGAGATAGTTCAAACACAACTGGTGATTTTGCTTCAGAGACTTTCACTGTGAATCTCACAAACCCTGATGGAAAATCAGAACTGAAGCTTGTGAATAATGTGATGTTTGGTTGTGGCCATTGGAATAGAGGACTGTTTCATGGTGCTGCTGGGTTATTAGGTCTAGGAAGAGGCTCTTTATCTTTTGCTTCTCAGCTTCAATCATTTTATGGCCATTCATTTTCATACTGTCTTGTGGATAGAAACAGTGACACTAATGTCACAAGCAAGTTGATTTTTGGGGAGGACAAGGATCTTCTGGGACACCCAGGTTTAAATTTCACAACTTTTGCTGGTGGGAAAGAGAACCCAGTTGATACATTTTACTATCTGCAGATAAAATCATTGATGGTTGGTGGTGAGATTCTGAAGGAGATTCCAGAAAATACTTGGGCTTTGCCTCCAGAAGGTTCTGGAGGGACAATCATTGATTCTGGGACAACATTAACATATTTTGCAGAGCCTGCATATCAGATTCTAAAGGAGGCTTTTGAGAAGAGGATTAAAGGGTACCCTAAAGTTGAAGGGTATGCTCCTTTAGGGCCATGTTATAATGTGTCTGGGTTGGAGAAAATGGAGATTCCTGATTTTGGAATCTTGTTTGCTGATGGGGCTGTTTGGAATTTCCCAGTGGAGAATTACTTCATACAGTTTGAACCCGAAAGTGTTGTGTGTTTGGCTATTTTGGGGACTCCTAGGAATGGACTTTCTATAATTGGGAATTATCAGCAGCAGAATTTTCATATATTGTATGATACCAAGAAATCCAGACTTGGGTATGCACCAATGAACTGTGCTGATGTATAGCAGGAGAATAAAGCTGTAAACAAGGCAATTCAAAGGGTAGATTTTTTTATTTTAAAAAAATTGATTATTGTTCAAATTGGTATACTTATAGATTATACAAGCTGTAACGAATTTTTTTTCTTTAGTGATTAATTGTAAAATTTTTGTATAGTTCAAGGAGAAAATAATACAAAGGTTCCAACTTTTTATCTTTGCTCAATCTTTTCATTCCTTTCTCTGCCTCTAAGTTTACAAAAAAAAAATCTTAAAAATACACAACCTGGTAGAAATTGAGAGAATGTCGTAAGAAATAGAATATTTAGATTTATTGCCTGTTTCTTTTTAATTGCAGGTTGTTATTTTGCTGCAAAATTTGTTGTATTTTGCTGGTTTGGGGACCAATCCTCTTAATATATAATATTGATTTGTCTTGTTAGCAAACAAAAAAAAAAAACTTTTTAATATGTGTCCACGGTCCAGTCAAATATATTAGAAAACCCATGTGATAGGCAAGTCACAATTTTTTTAAAGGGAAAAAAACATTGAACAATAGAAGCCTACAATTAAATACCAAAAAGAACCGGTCAACTTTATCGTGAGGCGGGTCTCTGTATAATATAAAATATATTTTTCATCCCCATCGATTTTTAGTTTTTTTTTTAAACAAATAAGATACAGTATATAGGTTTCACATTGATGAATCTTCTTGTTTTGACGTTGGTCCTATCACAGGTGTAAATTTTCAGTTGAAGCAGTCTAATGTTTATTGTAATATTATAAATGACCTTTTTTTTTTTCAAAAATTGTCTAAATAATTTTAAATTGCAGGATTTCCTATTTTCATTGAACTTAAAAATTATCCACACACATATATTTTAAGGAGAAAAACACAAAAATACCTTTAAAATTTACAAATCCTAATTCATGAGCTTGAAATGGATAAATTACTGTGAAGGAGTTAATTCAAAATTAAATTTTATAACATAGTTACGTAAATGTCCTTAATTTAAATGAATTTAACAGTTAAAAAATGTTGAAGTTATATTGCTTACAAAATTGTGAACACTGATTTTCAACTTTAGGTTCATATTTATATATATTTGATAAAAAGACAAAATGTTATTAAAAAAAGTTAATAATGTCTAGAAGTTACAAATAGACATAGAACATAAATTGCTACCTATGAAATTGCAATAAAACAACTTAGAAATGGTCCTAATAGAAACAGTGGAAAAGTCAAAGAGTATAACTAAGATTTTCTACATGTGACAGTCAACTCGAGGAGTCTTTAGGAATTTGCATGAAATATTTGTTGACTAGATGGTCAGGTGGTGCTTGCAATCTAATTGTTGCAATTTAAAATTCTGAATCTAAAATAGAACAGTACGAAGACAATTGGAATGAAACTTTGTTCTTGAAATGATTTGGTTCTTGGTTAAGGTGCAGATTTAGTAAAAAATTGTTTTTTAAAATGCACCCAACACAACTAATTATTTTAAGGTGTAAAAATAGATATTATGAATTTTTATGATTTAAAAGTAGACATTATGAATTTTTTTTGGAACAAAAATAACAATTTCGTTATCTATTTTGAGATGCAAAAATTGATATTTTTACTCTTAAAAAATTCATAATGTCTACTTTTACACCATAAAAATTCATAATGTCTATTTTTACACTTTAAAATAGTTAGTTGTGTTGTGTGCACTTTAAAAAATAATTCATTACTATTTTTACACGTTAACCCTTTGATTCTACTATAAAAACTTTTTAATGGGAGATATCTATTGACAAATAATTCCATGATAATAATATCTATCAAATTTTTTATATTTGTGAAATAGAATGCCCCAACCATCATTTATTAATAGATAAGAGTCCACCGTATGTTTTGAAAGATTAGGCCGAACCAGTGAAGTAGAAGTAGAGAATGCTAGGCTGGGAATGAAAGGGTAGCCTAGTAATTTACATAGGGAGGTCAAGTTGCCTGGCTGCGCGTGCAAGGGCCTTTGGTGGCTACGTATACCTAAACATAATAAATGAGGGCAGCCTCCTCGTTTTATTTTAGCTTCATTTTGTATTTTATTAATTAATATTATCATCATTTCATCTGACAATATGACTTCATGGGGGTGTTTATAAGAATATTGAGTATTATGATTGAGGATTTTAAAAATATTTATATATATCTTATATATATCATAAATTATTATTAAAAATTATTTTTAAATATTTCAATCACTATTTTAAATAAATAAATAAAAATTTCCTTTCACTCCCACCATTTGCGTTTTGCCTCTCTCTCTCTCTCTTATATTTAAATTGTTGGTCAAACACGGCAAGCTACCTTCTTTTAAATTTTTTTAATAATAATAATAAGTGTTGTTCTTACATTGTGAATGTGAGCATATCTTCTCCATCCCTTCATTTCTTTTTATTTGGTATAAATAATCCAATTACATAAAAAAATTAGTTAAAATTTGTGAGAGATAATAAATAGATAGAAGTATGCAACTTATTTTACATACAAATTACAGCACTTCTCCCAGCAAAGATTTTCCTCAGAAAACCAGAATGCCTTTATATAAGATTTATTTTATGTAAGTTCTCATCAATTGTAGTAGCATCTGCTTTAAATTCAACTCTTCCAAGGGTTCGTCCAGAATAATTGTTGCCCTGGATCATTTGATACTATGTAATTTTTTATTGATATTAATATCATTTTGTCTTTCACAAAAAAAAAAAAGTAAGCAACTTATTTTTCAAAAATACCATTATATTAGAGAGTGAGTAAGAGATAAATACAGTGAAATTAACTAATAATTAATGAACCTAAAAGGGAGAACGATATTAACAATTTTAGACAAATTTTTAGTGTCTCTTTTAAATAGGAACAATTTTTTATTAAAAAAATTATATATATTCAATCTACTTTTTCCCTTACTGTAATTGTAAATAGAGCATGATAGCAAAAAAGCCGTTAGAAAGATGTAGTTCATAGCTCGTGTTAAGGACGGTAGGTTGCATCCTATATCTAAATAGAGTTATGTGTTTTGATTAATTCATTATGTTGTGAGAGACTATCCTATTTTATTAGACCAAACTTGGATTAATATTGAATATCCTAGTTTCAAGAGGCATAATGGAACATGGGTCAAATGAGGCTTCAACATGTTCCGTGGTCCAAAGGGCCTTTTTGTGTTGGACTCAAAAAACGCTTTGAAAGCCCAATATTACATTTTTTATTAAGCCCAATTTCACATTACCTACCCAATAATACAAACAAACAAAAAAACAGGATCTCAATAGACACTACACACTAGAGATTGTTTGGATCTTTATGTTCTTAACATGTCAAATGATTTTTCAGAACTATGCTTTGAAGATAAAGAAAGAATGAGATCAACGCGGGTTGACATAAGTAATAAGGGACTTATATTTTTTTAAACATTTTAATCTTGGGTTCGATACTTATGGTGATATGTATGGAGAAAATTCGTTTGAGAGGGTCACCCCATCTTAGGCCCGATAATACCCCAGAGATTAGTCATCGGACTCGTTCCTGTAGATACCTTGCATAGAAAAAAAAAACTGAAGTGAGATGTGAGTAGAAGTTTAGGGTTTAATCCTCCTTGTGTTAGTGAAAAATTGCTTCAAAATTGATTTTTTAAAAAAATAAATTGAAATATGCAAACAAAATATTTATTTGACACGATGGTCTGATGTCATTTATATTGATTAATTTTTTAGCTTAATTTAAAAATCATATGAATGACATTAATTTTTTTGAACGGCCGAATGACATTAATTCATAATCTCAAAAAGTACTAACAATTGAACATGACAATAAACCCATCACGTCAAAAGGTATTATTGAGCTAATAAAATGTATTGTTATGAATACTGTAATTTTATGTGGATGTTTCATCTTGTGTTAAATAGCTTTATAACCCTCAAATTCCAAATTGAACGGTTTTGGCATTTATTTCCTATAGCCTCTAACTATACAATTATAGAGTGCTGTTTAATACTATCTTTATGTATTGATATTTTTAGAGTTAGTCCTTAACGATGGGGTGCTATAAATAAAGGTGAAGTATATATATTTGAGAAAATGAAGTGAATGTTGATTGGGAAAAAAGAAAGATACTATAGTGAATGCGAATCACTCCGTACTTTTCCCCTTAATTCTCTTATCTTATTCATTTTTCTATCCCAAATCTTTCTTATGTTTTCTTCATTTTTATAACATTTACTATATATCTTCTAATTTTTGTAAGATCTAATTAAAAGTTTACTTTGAACTTAAATATAAGATATCAATTTTCTTTATCTTAAAAATTTATTATTCTTCCTTGAATTATCTCTATTAGTTGTATATATTAAGATGATTTTTTTAATGCAAATTATTAAAAAAAATATCTTAAACTAATACACATCTTTTTATAAATAACTAATTTAACTAATTTTTTTAATTTTATAAATAAGAAGAAAAAAGGTGATTCACTTTTGTGGGACTCACATATGCCCAAACCGACCTTACTTATCTTCCTTCCAACTAATTTATAACTTTATCTTTTAGTAGCAAAAAAAGAAACTTTATCTTATAGACACCAATAATACAATCATTTAAGGTGATGGCCACAATTGGCTCATAACCCCAAAAAAAAAAAAAAGAAAGAAAGAAAACACACGACAACAACAAAACCCCATTAACCAAACAAAGAATTGATGAAAAATGATATAAGAAGAAACCAAACGGGACATAATTGAAGGTTGAGTAGGAACTAAGATGGTTCCATACACACACATATCAGTGGTAATTTTCTGGCCCCAAATGATTTAGTACTCTGACTTCAATTTCTGGGAAGTTTCTTCTGGTGACCCTATTTTAATTTTCTGTCCTGATTTTAGTGATTGCTATATAAAAGCTACAAAAAATGATGAGACATAAAGGCATATCGATAATCAAGTTTTTGAAACATTGGTTTGTTGTAAGGTTTCTATCACTTTAATCTTATGATGTTCCCTTCATGTGGGCACGTCAATTTGTTAATCGATCTGTTAAGACAGTTTGTGTACTTAATCCCTTTTCTTTCATTCTCTCTCTCTCTCTATTTTTTTGATATAATTCTTCCATTCTCTTTTATTACCTCAAAAAATTGGAGAATGACATCATTATTTTCTTACTTGAATTACCGTTTATATCTACAAGTTAGACGTGCAGTTTCTTCATGTCTTGAAGTTTACATTACAAACTAAATATTATATTAATGACCAGAGATAATATCTTATCTTAAATTATACATTTGGTCCTCTAAATTTAAAACAAGTTTTAATGTTTTTTAAGTTTATAAAATATATTTTTAATCCTTTAATTTTAACATCCTTATTCTCATCTAACAAAGAATGATACTTTAACAAATTTAAATGCTAACTCTGTAATTTGATGAAGACAAAATGTACTTAAATTTTAAATGTAAAAATTATTTTATTAAAGAATTACCCTTTTATGTTAGGTTAAATGAAAGAGATTGCTACTTTTAATAAGATCAAAAAAGCTCAAATGTCATGACCAACATAAAGTTGGTCTAGGGGTAATAATGCCCCACTAGATTCTATGGATCTCGAGTTTAAATCTTAAAGAAGATACATATATTGAAAGGGGTAGCCACAAACCTTAAAATTAGAGTAGTGAGCTATTCGGATACCTAGTAATGGGATCAAGAAGAAACCTAATAGCATAAATAAAATAGCTCAAATATTATGAATAAACAAATCATATTAATAAAAATACTTGACAATATACTTAATACCAGTGTATAATGTTTTAAATATGTAAAAAAAATAATTATGGGCAGATTATTAGGAATTAATTAAAGAGAGAATATCAGGCGTAATATTAGGTAGTCATGATGATTGATTGTATTTTTCAAATTTTTGATTCTTCCCTGATTCTCTAGGATTCTTTTATGCATGTATATATCAAACTTGAGTGAATGAATATTACAATCGGTTTCCAATGATCAGTATCGCTCTATATGGTATCAGAGCTTTTAAAGATCTTTATATAAAATGCTTTGTCCGAGGGACATTTTCTCTTGCGGCATAAACGCACATGCCCTGGGGCTTCATTGTTGTGTCGCAAGTAAAGAATAGAGCTTTCTTAGTATTTAGCTCTTTCCTCTTCTTGAATATTAACATCTCTTAAAATCGGCACATGGGCCCTCTGTACTTGAATCTGTTCAAATTTAACTGAGAATAGAGTTGGTGATATTTCCTTCTGTGAGCACAAGGGTATGAAGACGATGAAGACGGAAAGAAGAATTTGCCCCTCTCGCAAATCATCTCTAGAGTCACATACTCTTAAGGGAAAACGAAATTCTTGACGAAGGCATTAAGGTAACTATGTATGATAAAAGGGGAAAATTATAGATAATGAGGTTACTGCAGACAACGAATAAATGATACTATCAGTTTCCAATAATCTGTATCGCCTTATATGGTATCAAAACAGAGCAATATTATATCAAAGCATAGCAATACTATTTTTTATCCTGATAACACGTCATCGTCTTCCGCATCTGCATATCATCTCCGAAGTCGTATACTTGGAAATCTCTAAACACATCGATGTCTAACTCTAATGATGGGTCGTCCATCGTTGATCCGTGCCAAGCAAGAGGGTTCTCCAATGTCGAAGGATCTGCTGGCTCTATTATTTTCAAGAAGTTGGCCATATGAACTACGTGGATTGGTCTCAGGCAGTAAATCTTACCATCAATAGTCACGACAAGCTTGAATATCTGACATGTGAAGCCAAGGAACCCAAGGATCTAAACTCACTATGTCATCAAATTTGAAATGTAGTTTCATGTATCTACTGTTTAAGGATATTTAGGACACTCTTCGTACTTCTTATTCTGATGGTGAGGACTTATCTCAACTGTATGATCTCAAAACCAGAATATGGAACCTAAAACTGTTGGGATTCGTACACACAGCGGAAAAATTAACCGTTTAAAAATCTCGAATCCCAATCATGGATCTATCAAAGACGTCTAAATCGAGTGGTTAGAATAGTACCTTTTTGTTTTTCGTGCTTTCGATCTCTAGGAGTCAACACCTCTGGTCGCCTCCCTCTACCGGTATCCACACGAACAAGACCCAATGCGGCAGCGTGCTAGCGCCTCCAAGATGCCTCTCTAGGGTTTCTCGCGGCTCTCCAAGTTCTCCGTACAGCCTAGGGTTCTCTAGCCCTTTGAATTTTCTATCTCATGTAGGCCGTATAGGAATCTCAAAATTAATCTTAATTAATTTGAAATTCGAATGAAATCAAATAAATCTGACTTGATTAAATCTGTCAAACAGATTTAATTTATCATATTCATTTAATCTAATTAAAGAGCCAATAGATTTAATTTATCTTTATAAATTAAATCTAAGATATGATATCTGTATTAGTTTTAATTATTTAATTTATCAAATAAATTAAATATAAAACTAACATCTTATAATAATATTATAATCTATATATATTATTATTATTATTTTCGAATATATATATATAATTCATTCACCCTAGGTCAAATATTGTATTCATTGAATCTTAGACACATCTTAGATTCAATGAATCTGGACATCATAGCTCGTGTTGGGCTATCCTTGTGTGCGACCCTGTAGGCCCACATGAAGTTGACAGTGGGCCAAAACTATTCTAGCCCACAAGTCGCAAGCGGCCTCTAGCAAGACATTGCGACTACCCAATTCACATGAGGATCGATAATACGATGCAACCTTTTATACAACCATGTCACGTCCCTTTTTGTCACACGATATTTTGGTCAAGGATGAGGTATGGACAACGTCATCCTCCTGTTCCTGACCATCACTTTCCCGATTCCTGAGTAGCCTGAAATTAGAAATGGAAACTTCTTCTCATTACAGTATGGCCATACATTTCTCAGACTCACTCATCGAGGGGCCCAGTAATATCTCTCACTAATGTGAGGGAAAAATTCCATCTTGACCACTCACATTCCTCTTCATGAAAACTCCTAAGCCCGATTGTAGCCTTTATCATCACCCGGTCAAAGGTGACTTTTGACTAGGTCAAAACTTAGCAAGTTTCATGCAGGAATCTATGATGATCTCAGGTCAGAGGGCACTGTGACATGATTATATGTATGAGATAAGCTTATGACTTGATCCATGCAACTTTCTCATAGCGGGTCGGTCCAGCACCTTATACTCCTACAAGTGCCTAAGACTTTGATTTGTATCTCTATACCTCATCAAAGTCATACTGGTCTTATTTCATCTTTGCTCCCGCATAGATAATTGACCAGGGACATTTAGGATAATCTTTATAGTTCATCCAAGGATACAATTATCATAATAAACATGCAAATGATATAATAACAATAAGGAGAAATTCTTAAATAACAATAATGTTTAAGGTACAATGATTGGCCCTTATGGCATAATTTCCAACAAAAACAAGGTACAACTAATGTTGTTGACTATTGGTTTGAGATGGTTTCTCTTTGACAAGAAGTTGGTTCTCCTGTTGAGGCTGCTTAGAAAAAGAAGTTTGGAAAAAGAGAAAGTTTTTCAATTCCTCACAAGTCTAGACCCAATGTATAATGAGGTTCTTAGTCACATTCTGAGTGGTACTATTGCACCGTCCACTCTTAAGGCTTTTTTTGAAGTTTTTCGAGAAGAAACATGTCGTAAGGTGATGTTATCTAAAAATCTAGTCCCTACTTCTTCAGTTTCTAAGTCTTCTGCTTTAATCAACACCAATACTGAGCATGCCCCTTCTAGTTTGGTGGCTTCATCTACACCAAAGGGAAAGTTGTTTATGATCACTACAATAAAATTGGGCATTTGAAAGATTGTTGTTGGGATCTCCATAGAAAACCTCCTGATTATAAACCACGTAAGGGAAAGTTACAAGGATATCAAACAATACTTGATTTTTCCTCTACTTCAGACAATATACCTTCAGTTACGAAGGAGAAGATTGATCAACTTGTAGAGATGGTTAGAGCACTTCAAACTTCATAAAACCATACATCATCTACTTCTGCTACACACAAAGATAGTAACTTCATGGCCCTCCACACTTCTTTTTTACCCTCAAAGTGAATTATTGATACAGGTGCTTCAGATCATATAACCTCAAAAGCTCGGATGTTTGTCTCATACCTTCCCAATGTGGACAATGAAAAAATTTGTACTACAAATGGTGCTTCTTCTTCCATTACAAGCAAACGCACCGTAAAATTATCAAAATTTGTTTTACATGTTCCCTATTTAGCTTGCAATTTGTTATCCATTAGTAAACTAACCAAGCAAGCAAATTGCTCTACTCACTTTTTTCCTTCTCATTGTGTATTTTAGGACCTACTATTAGGGAAGATAATTGGATCCGCTCAAGAGTATAATGGACTCTATTATCTTGATGAATCAACTGTGAGTGCCTTATGTTTACATCTTTTAAGTGGTCTTAGTTCAACCTCTGATAGTAATGATGTCTTGTTATGGAACAAATGGATGGGTCATCCGAGTTTCTCATATTTGCAAAATTTGTTTCCATTAATAAAAAGGGTTAACATAACTTTTGATCCTTGAAGTTTGGTTCAATTTTGGTTTTGGTCTCTCAAGTTTGAAATCGGTGGTTTTAGTCTCTGAAGTTTGGCCCGATTTTGGTTTTGGTCCCTCACATTTGAAAAGGACTTGATATATTAGTCTAAACTTAGGGACCAAAACCAAAATTGGCCAAACTTGAAGGACTAAAACCAAAATCGGGCCAAACTTCAGGGATCAAAACTATCGATTCAAACTTGAGGGACCAAAACCAAAATCGGGTCAAACTTCAAGGACCAAAACCATCAATTTCAAACTTGAGGGACCAAAACCAAAATTGAACCAAACTTCAGGGACCAAAAATTATATTAACACAAGTGATACTTTTGAATTTGCGAAATACCATTACTCTTCTTTCTCTCCTTCCATTTATAAACCTATTCGCCCATTTTCTATTATCTATAGTGATTTGTGGGGTCCATCTCGTGTTCCAAATCATTTATATTCATAGTGGTTTGCAACGTTTATTGATGATCACACTTGTATGTGTTGGGTTTACTTTAATTAAAGACAAATATGATGTTCATATTGTTTTTATTAACTTCTTTAAATTTTCCACTAATCAATTTAATAAAACCATCCAAGTTCTATATACCGATAATGGCATAAATACTTTAATCATACTCTACATGCCTTTTTGAAATTCAATGGCATCCTACATCACAACATGTGTACCCATAGTCCTTAACAAAATGGGATCGTTGAACAAAAAAATAGACACTTTCTAGATGTTGCTCGAGCTCTCATGATGACTTGAAACGTTCCAAGATTTTACTGAGGGGATGAGGTTTTGAATGCTACTTATCTCATAAGAGAATACAAAGCCATGTTCTCTCAAACCTATCTCCACTTGACAAGCTCCGTGAAACATACTTCGTGGCTCACTTTAATCATTCCTTACCTCTCCGTATCTTTAGTTGTTTGGTCTTTGTTGTAACACCTTAATTTTTCAAGTCTTTAGATGAGTTTAATGTATAATGATTTCAAACCTGAGACTAACAATTTTAAAATTTCAACTTTAAAGTAGGTTTCAATCTTGTATTTATGTAGGGTTTTTAAAAAAAATTTAGAATAAATATGTATGGTCTCATTCTAGTTTGTAAATTCATTATCCTCATCAGTTTCAAAATCATTTCTTCAAAATGCAGAGCATTCTTTATCAATAGTCCACATAGTAGTGGTTAACTTATAGGCTTTTAGTGGTTGATTACCTGATTCTAGTTCAATTATCACTTTTGGATACTAGCGTATTACTGAAAGTCTAGCGTACTAATTACAACTTATACGGTCTATGTAGCAGGTACTAGTACTACTACCGCTACTTATAGTAGTTATAAATATTTTACAGTTATCCAAAATGAAATGATAACCAAATAGTCCATAAATTGATCCGCCTTTTCTTCATCAGTCCGTAGTACCTTCTTAACCTTGGAGCTGGACGCCTTTGCTGTATGTCATTTGTTGAAAAAAGGGTGAAATTCAAAAGAATCTCAGTAGTACACATATCACTCATATAATATGCAAAATACTAAACATGTAAAATAAATCATCAAATAGTATAACTTACAGGAATGCAGCAAATAAAAATGGTCTAATCAGTCCCTTATCACAGACTCACAATGCTTGAGATTCACAGTCTGGCTGCCTAGGGCCTCTGCCCCATACAAGATGCAGTCACGGGCTTTCTATCTCAAGTCTACCTGGCTTAAGATGCCCCCGAGTAACTCCCGGTACAACTTGTACTTACAGGTCTTACCGCCTATGAACTATCTGTCCCACACATATACAAATGATACAGTGCATATACATAGCATCACATATGATATAAGAGATAAGGTACTACCTGACTATCTTTCCAAATTTAGTTCTTGTTCTCAGTCTCTTTGGTGTCTCGGGAAAATATCAAATCCTATAATTTATTATTTACGGACGACGAATTATTACTTGTTCCAAATATTTAGTATTTCAAGACACTTTGGTAGGTTATTATTATAGTCAATACATTAGACCCAATGGGTATTTAATGAGCCAATACCAACTCTAAATATTTAACTAGACTTCCAGAGTCCCAATTATTACAAAAATACCCTTACTTTTTATTTTTGCACTATTATTCAAATCTGGCAGAAGTTTCAATAATCTTTGAAAATTTATATCTTGACCTAAGAATATTCAATTAAGGTGGTTCCAAATTCTATGTGTCGATTATTAAGTCTATTTTAATATAAAAATATGTTCCACTATCACTTATCCACAAATCATTCCCAGTTTTAAGGTTTTCCCATACTACCAGAAAATCTTTCTAGTTTTAATATTCTGACTTCTAAAATTCATAACTAAATATCTAGAACTTCAAATGGAATGGTTCAAAATCATATGTAACCTTATTTAAGTCTATTTTCATGAAAAAATATTAGAATTTATAAATTATAGCAATAAAATATCCATAATTTCATCAAACACTATCTATACCAGAAAACATTTCAGATTTAACATCTAAGTTCAAAAATTCATATTTCACAATTTACATACTCAAATGACACATATTATATATCAATTTAAATATTATCATGTCTATTTTAATTCTGAAAATTTTCATGAATTTCGGACCAGGTTTTACCAATGAAAATCATTTTACAACAAAATTGATTCCAGAGAAACTAACAAAACAACATCTCCTCTTAATTTCTAAAAATTCTAAACTTATATAAAATCATCCAAAAATCACAACCACATGTATTCCCACACAAAGTTTTGTGCAGAATCCATATTTAACCTCAAATTTGATAACAACCAATTTCTTCTCTATGAACCATCCAAGCTGAAATATATCATAGAGAAAAATAGTGATTTTGTAACTTCCTTTCATAAAGTTTGCTAGATTTCTTTCCTACTATACTTAAACCTCTTTTATCATCATTTTTCATGTGCTTACATCATTAAACTCTTAAGATTATCTTTTTACAAAAATAGGGTAGCACAACATCTTCATAAAAACTTAACCAAAATCCAAAATACTTGTTTTAAATCAAAGCTTATACTTACCTCTTGATTTTGCTATCACCCTAACTTGACTTCTCCAACTTTCACACCACTTAGGCAGCTCCAAACACCACCTCTCAAGAAACTTAAACCATAGAAATGTAGCTCTCATCAAGAGGAATAATGTTTATGAACACTCCAAGAGCTAGAAAGATGAGTAAGAGGTTGAAAATCAAGAGAGAAGTTCTTATCTCCACTTCTTGTTCCTTTGTTCTTCCAAAACCATCACCTTCTCTCTCTCTCTCTATTTTCTTTTTTTGTTTCTGTTGCTCTCTCCTATCTTCATATGCTGTACGTTTTGATTACTTGGAGAGGTGAGGGAATGATTAATTACTAGATGATTGTGGTGTTAGGTTGGCCATGGGACAAGATAATGGTGAGTAGTTAAATGTTTTGGAATTATATAGTTAGGTTGGTACTTGCAACTTGATTGAATTTTCCTTGTCTCCCTTCTTCTTCCATTTCTTTGTTCTTGGCTGACTCTTTAGATAAAGGAAGAGGGAATATGTATTGGCCAATCTCTTTTCTTCATTTATGTAATTTCAAGCCACCTATGCACCTTCATCATCATTACCTTTATTATGATTATTATTGTCATCTTTTGTCAAATCTTAACCCTTCATGTTATTTCCCAACTCTTTCCTTGAGATCAAATTCTAAATCTCCTTTTTGCCATTGCACAAGGCAATATTAACTAAATTGCCATTGGGTATTCTTGATTTTTAGGTCATTTAACTCTTAAGTGATTTTTTTATATTACATTTGTTCACCAACATCATCCACCCTCTAAATTTGATCCTCTTGCTGTCAAGTACATCTTTCTTAGCTATTCTGTAAAAAGGTTACAAGTACTATGATTCAGTTTACAAATATCTTTATATGAGTTGGGATGTTACCTTCTCAGAGAATAACCCTTACTATACCTAATCTATGATTGAGAGGAAAGTAGGTGTGAATCTCAATCCTCGGTACCTAAGCCTATACCTCCTCTTACACTAGATCTTAGTCCCTGCACTAAACCTACCTTGCAGCCTGAGAACTTGAAACCTAATATGCAAACTGATGAACAAACATAAAAATCAGGGGGAGACAAGACTCAGATAGATCAATACAGGGTGTACTCACGAAAGAGGAAGCAACCAAAGAGGTATCTCATACCCTCAGCTACACCAAAATCTAACCAAGTAGCAAATCCCGAAAAAGAGGGTGAAGAAGGGAATAATTGTCTCGAAGCTCAAATTGATGAGGTAAATCTACCCATTGCATTAAGGAAAAAGCCACACTCTCTCTCAACATTATCATACCTTTGTTACTAATCTTGATAAGGTATGCATTCCAAATAATGTTTATGAAGCTCTTGCAGTTCCAGAATGAAGGAATGTAATTCTTGAAGAGATGAAGGCATCAGAGAAGAATATCATATGGGAAATTGTTGACCTGCCTAAAGGAAAGAAGCTTGTAGAGTGCAAGTATGTATTCACCCTAAAATACAATCATAATGGCTCACTTGATAAATATAAAGCACATTTGGTGGCAAAGGGTTTCACCCAGACCCATGGCATAGACTACAACGAAACATTTGCTCTTGTGGAAAAACTTAATACCGTCAGGTTCTTACTATCCATAGCAGCTAATCTTGATTGCTCGCTTCAATAGCTGGATATTAAAAATGTCTTTCTCAATGGGGAATTCAAGGAAGAAATTTACATGTCTCTTCCACCAGGGTTTACTAGCAATAATGAAAACTAGGTGTGCAAATTAAAGAAATCTCTATATCGATTGAAGCAATCACCTCATGCATGGTTCGATAGGTCCTCCAAAGTGTTAATGGGTGAGGGCTACAAATATAGATTATCTTATCACACTATATTTGTTTGACATAGTGGAGCAATGACAACAATTCTTATTGTTTGTGTGGATGATATCATTATCACTGGAAATGATATTCACAAGATGGATAGAATCAAGAGAGCTCTAAATGAGGAGTTTGAAGCAAAAGACCTTGGTAATCTCAAATACTTCCTTAGAATAGAAGTGGCTCGGTCTAAGGAGGGCATATATGTCTCTTAAAGAAAGTATATTCTTGACCTCCTCAAGGAAACATGAATGCTAGGATGTAAACCTAGCACAATACCTATCAAAACAAAGAAGAAGAAAAACCAGAAAGGTGAGAAGAAAGAGAAAACTGACAAGGATAGGGCCAAGAAACAAAAGAGGAAAGAGGATGAGGAACCTGCTGATAAGGGCCGATATCAAAGACTTGTTGGAAAATTAATTTATATCTCTCACATACAGCCAAACATTGCATTCACTGTAAGTGTAGCTACCTATGCAATTACCAAAAGAGAAGAACATAGATGTAGTGTATAAAATCCTATGGTACTTGAAAAGAACTCCTCGAAGAGGCCTTGTATTCAAGAAAAATAATGTGAGGACTATAGCAACCTATACTAATGCTGATTGGGCAAGATCACAAGAAGACAACCAATCAACATCAGGTTATTGCACCTTTGTATGGAGAAACCTGGTTACTTGGCAAAGCTAGAAGCAAAGGGCTGTCTCTAAGAGCAATGCAGAATCTGAACTAAGAGCTCTAGCTCAACGTATCATGGAAGGCCTATAGTTGAAACAAGTAGCAAAAGAAGCACAAGTTCAAGTGATCTCTCCGATAAAGCTTTTCTGTGACAATAAAGCAGCCTTGAGTGTGGCTCTCAATCCAGTTTAATATAGTAGAACAAAACATGTTGAAGTGGAGAGGCACTTTATCAGAGAAAAAGTAGAAGAAGGCATTGTATGTTTGTCCTATGTACCTATAAGGCAACAACTTGCTGATATTCATACGAAAGGACTACTTGAAGATTGATTGTATTTTCAAATTTCTGATTCTTCCCTTATTCTTTAGGATTATGCTATGCATGTATATATCAGACTTGAGCGAAACAATAATATTATCGGTTTCCAATTATCAGTATCACTCTATATATAATTTGATAATGGATTATCAATTTTTAAAAAAATTATAGTTAATGGTAGAATATTATGTAGCATGACGTCATCAACTAACCTCATATTTATTGGTAATCTTTGCTTTGAATAATAAATAAATGTAGGTGAAAAAAATCATAAATAAATAGCTAAATAGCACTATATGCTGCTCAATGTTAATGAGCGAAAATATCCTTGAATTGTAAAAGCAGCTTAGTTTCTCACTGTTGGTTCAATTCCCATTATTAAACTTGAACATTTATATTTATTATAGGTAAATTTATCCTCCTACTAAAGATAATCATAGTTGAGACATTAATGGATACTAAATGCATGTTTGGTTCACGGAATCGGAGGTAATGTAATGGAATTACGATTACATAAATTTGTTTGGTTTGTTATCAAGGAAATATGATGTATATGTATAAAAATGTTTGGTTGGATTACATCAAATATGAGAATATAGATGAATAATATAGCAAAAGATAAAATTATCCCTATCTACACATATATGTATAATATACATGTTAGGTTCATGGTAATTTTTTTAATTTATACAGTATACACATTGGGTTCATAGTAATTTTTTAATATTTAATAGTAGAAATATTATGCAGGGTACATGTTGAGTTCATGATAATTTTTTAATATTTAATTGTGAGAATATTATTTAATAGGATAAATATTTTTAGTGGAGGACTACAATTTTTTAACTTTTTTAATGGGGGAATATTTTTTAAATATTAACATAATTAATTAATTTTTTTAATATTTAATGGTGGTAATTATTTAATATTTAACAACTTTTTTGAGTAGGCACTTTTGTCAAAGTAAAAAATTATAATAACAATGATGTCTTTTTCACTTGATTACATGATGTCTGCATCCCCATTCATCGATCCTAACAGTGTAATCAGGATTACAAAATATAATCATATTTATATTATATAAACACAACCAAACGCTGTAATTAGTCTATTATATCATGATTACATGTAATCGTCTCCCATGGAATCGAATCAAACAAGCTTTTAAGTGTGGGCACATTTTCATCGGGGATTCAAACCTAGGTTTATCACATTTTTGAGGACTAGTCACAACCATTATTGGTTTAATATTTATACTTTAAACCAATTTTTAAATACATAAAGTAAGATATGATTTTTAGGAAAAAATACACTTAAATATAATTTAAACTTCAAAATATTAAATTAGTTTTGTTGACAATAAAATTAATATGATTGATAAAAAGAGTATATAAATTGACAACTCAGATTTTTTAAAAATCACTTATTTAAAATTTTAAAATTTAAATGATATTTAAATAAAATTCTCCCATAATTTTTTCCTCTTAAAAAAAAGAAAATATGACATGATAAAACAAGAATGGTGGATGAAATGTCTGTCAGGGGAATGATTGTGCAATTCATTTTCTTATAATAAAACCTGTGACAACTCAACCACCTTTTGAGAAATTATGATAGGCTCATGTGTGTGTTGTCTTTGGCTATAATTTGCGTTCTTGACAAAAATATGTTCTACTTTTTTGTTTAACTTTTTTGACTTACACACAAATTAATTAAACTAATGTGCAATCACGGATCCATCAATCAACTTTAAAGCTAGTCTATTAACAGAATTGAGTGCAATGTGGAATTTTGACCCTCTGGTGTTGAAAATTCTTGCTTCTACTTCTTAAAATATGGTTTTGTTGGATTGATTCAAACAATTAAGGGGAAAAACTTGATTTAAGAGGGGGTTTTTTTTTGTCTGTTTTAGAAAATGCTTGAATTTTAACCATGACTTCTATCCTTTCTTCTTGTGCTGTGAATAACTTATGAATAATAATATGTTGATTTTATATAGCTATTGTCTTTTTTAACACACAGTACTATTATGTTAGATGTAAGCATTATCATATTTAATTATGGGTGATTTTCTTAAATTATTTTATACCTATACTAACTCCAATCTAATAAGAATAGTATATTTTATTAGAATTTTTCTAGTGATATTCTTGGCCTATTTGAAAAAACAAAGGAAAAACACATTCATATAAGTCGAAACAAAAATGCTCTAATTATTTCGTATACTATAATTTACGTTAAAAAAGTAGTTTCTACCGCTAATTCAAATAAATACTGCTGAAACAATAAGTTTGTTTTTTTACCACACTATATGTAATTAAGGAAGCGATTGTCATGATTACTAAAATTTACTAGGTAAAAAACAAGTAATATAACGTATTTAACAAGTTATGTGAGAAATCTGGAAAAGAAAAGTGTATTGATATTTGCAAGTAGTAATAGAAATATATGGGGAAAGGAAAATCACATGGGAAAAGAGAATGGAGTGTATTCTCACTCAAAAGGACAGATAAGTAGAATATAGCTTAAGCGGATAATACAGATTCTAATTCAGAAAGAAACAAAGTGCTTTCTTCAATATTTAAAGTTGAATTGGCTATTCTCTCTCTCAATTGGTCCCACTTCTTTTTTTTTTTTTTTAATTTTTCATGGTTCTCCTACGTACATTCCCCACCCCACACGCATGTCCTATTTCTGAATATCTTTCATGGTATTAAAACCCAATTCTAATCATCCGATCGGATTACTGAACCAGTCTTTCAACCGATTTGGTCAAGAGTTTTGAATTTTATCCCCCTTGTTGAGTTAGAAATGATGTTGTTATGAGTTAAAAAATTAAAAAAGAAAAAAGTAGTAGTCCATCATATTTATATTTTAGTAACTCTGTTGTTTTGTTGGATTATATATAATTTATATTTAAATGTTTCACTAACTCGTGGATTAATAAATTTTTTTATTTAGACATTACTCTTTTAAGGTTATTATATAAATACTTTTTTATATATTTTAATCATAATTAGTTAACCACAATTTGAATCACCGTCTCAAACTTAGCATTCTCACATCTCTTACCAATATATTTTTTTGGCTTGATTACCAATATTTCATAACTCAAAAAAAAAAAAAGTATCAATCAAGTATATTTTTCATTCAAAAAGACCAACCAGAGGATTATGTAGAGTATGACACTTGTGTGCATATGTGCATCAATTTTGAATGTAACAGTGTTAAATATTTGGTGGTAGAGCTTTATCATCCTTGTGGTTCTACCCAGTTTGATTCGGATGCTCTACAATAAATAAATATATATATATATATATATATACCCCTAATTAGGCTCTATATTTCTATATTAAGAGTTGATCATCTTTATTTGTACTATGTAGTCTGTAATAAATCTATTGGATTAAGAAAATTATGAGAGGACATGGTACAACGTAGAATCTGCATAAAAGAGTATTAGACAGGATTGATTTGAAGTACATCCTTTTTATGATTCATTTGTGTCAAAGAAGTGGCAATAATATAGTTTACTTCAAAGTGTAGTTAGTGTCATAGTTTAAAACCAAAACGTCAATGTATGGTTATGGCATAAAGTTGGAACAAAACAAAACAGGAAACTCCATGTTATATCTGAACAAAAAGAGCAATCATGTTTATTTTAATTATTGAACATTGGATCATAGAAATTTAAAATCTATAAAATTAAGAAAGATTGAATTATATTTGGTTGGTGGAATGAACAAGTTATAATGGTGTGTGTATTCAATAGTGGGGTATCTGAAGATAATGTTTTTTCCAGGGAAATCTAAGAACACGATCTACCTTTTCTCTTCGATCTGTACAAAACATTTCACTCTCTTTTGAATTTTGTGGCATAGCCACACTTGTCTTCTTTTCCCTGAAACTCCACATTTTCCTCCACAACCTCAAAAAAAGCCTGCAAAAGCAGTTAGCCCCACTAGTTTGAAGTCTTTCCCTATCTTCTCATACCCACTTCACCTTTTTCAAACCTTGTACACTAACATTACTTTTACATTAACAGTGAAATCTGGTTTTTAAAGTTTAATCTCTGTCTGAACTTGTAAGCTCACCGGAT
Organism: Albizia julibrissin; assembly: GCA_037074505.1. Lineage (NCBI taxonomy): Eukaryota > Viridiplantae > Streptophyta > Magnoliopsida > Fabales > Fabaceae > Albizia > Albizia julibrissin. Next base: position 17,509,599 of record CM073484.1, on the reverse strand, counting down.
TTAGATCCTACGAGGGTGCATTTGAAGAGAATTAAAGGGAAACAAAGTAAATTAGTATACAATAACAATAACAACAACAACAACAACAACAACAACAATAAGTTTTATCTTACTAGATGTGGTTGTTTACATAGATTGTACGATGTCGTTGTACTCTATCAATAACTAAATCTTTAAATAAATTGTCCCTTTTAATAACTTTTTTAAAAAAAAATTTCATCTTCCACAACTCTTTTTTAGAAAACTCCATACAGTCTAATATATCCTTCTTACTCGTGCCTAATCATTTTCAATCTCATACATAGTCATTTTTTGTTTTTATATCGTTTTCTTTTCAAATGCATAAGTTAATATAGACCATAAAACTCTAGTTTCAGAAGCCATTTTCTATAAGTCGAGACAAAACTTCTATCGTATATTTACCTCATAAATCATAAAAGTTATTCTTCAAAAACTAATCCAAATACACACTTAGTTTACAAAGGTCATATAAATGGTAAAATACCTGTTTGGATTAACGGTAGAAACTGCTTTTCTAACGTGATTTACTGTATACGAGGTAAGTTTGTGATAGGAATTTTATCTCGATTTACGTAAACAGGTTTTTTCACGAAGTTGGCATTGTAAGATAATAAGACCGTATTTTTGAAATATTGAAATGCTTCATGGTATATATCTTAGCATCAGCAAAAAGAAAAGATAATAAAGTGCTTGGAATCCTCACCCACACACACACAGAGAGAGAAAGAGAGAGAATAAGTAGCTGGGCCAGCCAATGGAGAAGAAGCACATTCAGTTTATGAAAATTCCCACAGTTGTAAGATTTTGAGTCTCGGCAAAAGTGGCCATAGAACAAATTAAAGGAAGCATAAATGGAAGTTCAGATTCAGAGATATCTTCTTGTTTTGAGTCTTCTTGCTTCTTTCATTTTGCCTTTTGTTTCCTCATCTCAAGAACACCAGCAAATTAAAGACAACAACAGCTTCAAGGTACACGCTCCATTTCCTGTTAGTGATATGACTAATCACAAAAACTGCAAAATATTATGCAGTCATGTGTTGTGTCTGATACAAAACCTAGTAGGACTCAAATTGTTAAAGTGTATTTGTGTTTAACTGTTTCTTGTTTCCTCTTTTGAGTCTAACATGTGTTGGTAATTGTTTTGTGAAGATGAATCCCAGGTTGCTGTATGAGATTAAAGTTCATGGCTTTTTGCTGTGGGCTTCAATGGGGTTCTTGATGCCTGTTGGAATAATTGCAATCAGACTTTCAATCAGAGAGAAAGATCAAAGAAGGCAAAAAAATATATTCTGTGTTCATGCAGTTTTGCAGGCAAGTACATAATCTGAATATCTCATATTTGAAAATTTTAACGGTAAAACCATTTTGCAAGTACCTAATATTTTCCCTGAATTTTTAATTTAATACCTATGTGTTTTTTTCTTTCAATTAAATCATTTAATTTTATTCTGTTGGCACCATTAACTTCTGTAACTTTATTCTACGAGCACCTTTAGCCCCAGGAGCTAATTATGCTAATAGAGCAAAGCTGAGGATTTAATTAAGAGAGAAAAATGCATAGGTACCAAATTAAAAATTAAGAAAAGTATAGGTACCTACGAAATGGTTTTCCTAAAATTAAAAGATTGTTCTACGGCTTCATGTTTGTGAAATGGCTTTATTTTCTCTGATTAACTTTTAATAATGGCGAAAGGAAGATAAGAGGGCCAAAGATTCAATTTTTCTTCTTTTTTATTTTTATTTTTTTTGATTGGTCTGAAGTGTGTTAGTTCCTAGTTAAATGTTAACTTGAAGTTTGTTAAGAAGGACAACAAATGAAATGCTTTGAGGATGAGAGAAGACCTTAAAGAAACTATGTTGTAAATCATTAGTTGTTCCTACTGGCTTTTCTCGCTCTTGCTAATTTAAAATATTATGTCTTTTTTAATTTAAATTTAATTAGATTAACTTATAGTGTATTTGTCAAAAGTAAAACAGAACAACCCAGCTTTAATGATAAGAGTTAGATTAAATTTGATTAATTTAATGAAAAGCAATTGATTCATTCTGATACCTTTCATCTCAGCTCAAATATGACAGATAGGTGTTCCGACTTGATAATGAGCATCATGTTCATCATTCTTATAAAATTTTTTAAAAAAACATCTATTTCTTTGAATTAGTTAAAAATATTAACCTTTTATACTCAGCAGCTGGTTGCAGTTCTTGTTGCCACAGCAGGGGCAATAATGTCCATAAAAAGTTTCAACAACTTATTCAACAATACTCATCAGAGACTAGGAGTGGCATTATATGGTATTATCTGGCTGCAGCTCCTTCTTGGTATTTTTCGACCTCAAAGGTTTGTGTAACTCAACTAGCTGAGAATTGTACTAACTTAATCAGTAGTTTTAATCACGAGCCCTGGAGCTTGTTTGGATTAATCCCGATAAAAGTAACTTTTATTTTAACCAACTTTTGCAAAATGAAGTCGGGATAAAAGTCAATTAGTGTAATGTGATTTTTATTTTGATAGGCTTTTATACAAATAATTAAAAAAGTCAATTTGACATAAACTTGATTAGATAATATATTGAAAAGTCAATTTCAGACTATTCAAATATAAAGAAAAACCAAAAGCTAGAAGAAAGAAAAAGTTGTTTCACCTTCAACTTAACCTTTGATCTTAAAAGCTCTTTTTCTCCCAAAGCCATTCCAAGTATAAATTATTAAATTTTGGCCTAAACTAACTTTTTGGTTTCAAAAGTCATTTTCGAAGATACAAAAATGTGATCTTGTGTTAAAAACTTGTTAAGAGAGTTTAACATCTGTTGTGGTCTGACTTAACTCTAATTAGTCAGAATCCAATATGATTCTACATATCGAGTAGTCTAATACCAATATATATGCGCGCACATATACATACATATATATATATATTATCATTGGTCTTCAAAAAATTCTTATTGTTTCTGGACAGTTCCAACTTTCTGTTAATGTTACAGGGGATCCAAAAGAAGAAGTATATGGTACTTCTCACATTGGATAGCAGGAACAGCATTTTCATTTCTGGGTGTGTTGAGTGTATATTTAGGACTAGAAGCCTATGAAGCAAAAACATCAAAAAGTGTAACACTTTGGAAGATACTCTTCACTGCTCAAATGAGTTTGATTGTGTTATTATACCTCTTCCAAGACAAATGGGTCTATTTACATAAACAAGGACATCTGGTTTTGGACACTGACCCGAAAAATTCCACAGATCAAGCAGAAATATGTTCTGATGAAAACAAACAGAAGAAGGAATTGAAGCCTGAATCTTGTTGAGGAAGATGAAGTATGTTGAAGAAGAGTCACAAAAAGTTTTGGTACTTCATAGTTTGTTTGGTAAACTTTGGCTTCTTCTATTATAGGAAAAAGAGTACAAGACATGTAATTATTGAGAGATTAGTAAGAAGCTCACTTGTGGACTCCATAGAGATGCAAAGGGAATAGAAGTACAAGAGAAGAACAACCAGAAGGCAAATTAAATGTGGTTGCTGTTCTATGGGGTTTCATTTTATCTTCAAAAAATAAATCAATTTAGTTGCACAGTTTTTGAGATTTGCTTTCGGCTTTCAATTGCTTATATTACTTTGAACGAGCCATGCTATAAAATATTGGATTTGAATTGTATATATTCAAAGAATCAAAGATAAATCAAGTGTAAAGATAAGATTGGGGTCCCGTGCACAACTATTTTCCCCCCGTAACACGCTGAATAAAGAGTGCATAATTGTAAATGATTCTGATTTTTTAAATTTTTTTTTTGATAAAAAGAGAGTTTATATTAAAACTAAAACGAGTTTATGATACAGCATTTATAAAAGATTGAGGAAAATATTTTATTCAGGAGAAACTGTCCTGTCAGGTTTTTATGGTTGTAATGCAATTATGCAATCTAATTACTACCTTGCTTCTTTTGGTACTTGGAAATCAAATGAAAGTTCAATTTGCATTTGAATATTCAGTTTGAAGTTCCCTCCCAACACACACACAAATACTTCATCGCAAATGCACTATTGTGTTGTACCAACAATCAAATCTCTAACATTTATTAGTGTCTGACAATACATCAAACATGATTGTCTCATGTAGGAAACTAGTTGTGCTTGACACAAAAAAATAATAATAATAAAATCTATAGATATATTATTAACCAAAAAATCATATTCAATAATTTCATTAAGTGTTCTCTTCAATTCTGCTCTAAACCTATTAAATACTTTTCGACACGTACAAAGAAAGCGACAGGGGGCACTGTGAGTAGGTTAGGTCAAACAAAATGTAGTTCTTCAAATTTTACATTTAGCTTATGAGGTACTTCCCCATAAAAAATAACACTAGTATTCTTTAGCCATTTGATCACAAATATATAAACTTTGTCACTTGTGGTTAGATTCTTAAAAACAAAACCAAAAAAATTAAACAAACCAAGCTAATTATTAACCGAAACATAAGCCAGCAAGTGTACTTACATCACTGACCTGCTTCAACGTTTATCTATAACTGGCTTACTCTGCTTATTTTGAATAGACCAAGTCTATTTAAGACGGTATCAAACAAGTGTTGTATTATCTCATTCCCAGTTGCTAAGTAAAATAAGATAAGCTACAGTCACTATAGGACTAGAGAGAAAAAAACCACAAGTCGTGATCTAAGATATTCTATATTATGTGGCCATTGGATCATATAAACATATATCATGGAAAAAGCTGTACATAACCAGTTAACACAGCAATTCCTAGTATTATAAGAGGAGGAAGAATCACAAAAGCTCCTATAGTGGCGAAGAATACCGAATCATTCCTTTGAGAAACCTCATTTAGGTAAGCTTGTCTCTTGATATTTCTCTTTTGTGAAATGGTTAAGAACTTGGCGCTCACTTTCTTCAAGTTCTTCTTACCTAAAGCAATGCTAAAATCATCGTCTCTGTCTCCTACCAACAGCGCTAGCTGCTCGCGGATAGTGAGTTTGCCAGAGCTGCCGTCACTTTCATAACCTGGAAATCAGAAAAAACTCCAAATATTATTATTCTTTTACCAAAATGTCAAACAATGAGGAGAAACCGAATTCAAGAAAGCAGACTCGAGTGTGATGATTTTAACATTTGTCTCGCTTTTTTGTAAAGAAATTTGATCTAATCTCACGAGTCATTGACTTTAACATATTAAGTTTCCTTTGTGTCACTCAATTTTTAACCTTTCTAAACAGTTATTGTCCTACCATGTTACTAAACATGTTATCAAGACTGTGAAAGTTATATTACAATAACCGTATACTCCTCGGTCCTTAATATTGGACCTAACTGAGAGATTAATATTGGTCCTAAATGTAAAACCTATTTCTTGTATTTGTCAATCTTTCCCTAATTTATACTTAATGATGCTCCCTCAACAATAATCACATAAGAGGAAGATGGAAGGAATTAAGAAAGAAGATTAGAGCATTTTAGAAAAGACATGTCATGTTAATTAACTTAACAAACTTCCTTAATCTAATCAAATTAGATAAATATGTCTTACATTAAGGACTAAAGGAGTATTATTTTAGAGTTTGGTCTGTGCATAATAACATTCCATGATTGAAATTTGAAACAAAATTGACACAAGTGAGTTAGTTTAGGCATTAAGAGGAGATGGCATCCCCCTTAATCAACATGAGTTCAGCTCCTATGGAGAGTAAAATCTTGAATTCGTGGAGAAAGATCACAGGGAAGCAGCTTTAGTTTCAGGCATAATTTCAAAGACATCTCAGATCCTAATACCAAAAACAAAAAGATGGGGGAAGTGTTTATGATGTGGTGTGCACATTTTTCCTATGCATGCCATTAAGGGTGTGTAAATGAGTCCAAATCAATAAAGCTCCCGTCATTTTTCATTTTACTTAAACGCCAGAAACTTGACCTTTTGCAGCTCTTGGCCTCTAACAATTTTGCATTCGAGTTTTGATATCGATAAGTACCTTCTTAAGGCATGTGCGTATTTTTTGAACCTTTCATTTAAAGATGATAACAATTCAGAAAAGGAATGGTTGATAGGAATAAAGTGACATTAAAAAACCAGAGAACAATCAATCTGTATTCCCCAATACATATTATTCCCATAAAAGAGACAGTAATTTGCATACCACTGACTGATGAGCTAGTTGATGTAAGTTGCTCCAAGAGATCAAGCTGTGTGCGGGCAGCCGACAAAGTTCCTAATGATAGAAGTCATAAAAGAATGAGGCAATTCTGTGAGAATCATAAATAACAGCATCCAATAACAATCGGGACATGAAATAGTTTTATAATTAGTAGAACCAGGCATAAACATTAAGAAGCTCTGAAGCTTGATTAAGCAAAAAGTAGCTTTCTTTAGCAAGATATGAATTTCTTTCATTATTTTCCTTTTTCTCTATTGCTTTCATTTAAAAGATGTTTCTTTTATGAGAACTTCAGAAGCAATTCTTGTAAATACATCAAGCATTTGACTTGCTTAAATTCAATCAAAGACATTCCAACATCAATCGCACCCGTTCATTTTCTGCCCTCAAGGTGTTTGTGTTAAGCTGAGTCACAGAATCCAAATCAACAACTACTTTAACTCGGAAAAATGGCTACATACATGAGAAGCCAACAAGACCAAAGAGAAAATTCAAAGGAATACTTGAAAATTCATGCAACTCAACACCTACTTGAAAATTCATGCTCAATTGGATTCAACCCAAAAGCCAAAAGGGGGAAAAAATCAAAAGCATCATACCAGCAGGGGAATCTTCCTCTGTAATTCCAGCCTCAGTGCCTTGTGACTGAGCAGGAGTTCTGGTTGAAGAAGAAGAAGGGTAGATTTTGAGGACGGAACTGTGTTTCCTGAGGAAAAAGGAAGGTTTAGGGTGAAGAGAAGCGGTGGAACTAAGATTGACGGCCATGGGGGTTTTGGTTCATGTGAGGTTTGAAGAAGGTGTGATTGCCATTGATTTTGATTTTGATTTTGCTTTGAGTGTGAGGTTAAGAATTGAATTTCCATTTTCAAATTAGCGTATAGGTATAACAATAATACTTTATGGTCTCAAAATTATGGGAGCAAAAGAAGCCACTCACCGCCACAAATAATGATGCGTTTATGTTTAGACTCGCGGCGTCCAGAACTCCAGAATATTCAAGGAGCCATTCTTTTTTTCCCCCTCAAATTTTTTCTTGTTTATATTTTTTAAGATAATTAATCCGTCACCTATCTCAAAATTTTAAATTAAGGCAGGCACTACAGCCTAATACAAGGCCATTAGCTATAAAATTATGATGATAATTTGATATTAATGGCTTAAAATATAATTTTATTTTTGGGCAAAAAAATGTAATTTTCTTTTTATGTGAATTTTTATAATTTAATTTAATAATAATATGAAATATATTTTAAATGGATAAATATTAGAGACATTGATTAATTGCATCAAACAAAAAATAAATATTGATTGGAGTAATATAAAAGCGAAATTCTTTTTCGAAAAAAATAATTCAACTAATAAAAAAGTTATCACGATTCTATATTACCGACACTAGGCCAAAAGATATTGAGGGTCTTTTTACGTTAGCATTAACAAATAACAAATGTAAATAGAAATTGTTTTTACTCATTGTAAAACTATTTGATATATGTTCTTTTTGAGTTAAAATTCCATTTCAATAGTTCATTTTTCATTGTAAGGATGCTCTCATGTTACTTATTATTGTGATGAGCATTGAAACTAATTTTGCTAACAATTAGTGAATCCTTAGGGGGCGTTTGGATTAAAGAAAATGTTGAAAAGAAATGGAAAATATTTTGTTACAAAGGTATTTGGTTTGTACCGAAAAAGAAAATAGGTTAATAGAAAAAATTTTATTTCATTTAAAGAAAATGAGTCAAAAGATTATTTTTCCCTAAAGTAAAAATATTGTTTAAATGTTCATAGGATCCATTATTTTTTTATATCATATTTAAGATCACATCAAGAAGTTTTTGTGTCTTTAGGTATTTTCCCTCCTCACTTAAAAATTGGTTCCTACCAATTTTGATAGGAACCATTTTTAATCATATAGCTGAAAATTGGTAAACCCGGATAAATATTTTTCTAAGGAAATGGCAAACCAAACGGCTGCGGCCACAGAAAAATCCAATTTTCCTTTTTTCAAAACCAAGCGGCCCTTACTGTGTCGTTTCACATCATTTTATGGCAAAATAATTTCTGTAGTATTGGAGAATCAGAGGCTTTGGTGAGACAAAAAGGGTAATGGTCCAAGCAGCTAAGCTCATTGGGAGGACGAGGAGCCAACAAAGAGTGTCGTTGCTGTGTGAAACCAGCCTCACATGGCCTCATCTTGTCTGCAAACAACGAGCCGCATGCCTTTGCTTAGGAGTCATGGCTCAACTAATCATCACTTGGAATGAGTAGGCCAACTAGTTGCCTCCTTCAACACAGCAAGGAACATCATACATCTATTATGAGTCCTACATTAGACATTAAGGAGCCCCACAATTAACTTGTAATTTATAAGTTTAATGGACTCTTACACACAATAAGTTAGTCTTTTAGAATTGAACTCTCCTTTTTCTATTTGTGTTTAATGTTCATAGAGAGGACCGTCCAATACGGATTTTAACCGATAAGGGACTAATTGAAGCATTTTGTGGTATGAAGCCGCTAGGGATATAGACTCCCATATCCAACAAACTGATGTTTTGGGATTGAGTTCTTCATTTGAATCGATATGTTGATGACAAAATCTTCCTAGCAATATGAGCAAAATTAAGAGCTTGTTTGGATTAACAGTGACAAAACTGACTTTTTTTTAATCTGACTTTTGCAAACTTAAGATAAGATAAAATTCAGATTGTAACTGTGATCTATGTTTGGATTGACGATGACAGAAGTAGCTTTTTTCTAACCTTAAACTTGTTTGGATTATTATTTTTTAAAAAAAATTAGATAGAAAATGATTAAAAAATGTATAAATGTTATTAATACTAGATATATTTATTATTTATATATATTATGATAACTTGAAGTGATAAATTAAAATTAAAATTTGACCACTACAAGGACAAAGGTATCTAAAAACAGTTAAAGTAGACTTCTTAAAAAAGTCACTTTTACCACTTTTACCTCATAAGCCTAGTGGGTCAAACCCTCTCCCAAACATTCAAAATCACTACCACTATACTTTTAGACAGTTTATCGCATATTTAATGCTCTATCCGTTTTTCCAAACACTCTCTAATTTATCATCGGGCAATAGCATTCCCATTCCAAGATTTATCACTATTATCACCACTAGGGTCAACAATGCTGCTGCCTATAGCTACAAACTAAAAATGCCGCAAAGTTTAGATCTTTTTAGCACTGAAGCTGCCAATTCATGTGTGTGTGTTATTAGAACGGTTCTTGTATACGTACCTTGTGGGTGTAAATGGTCCAGTTTGTGATGAGCTCAGAAAGCATTACATTGCTCCAAGTATAACTCCAAAATACAGCAACCACTGCTATGGTATTTAATTTCTGCATAAACCAATACCCCATGATTCATGAATAATTATTAAACTCTCAAAATATAGACTATAAAATATAAAAAAAAAACATCAGTTTGCAAAGTCAACTGTTCCTTGTATTATTTAAATAGAATGTTTGAAGATAGGGAAAATAACAATTTTTTTTAAACAAAAAAAAATTAAGCAAGATTTGCATCATCGATGATGAAATCAATTTTAAGTTGATTAAGCAACTTATCTAAACTAAAATATATTTAACTAACAAGGTTTCAATAAATGACAACAACACATTAATAAATTGTCAAAATAATCAAATTAAACTATCAAGAAATTACGTCACATAGAAATAGGAATTGAATCTAAAATTTGTCCCTTATGCTAGCAGCGTTCCCCGTCAATAAAAGAAGAGAAGACATTGGAGATAATGTTAAAAATTATAATTATTTAGAAAAATAAACCCCTTGACAGCTAAATTCAAAATATAAATTTTAAAAAAAGCCCCCTTTGTTGAACAAATTCAAGTCCCGAATGGCTCTGGCTGGTGGCGCCAAACTCCGAAACCGGGATACCATGTTCCTGATCAGGCTTCCCATTCCCGTGGGGAATACTGTAACTCTACTTCCTAAGCCTCGTACTATTCCTTGTGCCCATTCCCAAACACACCGATTCTTCCCTTCTTCTTCACTCTTTCTCGATTTTCAGAGTCGCAAGACCCTACATCTCTCGCGAGGTGTGGATGCTGATTCGGGATCGTTCCCGTTGACGGAGCCGGAGCCGTTGCCGCCGGAGCTTCGACCGGATCTGATGCCGAAACACGTGGCGGTGAGTATGGACGGAAACAGGAGGTGGGCTAGGATGCTGGGGTTGCCGGCGACGGCCGGTTATGAGGCCGGGTTAGAGTCAATGATGAGGATTATCGATCTGAGTTGCAGTTGGGGGATAAAGGTTCTGACGCTTTTCTGGTTTTCTTATGATAATTGGAAGCGCCCAAAGGTACATTAGCTTTTGATAGTATTGTTAACCAGAGTAATTAGAGAGAAATAACAAGAATTAAATTGAAGAATTATGTATTATTCACGTAAGAACATGTTCATACAACAGGTCAACGCATTTGGGTTAACTCTAATATGTACTTATTTAAAGGAGATAACCAACTTCATCCTAAACATATTAATTGAATACTTTTATATGAAGTGAGGTATTAACCAACTAACCAATTAGTTAATTTCATTTTAGTATCTTTAACAAGTATTAACTATGAACTGTGCCTGTTTTCTGAGTTATCTTATGAGCAAGAAGACCATAACATTTGTTCACCACAAGTGATCAAGTATTTAATAGGGATTTTCATTTTTGGTTCTGTGAAATTGATATAGATAGAGGTATTTGATTAGGGGTTAATTGTATTTGTTGCATTCCTTACTAGTTAATTCAACTTTAATTTTAATCCATATAGTTCCAAATCATGTTTTTTAGTGCTATAGTTTTATAAGTATAAAGACTGAAATCAAAATTCATTATATAGATTAAAACTAACACTCATTAAAAATATTTTATCCAGTACTTTTAACGGTTTTAATGACTATGCTTATTTGTATTAATTAATATCAGGTACTTATAAAATTATAAAGACGAAAAACTATTTATTCTCTTTCACTCACCCCTCCATGAATAAAGGTTATTTTTTAAGAAAATAATATAGATTTTTATATATTTATTATCTTTAATTAATTTTTTTTATGCTTCGAACATTAGGAGGGAGTGTATTTTTTTTAGAACGCTAAACATTTTTAAACATGAGTGACTTTTGTTGCGTTGAAATTTTATTGTGATGTAGGTGGAGGTTGACTTTTTGATGGGGCTCTTTGAAAGTACCATGAACACCTTAATCGAAATTTACCACAGGTAGTTGGCTCCACTGCCCTAAATAATTAGAAGAAAAAAAATCCCTATGAAGACTTTAAAAAATATAATAACAAAAAATTTGAATAATAAGTAAATAACATCCAAAAAATAAGTAAATAGCATAGACTTAGAGGCTGTTTAAAAATCTTTTAGCATTCTAAACATTTTCTACTCTTTTAAAAAGAGTTTTTAAATGTGGCCGGAAAGAAATTTTTGTAGAATTGGATGTTTTTTAAAAAAAATAGAGAAGTTTGATTAAAAATTTTTAATTAATTATTTTTAGTTTTTCAATCTACATCTTTTTTTATTAAAATTTTAAAATTCTACTTCTCTATTTTTTTTCAATCCAACTTATAAAAATTTTCTCTCTCTTCCCATTTAAATCTTTCACACCAAATAGGCTCATAGTGTGACATTTTTTTATGATTATATTCTTTTATTGAGACCTTTTGATAATTTTCCATTTTAATTATAACTTTATCTCAGTATCAATTGAATTCTAAAAATAATTATTAATTTATCATTATTTTCATGAACCCCTTTTGGGGTATGTATATTATAGGAAAGGCATTAAAATATCAGTAATAGGAGACACTTCAAAACTGCCAACATCTCTGCAGAGAATGATAAGCACCGCAGAGGAAAAGACGAAGCAAAACTGTGGACTGCAACTAATAATAGCAATTAGATACAGTGGAAAATACGACGTCGTGCAAGCGTGCAAGGCCATAGCTAAGAAGGTCAAAGACGGCGTCGTTCAAGTGGAATACATTAATGAACGGTTGATAGAGCAGGAACTGGAAACCAAGTGCTGCAGCGAGTTTCCAAACCCGGACCTGATGATTCGGACGAGTGGCGAACTCAGAATGAGCAACTTCTTGTTGTGGCAAATGGCCTTCACAGAACTTGTGTTTGATCCTCACCTCTGGCCTGATTATGGGAAGGACCAGTTTGTCGAAGCCTTGGTTGTGTTTCAGCAAAGACAAAGACGCTTTGGTGGGCAACAAACTTAGATTAATTACTCTCTTGGATCCCCTATACAATATACAAATAATTGAATTACATAGATGAACATGTTGATTAAGATTGTTAAACGCAATAAATGGGTAAGAAATGTCTTTCTTTCTTTTAAAAAAATATACCCTTGTATGTAAAGGGGTTAAGATACAATTTTATCTTCAAAATTTTCGTGTGAGAATTGTGGATATCCAAAAGGTTTTGTTTAATCAATTTCATTTGGAAAATGTTAAAAAAGAAACAAATTTGTCCAATACCATTAAAAAAGTAATGTTGGCTATTAATATTTTTAATGATCAATTAAGAGCAATGTTGCTTATTTTAATACTTTTCCGAGTGAAAATTGATTTTTTTTAAAAAAAAACTTCTAATACTACCTGACTCATACACAAAAACTTACATAGTAAAATTTGACCTTGACCCTTTATAGGATGGATGAGTGATATAAAGAATGAGTAGGAAAAAACACGAGAGGCAATGACTGAGTGAATGGTTAATTCTTAGCAAGGCGTAATGACTAATGCCGGGACATGTACTGAAGTGGGATAAAAATTATTCTAAAAAAAAAAAAAGTTAACCATATTGGATCTGACTCTCAACCTTTTCTCCTTCCATCATTTTTCATTATTTTTTTAATTTAAATCGTTGGATTAAGATATCAACTGTCTAAATTTTTTTATAATAAAATAATATTTATATAATAATAAAAATCTAGACGGTTCAGATCTTAATCTAACAATCTAAATTAAAAAAATAATAAAAAATGACGGAAAGAGAAAAGATTGAGAGCCGGATCCCATTTATAAAAAGGGAAAGTTGGATCTTCTCGGGGCTGAACTTTATCAAGCTTTTAACTAAATTTTTTTTTTTTAATACTTGGGGGTTGAACTTCATCAATTTTTGAAGTGTATAATGTTTTTGCACGAGTGGCTCAATAGTTTTCTGCTGTGCCCAGGACATTGTCTTTATATTATTCCATCTTTACTGTTTTGATCTTTTTTTTTTTTCTTTTTCCCCATATTGGTTGATCAATGGGCTATTAGGTGAAGTTCTATTTCCAAACGGTTTAGGGTTCGTCAATGTCCCCCAACATAATAATCTCTTTTAAAATTCAAATTTAAAACTCAAAAGATATAATAAAGCCCTATGCCACTAAATCAATTATATATTGGTAGTTCTATTTTCAATTTTATTTCCGATGGTGGACATGTGGGTGGTTCAGTTGCAGTTTAGATTCAGGAAAAAACAAGCTTATGTCTCTTTCATCATATTTTTAATATAAAATCCAATTAATTCTTTTAGAGAGATAAAAAAAACTAAATTACTGTTTGATTCTATTTTCTGTTTTTTTTCTCTAAAACAATTTTTGAAAACAAATTTTAGAAACAAAAAAACAAATAAAACTTGTTTGGATAATTGTTTTTGAAAACAAGTTTTGGAAACAAATTAAAAAACAATAAAATTTGTTTGGATAATTTTTTTGAAAACAAGTTTTAGAAAAAATTAAGGGGGAAAAACTACTTGAATGATTATTTCTTAAAACAAGTTTGGTACCAAAAAAAATCTGGTTGGATTGTTGTTTCTCACAACTTATTTGAACTAATTCTTTTAACATCAACTTATTTAATTCATATAATTGATATCAACATTATTTATTCTAATTACTTTTTTCTAACATGATTCATTTATTATAAATACCTAATATCTTATTATATTAATAAACTAATCTAATTAAAAATTAAATTAAATAACCAATGAATAACACAAAAATGATTTACTATTAAAAAATAATATGGTTAAAATTTAAATGGATATTATTTTAAATAAAGTCTCAAAAATAACGTCTAATTATATTAAATAACATCTAATTGGTAGAATTACAGTAATGTGACCACATCCTAGCAGAAATTTGATCACGAAGTGCTAACATCTCTGCTGCGCTTTGATCATATAGTCTATAAAAGTTATCCAAATTATAACTTGTAATTTCTGCATTCCTGTTTTCTGTGACCACATCCTATGGGAGGCCATGGGAAATCTGTTTTAGGATTAGTAATTGCATCTAACAAAACTTTTGCATTATGGGCACTACCTTCCCATCCTGAATAAACATAAGTGAACATCATATTGAAGTCACATATGCATATAACATTTTGTGTGATGATTGTCTTTCTTCCTCTACATGATGCTTGCTTTTCAGAAGGTACACAAGCACTTATAAGTGTACCATCAATTGCACCGACACAATCCTACATTAGAAACACATACAGTTATGAGAAAAAACTAATAATAACTAAGACATAAATATCAATAATTAAGATTAAGGCTTACCTTAAACCAAAGAAAGTAATTTAGGTTATTTCTAACATGCACAGGTGCCAACTTTGTTGTATCTCGTTTTGTAAGCTCTTTTCTCAATTGACATACTGATCTTAATACTTCCTTAAAATAGCGTGACACTATTTCAGTAGAATGTTGAAAACGATCTGCAACTACCCGGTGCCTAATATTATGACATATAATATATAGGAACATGGCAACCTTCTCTTATAACTTCACTTCTCTTGAATCTTCTAAATAACATCTATTCCTTAACTCATTGCAAAAACTAATAAAACATGCCTTTTCCATTCACAACAATACATAACAAGTAGTTCCTAATCCTTGCATAAGCTCATTAACAAATTCTTGACTGGTAAGTGCAGATGCATGAACTGGAATCTTATTAAGAAACTTCTTTTCATATTCGCTTATCATATTAATCAACATTAATTCTAAGAGTTCAAAGTCATCTTCACTTGATCCTGATGATGATATAGATCCCTCAAGGTTGCCCATTTCACTACTTGATGAGTTACCATCTACATCCATTATGCATACCTATTTGGGGGTTTAAAGCAACAACAAACTAAAGAAACAAAAAAACAGGACTTTATTAAAATAGTATACCAAACAAAAAAAGAAACAGAACAACTCGACTTCATTACAAGAAACATTGCAATAACTTGTTTTGTTCTTCTATATACATTTTTTCGTCATTAGAAGAATCTTAGAAATATGGCCAAACCAGAAACAAAACCACAACACTGCTCTTAACTATATGACAGCAAAACGTTCAACAGTAACAAGCACATAAATGCAATTGAGAACTGAGGAAAGAGAAAGAAGAGATTGCAGATAGTGAGCATCGGACTGGAGGGTGAAGGGAGGGCAAGTAAGCGTAGAAGAAGGCGAGAAAGAGCATGAACCTTCGACAGTCAAAGAGCTCACATGGTCACGACTATGGAAGAAAAGTTAGGTTCGGATTTACGATTTTTTAGAATAAGAAATATGGAAAACAAAAACATATTGGAAAAAAAACAAATAAATACTATATCAACTTATAAAACCTAAAAAAGTATGTTAACACTTACATAAGATAGAAAGGTCATCTGGTAGGCATCTGAAATTTTGAAGTTTATGAGTTTTTACCAAAATCCCTCCTCTTTCTTCTTTATATTTTCCTCTAAATCTCTCTTCTCTTCTTTGCCTCTTTGTCAAACTTTATTGGAGAATATAATGAATAGTACTTCCTCCTCCTCCCTATCTAAACTGTTGGACTTGGGAAAGAAGATGCAAAGTAGGTTGAGATAGTCTTCTCTCTTTTTCACACCTCCTCTAGTTCTATGATTTGCCTGTGAGAAAAGATGAAGACAATGACATCCCAAAGAAGATGATGAACAGTGGTGTTGGCGCATCAAATAATTAATTGAGTGTCGTGGGTGGTGTGAATGTCCATGTTGGTGTCTTCTTCAGCTTCTTGTGGTTGGGGGACAAACACCATGGATGAAAAAATGGCTGAGTGATTGTTTCTTCATTTCTATCTTTCTATGATTTCCTTCACCTTTAATCTCGTTTGGTTTTTGAAGAATCGGTCATCAATATCTCATAAATTTTGATATGATATTAACTAAATGTAAAACGGTTTGATAAAATTCGTAATGGGATTGACAAGTTTAATAATGATTTTGACAAGAATTGTAAAGGTTTTGACAAAAAAGTTTACTGATGAAAATATGTAAGTTAGGATTCACCAACATTTGTGGCATTTCACCAAAATTCGTAATGAGAATGACAAGTTTAGTAATAGTTTTGACAAAAGAGTTTACTGATAAAAACATATAAGTTAGGATTCACCAATATTTGTGGTATTTCACCAAAATTAGTAATAAGATTGCAAGTTTAGTAATGATTTTAACAAGAATTGTAATAGTTTTGACAAAAGAGTTTTCTGATAAAAACATGCAAATCAGGATTCAACAACATTTATGACATTTCACCAAGATTCATAATTGGATTGACAAGTTTAGTAATAGTTTTGACAAGAATATTAATTATTTTAACAAAAATGTTTGCTGATGAAAATATGCAAGTCAGGATTCACTGACATTTGTGTCATCTCATTACTCATTTTGTCTAACGTTTTTTCCATCAAGAAACGTTCTTATGGAAACCATTACGAATCTTGTCAAACTCATTATTGCTTTTGCCAATCTCATTACGAATTTTATCGAATGCCACAAATGTTAGTGAATCCTATCTAACTTTTTGTCAGTCATATTACTCATTTTTTCAATCTCATTACTCTTCGCCGGAAAATGAAAAAGCTTACTGGAAAATTCATAAGCTTGCCAGAAAACTCATGAACTTGCTGAAAACTGCATAACTTCGCCGGAAACTGAAAAAAAAACTCGCTGGAAACTGGTTTCTTCAACCTTCGATGGCAACCGGAGGGAGGACAAAAAGAACTTCGGTATGTCATCTCTATACTCTATTTCTCTTTCTCTGCTGAAGTAGAGAGAGAACGTGAATTGAACGAAAGATGAAAGCTCACTCTTCTTCTTCTTCGATCTAGTGGAGTGGAACGAAAGATAATGATGAAGAAGAGAGAATGGAGTGGAGAGAGAAGAATGAAGGGAAGAGTGGTTTGGTCTTTTACCCAAATATTCAAAACCTAGATTTATACCTACGTACATCTCTATTCTTTTCCCTTTTCAGTAGACATTTATGGGTTTTAGAATTTCATATGGTATTTATGTCATTTTCCCAAACATATTAAAAATTTTTCTGTTTCTAATTTTTAAAAACAAAAAATTGATTTTTTTTCAAGAATAATTGAACAAAAAACAAGTTTTATGTTTTTTTATTTTTTTAAAAAAATTGTTTTAAAAACAGGTAATCAAACAGGCCCTAAATGACTTACTATAAAGTATTTATATTTATTATTTTTTTAAACTAATTTATTTAAATTATAAATTCATATATAATATAATGATATATAATATATATTATATTAAATAACTTTTTTAACTTCTTTGATTTATATAATAATTTTTTTAAAAAAAAGAGGCAGCTAGGTAACTGGAGGGAGCATGTTAAACGTGGGTGAAGATTCAGAATCTGTCTTGACCCATTTATTCAATAAAGTGATTGGAAATTTTGCTTTATATACATTATAATTAATTTTATAAACGAACAAGGCATTTTCACTATTTTGCCTGATTGGACAGTATCCTTTGTGCGGGGGTGCCCATCTGCAGCCCTATTTAATATCTATAAATTGATTATTTAATTTCTACGCTAAGGACTCCAAGAGCATATAAATAGCTAGCAACATTTTTGGTCAATCAATAATTTATTCTGAAAAATGGTTTAAAATTAAGGGAGAATTTTAAAAAAATATCATTTAAACTTTAAAATTTTAAATAAGTGATTTAACAATAAAATGATTTGTTAATCTCATTACCAAACTTGTTAATGGGATTTTGAAGTTTAAATGTTATTTTTTTAGCATTCTCCTTAAAATTAAATATACTTGTATTTTAAAAATATTTTTAGAACTTAAAAGCGTTTAGTATAAACCGGCTTAAATATCCATGCTTTTGCATGAGTATAATATATAAAATATTTTTGAATAGAAAATGAAAAAGGTAAATAAATTATTTTAGGTAAAAAAAATAAATAAATAGCCCCCTAATAAATAGTAAAAATAGGTACATTTCTTCCCCCCCCCCTTTTGTGCCAGCGAAAATAGGTACATTTTTTTTTTGCCAAAATAGAAAAAAATAGGTACATTTGGAGGCTTGAAATTTGAATGCAAGGGATGGTCCTACGACCTACCAACATTAAACCCTAGCTACATCACCCATATATAGCCCAGCATCGTGGACTATTCCAAATACACAAATTAGCGTTGAATAATAGTTTCTTTAATTAACGTGTCATCTTCTCTTCAAATTAGTTTCCAACTTGACACGTGGGGGGATCCCCGAACCCTATCCACAAGGATGGATCGTCATTTACCGCTCATCCGTAATACCAGTAAGTAGCTGTAGTTTGATGATTCAGTTACCCTATATGATGAAAAAATTATTTGAATTATATATCATAAAAAAATTTTCTTGTATATAATATATAAATGTTTGACCAATAATACGCCTCTGACCTTATATAGTTATATGTAAGATTTTTTTTTTGGATGTTTTATTCATATTTATACAAGAGACACCCGCGGCATTAACATGCTTAAAATTTCTGTAGTATGTCATTTTTCATTTTTGTCCCAGTTACTTATTTGGTTCGTCTGATTGTATGAACTAACTTCTAATTATTCACTCTTTGCCTTTTTTTTCATTCTCTCAATCTCCATACATAGATGTTCTCATGAATAAATTGTCTTTTTATTTTTTTTATATTTTTTCTTTCTTTAACTAACTTTATCACACTTTTTAATCTACATAATTCAATTATTTATATTATTAAAAAAAAGATCGAGTTTTATTGTATTAAAAAATGATCAGAGTTATTCCACATCAAAAAAGGGTTGAAGTCTTTTTTTTTTCCATCCTTCATTTAGGAAATGAACTCACGTATTTATCATGTTTATAAAAGGTTGAACTCACAGTTGTTTGAAGTAAAACTTAATTAAGGGTGTGCTTAATAACATTGGGTCAAAAGGCCTAGACCAAAAAGAGATATAAGTTAGATAATCAACTATCAAAAGATTTTCGCATCCCAAAGGTTGGGAATTAAAATGTTAGGAGACTTATTTAGAATAGTGATTGAAATATTTAAAAACTATTTTTTAATTATAATTTATGATATATAAAATAAATATGTTAGAAGAGTTTTATCTTAATTTATGTAAATAAATAATTTAAGAGCCTTAAATATAAGTCTCTCGTTAAAACAACTGAAAAGTGCACGTTTTATTTGTCTCTTGAAAGGCATGATCTAACTACATAAAGCTTTTAACTAAGACAACGACAAGGGGAAAATTCTTTCTGCGTAAATTGAAATGCTTTTGCAGAGTCACCCATGATGTTATTTTGTTATAATAATATTGATCATTTCATCCTAAATGCTCACATGTTCTGTATATACTCCTATAAAATATAAGATGTTAGTTAAAAATTAATTATTGAAAATCAGAGTGGTTATTAAAATAAATCTAAATACTGATTAGATGTTAGTTAAAGATCAATTATTGAAAATCAAACTGGTGGTTAAACCATTCTGAATATTGTTGAAGGGTAAGTTGTCTAATAGTGGTCGAATCGAGGCTCATCAACCCAATCAACATTAAAATATAAAAGATATTTTTATAACCTTAAAAGAAGTAGTATTTGAATAAAAAGGATATTAATCTACAACAAAACAAAATTAAGAAATTACAACGATGATGAATTTCCACGTCTCCTTATCTTCTTCTTCTTTTTCTTTTTTTTAACCTAAAGTAATAATGTCATTTCTTAGTATATATAACATTTAGATGAGTTGAGTCTCGAGATTCATCAGGATTAAGGCATGTTTTTAGATTTAAATAACTCTTACAAAAATATTTACAATTACACATTAGTAAGATCTTCACATTGATAGTATTTAAACCTACAATCTTATAATTATGAGGCAACCTCTTTACAAACTAAATCAACTTTATTAACATTTCAAATTCAATAAGGGCATAAAATTAAAAAATATATATATATATATATATATATATATATATATATATAATCAAATCAAATATCGAATGGTCTAAAACTCAGGATCGGACCTACAATTCCAATACACATGTTCAGAATGGATTTTGGTAGCCATGTGAGAAATCATGCAAGAAGGTCTCCCCTCTTAGTACGATGTGCTATTATCACCTAACTAATAATTCAGCCCCTCGCGATATTTGTGGGACCCCACATCATTTATTGCAACAGTAATATCCATATTTTACAACAAATTCAAAGTCCCAATTTCTGCCCATAAACGGGCTGATGTGTTTTTTCCTATTTACTTTCTTTTGATTTGGGTCTTCTTAAATATATTTTTTATAAATTTTTAATCATTAAAATCTAAATAAATGATATTTTGATATATTATATTAAAAAAATTGTTTTAAATTGTTTTATAATTTTTTAAAAATTTAAGAATTTAAAAATGTACAGTTTTTTTTAGTCCCTTCAGAATGAAGTTGCAGCGCCATTGTCCCCACTATTCCCTCCTCTCTTTTACTGCAGCAAGTAAAAGTTTCTTGAGTCCCTCCACTTCCGTTGCAGTATAAAGCTTGGTCTCTCACGTGTTTTTTTTCTCTTCATTTCGACCTCATATAAAAGATTCCTAGCTTGTAAGTCTTTTTTTTTATACAGAAATTTAAGTCTGTACGTTTTCTTCTTCTTTTTTTAAGTTAAAATCTGTCATGAATTTTATATATGTGTTTATTCACTTAAAATTAGTTATACATTACAATTATTGTAATTAAATACATTTAGTAGTGATTTGATAAATCAGTTATTTGTTTTGAGTTATTCATTCTGATTTGGTTTAATTCTGGTTTTGGATTTGTTCATTTTGCTGTAAACTTTGACTGTAAATACAGAGGATTTCATTAAAAAAAGGAAAAAATTATAAAAATTTAATTTATTTTTTTTAAAAAAAAAGAAACTTCTTATGACACTTATTTGGAGAAGTGTTGTAGGAAGTCATACTACTTACCATAGGAAGCTATTTTTTTCTTAAAAAAAAAAAAAGCTATACCGTTTCCATAAATTCAAGAAGCGTCGTAATTTTCTTTTATGACGTTGAAAGCTATTATGCTTCCTAAACGTCATGATTAAAAAAATGCATTACTTATTGTGTGTTTTTGTAGCTGTGACACTAAACTCCTGTTCCTTCCCCTCTTTTTAGTGATATAACATGTTTTATTTAAAATATTAATTTTCTTACGTACTTAATTAGCATCCTTCGCTGAATACAAAACTTCCTAATTATAAAAGATAACTAATTTTAATTAACTCCATTAATTTATATAAAATTAGTATTAGGTAAAATAGGGATATCGCCATATCGGGTAGTATTTATTATGACTTTTGTTATATTTTTAAAATAAAAACAATAATGTGCCTTTTCTGATTTCCCCAATTATTTTCTTTAGTAATGAGATTTCCTCAATTTAAAAACTATGCCTAGATTAATTAATACATGAAATGAAATGACACGGAAAAGCCAAAAATGTTAACGAAATAAATGAAAACAAGTGATTTTTCATATAAAAATTTTTATTTTCAGTTAAAAGAAATATATAAATTAAACTAAATTATTTTTTAGTAATAATGATAGAAATATATTTAATATTATATGCTTTCTCTTTTGTTTTTTCCCTCTCTAAAATGTTGTGTTATTAGTCCTTGTGAACTGAACATGCTTTATTATGCAAAAATAAGTCATCTTATACATCAGTTGTACATATTAATTGTAAATGCGGAGCTAATGGATATGTTTATTTTCATTCTAAATGTAAAACTTAAATCTGCTTCACATTCATGGTTTAAAAAAAAATTTATTTCACATTTTAAATTATTCTTATTGATTGTATATATTAAACATGACTTTCATAAGTAAAAATAATAATTCATTGAATCTAAAAAAATTAACATACATTTTTTATAAATAAATAATTAAATTAATTTTTTAAATATATAGAAATTAATTATTTTTTAACTGTTATAAATTAATTATTTAACTCATTCATTTAAAATTGAAAGGAGCATTAAATACTTTCAGGGAATTCACGTGCCACTAGGCCATACATGCACAACAGACATATGCTATATTCATGCTTTGCATATAGTATAGCCATTTTTTAATATAAGATTTCATTTGTAATATAGTTTACACGGTAAGTTAAATCTTATTTTGAATTCAGGAGATAGTATTTCATATATTTTTATTGATGAAGCAGTACTTTCTCATGTACCTATTATAAAAAATTCCTGCGTATTTCATAATATATTATTTTATTTAAAGTATTATTTTTTCACCTAATATTTCCAAGTAATTATAAAAAATTTTAACTGATTGACCAAACTCATGTACCTAATTAATTTATCAAGAATATTTTTTATTATTTTATAAAAATAACTAATTTTATTAATTTATGTAAAATTGTTGTTAGGTGCTTTTAATAAGGGTGTGTAGTATTTAATAAGAGTTTTTTAAATAGAAATAATAATGTGCCAAGACTAAAATAAGGTAAAATATAATTATATAATTGTAAAAACCATAATTTCATATAACTTACAAATGCTCCACCAGTCACTATTATGAGAAAACAGATGTTAAGTGAGGCTCACATGGTGTACAGTTGGTAACTTTTTTGCCTTTGACTGTAAAAAGTTGGCTACCGGTCCTCTCCTATCTCGACCCCTCCAAGCTTAAGGGTGTGTTTGTTATGAGGGAAGGGTTGGGGGATTTTGCTTCTTTCCCTTTATTTGGATAACTAAAAATTTTAGGAAGAGAGGAAAAATTTTATAAAAATCTCCCTCCCCTCCCCTCCTAACCATCCCCTCCAAAATTGGGGGGATTTAGAGGGAAAGGTTAATGTTTGAGCTTAAATTGACTAATATGTCCATACCATTTTAAAATATTCTCACAATACCTTTCTCATTATTTAATTACAAAATTATAATTTTATATAGTAAATTCCATTTATAATTATATTTATTTCATTTTTATAATTATAAAATTATAATTTTATGTATTAAATTCCTTATATAATTATATTTTATTAAATATATTAGAAAGTTATTAATTACAAATTAAAAATATTTATCCTCCCCTCCTCTCCTATACCAAACAAAATACTATTAAAATCCCCCCTCCCCTCTCTTTTTGTCAACCCAAATAAAGTAAAAGAAATTCCCTCTCAAACCAAACCCTCCCCTCCATTTAAATCCCTCACATTCCCTCCCCTCCATCGAGCCAAACATAGCCTAAAATACGGCCCGCTCATGTGCCTCATGTTCTTCCTCCTCAAGTCCCGCTGCGATCATGTCATCCTCAAGTTCCATTCCTGCTAGACCGCCCTCTTCAAAACCTTAGAAAACGAGCTCAACGCCAATGGGAAAGCAAATTTTGGAGACTCCACGATCAAACCGCCTTTAACTTTCTGACCCGCACTCTTTTAGGCTATGTTTGGCTTGAAAGAGGGGAGGAGAGAGATTTTAATGGAGGGGAGGGTTTCAGAGGGATTTTCTTTTACCTTATTTGGATTGACAAAAAGTTAATGGAGGGGAGTAATTTTGACATTACCTTGTTTGGTATAGGAGGGGAAGGGAGGGGAAACATTTTTATATGGACAACTTTACCTTTATTTCATTTAATTTACATTTTATAACTTTCTAACATATTTAATAAAATATAATTATAAATGGTATTCAATACATAAAATTATAAAAATTAAATAAATATAATTGTAAAATGTGTGACAGTTTTAGGTAAAGAATGGAAAGGGCATTGTAGGAATATTATAAAATAGTAGGGGCATATTAGTCAATGTATATCTAAACATTAATCTTTCCCTCTAAATTCCCCCAATTTTGGAGATGAGGGGAGGAAAAATTTTTAAAAAAATTTCATCCCCTCCTAAAAATTTTAACAATCTAAACAAAGAGAGGGGGACAAAATCCCTCATTCCCCTCCCCTCACCTCATACCAAACAGACCCTTAGGGTGTGTTTAATTTAAGGAGAATCGAGAGTATGTTACCTTATTTGGTTCGTCAGAAAGGAGGGGATCTTTAGTATAAAATAAAGGAAGGGAAGGGGACTTAATTCAAAATTTTTCCTCACATCCCTCCAACTAAACACACACTGTCAAAATGGGAAAATGTTGCCAACTATACACCATATAGGACCTACTTAACGTCCATTTTCTTAGAGTTAACACGTGGTAAAATTACGTTACTTTTTAACGTTTATGTGTATTTTAACATCATTAAAAATTTAGTAGTGCTAATTGCTCTTAGCATAAAATATTATTGTTAAAATTGCACATTCGCCCTTGAATTTAAAGTATTTAATGGGATAAAAGGATAATTTTAACAATAATGTTTTAGCTAGGTCAGGAGCAACATGCACCATTAAATTTCTAATAGTGCTAAAATACACAAAAACTTTAAAAAGTGGGACAATTTTACCTCACCCGTGAAGTATGAGAAAACGTCTATTAAGTGGGTATACGGTGCACAGTTGTCAACTTGTCTTCCCTAGACCATAACACGCCAGCATCATCCCAAAAACAACCCCCATTAAAGACGCGACCTATTGGAACCTATAAGGCAAAAGTCAAAAGCTCGGTGAAATCTTTAGACCTATCTTAATTAAGCTCGGGGGCCTGAGAGGCGATGGTTTACCCTATGGCCAATGTCAGCGGTTCGAGTTTGCTTATCTCTAACTCGTGAACTTAACCGATACAAAGCTATATGATAGCACCCAATTTTTTCGATTTGGCAGTTCGATCGATGCTATGATTTATTATTCATGGACGTTGATAAGATCCTTCCATTTAGCAGCACCTTAGGATGGCATAGCCTTCAAGTTAAGGGTGAGGTTTAACCGAGGAAAGGCTTATGGTGGATACCTAGGCACCCAAAGACGAGGAAGGGCGTAGTAAGCGACAAAATGCTTCTAGGAGTTGAAAATAAGCGTAGATCCAGAGATTCTCGAACAGGTCAACCTTTCGAATTGCTGCTGAATCCATAGGCAGGCAAGAGACAACCTGGCGCAAGAGACAACCTGATGAACTGAAACATCTTAGTAGCCAGAGGAAAAGAAAGCAAAAGCAATTCCCATAGTAGCATGGGGCACGTGGAATCCCGTGTGACCACCTCCTCCATGAAAGACTTGACCTACAATGACCAAGAGGCCATGAGATGCAGTGACGCAGAGGATCGTCGGGAAGAAGCAGCAAGGAAGAACCCGTCAGATGTGCATTGCGCAAAGGCTTCGAAACGACTTTCAAGAGGCTTCCAAAGGTGAAGGGAGGGGAAAGACGACGACGCTGCTGTAAATAAAGAAGAATCCATTGGGAAGAAACAGGAGCAAGGTTAATGGTGGTGGCGTCGTCTTCTATGACGGGAAGATGCAGAAGCTTTCTCCCTTTCTCGCTTTTGACCTCGATTTTCCCCTCTAAGTTTGGCACTCTGAAACCCTAGCGCATCTATGATTATCACCAAAGCTTTCTCAACTTCGATCTCTAATGTGCTTTCGAGCCAAAGCTTTCAGTTTGAGTGTTGTTTGTTTTGCCTTCTCATTCTTCTATATCCACAGTGAACTATTGTTTCATGGTGAACTGGTAAACTTGGTCAAACATTTCTTTTCTTTTCTTTTTATTTTTTTATCATTCTACGTCAGCAATTAAAATATTTTCATGTCACCACTTCCAGTCAAACATTTTCTCTCTCCTTTCCAAACTTAAAGTACATTTGGAATAGCGATTGGAACCTCCAAAAGTGCTTTTCAATCGTGATTTACGGTATACGAGGTAGCTTTTACGGTTTACGAGATAAATATGTTGAGAAATTTTATCTCGATTTACGTGAATCGGGCTTATGCATAAACATAAGCTAAACTAAACAAGCTCTTAGTCAATATTAACAGAGTCAAGGGTATGGTAAAATTGTCTCATTTTTTAAAGTGTATGTGTGTTTTATCATCATTAAAAATTTAACGGTATCAGTTGCTCCTAATCTAAAACATTATTGTTAAAATTATACAGTCACCTTATTTAATATTTATCCCACACATTTAAAATATATTTTTTTAAATTTTTTGCGATTGGGACGTGCAGGTGGAGGTTGAACTTTTGTTGAGGCTCTTTGAACAAACGATAAAGGGTATATTTGGAATCCCATTTGTGATTAAAAAAAGTCTATTTGGGATTTATAAGCTCATTTAGGTTGAAGTCCAATGTGTGAAAACCCATTAAATGTTAATGGGCTTTAACTTAAAAAGTAGCTTTTTTTTCATAAGCTACCACATATATAGCTTTTGCTCCCAGCTTCTTATCACTTTTTATAATTTGCATCACTTTTTATTTTAGGAAAAATGATATTAAAAAGATCAATTTAATAAGTATTAAGTACGCAATTTTTTTGATAAAAAATGAGTTACAAACATGAGAGTTTTAGTTGTAATAGAGACTCATATTTGTAACTTATGATCTGACAAAATTTTTTGGATGTAACAGTAGTTAAATTTAACTTTTAGGAATTAAATGTAATTTTTTTTGTTATTTTTTTAAGAAAAAAATCATCCTTATCTTCATCACACATGAATCATGTTCGTGGCATGGTTAGAGACGAACTTGTTAGGGGTAGACAAACTTGATAGGGGTAGATGATCCAATTATGATTCACTTCATGTATAAGAGTCTAATTGAAATATATATTTATCCTTTTTAAATTAAGTGTTTCAGTGTATTTTTTAATAATTAAATAAATTTTTTATTTTAAAAAAAATTATTTATATTTTTTAACATCAATTATAATAATATATACACAAACAATATATATGTAGTAGTACTAAACAAAGTTCATGTATTTTTCAGTCATTTCTTATCTAAATGGGCTTTTCAAACGCTAATCCAAACAAGTTCCTTAAAAAAAACCATTTTTCTCATCATCAATCCAAATACAAATCATATTTACAATCTAATTTTTTTTCAAATAGACTTCTATAAAAGCCTCATTAAAAAAAAACACTTATCTGCTGAATTCAAACACGCACTGACACCGAAATTGAGGCTTTCGCCAGGTAAATAACTTCTGTGTTTCAAATGCTAGTAACCTAACCTACACAGCATGACAGCAGGCGTACTTCATTTCAATATCAACTATTTTTTTTTTCTTAGAAAAAGGTTGAAATATCCTTTGTTAGCAAAATTTATTATCTAAAATAGCTCAGACGATATTATTGAGCCGTGTAACCAGACAAAATTTAGGGAAATTTTTTAAAAAATACCATTTAAATTTTAAAATTCTAAATAGATGATTTAACAATAAAATATTTTATTAATTGCATTATCATTCTTGTTAATCTCATTAACGACTTTGTCAACCAGATTTTGAAGTTTAAAAATTATTTTTTTAAAATTTTTCCCAAAATTTAAGTCCATTGCTTAAAACTTGTTTGGCATGGCGTTTGAGTCATCATAAATGAGGGCCTGTTGGAAATCCATTAGGAGAGGAAAAAAGTTTATTTAGAGGGTAAAAACTCATTTGGCATCTGCAGACCTGTTTGGGAATATGATAGCATTCATTGGGCTTAAAAAAAGTTATTTTTCCTATAAGCTCATTGAAGTAGCTTCAGGCTTTTTTCACTAGGTTAAAAAAAGACAATTCTCTCACTGTCAATCTAAACACAAATCACATTCACAATATGACTTTTTTTCAATTTGACTTCTATAAAAGTCATATTAGAAAAACAGTTATTTCTCCATCGCTAATCCAAACAGGCACTAGCTTTTAAGCAAGCACTTAAAACCCCAATTAAATGATAAAAATGATGTTTAACATAATTTTAAAAGAAAATACTTTTTGAATAAAAATCATTTTAAAATTGAAGCAATTTTTTCTCACTTCTAGCTTTTGACTATTTTTTTATATTTAATCATTCTAAAAACTAACTTTTCAATCATTCAAACAACTTTATATTAAATTAACTTTTTTAAAAATGTCTTATCTAAATATAAATTAAATTATATTAGTTAACTTTTACGATTTTACCCCTACCTCAGTTTGCAAAAACCAGTTAGAATGTAAGTGACTTTTATCCATATTAATCAAAACAAACCCTATATTCACTAGATCTGATTCTCCAATCAAAATACTGACATTTTTTTTTAATTATTTATGATCGTCCAACAGAATTTTGAAAAATGTTAATTTGGTTTAGTAAGAAAAGTCCACGTAGCAAGATTGGATAGAATGGATATAAACAAATAGGCAAATAGCTAAGTTTTGTCCGACACAACTCTTAAACTGAAATTATGCTGCTGCAATCCCTTAAACAAATTTCAGATAATTTTGGGAACCTGCAATAGATTTTTTTTTTTTTTTTTTTTTTTTACATTTCAATTGTCAGCTTTAGACACAAACACACTTTTTGAAAATGAGCAACATCTTCTGGTATTTTATAGTGAAGGCGTTCGGATATCAGTAATAGGAGACCCATCAAAACTCCAAAACTCTCTGCAAAGAATGATATGCAACGCAGAAGAGAGGACGAAGCAAAACTCAACACTGCAACTAATAATCAATAATCATAGCCATTAGCTACAGTGCAAATACGACGTCGTGAAAAGCGTGCAAGGCCATAGCTGGGAAGATCAAAGACGGTGTCGTTCAGGTAGAGGACATTAACGAACGGTTGATAGAGCAGGAACTGGAGACGAACTGTACCAAATTTCCAAACCCAGATCTCATGATTCGAACAAGTGGCGAACTGAGAGTGAGCAACTTCTTGTTGTGGCAGCTAGCTTACACAGAACTTGTGTTTGATCCTAACCTATGGCCTGATTTTGGTAAGGACCAGTTTGTGGAGGCCTTGGCTTCATTTCAGCAAAGGCAGAGGCGTTTTGGTGCAAGAAATTCATAGAGTAAGGGCCTTGGTTCATATATTAATGTATTAATGAATAAATTAATATAGAGTTCGTCTAATGATGTAAAATCTATTAGATTCATCTAGGTTTTGAGTTCAAGTCCTAAAAAAGATACTTGTGTTAAAAAGAGTAGTTATAAACCCGATGGACAATAATTTGAGAAATAAATTAAACTTGTCTTTCAGATTTTTATTGTGCAACTCTCTCTTGCAAGTGAAAATTGGTTCTCACAAATTTGGCTTCCCGGAAAATTGTCCAACCAAACATGTCAAGCTTAGGAAATTATGGGATTTTCCTTTTTCCCATCCTAAAAGCCCGTTTCGTTCAATCCTATTACATGCCTGCAATAATACTCATGATTGCATTACCAAGAGAAGAGTGTTTGATTGCTCTTTAGCATGGTAATAGGATTTACCATGGTAATGATGATTACCAAAAAATTGGTAATCCTTATTCATACCTCCCCCCTATGAATCTCATTACCATCCCATTGCATGGTTAAAAAAGCCCAATTTACCATTTAGTTTCACTTTTCTTTATTTTACTTATATTTTTTCACATAGTTACATCACGCCACAACCGCTACCGCCACTACCTCCTCCTCCACTGCTATCACCTCCACACCTCCTCCTCCTCCACAGCCACCCGCTATCGTTGACACTACCTCTTCCTCCTCCATTGCCGCCCCCACCATTGTTGCCGCCACTACCTCCTCTTACTCTATCCCCCTCCGGCACTACTACCTTCTTCTCCAACTCCACCGTTGCCACCGCTACCATGACCTCTTCCTTCTCAGCCAAACCTCATCACCACTACGTCATCATTGCCACCGCCCGCCATCACGACCTCCTCTTCCACCTCCGTTGCCACCGTAACCACAATGACCTCCTCATCCACCATCGCAGCCACCGTCACTACCTTCTCATTTTCCACATTCATCGTCGTCACCCCTGTCATCGCTGTCACTACCTCCTTCTCCATTATTGTTGATATCACCACCTTCCGTTGCTACTGCCACAGTACTGTTATCATCCTCCACCATCACAACTATCACCATCTGATGGTCCTTGCGCGAGATACCGTGACAGTTATGATGAGGTAGCATGATGGCTCTTAACTATTTTTTTTTACAAAGATTATA
This sequence comes from Albizia julibrissin, assembly GCA_037074505.1. Lineage (NCBI taxonomy): Eukaryota > Viridiplantae > Streptophyta > Magnoliopsida > Fabales > Fabaceae > Albizia > Albizia julibrissin. Next base: position 17,479,018 of record CM073484.1, on the reverse strand, counting down.
GTAAGGGTAAAATAAACTTTATGTGATATATTAATTTTAAATAATTTTTAAAATAATAACTCATTGCACCTTACTTGAAAATCAAACTAAACACTAACTCTATAATTAATATTGCATTGCATTACCATTGCATCCCATTGCACTGCACTGCAGGTTGTAATGGGATCAAACCAAACAGGCTCTACATTTTCAGTCTACCAATATAGGCCCTTAATAATATTGCACTAAATGTTTTAAAAATTACTCAATCATTTATGTATGTTCATATATACACGTTATTCTATCAATAAATTGTTGGTTAAGGTCTCAAGTGGCCTCATTTATGTAAGAAGGAGAATACAAGTTCATATTTTGAAAGGTGTATTTATTGGGAAAGACAAAAACACATTGTGCTATAAATCTAAAAAAAATTATAACCCTGATCAAATAAACACTAGTACAAAATATAGATTTTACACCTGATAAAACAGGACACGTGTAGAAAGTGTGACCGGTGGCATTTTCGTAAATATATAAAGATGAACAAACTTTCTACACGTGTAGAAAGTAAATTTAAAATATTTTTTATTAATATTAATGTCTTTAATTTTATTTTAATTTTATTTTTTTAAAAAATAATTGACCACTTTCTACACCGGTTGGAGCCCAACGGTGTAGAAACTATAAAAAAAAGTTCGGAAAACTCACTCATGCTGTCAATGAAACATACGCAAAACTAACTCACGATAAAACCTAACCCATTCCCTCCTTGTTCGGCCGCTTCTCTTCTGCGATACTCCCGTTCCCTATTCACCGTCGCACATCTCTCTTTGTCCTCTCTTTGTCGGCCATCGCAGCTCGCCTCCTTGGTGGTCCCATAGAACCAGCAGATTGTTCCACTAATGCATCAAACAAGTCAATTTTAGTAAAGTTTCATGTATTTCATAAATTTGATCTTGGCTGAAAGCAGAGTTGATTTCTGTAGTTGTTTCTCGCCGTAGCTTTATACTCAAAAGTCAATAATTTTAGGCAATTTCGTGGAATCTTTGTAGAGATGTTAAGCTTTCAATTGGAGCCTCACTTTATCACTTAAGAAGCTTCCACTAGTTTTATCAAGATTTATGGCATTGACTGGACTCCTAGTATTATTCTGTGGACCATGTAGTTGATATACTTTGTATTATTATGAAGGCTTGTTTAGTTTGTCACTGATTGTCTATTCTTAGTAGAATTTCCCACTGCACTGCTTGTTTATTTGAATCATTTAATGACTTGGAGATATATTATGATGTTATCTCCTGTCATTGATAAATCCTTTTTTAAAATACAATTACGTTTCTCTTTCGTTTTTATGAGATTAAATGTCACGCTAATATGAGAAAAGCAGCTTTGGTGGAATGTCAAATCTTTGAATACACTTGGAATTAAAACATCAAAGTTTCATAATTCAATAGAATTTTCCCCTCTTGGCAGTTTGATTATCCTAGTTGATTAAATTGTTCATTTATTTTTCTTCATTGAGCATGTTATTCAGAATGGACAGGCATGTGGATAGGAAAATATATGTTGAGAACTAGATAGAATCAGCAAAATGATAATTGAAGAAGTAAAATATTCCATTCAGCTAAAATAAAGGGTAGAACTGGAATATACATGGATAAGAGAAAAATAAAGTGAAAAGTCTTGAAAGTGCAAATTCTCCCTGAATAAAATAATTCTGGAAAAGTTCATGAAACTGCTAATAGTCCTTAACTTATAGGTTGTTCATGCCATTCAACAATAACCTTACAGTAATGTTAATGAGCCAATCAGAGAATAAAGCTGTCTGTTTAATATTTTTTTATCCCATATATCACGAGTGCTGTCATAAAGTGTACCAAAAGCTTCCTAAGTAGGGAATAGTTTATCTTAAAACCCTACGCATAATCTTATAAAATAAGAGAAACAAAACGGATAAAAACCATAGGCACTTGACACGCATATGAAAAGATGCATATGGAAAGAAAGATAGTTCAATACTTCCCTTCTAGTTAGGTTGTATATGTTAAACATATGCAATGTGCAGCTCATATCTTAATAATTAATTCTGCACGCATACTTATACTTTCTGACATGTACGTTTTATTGAGTTTGTCTATTATGTTGTGTTCAGTTTCATCTTCATTACGTTTATTTTAGACATTTCTTTCTTTGAATGTATGTGTTTCTCTTGCGTCCAAATTTGCCTCCTTATTCTTGTTTTACATCTTTTCTTTTGATACAAAAAAAATGCCAACATTTGATGGGAAGGTGTTTGATAGTTGGATCTTAATTATTCGCATCATTTGTTTTCTTAGGAAGACTCTTTCATATGACATTATATTCTTTTCTTCCAATCAATCCCATCGTTATTGTGAAAACCTTAAGCAAGATATTGCTTTTTCTTGTTCAAACTTTCATAAACATGGTCAAAGTTCTTGGTTTCCTCCTTAACATGTTAGATCTTTGCTGAAATGAACCGTGTAAAGTTATTGATGTTAGGAAAGGAACATAACTGAATCTGTTCAAATTCTGAGCTATAATATCCCCCTTTCATTGAAGAAAAAATTATTTGAGAAACCTTGACATTGCATAAGCTTTCAGCAGTCCAGCATTCCTCTTCTTTTTGATACCGTAAAGATGCTGCTACTGGTAAAACGAGATAGAAAATGCAAATTCATACTAGCATATGTATCACGAGCAAAGACGTAAGTAACCTAAACATAGCTTGTTAATCTTGGCTTCTCTATTTAATTTTTTTTCTTTCACAAAAGCGTCTCTCTGCTTATCTGTGTTCACAGCATCATGCTAGTATCATGTATTTTCATATTTGCTATTTTTCATCTGTTAAGTTCAAGGTTTACCATCTTAGAATAGTTATCCTCTCACATTAAAATTTGCAAAATATCCATATTCAGTATATATATTTTATTACTTTTAGGACCTTCCCACGATGAAATACATTGCTGATATTGGCCCAATTTGTTAGACAAGAGTGTAGTGAAATTTTTGGGCTATCATATCTTCTGATAATAACAGGTGTAGGGGCACTGAATTGATGAAAAAACTGATAAAAGTAAGCAACTGCGGAAAGCCATAGCTAATTTTGTCTTAAAACACTGTTGATTTGGTTGGTTACTAATGATTGATAGCCATGTTATGGATTTGATCCAAATTCTTAGTATTTCTCATTTAATTAAATTGCCTTCACTTTGCAGCATTGACTTAATGATCGTTAATGAAGCTTCTAAGCACGGATTGCAGATGAAAGAGTTTCCTGGTACTAGGTGCCTGACACAAAGAAAATTCTAGTCGTGTCATTTGTACTTTGATAATGTTAAGTGCAGCCACTGGTTGTAATTGGTGAGTGTATTGTCAAACAGGTTATGTATCTATTTTGGATTGGACATGTTGAATTTCATTGTCATTGTTAAAGGTGGGAATCAGGGCCGGCCCTACAGAGCCCGGGAAAAGAAAAATTGTTTTTTTTCAAAGCTCGGCCTAGCCCGCAGGGCCAGAAGCCATTTTCACAAGATTTAACTATACGTCTATACGCCTCATGCAATAAAATAAATACAGTTACTAATTCATAATCAAAGGTAAAAAATATTGTCAATAAATAACTCATAGTCTCATACAAAGTATAAGAAGGCAAAAAATGTTACTCTAAGCATCATGATTATGACAACTATCGTTTTCATCTTCTTCGCTACTATCATCAATTTCAAGGAATTTTGATTGTACTTCACTTTAAGTAGTAGATTTTGCTTAAAGGGTAAAAATATCAAGAATTAGTAAATTACCATCATATGTAAATTTAGCAATTTTAAGGTTCTTAGGGAGGAGTCAGCAAGGGCATGAGCAGGAGGGGCAGTGAAATTAAAACAAAAAATAAAGTTAAAGGACCTAACGGGCCTGCCCTTTTAGGCCCGACTTCCTTTTGAGGTTTTATTTTTCAAGCCCGGCCCTTGATTTAAAAGGGTTTAAAAGGTCCGGCTCGATTTCCCGGCTCTAGTCACTGTTTGATATTGGACTTAACTTTGATTGTACAAATTTCATTATAAAAGTTGATATAACTTTGTTAATATTTTGGATTGGAATTTACAATAAATTTGATATTTCATATTAGTTTTATTGTAATTATTTTTATTTTTCAGGTGTTTGGTTGTTTTTTATCATGTAAATATGTTTGTAGCATAATAAATAAATAATTTTTTTTAAAGAAATGAGTTTCTACACTTAACAAACAAGGAGAGGTGTAGAAAGTCTCACTTTCTACACCTGATGTGAGACATCATGTGTAGAAAGTGTGACTTGGGATTTTCTACACGTTGCGTCTCACATCAGGTGTAGAAAGTCACACTTTCTACACCTGATGTGAGACGTCAGATATAGAAAGTCCACTTTCTACACCTATTTAAGAACACGTGTAGAAAGTCCGAACCTTTTACACATGTTACACGTCAAGTGTAAAAAGTCATTTCCGTCGCATATAAAAAATCTTTCATGCCCTAGTGAAAAAAATGCATAAACATTACTCCAATACGGCAATACCCTGTTAAATTTGTACGTTCTAGCATGTCGTATTAATATATTTTATTATTATCCAAATAACAAATAAATTTGAAACCTTAGGATGATATATCATTAAATTTTAAATTTTTTAATGTAAGAAAATGTTATCCGCACATAGTTTTTCTATTAGAACTCATGCACTCACTGTATTAAAAAAAATTTCAAACTCACCCTCAAATTAGACAAAGACTTGAGAGCTGTTTGGTATGAGGGATTTGGAGGGAAGGGGAGGGAAAATAAAATATTTATAAGTTGAATTTAAAAAAATTGAAAAAATTGGGATATTAAATTTTGATAAAAAGAAGATGTAAGATAAAAGACTAAGAAAACTTAATTAAAAACTTTTAACTCCATTTCTCTAATTTTTTTAAATTTAACTTAAAAATTTTTTTTCCTTCACCCCTTCCTCATGCCAAACAGCCCCTTAAACAAAGTTGTATTATTGTAACTTATATCTAATTTAATCTTAAAATATAAATGCAACTATAAAAGGCTTTTGTGTTTTCCCCGAACGCTCCTGGTGTAATTTTATGGCTATTAAAAAGTGTGTGCCCAGGGGGAAAAGTAAGATAAATAATAATCCCGAAAAATCTCATAAAAATGGTTGAATTATTAAAATTTTAATTTGGGTCACCGAACTTAATAAATTATATATCAGGTTATGCTTTATAATTAGATATTTAAAATTTAGGTCAAATTACCTTCATATCTCTTAGTTATTAAGTCAACAAAATCGAAAACATAACCCTATATCTATTATTTAGTCTATCAATTAATTTCTTAAGAAGTGTTATATGACAGAGCACCGTTTATTCTCTGACTTCTTCCAAACCTTAATTATGCACAATGTCTATTTTTTATACAATATTCGATTTTATAGGAAAGTATAAGAGTATATACAATTGAAAGAGGTGAATTCTTTTGTATTTTAATGTTTCACAAATATCTTTATATGAGATTTTCTCTTTTTATAAAAAAAAGAGATCATATATTCAGGATATATATATATATTCAAAATTTAGATCATAAAATTTTGAATACAAATATAAATATCAAAAGAAGGTAATAGATCTCCATGTTGATACATCAATCTACTGTCATAATAGATTTAAATCTATTTCAAAATATTATTTTATAAAACCGAATATTATATAAAAAATGAATATTATGCATTAGTTAATGTTTAGAAAGAAGTTGGAGTGCTCAGTGTACATCACTCCTTAAGAAATTAATTGATAGAATAAATAATAAGATTATGTTTTTAATTTTATTGTTTTAATAACTAAGGGATATAAAAGTAATTTGATTCAAATTTCAAATCCCTAATTATAACGTATAATCTGATATATAATTTATTAAGTTCAGTGATCTAAATTAGAATTTAGATAATTCAACCATATTTACATGTAAATTTTTCTAATAATTATGCCGCAGTATTCATTTTATTATATTTCAGTTTTCAAGTCGTCCGTTTTTAATCACCGAAAAAGGCTGCAATACAATAATATAAAAGGTTAGTTTGGTCATTTCGGTTCACTAAAAACGGACGACTTGAAAATTGAAGCAAATGTAGCCGTTGGAGCGAGGCCTTGGGCATATTCTATTATTCTTCAAGTCCTTTTTTTTTATCATTTTTTTTTATTTTCCTCTGAAAGTGGCCACGTCGAATCGGATTCAAAGCATCAATATAAGGTTTTTCAACAATGGAAAGCCAACAACTCATAAATTCACTCTCTCTCTCTCCACTCTATCATGTAAACAGATCAAGTAAGAAACGAAGAAGGAAAGAACTTCGGTGCTTTAATGGCGAAACTGGTTTCTGACGGTGACGGCGAGATTTCAAACGAGGTCGCCAAAGTTGAAGAAGACGAAGCTCACCCCTACGCATTTCATGTCTCTGGCCCTCGCAATCTTACAACCCTAAACTGGAGAGACCTCATCAATTCTAGTTGGTTAGTACTACCGATTTCACTGATTTTATCTGAATATAGCGTTTCGATTCTGGATATGGTTAGTTATTCAGTGCTCTAGCTTCGATTTTCTCATTAGTCCATGAACATTGGTTCTGTTTCAGCAAGTTCGAAACAGAGCAGTGTTTGGGGGTTTCTGAAGATCCGAGCATAATCGATTTTCCCTTGCGAACATTATTTTGAAAGCTTTTCAAAATGGATTTCGTGTATTCTTTTTCTGTATTTTGATATTCTTTCGATTTAGAAGATTCAGTTTTGATTTATGAACGTGTAGTCGAAAGCTTTTCAAATAGTTTTCCAGTTTTGTTTGCTTAATAACTTTTACTGATTGAAGTATCTGACGAATTGGGAGAAGATAAAGAAAATTTATGAAGTAGGTTGGATTTCAAACATATTAACTTTTTTTATTCTAGTAGTGGCTTTGACTATTCCAGAGACCAATCTAACTAAGACTTATTCTTTAACTGGATTTCCAAATCTTGTTGTCTAGTTATATGATTTTCTTTCTTTGTTTGGTTAATTTCTTTCTGCAATTAATTTCGAAGGTATAATTTCTGATAATTTTTGAATTTGGTTTATCTGTTCTATCTGTTCAAAGATTTTTCTGGCCCTTAGCTGGGTTGAGAATGGAATTTTAAGGACCCTGATTTACAGCATTTCCTTAACTGTTATCATTAATTTAATTTAATGTGGTAATTTCTTATTTGGATTCAAGGATAAGCTTTCCTTGCGTGGGTGAATATAGTCAAAGCCAAGTTAATAAGAGATTGAATTTTGGTATTATCTGTTTTCTTAATTTGAATATTAACAATCAAGGAATTGCAAGTAGTTGAACTGCATATATTATGTTTTCTTGATACTTGGATATAGTAGGCAGTGTAGACAGGAGAAACTAGAAACCATACATTTTTCTATAATGAAATACATTTTTATATAAGAAATTTAATTAATTATCATCTCCTGACTCCTCCTTAAAGTATAACTCCAAATTTATATTTATATTTTTTTGTTCAAAACATAATGTCACATTGTTTCACAGAATAATTTAATCAATCTCAAGATTTGCATGAGAGATTTGTAAGTGGTGATACTATGACTGACAAATAATTGATTTTTCATTATTAAAAACAGATTAGCAATATAAAAGTTACTCCTCTGAGTTAATACATTTTTATAAATAATTAATTTAATTAACCTTTCAGTCTCTGTAAATTAAGTTATTTAGTTAGATGGAGAGAGTAATTAATAGCATTTTAGTGGGAAAATGTGCCTTAACTCACAAGGTTACCTTGAGAGGTCAGAAAAAAAATACTAAACGAATTGCAAGATCTAAATTTGAATTAAGTTGCAGGTATATTTTGTAATTTTCTGTACAAAATAAATGAATAAAGAAAATACAGAAGAGTTTGAATTTGAAACCTGTGACAATAGTTAACTGTATTGGTCAAGATGCTTATTGCATTCCTGTCTCTGTTTCAACTTAAAAACAGAGAAATACGATTACAATAATCTCATGCATTAATCTCATTACCTTTGATTACAGTCAATTCAGATTTCTGAAAAACAAATAAGTAATCTCATTATTATTCTCTGTTCAATGCATTGTTATCCCAAACCCAAAACACATATATCTCTGTTTCAACCACACACAAAAAAAAAAGAACAGAGACAAACATACACATTCATCACTATAAACTCTGTACCCAGATTTTTCACATTATTATTCTTCCAACAAAACAACTCAATCTTTTTTATCATCATGAAACTTTCTTTACAGGAAGGATCCGAATTACAAAAGAACAGTGATAGCCTGCTTCATCCAAGCAGTGTACCTTCTGGAACTAGACAGACAAGAGAATAGATCACAATCAAACGCTCTAGCACCACACTGGTGGATTCCCTTCAAGTACAAGCTCACCAAAACCCTAATCGACGAACGCGACGGATCTATCTTCGGAGCAATCCTCGAATGGGATCGATCCGCCGCCATGGCAGACTTAGTCCTCATCAGACCCAGCGGAGCCCCCAAAGCCGTTCTCGCACTCCGAGGAACAATCCTTAAGGGCCCCACCATGCGCCGAGACATCGAAGACGATCTCCGATTTCTCGCCTGGGAAAGCCTCAAAGGATCCGTGAGGTTTAGCTCAGCCTTGGAGGCTCTCAGATCTGCTTGCGATGAGTATGGGAGTAGCAATGTGTGTGTCTCTGGGCATTCTCTTGGAGCTGGTTTTGCTCTTCAGGTAGGAAAAGCTTTGGCCAAAGAAGGGGTTTATGTCGACACGCATTTGTTCAATCCACCTTCGGTTTCAATCGCCATGAGTTTCAGAAACATCGGAGAAAAAGCAGAGTTTCTCTGGAAAAAGGTGAAGAAATCATTCGTCTCAAACCCAGATCCCGAGGATGGTAAGAATAATCCAAATGTTGGACTCGAATCTGGATCCGGATCTGGGTCGAGTAGTTGGATGACCCGGCTAACGAGTTGGAAGGGTACGGGTCGATGGGTCCCGCATTTATATGTGAATAATAGTGATTATATTTGTTGCTCTTATACCGACCCGGATCACGGTGGGGATGATGGCAGAGCAAGAGAAGGAGAAGGAGACGGGGACGGAGACAAAGAGAATGTGACGCCAACGAATGGTGGTGGCGGTAGCAATGGGCAAACTGCAGCGAAGTTGTTTGTGATGAGGAAGGAGAAGCAGAAGTTTTTGGAAGCTCATGGTTTGGAACAATGGTGGTCTAGTGATGCAGAGCTCCAATTAGCTATACATAATAGCAAGTTGATAACAAGGCAACTTAAGTCTTTGTATAATGTGGCTTCTACACAAATAACACAGGGAAAGAGAAAGCTCAAATGAGGGTATTATTAATTGTAGATATTTATTTGATTTTTTGGATTATTGGATTTGGCTTATTTGGGAAATAACTCGTTTTTTTTTTCTCGTATACACATATGTTGTATTTTTATCCTTATTTGATCAATTGGGTTTGTTGTGTTGCATGGAGAGATAGGCGTAGTGATTCTTCGTTGATTTGCTCCCTAATGGAAGTGACGAACAAAAAAAACATTATACTTTATGAAATTTTTTTATAATAATTTATAGTTGTGAAGTGTTTAAGTTAAATTTGTTTATAGACGTAAAAATATTTTTAAAAAGCTAAAATAAATAGGTATGATATAAGAAACGATAATGCTCAAACACATGTCATGTGTAACATCCCGCGCCTCACTCTCGATATTGTCTATTATGGGGTCCTGTCATGCCCTCACAGTTTTAAAACGCTGTCAAGAAGGGGAGGTTTGCAAACCCTTATAAGGCGTTTTTCGTTTTTATCCCCAGCCAAGATGTAGGATATAATACTCAACCTATCTTTAGGCTCAGTATCCTCACTAGCACATCAACCCACATCGACCTGAGTTTGACTCTGATACCATTTGTAACATTACTCCTCACTAGGGCTGTTCAAATACTGGGTCGGGATCATGATCACCTTGTCTCGGTCTCGGTTTAAGGCCGAGACTGGGAACTTGTTCCCAGTACTGGGACTTTCTCGGGACCAAGATCGGGAATCCCAAGTTAAAAAGTGACAGTACTACAGTATGAAATTTAACTAAAAAATTGCACCAGAGAAGTGAGTATAATCACCAAGGGCAATGTTATAGGAAGGCCAATGGAAATTTGGATTAGAATGGGAACATTTGAGTGTATTGTTTCAAGAAGCATTGGAGAAGCTTAAAGTGACATAACCTCATCTGCATAATTAAGAATCACAACGGTGATATTATACAAGTCATGAGACCTAACCACATAACGACATAGTGCCATAACACCTGAAAAATAACAGCTTAGTAAACCAGAATTCAAGTTTTATAGTTCTCCACAAATGTATCTGTAATATTTTTATCACAGACACCATATGCATAGCACATAGAAAAATTAAGCCTACCATAGAAATATGTATGTCATCAATTTCCATAGCATCAGATGAACAACTCAATTGAGTTGGACACTATCAACAAACTTTCTCTGCAGCCACACTATCAACAGCTTTTGATAAAATTGAAAGCATAATAGTTTAAAATTTACAATTTATTACAAGAAGTAAACCTAGTCAATTAATAATCACTGCAATACATAATTTGTTATAATGTAACAATAAATAAAAGACAAAGGCCCTCTCAATGATAAACCATAAACAAGGTAAAAAACCATAACAATTATGAAAACATCATTTGATAAGCAATAATGTACCTTCACAAAATCTGGAACCCAATAAGACTGCTTGTAATTTTCCAACAATTGCTCTTTCAACTTCTCAACTTGAACAAATCTACCATGAACAGAAATAAAGTGTCAACACTGAAGTGGACAAACCATATTTAATATCAAAAAATAAACAAAATTTGCTTAGTCAATATTAGAAAAGAAATATTTAATAGAAAGGAAGAATTGCAACAGATAATGAAGACCCTACAACAATGAACACACACACATGCCACTCTCTGTCTACAGGGATTTCTATCTTATCCATAAGTTGTTTGGCCCAACAACAATGAAGACACATACTTATTCTCTTCACTGACACCAATTTGTGTTTTGTTTCCGATGCTAACTTAACCCGGCTATGAACACTTAAGCATCTATAGCTTTTAACTCTCCATCTCTGCGGTCAGAAAGAGGCTTGCATGCTACCTATTCATAAGCACAATAAAGTGGCGATAGAAGTCGCGATAAAAGCTAGGGCCCAATTTTCAGCTTCCTATTCATAAACATATCACTTAATCCAATTCAACAAGTCACTTCACTTCCTTTCGAAGATAGTTAAGAGTTAGCTTAGCTTTTGTATCCGACAATTAACCCTACATTTTCAAATAGTTAAATCTGTTAGGTCTCTCATACTTCATTACGACTTTTAACATCACAGGAAAAAAAAATTAAAATCAAAGTTTCTGGCTTTATGGATTGAAAAGAGCTCCTTAGAGGTTACAACAAATGGGAAGCTAAAAGAATACCTCACAGAGTTATAACGATGGGTCGATTTGCTGATGACGGCAACGCAACATAGGACGGTGAGCGGCCGACGGCGAGTGGGCGACAACGAGATGGGATGCTGACTTGATAAAGCCAAAGAAGAGGGAGCTGCCGAGTGCCGATTCCTGAGAGAAGGGAGAATCGGAGTAGCCGAGAACGAGAACTCGAGAAGGCTAGCTTAGCTAGGTCATTTCCAAGCAGAATGAGATGAGAGTGATATTGGATTGGGTTTATGCCTTTAGGTATGAGATTCGAGAAACTGAGAGGATTGGGTTAGGCCCATACATACATACATACATACATACATACATACATACATACATACATACATACATACATATGTATGTATGTATGTATGTATATGTGTGTGTGTGTATGATACCGAGATCGAGACCGGGACTCCCGAAGCCTTGACCGGATCCTGTCCCGGTCTTGGTATCTTCTACTCCTAGTCTTGGCGATTCCCAGTATGGCCGGGACTTTTTAGTCCCGATCTTGTCGGGATCAGGACCGGACGACAGGGACCAAGACCACATGAACACCCTTACTCCTTGCTCTCGATACCTCCCCTCTTGGCGCATTTTAAAGCCTTGAGGGTAACAGGGCCCAAAGCTGACAATATCGAGAGCGAGATGCTGAGATGTTACTGACATTAAAAAGTTTACCCTTTTAAATAGCTTTACCTTCAGTTTAAGCTCCTCATTTTTTTTTCTTTCAATACCAATACCTAGCTTCTCATGCATTATTTGTCTTCAAGTTCATCCTCTCTCCAATTTTTTTGTTTGCAAATACTGCCTCTAATGTCATAGATTCATATTGAAATAGTTGTGGTTGAAAAAAAATCCCTCTTATTCTTAATATAAAACTCACTTTAATAAAAAAATTGAATTACAAATTACAAAGCTAATCTTGTATTAAGGATTAGAGGTATTAGAATAGTAATAAAGGATCTTATGTATTTGGTCTAGTAGTAGATCAACTATATGACAAGGTAGGCGGATTGATGTTTGATTCCCAGCTCAGATTGAGGTTTGATTCCCACCTTGTTAAAAAGAACCCTAGGAGATACATATTAATCGTAAAAAATCAATTCATATAAGTCGGATGCCTAATAATAAGAGCGATAAAATGATATCGGGATGGCCCAAAAAATTGAAAAAAAGGATTGTAGGTTTTCCACAAAATTTAAGCTTTATGTCCCCACTTTCTACACATGGAAGCAAATACTTTCTTTGTTGTTAATTATTTATAACTCATATTCTAATAATTTATACATATTTTAAAAAATTACTAAGTAGTTAAAATGAGTTGATTTTAAGTTTGTGCACTAAGGTTGGGATTGGGCTTACATATTACTCCCTCTATCCTTAACATAATACACATTTACCTAATTTAATTAGATTAAAGAAGTTTGTTAAGTTAATTAATATGGCATGTATTTTCTAAAATATTATAATCATCTTTCTTAATTCACTCATTCATTTTCCTCCTTAATTATTGTTGAGAGAGTATCTATAAGGCAAATTAGAAAATTATTGACAGATATAAAAACCATGTCTTATATTTAGGATTAAGATGAACTCCTAAAATATGTCTTATATTAAAGACGATAGGGAGTATAGAAGATTGTGTTTAGCTTCACTAGGAAGAAATTATTAACAAATTAATTAATTTATATTCGTGTTTCTTTTAAATAGTTAGTTCATGTCTTCCTGATCTCAAACAATATTGTGCTTATTTGGGATCATGTTTGAGACCTAAAAAATGCTTATTCACGTGAGATAAAACTATTCTCACATACTTACTTCGTATACCGTAAATCACAATTGAAAAACTATTTTTGACGGCTCCAATCAATATTTTAAACAAACACATTGACATTGTCTTTTGATAGGAAGACACATGTGTTGCCCGATTACAATTGTAATTAGTGCACCCCAAAGACTCAAAGTCCACACACAAATGATACGTGAACTCAAGGGAAAAAACAAAGGGAGAAACATGTGCTTGAAAAAAAGCAACATTTTTTAAAATTATGAAAAATCAATAAGTATGTCTTTTTTACCTAATATAGAGTTAAAAACTAACTTAAATTTTAATTAAAATTAACATAGTGAATTCTTATAATTTTTTATGGTAATAATAAATCTAATTTATTATACGTAATGTATGGTGAAAAAATATTAAATGTTTTAGATATTATCAGATTTAACTTATATTTTGGATCAAGCTAAGCTAAGAGAAAAAGATTTATACTAGCTACCTTTGGTCCTAAATATAAAAGTCAGATAAGAGGTTTACTTTGATAATAAATAAGGAAAATCGCAGTATGATTACAAGGAATAGAAAAAATATAAAAAAGTCATAGTATATGATTCATTATCTAGAAACTCCCAAGGGACTTCAGTGATATATATTTGAATAATAAGATTACCTGTTTGCCCCCATTGTTAATATATCACATAAATTTGTCAACTATAACATTATGACTTATCAATAAATCACATGTACTTGTCAACGGTAACACTATGATTTGTTAATATGACACATACATTTATCAACAGATAGATTTGTCAATGGTAATACTATGACTTGTCAATGGGGGCAAACAAATAATTTCACAATTTAAATCTATATCGCTGAAGTTCATTGGGAGTTTTAGATAGTGAATCATCTACTGAGACTTTTTTGATATATATATATTTTTCTGTTCCTTAGGATTGTAATGCGATTTTCTCTAATAATGTAAGATTATCATAATTTAACTTGCCTCCTAAACTTATGATGTTTTGCCCGAAGTATCTCTATTATTTGTACATATTAAGAAGGACTTCTAATCATGTGGTAATTCTTATACACATGACTAAAGAGGGTAGTTTAAGAAAATCAATACATATTTATTATAAACAATTAACCAACTAATTTTTTTAATATCTATAAATTAGCTATCTATAGAACTAGGGTGAAGATGTAAATTTAACAATGAACTATATTTCTATGGGTATCCAACACAATTAACTATTTTGGGGTGTAAAAATATATATAATCAAATTTTGTAGTAGCATATATAACAACGCCATGAACCCTGGTTAACTTCCATTACTTTTTTGCATTGTAGGTCATATTAGTCTTCTCATTTTCTATTATTTTAATATATTTTTAGAAGGGTAAATGTGTAAATTAAGCAAAACACTATTTTGCTTTGAGCACCCAATACAATTATCTTTTGTTGGGGCAAAAAGTAGACAAATATTTTTTATCTTATAAATACCCATATTTATCTTATGAATTATCATATTTGTCTTATAAAGGGATTTAATAAACGAATTTAAGGAGTTAAAAAGTTTTGGTCGTTTGCATATTTGTTTTGCAAATACCCATATTTATCTTGTAACTTTTTTTTTAACTCCCTTGATTTTTTTAAATCTATTTATTTGTCTTTTGAATACCCTTAGTTGTCTTGTAAATGCTTTTATTGAAATAATAAAATAAGGGCATTATTATCTTTTCACTGACAAAACTTAATTTTATTTTAATCTAACGAGGTGTAATAAAATTTTAAAATATTTTAGGCTTGACTGAAATAAAATTGCTTCCTAACATGAGGTCTAAGTGATATATTCACATTAAGAAAGACACATATTTCTAAACATATTTTAAAATAATAGAGAGTGAGAAGACTGCTAGGACCAACAGTGTAAAAAGTAATGAAAGTTAACTAGAGTTAATGACATTGCTATATATACTACTAAAAAAATTGATTATACATACTTTTACACCTTAAAATAGTTAATTATGTTGAGTCTATATAAAAAAAATAGTTGGTTGCTAAAATAGTTAATCGTAATACATTAATTTTGTTGCCTTGAAAGGAAGCAGTATAGATTGGGGGGGGGGGGAATAACAATAAAAACAAATGAGGCAGGTTGACTTAATAGGCACGCCATCATCATTCAAGGCTTTGTCTTCTTTCTGCTTCTTTCAGATTTTGTCTCCATCTAATTTCTTCTTTGTTTATGAAATTAACTGACAGATAACAAATTAAACTAAGGAGGATTACAGTGACACCCATCATTATTAATTAATCACTCCCCAAATGAAAACTGATTGATTGATACTGATACTGGAAATTTAAATTAAAACTTGGCCTCTTCTCATCAACTGCAAAATGAATCTGATGATGAGCATATAATGTTAAAATTATATTAGTCAATCAACTATTGCGTAATTTAAAGTCCATTTCCTGATCGATTAGCGATCAGAGTTTCATATTTATTCTACATAACTGTATATATAAAGCTCTAATGATATATATATATATATATATATATATATAAGCAACCAAAGAAAGCAAAAGCAAGCACAAATGATCCTTGAACATGAAAACTGTACTGGATTTTATATACAAAAAGAATACGCTTTCAAATAGATAAAATTTCTGTACAATAATCCAAGGTATACATATGAACAGGCCGGAAAAAAAAACTCAACATATTAACAAAAATATAATACACATCAAGCAGAAAGCATAGGCATATATACATATATATATATATATATATATATATATATATATATATATATATGGCTAATTAATTAATCAATCCTGAAAAGTCATAATCGTAAACACTAATCTCAGGCTGCTGAATCATCTGTGAGTAAAAAAGATCAGCTGTGATCAAGGGTTGTTCAACAACAACTTGGTGATGATAATGATGATCAATATCATCATCAAAAAGGAGTGACGTAATCTGATCATAATCACTCGCTAATATATCTTCAAAAACTGCGTCGTTTCCCTCCGCGATTTCCACCACCATCTGGTTGTTATTGTAATTATCATTATAATTGCTTCTGCAGAAGAATCCCTCAAGGTTGTTATCTTCATCTTCTTTGTGCATCATCATCATCATGAGCTCATCTGTAGTATCATTCATATAATTACTATTACTATTATTGTTATGACCGAAGAACTCTTCAGATAATGAAGTTGTCGTCGTTGTTGTCGTTGTTGGTGCTTCGATTGAAACTAAGGGTTCAACCGAACTCATCAATGGAACCTGATGATGATTTTGATGAAGAAGTTGAAGATCATCGTCATAAACTTCGAAAGGAGATGAAGAATTAGGGCTTCCATTATTGTTGTTGTTGTTGTCGTTGCCAGTAAGGTCTTGAACAAGCTGCTTGAAGCTTGAGGAATCGGTGATGTACACCTTTGGTTTCAGATCATTGATCAAGTCGTCAAACTCTTGAAGATGATAAAGATGTTGACGTTGAAGTTGTTGTTGTTGGTGAAGTTTACGATGATGATCTTTCTTCGATATCTTCGAGGATGCTTGTACCTTAATTACTCTCTTTGATCCCATGATAATCTCGAAGAAGATGAAGATTACGATGTGTGTGTGTGATTAAACCTAGGAGTTATACAGCTGGCTCTCTCTTGGTTATCTCGGAGGGTTCGACTAGGTGCGTTTTTATATATGTGGATGTGTGTGTGTATTATTTATTTGCGTGTATTTGGAGATATGTATGTGAAGATCATATGCATGAAAGTGGGAGGAAGCAAAACAAATAAAACATAAGACATTAATGATATACTGATGAGATGCTGAAAATGATGTTTATTCGCTTCATTTTTAATTTAATTTAATTTTTAATTACAAATCCTTATCCAACTTTTTATTTGAGTTTTGCACACATCATATATGCTCTCTCTGGCGACATATATAACGCATCTTTTAAAGAGTTTTTAGTCTTTTTTTATAAGACATTTGATATATAATTTTAAGAATAAATTATTAAATATCTTTCTTCCATGTATACCCGTATTCAATAAATGTAATGAGAAAGTATAGAAATTAATGAGATTGGAGTAGTTTAGTATAGTTCATATAAGAAATCATCACTTAAATTGTGACAAATTGAATATTTTTAACAGTTTTATTGATACTCATAAATTAATTAGAAATGAGGTATATATGGAACCAAAAGAGGTACCTTCGCTCACACATGATTGTAATGTTTTTAATACTCTACAATCATCCCCACACCTGATTGTAAAATCTTGATGTACTTACTTTTAATCATTTAATGCATTTTGATCGTTTACCAGGAAAAAAAAAAGAGGTACCTTCGCAGTGATGAGGTTCATTTTGAATGGTTTAAATTTCCTTTTTGTAATTAAGTTGTAATTTTAATCTTCTTATCTTAAATTATGTATATGGAAAAAGAAACTGAATTACATTATTTAAATATATGCATCACATAAAATTAAACTTATACGCTATGTATCCTCCAATATTTTATAGTACGTAATTTCATGGGTGCTATAATTTTTAAACTATTGTTTTATATATAAAATTATAGCACTATCATATGCGTTATTTCAAAAAACGACTTCCAGTACATTTCATTTAATTGTATTGTTATATTAATAAATAATGAAACATTAATTGATTGATAGAGTGAAAAATACAAGAAATTATCATACAAATTCAAAGTACGTTTGAAAGGTCAAGCCATCTATAAAAGGTTGTTATTCTCCTTGGCACTCTGTTTCTTTGGGTGTCAAATTAAAAGTAAGAGAGTCCATTAAAAAGAAAATGCTATGTTTTGGATTTACGTAGGAGAAGTAAATGTTGGTCAATTTCAACATATTTTTCAGGAATTAAAAAAAATAACTTGCAACTATAGGAGATTTAATTTAATAGGAGGGCATGAAGGGCACGCAGTTTACTGTTTAGTAATATAAGAATATAATTATAATTTTGTACGATAGTATTAACCAATTAATGTTGTTTGCTTTGCCATTAATTAGCATCTATGTTCACACACATAATTAGATTAAAAAAATATATAAATTATAGACTCACGAGCCTGAGGTATTATCAGAAGATCCAGGCTCTTGGTATACACATATAGCCCATCAATTATGCTTTCCCATACGCATTTCCTAGAAATTAAGTTTTCATATATTTTTTCTCTTAAACATACATACATACATACATATATATATATATATATATAAATGTGTGTCTATATATATATATATATATATATATATATATATTAACTTCTATTGGGAGTATATATATATATATATATAAATGTTTACTAATATGTATTTATATATGTGTGTGTATAGAGAGAGGACCTAATAATGGAGGGAATGGTATTGTTTAATTATTGATTTTGTTTTTGCTCGTTAATAAGGAGGAGGACAAAGATTTAAATTTAAAATTGTTCTTTCTTTTGTGATTTAGTAGTTATTTTAAATTAAATAAACGTGGAAAAAAACATTAATTCTTATTCACTTTCAATGACAAATTTAGTAACTATTTTTTTTTTTGAAAAAAAAATGCAACATATCCTTATTCTAACCATGTGTTGGTTTAAAATGGAACAAAGTTCTTTCAACATGATTTTTCTTTTAATTTTTATCTACATGCATGGGGTCGGATATTTGAACACTCAACATATATGAGTAGTATTTTAAGTTTCTTATACTCATTCAACTATTTTTTTGTTGGGCCAGGGTATCCATCAATAGTATTAATAACTAATCCCCTCATATCATATACTTCTTAAAATGGTGTTTAGTGCTCTGCATACATACTGACAGTAATATTCAAATTTATTTTTATTACAAATATATGTCATAATTTTAAAATTTTAATATAAGATAACCCCTTATTTTGTTGTAAAGGATAACACTCTTTATTAATTTTAAAGAATTTATTAAACAAATAAATCATAATTCATCATCGTTTAGCATTCACATCTCCTCTATTATTTATCTTTAGTTTCTTTCCTTTCTTTATTTCCTCTCTCTCTCTCTCTCTATATATATATATATATATATGAAAATGATTGATTGCTTAGTACACGCATACATGAGTTTGAGAGAGTAAATAATCCATCACGCACACACAAGAAACAAAGACACGTTAGCTGTATATGAAGTATGAACCCTCGCGCGCACATAATTTCACTTTCATGTTTATATATATATGTGTGTGTGTGGGGTTTTTGGCATTAGCTGTCGAAAGCAACCCCCATGTACAATTCATTATCAGGATGTGCCCGATTGTTGAAAATATATAGCATTGCCAATAAGAAAAATAGAGAATTCAATGCTTAATTATTATATTTGAGAAAATTAACTCTTTCTATACATGCTTGAAAGCACATTACCATCCATATAAAACAAGCTTTTTGTGGGTGTTGTGTTTGACAATATCCATTTTTAGGGGCTTATTTAGAATGGTGATCAGAGCTTTCCTTCAAAAATAATTTTTCTTAGTTGTAATTTATGGTATATAAAATAAATATGTCAGAGTGGTTTTATTTTGGCTTAAACGTGCTTATGATAAACTGCTACAAACTAACATTAGAACGTGTCTAGTTTCACAGTGAAAACATACTAAGAAATGAATCGTGTATGTTTGCTATTAATAAATTAGTTGTTAGTTGAGGTGGTAAGCGACATCATCTCAATAAAGAAAAGAATACAAGTTTAAATATTAAGAAGTGTATTTGTTGAGAGAGACGAATAAATAAAAAAAACATATGTGCTAATGATTTCTTTTGAATAAACTATAGTTTAGAATGACCACAATATTACATGATTTTGTTTTCCTAGAAAGACAACCTTAAAGCTTGAAAATTACATTAGATGATGATGATGATGATGATGTAATGTAATGACAATTCTAATAATGTACAATTATATAATATATATTTTAAAATTTATTGCCCATGTTTCGTAAAATATAATCTGAAATAAATGATATTACTTATAACTTATGAAATTTGTCCAGATAAAAAAATTATAAAATTTGTTTGAAATTTAACTGTTATTATTGAATTTAGTTTTGGGACCTAACTATTATTTCTCATTTTATTTACATATATTAGTATTGATGTTGTTGATATTGATGATATGTTGACATTATATACACACCTTTGTAATAATGTGGCATCAAATTGGAAAAAACGCACGTATATATTAAGCCCACTGGTGAAACTCCTATATATCTAACATTTGAAACAATTCCAGTCTAATAAATAATTCAAGAAGATAGGTTTCAGAAAATTAAGGGAAGTATATATATATATATATATATATATATATATATATATATATATTCATGATGAATAATTGAAAAATTGTTTTATTAATTTGGATATATCTTATATGATTGTACACATAATAGCTTTCAAGAATAAAAATAACTGGCAATGATAGTGTGATGTGCGAAGTGGAAGGGAGGCCACGGAGCTTACTATTTAGGTGACTACATGTATAAAATAATATGTAGATCAACCAATCAATTATTGAATAATAATAATAATAATTGCTTATTGGCTTATTGCTCCTAGCTATAAGCAATACAAATCTGACAAAACATTTTGTCTGATATTCTTTTAGCCTTTGCTTGAACTGATGAAGATAATTTCAACGACATTCCCCCCTCAAAATATAAATATTACAATTATATCCCCCTACTTTCCCAATATGACGTTAATATATTGTATCTAATATTTACGATATGCCTTGTGTATTTTAGCACCAACTTGAGATGAGTTATACTATTATTCATAATTTGTGAGCATACAACTTTTCCACATATACCCGTATATCTTTATGAAGAATATGAATCTTCTTAAGTTAAGAATGCAAAATTTTAACGGTGAACTATTAACCATATAGTTAAGTTAATGTAATGCGGCTAAAAAGGATGACAACCCTAACTATATATATATTTACACTGGCCCGCTTGAGATCAATTATATGGATTTTAAATTTCAAGTTAAGGACGCAAATATTTTATAAACTAATAATAACACTCTTATATACTACCCCAGATAAATAAAATGTGAAAAGCCCTCCCTAATCGATATAAAAAGCTCTTCCAACACTAAATTATAAAACATGTTTTTCTAATAGGGTTAGGTAAAAATTTAGTAATAAACTTTTTTTTATGGGTATACCCAATAGAATTAATTATTTTAGGGTGTAAAAATTATAGATATAATCAATTTTTTTGGTAGCATATATAGTAACATCGTTAACTTAGTTAACTTTTGTTACTTTTTACACTATGGGTTCCATCAGTCTTCCCACTCTATTATTTTAATATATTTCTAGAAGGACAAATGTGTAAATTTAGCAATAAACTATTTCGCTATCAGTACGCAACACAATTAAGGTTTAAAAGTAGACAAACATTTTTTGTTTTATATATAAATGCCTATATTTGTTTGTAAATGATCATATTTGTCTTGTAAAAAGATTTAAAAGAATCCAGAGAGTTAAAAAATTTCGTTCGTTCACATATTTGTCATATAAATTCTCATATCTATCTTATAGATTTTTTTCAACTCCCTAAATTCATTTATTTGTCTTGTGAATACCCTTATTTATCTTATAGATGCTCTTAAGAAAAAAAATAAAGTAAGGGCATTACTTTCTTTTTACTGATAAAATTTAATTTCATTTTGACCCAAGAGGTGTAATGAAATTTCAGAATCTTTTGGGTGTTGACTCAAATAAAATTGTTTTCATGAGGTCTAAGTGATATTTTCCTATTAAAAATGCACATATTTCTAAAAATATATTAGTCCTTTGGTCCTAATTATAGGACAATATTTAGGAGTTGATATTGATCCTAAATATAAGACATAATTTACATATTTACCAATCTTTTTTCCAATTTACCTCTATTGATATTCTCTCAACAATTGGTAAAAAAAAATCCCTCAACAATAATTAAAGAAGAGAGGGAATAGGGAAATTAAGGAAAATACTTAGGGTGTTTTAAAAAATACATGTTATATTAACTAATCCAACTAACTTTCTTAATCTTATCAAATTAGGTAAATATGTCTTATATTAAGAACTCAATGAATAAAATAATAAAAAGTGAGAAGACTGAAAACACTCACAGTACAAAAAATAACAGAAACTAATAAGGGTTAACGGTGTTGCTATATATGCTACAAAAAAAAATTGATTATGTCTATTTTTACATCTCAAAATAATTAATTCAGTTGGGAGCATAAAAAATTATTTCGCTTCTATACTTGCACATAACCCTTTCTAATACACACAGAGACATACATTCGTATGGCACTACACATGACCCTAATGAACAAATAATTTAGGGGGAGTGAGTTTGTCTTATTTGTGTTGATTTTTACTTTGCCCATAACTTTTTCTTCTTATTCTTTTTATAAAGTGGGTGGATTGTTTGCTCTGTTTAATTGCTTAAAGTGTAAGGCTTTTAAAAGAGAAGTTCCATTATTATTATTATAGGAGCTTGCCTTTATGTGTTAGGCAAAGATGAAATTGCTTTAACATCTTTCTAATGTGCGAGTAATTTATTTTGTTATAATTTAATTTGACTCGTCATTGGCTCACAGGTCAAACTAGCTTTAACATATAACAAGGTGTTAAAGTCACTAATTTACCCATTTTCCCTTTTTATCTCCTATGTACTTTTTTTAAAGGAAAATAAATAAATTCTAATTTCCTCATGAAAAGTATATAATACTTATTGTATTCTTATTATTATCTAAAGATTTTTTATGCTACAAGTAGAGTTAGGAAAAATGTCTGATTTTTCACGGACCAGGGTCTAAAAGGACTAATCATTTTAAACTCGACTAAAAAAAAACATTCATTTTTTGAAGTCCGACTCGTGAGTATAAGGGTCAGGGTCGGCTCTACAGAGCTAAAACTATTTTAATAATTTTTACTATTTTTTAGTTTTTTTAAAAATATTATAACAATAAAAGTCTTGATTTAAAATATAAATGTTGTCAAAATTAGGGTTGGTACGCATCATACAACAAACAAACACAATATATCATTAATTTATAATCAAATGTAAATTATTGTCCATATAACACAATTATAAATAATTAATGAGAAGGCTTAACAAAAGAATACTTCTTATAAATATGTTTTGAAAAGTGTAACTAGTCAACAAAATAAATAGCACAAAATATAAACAAAATAATAACTAGAAAATAAGTCAAAAAATACAAAATTGGTAAGAATTCTTATGAATAGAGCTGGGAAAACAGGCCGAGCCCGTTGGGCTAGCCCTTATAGGGCTTGAATTTACAAGGGCTGTGCTTAAAATTTTAGCTTCAAAACTGAAAGCAGGCCTAAAAGGGCCGGCCCTTTAGGCCCTTATATATATTTTTTATTTTTTAAAATTATTTATATGATAATAATATTATTGATTTTTTATGTTTTGTTAATTATGCTGCAAATATTTAGTTGTTATTATCTTTTTTAGAATTAAATTCTATAAGAATATCTTGTATTAAGAATCCTAAAAAATAAAAATTTATAAAAGATATTTCTTATTTTATAAGAAAAATACATTATATATTTCTTATTTCTTCTAAAGTTTCACATATGATGGTAATTTACTAATTTATTTGTATTTTATAATTTTTATAGAGTTATTTATCATTTTGGTTTATTATTTGTAATAGATAAAGATTATGGATGTCTTCATAATGTGGGAGAAGAAATTCTTGATATTTTCACTCCTCAAGCAGACCTTATTACTCAAAATGAAACACAATTGAATTTCCTTGGAATTGATGATAGTGACGAATAAGATGAAAACGATAGTCATCATACTCATATTGCTTAGAGTGTTTAGCTTCTTGTCATCTTATACTTTGTACGAGACTGGGTTATTTGTGGACATTATTTTTTAACTTTGATTATGAATTAGTAACTATATTTATTTTATTGCATGAGGCGTGTAGACGTGTAGTTAAATCTTACGAAAATAGCTTCAGGCCCTGCGAGCCGGACTTTGAAAAAGAACAATTTTTCTTACCTCAAACCTTGTAGGGCCGGGCCAGCCCTGATTCCCAGCTCTACTTATAAAATAAGAAATATCTTTTATAAGTTTTTAATTTTTAGGATTATTAATATAAGATATTTTTATGAAACTTAATTCTAAAAAAAATAATAACAACGAAATATTTATCACATCATTAACAAAGTATAAAAGATAAATAATATTATTATCATATAAATAATTTTAAAAAATAAAAAATATATATAAAGGGTCTAAAAGTGCCTGTCTTTTTAGGCCTTCGATCCTATAAGACTGGCCATTTTAAATCCTTCACTTTTAAGATAAAAATTTTAAACATGACTTTTACAAATTCAGGGCCTAAACGGGCCGACTCGATGGACTCGCCTCGTTTTTCCGACTCTAATATTGATAAAGACACATAATTATTTATTTTTTAAATTATTATTTTATTTTTATTTCGTCTTATTCTATATACTATTACTAACTTACTAACTGATAAACAAAATACGATTTTGAAAAGTGTCAAACCCTCATAAAAATGTGCAAAAGTGAGTAAAATGGAACAAAATTGAATAACAAAGCATGTATTTAAATCTGACTTCTGACAAAGACTTTTTCATGAAAATTTATTTCTAAGCGTATTTTGCAAGGAACAAAAAACCGGACCGGTCAATGAACCGGTCACAGCACTGGTTTAAGGGTTAATGGTTCAACCGGGGTCGAACCGGTGGTCAAACCGGTCATATTAAAATATTATAATTTATTAGTGGTAAAGATCTTTAGGTAAAAAATGCTTAAAATATATTAGTATTAGTTATGATGCATATATTTATATAATGACATCTCCTTTCCTATAATTAATTAATTATTATATCCTCTAAAAATCATTTTTTTTAGATTTATTCTTTTTTTACTTACTTTTCTCTTCATTTTGGTCTTCAAACTTTCATTTTTCCCTAAAAAATAATGTCCAATAGTAGATAGAAGAATAAAAAAATTTATTTTATAAAAAAAAAAGGAAAACCGGTCAAACCGGTCGAACCACCGGTTCTGACCGGGTCGAAACCGGTTCGACCCGGTTCACCGGTTTTTCTGTGAACCGGACCGGACCACCGGCCGGTCACCGGTCGGACCGGCCGGTCCGGTCCGGTTTTTTTTTCAATGGTATTTTGAGTTATGATCATACCTTAAAATCAATTCATGTAAAATTTTTACAATGAAAAAAATACATTAATATTAAATTCATTAATTAAAATATTATATATATATATATATAAACTTTTATTCAGCCGTACCCGTAGGACGTGTCAGGATTTGATTAGCAAAGGCTCCCGCGTTCTTCATTTACTTAGGTGGAAAGAAAACGTACAGTTTCCTTCCTTCCCGCCTCTCAGTGTCACTGAGAAACAAAGAACACTCATAAAAGCAAATCAAAGCAAAAGTGAGAATCAACGCCAATTATAGAGCCATACTACCTTTGGCTGCTTCCTCGAAAAAGCACAGTGAAGGTTCATCGTTCATTTATTATCAGTTTCTTTTGTTGAAAAGCAAAAGCACTCACTGCGCAACACAATCCCTAACCGGCACACGCACCCTTGTTTCACTGATTTTCAATTCAAATCCCCTTTTGCCTTTCCTCAATTTTATAAACCCTAATAAAGCTTCGTCTTCCTTTGGCCCACCCCACGATCAAAAGTTCCTAATCTATCTTACCCTAATCCACTTTTCTTTTTCCCCTATACAAAAAACCAATGTTGTCTTTCACTTCGTCAGATTCGAATGCTGGGTTTAAGCATTTTGGTACTAGTGAAATTTTCTGGGTAAAAATTGAGGAAACAAGTTTTGAATTGGCGGCGGCGGCGGTAGGGTTGTTGGGGAAATGGCGAGCACGAGTGGCACAAAGGGTGTTGTGCATAGTGTCACCCGGATGCCTTCCCGGCGGATGACACGGCTGCCGACGAGGAATGTGGAGTTGTTGGATGAGGAAGGTGCTACTGACAGTGAGATTGTGCCATCTTCCCTTGCTGTTATTGTTCCAATCCTCCGTGCAGCCAATGAAATTGAGGAGGAAAATCCCAGAGTTGCCCATCTTTGTGAGTGTTTGAACCGATATTCCTGCCCTAGTTACCTTCTCTATTAATGGACAGATAGCTTTTCTATTAAAACATTAATACATTATTGTGTGTATCAAAAAGTTTTTGTTATTTATTAGGCGCTACATTTTTCTTGTATCTGTATCATAAAGTTTTGCTTTCTGTTTATGAATTAAGATGATGATTACTTAATTTTCAATGTTGTCTTCCTAAAAATTTAAAATATCGAAGGAAAGCTGTTATCGGTATTAATGTTGCACATGGAGTTTAGTGTGTTTTCGGTTCTTTTGAGTGACTATATAGAACATTAATGTTATTAATTTCTTTTGTTTGTTTAATAGGTCGCTTCCATGCATTTGAGAAGGCTCATACAATGGATACAACATCAAGTGGACGTGGTGTTCGTCAATTCAAGACTTCTCTGATGCACAGACTGAAAATAGTAGATTACTAATCTTGTTTGCTTGCAATTTCCTACTTTTCTTCTTCTTCTTCTTCTTCTTTTGGCTGTATTATCTCACTTATTGGTGTCTATGAGCAGCTAATAAAGATGTGTGTCCTGTGGATTTATATCTTAACCATTAAACTCGTCAATATTTGCTTTTGTCTTTTCTTTTTCTTTTTTAGTTTTTAATCAGGGAAAATAGTTAGCATCATACAAGAACTATAACTGTAGTTATTTCTAATTTTCTCTTGTAGATTTTAAAAAAAAAATTGTTTGCAGGAAGAGGAATATACTAAAAAGTCTACTATAAGAAGTGATACCAGTGAATTGCAGTCGTACTATCAAAAATTCTATGAGCAACATGTCCGAGATGGTGAATTTACAAAGAAACCGTGAGGCTTCATCTTGATGCTCTTGCAAGTTCTGTCAATGATGGCATTTTTTGTTTTGTTTTTTTTTTGGAAATAAGTGACGCCATTAATTTACTATGTCTTATTCTTCTCATATTGCTATTGAAGAGAGGAGATGGATAAGATTCTTCAGATTGCCACTGTATTGTATGATGTTCTGAAGGCAATGGTGTCTCCAAAAGACATTGAAAATAAGGTTTGATTTTCTTCATTAGATTACTGAGAGTTTTTTTTAGGATACTTGTTAGGCATTGTAAGGACCCGAATTAAGGATGTTCTTTTATTCCCAGACAAAAGAATATGCAATTGATGTTGAGAAGAAAAGGCGGCAATGTGAAAACTATAACATTCTTCCATTGTATGCTGTTGGTGTTAAACCAGCAATCATGGAAGTTCCTGAGGTTTGTATGTTTGAAAGTACATGCAATGACAGTTTTATCTCTGCCAATAAGACAATCTTCATGAAATTTAACCTTTTCCTATGCTTGTCTTTTATTTCTTCTGAAAATATAGATCCAAGCAGCACTTAATGCTCTTCGCAAGGTGGAAAATCTTCCAATGCCCATAATTCATTCAAGAAATGATTCCTCTGGTGGTGCTTCTAGAGTGCCTATGGAGAGATTTAAAGAAATTAATGACATACTTGACTGGCTTTCTTCTGTTTTTGGGTTTCAGGTAACAAATGTTTTTCTTATTTGTTTCTTTTTCTTGGTTCTTCTAGGATTGGAAGTTAAGCCGGTTATTTATGAAGGACAGAATTAGGACCAAATTTCTTTCCCCCCCCTCCTTTTCTTTGATTTTTTTAATAAAAGAAGAAAACATCAATCGGAAAGAAGAGATGATAACTTTTCGAATGAATCACTCATTTATCAATGTCATCCATCATCTGAGCACTATATCTTCTCATCTTAAGACTTGTTAAAATTTTGCAATAGATCATAGGACTGTATCATCATTTACTTTTGACAATTAACTTGTTGAGTGCTTCAAAATTGTGAATTTGATTCAATCATAAAAGTTAAACTTTTGTGTCTTCTTCTTTACAGATACTCCCTCCATTTAAATTATAGGACTTTTAATTTACACCTCTAATAAAGTTGATGTCATTAAAAAATACATATTCTTTCCATGTTTACCCTCATTTAACATGGAGTCTCACATGGGAAATATGGAGTGGCTGGTTCTTAATTTTTAATACTCATTAATGGCATTTTCAGAAAAATCTTGTTAAGTACACCTTGAAAACCCAAAAGTACCTTGTATTTGTATACATATTACTTCACAAAAAAAATGCCCGATAATTTTAAACGGAGAGAGTATAGTGTTAGCTATCAATTAAGAATATAGGTTTTTTTTAAAATTTTTTTATTTTATTTTTTTGGTCATAGAAACTTCTAGTGACTCATCTGACCAAACCTCTCTTCTCTTTTGTGATATGAAGAAAGGAAATGTGGCAAATCAACGAGAGCACCTCGTGTTATTGCTTGCCAACATTGATATAAAGAACACACAACCTGAATCTCATGAGGTGAACTATTGATTCTTGCTCTTCAGTTTCTCTAGTTTTCTCATTCTTAAATCTCTAGATGTATTAGATTGCAACATAATATGACACTTCTATGTTTGATATTGAAGACTAATGAGAGGCTGTTTCAGCTTCATGAAGATACCATACCACGTATATTGGGTAAAATTTTCAAGAATTACAATTCATGGTGTAATCATGTGCGTAGAATATCCAATATTAGGTATGTGAATTTATTATTTGGAGATCATTATTTGATGTCCGTGAGATGATTCTTGAAATAAGCTTAAATAGTGTTTTAGAAACAAGGGCAGCATGCATAATTTTCCTTTATGCAATTTTTTATTTTTTTTTGGGTTTTGGGATAAGATCACCAAAATTTTGCAATTACTTTTGGCACCACAGGTTTCCAGAAGATGGTGACAAACAACAGTTAGAGCTGATATACATAGCTCTTTATCTTCTTATTTGGGGAGAAGCTTCAAATATTCGCTTTATGCCTGAATGTCTTTGCTACATTTTTCATCATGTGAGTTTTGTTTAATGCTCCATCATTTTTATTGACATAGAATTCATATTTATATGCCGAGTCTTACATCTAGCATATACTCTAATACTTAGCAATTTATACATGAGTATATCATGTAAAAATGTTTGTTGTGTTACGCTTATGCACTATCATATATCATCCTCACTACCTCCATCAGCATTAACTATGTTGCTGAAAACATTTTAGCTTTGAAATTGTTCTTCTTAGAGCATATGAAATATTGAAGTTAGGAAATACATTTTACCTTAGCCAAGTTAACCCTTCTATAAACCGTACCGGATTCAATATTCCTTCGTAATAATGTGACTATCAACTGCATGTGACCATTAAAAAGTTCCCCACACATTATCTCTCCTCCCTGTAAGACTCTAGCATAACAGTATTTTGCATGATTGGTAGTTAACTGGTGTAAACAACTACTAGATTATCACAGGGGGAAAACCTGTTGCTTGAGATTGAAAAATGAAAGTTCTTTAATGAACGAGATTATGATATAACCCTTTTGTTGGTTTCTTGCCAAAGATGTGCGATCATGTCTCTCAGATTGTACAAAGCCATGTCCATCCTGTGAGTGGGGAGAAAGACAAAGCTGAAGCTCCAGATGAAGAAACCTTTCTGAGGGATGTTATAACTCCTATTTATGATGTTTTAGCAAAGGTGAGTTTGATACAGTAGTAAATGTATTCATTTTGCTACATTCTTATAAATGTGTGCCTGAAACTCTTTTCCGAATCTAATGAAACAGGAGGCTCAAAGAAACAACCAGGGCAAGGTCAGCCATTCCAAGTGGAGAAATTATGATGATCTGAATGAATACTTTTGGTAAATGTTTTAATGAGTTTATAATTATTCGAATGTTGAAAACAATGCTAAAACCTTTTTTGTTGTCTATATGTTTTACAAAATGCCTAACTCTATGTGTTCCTAGGTCTGACACATGTTTTAAGCTGGGGTGGCCAATGGACCCAGAAGCAGATTTTTTTAGGAATTCAGCTGAGTCACAGCCGGTAAATGAGGTCTCTCTCTCTCTCATATGGTTGTCTCCTTATCTCAAGAGTAGTGGTTTTGAATTTTCAAATGGTACTCTCACAAAGCTGTTCATGCATATGACACTGCATGATAGGAATGTTTTTAAATCAGTGTATATCTTCTACACCTTCATGGCTGTCTGTCAATATGCAAAGGTCGATTTTCTTTGTGCTTCTGTACTGCAAGCTTTGTTCACTGTTAATATTGCATTGAGATTGATAAAATCGTAAACTGGAAAATAAGAAATAGATGGTCAAGTATATTGGTTAGCTATTGGATGAGTCATTTTTTTTAAAAATAGTATTAGTATTGAAGCATATTTCATTCGAAAGTGGTTCATGGTTCAAAATTTATTTCCCAATCTATATAGTTATATTTCTTTTTTCCTTGACTGTTTCCAGAATTCATAAAATTTTCCTTCTTTGTAAGAGGAAAAAGATTGCATTTTCATTTTATTGTTCTTGTTCTCTATCGTCCTTTATTCCTGAGAGATCTTTTGTTGAATATCAAATGCCAATGGTAGGGTCCTAACCAAGCTAGCTCTGGAGCTGGAAAGAAGCCCAAAACAAATTTTGTGGAAGTTCGTACATATTGGAACCTCTACAGGAGTTTTGATCGAATGTGGATCTTCTTTATTTTGGCTTTACAAGTAATGTTGGAATTATGACATAGCTTTTGAATTTCAACAAAAGAATTTTGTGTCATTTATGAAGGTACTGCTTTTCAGGCCATGATTATTGTTGCATGGAGTTCCTCAGGACCTTTTGCTATGTTTTATGATGGAGATGTCTTTAGAAATGTTATGAGCATATTCATCACACATGCAATTCTGAATTTTCTGCAAGGTACTTGATCTTGAAACTTTCTGTTATGTTGAGTAGGAATAAATGCTAATGCAACTACTTACTATTACTGTTACTATTAACATTTTGTTACAGAATTGTAATTCTGTATAAGGAGAAAGGGAGAAAGAGAGGGAAAGAACCAGAAATAGAGGGATAGAAGAAGGAAAAGGGAGACACAGGGACAGAGAGGAAATGAGAGGAAGAGAGGAACAACAAAACTATTCATTCACATCATCACAAGTCTGAATTACATCAGGGACTAGACTCTTATTTATAAGTAAATCTGACTTAATGATCAAGCTAAGGTAAAACTAACTAACTAACTTTCTAACGGCTAACTCCCCAACAAACTCTAACTAACTTTTACAATTTATTATCTTTACATTTCAATACCCCCCTCTCAAAAACATCATTGCCCTCAAGGATGATTGATAAGAAAACCACAAATCTGAAACCAAAAACTGAGCCCTGAAATTCTGAAAACTTCTTGTGAAACAGTGTAGGAATCTTTGTCTTGAATGCTGCTACACAGAAATACAATTCACTTGTTGGATGCTGAACCAAATGGAAATAATGGCTAATGCTGATCCAAAAACCATTTAGACCTAGTACACAGAACCTTGCACTAAACCAGAGCCTTGCAGCATTTTCACTAATTTTCCCTTGAACCAACTGATAACCAAGCTTCTTGCAGGAGAATATTGAAAGTGTGAAGCCCATTTGTGATACAAAGTCGTAGGTCCATTAGGCAAACAACATTGTAGAGATAACTTTGGGCCTAATTCTTGAAAGATAAAGCCCATATGCCCAGAATTTTCAAAAGTTTTATGCCCTTCCAAGAATATGCAAGCTAGCTGTGGAGTGAGATTTGACTTATCAAACTGTTCTTTAGTCTCCCACGTGAAACCCAATACCTCGGTAGAAAAACTCTGACACTTTGAAGACTTGGGAGACAGCTGTAATGGGTTTGACAAGTCAAACCCTACTCTACTCAGCCATGTGAAATCAACATAAAGAACCGCTGAATCTGAAAATATCATCGATTTCCCCAAAACTCTTCCACATAGTGTTTCCCTTGAGCCACGACCACACCTCCTCTCGACTTGTGAGAGTTCAAGAATTGGAGTGATAGCATCAAACTCAAATAGGGATGAGGCGAGAGGACTCGACAGCAGGAAAAGAAAGAATAGTCGGCGAAGAACTCGAACTTAAAGGCAAGAAACAACCTTAGGCTGCCGGTGTCGACATAGACAGGGATGAAGGAAGACAGCTCAACGGCAGAAAAGAGATAGAAACTTCCGTCGAAGAACTTGAACTCAAAGGCAGAATGAGAATCACCGTGGAAAGAGTGGAAATAGACAACGCTAAACATGAGGGCTCGGCGTGCGACACAATTAGAAAATTATCAAGTGTGTCGTAATGCGATGACTCATCAACTCCTTCCCCTGTTTTCGGACATTTCCAAGTCTTTGGGTTGTGAAAATCATAAACAAGATCAGACGTGAAGGGCCCAACGTCAAAATCACTTGAGCGTGATGTCACGTCTTGTATTTCGTTGCCTTCCTGGAAGGAGTTCGAAAAAGATTCTGGGAAAACAGAAGCCTCTTACACTTCAATACATTTGTGGGTGGAGTCCGAACAAGACCCACCTCTTTCTTGAACTTCAAAAGCTTCTTGGGTTTCTTCCGGCTGAAGTTGTTCCTTCCGCAACAATTCTCGTAACTCTGCCATATTTGTTTTCACATACTGAAATTCTTGTAGAATGGATGCCATTTGTTCAACCATTATCGTCATACTCTAAAGGTTGTCTTCCACGCTTTTCGGAAGAGATGGAGAATTCTCAGTAGCCATTGACTAATAGGATTTTTTTTTCTTTTTTCTTTTGAAATCAAGGTGGGAGGGCCGAGAATCGTCCGTTCTAATACCACTGTTACAAAATTGTAATTCTGTATAAGGAGAAAGAGAGAGAGGGGGGGGGGGGAAAGAACAAGAAATAGAGGAATTGAAGAAGGAAAAGGGAGACAGAGGGACAGAGAGGAAGCGAGAGGAAGAGTGGAACAACAAAACTATTCATTCACATCATCATAATTCTGAATTACATCAGGGA
This sequence comes from Albizia julibrissin, assembly GCA_037074505.1. Lineage (NCBI taxonomy): Eukaryota > Viridiplantae > Streptophyta > Magnoliopsida > Fabales > Fabaceae > Albizia > Albizia julibrissin. The sequence goes on along the minus strand of CM073484.1, from coordinate 17,445,588 downwards.
CCAGACTCTTATTTATAGGCAAATCTGACTTAATGAACAAGCTAAGGGTAAAACTAACTAACTTTCTAAGGGCTAACTCCCTAACAAACTCTAACTAACTTTTGCATTTTATTATCTTTACATATCACATTCAAACCACTAATCATAACTTCTACTTGCAGCTTCTTTGGAAATTATTCTGACTTGGAATGCCCTGAAGAATATGAAAATTTCCCAGTTGCTACGGTATCTTCTGAAATTTGTTGCCGCTGCTGTTTGGTTTGTTGTTTTGCCAGTCAGCTATTCCAGTTCTCTTCAGAATCCATCAGGGCTTATAAAATTCTTAACCAGTTGGGCTGGGGATTGGGGGGACCAGTCACTATATACATATGTTGTTGTGATATACTTACTGCCAAACATTGCGGCTGTAATACTATTTTTTCTTCCACCCATACGGAGAAAGTTGGAGCACTCAAATGTGCGAATTGTTACCCTTCTAATGTGGTGGACTCAGGTAAATAAGACCAGCATTTACTAGACTTGAAGCATGCCAGGTGCTTTAATTAATTCTTCTACATCTTTCTTCAGCCAGTACTGTATGTGGGAAGGGGTATGCATGAGGACTTGTTATCACTGCTGAAGTAAGTAAAAACCTCTGGTAACTTCTTATTTAATCATCCGATTTTATATGGTAATTGGCTTCCATCTGTGTTTAGCAAGAAATTATTTTAAGATGGTTGGATAATCAATAAGAATGATGCAGAGAATTTCCATTTTAAACTGGCAAGGTTTTCAGTCTCAGTTATATACATGCTGATGAATGTATCTTTCATTGCAATTTACTATGCTGACGAATGTATATTTGATTGCAATGTACCACGTCTATGTCCTATTTGGTTAGCAGGAAGAAAGTGACTCTCTCTCTCTCTCTCTCTCTCTCGTGATATTATTTTGTTCTTATATTTATAACTGAATGGTCTCTATCATTATTATTATTTTTTTAAAGTAGGGACATGAGGATCTTTTTCCATTATCAAAATTACTTTTTGTATTATATCATCCATTCCATTGTGTATCAGTTACTACATACCTGTTGGTGTTGTCTTCAACTTTGAGCCCTCATATTTCTCATGTGAAAAGTATTCCTGCAATGTTTTTGTTATTAAACAAAATGTTTGAATCATTGGCCCGATTGAGTCAGCTAAAAGTTCCTCTTTGCTTTTGCATTAAAATATGTCTTTTGTGGCAGGTACACCCTATTTTGGATCCTGCTCCTAATTAGCAAGCTGGCATTTAGCTACTATGTGGAGGTACAATCTCTAGGTCAATTATATGTGGCTTTGCTATATCATTTACATTTTTAAAATGTGTTACACTTGAGTTACTTGTTGAGACAAAGTGATAATGTTCCTTAGAAAATGCATAACACCATTATGCACATAAACCTCTCATTGCATCTCACCCTTGGTCCCATACATGGGCTCTTTTGTCCATGCAAGGACACCCCACCTTGACAGACATTTCTCATTTTTCCTGTCCAAATGGATTTTCTTGCTGTAAGAGAAGAAAAACGGGAGGAAAATAACTAGAAGGGGAAAAGGATGATAGGGATGATTGAGGGAAGAGAGATGGATATGAGAGAGGTTGTCGACATATCTTCTCTCCATCAATTCCTTAATTCTAGCTCTTTTAATTACCTTCCATAGTAGCCGCATGATTATAGGATGTACAACAACAACAACAACAACAAAGCATTTATCCCATTAGGTGGGGTCGGCTACATGGATCGTACGACGCCATTGTGCTCTGTCAAAAACCATAGATTTTGATATATTATTAATTAGAAGGTCTCTCTCTATGACCTCATTAAGTGTTCGTTTCGGCCTTCCTCGACTTGGCCTTCCTCGACCTCGTCTAATAGGACTCAATCCTGCTTGATCCACCCTTCTCACCGGAGCATTTAAAGGCCTACGCTGAACATGTCCAAACCATCTCAAACGATTTTCTACCATTTTTTCTTCAATAGGGGCCACTCCCACTCGTTCACGTATATGAGTATTACGAATTTTGTCTTTTCTTGTATGACCACTCATCCATCTCAACATCCTCATCTCAGCGACTCCCATTTTATGCTCATGTTGTCCCTTTAAAGCCTAACATTCACTACCATATAACATTGCTGGTCTTATAGCAGTGCGATAAAACTTTCCTTTTAACTTATTAGGTACTTTACGATCATAAATAACTCCAGTAGCTTTTCTCCATTTATACCATCCGGCCTGAATTCTGTGATTGACATCTCCATCAATTTCACCATCTTGTTGTATAATTGATTCCAAATATCTAAATTTTGTCACTTATGGGATGACTTGCCCTCCCAATTTAACTTCCACTTCCCTTTGGCTTTGTCCTTTATCAAACTTGCAATGCATATATTTAGTTTTGTTCCTACTAAGACGAAAGCCCCTCAATTCCAAAGTCCGTCTCCATATCTCAAGTATAGAATTAATATCTTCTCTGGATTCAGCCAACAAAATTATATCATCCGCATAAAGCATGCATGTAGGGATTTCCTCTTTTATAGGCTCAGTTAGAACATCTATCACTAGGTTGAACAAATAAGGACTCAACGCTGATCCTTGATGTAGTCCAATCCTTATAGGAAAGTCCTTTGTAACACCTCCAGGCGTTCTAACATTGGTTGTAACCCCCTCATACATGTCCTGAATGACTTTGATATATGCAACCCTCACCCCCTTCTTTTCCAAAGACTTTCTAAAGTACATCTCTTGGCACCCGGTCATACGCTTTTTCCAAATCAATGAAGACCATATGCAAATCTCTTCATTTGCTCCTATACTTTTCCATTAGCCCCCTTAATAAATAAATCGCTTCTGTTGTAGACCTTCTTGGCATGAATCCAAATTGGTTTTCAGCGATATCCGTCTCCAATCTTAATCTGTGTTCAATCACTTTTTCCCACAATTTCATTGTATGACTCATAAACTTAATTCCTCTATAGTTTGCACAATTTTGGATATCTCCTTTATTCTTATAAATAAGAGCCAAAGTACTTTTTCTCCACTTATCCGGCATTTTCTTGGTTCGTAAGATTAAATAATTTTGTGAGCCATAACACACCCTCTTCGCCCAAACATTTCCAAACTTCAATAGGAATATCATCAGGTCCGACAGCTTTACCACTTTCCATTTTCTTAAGAGCTTCTTTAACCTCGCCAATTCGAATCCTGCGATAAAATGACAAATTGAGATCACTTTCTTGAGTTGTCAAATCTTCCGTGTCACAATGTGACCCTTCCCCACCATCATTGAACAACTTATAAAAGTAGGCTTCCCACTTATCCTTAATATCTCCATCAGTAACCAAAACTTTTCCTTCTTTGTCCTTTATATATCTCACTTGGTCTAAGTCTCTCGATTTTCTCTCCTTGTTCTTTGCGATCTTGTAAATCTTGCACTCTCCCGCCTTTGTTCCTAACTCCTTATAAAACTCCTCATATGCTTTATTATGCGCCTCACTCACGGCCTTTTTAGTCTCCTTTTTAGCCATGCGATACCTTTCCCAATTTTCAGCATTATTACATAAGTGTATGGCTTTAAAACAATCTTTCTTATATTTGGTTTTCTCTTGAACACTTTCATCTCACCACCAAGTCTCTTTGTCTTGTCGACCAAGACCTTTTAATTCTTCCAAAGTTGCTTTAGCAACCTGTTGGACTTTTTTAGACATATTTTCCCACATAACATTAGCATTACTCTGAAACTCCCACTCTCCTTCCTCCAGGAGAGTTCTCTTAAAAATCTCCCTTTTCTCCCCCTTCAATTGCCACCACCTGACCCTTGGGTTTAAAACTTGCCGGCGCTTTTGTTTTACATACTTAATATTCACATCAAGGACCAAAATCCTATGTTGTGCTGTCACGCCATCCCCCGGGATCACTTTGCAGTTAGTACAAAAACGTTTATCAGAATTCCGTACCAAAAAGAAGTCAATCTATGTCCTTACGACTCCACTCTTGTATGTTATTAAATGTTCATCTCGCTTCTTGAAGCAAGTGTTAACAATCTTGAGGTTATATGTAAGGGAAAAATCAATAATAGATTGACCTTCATTATTGAGCATCCAAAATCCAAAACCACCATGAGCCCTTGCATGAGGTCCTGCCTCCTTACCAACATGTCCATTAAGATCTCCCCCAATAAAAATCTTTTCGGTTAGTGGGATACTTTGAATTAATCCCTCCAAATCTTCCCAGAATTTTTCCTTAAGATGTGCAGCTGCCCCTACTTGAGGTGCATACGCACTGATAATGTTTATAGTATCCTTCCCAACAATAATTCTTAAGGAGATAATTCTATCCTCAATCCTCTTAACGTCCACCACATTATTCCTCCATTCCTTATCAGCGATGATACCAACACCATTCCTTCCATTGACCTTTCCTGTGTACCAGAGCTTACAACCATTAATTTCCCGAGACTTTTCTCCTGCCCATTTAGTTTCCTGGAGACACAGGATATTAATCTTTCGATCTTTCATTACTCCTATCATCTCCCAAGATTTTCCACTTAGAGTCCCAATGTTCCAAGTGCCAAATCTGATCTTGTTCTCATGAACTAGCTTCTTTAGCCGCCTCCGTTCAGAAGAGAGCGGTAGCCTTTGCTCATTTAACACTACATCCAGGCGACGATGCAGCGGCTCTCGCTCACTTCTCACTGCACTCGAGCCATACAACGCGTTACTTACAGGCAACGACCTAGCATTAGCACAATTTCTTCGTTGATCCATGTTCATAAGAGATTTGACAGAGTTTTACGTTGGCTGTCGGGGCCTAACACAACCCTCCTCCTTTACCCGGGCTTGATACCGGCTATAAATTACACTTTTGTTATTATGCTAGATTAGCTGAAACCATTATTCTTTGTTAAACAACAATAATAAATTAGGAGAAAAATAGAGCAGTCATAATTACAAAACTACAATAAATGAGGATACTTTGTTTGTTCCATAGGCTTGTCACTAAATTGTGGTCCGTGCAATCCTGCTTTTCTTCTGATGATTTTATATAGAGGGGAAAAGCTCTAAACTTCCTTTCAAAAGTTAAAAGTATATATAGCCGATGTCATAATTTATTAATTGTTGTGATTGAAAAGTTTAAAATCAGAGAAATAATGCTCTCACACTCTTATTGTTCTAATGAGAATTGAGTACAATATATAGGCTCCAAAGGAGAGCCCTCATAAAGAGAGAAATTAAGAGAAGTTAAGAGGGAGGATTACAATCAATCACCATAAAGCTAGAATCCTTCCTAAACTAGAGAGGCTATAATCAAGGGATATGATAGGATACTAGAATCATGGGATCCTAATTTTATTTCCTAATATTCTAACACTCCCCCTCAAGCTGGAGAATATATGTCAATCATTCCCAGCTTGCATCGAAAACCTTCAAATTTAGCTCCGCCTAGGGGTTTAGTCATTACATCTGCAATCTGATCTGCAAATCGTATGTAGGACAAGGTCATAATGCCTGCGTCAACTTTCTCTTTAATAAAGTGCCTGTCTATTTCAACATGCTTTGTTTGATCATGATAAACAGGATTTCTCGTAATCTCAATGCTGGATTTGTTGTCACACCAGACTTGCATGGGGCCCTCATATGAAATTCCTATTCTTTTAGTAACCTGATAACCTTGAGTCCTTCACATATTCTATCGTTCACAGCTCTCAGTTCTACTTCTGCACTGCGTTTTGACACTATAGTTTACTTCTTGCTTCTTGCTTCTCCATGTCACCATATTTCCCCACACATATGTACAATATCCTGAGGTTAACCTTCTAGTTTCCCTGTCTCTTGCATGGTCTGCATCGATATAGATTTCTAAGTTTTTGGTCGTGCCTTTCTTGAAGAAGATTCCTCTTCCTGGATTAAGTTTCAGATAACTCAAGATTCTATACACAGTTGTCATAAGCTCTTCCAGTGGTTGGTGCATGAACTGACTTACTATTCCAACTGCATGGCTGATATCTGGACGTGTGTGGGTTAGGTATATCAGCTTCCCTACAAGTCGTTTGTATTGTTTTGAGTCAACCGGGACACCATTCTCTTTAATCTCTAGATGACACCCTTCTTCCATCGGTGTTCCTTTGGGTTGTGCCCCTAACATTCCTGTCTCATGCAACAAGTCTAGGGTATACTTCCGTTGTGACACATTGATGCACCTCTTTGTTCTTGCTACTTCCATACCCAAGAAGTATCTCATTTGACCGAGAACCTTAACCTGGAATTCAGTAGACAAATCCTTTAGTTGGGCAATAGAGTCTTCATCATTTCCGGTAATGACTATATCATCCACGTAGACGATCAGGATAGTAATTCTTCCATCATTATGTTTGATAAACAATGTGTCGTCTGCTTGTCCCTGGTTGCACCCAAGTCTCTTTATTGCTTTATTGAATCGGCCAAACCATGCCCTTAGGGATTGTTTTAGTCCATACAATGACTTGTTAAATTTGCAGACTGAGCCGTTAGGAGCTAGGACCCCATCTGGAACCTCCATATAGATCTCTTCCTCCAAGTCACCATTCAAAAATGCGTTCTTTATGTCTAATTGATGTAGTGACCTGTCCAAGTTATTCCAAGTTAGTTGCAATTGACAACAGTAATTGGACTGTGTTGAATTTGGCTACTGGGGCAAAGGTCTCCTGATAATCAATTCTATAGGTCTGTGTATATCTTTTCACAACTAGTCTTGCTTTGTACTTGTTGATGCTACCATCAGGATTGAACTTTGGGGTAAAGATCCACTTACATCCCACAGGCTTCTTTCCTGGAGGGCAAGATACGATTTCCCATGTTTTACTTTCCTCAAGTGCCTTTAACTCTTCTTTCGCAGTTTGTTTCCACTTTAGATCAGCCATAGCTTGTTGGAAGGTGTTTGTGATTTCAATTTGTGCACTGTTTACAACAAAACTCTGCATCTTGGCAGATAGGTTACCATATGAAACAAACCGTTGAATTGGATGTTGAGTGCAAGACCTTAACCCCTTTTCTCAGTGCAATAGGCTAACCCATCTCTTCAGGATATATTCTCGGGTCAGATTAATGGTCGTTCCTTTAAATGGGATTGACGTTTCTCTTTGCCTCCTGAGATTGTTGCCTGGCACCTCCTTTTGATTCATCTTCTACATTCATCCCAGTCATGATCTCAAACTATGTTTCCAATTCATTAGGGTGGGTATTAGGAGATGTAGAAGGTAAGGAATCAGAAGTTGGTGGCAAGGAATCATTGGCATCAAGAAAGTTAGGTAATGTATCAGTGGTTTCTGGGGTAACATGTAGGGTATCGGTGGTTTTGGAAGTTGGTTCATGTGAAATTAGCCATTCAATGTCTGAGTACTCCCCTTGAATGGATAATTTGGGATAGTAGGCATCTTCCTCGTAGAACACGGTATCTTTGGAGACATACAGCTTCTTTGAAGTCGGACAATAACATTTGTACCCTTTTTGTGTAGAAGAGTATCCAAGGAAGATGCATTTCTGGGAACGGGCATCAAACTTACTTCCATAAAGGGTATGGACAAAGACAATACACCTGAACATTTTCTGAGGCAGTGAGTTTATAAGAGGGCAATTGGGAAATGTGGTGAGGAGTGTTTGGATAAGAGTGGCATAATTGAGGATTTTAGAGGGCATTCAGTTGATGAGGTAGGCCGTAGTTAGGACTGCATCTCCCCAGAAGGTCGTGGGCACATTTCTTCCATCAACAGAGTTCTAGTTACCTCCATTAGGTGGCGGTTCTTTCGTTCCGCGACCCCATTCTGATGAGGTGTGTAAAGACAGGAGGTTTGATGGTGAATTCCTCGCTGATCAAGAAATTCTTTAAAAGTACTACTTAGGTATTCCCTACCATTGTTACTTCGGAGGACTTTGATGGAGGATTGAAATTGGTTTTTCACAAAGTTATGAAAGCTTTGGAAAACTTAAGCCATCTCGGATTTTTCTTTCATCAAGTAAACCCACGTGATTCTGGTGTGATCATCAATGAACGTAACAAACCATTTCTCATTTGTCTGGGTTTTTGTTCTTGCTGGGCCCCATATGTCATTATGGATTAGTTGGAAAGGAGTAGTGGGTCAGTAGGATTGGTTTGGATAGGAGGATCGTGTTTGTTTAGCAAATTGGCATGTTTCACAATGAATAGAAATAGAATCCTTACTGAATAAGTTTGGAAGCACGTCTCATATAATCAAAATTAGGATGTCTTGAGCGACAATGCCATAAAAGTACATCTTTGTCTTGAGAACTTGAGTTGATTAGAGTTTGTCATGCCTTCCAAATCGCTTTATTCTCCTTTTCCGATCTCTCCAGATAGAAAAGTCCATCTCACTCTTTAGAAGTCCCAATCGTCCTTCTCGAGTTTAAATCCTGAAACAGACACATCATCATCAAATATCACACATCATACGTGTCCTTTCGTTAACTTACTCACAGATATTAAATTGCAGGTAAGTGCTAGAACAAATAGAACATTGTGAACTTTTAGTGAATTAGATAGTGTGAATGTGCCAATTCTTTCAACTTTGGTGAACACCCCATTAGCAACTTTGACTCGAAGGGTCTCAGGATACAGTTTGAGAGTTGTAAATAAGGTTCGATTACCAGTCATATGATATGTGGCTCTTGAATCGACTATCCATGTATCGTCACTAGTTCGTACAGTATTGGGTTACAATAGAATTACCTGATTGTACCAGGTTAACATTGGGCAAAGAGTTGGACTTATTCTGTTTCTCAAGTATTTGACGAAGCATCTGCAGTTCCTCCTGACTTGATGAAGGAGTTTCCTCAACCTTCTATTCAGTTGAGGTAAGATGGCCCTGTGGTTTGCTAGGTGATGGCTTGCCGTGTAGTTTCCAGCATTCCTCCTTGATGTGGTCCTTCTTTTTAGAATAATTGCACCACTTGTTTTTCCGTTCCTCTTGCAGTCCTCGTACTACAAGTGTCACTCTCAATCGGATTTGTGCTGCTTCGGTTCAGGAGTTTCCTACTTTCTTCGAATTGCACATGATTGATGACATTAAAGAGGTGTGGTAGGGGTTTGATTTCCATTATTCTGCCCTGTATCTCCTTAAACGAATTATTAAGGCCAAGGAGAAAATCATAGACTCTCCCTTCTTCCACTATCTTCTTGTATAACTGTGCATCTTCCACATTTTTCCATGGCTGCACTTCAAACAAGTCATGTTGTTGCCAGAGCTTTAATAATGCATTATAGTACTTAGTTACTGTCAGATTACCTTGTCTCAAATCTCGAAGTTGTCGCTTCAAATGGATCAAGGTAGCAGTATTATCAAGAGAGGAATAGGTTCTTCTGGCTGCATCCCAAATCTCTTTTGTGGTGTTTGCCAGGAGATAACCTTTACTAATATCAACAGTCATAGAGTTATAGAGCCAAGTCATAACTTGGTTGTTTTCAGCAAACCACGTATCAAAGTTTGGATCATTTGGGGCTAGTTGTGGTGCTGCCCCATTGATGTATAGAGCCGGGAAAACGGGCAAGCCCGTCAGGCTAGCTCTTTTAGGCCCTGAATTTATAAAGGCCGGGCTTAAGATTTTAGCCTCAAAACTGAAAGCGGGCCTAAAAGGGCCAGCCCTGTAGGGCCGAGGGCCTAAAAGGGCCGGCCCTTTAGGCCCTTATATATATTTATTATTTTTTAAAATTATTTATATGATAATAATATTATTGATTTTTTATGTTTTGTTGATGATGTTGCAAATATTTAGTTGTTATTATCATTTTAGAATTAAATTTCATAAGAATATCTTGTATTAAGAATCCTAAAAATTAAAAATTTATAAAAGATATTTCTTATTTTATAAGAAAAATACATTAGATATTTCTTATTTACTCCAAAGTTTCACATATGATAGTAATTTATTAATTTATTTGTATTTTATATTTGTTATAGAGTTATTTATCATTTTACTCCTCAAGCAAACCTTACTACTCAAAGTAAAGCACAATTAAATTTCTTTGAAATTGATGATAGTGGCGAGAAGGCGGGCCTTGGCGCAACTGGTGGGTGCGCTGGCTTTCCGCCCCCAGGTCCAAGGTTCGAGCCCTGGAAACAGCCTCTTGGCAATATGTCAGGGTAAGGCTGCGTACATATAGGGTCTCCTTCCCCTGAGCCGGCATTGTGCGGGAGCCGCTTGGCACTGGGGTCCGCTTTTTTTTTTCCGATGATAGTGGCGAAGAAGATGAAAATGATAGTCATCATACTCATATTGCTTAGAGTGTTTAGCTTCTTGTTATCTTATACTTTGTACAAGACTGTGAATTATTTGTAGACATTATTCTTTACCTTTGATTATGAATTAATAACTGTATTTGTTTTATTGCATGGGACGTGTAGACATGTAGTTAAATCTTGTGAGAATAGCTTCCGTCCCTGGCCCTCATGCTCTTAGGTCGGGCTTTGAAAAAGAGCAATTTTTCTTACCTCGAGTCCTATAGGGCCGGACCTTTTAGGCCATAGCCCTTCAAGGGCCGACCCTGTAAGGCTAGGTCAGCCTTGATTCCCAGCTCTAGATCCAACCCCGTTGATATCTACTTGTTTTTTCATACAACCTGTATCTAGAGCCGAGAAAACGGGTTGAGCCCGTCGGGCTGGCCCTTTTAGGCCCTGAATTTATAAGGGTCGGGCTTAAGATTTTAGCTTCAAAACTAAAAGCAGGCCTAAAAGGGGTAGCCCTGTAGGGCCGAAGGCTTAAAAGGGCTGGCCCTTATATATGTTTTTTATTTTTTAAAATTATTTATATGATAATAATATTATTGATTTATTATGTTTTGTTGATAATGTTGGAAATATTTAGTTGTTATTATCTTTTTTAGAATTAAATTCCATAAGAATATCTTATATTAAAAATCCTAAAAATTAAAAATTTATAAAAGATATTTCTTATTTTATAAAAAAAATACATTAGATATTTCTTATTTACTCCAAAATTTCACATATGATGGTAATTTACTAATTTATTTGTATTTTATATTTTTTAGAGTTATTTATCATTTTGGTTTATTATTTGTTATAGATAAAGATTATGGATGTATTCATGATGTGGGAGAAAAAATTCTTGATATTTTTACCCCTCAAGCAGACCCTACTACTCAAAGTGAAGCACAATTAAATTTCTTTGAAATTGATGATAGTGGCGAAGAAGATGAAAATGATAGTCATTATACTTATATTGCTTAGAGTGTTTAACTTCCTGTCATTTTATACTTTGTCCGAGACTGTGAGTTATTTGTGGACTTTTTTTTTTTATCTTTGATTATGAATTAGTAACTGTATTTGTTTTATTACATGAGGCGTGTAGTTAAATATTGTAAAAATAACTTCCGACCTTGGCCCTCATGCTCTCGGGCCGGGCTTTGAAAAAGAGCAATTTTTTGTACCTCAAGCCTTGTAGGGCTGGGCCAGCCCTAATTCCAAGCTCTATTGATGTACTTCTCCTTTCGTTCTCCACGGATATACCTCAGCACGCTTTGGACCATTGGAGATAATTTCTTCCATTAAACCTATGGTTAATGACCATACTTTGAGGTTCTGGAAATTCTGATGGCATCAAGGTGCTGCTGGTAGGGGAAGAAGATGAAGATGAGTTGCTAGTTGAGGAGGGATTGATGGAATTTGTACCGGACATTAGTGCAGCGGGATGTATTCCGGTTTTAGACAAATTTCTAGGGACAAAGCCGAAAAGAGGAGGGAATTATTAGGGAGTCATGTTTCTAGAAAAAAGGTCGTCGGAAAACACCATGGACGACGGCGCTTGGGGTTCATGCGCCGATGCTATGGTGGCGTGTGGGGGTCACGCACTGCTTCGTTCCACCCGTCTCCCTGGGATGCGCTGATCGACGCCTTCCGGTTCTTCCCATGCTGGTGGTGTGGTCACACACGCCGCCCTTCACTTGGTCTGGGTTTGCATGAGCCCTTCTCTCTCTCTCTCTCCCCTCATATCTATCTCTTTGCCTCACCGGAGCATTCTCTGATTCTGATTGTTACTCTCTGATGCCATGTTTAAAATCAGAGACATAATGCTCTCACACTCTTATTGTTCTAATGAGAATGGGGTACAATATATAGGCTCCAAAGGAGAGCCCTCATAAAGAGAGAAATTAAGAGAAATTAAGAGGAAGGATTACAATAAATCACCATAAAGCTAGAATTCTTCCTAAACTAGAGAGGCTACAATCAAGGGATATGATAGGATACTAGAATCATGGGATCCTAATTTTATTTTCTAATATTCTAACATGAAGGATCGCATTGAAGCACATGAAAAATACTAATAGTATTGATCCTTAAGAATAAAAGAGAATACAAAGAGGCCTTTATATAAGTAAATTAATAGACTAACCCTAACCCAATAAACTAATCTAATCAAATCATAATGATAAAATATTCATATCAAATCCTAATATATTAAGTAATAAACATTAATCATAATAATACTAATTAATTTCCTAATTCTAAACTTTCTATTCTTAACACTCCCTCTCAAGCTGGAAGCAGCTTGAATGTGAACAGCCAGCAACTGATCACCAATAATTTACTTCTTCATGAGATCTTGAATCTAGCAGCACGTTCGGGCACATCTAAGAATAGTTCAACCAAATGTCACACTGAGGACATCCAAAAGTAATAATCCAACAGCTTCACCAGGAGTTGAACAACAAGTCTCACAAGGGGACCAAAACAACAGCTAACAGTCTCACAGGAGACCAAAACAACCACCCACGGTCTTACAAGGGACCAAAGCAACAAGTCTCACAAGAGACCAAAGTAACAACCAACAGTCTCACACGGGACCAAACAACACTCTAAACGTCTCAGCAGGGACGAACACCAAAGGTCTCACTGGGGACTAAACAACTCTCCAAAGTAGACCACACTAGGGACCAAACAGCAAAGCTCTAGAATAGGCAACCAAAGAGACGGATGTATCCAAGCTTGGAAACACAAAAGTGGAGCACAAAACCACCAGGAGCAAGTCGGACTCAGGGACGCAACGCCGGAAACTCACCAGAATACGCTGTCACGCGCTTGGCATGTGAAATTGAGCAAAGATTGAGACGGCACATGGAGCTCACACGTAAAGCGGACAGAGACTTGACGCTGGGGTTTGGATGATTAGGACCCTCTGAACCTCCGTGGCAGGCGCGTGTTCACACATGACGTAGGGAGTAGGAACCCTAAGATTGATTCCTGCCTGTGATGAACAGTAAATGGCAGGCAAGAGGAAAGTATTTCATGGCATGTAGCAGAGGAAAAAATAACAATAGTAACCTTAAATGATTAGCTATGATACATTGAAGGATCACATTGAAGCACAAGGAAAATACCAATATTATTGATCCTTAAGAATAAAAAAGAATACAAAGAGGCCTTTATATAGGCTAACTAATAGACTAACCCTAACCCAAGAAACTAATCTAATCAAATCATAATGATAAAATGTTCATATCAAATCCTAATATATTAAGTAATAAACATCAATCATAATAATACTAATTAATTTCCTAATTGTAAACTTTTTATTCTTAACATTAATAATTAATGTATTTTATAATTTTATTATCACATTAATATGTAAATCATATTGTAAGCGCTCTTTGAGCTTGTAGGCATGCCTTAACCTTGGTGAGCCCCCAGCACCCAACACACCTAAACTTTTGTATATAAAAAAAATTGTAAATCATATTTCTTAAGAATTGTTGAGAAATTTTTTAATAAAATGATGAGAAAACATAGTTTTTGGTTTCTAGAGATGTAGTCAACTTGGGTCAAGGCCCGTATAATTTTTCATTGAGGAAACAGTCGAATGATGATCAACTTTGGCCAATGTCCTTAGAGATGACGTGTGTTGATGTGGCAATGATGTTTGGTAATAGGGACTTACCCCGCCTCCTAAGACTAAGGGAAAAACCCCTCACGAGAAAGGGGAAATAAGGGGAAAAAATGTAAGCTTAACAATATAAGAAAGCTCCCCAATCTCTGTCCATAATAGTCAAGAAGACTCCCTTGAAACCACCATAGAGAACACTATAGAGAAGCAAGAGATATGACACTTTTCTGTAAAGCATTTGTTGAGGTACTACAAAATATTCTTATATTCCTTTCCAACTAAATACAACTATTCACACACTTCATCATAAATTTTGGGAAAATTAGGGGGAAATCCCCCATTAAAAAGTTTATTAGTGGGAAGGACCTGAATCATAGTACTAGTACTTTGCTCGTACAAAATTTGCAGAGTACTGATTGTGTATAAAATTTTATTAAGTCCTTACCAATTAAATTTCTAATGAGAACTTTTCCCCAATTTTCCCTTAAACTTTTTTTGGTCTTCTTCCTGAATAACTACATACTAATCAATATAAATTAATCCCTCTTTTCTGGGCAAACCCAAAACTGCCCAAAGATTCCAAATAACTTATTCCAAACCAAAGTAGCCATAGTACAATGTAAGAACAACTGAACAAACTGTATAGTTATTTTAGAAATAGTCCTCCACAAGAAACACATGTTAGAGAGAAGAGAAAATAATCCTATTAGGCCTTCAAATTTGCAACATATCATTGATATTTATTCTGTTGAATACCAATGTCCTACACAAGAAACAAATATGGACGCTTCAATTGTAAACTAAGAGATCAAAGATAGAAATCAATAAAACTATTCCCTCCTACTGTAAATTGTAGAGGTCTTGCCATCATGTTGCGTGCAGTTTTTTTGTTGTCTTGTGTGTACATAACTATATCAACAACTTAATTTTCTCATGAATTTACATCATTTTGATTTTTCTATGCTCTACTAAACTATTTTTTTCTCATAGATATTGCCCCTTGTCGGACCCACAAAATTAATCATGAAGATGCCTATAGATAACTTCCAGTGGCACGAATTCTTTCCAGAAAATGGTATCACTGTACTGTATGTTCTCATTATCTATACTGTATATTCTGTGGATATTGCTAGCATCAACTCACACTGCAAATTCTACAGATACTCATAATATTTTGGTTGTCATTGCAATATGGGCTCCAATTATACTGGTAAGTTGAGTAAAACGCATTTCTTGAGTCACTGACTTTATTGTGATCTGCTGCATTGGCTTGTAGTTGTTCTTTTAATGAATTCATGCCTCTATTATATATTTCATTGATATCTAGGTGTACTTTATGGATACTCAAATATGGTATGCCATTTATTCCACTCTACTTGGTGGGATTCTTGGAGCTTTTCATCATTTGGGTGAGGTTAGTGGAAAAATTCATTTTAATGTTTTCTTTGTTGTTCGTTTTACTCCTCCAAGAAAATTTCCTCAAATATATATAATTTGCACTTCAAACTGATGCTCCATGAAGCCAATCCTACTTGTCTTTTCTGTTCAAAATATTTTAAAATTGCCTTTATAGTTGTAATAAGGTTGTATTACTGGTGATACAAAACTTTTCTGTTGATTATCTCCTTGGGGTATTTTTAATCTCTTAGATAAGGACACTTGGGATGCTGCGCTCCAGATTTGAATCTATACCATCAGCTTTCAGTCAGTGCTTCCTGCCTGGAAGTAACAGTGAGACTAAGCCAGAGGATTTGGTACTGAACTTCATATTTACAATTTCAGAGCTCTTGTATGTGATGCAGTAATTTGGCCCACATGAACCTTGTAGTTATTTAGTTAATCATATAAGACATTTAACTATACTTATTACATTCCCTACTTACAGCATTTTTTACAGTTCTCATATGATATATACATCTAGAATTGTAGTCATATGCATGCATTAGCTTCCACATTATGCATAACACTATCGCTCAAGCTGAGACGGTGAGAAAATTTGCTCAATATCCCATGATTTGTGGGAGTAGAAAAATTGCCAGTATTTCATTAGATATGGAAGGATTCACTGACTTATTTGTTTCTTTTTTTGATTTTTTGATGGGGCTAAAGAATAATTTTTTTTTTCAGGATGAATCATATGAACGCAGAAATATTGCGTACTTTTCTCAGGTTTGGAATGAGTTTATAAATTCCATGAGAGATGAAGACCTGATCAGCAATAGGTCCAAACTACTTACTTAATGCACCTTGCAGCTAATGCGTGGATTTCAAGATTCTAATTATTACCTTTGTCTTTAAATTGTGTAGGGATAGAGATCTGTTGCTTGTCCCCTACCGCTCCAGTCATGTTACTGTAATCCAGTGGCCCCCATTTTTACTTGCTAGTAAGGTACATGTTGTGAATGGATCTGTATAAGTTATTTTTGGCTGAATTCCTGTGACTTTTACTTACTTCCTGTTTTCCTTTCATACATGATAGATTCCAATAGCAATAGACATGGCAAAAGATTACAAGGGGAAGGATGACGCTGAGTTATTTAAAAAGATCAAGAGTGATGAGTACATGTATTCAGCAGTCATTGAATGCTATGAGACACTCAGGAATATTATATATTACCTCCTGGTAGATGAAGAAGATAAGGCGTAAGTAAGAAGCATTTGATAGTCTTCCTACCCTTGCTTCCCATCTCCAGCCTAGAAAGTTGAGAATTATTGAAAGGGACCATAGGGTAACGATGTTTAAGAAAAATGACCTATTATAGAATTAACTACACTTGTGGTTAATTGATCTTTCATTATATTTTTCAGCCCATGGATCTTTTTTATCTGTTATCTCAATAAAATTATGCATTATTTATGATGTATAAGTTGAGAGGGGAAAAATTGCCTGCCCATATATTTTCTGCTTATGGAATTCTTTCGACTGGATGGCCATGAAACAGGGTTGTAAGGAAAATATGGCAGAGAGTTAACGGGAGCATAGAACAGCACACATTCGTCAAAGAATTCAAATTGAATGGTTTGCCCTTACTCAGTGAGAAGTTGGAGAGATTCCTAACTCTATTGGTATCTTGTTTCCATTTTTAGTCTTTTTACATGTCTTTTTCTTACTCCCTCCTGTCCAAAATACAAGTCCTTTTCTCCAAGCTTTTCTTGCTTAAAAAATGTAAGTCCCATTTGGTAAATATCTAACGTATTAAATTTTACTTTCCCTTGATTTACCCTTATCTATAATTTTTTTCCATAAAAAGTAAGGTCATCTTTGAATTTAGTAAGGATTGTTTTGGAAAATATTATAATTTTTTTGACAAATTTAATGAGTTAACTTCCACTTAACTTCCTTTCTTTGTCTGTGCACAAGTAGATAAACTAGACTTATATTTTGGACTGTAGGGAGTTTCATACTTCTCATAATCATATGTGAGGCATGTTGGCGTATCCATTCAAAGTTACAAACATTGATATTTATTCCATTGACAGCAAACTCATGATTGCAAAATTGAGTCGTTGAGGCCTCAGATAGTCAATTTAATGCAGGATATAGTAGAAATTATTGTCCAGGATGTTATGGTTGATGGCAATTCGTAAGTCTGAATATTTTCTTTCATAATAATTATTATTTCCTTTCAACACTAAAATGATTGCCCTGTGATTTGTGACATTGGCTTGGCTGTGCTCTTTCAGAATCCTGCAACCGCCCCAGCGTAATCTTGTAGATAATGACTTGAAAGGACAGAGGTTTGCCAAAATTAACATTTCACTTGCACTAGACAAATCATGGAAGGAAAAGGTAAGTCATGACAACCATGCTTACCTGGTCACATTAAATTATTCTTTGTGCATGCCTCTTGATACCTTTGTTCCCTCTCTATAGGTTATTAGGCTTCATTTGCTTTTGACTGTCAAGGAGTCTGCCATAAATGTGCCACAAAATCTGGATGCTCGTCGGCGTATTACATTCTTTGCAAATTCTTTATTTATGAATATGCCAAAGGCTCCCAAAGTGCAGGACATGCTGTCTTTCAGGTTGGTCACTGTGATAGACTAATGTATTGGATTAAAGTACAATATACATGTAGCCAGAAGATAGGTACTTTACGTCCAAAATGTATTGTTTTCCTAAAGGTCAGTTTTGGGAGCTGCTTTTTTTCCTAGTTACAAAGGAGGCATAAGGCCTTGGAAAGGGGTTGGGGAAAAGGAAGGTGACGAGGCAGGGATCAAACCCACTACCTCTGATCCCCCTAGAATCAAGCTGCCAACTTTTATAATCTATTAAAAGAGAAGAGTAATTATTGTCCTTACCTTTTTTCTTTTTCAATTATGGTTCAATTATGGTTTGTGGCTATAATGGTTGTCTTTCCCAATCTCCCTATTATTTAAAAGATCACGTGCCCTTATCTACAGTTTCATTGAGTGTCCCAAAGATATGGATGGTTGTTTTGATTTTTTCACCTTTTGCTTCTGTGCTGTGGAACTTATCTGAGGTTTTTTTTAGTGTTCTTACCCCATATTACAAAGAGGATGTGTTGTATTCTGATGAGGAACTCAATAAAGAAAATGAAGATGGGATTTCAATTTTATTTTACTTAAAGAAGATATATCCTGGTGAGTTTTCTGTTGATTTGCTCCCTGGTCCTTTTTAATACTTACTAGTTATGCTCATTGTACTTCCTTAATGTACTGTAGATGAATGGACCAATTTCCATGAGAGACTTGAAGATCTAAAACATTATTATCCTGAACTTGATGAGGGTGAGTTAACACGTCAGTGGGCATCTTGCAGAGGGCAAACACTCTATCGAACAGGTCAATATCATAGCGGATATATAGTTTACTTTGTTAGACATGCAAACATATATATATATTTAATTTTATTTCATTTCTTTTTCTAGTAAGAGGAATGATGTACTATAGGCAAGCTCTGAACCTTCAATGCTTTCTAGAATATGCTGGAGACAATGGTCAGTTTCCTATTTTGTATGCTAGTTTTCAAATTCAAATCCCAACTGTAGCAGAAGCCATATATTTGTAAATGAAATAATATTGTTCTCTGTGCAGCTATCTTTGGTGGCTACAGGACTGTAGATTTCAGTGGAGATCAGAGAAACCCTTTGAATCGTGCCCAAGCTCTGGCTGATTTAAAGTTCACCTATGTTGTTTCATGTCAGATCTATGGTTCTCAAAAGAAATCAACAAATCCTCGAGACAGAAGCTGCTATAATAATATTCTCAATCTTATGTTAACGTGAGCCAACACTTAATATAATCATTTGGAGAAATTTAAATAGTTGCATAATATATGATATCCTTGGCATCCACAATGAAAATGCAAGTTACCATGCAGAAATCCAGCTCTTCGCGTAGCTTACATAGATGAAAAAGAAGAGATGGTGGATAAGAAAACTCAGCAAGTTTATTACTCTGTTCTTGTCAAAGGAGGGGACAAGTATGATGAGGTATGGACACAATAATTTAGTCTGATGTTTTCTCGTGATTTCTGCTTTATGCAAGTTTTCTAAAAGTTGTGTGACAAGTCATCATGAAATGGGGAATGAAATTACTGAACAGTATCCATGGGGACATCACTTTTCTGATAGAGGCATGTAATTGGGTTTTGTGGCTATTCTATGGATCAATCTATGATGGTTGATGATTAACTAAATGTCAATGTTCTTGTTTGTAATCATGTAACTCTAGCACAAATGATTTTCTGTTGAATTCTTAGGAAATATATCGCATCAAACTTCCTGGTTCTCCCACGGCAATTGGTGAAGGGAAGCCTGAAAACCAAAATCATGCTATTATATTTACGCGTGGAGAAGCTTTGCAGACCATAGACATGAATCAGGTAGCTTTGCCTGAGACATTGATGTAGGATGCATTCGGTTCTCTGTGATTCAGTTTGCTTACTGTCATCTTCTCTTTTACAAGGACAATTACTATGAAGAAGCTTTCAAAATGAGAAATTTATTGGAGGAATTCCATCGAAGTCACAGTGGGCAGCGGAAACCCTCCATATTGGGTCTCAGGGAGCATATATTTACTGGAAGGTCAGCCCTCTGACAATAAGCTTCTTGGTTTTTTTTTTTTTTGGGGGGGGGGGGTTTTGTGGAAACCTGTATCTTATGTTTAGTTACAAAAACCGCTTAAAATGAAATGTTCATTATTAGTTCTATTAATATATTAGACATGCCCAGTCACATGAAATCCCTGTGGGCTTGAAATGGGGACAAAATACTGGACTGCCGTGCTTTATGTGGGAAATTTAAATTAAGAGATCTGGGTAGCAACAAGGAACAAACTCTTGACCATTTGATCACCAATGTTAACCATTTTCGTTCAAAAACGTAAGTTATCAAGTGAAAGTTTATAATTGGTTTCATGCTATTGATACAGTTACTGACAAAAATGATGAGGGAAATAGTTGATGATTTTATTGAGAGTTTACACGAGGTATTTATTAAAAAACGGAAAATGAATGCTAGAAGACAAATTGCTAAACTAATGGGATAGAATCCATGATCTTATGCCTATATCCTACTGTCTGCTAATAACTGCATAATCAACTAATTATTACATAATCAAATAATTATGATATCTACAATATCTAACAGTTACATTGTTATTTTGCAGTGTTTCATCACTTGCTTGGTTCATGTCAAACCAAGAAACCAGCTTTGTGACCATTGGTCAACGAGTATTAGCAAATCTTCTAAGGTCAGTATAAGTATGCTTGTCCATAACTTTGAATGTGATATTGCATATAGTTCATAATATGGAATAAAGGTTCTTGAGTTTTTGTCCTTGGCTGTCTCTTATCTCTTTATCATTTCCTTTCTTTTCTACTTGATCTGCCCAAAAGTGGGTTGGTAGTTGCAAGTATATCTTCAGCATTTCCCCACTTTTCCATTCCTTTTTCCTCCCTTATTTGTCCTAGAAGCTTGTTATGTTATAGGGCATTGCAAAGGCATGGTTTTTTATTTGTATCTCTAGAACGGCTCTTGAGGCAAAAACCCTCTGGGCCTGCCACCCTAGTAATGGAGTCAGTGCTACTATCAAATATGAGAATGGGAGTATTGAGAATTTAAATCCTTAACACTTTATTAGCAATTCAAGAAATCGTTATTAGAGCATATATGTATATATTAAAACAATTTCTGGGCATTCTTCTTATGGATTTGTTGTCCCAACTTAGGGACTGGAGGACTTTTATTTGTGTTATCTTCTTTTATTTAAATTCATGAATATAAAAAATTCATTACCTTAGTTGTTTAATCCGTAGACAGTCTAAAAAATTCATTACCTTAGAAGGACATTATTTCTTTTCTTCTACACTGTGTGATCCATGTAGCCAACTCCCTCCTAGTGGGATAAGGCTTTGTTGTTGTTTATTAAAAGTGAAAAAGAGACATTGAAGAACCGCAACTGACTTTTGTGGATTTAACTACTTGTTCATTTAATCATTTAGGTCCATTAGAAAAATGATAAAGTATTAGGGAAAGTTTGATATTGTTTAAATCAACAATGTGACAGGATATACAAGAGTGTAATGCTTTTTTCCCTTGTTGAATATTATTCACGAGTCTTCCTCATTTAAGTTTTCTGTATTGCTTAATGCACAGGGTACGATTCCATTATGGACATCCTGATATATTTGACAGAATCTTCCACATAACAAGAGGTGGCGTAAGTAAAGCTTCGAAAGTTATAAACTTAAGCGAGGATATATTTGCAGGTATTTCAAGGTTCAAGAGATAATGTCTGATTGGTGGATGGAGCTTGCAAGACTAATTATTCTTATATTGTTAGGGTTCAATTCAACTCTTCGTGGGGGATTTATCACACATCATGAATACATCCAAGTAGGTAAGGCACGTGATGTGGGCATGAATCCGATATCACTTTTTGAGGCTAAACTAGCAAATGGAAATGGAGAGCAAACACTCAGCCGTGATGTTTATCGGCTTGGCCGGCGATTTGACTTCTACAGAATGCTATCCTTCTACTTCTCAACAGTTGGTTTCTACTTCAGTAGCATGGTAATCTATTTAATTCCTTATGGTTTTCACAGTCCATTAACAACCTAGGCCCAAAAGCTACAGGTTCATCACAAGCACTTAATTATGGCTGTCAAGGCACATGTTTTACCACATCACATATTGACCTCATACCAAATATTTATAATTAATAATAAATTAGGTTCATTAAGGTTGATGTCAGGCACATTTAAGAATTTGTTCACTGCATGAACATCTTGAGGCTGGACCAAATTTATATTACCCAGCAAAATCACTTCATTCGTCTGGGCTTAGGTATGAAAACACAACTTAAGTTGAAGGGTGTTTAAGATAACCTACTGACACCTTGAGTGGCGTTATTGCATACGACCAAAATGATATATATGGTCTGGCCAAAAGAAACATATATATGAAAAGTATAGTTTACAATTCATGATAGATTCAATGTACATCTAAATAGGTGGAACTAAAAAGATATTCAGAAAACAGTGAACCCTGCTTTCATGTATTAAATGGTGGCTAGACAAAATGACTGTATTTGAATGTTACAATTTTTTTTCAGGTGACCGTGTGGATTGTCTATTTGTTCTTGTATGGACGATTATACATGGTTTTGAGTGGGGTTGAAAGAGAAATACTTCAAAGTCCAAACATGATTCAGAACACAGTCCTTGAAAAGGCCTTGGCAACCCAGTCTGTCTTTCAGTTGGGCCTACTGCTTGTACTGCCCATGGTCATGGAAACTGGCTTGGAGAAGGGATTTCGCACAGCCTTGGGTGATTTTATCATCATGCAGCTCCAGCTGGCCTCTGTCTTCTTTACCTTCCATCTAGGAACGAAATCACATTATTATGGAAGAACTCTCTTGCATGGAGGCTCTAAATACAGATCGACTGGTCGGGGGTTTGTTGTGTTCCATGCAAAATTTGCTGATAACTACAGGTTGTACTCAAGGAGTCATTTTGTGAAGGGCCTGGAGATTCTTTTACTTTTGATTGTATGTGAAGTCTATCAGAAGGCATATCGTAGCACAAATGTTTATCTGTTCGTCACATTCTCAATGTGGTTTTTGGCAACTTCATGGTTGTTTGCTCCTTTTTTGTTCAATCCCTCTGGCTTTGATTGGCAAAAAACAGTTGATGATTGGTCAGATTGGAAGAGGTGGATGGGAAACCGTGGTGGTATTGGTATCCCACCTGACAAAAGTTGGGAGTCTTGGTGGGATATAGAAAATGAACACCTGAAATACTCACATTTCAGGGGAAAAGTACTCGAGATAATTCTTGCATTTCGCTTCTTTGTTTACCAATATGGAATCGTTTACCACCTGGACATAGCTCATCACAGCAAAAGTTTGCTGGTACAACACTCAATTATTAGTTGTTCAATCCTATTTATAGTTGTTAGCTTTAAATGGCTCCATCTCAGAACTTGTACTTTTCCTTACAGGTCTTTGGACTTTCTTGGATAGTTTTGGTTGCTTTTCTTGTTGTTTTGAAGGTACGCAAATGCTATTCATAGATCAGAGCTGTGTGTTTTGCATTGGCTGAGACCTCTAATCATAGTCTTCATGCAAAGTGGACTAAAATTTGAAAGATGAGCATGTTGACTTGTTCATCACCAAAAGATGGATTATAATACCTCCGGTCCTTAATGTAATATTTCATTTATAGTGTAAATTGCACTAAAAATAAGATCTAATATTAAGGACTAGAGGTAGTACATCAGTTTGATCCTTTAATCATTTTTTAGTGTCACATGAATTTACAAATTTCATTTTTTATATCAAATCAGTACATTTATCATTCTTTGTGCTATCCTGTATCTGCCCATTATGATATCCAATTATAGTTACAGACAATGCCTAAAAAAGGAGATCATAAAGGTTGTTGCATCAAGAATTGTTAAATCTGATTCAATACAATGAAGGATCTATTTGATGTAAAGTTGAAAATTTATGCGTTGAGTTGATGTAAAATATGATTGAAGAACCGAAGTGATTTAGGACATGATTTTCCTCAATTTAAAATTAAGATGAAAAGTAGGACCTTCCTTTGAAATTAGAGCAGCATTTAGACTACCAGTTTACATTTGGAGGTTCTCTTACCTCTCTAAAACATATTTGCATTTGGTCTGCCGTTATTAACATAAATCCCGGGTGGCTGTCAGATGGTATCCATGGGCAGACAAAGATTCGGCACCGACTTTCAGCTCATGTTTCGTGTTCTTAAGGTGCTCCTCTTTCTTGGCTTCATGTCAGTAATGACTGCATTATTCGTCGTCTGTGGGCTTACCATGAATGATCTATTTGCTGCAATCCTTGCCTTCATGCCCTCTGGATGGGCTCTTATTCTGGTGAGTTAAGACTTTTACATTTCCCAGACTCACTAAGAGTATATTTTACTTTTTATGTTAACTAGTTAATCTCTCTTGTCTTTTGGCCAATTGAAGTCTTATTGCCTTATATTTCAACTTGTTAAATAATCAAAAAACTTTTAAATCAGTTTTCTGATTTGCACGGCAAACCAACTGAGGTATGGTTTTCTTGTTGAACTGTGAAGATTGCACAAGCATGCAGGGGATTGTTGAGGGAATCTATAGTGTGGGATTCAGTGAAGGAGCTATCAAGAGCATATGAATATGCAATGGGATTCATAATCTTCATGCCTGTTGTTGTATTGTCATGGTTCCCATTTGTGTCAGAGTTCCAGACAAGGTTGTTGTTTAATCAAGCATTCAGTAGAGGGCTGCAGATTTCAATGATTCTTGCTGGCAAGAAGGAGAAGGACCCTGACAAATCTGCATGAGATTTATAAATTAGCTGAGTTAGTCTCTGGCTGCTAATCTACTTTCTGTATGTATATATGTATATATATCAAGATGAATCTTATCAGGTGCTCTTGGAAGGTTTTGTTTGATATGATAGATTATTTTGAAAAAAAATGGAAAGAAATGTAAGGTGGAATGAAAGAGAAAATGAGGTAAAAATATGTAAACATTTTGTGCATGATGATTTGCTAGCTAATTAACCCATCTCCCATTCCAACTATTTCTTGCATACTCTGCATTTTTGGTACCTGTCTCTTCTCAATCATCTTTGATTTAAATACACAGTAACGCAGTTATAGCTGATTTAGTTTTCTTAGTTAACTTATTTTCATCTTTTTATATTTTTGTTGCTGATAAATCTTTATTCCCTTATATTGAACAATCCCTTGCTACTTCAGCCATGCCAATATACTTACTCTGTAGTACTCTCTGTCCCGTCGTAAATGTGAGAGCTAACAGAGTGGGGTTTGTTTGGTCTTAATTGTAAGACCTCAATCTATTTTTTTTCCTAAATTTATAATTTATTTTCTAAACTCAGCCTATTAATTACATATCAAGGGGGTTTTTCATAATAAATAGTATTTAATGGTAATCAATAAAATGAATATTTTACAAAAACTAATACACATTTTACAAATGATTAATTTAATTAATTTTTTTTAATATATGAAAAGTAATTATCTAACTTATATATTGTGGATGGGAAGAAATATGTCATATTTTTTTTATATATATAATATCATTTTGTTTTGATTGAGAAAATGAAAAAAGACAAGAAAATACCTCTTAAACTTTAAAATCTTTAAAAGATCATGTGAATATGGGAAAGGACAAATACGGAATGAGGTATGAATTAGGGATTTTTTGAAGCCAAGGGGTTAGGGGATTTTTTGCTTGACTTTCAACCGTCAGAACCCACTACACCAGCCAACTGGCAAGCTGCCAAAGCTCCAACACTGGCGAGAATTTTTGAAGCCAAGGGTGATGAGGGGGATTTGAATCCCCCAACCCCTTGGACCCCAAAATGATGGTTACCAATGAGTTACCTAGCACACTTGATATATATATATATATATATATATATATATATATATATATATGCATGCATGCATGCATGCAAAAACAAATATAAATAACTCTTAAACTTTAGCCCCATGCAATTGACTACTTTTGTAATGCAGTTGAGCACACTTTAATAGATATTTATCATGACAGTAATACAATTGACAACATCCATAATTATAAAAATAAAACATAATTGATCAAAATTTTATTCTATGTTTTTAAAATTTTTATTATTATAATTCAAATTTTATAATTATAAAATAAATAAATCAATCAATTTAAATACGATTGATATAATATGATAAACATAAACAATATTATTTTAAATCATTAACTACATTTATAACGCGAACCATAACATTGTGGTGGAAAGTTTAGCTAAATAATTAGTTAAAGTAAAATAGTCTATATGAGACTAACAAATTGTTGGTTGAGGTGATAAATGGCATTATCCCCCTAAGTAAAAGAACATAAATTCGAATTCCGAGAAATGTACTTGTTGGAAAAGGTGAGAACTCTTTGTCTTTTAAACCTCGAGGGAAAAATCATTGCCCAAATTCAAAAAAGATAATTGTCCCTGTGAGAATGATTCAAAAGAACATGTCAATCTTTCTCCACAATATCCTTGAAAGGATTATCAACATCACACCCACTTGAAGTTAGATTAATAGCTTCAATAAAATCACAAAACACAATAATAATATTCTTGTAACTCTTTTCCCAACATATTTGGAGCTTCTGTAGGACGCCAATTACCTCTGCGATGGCTGCAGAAGGGAAGTGAGTTTGCAGCTATAGCTAGGGGTGTTTAAATTTGGGACCGGGACTGGGATCCCCCAATCCAAATCCCGGTCCCGGTCCTGGGATTACCAGGACAGGAGGACCAGGAATTTTTGGGGTTTTTTTAAAAAAATTAATTTAAAATATATTATTATATTAGTTAAATTTTTCATAATTTAGTGTTTAAAATAATCATTTAATGACTAATAAGGCCATAATAATCATACAAATTGATTTAGAATTGAAGATGAACATTTTTATTATTATTATTATTATTATTATTATAATCACTTTCATCGTCTTCGTTATTAGCTTTATACATTATATAGTTAGGATTAATATTATGATATATATGGTTTAGCTCCAACTAAAAATGTAATACACATCTTATCAAATAATAACTTAATTTATGGAGTAAAAAATATAAAAATAAAAGGATAACTTAATTTATAAGATAAAAAATTAAATAAAAAATATAAAAAAATAGGACCGAGATCATCAAGGGTAGTCCCAATCCCGGTCCCGGCCGAGACGGGAAATTTCCTTGACCAGACCGAAACTACTGGGACCAGGATACTTTAAACACCTCTAGCTATAGCCACTAACCCAAGAGCCCTCCAAAACTGGAATGACTCCTCTACAATCACTACTTCCATTACTAAGAACGGAACCACCATCAACCTCTAGCTTGACATGTTCTTGTTGGAAAGAGTAAGTAGCATGAATAATTTTGGATTTACATGATTTATAACTGCATTACTGAAAGAATTAAAAAAAATCAATTTATAAAATACTATAATAATAGTTTTAGAAAATATTAAATCAAAATAATTCTTTTTTTCTTTTTTTATGTAAGGGTGAGAATAGGATTATGTGAAGAAAAGGAGAAAAATGGTTGCTAAAGATTTTGTTTTCTATATAAATATCTCTTGTTTTACATATATTTTTTTTTCCAACTTATTTTACATATAGTTAAAGATAGATGATGGAACTGAAAAATAGCTGCATATATTTTGCACCTGAATCCAGTGGGATTTTTCCACAATTTTTTCAAAGTTAAAAACCTTGAAATTTAAGGTATTTTATTTTTGAAGGCATTTTTCCCACTCACTTTCTGTCATTCCTCATTGATTTCTAGCTTTTGGGTGTGCCAATTTTCAGCATCAGGATTCAGGGCGACCGAAGAAGCACTGTTCCAAATTCCCATCCAAAGCGAAATACCTGAGGTAATCTACACAACTCTTGCTTCTGTTTTTTTCCTGCCATTTCTTTATCGGAAATCTCCTAAAACCCTCCTATCTGGGTTTTGGATTTCTCTATTTGTTCTTCAACTAGTGTGCCCTTGGGATTTTACGATTGAAATGAAGTGCATAAAGAGGATTGCAATAAAAAATTTTTGTCTACTTGGAAGCAAGTTTCCTGGATTCGATTGTTGTCAAGTTTCCTCTTCCCCTTGTTTGTGGGGTTTATTTTCCGTTTCTTCGATGTCATCAAATTTCACTAAAATTTCTTCTGAACATATTTCTTTATTGTTGTATACAACTGGGTTCAACCCTTGATTCTTGTATTATCTTCCCAGACTCTGTCATCAAGCTATACTTGCTTTCGTTTTCCGCTTTACTTTCTTGTCAAGGAGCAACAACCTTGATGAATGTTTAGTGTGATGAACAAGGAATCAATAAATTTGCTGATAGGTCTACATAATAAGTAGTGACAGTGGGTTTTCTTTCTCTTTGCTTCTTCTTCCTATGTGGTTTAATGGATGCTGGGTTCAATATAATTGTTGGAAATGGGCAAGTTATTAAAATAATAATTGAATATTTTATTTTACATCAAAACATTTCAGATAATTTCCATCTGGTGATAGAGAGACCCTCTGTTGGTATGGATGGGGCAAAGAGGATGAGAGAAAGAAAGTTGTTTGAGTTTGGTATTTGCTTTCTACTCAACAATTTGCAAAAGCAGAACCATGAAAACCAAGTCATTTCGTATGTTGTATTCTTATTTTTGTTTATGACAACAATATCTTTGATCTTTACTTATGTTAGATAAGGTTCTCAATTCTGTTCGTTGCAGCAGCTTTCCTGAGTATAAATAGGAACTTCAATTTATTTATTTTTAAACTGCACCGACAACCTTTTGAAAGTTTAAACATGCTGTATCTTTTATTAATAATAATTTCTTGTGCAATTATAACTAAGATCTGATTTTATTTTAAATTTTAATGTCCCAGGTGTGAATCGAACTGTGTCCATTTGTATTAAGAACTGTGACAATGGTATTGATAAGCGGCAGTGGCACTAACAAAAGGTAAGCTTTATACCAGGAATGTGTTCATTAACCAGCTCTTAATGGGCTATATACATTAATCTCCTTTTCTTGTCTTTGATTTTTCTCACACTGTTTTGTTCTTAAACCTGGCATTTCTCTGTTATAAGAGGGTTTATATGATCTTCCTATTCTGTTTTCCCATCTCAATCTTAATAATGTCGGCTTCCTCATGTAAGATGTCAAATGAGGACGCTTTAATTAACTAATTGTTCTTCTTTTGCATTTTATCTTTAGTTATTATTGTAGTGATGAGTGCTGAATGAGGACCCTTTGTTTCCGCCTTTCCGGGGTTTCGGATTATTTGAATGGGAACACCGACAACAATAGCTTCACTTGTGTCTTTTGTGTGTGCTCACAAATGGGACCTATGTACAGTCACTTGTGTGTGTGTATCTCAAGACATTAGACCAACTGGCGTAGGTCCTAGTGAAGGGGCTTTGTCCACCTAAGTATAAGGTCTTGAGTTTGAATCCGTGTGAATGCAAAAAACACTTTTGATAGAGCTACCCCCAATTAAGCCCGACAATACTCAAAAATTACCCAGTGAGATAACTATAACAGGGGAAAAAAATATCTCAATACATAATTGTATAACTCTGGAGGATTTGATTTAAAGAACTTTGTTAGTGGACGCTACTTTTCTATTACATTTGAGCTCAATACATGTTATGCCTTTCTCTTTCCAAATTTGAATTTTTTTTTTAAACATGAGGAGGATCCAAATCTCAGTGGAACATCCATGGTAATCAGAGTACAAACTTTCAATGGTGGGTGTTGTTTAATTGCAGTATCTTACAACATCCGAATGATGCGAGGTCGAAGACGCCGGGTGTAACGGTGTTTCACAGTCCCCATCATCATCAACAAGGAAGCAAGAACATTGAAACCAGGGTATCCCACAACTTGATCAGCTCGAACTTGCCCAAAGGAATGACGACTACGTTGGATGAGTTCAAGTATGGTTTTCCGTCAGAAGGCCTATCGACTACTTCAAATAAATGGTGGGGAAGCAGCGGTGGTGGTCCTGATAATTCTGCTGACAGCAAGAAGGTGGAGGATGGAGCCGATGTCAGCAAACATGTGAAGGGTCAACTCGAAGAGACAGAGAAAAAGGAAGAAGAAGCCGATACAGAGATGTCAGAAGCAGGAAAAGAAGCCGTGAAAACTCCCGAAGGAGCTGGTTTATTGAGAGAGATAAGGAAGAGGGCCGTGGAAGAAGGACGAGAAGCGCTTAAACTAGGTGTTTTTCGAGGCTATGGTGTGAAAAAGCTTGGGAAGAGAGAGAAAATTATGCTTCTCCAAATATTTAGTTCAACATTGCCAAGTTCATGGATACATGATTCTTAAGTTAGGGTGAGTCTGCAACCGTAAAAACTCTTAGAATCATTCCAATCCAAATCTGAGACTGACTTCTTGCTTCTAGCTTCTAAATGCTATAACCATCTTAATTCTCTTTGTTACGGTTAAAATCAATGGATGAGTTGGATTACTAGATCCAGGTGAGGTGAGTGAAGTGGTTTATTGTAATGTTGCTTAGATTAAAATTAGCCAACTCAATTCTCTATTTTATTTTTGTATAATTCCATATCCATATCAGCGAAACCAAGGGCTATCTTTCGTTCAATAATCCATGCTATGGAGAACAAACATGACCATGTTCAACCTCGAGACTTCATTCAAGTGTGGCAAGTAGTGCTGCCATTAGAATAACTTTCCATTAACATTTAAAAGCTTAATTATAACTTATAAGTATCATCAAGCTGTTGGTTGAGGTGGTAAGTAGCTTCATCCTTAAAAGGATAAGAATACATGTTCGAATTTTATGAAGTGTACTTGTTGGAAGGAGCGAAAACTCTTTACCCTGTAAGTTTTGAAAGAGGAAATTTGACCATATCAAGAAGAAAAGCTTAATTATAAGCAAAGGAAACTCAAATATAATATACACACACTGTTTACCCTAAAATTAATTTCCCTCATGATATAGACCAACAGAAGATACGTGGATCTTTTTCAACTAGATTTACTTTCTATACAAAAACTTATAATTCTGTTGGAATATGAGCCAAACTAAACTGTATGGGTTGACCCATTGGGCCTAGGTACAAAATGGGTTGGATTGGGCTAACCAATTTTTTGCGGGTGGGCATTTTTCCAACCCAACCTAGAGCAAGTGGATTGATGGGTTATTTGGACCAACCAGTTCTCACATATTATTTTTTTAATAAAAAATTTAAAAACTTAAATATAAACCGTAGGCTATATACTCTTTTTAAACACATGCTGCATGATCAAATGATTTAATATAAATTTTCTTCTCAAATATACAAAAAGTTAATTAAAAAAATAATAGTACAAGGGTTAAACAGGCCAATCTATAACTTATATGAGTTAACTCAGTGAGTTAGATGTTATAGGCCACCAACGTAAATTTAGTCTAGTGAGGTAAAACCCCGTTAATTTTTTTTTTAATCTTAAGTTCAAATCTTAAAAAAAACATTTGTTTTAAGAGGGGTAACTACGAACCTC
This sequence comes from Albizia julibrissin, assembly GCA_037074505.1. NCBI lineage: Eukaryota > Viridiplantae > Streptophyta > Magnoliopsida > Fabales > Fabaceae > Albizia > Albizia julibrissin. The sequence continues at coordinate 17,414,130 of CM073484.1, read as the reverse complement.
GAACTAAATAATGGATTATGGGCCAAAATAGCCTATTTTCATTTGGAATCCTATTGTTAGCACATACGGGTTACTTTGATAAGGTCAACCCATATTTTCTAGAGCCTTGAAAACCGGACCGGACTGACCAATTTGAGTCGGAAACTGGCCAACCGATGGTCTGAAAGGTCCGGTCCGGTCATTAACTCCAATTCAACCGGGTTTTAACCGGTTTTTTTTTTAAAAATAGTTTATTCAGAATTTCATATAAAATAACCCTGAAATTGTCACTTCCTCACTGGTCTAGCCCCGGGTTAGCCCACATTTGACTCCAATCTAACCTACTAGACCTTAACTCAATACCCCGACCAGCTCAGTGACCTGTCCGGGTTTCATAACCTTAGTATTTTCAACTCTACTTGATAACTCACTTAAAGAATTAGAGTTGCCAACAAATCAAGTGGTTTGCTCGTAATCATAAAGTTGTGAATCCCAATCTTTGTGAATTCTAATACTCAACTCAACTAAATTTTTTTTGTTATAAAAAAAAACTAGAGCTGTTGCTATTCACATCGTCTATTCACACTAACTTAAGTGGTTGCTAGCACAGTAGAACTCCACTTTCAATGCAAAATATGAAAAAGAAAAATAGATAAAAAAATACTACTTAAATTTTAAAATTTCAAATCAGTTTTGTTATTCATATATAGTAATTGATAACTTATTTAAATAAAAAATTATTTATTTAAAATTTTAATGTTTAAGGGGTATTTCTTTTATCTTTTTTCTCAAAATTATAGAAAACTATGTTATGGAAACCTGGTCTGACTAATTCGATCAGTGGCTTAGTACTTATTTAGAATAGTGATTGAAATCTTTAAAAACAGTTTTTTAATCATAATTTGCAGAATACAAGGTAAGTATGTGAGATGAGTGTTATTTCAACTTATATATATAAACACTTATAAAAATTTCAAAAGCTTCACGATTAGGGGAGTCTAGGAGATTAATTAACGTATGAGATGAGTGACCCAAGATCAACCTGGCGCAACCCTTCGGACGAGTTAGCTTAGTTGGGTTTTATGTAATTTTATTTTTCTGTTCACACGGTCATTTTAGGGGGAGGATAGCAACCATCGTATTTGTATTTTAATAACTCTAATTTGTTAAATTCAATGTTCTTATAGATTTAATATTTTTTATTTAAATATTACTTTTTTCATACTTTTCTTAATTAAAGGAACATGCTTTAAACCTCTAACGATCTGTAGTTATAAGTAAGATCAAACTTAAAACCTCTCATTTATAAATAATTTTCATGTCATTAAATTATAAGGTGCATAAGAAAATGAGATTAAATTGTTGGTTTTGAAATATAAGGATGACAAACGGAGGATAATTAAATTTAGTAAAAGAAATTAGTCTCTAGTAAACTAAGGTTTGAATCTATATTAGAAAATGTGTCTATATTTAATATCTGACAGCATTTTGATTAAATATATACTTAGGTAATAGAGTAAAAACATTTTTTAAACCGTAAACTATGATTTTGCTAAAAAACACCTAAACATCCTAAATTTTTATACAAACATTTTTCCATTCAAAACCATAATTTAAAGAGTTGAAACTATGGTTTTTGAGAAGTCTTGGTTACTAAAAGAGAATATACCAAGGAAAAAAAAGCAAGTGGGGATTTTCCAAAGTGAGAGAGGGGAGGTGGGTACGTGTTGATATTTGGGACCAATCGCAGTTTTGTTTGGTATAGAAAAAAAAGGAAACGCAAAAACGGTGGCACTAACTTCGGAACCCTCTCTCTCTCTCTCTCTCATATGATGCAACGCACTCTGTCCCACTCGCATCACATTTCTTTCACAAACAAACAAATTAAAATGACTAATTTAGCCTCTCACATCTTCATATTCCCTTCCTGTTCCTATTAGGCGTGGTCAAGCACAGAAGCACCGCCCTCGCACGTGCCTAACGGCGGTCAAACGACGGTGCCCCTCTCTTCCCCGACATCTCTCTCTCACTTTTCTTTCTCACTTCCCTCGGTCCCTCCTTTTTGCCTCCTTTCCCACTTGTCCTTCTTTCTTTCTTTCTTTCTTTATCATTCATTACTCTTCCTAATTTTTTATTATAAAACACAACTATCAAAATCCTTAAAATATTACTTTTTCTTATCTTTTTTATAAATAATTTTCTCTCTCTAAAAATTAATCTTTAATATAAACAATTTCTTTTTTATATCTTAAAATTTATGCTGTATTTTCCTTTTCCAACTATATTAAATACATAATTTTATATTATTTATTCCCTACTCATCATTAATTCTCTTTTATTAATCATTTATTACCTATTTTCTTTCATATTTTCTACCCATTCTCTCTCATATATAAATATGGGCATATTTAAAAAAAACATGACATTTTTTATATATTTATTATTTTTAACTAATCTTAATAGTCAATTCGTTTTACGCAATCAGAAAAAAAAAATTTTTATAAAAAAGATAAGAGAGAGTAGTTAAAAACAATAAATATATAATATTTGTATTTTTCTTTCCAATTACTCTTGGGGTCCCATATATGAGGCATTTTCAACATATTTCATACTGATCAAGAAAAATCTTAAACTCCATTAACTCTTTTATAAAATTTAACAACTTTCTAACTTTACTCTTATTCAATATACATTATACTCTATCGGAACAAAGTCAATATAATAATAAATGAAGTGTTAAATTGTACATTCATATGAAAATTTTGTCTCTATGCCTTATAAATAGGATCAAAATTTTTCTTCTCTCTACCCTATATATAGGATCAAAAGAATATACCTTTATTTTTAAAAAGGATACATGAGAGATAATAGGTGAATATTTATTACAAAGAGACAATGTGAGTGTTTGGGATAGCTTATTTTTAGTTTATAAGTGTTTTTTACGTACATCAAGATAAAACTCTTCTCACATACTTACCTCGTATACTGTAAATTATGATTAAACAGATATTTTTAAAGGTCAGTCACTATTCCAAATAAGCACAATAAATAAACAAATAACATATAATTAAAGAGGTAAAAATAGAAAGATCAATATAAAATTTCAGATAAAAAAGATTTATTCCTTATACTAAATACCACTCATGTTCTTTGTAGGGGTAATTATTAATGCCACATCTGTCCCCCTCTACTACATCTCCCATTCCTACATTCAAATAAACCAAAATTAATATTTATTAAAAAAAATATCATCCCAAAATACCTCTAATTACAAATGTGATATGATGTTGGTAAGAGATTGACAGAAAAATCCCCGTAAATCTTAAATCATGACATTGAAATGATATGATGAGATCACTATGAAGTTTTTAGGAATTGAAGTTAAATTAATTTTTACAAAATTGCCTTAAATGTCCTTAATGGTAAAAACTGCTTGCGATTGTACTATTCGATCAATGACAATTTTTTTTTTGGTCGAAATCAATGACAAGTTTATTAGCTTAACAAATAAGAAATCTTATTTTATGAAATGACAATATCAAATAAAGTAGCAAATTCCTCTTGTGAGCCAGAAAATTAAATTTTTGTCAAATTATTTGTCATTTTTATTCCATAAATTTATATTTTTTTTTTCAAGTTAGAGTTGTCATTGATTAATTATTCTCATGAATGCAGTTGTCACTAGCTATGGGGATTTAGGTAATTTTGCAAAAAAATTTAACATCATACCCATCCTAAAGACTTCACTATGGAGAATGGTGCAGCCTCACGTAAGCGGTCTATCCGCTAAAATGCCCAAAATTGCAATATATAATAACAAGTTTCGGCAGAAAATGACGATATGTTGAGTTATTCAATTGTTGTAAGTTTTTTAAGTGATTAAATTAGTTATATAAGATTGTATAATAATTCTCCCCAAATTATATACACATACACACTTTATTTTATGGGTTAAAGTATAAATTTGTTTCAGAAATTTTTGTTGAAGGATAATATTACCCCAAAAGTTCTTTTTAAATTCAATGTTGCCCCTTACAATTAAAAATTTAACGGTCAATTTTTTAATTGTCAATATATATTTTTTTTAATGGTATAGAGTAATATTACTATGTTTTGAAATTTTCAGGGTGATATTAAACCTAAAAAAACTTTTAAGACAATATTGTTCTTCAATGAAAACTTCTAAAGTAAATTTGTATCTTAATCCTTATTTTGTAATTGAACGATTTTATAACTTTGAAAAATATAATTCAATTTAAGTTTGATAGAAACTATAATTTAGTTTTTTATTCATAACTCATGCACACATTCTATTTGTATGATTTAAATTCAAAACTTCAAGCTTAAAGAAGATTTAAGAAGGAATTTGGTGTCACTGGGTTTTAAAACTGCGATGATCTTGGTACAATCTAGTTGTTAAAATACAATATAATTTTCAACTAAAATAAATTAGAACCACTCCCTCTGAATTAAGGTTAAATAATATAAAAAAATTGTAAAATATCTGTCGCAGCCGTAATTGGTCAATAATGGATCTGGCCATCGGAGCCTCACATTCACTTGTCATCAAAGTTATTCATTAGATTCTTCAATAATAGTTGCATTCTATTATTAGGACAAAAAGTTGTCAGAAAATTTATTTATAATGCCAACAAAATCTTTTATTATTATTTTTTTGCCTTCATAATGCCAACAAAATCTATTTATTTAATCAGGTTCATTATTGTTATTTTAAAGTTGGACATATATTATTTTTCATAATTTTACACTTGCTGTCTAGCATAACGATTTGATGATATTATATATTGAATGGAGGGGAAAATATAGGAAAAGAATTTTAAAATTATAAAATTATAAATCAGGTATTTTTTTAAAAAAATGAGTTACAAATTATTTATTAAGTTTTGTCATTTCCTTAACAACTCTTAAAAATAAACCTAATTTAAGATTTTTTTTTTCATTTTAAAGTTATTGAATTAATCAACTCAATGTTTAACATAAAACATAATCTTGTGTAGTACAGTTAGAACTATACGAAGAGACACCTAAGAAAATAATATTTAATATTTAAGAGTATTTTCAGAGATTATTAAAATATAGGGAAAAATATAGATAAAAATTTTTAAAAATAGAAAAAGATAAAACTATATTTCAAATATTCATAATATCATAAAGGTGTTGGTATCTGATTTGTATTTTTAAAGTTAAAATGAAATGACAAAAATACCCTTCCCTTATTAAGCACTTATGAGGTTTAGATCTGGCTCGCCCTCTCCTTATCTTTCTCTCTCCCTCTTCTCCTCTAGCAATGATGATGCGTTCTCCAGTGATGGCGGTCTTTAACGACGACGATTGCTCTTGGTAAGTTGTTTCGGCAGCCTTCAATGACGACGACTTGTGTCCTCTATAGATCTAGCTTTTCCAACTACCTAAAAACAGGAACAGCAGCGATGTGTATATCTCTAGAAGCTGTGAGTCTGTCAATGGCGATACCAACAAAAACTCCAGAGAGAGACTTTTTCACCGTTGCTGCACCTAATTCCCCATTTTGGATACTTGGATACATGCGTTTGTATATATATTTCTGATATTTTCTTGTTGCCTAAACTGCGAAATAATATGTGGATATTACTTCATAATAAAGGCTTACTCGAAAAAGAGTGTGATGCTCTAGGGTATGAGAAGTCTATATTACTCAAAGGGGAGAAAGCATGCAAATTCTTACCAGAATTTGTAAAAATCTTATTTGTATTTGTGAAACCTTTATCAGAATTTGTTAAAACTCTTATAAAATTTTGTAATTTTTAATTTGCAATTTGTGAAATTCTTTAAAGAAATTATAAATTTTTTTTTAAGAACTTGTAAAAATTTTATCCAAACTTATGAAAGTTCTATCAGAGCTTGTAAAAACCTTTATAAAATCTTGTGAATTTGATTTACAATTTGTAAAATTCTTTAAGAAAATTGTGAAATTCTTTTAACAAATCTTGTGAATTTTAATTTGCAACTTGTGAGATCACAAGTCGAAAGAATTGTCTTCTTAAAAATCCAAATCTTCCTTAAGAATTGTGTTGAGTTTGGGAGTACTAGAAGGTCTCCAAGGAATTTCACAAGCAAAGGTACCACCTCCACCCAAATATTCATGCCCCGCCTCATCTTTCTTCTTCTTCTTCTTAATCGTTGCCAGAGGAGGCCGCCATCGATGTTGTTGGAGGACGTTGTCTTAGCCGTCGTTGCTAGACCCTCTCTGGTATGGAACCCGAAGAAGAAGAAAGAGAGGGAGAGGACAAAAGAAAGTAAAAATGAGATTTAATGAGAGCATTGTATCATTTCCTTTAAATTTTAAAAAGGACAAATCATATTCTAACACTTATCTAGCGTTATAAATATTCAAAACATCATTTTGTTTTTTCTTATTTTTAAAATTATTTTTATAGAATTTTCCCTAAAATATAACAGAAAAAATATCTGAATTCCAGGACATGACCTGACCTCCATATATTAAGGGCCCAATGCTATGATGTAATTAATTTATTTATACAATAAGGGCTTGTGTCCCAGTGTACCTAATAAGGCTACATTTATTTTCATTTTTTTCGACAATTTGATGCTAATAAATATATATTTTTAATGTCTTCAAAAAATTCCAGATTGAAGGCGCCTCTACTGAAATTCAAAAATATTTCAACCAAACATCGCAGCTCAAACTACAAAAAATATCATAAGTAAACAAATATGCAAATGTTGAAGAAATATTATTATTAGTTTTTTGCCATAGAAATTTACTATCAAATGTAAACTAAAGAACATGCTTCTTCATACGCTACATGAATTATGATTAAAAAATTACACTCCTTTTTAAAAAAAAAATTGCTAAAAAATCTCTCGTTGTAAGCTTTATTAATATCCAAAGATATCTTAGTACTCATATCTTTGAGCGGGTGTAGCTTTTCATTAATTAAGGCAATATATCTTATTATCTCATAAACAATCTTTTTTTTTTTGGTCAAACATAAATAGTCATCTATGTGCAAATATCTTTTGTTTCATACGTAGTTAAAGATAGATTTAGTACAACTGAAATACGTACTGTTTGCACATGATAAAAATAAGTTACATGTAGGCCCTTAAATAAATTTCAAGTGCTTTTAGATAATAAATTTTTAGAGGGAGATTTTTCAGCAATTTTTTTTTTCAGCGATTGCTTTCTACTTTTTATGTGAATGGATTCAAAACGATTATATAAAATTGAATTTTAAAATTTAAATAAAGCACATAGGTATTTTCTGTGATCTCTTTGATTAGACGTCGCTATCCATATCAGCTAAATATGCAATAAGTCTTCCAACCAATTGACAAATAATTCTTCAACCAATAGCGTGACAAATCGATCATCACCCAAATCACGCTTCAAGCTAAGCACAAACAAACATCACAAAAAATAATATTCCATTTCTTTCACCTCAAAATAAAAAATAATAATTAAATATAATAAACATTAAAACATATACTAGTATTTCTTTATAAGAACACTGTGCATTTACCTCAAACACACAAAACTAAAAAAGGAGTGTGAAAGTAGAAAGGGGCGCAAAAAAAAAAAAAAAGCCAACAAAAGGTTTATACTCCAAACACCAAAAGCTTCCTTTCCCACATAAGAACCAAACAGAAGTCTTGCCTCAAATTTCTCTCTCAAAATCTCTTCCTCTTCCTCTTCCTCTTCTTCTTCCTCTTCCATGGCGAATGAGAAGGATCATTATTACGATCAGTATGATCTGAATAATTTCTACAATTACAACCACCACCAGAATCTTGTTCAAGGGTTTGATCATCATCATCATCCTTCTGCTAATTCACACGGTACTTCTGGTGCGAGCTTCACAGATTGCTTAAATGGAGGGTTCATGGACTATAATGTTCTCTCGAGAGCCTTTGACTTGTCTTGTTCATCAGCTTCTGAAGTGATCTCTTCCTCCATTAACGATCGTGATCAGCTCAATAATCCAAAGAAGCCATCAGAAACTAGTCCTACGACCACCGTAGGAGATTCTCAAGTAGTGAGGCTCAATTCCTCTGTGTCGAATTCGTCATCTAATAATGAAGTAGAAGAAGCCGTTGTCACAGAAGAAGACTCAGCCAAAAGCTTCAACAAAGAAAAGGACCAAGATGCAGACCAAATGTCAAAGAAAGAGTAATTTCTTTGCTTCTTCCTCTTCCTCTTCTTCTTCATCAACATCATTAATTTGGTCAAACTCTAAAGTTTTTGCCTGATCCATCTTTCTTGATTTCTTCTTTAGTTAATTGACGGGTAAGATCTGATATGTTCAATGTATATCTTTCTGTGGGGGAATTATTCTGATTTTCTTTGAATATATCACTTTTAATTAGCTCTTTCATCTATAGATTTATATGATTTTCATTGAGTTAATTATTAGAAGAAAAGGGTTTTATTTCAGTTTTTGGATATCTTAGTACTTCTATGAATGCTATAAAAAACTATGGTACTGGTTTAAAACTATACAATCAAAGTGTGATGGGACATGGAAGAAATACATATAATGACAGTGTAGAACCCTAATTACATATAACTTGTTATTATAGTTATATATCTGAGTGAGTGGTATAATAATTAGTGTAGAATTTTGGTTGTGATGATATGAATGTGGAGAGAAATGATATGATATTGGTCAGGAACAAGGGAAAAGGGAATAATACAAATAAGAAAGAGAAAAAGGCAAGGGAGCCGCGTTTTGCGTTCTTGACTAAAAGTGAGGTTGATCACTTAGAAGATGGCTACCGATGGAGAAAATATGGTCAGAAAGCCGTCAAGAACAGTCCTTACCCCAGGTTATTATTATAATTTAATTCAATTATTGCTTTTTTCTCATTTATATCCTATCTATCTTGCTAATTTCAAAACCAAAATGATTAACTAAACTGTGTGCAACATCTCTCTCTGGGTTCCAAATTTGATGCAATAATAATAATAATTCAGTAGTCATGTTCTTTTGTGGTGAAAACTGTTTTGCTTATGATATCAAAATAGTTCATACACAGGTTTCTCTCAACTATTACATGTATTATTATATTCAAATTCAATGCACCTGATGATGATACATGATCTTGAGAACCACTAAATTCCTTTCTTATATTATATTATTAGAACTACACACACACTCTCTCTCTCTCACAATGTGCTGGTGCATTCACAAGTTTAGTTTCAAACAAATCAAATCTTTGTAATTAAAAAAGATATTAATTTTTTTTGTGTGCTGTAACTAACATAAATATGAATATAATATAATGCAGGAGTTATTATAGGTGCACAAGTCAAAAGTGCAATGTGAAGAAGAGAGTGGAGAGGTCATTCCAGGATCCATCAATTGTGGTCACAACATATGAAGGCCAGCACAACCACCACTGTCCGGCCACACTTCGCGGCAGCGCCAATGCCGCCATGATGTTATCATCGGCCACGGCCGCCGCGTCCCCTTCGCTTTTCGGTTCTTCACCACTGGGAAGGACAGCCATGTTTCCCCAAGAACTTCTTGCTCAGTTTCTTCCAAGTTACCAAGGAGATGATCATCTTCATCACCAAAACCATCCCATGTTCCATCAAAACCCTAATAATAATAATAACAACAATAATTCTCACCACCACCACCACCACCACCACCACCAAGTCCCTCTTGACCATGGCTTGTTACAAGACCTGTTGCCTCCTTCTTCGTCTTCATCCTTCCCTGGTAGAAAACAAGAGCCATGAATATATATATTTATATCCATGGAACAAAACCCCGTTACAGTATCTCGTACTGATGATGAGAAAGATAATCTGAGCGGATCGATCATGACTCATAATGAAGGTATCTACTGAATCCATTTACTGATCTCTCTGAAGAATTCTATATACTTGCTTCTCAAGACACTGGTTGTGAAAATTCTGAGATCAGTTCTGGGTTCGTTCTGATTTCTCTTCCAGTATATATAAGAAGGTTATTATCAGAATTATTTCAAAATGCAACCTGTGAGATGGTGAAAATTAAACCTCTTGATGATGATGGTGATGAGAAGTACGTAAGAGTTTACTTACTACTGAGAAATGTTAATTTGGAACTGATGAGCCAGAAACATACATATATTTACATGTACGTCTATTATATTCACTGATTGGATCTGTTTATTTATTTTCTTTCTATAGCCTCTGGTTTATTATTAGAACCTCTCATTATTCCTTATGCTTTACGTATATTCACAGTATAGTGTCACTAGCTAGCTTGCAGGGTATATATTATCGATAGGTAAGTGGATCAACTACCTAGCTAGCTAGTCGCAGTTTTAATTATTAACTGCGATTAGGTTCAGAAAAAATCGATTTTTTTTTTTTTATGTATTATGTATAGAAAATACTTTTTCGTGCTCTCTTTTACCTATGAATATACCAACCCCATCACTCTCAATTTCAGAGCCATGTGTACGTAGACTTTGAATATATAATTGGAAGCAGTTAGGGCACAATAATTATGAACTACCACACCCAACATTACATGAAAATGACACAAATATATCTATCAAAGCTGTAAATTTTATTTAAAACTCTAAAATGCCCTAATCGAAGTTTTTAAACAACTAGTCTGTGACCCTTAATTTGAAATTTGAAAAATGAAATGATATGAGCAGTTTAACAAATAACAACTTCAACTTAATTATCAAATGATAACACACACCAAAGTCTATATAACTAACTTTATAACGCAACTAGGTCATTTAAAAAAATAATAATTTCAAAATAATCCAACTTCATAGAAATTAAGTCATTTTGAGCTACCATTTTGAAATTCTCATATTTTGATATCCTTGTATGTCTAATTTCTCCCAACATTACAAAGTACAAAACTATTTAAAAAGTTGGTATAGTTCATAAATGTTCAGCTTTGACAAGAAATTATTTAAAAGTAGGTATAATTCATAAATGCAGAGCTTTGACGAGACGATATATTAATACAACTGTAGTACTGTAACACTTGTGATACACTACAAGTGTGTCTATATGCATACATATTCATAGGTAGCAGGGTGATGTGGGAATATATATATTTAAGTAGGGTTTTTATATTAACGTGTATATTAGGGTACCTGTCTTATTAATTACTAATATTTATATATGTGTTGAATCTTTTGCTTACAAAAACGAAAATAGTTTTGAATGGTGGAAATGGAGTTCCGTACATATGAGAGACTTCAAATTCTAAATTCAGTGCATGTGGTTTGGGTTTTTGAGGGTTTGCGTGTTCATGTTGATCTCCTTTTATAGCAGCTTGAGTTTTGGTTGGTTTTGTGGATGCATACCTAACTTCATATCCATCATTGATATATATATATATATATATATTATCTCTTTGTTATTGATTTGCCCCATTCCCATCCCCATCAATATAGGAAAACTTATAACGATTTAGACTATTCACAGGTCACATATAACGTCTACACATACACAAAGCATGATAAATAAATACTGTTATATATATATATATATATATATATATATATATATATATATATAACAGGGTGTGTGTACGTTATATGTGACCTGTGAATAGTCTAAATCGTTATAAGCTTTCCTATATTGATGGGGATGGGAATGGGGCAAATCAATAATAAGAAAGATAATATATATATATATGTTAGATAATCAATTCTTGGATATTAGTTAAATTAATTATTTGAAAAAGACATGTTTCCTAAAATATTCAATCTAATAATTTTATATTGGAAACTAATATCATTAATAAAAAAAAATATTTTCCTTTAACATGTACAATTAATTGGGATTTGGAAAAAAAATTAAAATTTTAAGAGACTAAGTGGATTAAGGTTTATATTTAAAACTAAAACAAGTTCACTAATTCATTAACTTTTATATTTAGGATTGGAGAGATTACTTCAACCGAACATAAAAAAAACATAAAAAAAATAGTGTTTATGATATTTATTTTTTATATTTAGTATAATATGTACAAAGAAAAAAAGAATATATATGGATATATGTATGTCAGCATGTTTGCGTGCGCCCGCCTATATAGTTTATAATGATTTGGTGAATGAATGTTGATCAAATGGAATTGAATTTATGAAATCAATCGAGTCCAAATTGATATAATGATTTCGTTAATAACTTAATATTATATTGTATGTCTAATTTCATCATCTAATAACTGAACTCACCCAATTCATTATATAAACCTGATTTCATCTTATTAACTAATCAGTTTCGGTTGATTATCGATTTTACAAACTTCTTATTAATATCATGCTTCAAATGAATATTGCAATAATGCCTTGCGAAAATATGGAAATAATCTTAAAATTTATATATTTCCCACATTCCAAGTTTTTAAAATAATCATATATATTTTTTACATAACTATTTGGTTGATAAATTATATGTCCTGAAATTCTAACACTAACTAATAGAAGTACTCCGAACCTGTTTTTTTAGCCAAAGAAATGCTCCCAACCACAACCATTTGAATTTAGAACAAGTTGCTCAAACTAATTAGATCGTAATTTGATGAAAATAATAGTGCATTAATGTAATTTAGTAATTATATATATAGCTATACAGGCGTCAAAGTCAAACCGCTAAGCATATTTGATTGATTTGAAATTTGATACAATTCTCATTTATGGGGATGTAAGCTGCCTTAAAGTAATAATATAACTATTTGATATATATAGTTATGTGTATGTATTATATAATAATAATTTAAGTTCCATGGATTATCAATTAATGTTGTATTGAGATTTGGATATCAACTAGAAAAGTACTTTTCTGTATTTTGCACAAAAGTATTCAAATTACACAAAAGGGAGAAAAAACAAAAAACAAATAACTTTTGAATTTTAAAATTTCAAATCAGATTTATTGATGTATGTTTATTTTCATTTTTTATGTTTTTTCTAGTGGTATTAATTTTGTTTGCAACAATAAATCGAGGTAGAAGTTTCAATGACAGTAAATCTTATCTAGTGGCTACATTTTGCGGTTTTGTGGGTTGAGAACTAATAACTATAGTCTTATATATTGTTGGCTCTATCTTTCAAAAGACTATTATGGATTGTTAGCAACGACAAATATGAAGCGTATGTCATGGTCGAGGCCATACTGTTCATTTTGCAGTTGATGACTTATTTGTCTTCATCTTTTTTATTGGTTTTTGTGGGTGTTTTTCCTTTTATGAAATCTTCTCATGAAGTTTCTTCAACAACTAATCCGATTGCTTAATTGCCGATAAAAGCAGTGGATTTTTTAGTATGGTATGCCGAACAATCACTTCTTACAATAATTTTGTTGTAGATGACAACGTTTTTCTATCCACAAATTCTAGATCAAATGATCTTTCCATAGTTATATTTAGTAATTAATTTACCCCCAAAGTATTTTTAAGCAATTCTCCTAAGAAATTATTTTAGAACATGAAACAATTAATATTTTTCATTCAGATCAAATGATCTTTGCATAGGAAAGACTTTATAGACTAGTTCAAGTCTACATTGTAGTATTTTTCTAATTTGATAATGTTCAAAACAAAAGATTGGGATAATTTTTTATGATTTATTGTAACCAGTAAAAATATAGAAAAGGTTACACTTGTTAATTAAGTATTTTTATCTATCAAAAAATAATATTTATTGACATGTTGGAATTAGTGAATATTATTTACATTTCACATCAGGCATGGTATTCTTTATTTTTTTAATGTTTTTTTTTAACTTGAAATTTGTACACCAAGATCCAACCTATTAAGGCATACCCTATGCATTTAAACGATGAAAAGAAAGTTCTAAATGTTTGAGTAATATTATTATAAGAAGCACCTAGTCTAATTAACAAATTATTAGTTGAGATAAGTGATTTCACTTCGTAAAAAAGAAAATATCAGGAAGCGTATTTATTAGAAAAAGTGAGATAAAAAAAAGGGTGAAGATGTAAAATAGCCACAAATTTTTACCAAAAGTGAGTTTAGTAAGACTCACTCTCTTTATTGGAAGTGTATTTATGTATATGAACTTTTAAAATGAGAGAAAAAATACCAACACCATTAAATTTAACCTTACACAATTACTTTTTGTAGTAAGACTCGCACTCTTTAAAGATGCATATATAATAGTGTTAGGGAAAATTTAACGGTGTTGTCCTTTTTACTTTCATTGTGAATGTTCATGACTATTTTTTCGCTTTCGAAATGTATATGATGCTAAACGCACTTTTGGTAAAAGTTTATGGGTAATTTTACTCCCTAGCCCAGAAAAAAAAAAAATAAGAGGCAATCTCAGCTCAAGGTTTAAATATATCATTTTAAAATTTGTTTATCATCTACCAAGGGTTTTATATATATATATATATATATATATATATATATATATATATATATATATATATATATATATATATATATATTTGTTTTTCCCTTTCTACCAAAGGTTCTATATAAGGGCCCATTTGGATTAAAGAAGAGGTATGAATGAAAAGGAAAGAAAAGGAAAAAAATGGAAAGGAATGAAAAATATTTTACTGCCGACACATCTAGTTCGCACTGGAAAAGAAAATTGGTTGATGGAAAAAATTTTGTTTGATTGGAGGAAAATGAGATAGGAAATGAGCTAAAAGATATTTTTGCCCATGTTTAACAAGTATTATTTAAAGGCCCTTGTTTTAAAAATATTATTTAAAAACCTATGTTTTCACTTTAGTCCATCTAACCATATGCACTCTATAGGCAACACATGGTAATAAATCACTTCAAATAATTCCTGCATAATTAGGATTTAACCACCATAGGCTGCATGTAGTAAAAATGTGGAAGACAAAACTCTATTTGCCCCTATTTTTTAATAACGTAATAGAATAATAACCATGAGATATTCACCAGTTGCTTGTGGTCATACATGAATGAACTAAAACAACTTTAACCATATGCATCATGATTATGCGCAACCAAAACAATTTTACTCTTAATCATTACATTATACCCATCACCCACACGTGGCCACAACCACTTCCTATGGTTTTATTTTGCTCATAGGTACGTCATGGTTATGAGATAGTTATCTAATTTTATTTTCACCTGTTGATCCACACCTTTTTCTTTTCATCTTCTCTTCTCGCTTACTTCTTCTTGATTTACCAATTCCTGCAGAATTCTCAACTAGCAAGCATGCATAAAAGTATATACTAAACAAACTGAGTCGTGAATGTCGTGAGCTTGTAACAGAGTAACACAAACAAGTACCAAAGCTTAAAACCATGAATGAATAACTTAAACATTCACATTATTCAAGATAGCACTAGATTCAAGTAATAGGCAAACTTATCCAGGTGAAACAATAAAATGTAAAACTCATGTTCTGAGAAAAATTACCTACAACCTATAGTGGATGAAATCCCGGGGGAAAAAAGGAGAATAAAAAAAAGGTAAAAAATATTGAGGTAACCTACCAAGGTTATATTTTTGGTAGAACTTTTCAACATTAGCAAAAAGACAATAAAAAGCACAAAATAATTAAGCAAACATATAACCGTAAAAATAATTTCTTGATTATTGCAACCTAGAAGAAGACGAAGAAGAAGAGAGGAAACCCATAGTGAGGGTCTTAATCATTCCATGTCTTCTACCCTTAAAGTCGCTTAAAACCTCCTCTACTGTTCGAGCCACGCAGTCGTTGGAATAAACTACTCACCCTTTTTGTTCTTCAACTCCCTCTGTTTTCCCTAGCTTCGGCAGTGCAAACTCAGCTCCAAAAGGCCTCACCTTTATATAACATCATTGTCACATCAAGGGTATTTGAGTCCTTCAGCCATTTTCCAGGTCGTTAGAAAATGGGTTCTCACCATATTTTATGGGAACCCATTTTCATTTATCTGATTGAAAACTGGGGGAGGCGGCAAAATATTTTCCTACTAAAAATTTGAACCAAACAGCTGCTGCCACTATGAAAATGCCATTTTTCCAACTTCTTCCCCCAATTTTCGTTGAACCAAACGGACTATTAATCATTCCATCTCTTTTACTCTTAAAGTCGCTTAAAACCTCCTCTACTGTTCGAGCACCACAATCTCCCGAATAAACTGCTCACCCTTTATGTTCTTCATCTCCCTCTGCTTTCCCCAACATCGGTACTGCAAACTCAGCTCTAAAAGCCCTCATATTTATATAACATCACTGTCACATCAGGGGCATTTGAGTCTTTTGACCATTTTCCAGGGCGCTAGAAAATGGGTTCCCACCATTTTTTGTTAGAACCCATTTTCATTTATTTGATTGAAAATTAGCAGAGGTGGGAAAATATTTTCCGACTAAAAATTTAAACCAAACAACTGTCGTCACTATGAAAATGTCATTTCCTAATTCCTTTCCCCAATTTTCGCTTAACCAAATGGGCTCTCTAAGTCTTCTCATTTCTACCCTTGTTCAAATTTCTACTCCCGTACTTTTCAGAAATGTATTAATTATGACATAATTGACAACTATTACTGATAAAATCTCAATAATATAATACTACTTTCTTATTAACCGCAGAATTAGGTGCAAATCATTTCTCACGAGACTAATTCATTATTACCATAATCAGCGGAACTAACAAAGCGCTAATCATAATTAGTTGA
Organism: Albizia julibrissin; assembly: GCA_037074505.1. Lineage (NCBI taxonomy): Eukaryota > Viridiplantae > Streptophyta > Magnoliopsida > Fabales > Fabaceae > Albizia > Albizia julibrissin. The sequence goes on along the minus strand of CM073484.1, from coordinate 17,397,485 downwards.
ATTACATAACACTTTAGGTGGTCAAAACTCGAAACTATATGATTTTTTTTCATATTTTTTTGGTTTCTTTTCAGTGTTTTTCTCTCCACATTTTTTGTTGTAATTCTAAACTATTCAAATTAAATTATAATGGTACAGGCTAATTAACATTTACGTTTTAAAATTATCAAATTTAATTGGATAGTCCACTACCACACAATCTAGCTACTAATTAGGGCAGAGGGGTGTCTGGATATCAGTTACTTAAAAAAAAATGTTGACGGGAAAACTTAATTAAAAAAAATTGATTTCAATGATAACAACATGGTGCTTGCATTAGAAAGCAAAAGTTTGGAGAACAAAATCCAGTTTAGCCAAAAATAACTAAACAACCATTTGATAACTATTAGATTTTTATTTATCTGGATAATTATTAGATTTGCAAAGTTAGATTTATGCCACCAAACTGATATTCAAACACACCCTTGATAGAGAAAAAGTGGCTTAATTGATATTTTTACTTATCTAGTGAAAGAATACTCGTCTGGTATTTATAGGAAAAAAAGATATTATTTGTTTCTCTTAGTATAAATCATTTTATTAAATTTATCACATGAATATATTACAAAGTAAATTTTATATTAAGCACCGGATATAATATTATTTTTAGACTTCTCAATTCTCACTCATTCCATTATATTGGATATAAGGTAAGGTTGGAAAATTATTGAATTTTAAGAGAGTTACTGAGGTTTAAAATATTTTTATTCAAGTGAAACATATTGGAATATCTTATAAACATAATTAGAGAAATACTATCCTTTAGACTGTGTATTTATTGTTAGCTAACGAGTGTACTCGTAGTAACATTTTTTATTGACTGAAACTAGTGAGTTAAGGGTAAATTAAAGAAATCCTCTTCTTCGATCGATGTGAGTTAATAAACCTAATGCTATGTGTATGCATGGAAAATCTTTAAATTGTAACTATATATGATTATTAATGTAAAAATATATATATCTTAAGTATTTGTGGAGAAATGACATGTAATAGGATTTAATCAAGACAAGATTTCTGTATCTAACAAGCATGTACACTCGAAATGAAATTTTTCCTACTATCATTAAATAGGAATATTCAATGAATATTTATTGGGATATTATTGTAAAAAGGAAATTATTAGGATATTATTAGTTGAGATAAAATCAAATATTGCGTATAATAATAAAATCAGATTGTCACATATAATATTTGAAAAAAAAATGATGAAATCAAAGTCAACCATGACTTCAACATTTATTTTTCATTCTAATTGTGAATGAAACCAAAGTTATTACCTCAACATTTAACCTTTTTAAATTTAAATTCTGTAATGATAAAGCATTATATTAATTTATGACGATTGAGACATGATGAATTATTAAGACAAATATTACACAATGAAGTATTTTAGTACGGTAACATTAGCTTGTAATAATCTCTATGCATATTTTTTTGAGTATAAAAACCCTTATATGTCAACTTAGTCAATTATTAGACACATGTGTTTCTATTAATTTGAGTGTTAATCACATTTTAAATGATTTGTAATAATTACATAAATAAAGAGATAATAGCCAATATGATTTTAAATTATTTGTTATGTTATGAACATTAATTGAGGTGTAGTTTTATTTGATAAGAGATTCTCAAAAATATAAAAAATGAAGTTATTAGGGTATTATTTGAGATATTAATGCACTAATAAATTATATAATTTAAGGGTCCAAATGTAGCTGGTAAACCCGAACAGACCATTTCTTAATGAATCAAGTTTTAAAAAATTAAATATATATATATATAGTTGATATTTGCATAAAATACTCTAACATTCCTTATGTTTTGTTTTAATTACATTGACCTCCTCTCTATTTTAAAAATATATACTTAAGTCCAAACCGTTAACACGGTTAAGGATTTTTATTTTTTAATTAAAATTTATATTAAAATAAATTTTATTTACTAATTTACTCTTCATCATTACTAATTCCTAAATTTTGGCTAAAATTATTTTAAGTAATTTAAGATTTTTTTTAATTTTTCTTAACTTAGTTCTTACTTTTGCAAATAGTTATTTGTTATTTTTTTCATATTGAGATAAAGACTTAATTAATTTAATTAATGCAAACATATAACACTTAACTAAAAATATGATTAATTCTTTTAATAGATGTATACTTAAATAAACGTGTTTATAAATATTTTTGAAAAAAATTATTTAAAAATTAAAATTTATATAAGTTATAGAATGTCTCAAATTTATGTTATTAATAACATACGGTGAACCAATCATGGTGTCGTGGCAAAAAAATGAAAGAAATATGTTTAGCCATTTAAAAAAAAATACTAAATAAATAAGTTTCAATAAATATGATAAAAATTAAATTTTAAAAATTTTATAATATATTGAAAATTTTGAACATATATATTAGAATTATTTTTTTTGTATAAAAATTATTTTTAAGCAAATATAAATAATGTTTATTCATTTATTGAGATATGGGTATTTTAGTCAAAATAAATGTTTAATAGTCTAACTTAACAGTCAATTAACAGTTAAGTGGATGAAAATAGAATCTCAAATATATCAGGGAGGTTTTTATAATATGCATTTTAATTTCAACGAAGTTCTATATATGTTTTTTAAAAAAAGGGGTGATTTGTGCAATTTAGATAAATCAGAGGGATAACCAATATATTTTACTCTTGATATTTTGCCCTCTCCTTAATTGTCGCTCCTTTTTTGTTGTTTTTTTTTTTTGCCATCCTCCTTATCTCTTTTATTTACTTAATCTCAACGCTAACTATCTTGTCTTTTAATTAGGTGATGGCATTAACGATATACTAACTTTTAGTTATTCTATGTTTTCCTGCTTTAAGTTTATATATATTATGCATAATCACATATGTAAGACTAATCAACTCGCGAATCAATTTCCCCGCCAGTTCGTTCAAAAGCTATAGATGGTACGATTGACTAAATTGGATTTATATTTTTTTTTCCTCATTACGAAGCCCGAAACATTGTTGTTTTGAATGAAAAGAATAGTAATTAATCCGTTAGATTTGTACTTTAATAACTCAATTTTGATAAATTATTTATGATTTATACAAGAATGTTGCATTTACTTTTGGTTTAATGCATTTGTTACTCCTTTCAAGGTCATATATAAATATTTTTGTATATTTTTAATTAAAAGGTTAATATAGATGAAATTTAACCAACAAAGTTTCTTTTGAGGAGGGTCTGATACAAATAAATTTTGAAAAGAGTAAAAATATCAATAAACAATTTAAAATGGTACACATTCACTAATACCGTTAAATTTCATTAAATGTCTGTTAGGTTTTACCTCAAAGTAGCCTTAGTGAATTTAATGTATGTTTGATAAAATTTAATAGTCTTGGTGAATTTGCACAATTTTAAATTGTTTATTGATATTTTTACCAATTCCAAAACTTATTATGTCAGATACTCCTCGAGAAAAACTTTGTTGGTAAAATGACATCTTAACTCTTAATTAAATTATAGTTTTTAAAAAAATTATGATTGAATTGACCCAAATAAAAACCCCGCAACTAGACCATTGAACTTGACATTGTGCAATTTATCCTTCCTCGGACAGGAATAGGTTGCAGATTTGGAGCATTGACAAATATTTGATTAACTTGGCTATCATTCAATCAGATCATATCAAAATGTGGTGATGCAGGAAATTTTGGAGCTGCTCAAAGACTTCCTTTCTTTTAAAATCTATATTACTAATTTAATTTTTTTAGCCAGACTTAATCTCTTACATTTTACCTCTGTTTCTTTTGCTTCTTTGTGAGACTTGATAATATTAAATATATTATTTTGTTCTCTTTCAAAAAACAAAAACAAAAACAAAGAAAAGAAAAGATCATCAACCCTTAAACCACCACTTCAACTGATTTAATCCATCGATTGTGATTTCAATAGCTTGCTCTTAGTTAAATAGCATCTTTTTCAATCTTAATATAAGACCCATTTGATTTTTTTTAGAAAAATTAAGGAAATTATTTAAATAAATTATTTTAAAATATTTATATTTATTATTTTTCTCTAAACTAATTTATTTAACTTATAAAATAATATATAATCAAATAATATACAATATATGTTATAATTATATAATTTTTTTAGTCTCTTAAAAAAATTAAATAAACCTTATATTAAAGGTAGAAAACAATATTTCATGATAGAATCAAAATTCTCTTGTGGGCATGGCTTTCAATGAATTAACATTGGCCTTGTTGACCGGAAAAAACTGAAGTCTAAAACAGTTTGCTTCTCTCGTGGGCTCCTTAATTTGAATTTTTTTTTGTTTTGTTATAATCATTTCCAATTTGAAACTAAAAAGCATAGTCAATTAACTACGATAATTGCCGACCTCTAAAGTCAATTATTTGTACGTGTCACTATCATCCTTCCTCTTCATCTGAGCAGAATTTTGAATTCAGTGAGCTTCAAAAGAATGCGTTTGACTTCTGGGCCTTTTGTTCAATAATGAATCACATGTGAATGGAGTAATAATACGAGGAGTGATCAATTAATGAATAAAGCATGAAAAATTCTAAAATTTGTGTGTTAATTTGAGAGAATAATAATTTTCTTATTTAAAATATATTTTTTCTTACATAATATTCCTTCTAATTTTAGATATATGAATTAAATAACTATTAATTTATATACATTAAAAAACTTAATTAAATTATTTATTTATAAGAGACGTGATTTGATTTATCTCTAACATAACTCATTTGAATCATTTGCACAATAAACTACTCAATTGATATAAACCCTTCTTTAATATAACTTTGGTTCCTACTACAGGTCAGCACCTTTTCTAGAAGTTGTTTTTTTTTTAGTTCTTTTTATAAGTTATTTGATAGTTACAAAGAGTATTAAATATTTTTTTTCATATATGTTCATACTCTCTTTAGTCTTATTTATAAGAATTTGATAATCGAATTACGCAGTTTAAGAAAACAGTTAAAATTAGTTAAAAATAATAAGTATGTTTGAAATAAACTTTATTATCTAAGTATGCTCTTATTTCTAAAGGGCAAATATGAGAGAGAAATAGAGTGATTATAAGCATCACAAATTTTTTAATTAATGTAATATATATAATTAATTAGAGGTAAAAATAAAAAAAATTAAATATTCAAACAACTTTTGTCGGACTCTTATAAAAAGAATAAATATAATTTAAATTTTGGGTTCTTATAAAAGATATTAAAGAGAGTATTTAATAAGGGTAGTGACAGAGAGTATAGATTAATATGATGTTACAATGCAAGTTTAGTGTAGATAATGAAAACAATATTGGAAATCATCTGACACGAGTTAATTACTCCTAATTAAATTTGAAAATACTCAAAATCTTGTCTAATTAAATCAAATATCAGATAACTTTACACACACGTTTTCCCATACATTTGTATTTATGACCTATAAATAATAGAAGTTCTACTATATTTTATATAGATTTGGTTTCTTATTTAATTTTTCTCCTTGTGATCGTCTAGAAGGAATGACTTAGGTGAAACTTGGGTCGTTATGGATACAAAAATATTTATGACATTCTCTTTTTCATATTAATTTTTTTTTCAATAATTTAATGTGACCTGTCTTTGTTACTTGTAGAATGGAACTTTCTTCTCATCTTCACCGAACAAGTCTATAACAAGCAACAATGGCCACTTTAGTATTTGTGATTCTTTAATACTACTCACTAACATGTGCTTTTCATTTATGATTTTCGAGGATTTCATATATACTATAAAATTATGTTCCTTTTAATTTCAAGCTCTAAATTATTTGCGAGTGTAACTCAATAATGGCATGGCCTAACACATGCTAATAATATCAATCATTTTATCAAGCAAATTACATCGCAAACTTTTTTCATTAAATAAATCTTTTTATACAATATTACACACATGTGAAAAAATAATCACATTGTTAACAATTTATGAACAATTTAACTTATTATATACCCTCTTGTGCTATTTATAGAACAGAAAAAGAAATTTTTTATATGAATGTATAATATTACCCTTTATTTATTATGATATTAACTTTATTCTTATAGAGTATAATGTATATTAAATAGGAGTAAAGTTGAAAAATTGTTGAATTTCAAGTCAAGCTTAATAAAATTTAAGATTTTTCTTAATTTATATAAAACAAATTAGAAATGACTTATAAATAATATGAAACGAGTGTATACACAGACAAACATTTGATATGGTTATTATTTAACTAGTGAAATTTGAGTATTGTGAGACACAATTAAGGTAACTCTCCTAAAAATATTTTTTATATTTACATATATACACCTAAGCTTTAGTCTTCATGTTTAAACAGTCAAAATCCTTTTCATAAGCATACACATTTCATTTTTTTTAATGTTGTGCTAATTAACATTAAATAACTTTTTTGGCCAAATTTTTTTTGGATTATTTTCGATTCAGCGTTAATATCAATCAATTTATAAAAATAAAATAATGTTTGTGCCTCATCAACATATATAATCGACAATACATAATAGACTTACGATAAATTGCTGAAAATTTCTCAATAATAAAGCATTGAAATATGTTGTTGTTAATGACTAATGAGGCACAAAATATAAAATAATCAAACATCAAACTTGATTTTGTTGATAATAGTATCAAAATACTACTCTATGATCTTATAAATTAATTTATATGTATTTTATTATATTTTTACCATAATTTTTAAATTAAAATAAGATAAGTACATAATTTTTCTATAATGTGCAGAATTTTTCGATTGAACTATGTATTCATCATGTTATAATAAAAATTACTGCATATTTTTCATACTTCAATTTATAAAAAAACATTTGTTATTTTCGAAGATAGAAAAAAGTATAATGAACAATTTTTAATTTTTTTAAAAAAACTTAGCTTCCGATTATTCACGAAAAAAATGTAAGTGGTGTGAATTATAATTAAAGAAAAAATTAAAAAAAAAAAGGTTGAAGGAAGGAGATGGAGCAGAAAGCCGAAAAGCAAGGCCGTGATCAAAGGAACAGCGACTGTCTCCGAATATTGAATGAATTATTGGAAGGTTTGACCAATGAATCATTCGGTTTGACTGCGTGCCAAAATTAAAATGATTGTGAAAGTTGGGGTTCCATAAATAAAATGAGACACACACACGCATATCACATCAAAAATAAATAATAAATATTTACACCTTGGAGGATCAGAAAAGCGTGCCAATGAATAGTTGAACTAATGGGGTTTGCCACTAATATTGAATTATTGATTCTTGTCTTGCTATAACTTAGTGTCTCTTTGTATAAAAGAAAATGTTGAAAAGAAAAAGAATAGAAATGAATGAAAAAATTTTTGCCTTCGAAATATTTGATTCGTATTGAAAAAGAAAATGAATTGATAAGAAAATTTTTGTTTGATTTAAAGAAAATAAAATAAGAAAATAAATAAAAAGACAATTTTTCCCCTGTATTAAAAATAATATATAAATACCATAAAAAGGAAAGGAAAGGAAAATAATATAAAAAAATAGGTGAAATAAGAAAAAAAAAGGAAAATATCCAATTTTTTCACATTCAAATCATAAAATTTCTTGGAAAAATCTCATATAAAGTTGTTTGAAATAGAAAAATTCTAAATTAGGTTGTTAAACTCAATAAATCTCTAATTAAGTTAGTGACTCAATTTAAGATTTTAAAATATGAATAAAATGACTTTATTGCATTCTTTTCTTTTCTATCATCTTTTTCTTTTTTAAAAGAGTTTTGTCATTTTGCAAGACTGAAACTTAGTTTTTAAATAAGAAGGCAAAAAAAATTAGTTTTTAAATAAATGTGTGTGTGTATTAACATTAATATATAGTAAAATAAAATATTATTTGTGTAAATCAAAAGAATTTTTTGAAAGAATTATCACGAATAATTCAAGTCAAAGAATAAAAAGAAAAATATAGCCCCAATATTAATTAAATGATTTTTATTTAAATATTGTCAATAAAAAAATTTATTTTTGGGAGAACTACACTTAAATTTTTTTAATAAAAATAAAACCAAACTTTATTAATCATACAATTCTCACGTGTCACATGTGTGATGTTTAGTTTGGTTTTTTACGTTAATGAATTTTTTTTAAATTCCATTAATGAAAATATTTGATATATAATATCATATAAGGGCCCGTTTGGTTCGATCCCATTACACCCTGCAGTGCAGTGCAGTGCAATGCGATGCAATGGTAATGCAATGCAATATTAATTACAGGGCTAGTGTTTGGTTTGATTTTTAAGTAAGGTGCAATGAATTATTATTTTAACAATTATTTAAAATTAATATATTACACAAAGTCTATTTTACCCTTACTATAATCTTTGTAAAAAGAAAGTTAAGAGTCAGGTGAAGGAGGAGAAGGAGGTAGTGGCGGCGGCGGTGGCAGAGGAGGAGGAGGAGGTAGTGGCGGCGGCGGCGGCAGAAGAGGACGAGGAGGAGGTAGTGGCAGCGGCGAAGTAGGAGGTAGTGTAGTGGGAATGGAGAAGGAGGAGGTAGTGGCGACGGTGGCGGGTGGCGGGTGGCGGGTGGCGGCGAAGAAGGAGGAGGTAGTGGCAGCGGCGGGTGTTGGCGAGGGAGGAGGTAATGGCTGCGGGGCCTGGCGGCGACGGAGCAGGAGGAGGTAGTAGCGGCGATGCCAGGTGGCGGCAGCGGCAGAGGAGGAGGATGTAGTGGCAATGGTGGAGGAGGAGGAGGTGGTGGCAGTGGTTGTAGCGGCAGAGGAGGAGGAGGTAGTGGCGGAAACGGAGGAGGAGGAGGTAATGATAGCAGGAACGGAGAAGAAGGAGGTAGTGGCGACGGTAGCGGGTGGCGGGAACGGAGAAGGAGGAGGTAGTAGCGACGGTAGCAGGTGGCGGCAAAAAAGGAGGAGGTAGTGGCGGCGGGTGGTGTTGGCAAGGGGGGAGGAGGAGGAGGTAGTGGTGGCGGTGCAGGGTGGCAGCAGCGGTAGAGGAGGAGGTGATGGCGGTGGCGGCAACGACAGAGGAGGAGGAGGTGGTGACGGCAGGTGGCTGTAGTGGTAGAGGAGGTGGCGGTAGATGGCAGCGGCGGTGATGGAGGAGGTGGTGGTGGTGGCAGCAGGTGGCGGTTGTGGCGATGTGGCTAAGTGAAAATATATAAGTAAAATAAAGAGAAGTAAAACTAAAGGGTAAATTAGACTTTTCTAACTATGCAATGGGATGGTAATGAGGATTCATAGGGGGGAGGTATGAATGAGGATTACCAATTTTTTGGTAATCATCATTACCATGGTAAACCCTATTACCATGCTAAAGAGCAACCAAACACTCTTCTCATAGTAATGCAATCATGATTACCATTGCATGCATGCAATATGGTTGAACCAAACGGGCTCTAAGTAAGATTTTTGTATTAATATAATTTAATTTTCTTCTCATTCAAAAAGAATTCAAGTCAAAAATAAAATTTTCTATTATCAATATTAAGTTAAAAGTCATTTAATTATTTTTGGGTCATTCTTACCTTTCTTTTGGTTTAAATTATTTTTGATGATCTTTCAAAACTACAAAAAAAATTTCTAAGATTTAGAGGAGGTTTGTCTCAACTTGCAAAAAAGGGCATCTGAAACCGCGGTTTGGGTGTTTTCCAAACAGGAAAGGGGTGTCTCCATTGATTTCTCTCTCCATTTACTTTCAACTGAGTGTATCTACTATTAGATCAACTTTCAATGGTTGAGAGTTACCATGATATATTTTTATTATAATGATATTATTTATATATTATTTAATCTCAACCATTGAAAATTGATCTAATGATAGATACACTCAATAAAGAGTAAATTGAGAGAAAAATCAATGAAGACACTCATTTTCCTTCCCAAACACTCACTTAAGCGAATCATATTTTGTTTTAGTATACATTATTGTTGTTATATATATATATATATACTTATTGAAAAAAAATAAGTTAGAAAGCACTAAAACCCTTTTAAGATGAGAGAAGGGACAAGAAGAAGGTTATAAAGTTATTTAACCAAATCCTAAATTAGGTCGATAACTTAATTAAAGATTTATTGAATTTATCAACCTGGTTTAGAATTTCTTTATTTCAAGTAGCTTTATATAGGATTTTCCCAAATTTCTTTCCTTATTATTATATCCGCATCAAAAGAGAGAGAGAGAGAGAGCCTAGAATCATGGGGAAAAAAATGAAACTATCCATATTAAAAAAAATGCAAATTAAATCATAAAGAAGGGTGTCTACACTCTTGAAGCTATCGACTTTTGGAACTAAATGGTGAGGGAGTAAAAATTGCAGAACAACATCTTCATTGGAAACATTCACCACCACCCTCAACGTCAACTTCTTCTCCACCACCATTCGTCATCTTTTTTCTTCTCCACCGTCATCTTCTCTCTCTGCCATCATCATCACCGTCGACTTCTTCCTCTCTCCACCATCGTCGTCTTCTTCCTTCGCCATCACTGACGGATTTGCACATAAGGAGGCGGTGACAGCCATTGAAGAAGAAAAAGAGGGATTATTTGGGAATTTACCACCATTGAAAGTGGATTCCCACCAATAATGGAAGGAAGAGAGATATTTCCATGGATGAAGGAGAACTATCCGCCGACAGAAAATATTTTTCTAAGAAAATGGTGACCTAAATGGCTGCCGCTAGCTGTAAAATGCGATTTTCCATTTCCCTTTTCTGATTTTCAGCAATTCAAAAGGGACCTTATGTTGCACAAAAAGATTTTAAGGAATTTATGATCACCTTCAAAATTCAAGAGAACAAAACGTACAATCCCATAACCTAAAAAGTTCTTAAAAATGCAACCATACAGCTTGCTATAAACCTAGCCCTTCGTGCGTCTACCTATATTTGTGTGATATTGATGTTATTTTTCGTGCTCCTTCTTTTTCTAAGTATAAGAATTAGTCATAGTTTAATTTAACACTAGGGTCAATTTGGCAGGAGGAAATGAAGGGAAAAGGTGGAGAGGAAAAAATTTTATGAGTTAGATTTAAAAAAGTAAAAAAGTAATCTAAGTCTTAACATTTTCCTCCCTCTCCAAATCTCTCATATCAAATAGGTGATAATGTAAGGTCTCAATTCAAGTTGTTTCCCAAAATTTTAAAATTTTTTTTTAAAATTATTTCTATTAATTACATATATCAATGAATAATGTTTCTATCAAGAGGTGGTTTTCAGGTAAATTATTAGAGAGAATATTTTTGGGAATCGACACATTTTTTGAGGGAATATTATGTTTCTTTTTGACTAAACACAAGTATTCTCTTATTAAAGGTAATCACACTTCTCTCAATAAAAATTCAAACTTTAATTTATTACATTATGAAGAATTAGTCTATTCCATTAAACTTCACCTCTTTACTAATATTGTGTTTCATTTACTTATACCAAATGTACTAATTCCATTGGAAATGAAGCCCAACATAGCTTGAAGAACACAGGACACGGCTCATAACTTCGTGTAACTTGTACGGTGATTTTCCAAACAAAAATGCATATTGTTCATTTTTACCCCTGTGCCAGCATGTTTCTTCGCTTATATTTTAAGTGAGACGGGGGATCATTGGCAATAAAAATGAAACAATAACTCGACATACTTAAAAAACTAAAAACATAAAATTAGGCCCTGTTCCTAAACATATGGACTAGACAATGGGTTGTTTCTATCTTAAATATAAAACTTTAATATATTTTATCTTTAATTTTTTTTAAAATATCCCTATTAATTATATATATGAAGAAAATTTTCAACAAAGGTAGTTCGAACTTCAAATACACATGATTAAAGAGGTTAATTTAGAAAAATTAATACACATTTATTACAAATAACTATCTTAACTAATTTATTTAATACCTCATAAATTAATGATATAACTCTCATGTTAAGGACATGAAGTAGTATAATGTTATAATCTCCACGTAGTCCATAATGCATGAGCCATCTCAACTTGTAAATCATCAGCATATGTTTTTTTTATCTAAGGAAAAAAAAAAACTAATGCAAAAGTCAAAGTAAAGAAGAGGATAGTATGACCTGATTGAATAAAAAGCTCACCCAAATTGGTAAAAATGGCAAGATAATCGAATACAAATAATATAATAGTCTTTCACAAAATGTTCATTCCCTATATAAATAAGCAAGACTGGTCCAAAGTACAAGGATCAGCTAGAGTTCTCTATTTTCTTGCTTAGAGTTAATTTTCTCTCTTCTTTTTTCTGAACCTGACAAGAAACTGCATAACAAAAAGAACTCCAAGAGATCCAGACTTGTAGCCAAAAGGGCCAAAATATCAACACAATAATGTAATGAACAGGCCCTGAAGATATATATATATATATATATCTCTGTACAACATAAAAACTCAATCTTGACTCTATTTTCCCTGTGGGTTTTTTGGTGTATCATATTACTGAATGATCATGTTGAATAAATAAATCCTTCATTACCCAAAAAATCAAATGGGGCTGCTGCTTCTGATCTGATTCTTCTCAGATTCAGACACTTCTCAAAAAAAGACGAAAACTTGGATGTGTATGGAACCGATGCAAAGGCAATTGCACGCCTAGGCCAAGTTATCATAACTGTCAATCATACTCTTAAGAGTTGCCTCTGGCTTATGGCTTTCAGAATCCCCATATTTCTCAGCATAAGGTCCACCAGAAAGATCCTTCGTGGTTTCAATTTCCATGCTGGCAATGTGGCACTTTCGGTTCCTTCGATCCTGTAAACGGTTATATCAGACAGTTTATTAGATTAATCACTTGAGTATTATGTGTCATAAAGCTATGTAAAATATGTAGATACAGAATCATACTCCCTCTTGATCCCCTTATTATAAAGCAGTTTCAACTCATTTACACGAACCGAGAAATAACAGTAACTCATCAAATCTGTTTTAAATTGATAAAATTTTCCAACTTTACTCTTATTAATAAGGTTTTGAAGGAGAGAAAAAAAAAATACTAAGAGTCACACTTAAGTAAGGAAAAATTGACAAATAAGCATTAATAGCTTTTTAAATGACTTATATTACGGACCAAAGAATCATTCTAGAACGTACATTACAATAAGGCTTTTTTTTTGGGGGGGGGGGGTAAATACATTGAGAATATAAATTGCATCCAGAAGTTCCAAAAAGGCGAAGACGTGGAAAACAAATTCAGAGGCCTCAGGCAGACAGTGGAATTTACGTAAGGAAGATAAGATATATTAATGTGTACCTCTCGGAATGGATTTTCGTCAGCTTCAAACATCCTCACAACCTGACTCATTTTGGGCCTCTTTTCTGCAGCAGGATCAAGACACCTAAGTGCAACCAGAAGGGCGCGTTTTAATTCCCGTGTCGACGGTTTAACCTCAAGGCTCGGGTCTATGACTTCCTCAGCTCTTCTAGCACTGACCATAAGCTTGAGCCATTCAACAAGATTAACCTGTCAAAAATGACAAACAAGAACTCATACTAATGATTGTATCTGATGGAAGACACAATAATAACTACCAACCTGGCAGACAAGTTCAGTAGAGTTTAGTACCTCATTAGTGGGACGTGCATAGTCTACCGGGTCCCTTCCAGTAACGGCTTCAAGAAGTAGAACACCGAAGCTGTAAACATCGCTCTTCTCATTTAACAAACCAGTATTGGCATACTCAGGTGCCACATAACTGGAATTCAGAACAGGAGTAAGTTTCCAAGTGTGTTAATCGTTGAATCAGATGTAAGGAAAGAAGGAATGATGTATTCAGTATACCCAAATGTTCCCATGACTCTAGTTGTTATGTGACTTTCTCCTGAACCCAAGAGCTTGGCCAAGCCGAAGTCAGAAACCTTCGCATTGAACTGATCATCGATTAATATGTTGCTAGATTTTATGTCACGATGAACAACTTTCGGTTCTATCCCTTCATGCAAGTATGAAAGCCTGCCAGCAGTCACAGTAAGAAGTTATTTTTAGATTCAAATATAACTCGAGTTCAATACAGACTGAAGTTCTGTGAGAAGCTCTTGAAACTCCTAAGTACACTTGGCAACAATGTTAGCAACTAAAATCTTAACACTAAAGCAAATCTATAGATTAGATCCTATGATTACAACGACTTCAGAATTCAATTAGTATCCCAATGAAAGAAGAGACTCTGGTCTTGTGCTGTCTGGAAACTTAATGGGTTCTAAAGGATCCCCAAAAATGTGAGTATGTAAAGCTATAATCCAAAAAACTATGCACAGTCACAATTTTTTTGGCCAACTACACAAATTAACAGTCTATAACATATCTGATAGGTTTTGACACAGAAAATGGTAGTAATAACAATGCAAATGAAAAGCAACACAAAATTAAAAAGATAAAGCAAATTGCCTGCAATCATCCTAATATACTTCTGAGTAAGCAACAGATAATACAGAACATAAATTTCAACAATGGTCAATGATTAATTTTGTAAAGTCGAAAGTTGAACTTACGCTTTCGCTGTACCAGTTATAACTTTCATGCGGGCCTCCCAGGTAAGTGTCCCACGCTGGCGCATGGCCCCATGTAACCATTGCTCTAAGTTACCATTATTCACATACTCATACACAAGCATCCTGCATATTTATTTGAAAGTTTAAAATGTTTATAAGAGAAAAAGAAACATATAACTAAAGATTCATCTTCCTTTTGTTTGGACACCCCAAAAAAACACTCCGATAAGTGAGTTTTGAACGACATATATGCACTTCCCACAGGATGATTACAAATTTTACCTGTGAACTCCTTCAACGCAGTATCCAAGCAAGCGTACAAGATTCTTATGACGAACATGGCCTATAGCTTCCACTTCAACCCTGAACTCTTTCTCTGCTTGTCCCCTATGAAACAATACAATTACAGAGAGAGAAAGGATCAATATAAGTCATTGTTTAAGATAATGCCAATGAGCACAACAGGAAGAAACAGCTTACAAGTTATTAAGAATTTTCTTCACTGCCACCTCGGTCCCATTGATCAACATTCCCCGGTAAACAACCCCATATCCACCCTCACCAGTCACATTCTCTGCCGAGAACCGGTTTGTTGCAAGTTCAAGATCCCTAAGCGTAAACCAGTGGCCCCACCCAAGATGAGAAAATTCTGGCAAACCAATTAAAGGAGAGGCAGTCACCATGCCACCATATGAGAATGCAGATTGCTTCCTGAAGGTCCCAGAGCTCCCATCCTCGCCCGACATCGAACTACCTCCTCTCTCGTGATGATATATTGAACTACACTGACTAATATTGTCCGGATCACTGGATTTGCTCATGCCTGACTGAACTAAGACCTTATCCGGATTCTTATCACTTGCCTTCTCATGAAAGTGAACATATACACTTCCTGGGTGATTATAAGAACTCTGCACTCCTACCTTATCGACCTTGATCTCTTTCGACACATTTGGTATTTGTGATGCAGTAGTGTCTTTGTTCAGCAGTCTCTTTGATTTTCTCCAAAACAAAGCCCATATGGACAATATACAAAGAATCAGGACTATAAATGCACCCACACCTATCCCAATTAAGACCCATAGTTTCAAACCCAAAAATGTCATCTTCTTAGACAGCTGCACATTCAAAGAACTATTGGTCGACATAATTAAATGCTTATCTGGTCACCTATTTCGCCCACCAACCAGCAGAATTAATGCATTCACACCTGAGGACAAGAATCAGGTAAGTATCTCTTTCACACAGCTAGGAAACCCACATTTGAGCACACTAATTTTACAGCTAAAATGTTTCAGTTGTGGTGTGATGAATCTCCATAAGCAAAATTTAGAGTAGGAAAATTTCAATCAGTTCAATTTGAAGGTACAGATTTTCAGCTATAATGTCAAAAGGCAACGCAATACTCAAACATTGAAAAATCAGAAGCCCATTCGCGTGTCTATGACCCTAATCAGAAAAAAGAAATTAAATTCGAAATCCCTTGTGAAAGTAAAAGGCCTATCCAATTACCCACCATTTGTAATAAGAAAGAAAAGAAACTTGGGAAAGCATCACTTATCATCCAAGTAAACGAAAGAGATAAAGCGAAATAAGACTGAGAGTTGTCCGAAAAAGTGATTCAGAAAAAACAGAGAATCCATTTACCTTTTGTAGTGATCTAAGCTAGCCTCCCTGATCTTCTTCTACCTCGAGCAACCAAGGAAGCAAGAGCCGGCCTTCTTTTCGAACCAGTAGAAACTCAATGAGCATAGATAGATTCTGTTAATAATCACAGCATAAAACCCAGATACCACTACAAGCGGGACTGTGGCCACAAGTGGGATATTAAAATAATGGAGAATAACGAGCGCCAGACAAAACTCTTATTTCCATGGAAAGCTTCAGAGGGACTAAAAATGGCTAGATTTCAGAGAATAGAGAAGGAAAAAAACAAAAGGCGGGTAAAATGGTTGGTGGGTACTGTGCTTGAGGAAGAAAAGATCGGGACCAGAGCAAGCTGGAAAGAAAGCTTGGTTTGCAATGGAGGAAACCAAGAGAGAGAGGAGAGAGAGAAACAGTAAAGGGAAAGCAATAGAAAAATGAGTATTGAATAAGCAGCAAGAAAAAGTAAAGCGGAGGGAAAGAAGAAGACGAAGTAGGAGAAGGGCTTGAAATGAAAATCCAACTTCGGACAAACAAACGTTAGCCTAGTTAATAAAGGACTCACTTGGGTTCACGGCGGAAAAGGTATTTTTTTTTAATCTGATTTTTATTAAAATGAGATTATAAATATGATTTATATTTATATTGATAATAATAAAAATAATTTTTTTTTAAAAAAAGATTTTTAAGTTTCTTCTTAAAAGACGTTTTTGAAAAAAAAAATTAATTACCAGCTAACTCAAATATCACATTTTTCAAAAAATCAATTCCACCCCGCTTTTTTTTTTTAAAGTAACGATCTAGTGGCGGTTAAGAACTTAGTTCATAATTATAAAATTATGAGTTTAAATTTTATAGATATAAAGATTTTATTAGTGAATGATTTATAAATACTTTTATAAGATTATTTAAGTCTGGAGACATATATGATTTTGAGGTCTAACTTATCTAAATTTTGTTTATTGTAAAAGAAAAATCCTATCGTGGGCTCTTTGAAAGTATTATTCTTTGTTACCAAAACTGTGTCTAATTCGCGGAAAAGGAAAAATCTAATGGAAGATCTGAAAAGATGGCATTATTCTCTGTCACCCCACAAGCCACAGCATCATATTTTTGCAATTGACAGCCAAATGTGAGTTTGTAGACATCCATTAACTCCAATGGCTACACAAACTTACACAAGCATTTGACATTTTGCTTTTCTTCTAGCTGGCATACCCATTTATTGAGTGCCGTGCCAAAAAAATATATATTGGGGGAAATTCATTGTAAGTACAAACGGTCAAAATTAATGAATTATCATGCTTTTTATTCATTTGTATGTTGAGAAAAAATATAGAAAAGTTTCTGCTCAAAAATTAATTGGAGACACGTATGAAATATTGGCACTTTCTATATATAAAAATTTATCATATCTTTTTTATTAATGGAAATTTTTAATATGGGATTTTTCACCGATTTTCTTAAGAAAATTAAGGTGGTTTTTATAATTAATTATTATGCAATTTATTTATTAAATTCTGTAATTAAAAAAATCCCAATTGACTCAACTTATGTACCAACATATCATTAATATTATTATAAAATTTAAAATTTGTAATACCTTATATTATTTATAAGTTATTAATAATACAAATATTCTTTTTTTAATTTAGCGTTAAGAAAATATGTATGCATAATGTGTACTATAAATTAAAAAAAAACGTGCATATTTTCTTGACAGAGAATTGAATAATATGTCAAAATGTTTGACTGTGCAGTTTGCAGTAAGCAGCAGAATTGAAATTTTCGATGGATCTAGCAAAGGGTATTTTTGTCAATGGAATTTGACTAAAGCCTAATCTCTAGAACTTTGTAAAGTGAAGACAACAAATATTTTGAGGGTGAAATTGTGGCGTTTTGTGATTATCATGATGATGCCTTTCAAGGCCAGGAAAAAAAAAAAAAGTAAAAGCAATGGCGTCACTTTTTAATTGATTGGTGACCCAGGCCAGTCCTTTCTCAACTTCTTTGTCTTTTTCTAATTTTAATTAATTATTAATAATTAGAAAAAATGATTTGACTTTATTTTTCTTTTCAACTAATTATAGGATTGTGCGAATCTAAAGTTTCAGATACTGCCAGCATTTGCAATGAGGAAGACGAATGAGTGGGTTGGTGGAAAATGTAGTAAATTTATATGTTAATTGTTTGTTTGAAATGATGATTAAAATTTTTAAAAATAATTTTTTAATTTTAATTTATGATTTATAAAGTAAATAAATAAGATGAATTTTATTTTAATTTATATGAACAAGTATTTTTGGGAATTTAAAAAATGATCCCAAACTAACATTAAATAAGGATTAAGAATACAAACATAAAATTAACTCAGGTAACTAATGAGATTGTGAAAGACACGGTTTGCCTAATAAGTTTTTTACAATATAATATTACATTTAATTCTTAATATGATCTAGTTTATAATACTAATTGCACTATAAATTAGATATTATATTGTGGAACGGAGATGATAATAATAAGTTTGTTGCCCTGTAAAAGATGAATTAGAGACATGGAAGCTCAAAAATTGAGCCCAAGCTTAAAAACGAAAGAAAAACTAAACAAATAAAAGTGGGAGAAGAGGGATAATTTTTCAACGCATGCTACAACATGACTTTTACTTGAAAGAAAAAAAAATCTTGTTTTAAGACCTCATATTGTCAGGGACCTCCAATTCAATTTATTCTAATGTCCACTTCAAGTTTGAAATGAGATCTTTCCAAGACGTCTAATTAATTAATAGTCATCGAATCACAAATGAACAAATTGGGAACACAAAAACTCAAATAAGTCTAATTAGACATTTTACAAATTTGGAATTACCTAAAGTGACCCCTAACTTGGGTTTTTAACCATAACCACTAGCCATACACAGTACAATATTTTATATGAACATTAACATTCATTCCAAGGGCATAAGAAACTGTTATCAAGTATAGTTCTGCTCTCTTGGCTAAAAAAGAGTATAGTTCTACTCTCTTAGGCCTTACATGTCATGATGCATAATGCAAAACCGCATAGATGAACCTAGAGTAATCTTCTCAAAAGTGTAAAACATGACCCTTATCTCATTAGCCTTGACAACTTTTATTATAACACATTGATAATTACAATATAACAAATTGACAATGATGCTCACACTTATTCGTTTTTTTGGTATTATTAACCGGTATCTAACACTTTTTCTAAATTTTATAAATTATCTAAATTACTGGTTACTTTAATTTTAGGATTCATAGTTGCTCCTTTTAGAATATATGTCTCCTCTTAGACTTAAACTTGAGACCTACGTATATTCTTTTAAAATTGAAATCTTCATTATAGGAAATTTGCAAATACCCTTATGTTGTGGCATTTAGAGCTTTCTTGAATGGTTTGTATATTAAGCTTATATTGGAAATTGTGTCTTAAGGGCCAATCATAGTACTTTGAACATTGTTATTTAATGAATTTATCCATCTTGTTATCATATTATTCACATGTTTAATGTGATAAATGTATCCTTAGATGAATCATAAAAATTGTTCTAAATGTCCCTGGTCGGTCATTTATGTGGGAGCAAAGATGAAATAAGACCAGTATGACTTTGACAAAGTATGTAGATACGAATCAAAGTCTTAAGCACTTGTAAGAGTACAAGGTGTTGGACCGACCTGTTTATGAGAAAGCTGCATTGATCAAGTCATAAGATTATCTCATGTATAACCACGTCACTATATCCTTTGACCTGAGATCATCATAAATTCCTACATGAGAGTCGTTAAGCTTTGACATAATCAAAAGTCACATTTGACTGGTTAATGATAAATGCTACAATCAAACTTAGTGGTTTTCATACAGAGGAATGTGAATGATTAACATAGAATTTGTCATTCACATTAGTAGAGAGATATTACTGGACTCCTAAATGAGTGAGTTTGAGAAATGTATGAGTTATGACCATACTACGATGGAAATAAGTTTCAATTTCTATTGTCAGACTATTTAGGAATCGGGAAAGTAATGGTCAGGAATAGGAGAATGACACTATACATGACTCATCCTTGGCCGAAATATCGTGTGACAAAAGGGACGTGACATTGTTATATGACAGGTTGAATCGTATTATCGATCTTCATATGAATTGGGCGGAGTCTTGCTAGATGCCGCTTGTGACTTATGAGTTAGTACAGTTATTGGCCCACTGCCAATTTCTTATGGACTTACAGGGTCGCATATAAGAATATCCCAACACAAGTAATAATGTCCATATTCATTGAATTTAAGACATGTCTAAATTAAATGAATGTAATATAGGGTTGAAGAATTTTATAAAATTTGAAAAAGAAAAATAATAATATTATGTGTGTGTGTGTTTTTTTTTTGAAATACACACACACAAATATATATATATATATATATATATATATATATATATATATATATATATATATATATTTCAAATATATTTATATATGATAATATTATTATATTATGTTAATTTTAAATTTATTTTTATCTGATAAATTGAATTTAATAACTAACATGATAAAGATAAAACGTATTAGATTTAATTTATCTTTATAAATTAAATCTAATTTTATTGGCTCTTATTATAATTAAATAAATAGGTTAATTAAAACTGTTGGACAGATTTAATTAAATCAGATTTATTTAATTAGCTTATCAAAACAATTAAGTGTTAATTGATATGATAAGGATTTTCAAAATTAATTAAGATTAATTTTGAAAATATAATATCCATCATAAAACAGCAAAGCTCTGATTGTTTGTTTGTAAAAGAGAGCAATAAGGGTTTTCTATGGAAGGAGAGAAAAAGATAGCCGTGAAAAAGGAAATACCTTAAAGGCCTGTTTGGTTCAAAGGAAGGGGATAGGAGGAGAGGGAATGGATAGGGATCACTTTGTTTGGTTTGATTAAAGAGATGGGAGATAATAACTAATTTATCATTTTACCCTTATATGTTTGCTTGCATTTTTTATGTTTATATAAATAATTTAAATTAATTTTTTAAATGAAATTTATTTATACATCTCAATATAAATCAAATAAATTATCAAAATTCAAATTTGTTTTACCAAGCGGACACAAATTTATTTTAATTTACACTGTTGGAATTACTAAAATAATTATTGGTAAAAAGAATGAGATTATAATTTTATGCAAAAGAAGCATCATAGAAGTTGTGAGAGACGAAGTCAGAACTCTGTGAGTGCGTGTTTTTATTTTTTGTTCAAGGGTATCACAGAAAATATGAAAAAATCTTGGGGGTAAAATAGTCAAATATTTTGTTCCCTCCAAATCCCCCCAATTTGGAGGGAACAAAATGGAGGGGAGGGGAGGGATTTGGAGCCCCTCATGTGGCTTCCCTCAACTCCAACTTTTCATACCAAACAAGGGGAGGGCTCATTTTCATCCCCTCCCCTCCAACCAAATAGACATTAAAGATACATTGGAGGCGTTAGCACGTGGCCGGTGTTGGATCCTGTTTGTGTGGATATCAATAGAGAGAGCTAATCTAAGTAATTGACTCCTAAAGATAAAAAAAACAAAACTAAAAAAGGTACGACTTTTCCTAACTTAATTGAAACTCTGTTAATAGATCAATGTTTAGGATTGAGAAAAATTTTAAAGGTTTAATTTCTTCCGCTGTCTTTCCAATCCCAACAACTTATCATATTTATATAACATATTACAAACCAAGTATTTTAATAAATCATAAGGTGATAGATTCAAGTCTTCCATTACAAGTATTTCACAATATCTATCAATTGGCGCGGACAAACCTATTGCTGACAAACAATAGAGCCGCCATAGCTAACGATGGTGCACAACCACCATGGTAAAAGGGTGAGACTTTTTTTAGAAGTGAAGGGCATTTTGATAATTGATTTATAAGACTAAATTTTCGATGAAAATTTAAAATATTGTGGGTTTAAAATGTAAATTAATTGTCATTAGTAGTTTTTAGATAAAATTCTCCGTACTGTCCTTTATTTTTGTACTTTTAAGTTTTAGCCCCCACTTATTCGTTAATCGTTATACATCCTGTCACAGGCTTCCTAGGGTTTTTGTGGGGTTTGAGTTTTGATCATCCTCACAATGAGTCTGGTCGCAGGGTCATACGAGAGATTCATATGGGGCTTCAAGCTCAAACCTTCAAATGAAACCCTATCACTATCCCCTCTATTCTCGTATCCCTCACATCTCTCTCAGATCAAGGCCGTCGCAATCTCCGGTCCCGTTGTTGCCTCCGGCGGCACTGACGACACCATCCATATATACAATCTCAATGCCTCCTCCTCCCTTGGTTCTCTTCATGACCACACTGCCACCATCACCGCTCTATCGTTTTATACTCCTCCTCACTTCAACTTCCCTCGCAATCTCATCTCCGCGGCCGCCGACGGAGCCGTTTGCATCTACGATGCTGATTCCTTCGTTCACCTCAAGACCGTCTCTGCACACAAAAAAGATGTTAACGATCTCGCCCTGCATCCCTCGGGGAAGTTCGCGTTGACTGTGGGTCGGGATGAGTGTTTAGCTATGCTGAATTTGGTGAGGGGAAGAAGGAGCTTTTACTGTAGGCTGGGAAGAGAAGCCAGCTTGGTGAAGTTTGATTTGACAGGCGATAAGTTTATTATGGCCATGGAAGAGAAGGCTTCGGTGCACGTGGCTGAGGATGCTCGGTTGTTGTTGGAATTCCAGAATCCGAAGCGGATTCTCTGTATTGAGCCTGGCGAGGTTAGTTTACACATTCTCCTTGTTACATGCTTTTTGGTGGGTTATGGGGTTGAGCTAGAATAGTATGCATATCTTTTTCATTATTTTCTCTGTACTTCTGACTATGATCAAGTAAATTGATATGGATGAGGAAAACAACATACCTTTAACTTTTTAAGAGTTTGAGAACGATCCAAAACATTGTCAGGCTCTCTGATGCAAATATTTTGAATTCATTTGATGTGAACAGACCTTGTGCTTTTTTTTTTTCAAAAAAAAAATAGTTGTTAAGCTCTCTGTTTCTGATATTGGTTTAACTATCGTGCATACTACATAGTATGAAAATATCACAAGTTTTGGATTTGATACACTTCTGAGGAATATTATAGCTGCAGGATAGTTTTTAATCCTTGATAGGAAGAAGCATTTGTCAAGGGCATATTCCGTCTATGTAGCAAATTAAAAGTTGGACATGCTATCCTGTCCTGTCAATATGATTTGGAACAGTTGAATGCCTTTTGTTATATGCTAAGAGCTCTGCCCACAGTTGTGTTTTACTAAGATCCTGCTGGTTGAACTATGGTTGGAGATTGTTGTTGAAAATTGCTGAAAACTCAGAAAATCAGAGTATTAGAGACTGTACAGTGCATGCTTCATTTTGTGTACTGTGGTTTGTGTTTAAAATATAAACCTTGAACTTTATTCCATTGCTCAGTTCCTTTCAGCATCTAATGCTTAGATTTGATTCTGTATTTATTGACAGAATGGTCTTTTATATACCGGTGGTGAGGACCGCAATATCACAGCATGGGATACAAACAGTGGGAAGGTTGCATATTGCATTGAAGATGCTCACAAAACTCGTGTAAAAGGAATTGTTGTGCTCACTAAGCATGGCAGTGTGGGTGATGGCAATGATGACCCTCACCTGGTGGTGACTGCTTCATCTGACGGAGTCATACGAGTCTGGGATGATCGCATGGCTACTAGAGAGAAGCCGAATCCATTGGCCGAGGCTAATACGAAATCACGGTTGACTTGTCTTGCTGGAACATCTATAAAACATGTTAAATGATGAGTCCTTTGATATGCTGTTTACCTTTAGATTAAGGAACTATTATTGTTATTGTTATTGTTCTTGACTAGCTGAGGCTGACAGTGAAGTATCCTGGCAAATGGCCACTCTCCAGTTTTGTTTGTATATTTCACATTAACAGTTATTCTTCAAGGAGTTAATATAAAAGATTAGAGAGGGTAGAATGATGCTCGGATCCTTATGCATACTGTATTTTCAATTTTCAAATGGCCACAATCCAGTTTTGTTGTATATTTCGTGTATAAGTTGAAGTTGCTGTCAATGTGATTTTCTGTTAAGGCAGTCAGATTGTGTGACACTTTTAAATTAGTAAATGACCTCCAAAAAATATGAAATTTTTCAGAATAAAAGTAGACATGATAAGTTTTAATTTGATAGGTTATATGAAATTTTTAGAGTTGTATATAAGAAAAAATGAATTTTTAAATTTTTTTCCGGCGAATTTAATATTTTTCTGTAGCAGACTTTAAAAATAAAAATTTTGGGAATTTTGAGGTTACTATTGGCTAAATGTTATATTTTTTTTATAAAAATAGAATTAATAAGAGTCACATAGGCTTTAGAATCATCCCAAATGGATATCTATACAATTAGATATAAATTTTTAAAATTTGGTGACAAATCTACCAATTTTTCAAGTATTGCGAAAATTATAAAGGCAAAATGGTTATTTTGACCAAATAAAATTTCATATGACCTATCAAATTAAAGCTTATAATGTCTACTTTTATTTTGGAAAATTTCAAAATTTTTGGAGATCATTTACTAATTTAAAAGTGTTACATAATTGCTAAGGGCAAAATTGTAAAATTTCACAAAATTGTAAGGGCAAAATGACTATTTTCCCTAAACAAAATGATGACGTGGCAAACATACCGTTAGTTAAAGTCCACAATTGCTCCAATTTTATTACTTATAGGTTAAAATTGCACCCAAAAATAGTTCAGGGTCAAAATTGCACTTCTGAAAATAGTTCAGGGCCATAACTGCACCTCTGCCCTATAATATATATGTGTATACTTTCTCCATTTTTTAATATAAGATATATTTATATGATTTGATTAAATTAAAAAAATTAGTTGAGTTAGTTATTATGAGATATACTTTATAAAATGACTTAATTATCTTTCTTAATTCCTCTATTTACCTTCTTCCTTAATTATTGTTGGGGTATATCAATAGTGGTAAATTTAGAAAATAAAAATATTAAAAAAATAAAAATATTAAAAAAATAAAAGATAAAATTAATCTTTTGGTCTCTATAGTTTTGACTAGTTTGTAAGTTAGTTCATAAACTTTGACTAAATTATAAAATGGTTAAAAACATAAAGATTGAGTTACAATCAAGTCAAAAATTCATAGGGACTGAGTTGCATCGGATCAAAATATAAGAATTGAATTACAATCTAGTCAAAACAATAGGGACCAAAATATTAATTTTTCCAAAATAAAAATATTGCCTTCAAGCCCAAAACTGAATGAAGGGCTTAATTTGGGCTTATCCAGATATGGAAAATGCTTTCAAGAAAAAAAAAAAAAAATCTTCGTCGGACGCTGTCAACGATGGGAAGAAGACAGGGAGGAGGATTTCGTGTTTGTTTCTTCGCCGCTGTAGGTGCTCTCTTTAGATTCGTCGTTGAGTTGAGTGTTTGAGAGAGTGATGATAACGAATTCTGGTAGAGCCATTACTATGGCGATTCCGCGAAGGCCTCTTTGCAGGCCTATTTGCTGCTCTTCAACCATCATCAACACGAAGCACCTTTGTTCTCAACTCGACCAGCTTCACAGAGAGGCTGAGACCACCAGAACCAAGGGTGCGAATCTTTCTCTCTCACTTCTTTCCTGTTTTTTTTGCCCCTTTGGTTGCTCTGTTTTGGGAATTGTTTCAATTCAGAAATGCTCCCAATAAAATCTTTTTTCTGGTTAGAAATGGATTACCAATCTGATATATCGGCTAATCCAATGAATTGCATGACACAGAATGAGAAGAATTGGATTCTGTTCTTTACTTTAAATCGCTGGTGAACAGTGAATTGCTTTGCTTCTATGCTCATTCATTAGTACTACCATTAGTGAGGAAATTTCAAAATTATCAATGATAACATTGTCGCCTAAGGTCAGGTCATATCTCGCAAGATTCTAGGAATTAAAAGAACCAGCCAATTAGGAAAAATTTTAGTAATTCCAACATCATCTACGATCAATCCAAATCACTCCCATCTGTACTAGTGAAAATTTCCCATATCATCACTGAAGCATTTCGGCCTCTGTTGCATCAGCATTACCTATTCACCTTGAAAACTTCTCGGAAAAAGACTGTGGTTCCTTGTGAGAGATATTATACATATAATCGAGTATTTTGCTTCTCTGTCTCTATTTAATGGGTAACTTGAAGTGCTTGTATTGCAATCTAAAGACGTCAGTGGTTACAAAGTCTAGGAGTGGTAACTCCTGTCGAATTTGAACATGGGAATATGTCTGTGAAGAAATTAGATAAATTTTGATGCTCTAGTTCTCATTGTTCAATGTTCATGAAAGAAAGCTATAACCCTGCCACGCTTTCCCATACAATCTGCTAACTGCCTTTAGCTTTTAAAATATATAAAATCTGCTAAATATAAAATAAGATAAACGATAATAGGATAGACTTCCAAATGGAAAGAAACTAACAAGCAGATGATATCCAAACAGAAACACTGTAATAACTCCTTTAAAAAAACTAGATAATTAGAAATCATTACTGAATGCTAACCAACAGAAGGATTGAGGAAGAATGTGTACAGAAACTGTAATCTAATAAAATAGGATTCCAACACTTATGAAAAGCAATGACTATCAAATGAGGATGCTCCTTAAATACCACTTTGAACTTCCAGTATTGAATGATATAGCAGCATTCCAACTGCAAAATTACTAAGTAAAAAAAGTTTTATTGAAAGAAGAAATACAAATTAAAAATGATGACCACCCCTCCATTGTTGCAATGTATATAATGAATTTTGCGAAATATTTGCATCTGTTAAAAGGTGTTCGGTTTTTCCCAACTTTTCTTGACTATAACGTTGATTGTCAACTGTCCAATGCTCAAGTGAGACACTGAATAATGCATCAAAAAGTTAGACACAAACTGTGTATATTCATTAATACATGAACTTGCCTCTGGACTATGGTGGTTGAAGCAGCAAAGAATGCCAGATTGAGGCTTTTGCGATTGACAGAGGCAGCAGAGAAGCTTCAAAAGCAGGCAGCTATAAGTGTTCAAAAGGGGAAGGAAAATGATGCAAGGGAAATACTTTTTCAAAGGAAGAAGGTCTTGCAGGCTTTGGAGAAGTCTAAAACCCGCATTGAATTGCTTGATGGACTTTTTACAAAGCTTTGTGAGGTAATATGAATTGATTACTATTAATATAATGTCATATACAAACAATGGCTAACTCCATTATGACAGTCACCTCTCCATAAAACTGAAGTTGTGGTAGAACAATATTATTTGCTAAATTTTGAATTATTCATTTTGTTGGTACATTTGTCTTAACCCATGAAAAAGTCCTTGAGGGAGGTCTCAGTTAAAACTATAGATGTGGATGACAGAAATTCATATCTGGAATGCACTGATAGGGCAAACCTAAATAGCAAATGAAAATATAGTTGGGAAAGTTTTAAAATTATAGACAAGAAAACAACTTAATTAACTCTTAAATCACTCTCTCAGGTCACCCATATATACCTTTATTTGTGAGTGGTCAAAGGAACAAATCTTGACTATTGGAATTTATATCGACCTTGTACATGTTGACGGGCAGAAAATTAGGGAAGAGTGAAGAACTGACAACTTTTATTTTTCTTTCTTTCTTTCTTTCTTTCTTTCTTTTTTTCTTTTTTTCTGGGGGGGGGGTTTGTGTTTTATGATTGCAGATCCTATGGAATACTTATTATCTCTAATATTTATTGAGTGACTATATTTCCATTTGCAGTCAAAGAATCCCCTCTATTTTGAAATTTCACACTCTTTTATTGAAATCAAAAGATGCGTTAATATGGTTTCAGGCAATATCTATGAAAGAAAGCCAACTAATTGGGCATGTTTCATTGAATATTGAAGACAAAACAGAAGAATCTTCAAGTCCAGTTCGAATCATTAGTCCAAAGGAGGAATGTGGCAAAGATATTACTGACAATGACTTGGATTTTAATGTGATGAAATCTCTTGATATTCAAGATGTGCGGCTTTCTGTGGAAAGTCAAGGGGATTCACTGGGTGACAAGGAGATTGAGGATCTTCAACAATCCCTAAACACTAGTTGTTTGGACGAAGACAAAAAAGCTAGCGTCTTGACAGAAATGTCCTCTTATGAGGCATTAATGGAGCATATAGATCAAAAGCTCAGTGAAATTGAAGTCGAACTTATCACTGCTTTGAAAGCATCAAACTTGCTGCTGGATGGTGATGAGAAGCCAAATAATTCAAGGTGGCAACAAGCGGTGCAGCTTCTTGAGAGCATCCACAGGATCAGACAGAGGTACACATCTTTATCTGCCATAGCATCAAACTTATTGCTCCGTTGAAGAATCGGATACTGCTACTATTGTTGCTTGTGGAGCTTTTGGTTGTATTATCAATAATCATTTTAAGCATATTATGTGGTAAAGTGAAAAAAATAGTAATGTAAGGCTTTTCTCAAATTTTAAAACCCTCAGAATCAGAAGAGCATTGGGGAGGCAAAATTAAGGATCTGATCACATTTTCTGTTTTGTTCAATTCATCTCCTGTTGCCAGGTGAGAGCTTACTTTATTCTTTAAGAAAAATTTTGTGCATTTTTGCTTCTAGCACTAAATTACTTAAAGTGGGAAATGGGAAAAAAATGAGGGTTCTTACTATCTAAGTGTAATGAGATGTTGATTTATTGATTTATTATTGGTCATTCCAGCCATCATCATTATCATCTGCTCCATCAATTACTGGAGCATCTACCTTTGACAAATTTCCTGCTGTACTGAAGGAGAGTTAAGTGAAGTTGCAAGATCATGCCTGTGACTTACGCCGCAAAATTTTCACTCTATTATCCCTTTCATGAAGGTTTTTGTGAAATACTCTACAAGAGTGACTATCATCGTGAGAAAGAAAGTAGATTGTTTGAAAATGTAAATCCAATTAGTGAATCTCAACTCTACTTGGTCATATTTTACAATTTTATATTCAATTATTTGTCTACTTTTCTTCATGCAGGCCAAATATTCCGGCTGTTGGAGTTCATAACTGTGGCTTATGAGATCATCAAATTTTACCTACTAGTACCTTGCAATATATCTTGTCCTAGCTCACTTTTGAGTTCCACAATATGCATATATGTTCATTTCATTTGCTGTTGAGGCTCTTTCAACTTACTATCATGGGATATTCTGTAAATATCTTTAAAATTTATCATTTCTTGTAAACCGTGTTGATTCTAGCAGTACATGTTCATGAGTACAGTTAACAATAGTTGACATATATGTTAACCACCATGTGTTAAAACAATAGTGTGGCAGTTCTGGTGGTATTGTAATTCCCTGGTTGAATATCTAATTCCACTGTAGTGGTAATGTATGCTGAACTCCTAAACTCCTGAAGTTTAAGCTTGAATTATTACTAAAAGTGGATTTGCTACTTAATTTTCCAAACTAACTGTTCTAGACTTATTGCTAAATGTAATGGAATCAATCATGTCCCAGATTTCCTTTACAGGTTACTACCTGAAATGTCCGGTGGACCCCACATCAGGTATGGATCATGCAGCCTCTCTTGGTACCTAATTTTGACCTCTGCAAATCCTTTGCTTGATCAAGTTTTGGGCAATAAATGGTTGGCAATGCTGGACCATCTTATCTGAAAAGATAAAAGACCAAAGCAAGTAGCCGTTGCCGAGGCAAGATTGGGGAAACATTTCTCCGATAGAACTGACTCCTGTATTAGGCAGTTTCCATTAGGTCAGCAAGAGTAATCTTGCCACATTGGCCACTGTCCAACGAGTCAAATTGCCTGCCAATTTGTAGAATGTCATTCTCAGTTATCTTCCCCATCTCCTTAAGCTTATATATGACAAATTCAGACTTGCTGCAAGCATAAAAGGAAAAGGTTACTAAAAAACATAAAGCTTGCATGTGATACAGCAAGAACATTTGGCAAATACTGCTATATTAGCTTGCACTTGGTATATTATCACAATCTGTGAAGTATTGCATGCTGTGCCTCAAGAATTTTTGAAAGTATGATAATGTTACAAAAATATGGGTTAAATTCCGGTTGTGCATCCTATACGTATTAACTACAGCGGGAATGAAGCATTCAACTCAGAATCTTCATCTTACTGCAATTCTGTCCTTCAGTTGTGGACAATGGTTTGGTGGCTGAAGACTGAAGAGTTAAACCAGGTAGACTCTACCTCTGTTTCTTCATCACTTTTTTACATGTTGGTGTTTTCTTTTTGCTCTATAGACATAATAAGGTTCCCCCTCTCTGATACTTCATCAGACCAACTTATTCCTAAAATGTAATTTTGAAGTTACTAAATCAGTCAATAATTTGTCCAATCCTGCTTATAATTCAGCCTTGACTCCTAATAATAATATTCCTCAATAGTAAATAAGAGTAGATCTAGTTTGACCAAATATAAAAAAGGGGAGAGTAAATCTAAGATAGATTGGGCTTGTGAAGGCAGATAACTCTAGTTAAATATGAATCGACATACAAATAGCTTAGATACACTTTTTTCCCCATTCAAACATAGATACACTTTTTAGTGACGCTTACTTTTAACCTAGCTTATATGTATATTATTTGACATTTTGGGTCACACCAACAACTCAACAACAATGTAAAATTTGACTACAAATTCATATGCTTATTTACTTCTTAATAGATTCTATGTAGTAGAAAAATATTAGCATACCTGATTGATCCATCATTGTCGAGGTCAGCGGCCACTAAATCTGACAAGGTAATCTTCTTGTGAAGAATCCATTTTGCAATAGTACGATTTCTCTTGTCAATACTGTATTCAGTTAGGTACAGGAAGGCCCTGCCGACTGCCAATGTGCTTACTAAGAGCCATAAAGATGCAAAACACCTTCCCATCTCAGTAGTAAAAGCATAATCCCCATAACCCACAGTTGTAACAGAAGTAACAGAGAGATAAAAACTGTCCAGCCAATCTAAGCTCTCAAGGAAGTGAGCACAAATTGTTCCTATAGCAATGCAACAAACAACCACTGCCAAAGCTAGACACACTTTGGTCCTTATCCTCATTCTCCCTTTCTCTTTGTCTATCATATATGATCTAACAAGTGTATTGAACCTATTCTCATCCATGGCACTCAGTAACATTTCCTCTTGTCTATCACAAATGTAGGTGACCAAGCCATTCATCAGGATGCCGACAAATCCGAAACCCACCAGAATGAACCCACAGGTAAAGATTTTGGTAAATGCTGTGTTTGGGACAATATCACCGTACCCTATTGTACAGAGAGTTACCACTGTGAAGTACACAGCATCCACAGGCTTGTAAGTGGATTTGCCCTTGAAATTCCCACTTACCAAGTACACTAAAACCCCAGTTGCCACATACAAGATGACACCAATAAAGGATAGCCTTACTATTGCAGGTGATGATTTTTGTGAAATCCTGAGGTCAAAGGAATCGTGACCATCTCTTTTGACATCAGTGAAAACTGAGGGAGCAGAATGTGAGCGATGGACTATATTCTTTCTTCTGTTCAAGTTGGCTATGAGGTTCAAATACGAAGGGCTATTCTTGGGTGTGGTAATGATCTGAATGATTTCTTCATTGGTGATAAGATCAATATAAGATGGGTTAAGTTCTCTTAGGGATGGTGGCCTGCTTGATGATTCTGCAACCACTCCTCGTTTCCTGGGAAGAAAAGGTTCATCCATGGTATATCTGCATTTTGGGTTCAAAACCTGGGTTTGTATCTGAAATTTATTTATTTTGTTGAATCATTAAGTGCTGATTTGACGTTCACAACTACAAGTCAATTCAGAGAAAGAGAGAAGAATGGCGGGTTCAGTTTTTGCGAGGGTTTTGATTTTTTGAGCTGAGAGTCAGAGATAGTTATGGTGGGGTGGAGAAGAATCACGTGATGGTAGAGAGCTCCACGTAACGGCTTGAAAGTTGAAACTTACCGTTCGTGGCTTTACTGGGTTCATGTGATGTGGCAACGTTTTCAATCCCTTGAAAAACTCTCTCTGGTCGCGATGTCTGTCAGTTATCTTTGTTTAGGCCAGCATGCTGTCAATTGTTTGGATCTGAATTTTTTTTTAATATTAGGGAAAAAGACATAAAAAACTTCAAAAATGGGAAAAGAAGTGTTCTCAATATTTATAATACCTAAGAAATGTTAGGGGCTGATTTATCTTTTTCAAAATCAAAAGAAAATGACACAAATATCCTCAACAAAAATCATCTTCTCTATCCTCTTCTCCAATGACACAGCCAAGACAACTTCCTCTAACAACGGCGGAGGTGGAGGCGAGGATGATACCGACAGTGAGGACGGGTAGGATGTAGCGGCATTGAGAATTACACCAAGGATGCTCAATTTGGGCGTAACCTAGTTGATGGAATTAGGTTTGAACAACCCCAATATACACCCAATTGCAATCCATACAGGAAATGTTGTAGACATGACCTCTCCGGCAAGTTCCAACCAATCCCGAAAACTCCGGCCATCGTTTTCGCCATACCCACTCAATGAAACACCACAACAAAAAGGAGACAAATAGCTTAGCCTAGAAGTCTTGGGGATCGTCGATGATTAAGCTAGATTGGTGAGCGAAACACCAATAGACTGGTTTAACAGTGATTGTTGGTGAAATTTGCGTTGTTGTGTTAATGGAGCGAGATGTGCGTTAGTTCCTGAAGAACATAGTGAAACCACCAGATAGGAGTTTGATTGAAGCTTGAGAAGTGGTTTTTCATAGTGTGAACTTACAATTGATGCTGGCATTGGATTGCTTCTCTGATGAAAAATGATAAT
This sequence comes from Albizia julibrissin, assembly GCA_037074505.1. Lineage (NCBI taxonomy): Eukaryota > Viridiplantae > Streptophyta > Magnoliopsida > Fabales > Fabaceae > Albizia > Albizia julibrissin. The sequence continues at coordinate 17,364,373 of CM073484.1, read as the reverse complement.
GCAGGCATGGGTGAATTCTTGAACTCCATAGGGTATAATAACTTATGATATGAAAATCACAACTCTCTAAATAAAAATGACCACTTGTGAACAATGATAATGCATGCATGGATGAATTCCTAAACTTGATATATGTATAACAATTTTTGATATGAAAATAATAATTTTTGATAGTTTGATTTGTTATTTAGTAAATGAAAGTTGTTAAAATATAATTAAATATTATGAATTCTTTAATAAAACTTGTGAAAATGTTGATAGTGTATATTTGTTACTTGATAAACAAAAATTGTTAAAAATTAATCAAATGTTGTGAATTTCATAAAAAACTTGTGAAAAACTTGATAGTTTAGATTTGTTATTTGGTAAACAAAAGTAATAAAACCTAATAAAATATCATGAATTTCTAAACAAATCTTGTTACTCAGCTAATAATTATTCCCGCCGGAGCTTTAGTGCTAGTTATCGGTGGGGTTGGGGGGATCCTCTGTTTTTTTAGGGTGGGGGTTCCTCTCTCTCTCTCTCTCTCTTTTAAATATATCTTTGAGAGCATTTGTTTCATTTTTTTTAATTTCAAAAAGGACAAATCATATACTAACACATTCATATATTATGAATACTCGAAACAATATTTTGTTATTTCCTATTTTTAAAGTTCTTTTTGTGAGATTTTCCCTTAATATTATCTGCTTGACTAAATACTTAAGCCATCGATAATTAACACACACACACTCCCCCCCAAGTCCTTTAAAACATAATATATGTCATTTTAATTAATTCTTCATAATCAAGAAATAGTAATTAACTCATTAAATTTGTTCTAAATTGAAGAAAATTTGCAACTTTACCCATATTAATGAGGTTTTGAACGAGAGAGAGAAATACAATGAGTCATATTTAAATATGGTATAATTAACGTACATGTCCTTATAGTTTCAACCAATTTTTAATTAGGTCTCTATATTTTTTTTTCCTTTTTATTAAGTCCTTATACTTTCACCTACTTTTAATTAAGTCCTTATCGTTAATTTTTTTTTATTAAGTTCTTATTGTTTCACCAGATTTTTTAATGGGATCCTTGAAGGCTTTTTTAAATTTTAATTTCTTAATTTACTTAAAATTTAAATAAATGAATAATATTAAAATATAATTTATGAAAAATAAATTTAAATTTATAATTATATAATTCAAAAAATAATTAATATAATTAATTAATTATAATTATATTTTATTTTTTGATAAATTTTTTATTATAATTCAAATTTTAATATTCCTAATAATTTTTTTAATTAAACACATATTTATATTATTTTTTTATATTTATTTTTATAATTTTAAAATATGAATAATAATAATAATAATATTTTCCCCAAAATTGAATTGAATTATAATTACTTAATTAAGGATACTAATTAATTATTTTTTAAATTATGTAATTATTAATTAAAATTTATTATTCTTAAATTATATTTTAATATTATTCATTGATTTAAATTGAAATTAAAATAATAAATTAAAATCTAAAAATACCTATAAGGGCCCAATTAAAAATCTAATAAAACAGTAAGGACCTAATAAAAAGGAAAAAAAAACTACAAGGACTTGATAAAAAAACAGGTGAAAGTATAAGGATCTAATAAAAAGAAAAAAACTATAAGGACCTAGTTAAAAATAGATTGAAACTATAAGGACAGATTAATTATGCCTTTAAACATTAATTACAAGAACAAAATTGTCAAAAAACATTATTATTCTTCAAGTGACTTATATTATGAATCAAGTCATTCTTCTTGAAGGGATTTATATTGTGGATCATAGGGAGTATATATATATACATATCTTACCTTCGGTTTTCAATACTCTCTTCGGTCTTTAATATAAAAGTAATGTTTTTTTTAAGAGAAATTAAGAGAGTTAAATAATTTAGGGTTTAGGAGTTAAATAATTTATTTAATAATAGTATATGTTGTATACTATTAGGTTAAATATCAGTTCATAAGTTAGGAAAATTAACTTAGAAGAAAATTATAAATATAAATAATTTAATATAATTTATTTAACTTCCTTAATCTCTCTAAAAAAAAGTCATCCAGCTCTTTCATTATAGACATGAGGTAGTATAAGACTCAATTGACTAATTTAGAAAAATTAAAAGTTAAATAAATCATTTACCCTATAGTAACTTATACCACGGACCAACGAATTCTTTTAGAAGGTGGATTACATTTTGAACATATTGCTTTTCTTTGTTTTTTTGTTTTGTTTTTTGCCGTTGACATATTGCTCTTCGTCGGGTTATATTCATGTTGCCGCGGAATTGAGTTGTAAATACCAAGTTAATTAAATCTGGACTGATACTGAATCAATCAGAGTATTAGTGATTCTTTTTGTATTAGAAAGTAGATATCTCAAGATTTCTATATAGTCATAATTTGTAATTTTTAAAAATATGTAGAATTAGATATGAATTTTTTAAATCAGAAAAATTTTAATAAATATTAAACAAGTCGGACCAGACCAATTAGATAACCGGTTTGATGGTTCCTATGGTCAAACCGACTGGTCCCATTTTAATCAGTAAATACAAAGTGATAAAAATGCGGCGTATTGTCCCAACATGCTGTATCCAATTATCCATTTACATGCTACTGTTTTTGCAAGTATTTATATTTTTGCATCATTCCATTTCCATGTTTCTCGTCACTTACATTAACCTGGAACAAAATATAACCCACTATGATTTGAATGACTTGGTTAGTGTTTCAAAGTTCATTTATTTGGATGGAATAAAATATAATGTATCAGGAGACTGCAAAAAAGGTTGAGTGATCATTTGGAAAAGAAAAAAAATTAGAGGTCGAATGGTTCACAGGTCTAGATCGAAACCAATTTTAGTGCTCATTGTAATAATTCGCATCAAGAGTTATTCATTAATGTAAACTGTTCAGATCTAATTTGGATTGATCAAATTGATTTTTTTTAACTTTTGTTTTTTTTTGTCCAATTATTTTAATATATATAAAATTTGATATAAAAATAATCTTTTAACATTCAGTTTTTCAAAAAATGATTTTTTTTATTTAAAATCATCATTTGAAAATATCAAAAATATGGATTATTAAAATTCTATTTGAATTGTATAAATCTCACTATATTAAATAACTCTTGGTACTCATCATTACAATGAGCATAAAAACTAATCCTAGTTTAAAATATGCTAGGGTGGCGATTACAAATTAATAATAAATCACTTATTTAGTAAGTTTCTTTTTTCCTTTTTATTGGCAGAATGGAAATAATAAAGCCCTTTGTCAGCTTTATTTATTTACTTCAGATCTTACATTTGAAAGGGGATTATTTTCAGAACTTTAGTACTTGTTGCAATGCAATGATGAGCACATTCACATAGAGCTCATTAGCACTACGAACCATTCAAATATAACTTAGATGATTTAGACTGAATTTTTTACTATTACGTTGTCTCTAAAAAATTATTTTCGTATGTACAGAATTTAAACTGAATATAATTTTGGGAAAATGATAAAAAATACCATTTGAATTATAAAAACTCCAAAATTTCTACTAAATTATTAAAAGGACAAATAAGTGATTTAGTAGAAATATAAGATTTTATAATTTGAGGGTTGACTTGAATATAGGTAATAATAATTTAAAAATAGCAACTATCAATTTAGGTATACTGTGATAATTTGGGAAGCTCAAGTTGTTAATTTATATATTAAGTTTGTTAATTCATATATTCAAGTTGTCAACACTTAATGTTCAAAATATTATATTTCTACCAGATCGCTTATTCATCATTTTGCTAATTTAATAGATATTTTGGGTTTTTGTAATTTAAATAGTATTTTTATATCATTTTCCCTATAATCTTTTGACTGTCATATTTCAAAAATTGATTTTTTTAATTAAAAAATGATTAGTTCAAAATTTTAAATTTGGACCATTGAAGTTCTATTTGAATTATGCAAATCTCACTTCAACGATGAGCACGAGAGACCCTCAGCAACAAAATCACTAGTCTTCTAATTCATTTGTTGATGCTCAAGGGAAAGACACGATGATTCACAAAAATAGAACTAACCTAAATAACACGTAAAGTAAACCGTACATATGTATGTTACGTGAAAACAGAAGCATAGCTTCATAGCCCCTTGGGATTAACTTAATAACAGGTTAAAAGTAGTGGTCATGATTTAAACCCCTATTGATATAGGGTTTGTTTGGGAACACATTGTAGAAGTGGTTTTTTTTTTTTAATATGACTTTTGCAGAAGTTAGATTGTAAAAAAGTTAGATTGCACATGTGATTTGTGTTTGGGTTGACGGTGAGAGAAATGTCTTTTTTGTAACCTTGAACCTGTTTGGATTAACGTTTGAAAAGTCCATTTGGATGATAAATGACTGAAAATGGTATAAATCTTATTGAATACTACATATATATTGTTTGTATATATATTTTTATAATTGATGTTAAAAAATGTAAATAAAATTTTTTAAAATAAAAAGGTTTAATAATTATTGAAAAAACAACTCTGGTCAGAGAAACATATGGTTTCAGGAGGAGGAGATGGGAGTAACTGGTGTGTGTGAGGGAGTAAATGGTCTGTGTGGAGTGGTAGCTGAGAGCAATTTAAAACACAATGGGAGTTGATGAGAAGCTGTGAAAGAGAAGCTGCCAAGCAAAAGCTGCTTTTATACATAAAGCCCAATGAATCAAAATGGGATCCCAAACAGTATAAACGAAGCCAACTGAGCTTTTCAAGAGTTAATGGGTTTTTTTCCTTCTCAAATTGGTTTTCAAACAGACCCATAATCCTTTTTTTTATTAAAAAAAAAAAATAAAGCATAGCTACTAGACGAGGAAATGATGGTTTGCACAATTTGGTGACTTCTTACGTGCTGCACTAGTTTGAGGGAAATCTTTATGGGGTACAGTTTTTCGCACCTGAGCATGAGATTCAGCTTCATGTTGAAACATCTTGACCAGCTCTTGAAGTTCAAGTTTTCTGAGTGCAACATTTTGTTCCACAATGGGTTTCTTCAGCCCAAGATAAAACAATCCAATTCCAATGAGTAGAGCTCCTAATAAAACAAGGAGGCCAGAGAACAGAGCAAATGCATAGGGAGCATGATCAGCTCCTGGTATTCCCTCTACATTTATACCAAACAGGCCAGTTATGATGGACAGAACCAGACCCCCACCACCAAACACTCCTAAATTGTGTGTCACTGCCAGGCTTCTATCCTAAAACAAATAGCAACAGTGTGATGAGCTATTTTTATCTCCAACAACCAATCACTATGGTTTTGATAATACTCAGCTTATGTTTGTTCAGTATGGGGTGAAGATTACAAAACCTGTAACCACGAACGGACTGTGCTTTGCATGACATCTTGAATAGTGAATAAGCGAGTGCGAACTGCTTCTTGCTCTTCTAACATTTCTCGAGTACTCTTTCGTACTCCTTCTAGCAACGTTCTTGCTTCACTTCCTCTCAACTGTTGAATAAGTTCAAAAACAATTTCCTCTCGTGCATGAAGTGACCACTTCACTCTTATAGCCTAATAAATCAAACAAAAAGGAATCTGCATACAACATTATTCTTCACAGGAAAAGCAAGGTGATAGAGGTACACTTTTTTTATGGTAGAAAAAACACCTTGTGAAGTGCAACACACGAAGTTGTGTGTACTTCGAATTGTATACTTCATATAATGATCTTTTCTAGATGGTAAAAAAAGAAGCAAGTCATTAAATTTATTTTAGAAAAAATTACATTCAGGACCCGAACAAAAGAAAAAAAAGGTCCCTTGAAATATTAAGATTGTTAAAAAGTCTTGTGGCACTTTTTTATAATAAATTCCAATTCTGCTGATAAGTTTATGGGCGTCCGCTAATAAATCTATAGGTGAGTCATTGACAAGTCCAGAGGTGCGTCATTGATAAATCTAGGGGCGTCCATTTACAAGTTTAGGGGCGTCCATTGGCAAGTCTATGATTGGAATTTGTTGCAAAAGAGTCCTACAAGACTTTTTGACAATTTTGATATTTTAAAGGACCATTTTTTTATTTTTTTTTTCTTTTGTTTGGGACCTGAATGTAATTTTCTCTTTATTTTATTATCATTTCCTAACAATTTAGTGGAATTAACAAAAGATATTCCGCTTGCTTCTTACTTCTAGAATAATCTAATCTTTCCTGGATTCTTTCGTGGAACTAATTAACTTCTACGCCACAATCCCTGGATAAAGGTACCTGGGCTGATAACCTTCTGATTTCTTGGTTCAATATTATACTGAAAAGATGTAAATCCTCATGGTTCCTCCTGTCAAGAAGATTTAAAGCATTGGGCATATCCAAGTTACCAACAAAATATGAAATGGCCAACAAAGTTAAACTTTTACAGTAAATGGACAATGGTCCAATGAACATGGAATCACCTGTTCATAAACATCAATTCAATTTCATCTGCAGCCCCAAATACGTGTTTACGGAACAACCTACATCAATCAAACATGTTAATATGCATATATATCATCGTAGGTCAGTGAAAGTCATTTTCAATTCTGTTACTGAACCACCTTCACATGTTTTGCAGAGGAAAATACGAACATCAGATGCAACCATAGTTCAAGATCAAAATTTCCAATTCCTCCTCTGCTGCAGCTTTGGAGGGGTTGAAGCAGAGGAATTGAAAGGATAATATGGGATGCTAAGGTTACATATACTTGCAATTTTTTTTTTTTTTTTGTATTTTACCCAAAAAGCATATATAACTGCATAATTAATGATCCTTCAACTTTTTTACCCAAATAAGGAGCCTTGCATGAAAGCAATAACTTATGCTTTACAAATTGTATTATTTATAGTTTGAACTGTTTTCAAACCCAGTAATATCTAAAATCTAATTTTTCCATGTTAATTAAGGTCATGTACCAGAAGAGAGGAAAAAAAAGTAAAATATAAATTAAAACAGAAGTGGTAATATATCATATATCATACTGTACTTATCCAGGCGAAACCAATGGTAATTTAATAATTCAAGTGATTTTCACCTATCATCCCATCTAGCCAGATGACTAGCTAGGTGTGCTACAACCTCGTGAATGCAATGTGGTATATTAGTCCCTCCAGCAGCAAGCAATTCCTACATTAAAATACAAAATCAAATATTCAGAAAAATTTTGTAGCATGAAGTTAAGAATAAATAAACAACTAACTGTGATTTTGACATGTTTTCAAAGTCTAATCAGTTATTAATCCAATAGAGACACTAATTACATGATCAAACCAGTTACAATTACATTAACATTTTTTATGTTTATATATTAAAATATTAAATGAAAATAAAAAAAATCAGATGAATAAATTTTTAAGTTAATATATAAATTCAAACAAATTAATATTATCCTTGATCACAACTTGAATATAAAACAACTTACAGTCGTTCATTATATTTCAATTCATTAATATCTACATAAAAAATGTTACCATCATTATACTCAACCACTCAAAATTATAAATTAAATTATCGATATCTTCCTCAAATAATCAGATGTTTGATAAAAATATTAATAAATATGTACAAAAATAATATTTATAAAATATAAAAGATAAATTTAACTATAAAAAACCAACATAATTTAAAACTAGCAACCAAAACATTTAAAACAAAACAAATTGAACTAACAACTAATCCCGGTTTTCATATTTAATGGTTCTTGCTGATTTTTTTTTACAATTTTTAAAATATTAATTCTATAAAAATTCCAAACCCATATTCAAATACCAATTACTCGAAATTTCAATTGAATAAACTAACATGATATACTTGTATCATGAATAAAAAAGGGACTGACCTCAACTTCTATAATGCCTAATACGTTGACGTTTGAAGTAACACCTTTAACATGCAATGCTGTCACCAAAAAGTTTTGTGCTTGCCATGCTCTTAAAACAATGGGGATATCATCTTCCTCAACAAAAGGATCTCCCGATGACTGCCCCAGAAGTTCAAATAGCAATCCACCAGCAACCCGAACGGGAACCTGTCAATGCAAAAATTATAAATTTTTTAGAAGATATTATTTGCAATTTATTATTCTTTACAATATTTTGGCATCTAATCGTTTATTAAATCTGTATTACTATCTGTTTTTTAAAATGTATGATCTAATTGGAGAGCTTATATAGGATATAAATGTAAGACTTACTTCTTATATTTATCAATCTCTTCTCAATCTATTTCTATTATTGATGCTTCCTAATAATAATTAAGAGAGAGATAAGAGTAATTAAAAAAGATAATTAGGGTGTTTTAGGGGAAAAATATATTATATTATCTAATTTAACTAATTTTTTTAATTTAATTAAATTAGTAAATATGTAGAAGTGAGTATTGTACCAAACGATCATACCTTACCTCATATAGAAGGTATCTCATTCGCTCACTGATGAGCTTATTTTCTTCCTGCAAAGCAATGCTAATAGCAGGATGTAGCCACTGAGCAATGCTCAACCAAGCACTAATAAATGGATGACCTGCGTCCACATGACACCACCAAGTCGGACCCACCGGACGTTCCCGGCAAGGAGTTGCAACATCCGCCGCAGTCACATCAGTTTCTTCATCTGAGAAACCACGCGACTCCGATGAGGCCCACTCAGTTTCAACCTGCACCGTCTGTGTAAGCTCAGAAATCCTTGCCCATCCAATTGGTCTCCAGTGGCTCCTTGGAAGCCTCTCTCTGTTTCCCTGATGGAGATGATGTGATTGACTCTTATTAACTCCAGATTCAACTGGTAAGGAACAATCATTTGAGCAGTTTCCTGTATCTTTTGTTCTTAATAAGAAATTAATTTGAACTCCTTCAGCTAATCTACTCCTCCGAGGTACAGAGACAAATTCAAATGCACAGATGAGTCCATCATTCCAAAGTTCGCCTCCAGGAATCTTATCCTTGGAAGATTGGATTTTCCGAATGTCTTGCTTATTCATTTCACCACCAGGGGAGGCTGAAAAATTTTCATTCGCAGCTTCCATATCGCACTCAAGTAGAGGAATTAGTGCCTCAACCGTCATTGACGACGGGATGGCTGCTACTAAACATTAAACAGCCATATTTCCTGTATCATCATCTTCATCGTATCATAAATTACTCAATTTCATGAGCCAAATACATCGAAAATGCTGAAAAAAAATTCCAATTCCACATGCCAAGACAAGCATAATTTGCAAACTGTAAGGGATGTACCTTTAATTTCCATTCTGTCTTCCAATTGTTCTACTGTACTCTAAGATTTCCCGGCGAAAAAAACAGAGGGAGAGAGCTAGGATTTTGAAAACGACAAGTATATATTGAGAAGAGCTAACCAGAATCTTCAGTATGTAGGTTGAATTGGCACTGAAGGTGGATTGCGCATAAATTGTTAAATTGGAGGCAGGGAAGAAGACAAATCGAACCGCAGAAAGGGATGAGGAAGAGGACACGTGGTGTGATTCGGCGAGATTCTTCATTGGTACTGGGATCACAGAAGGCAAGGCACCGATTGAGAACTTTGGGAATTTAGTATCACCAACACTATCGTCGTTAGTCCCCATTTATTCAATTCATCAATCCTCCGCATCCCATTTGCGCCCTGACGTGTTTAATGCATTGTGACTTCCACCATCGACCGCGTTCGACGAATATTTTTTTCAAAAAAAAAAAAAAAGGAAAGAATTTTTTTTTTGCAAATATCTGGATCAATGATGCCCAACGCCTTTCAAATTAGTCCCAGTCTTGTGTTTTGGGCCTGAGGGTAGTTACTTCTGACTTTTTTGTTTTTGGTAAAAAGTTCTTAAGACTTTATATATATATATATATATATATATATATATATATATATATAATCTAATTGCACAAGTATCCTGTGCTTTTCTTCATATGGAATAGCATGGAGTAAGATTATTACAAGGGTTACACTGTTGTTTGAAGGATTTTCTTTATTTATTAAGGAGTGAAATGGCAAGTAATGATCTTCTAAGTGAATTTTTTATATAGCTATTTGACTGAATTATATTAAACTATTATCGAATCTAATTTAGGATATCTCTCTCAGATATGTTTTATGTATTCATACATATTTAAACTTGAGGTTTTTTGTGTCATTTTTAAGCGGCCAAAACTTATTCCATTAGGTATTATGCATGTTGGTTCTTCGAAGTCATTTTTAATAGACAAGAAAACCCTTATTAAATTCAATTAATTGTTTAGTTTAGCTAAAAATAAATGCTTTTTATACTTTATTGAACAAAACTCCTCTCACACTTTTACATATATATGTGTTTGGATTAGCTTAGAGAGCACTTCAATAGTTTCTTCATCAATTTTCTATTTTATATTAATCCATTTCATTATCTATAACATAAGAAATTTGAAAATGCGGTACCTATAAGGAACAGAGCATCATTCTACTCACTCTTATCTTATTATATTAACTCCTTGAAGAATAACTGTTAATATGAAATATACAACAAAACTGGATAGTGGCCTTTTGCCAGTATACTTTACTGTCAGTCTCAGCTAGTCAAGAACAATAACATCACTAATAGTTCCTTGATCTAAAGGTAAACAGCATATCAAAGGACTCATCAAAGCATTAGATGCTAATGAGATGGTTATTAATATAATTAAAGTCCAATAAGGAAAGACAACTCATATTCTGCTTTGGTATTAAGAAGGTATTACTTTGAGGTTCACACGTAGTGAAAATGCCAAATACAGGGTATTTATTATTTACCTATGTTGATATGGTTTTATTTTTTGAGTGATGGAATGTAAAATCTAACTTCATATTAAATGAGTAGAACACCTAATACCCCAAAAGTTAGCCATTTTGGGATTGGAAGGTTGAGGTCCTTATTCCCTTATCTCATAAGAGAGGATATAATTGTGATTTATCAGTTTCTTATGTCCATGGAATGAATGTTCATGTTCATATCAAATCTTGTATTGTGTACGCCTAGAGATTTTGGTCAAAAACCCAAGGGATAGGCAAAGGAATGATCTTGTAATGTTCAAGTTTCTTTTTTTCTTATTACAAATGGTGGGTTATTGGATAGGCCTTTTACTTTCACAAGGGATTTCGAATTTAATTTCTTTCTTCTGGTTAGGGTCATAGACACCGCTAGCAAGACCCTTGGTCAAAATTTAGGGAGTAACATGAAAATATTTGAAATTTTTGAGAAGGGACTAAAGAGAAATGTTTTGAAATTTTTTCGAAATCAATCAGAATTTCTAAAAAATATAGGATCTTTTCTGTGATTTTTTTGGGACCTTTCCTCCTTCACAAATATGTACTTTTCAGAATTTTGGGGGTATTTTCTGTACTTTTCTCAAATCCTCAAAATAATTAATTATCAACCTCCAAAATCTTCTATTTCTACCAAAAACATCTTGATAACTCCCTAATTATAATAAAATGTATCTCAAATATATTAAAAGTGAAGCTTTTGGCATGGCATTTCCTTTATTACACTTCTTGATTCCACCGAGCTTTGAAAGTGAAGCACCCTTGGGGCTGCTTCAAGAAACAAAACTCATTAGCCTCGTGGAGAGAGAAGAACACCCAAGAGGAAAAAAGACAAAAATGTGGTTCCCCTATCATAACATGTACTCATGGAATTTAATAGTTTATGTATTTTTTAATTATTTTTATATTTAAATTTAATTTTTAAATAATCATCTAAATAAATTTTAATTTTAAAAAAATAAATTTTATCACCATTAATCTAAATATAAATTATTTATAATATGATTTTTATCCTATCTCAAATTTACAAAAACTATATTAAAAAAATGTCATTTCTGCTATCACTATCTAAATATGCCTTTTAAGTTTCCTGACAATTGAAGACTGGAGTCTCTTCTTAGCTTTCATCAGGATACTGATGAATTATGAAGTCTTCGTAACCATGGGAGAATCTATAGATTTGCTGTTCTGTTAAGGTTGTAGTTGCCGGCATTGTTGCCAAGTGCACTTAGCAGTTTCAAATTTTCTCATAATGGCGTTTCGTATTTTTTATGAGATTATTCTCACAGAATTTCAGTTTGTATTAAACTCCAGTTATAATTTGAAACTGAAAAAAATTCTTACGGTGGCTGTTGTCAGGCTTTCATACTTGCATGAAGCGATAGAACCAAAAGTTGTTCATCGTGACATAAAGTCTTGCAACATATTAATTGATGATGAGTTCGTTCAATGCGAAGGTTTCTGACTTCAGCTTGGCCAAACTCTTGGGTTCGGGAGAAAGTTACACAACAACTAGAGTCACGGGAACATAAAAGTATACTTTAGCTTATTTCTTTTAAATTGAAGTATGACAAATGTGCAGTAATTTTTTTATGATAACATGATGAATACATTGTTCAATCAAAAATTTCTGTACATTATAGAAAAATTATGTACTTACCTTATTTTAATTTAAAATTATGATATATATATATATATATATTTATAAGATGATAGAGTAGTATTTTGATATTATCAACAACATCAAGTTTGATGTTGAAGTATTTTATGTTTTGTGCCTCATTAATCATTGACAACATCAAGTCTTATAGGGGTTACTATTTCAATGCTTTGTCATTGAGAAATTTTCAGCAACTTATCTTAACTCTATTATGTATTGTCTCTTATATGTGTTGAACCTAACGTACCTATGCGTAGTCTAGACCGACTAAATTATAAAATAAGTGAACTCCCACCTTGTTCAAAATCACCTTTACGTAAAAGCATTTTAATCACAAAACGTCAATTTAGATTAATCAATTCTCGAATACTCGATAATTAGAATAAGAAAAAGTCTCAGATACCGAACAGCTAAAAGGTTATAAAAAAAATTATATATTTGATGAGGCACAAACATTGGACATTTTATTTTATTTTTACAAATTGATACATATTAACATTGAATTGGAAATAATCCAAAAAAAAATGGCCAAAAAAGTGATTTAATACTCTTCTGGTCCTTAAAATAAGATATTGAGGAAGCTAAATAAGTTAGTTAGTTAATCATAGCATGTGTTTTGTATCATTTGATTATATGTCAGTTCATAAGTCAGACTAATTAATTTAGTATAAAAATGATAAGTATCAATACTTCAAAGTAATTTATTTAGTTTCATTAACATATCTAAAAAAGTCAACTATATTTTATATTAAGGACCAAAGAAGTATTAATGAGCACAACATTACAACAATGAAATGTGTGCATGTATATATGCTAATGAAAGGGGTTTTGATCGCTTAAATATGATATTTGAAGTTTAGGTTTATGTGAATAATGAAAATATTTTTGGGAGAGCTATTTCAATCGGGCATAACAATTCTCAAATTTTCCTAGTCAAATAACCATATGGAAGTGTGTTTTTGTGTGTGTGTCATAAGTTAAACTGTTCATAAATTGTTAATTAACAATGTGATTATTTTTTTCATATTGTATAATGTATAAAATGATTTGTTTAATAACAAAAAAATAAGTTTGCAATGTGATTTTCTTGATTAAATTATTGATATTAGAAAATGTTAGGCCATGCCATTATTGAATTACACTCACAAATAATTTAGAGCTTGAAATTAAAAGGAACATAATTTTATAGGATATATGAAAGGAAAAATGATAAAAAAAGAATTTTCAAATTATAAAATCCCAAATCAATTTTATTACTATAACAACCTAAGTTTCATGAATATTTTTGTGTCCATAAAGACCTAAGTTTCACCTAAGTCATTCCTTCTAGATGATCACATGGAGAAAATTCAAATAAGAAACCAAATTATAAGATTTCTCACTGTAATTTTTTTCCCATTCACAAGGTGCGAATATTATCTTATTTAATAGAAATCAAAACTACTAGTTACATGAGAAGGCATATATTATTCCCTATTATCTTAAATTTAAGAGATAATTGACGGATTTTTTTTAGTTTTAAATGTAAGATGTCAATTAATGTTTATCAAATTTGTAATCTCTTTACTTTTTATAGACGCTTATAATTTTTTTTAAATTATCTCTATTAATTACATATATCACTTCAGTTACAAAATACAAGTCAATTTAATTAATTTACACATATCAATAAAAAAAATTAAAAGTATTAAATTTGTTATAAAACTTAAATGATTTTCAATTTTACATACCCTTATTAACTAGAGAAATATATAGATTATTATTGAACTTTACGTCATATTAATTTTTACTCTCCTACCCTTCTTAAATATGAGTGTGTTTGGGAAAAAAATTAAATATTTTTTAGGGAAAATGACTCAAAAATACCTTGTAAGGAAATTATTTGCTAATTGGTACCACGAGTGCAAACAAGCACCCCTTATGTGCAAGCATCATCCACATGTGCAAAATTCATCCCTGCGAATATGTAAACACCATCTCTCGTGTGCAAAATATTATCCACTCATGTGCAACATATCACCCATCATGTGCAATAGTAGCAATTAACAATTAATTTACTTGCAAAGTAGTTTTTAGCAATTCTTTCTACTCTTTAAAAGTATCTAATAAATTATAAAAGGAACCAAAAATACCATCTAGAAGATGATTTAAGGGAAAATTAGTAACTCAGTCCTTCTAATTTGACTATACTCGATCCTTATAATTTCACTGCCACATGAGATGAGGATGATTTCCACGCTGTAATTTTTTTTGTCCCTTTCAGTAAAAGTGTTCACCTTTATCCTTATTGGCCATCATCCCCATCCCAACTTAGCTCCTCCACCTTCTTCATAAACAAGTCGGCATTCCCTTCCTGAATCAGAAAAGGAAACATGAACGAAGATTAAAATCTTAATGGGACTAAACGATAGGAGCAAAAGAAATGAAATGTGGGATATTTCTTGGTTACCCTCTTTGAGGAAGCTAAGAAAGACGAAGCTTGAAGGCAGTCATGGTGGGAGGGATTCATGACAAAGAGACTTGAGAGAAATTCCATCATGAGACTGAGTTCATGATCATAATCTTTATTCTTTCATGAAGATCTACAAATCACACAGCTAGATAATAATGACCGAAAAGGATAAAAAAAAATGACAGTGTGGAAATCATCATAAACTCATGTGGCAGCCATAACTTACCTTTTTTTTACCAGGAAATACTTCATTATATTGCTAATTAACAATAGAGTCCAAACAACATAAAACAACCACAAACCAAAATAAGTGCAACAGCAGAAACGAAATAAGACAAACTAACATAGCTAAGTGGGGAACAAGAAGCTAACACCTAGCCCCAATTATTGCCACTACTAGTAGGAGGCCTTAGCCAATTCCTTCACGAGCAAAGTCCCCGTAGAGATCTCCAGGAGAGGATGGTGCTGAAGAAAAACAATCAGAACTAATAGCATCACGGGTAAGCAAATCAGTTAGAAAAGGTGTTGGTAAAGATACCCACCCCGGAGGGCACACCTTCTTTCGAATAAAGACTGCTATGGAATCAGCAACAAGATTTCCCTCCAGTTTAGAGAAGGAAAACAGTAAACCAGACCGAGATGATGCTAGCACCTGTGTTTCCATAAGAATATGCCATCCATATCCATCACTTCTAGAGTGAGATTTTGAGTTTAAGCAGGTAAAGAGGTCTTCAATATCTATTTCAATTATTACTGATGTGATGTCAAGATCCTTGTATAGAATGATCGCCTTCCTTACTGCAAGTAGCTCAGTGATAAAAGCAAACTCCGCCTTGACATTGTCTCCAAAAGCCTATAAAAATGACCTGAAACTGTCTCGACATATCACTCCTATTGTTGCATATTTATCTTTGAGCTGATAGGAACCATCATAATTTAATTTAAGCCAACCAATAGGAGGTCCTCGCCAACCTTCAGAACAAGCAAGAGTAGTGTTCCCTTTGGCTAATGGACTCAAAGAGGCAGCTACCCAGTATTCTTGGGTTCCCATACGAGCTTTAGAGAGAATAGCATAGGGATCAGGAGATTTATGGTTAAAAATCACTTCATTCGGTTCCTTCCATATAAACCATAATAATGAAACTAGCATAGATAGCTCTCTGTCTTGCAAAGCATCCTGTTGGCACAACAACTTAGAAAATCATTCCTTAAAAGAATTGATATTGATCTAATCAATACGTAAAGATAACTGGCAGCCAAACCAAATGCATCTTACCCATGGGCAGAAAAATAATACATGTTATGATGATTCCTGTTGGGAGAAGCAAATAGGGCATAGTGGGTTAAGTGAGCAGTGCCACTTAAATAAGACATCTTTGGTCAGAATTGCCTTAGAACAACAATGCCAGATAAAGTGTACTATGCGAGGCAGAGATTTGATTTTCCATAATTTAGTCCAAAACTCTTTCGGAAAAACAAAAGATGTCCCTGGACGAGACATGTTAGGCCTGTGAGGCACTAGATTTGATTTATATCCCTTCTAAACACTGAAGATGCTATTTCTAGCATTTACCCAAATCAATTTATCTGGGAAAGAAAGGTACTCCAGTTTCAAATTACTAATGCTAGATAATACATCATTCGGAACCAGATTCATAAGGCTAGTTAATTTCCAAGTTCCATTCACTATTAAGCCATCTACAGTCACATTAGATTTTGTATCACAATTAAGAAATTGTTTAAGGGACTTACCTTGTAACCCAGGAATCCACGCATCTTTCCATATAGTAATGGATTTTCCATCCCCAAGGAGCCAACAACAGTTATTTTGGATAGCTGACCGTCCAGTAAGAATACTTGACCAGGTCTAGAAAGCTTTACAACTTTTTTCAGCAACCATGAAAGTAGAATTTGGAAAATACAGTACCTTTAACATTATAAACCAGAGCACATTTTCTTCTTGAGTTAGCCGCCATGCTGTCTTGGCTAGGAGGGAGTCATTAAGGGCTTCAAAGTCATGAAAACCCATGCCACCATTATCTTTGGGAAGCTTCATGTGATCCCATGCTTTCCAATGTATGCTGCTACTGATAACTTTGTTATTCTACCAAAATTTAGAGGTTAGGCTGTCAAGGTCTTTGCATGTCTGCTTTGGGAACTTGAAACAGGTCATGGGATAAATTGGAATTGCATTAACAACTGCCTTGATCAACACCTCTCGCCCTGCAGAAGAAAGAAGATTCTACCTCTACCCTTCTACTTTTTTACCAACTCTCTCCTTCACATAAGCCAGAGCATGTTGCTTTGATTTTCCCCACACATTAGGAATTCCCAAATATTTCCCCGGGTCCTCAAAAATTGGAATGCCCAGAATCTGACTCACTTGTTCTTGAACCTCAGTTGAAGTGTTTCGAGAGAAGATATGGCTTGATTTACTCAAATTCTCTTATTGTCCAAAAGCAACACATATATATATCAAGGAGGTTAGCCAAACTTCGACAATTTTCAGTACTAGCATTCATAAACAAGAGGGCATCATCTGTAAAAAAAAAAGTATGAGACAATCTTAAGCAGAAATACGGGGTAGGGATGATCATAGACCGGATCGAACCAGACCGGGTTTGACATCAGCCCGAGGTCTGGTCTGGAGAGGATTACAGGCTGTACAAGGTAGCTTATGGTCTAGTCTGGTTTAGCACCAACCTGAGGCCGGGCTGGACCAGGCCGAGTTTTGTGGATTACCTGGACTGGTCCAGGTAGTCCAGGAACGAAATTTAATTTTTTAATTTTTGTTTTTTCCTCTTTGAAAGACAAAATTTGAACATATTAAATACAATTAAGACCATAAAAATGCTTATAATAATATAAAAATGTGTCACAAAAAATTAAAACATCATAAATTTATAAGAATATCTAGCAACATTCAACAACAATAAAAACAATATATTGAAAAAAATATTTCAAACATGATAAATACAATTAAGATCATAAAAATACATATAATCATATAAAAATCAAGATAAAAAATAAAACTTAATTATAAATCCTTAAAAAAACTCCAACAACATTAAATAAAGGGAAAATTACCCATAAATATTTTGTGGGCAAATTAATTGGTAAATGTTACCTACCGTACAAACAATTTTCCATGTGTTCATAAGATTTTCTGTTGTGTGCAAACAATTTTTCATGTGTTCAAAAATCTTCCCTATGAATGAGTAAACAATTTTACGTTATGTGTAAAATATCTTCCGTTAAGTGTAAAAGATCTTCCTAAGTAGCATTTGTCAATTAATTTGTCTAAAATGTATTTATGAGTAATTTTCCCTTAAATAAAAAAATAAAAAGTAACATCTAAATTATAGAAATATTTTTTTAGAAAAATTGATTTGAACCAAACTGGACCAGTCCAACTGGTTTGATTTTCTGGTCTGGAGTTCGGTCCAACCTGAACAGTTAATCTGATCCAGTCTAATCTAATTTTTTAATGTTATTTATTTAAATTAAATCATATCAGATCGAACCAAATCAATTTAAATTAGACTAGACCACCGGATTTTTAACCAACCAACCTCGGGCCACTCGAGCCTCGACATTTCTTTTTGCCCCTTCGGAGACAGTGGACCACTGGTTAGGTCTTAGGTCAACTCGCCACTCGCCGCCCGAAGCTCCGCCTCTCGAGTCTCCAGTCTCGACATTTCTCCGTCTCTCGATCTCGGCCTCTGCCGTCTCGCGCTCTCATCTCGCCGGAGTAGCGGTCTCGGTCGGAGTCGCCAGGTCGCTCACTATCTCCGTCTCTCATCTCTCTCGGAGTCTCGGATCCTCACGATGAGCCTGGTCGCAGGGTCATACGAGAGATTCATATGGGGCTTCAAGCTCAAACCTTCAAATGAAACCCTATCACTATCCCCTCTATTCTCGTATCCCTCACATCTCTCTCAGATCAAAGCCGTCGCAATCTCCGGTCCCGTTGTTGCCTCCGGGGGCTCCGACGACACCATCCATATATACAATCTCAATGCCTCCTCCTCCCTCGGTTCTCTTCATGACCACACTGCCACCATCACCGCTCTATCGTTTTATACTCCTCCTCACCTCAACTTCCCTCGCAATCTCATCTCCGCCTCCGCCGACGGAGCCGTTTGCATCTACGATGCTGATTCCTTCGTTCACCTCAAGACCGTCTCTGCACACAAAAAAGATGTTAACGATCTCGCCCTGCATCCCTCGGGGAAGTTAGCGTTGACTGTGGGTCGGGATGAGTGTTTAGCTATGCTGAATTTGGTGAGGGGAAGAAGGAGCTTTTACTGTAGGTTGGGAAGAGAAGCCAGCTTGGTGAAGTTTGATTTGACAGGCGATAAGTTCATTATGGCCATGGAAGAGAAGGCTTCGGTGCACGTGGCTGAGGATGCTCGGTTGTTGTTGGAATTCCAGAATCAGAAGCGGATTCTCTGTATTGAGCCTGGCGAGGTTAGTTTACACATTCTCCTTGTTACATGCTTTTTGGTGGGTTATGGGGGTGAGCTAGAATGATGTGCATATCTTTTTCATTATTTTCTCTGTACTTCTGACTATGATCAAGTAAATTGATATGGATGAGGAAAACAACATACTTTTAACTTTTTAAGAGTTTTACAACGATCCAAAACATTGTCAGGCTCTTTGATGCAAATATTTTGAATTCATTCGATGTGAACAGACCTTGTGCTTTTTAAAAAAAAAAAAAAATAGTTGTTAAGCTCTGTGTTTCTAAATTCTAATATTGATTTAGATATCGTGCATACTACATAGTATCAAAATATCACAAGTTTTGGATTTGATACACTTCTGAGGAATATTATAGCTGCAGGGTAGTTTTTAATCCTTGATAGGAAGAAGCATTTGTCAAGGGCATATTCCGTCTATGTAGCAAATTAAAAGTTGGACATGCTATCCTGTCCTGTCAATATGATTTGGAACAGTTGGATGCCTTTTGTTATATGCTAAGAGCTCTGCCCACAGTTGTGTTTTACTATGATCCTGCTGGTTGAACTATGGTTGGAGATTGTTGTTGAAAATTGCTGAAAACTCAGAAAATAAGAGTATTAGAGACCGCCAACAATTTTTTGTTTTGATTTTCATGAAAAGCATTTGACGGCGTCTAAGCGTTGAGTGAGGAAACAAACTCTCTTATGGTCTTGTAACTCTTTTAGTTCTTTCTTTTGAAAAATAATATTTGATAGTTTGGCTTGAGAGGGTGAGTAAAAGCTATACGGACGGTAAGATAATTCTTTTCTGCACTTCAAAAGGGATAAAAATAACTTAGAAGTAGAGTTGGAATATACTTCATGTTATTTCAGGACAGAATGTAGATTATTGTTATCAATAGCTGTCTTTGTTGTATTTCATTTGTAAGAAAAATTATTGTATCGATTCGGATGTTTATCCTTTGTTATGATATATTGTCTGAAGATCAAATTATTATCCTATACTGTTTGATTGCACTGCATGCTTCATGTATGATATAGCATTTTGTGTACTGTGGTTTGTGTTTAAAATATAAACCTTGAACTTTATTCCATTGCTCAGTTCCTTTCAGCATCTAATGCTTAGATTTGATTCTGTATTTATTGACAGAATGGTCTTTTATATACCGGTGGTGAGGACCGCAATATCACAGCATGGGATACAAACAGTGGGAAGGTTGCATATTGCATTGAAGATGCTCACAAAACTCGTCTAAAAGGAATTGTTGTGCTCACTAAGCATGGCAGTGTGGGTGATGGCAACGATGACCCTCACCTGGTGGTGACTGCTTCATCTGACGGAGTCATACGAGTCTGGGATGATCGCATGGCTACTAGAGAGAAGCCGAATCCATTGGCCGAGGCTAATACGAAATCACGGTTGACTTGTCTTTCTGGAACATCTATAAAACATGTTAAATGATGAGTCCTTTGATATGCTGTTTACCTTTAGATTAAGGAACTATTATTGTTATTGTTATTGTTCTTGACTAGCTGAGGCTGACAGTGAAGTATCCTGGCAAATGGCCACTATCCAGTTTTGTTGTATATTTCACATTAGCAGTTATTCTTCAAGGAGTTAATATAAAAGATTAGAGAGGGTAGAATGATGCTCGGATCCTTGTGGATACTGCATTTTCAGTTTTCTCATGTTATAGATAATGAAAAGGATGAATAACGTAGAAAATTGATGAAGAATGTGGTCCTGAACATTCTATAATTGATGTGTGGGATCAATTAAGAAAATTGCTCTTAGTTTCATAATATTAATTTTTATGTATAGGCACAATGAAAAAAATAATAATAATGTAAAGGCAGGAATGATGTAAGATAGAAAAAGAAGCTATGTGGTGTTGCCATTCTTTTGGGAAAATATGATATATATGTATATACTCTTTCTAGTTTTTAAGATAAGATATATTTATCTGATTTGATTATATTAAAAAAATTAGTTAATATGACATGTATATTATAAAATGTCTTAATTACCTTTCTTAATTCTTCTATTTCCCCTTTTCTTTGATTATTATTAGGGATATATTAATAGTGGTAAATTAGAAAAATGTTAATAAATATGAAAATCTTATTTTATATTTAGAATTAAGATCGACTTCTCAAATGTTTTATATTAAGGACCGGATGGGTGTGTATATTTTTTTTGGGTATAATAAATACGTGTGTGTACAGTATTTATTAAAAATAAAAATGTTAAGAAAATACATTAAAAGAATAAAAGAGAAAATTAATCTTTTGGTTTTTATAATTTTGATTAGGTTGTAATTTAATCCATAAACTTTGACTAAGCTATAAAATGGTTAAAACTATAATGACTGAGTTACAACGAGTCAAAGTTTAGAGACTACGTTACAACCAAGTTAAAACTATAGAGACTGAGTTGCATCGAATCAAAATTTAAGAACCGAGTTATAATCTATAGGGGCCAAAAGATTAATTTTCTCAAAATAAAAATATTGCCTTCAAGCCCAAAACTGAATGAAGGGCCTAATTTAGCCCCTTTGGTTGCTCTGTTTTCGGAATTGTTTCAATTCAGAAATGCTCCCAATAAAATCTTTTTTCTGGGTAGAAATGGATTACCATATGATATATCGGCTAATCCAATGAATTGCATGACACTGAATGAGAAGAATTGGATTCTGTTCTTTGCTTTAAATCGTTGGTAGGCAGGTTTGCTGAACAGTGAATTGCTTTGCTTCTATGCTCATTCATTAGTACTACTGTTAGTGAGGAAATTTCAAAATTATCAATGAGAACATTATCACCTAAGTTCAGGTCCCATCTCGCAAGATTCTACGAATTAAAATAACCAGCCAATTAGGAGAAATTTTAGTACTTCGAACATCATCTACGATCAATCCAAATCACTCCCATCTGTACTTGTGAAAATTTCCCATATCATCACTTAAGCATTTCGGCTTCCGTTGCATCAGCATTATCTATTCACCTCGAAAACTGCTTGGAAAAAGACTGTGGTTATGCATCTTTGGGAATCTGGTGAAAAAATAGTTTTTTTTAATGGGATTTTTACAGAAATCCTTTTGAAAAAAAGTTAGATTGTAAATGTGATTTATGTATGAATTGACGGTGGAGAAGTAACTTTTTTTTTTAAAAGTAAAACCTGTTTGGATTAACTTTTAAAAAGCTCATTTGGATGAAAAATGACTGAAAATGGTATAAACATTGTTGAATACTATATATATATATATATTGTTTGTGTACCTATTGTTATAATTGATGTTAAAAAATTTAAATAAAAATTTTAAAATTGAAAAAAGTTTAATAATTATTGAGGAGAGAATAATTAAAAAAAGTTTAAAATTGCCAAATGGTTTGGGGAGAGAAGCGTATATGTGTGTGTCGAGTAAACAGGAACGTGTCTTTGTAGGGTAGCTGGACAATTAAAATGTCATTAAAATGCGTGCATTGATGATAAGCTGGAAAAAGCTAAAAAAAAGCTCCAATTGATAGCTTTGCAAAAAAAACTCTTTTGAGATAAAATCCTATTGATTTTTAATGAGTTCCCAAACACTAATATTTAAGATAAATGAGCTTTTGTATGTCTAATGTGTTTTTTTAGCTCTTTAATGGGAATCCAAACAAGTCCATTATATATATAATCAAGTATTTTGCTTCTTTGTCTCTATTTAATGGGTAACTTGAGAAGTGATAGTATTGCAATCTAAAGACGTCAGTGGTTACAAAGTCTAGGAGTGGTAACTCCTGTGGTTGAGTTATATTCATGTTAGTACAGAATTGAGTCATAAATAATAAGGTAATTAAACTCCGATTTATTATTGAATCGGTCGGAATATTCGATCAATAGTTAGTATTTGCAGAATGGAAATAAAAAAGGCCTTTGTGAGCTTTATTTATTTACTTCAGATCTTACATTTGAAAGGGGATTTTTTTCAGAACTTTAGTACTTGTTGCAATGCAATGATGAGCACATAGAGCTCATTAGAACTGCAAACTATTCAAATATAACTTAGACGCTTTAGACTGATTATTTTACTATTACGTTGTCTCTAAAAAATTATTTTTGTATGTACTTAATTTAAACTGAATTTAATTTTGGGAAAATGACAAAAACTATCATCTGGATTACAAAAACTCTAAAATATCTGCTAAATTATTAAAATGACAATTAAGTGATTTGGTAGGGATATGAGATTTTACAGTTTGAGAGTTGACTTGAGTATAGACAATGACAATTTAAGAATAACAACTATCAACTTAGATATATTGTGATAATTTAGAAAGTTCAAGTTGTCAATTTCTATACTGAGCTTGTTAATTCCTATACTCAAGTTGTCAACATTCAATGTTCAAAATCTCATATTCTTACCAGATCATCTATTCATCCTTTTGTTAATTTAATAGATATTTTGTGTTTTTGTAATTCAAATGGTATTTTTCTATTATTTTTTCTATAATATTTTGACTGTCATGTTTTAAAAATTGATTTTTTATTAATTTAAAAATTATTAGTTAAAAATTTTAAATTTGGACCTATAAATTCTATTTGAATTATGCAAATCTCACTTCAACCAAGCGTTGAGCATGAGAGACCCTCAGCAACAAAATCACTACTCTTCTAATTCATTTGAAGATGTTCAAGGGAAAGACATGATAATGCACAAAAATAGAAGGGAAAATGATAAAAAAATAATTTTAAAATTAAAAAATTATAAATTAGATATTTCCCAAAAAATAAGTTGTAAATAGAGTCACCGCTGAAAGAGTCACTTTCAGCGATGACAATGAAAAATCACTGCTGAAAGTTACAATATTCATTGTCGCTGCCGAAAGTATTACTTTTTTTGATAATTTTTTTCTTACAAAAAATGATTTTTTATTTTTTTAAATATAATATTTAATCTCTCAAAATTTAAATATGATACTTATCATCATGAAGAAATAAAATAAATTCATAATTTTTCATTTTCATAGGTCTTATGTTTAAATTGGTACTTTGATTTAAAATGAATAATGCATCCCTAAGTTTATTGTACACGCACATCCGTAATGAAAGAGTAAATTAAATATTTCAATTTTGATTTCTTTATTGTTGTTGTGTGTACTTAAAAACAATCATTCTAACTAATTTAATATCTAAAATATAAAAAAGATATTAGTAGTTTTTATTGTATCACTATAATCAATTGAAGAGAAGAAAATATATGAAAGTTAATTAATTAGTTATAAAATATTGATAAATTTAATTAAATATAGCTTATAATCTACAAATATTTAATTATAAAATATTTATATGATTCAACCCAATTTCTCTCTACCTCACAGTTGCAAATCAAGAAGAATGAAAGAAAAATGCTCTGGTTCAAAAAGGAATAAAATAAGTTAAAGAATATATGGTTCAAAAAAGAATAAAATAAGTTAAAGAATATATGCTTTTCATATACTATTATAGTTTGGTAAAATAACTTTCTAAATCATGCACTCTAATAAAAACACAATTTAACGAATGTTAGTTAACAAAGAATGTGAATGATTCATATATTAGGTTATATGGGATTTTTTGTTCTTCCACACCTTGATTAAGATGTCCTTATAGATAGATTTTATGTAATGACACTTTTTATCTAAAAAATGATAGGACTCTGGAGGACAATTTTGTTAATGATGTTAGGTCATGGGAGAAGACAGATAAAAGATCTTATTTAAGAAAGCTTCCAACTATAACTTTAATCTTTTATATAATTTGAATGAACCAAACTATATTTTAGATTTATTAGTAGTTTTTCTCTTAGGATATTATTTTACGTATATGAGTTGTCAAATAGGATCTCAAGGATATTATTTAATATCTTATTATTGTATCATTGATTTGATAGATGACATCTTATCCTCAATAACTTAAATATCTTAGAGTACTTTTTAAAAAAAATATTTTGATTAGTATTATTTAATGCTTTATTTTTCTTTATTTTTTATATAATAATTTTTTATTTTTTATATATAAATTAAATGTAAACTCATTTATTGAATTATTATATAATATTATACACTCAATATAAAAAAAATCAAATTTATCAAATTAATAATATTATATTAATTAATCAACATTTTTATGTGTATGGAAATATTATATTAATATATATAATAATAATATTCAGTTATGTATGTGTGTATTTAATTATATATTTATATGATGAGATTTCATCACAGCACATAATGTGGCAGCATAAGACAATATTCTAGAGGTTGGGGGTTTGTACTTGGTGGAGGCACATTTGGGAGGTGAAAAAATGGGGTGATGATGTAGCACAGCATGGCATGTGGCGTTGATGTCGTAAATAATGTGGCAGGTGGGTAGTGACATGGGCTGACATGACAGGTGATAGGTGGCATAGATGCTGACGTGACTTTATTTATTATTTTTCCCACTTTTCTGAATGTTGACTTTCAGCGGTGACTATTTTTTCGCTGCTAAAAACCTTTAGTTGTGACTTTTTGACTTTCAGTGGTAACTTTTGTGGCCGCTAAAAGTCAATTTTTTATAGTACAATTAGTTTTTCTTATTCCTATTTGTTTGGACAACTGTTATCATCAGTCATTTCTTTCTTTTTCTTACTAAGCCTTAATATTATGACGAGAATAGATGTTAGGCTTTTAAGACATAATGTACCTCCTCCTCCTCTTCTTTTGCCTGCTCCTCAAATGGAGGCTCTGCTTCAGACGTTGGCCAGCCTTGACTGCTCCACAAGGCATTTCGTTACATACACCCACAGTCTAAAATGGAAGTTGGACCTCATCGTTCATCAAAATTAGGTTGCATATGGTCAATTCCAGTTAGACCCTTCATCTCCGTCCTCAGACGTCAATGATGTGCCGAGCAAGAAGGAAGTACAAGAGGAAGATAGCAGTAGTGGTGATAAATGAAAACCACTACTGCTCTTTTTTATTTTTTGAATATTAAAAAAGATTAATCGTTAAGTCAATTAGTCCAAAAATATTTAAAGAAACAATTGTCACTTCATGGTTATTAGTAAACAACCATTACTAATTTAGGTATTTTACAAGGAATATTCACGATTATTAGTAATAACTGTTACTTATGTTAACCATTGCAATTTATAAGGACATGTTTAGCTCTATAACATAAGTCTTTCTATTCCAAGGGATACATTCTGTTGGATAACCTTCCACTTCTATTTAATTAACAAGAAATGATCTTTAATATAATACTAAAAGACTTGTTCGACAATAAGATAATCCAAACCCTTTCTATTTAGACGTTCAAAAAATGAACTCTACTTATCCATCCAATTTTATACCAACTTCTCATATCCAACTTCTAACTATTATTCTTCATCGGTATCATGGACAAACACAAGAGATCTTCTGATTCATAATCTTTTGATCTTCCTGGGGTAAATCCAAAAGATGATCGACATCCACTGACAAGCATTGAAGGGCTAATCGATGTGGACTATGACCTCCAACATATGGTCAATGATTACATGGGAGAGCAAGGACACATGGATAAGTGCTTGAAGGAACTTACCTCTCTCGTTAGCTCTCTAATCAAGAAGGTGAACAAATTACTAAAGAAGGATGAATTTGATAATGCAGTAGATCCTTCATCCTCATAACTTTTTTTTAGTTTTTGTTTGTTTATTTACACTCTCATTTTTTTAATTTCTTGTTTATACTATGAGGTTGAATAATCAACTTTAAAAATTATAAAAAAAAGTCAAATAAATAACAGTTATTATGTAAACCCCATAACTTTTTAGAATACATTGTCTAGTACTAACAATTATTAAGAAAAAACTGTCATTGTTTACAAAATCTAACGATTGTGATGTAAAATCATGAAATTTCATTCACATATTCATTACGATTGTAAATTAAGAACCGTAAGAAAATGCCACATTTCATCAAGGTTGTAAACTTATAACCATGAGCAAGTTTTGTCAAGTCTTTTAAAACACCCGCTATCCTACGCCTCTTTAACATTCATAAGTTATTACACTTAACAAACTTATCTTTGAACAAACCTTACCCTCCATCCTCGGAACCCCACAACTCCAGTTGACTTTTTCGGTCATTAACAGTCACTTTCAGGTGAATCACATCCTACACTTTCTTTCTTTAAACCTCGGTCCGACAACCACACAAGTTGCTTCAATTGCCCAAACTAGTTTTTTCGTTTCGAAAACCTAGCTAGGTCACATTCCCTCGCGTGCTCTATTCTTCTTATTTAATGTATGATTTCTCTTCTACATTTTGCATTCTCTATTCTGCACCTTGCATTCTGCATTCACCTTATTTTTCACTTTGTCTTGCCTAGTTAGGTTTTGACCATAGTCATACATCATGTTTTTCTGAAAGGCCCATTGCTCTGTTCCCTATAGTTGACTGAATGAGTTTTGTTTTCTAGTTAAAATGGTCAGTTCTACTTCCTCACGCACTGATAATGCCCCTAGTACTGGTATTCTCCTTGTTACTGATGTTGCCCTGACATAAACCAGAAACTTAACCCTGGAATAGGTGTTATAAGAAGTACGAGATATTGAAAGGAAAGGCCGTTGCGCCTTGACTTTTATGAATGAAGCAAAGTCTTTTTAGGAGAAAATTTGACGTGATATGGAACAATAAGGGTCAAACTCTTAAGGTATGACACTTCATTAGCAACATCGATTTAACGACAAGGACTAACGTTGCTATCATGGCAGGCGTTATGTATAGAAAAATTACACAAATGTTATTCAAAACAATATTAGGGTAAGGTATATATGTTTGCTAATTACTTGCTATGTACTTATAAAAATGTTAACTTTAATTATGTGCTTTGCAATCTGCATATAATATAGACAAAACTTTCAAGAAAGTTGTCTTCAATAAGGCTAGACAATCACTACGCACTTTCTATCATGTATTGACGAAGGCGTATTTGTAGAATCCTAAAGAGGCTAATGAGACAGAAGTTCCTCAGGAACTTCAATCTACCATCAACCCGGATGAGTGGAGATAATTTGTCATCTCATGTCATGACTCGTCATTCCAGGTAATAATTATTTACAATTCATAAGACCTTCATATATCTATTTAATATTAACTGGAGTGTTGTGTGTTTTTATAGGAATTAAACTGGATGAATAAGGAGAGGGCGAAGAACAATAAGTATCCTTATAGGGCATGGCAAACGAGGTATACTCACATTGCTCAAAAGTTATCCGCTAAGAGTGAGGACAGAAGTATACCTCCCTATTATGAACTTTAGTCAGTGGCGAGTCAAAATAAAGATATATCTTATGACGATCCTCATGTAAAGGAGGTCGTCGATAAAATGGTAAGTATTAATATTAGTTCATGATTCTTCGAAGCAATGTCTTCAATTAACTATCAATATTAACATTATTGTTTAATGCAAAGCAAGTCAGTCCTATGAAGTTACAACACATGGCTATCTTTTTACGAATGAGGACATATTAGTCCTGATATTGGGGCCTGACCATCCCAGTCTTCTTAGGGGTACCGGCTTTGGATTAACCAAGAAAAAATATTATAGTCATCGGTAACCTCGAAAAAATATTAGGGAAGTCATCGATACTGTTTCACCGGGCCTGATATTGGGGACTGACTATCACATTTTTGTTATTTCGAAGAAATAACAAGAAAGTCACTGGCAACCTCAAAGAAATGCAGAAACAAATACTTTTTTCACACAAGAGCTGATGAAAGAGCATTGTATTAAGCAACAAGGGAGAAATGGCAGCCCAAGTACTAAAGGTAGCTACACATTTCCAAGCCATGATTTGCCTGAGGACTTCGAGGAAGTTGAATGTTTTGCCAATAGCCCTAAACACTATACAGTTGCAACAGGCCACATGTTCAACTGCCTGAAAGATAACATATTTCATAACGAGCCTATCTCTCATAAGCATGTAAAGGTACAAATGAACATTAACATTGACCCCAGCTATGCACACTCTATGGTCACCAAAGACACATATACAATGGGAGGAGTTATAGGCAGCTTCATTGTATAGCCTTGATGTCCTCTTAGAGTATGCAAGTTGACTAAGAAATCTACCGCTCAAAAGAAGCTGCCTACCAAGTCTAAGAATGCCAATCAGTCAAGCCCCCACTCAGTTCAAAATCCCTATTTAGTCTAAGAAAAGGAAGCATCCCATCCCTATTGATAAATTTGGGAAGAAGTCATTCTTACGGAATAAGCCTGTTAGTCAATCTACCAAAAGTCCATTCAGGAGTTCGCTAACAAGTTCTCTACTTCAAACCCATTTCCAATGATCAAATTTGAGAAAGAGTTCTTCGACCTACTAGATCAATAGGAAGTTGTAAGGCAAGAGCTTGTTTCTAAGGTTCTGAACTAGGAGATTGCAAGTACAAGCTTTGTCAACTTCTTTGTGAAGTATTTCCTCAACTGTTATTAAATAGTTAGCTGCTTATAACTTTGATTACATTTTGATATGTTGGTTTCAGCATTTAATGCACGAGCACCATACTTACATCCTCCCCCGTATCCTTTAAGATAAGATCAAGTTCATCTACCCTAACAATCTCAATAACCAAGGTGAGGGCATAAAAGAAGATGTCAAGCAATATAGCGTGAGGTGTCTAGGGAATGAATCCATTAAGAGGGCACCAGACAGAAGTGATACTTTCTTCTTTGTGCCTTACATTCAAGGGTGGGTACATCATTAACTTTACTTAAATTAGTTTTTATTTATTTTGTAATTTTCCTAATGGTGTGATCCATTATTGTACTTAGGGATCACTGGATGTTCATAGTGGTAAATCCATTATGCAAAAAGTTTTGGTACTATAACTTTATGAGCAGGGTTCTAAACACGAGACCATACATGCAAGAGACATTTAACCAGTAAGTTATCTATTCACCATCTTTTATAACTCAGGTCATCTTACATGTGTGTGTGTGTGTTTTTTTTTTGTAAGTTTTTATTGTATCTTCTTAGAGTGGTGTATAATTACAACATACAAAATAGTCTTGACTATACCAAAAAAAACCTTAGTGATGGCTGCTACAAATGTGCCTTCCAATGGCTACGTGCAAATACAAGTACACAATTAGTATAACTATTCTTCTTTTGACACAGCAACACAATTTCACCATCAATATCGAGATCAAGTAATAGATGATTTTTTCCCTTCTTTTCTTGTTGCTTGTCGCATGTACTCAATAGGGAATTCCTCCACTTTTATAAGATGAGGGCTTAATTACAAGGATAGAGCTTTAGTTTATACTAAAATGAGGAAAGATAAAAAAAATGTAGAACCCTAGTTTCGAGCGATTTGATACTACAAATCCATTTTTTTAGACCAAAAGAAGAGTGACCTTTTACTTCCCTTTTCCTTTACTTTTTTACTTTGATTTTAATTCATTGGATTTTGTACTAGGTTTTATTCTCATAACATAATATCTCCATCTATAATATTAAATTGAAGCACACATATTGTTTATATATATGA
Source organism: Albizia julibrissin (assembly GCA_037074505.1). Classification (NCBI taxonomy): domain Eukaryota; kingdom Viridiplantae; phylum Streptophyta; class Magnoliopsida; order Fabales; family Fabaceae; genus Albizia; species Albizia julibrissin. The sequence continues at coordinate 17,333,442 of CM073484.1, read as the reverse complement.
CAGACAGACAAATTTTTCTTCTCATTTCTTTATAGTGCCCAAAATAACTGGACATAAGCAATGATTGTGGGTAGTGCGTGATGGAATACATGAAGGACATAATCATGTATGGTTCTGAAAATATTGATGCAAATAAAGTATATTATATGCTCAATTTGTTCATATATACATTCGGTCAGCTATATATTACAATATATAACTTCCATCTATTGTTTCTTTTTACGCATAGTATTTTAATGTTTCTTACACGATGTTTAGCAAATAACAAATGGAATATTTGGCTGAAGAGGTTGCAACATCAGTGGGAGAGTGAAACCTTCAAATCACTATAAATTTGTAGATACTGATTTGTTTGTTTTAAAGTTTTGGTCTTAATAGTGTATACATGTATATGAATGGCTTTAAATATATTCTGATTTGTTGTATTGTTCTATATATGAATGAATGTAAATATATATTCTGATTCATTATGTACAAATATATATGCAGGGATATTGAAAGTAGAAACCTCCCTACCCCCATTCTTTTTTTAAAAAAAAATTAGCTTCGATATATCATGGTTGTTATCTAACAACTGTTATTTATGTCAACTATATATAATGGGTGTTTAAATAAATCCATTAGCATTACTATCAATTTATAACAATTGTTTTGAAAGAATTGTTATATATGTATAATATATATAATGATTGTTAAAGCGGAATCGTTATATATTATGCAAGCATTATCATATTTTATGATGGTTATTTACAAGTGCCCGTTTATCATTATCATAGAAATGCTTACCATGCCTCAATACATAATGGGTGTTATATTATAACTGTTATAATAGGTCTAAAATAAATAATGATTTGGAACTGTAATTTAATTGCGCAGAGCATATATTATTGTTCAGAACTATTATATATGACAGATAATAATTGTCATAAAAGGCGTTTCTATAATAGTATTGCTAGATTCCATTAGATCTTGAGTTCAAGTTTAGGATGAGGCACATATGTTGGGAGGGGCAGTCAAGAACCCTAAACCAGATACCGGATAATAATATCAAAAAGAAAAGTATACTTTTACCAAAAATAATAACATTATTAAGCTGGTACTACTTCTGGTCCTAAATATAAGACTCAGTTGATTTTTTTTGGGAGATTAAAGAAGCTAATTAAATTACTTTAAAGTATTTATATTTATCATATAAAACATATGATATGATTAAATAACTTATTTAGTTTCTTTAATATCTTAAAAAAAATCAATTAGATCTTATATTTAAAACTAAAAATAATATATTTTTAACATAAACCTATCCAATGGTGGCATGGAACATAATTTCCAGGAAAGTTCTTATGGAAATTTGTTTCACTCCAGTGATTTCCGAAAGTGACTGCCAAAGTCGTCATAGATTGTATACATTTTATTTTCTTTGTCAACATTATCCTTGGAATTGTCTTAGTTATTTGTTAATTGATAATTTGTGAGAATTTTTCCCACCTGTCGTTAAGATATCTATTCTACAAACATTAATTGCTTCCTCTCTAAAAACAAATATAGATGTCACATTCATGACTTTTCTTACCTAAGGCCCGTTAAGTAATATGCTGAATTTCCCATCGTCAAATATTGTGAACTTTCCACTCTCTTTCCTGTCCGAGTTGTCAAGAAAATGAAAGACATGACATGATGTGATAATAGCAACCTTCTTAATTGCAAATTAAGTAAAATTCTTCTCCACTTGATAGTGCACGCCATTTATTGTTATGGGTTAAATCCACTTCAGGTCCTTATGCTTTTTATGAATTTTAATTTTAATCCTCATATTTTTATTTTTATTTTTTGTCTCTATGTATACTTTATGCCATCCAAAAAGCTGGTCCCAATGGTTTCAGAAAAACTTAGATATGAACTTCATGATTCGCTATTTGCAGAGACCCAAGTTTATAAAGATTGAGAATCAGACCTCCAATTAAAAATGAATTATTCTACAAAACTCTCAAAATTGATACAAATTCATCCGGAACTTGACCTACCATAAATTCAACTCTTCATATCAGTGTGCTTTGAAAAAATAATTTGCGCTCAAAAAGCTATTGTTTTAATTAATACTACATTTGGTCTTTTATATAAGAGCCAAATCACTAATTTTAGATAATAAGAAAATAAGTTAAATTAATTATTTGTAATAAATTAGTATTGGTTTATTTACCTACAATACCTTCTTTTATTATGTTTATTGGAACTACTCTCCATGAAAAACCCTTTTTAATAATTCAACGTAGTGTGTGTGTGAAAAGAGTTAGAAGGTCGTAGACATATTCCGGCGGTTCATCCATTCCAAATTGTATAACAGTATACACAAACTGTTTCTAATTACATAATATAGCAGACATACACTATTTACGCCATATATTTTTGTACACTACTTTGTAAAATATCATACTAAGGTTTGTCTAGTTCTAAATGTATATAAGAGTTAATTAGTTGATTGATTTACTTTAATCCTAAATACAAGATCTTAATTTATTTTTTCTCCCTAAATTATATTTTTTTCTCAAGCTATCTGTATTGTTTGCATATATAAAGGCAGTTTTTTATGCAAAAAAGATTAGAGGAAATATTTTAGAAAAATTAATACACATTTTTACACATAGCTAATTTAACTAATTTTCTTAATATCCATATGTTAATTATCTAGATTCTATATTTAGAATTGGAGGGAGTAAGTTGTACTGATAATTCAAAAAAAAAAAAAAATCATCAACACCAAAAGATCCCAAATCGTATATCCTTTGATTGGAAGAGGCATTGAGCTCTCTGTAGCCTGATCCCCTCTTTTACCTTCGTCCTCGTCTTCTATATTATATTGTATTTTGAAAAATTAATTAGTGCAAAAAGAAGCTATTACTTTAGATAAAACAAAAGCCTTTTCAAAGCATGGAAGAGAGATTTCTTTTAATAATTATTTTTTTCTTAAGAGAATTTGGTGGCAGACTTAATTTGGCAGGTCATCCACATGCATATACACAAACTGTTTCTAATTACAAAAAGTAGTAGATACAAACTATTTACGCTATACATGTTTTGCATTACTTTATAAAATTAATATTTTTTTTATAAATAACTAATTTAACTAATTTTTTTAATATATATAAATTATTAATCTTATTCTACTGAAAAAAAATCACCAACACCAAAGGTCCCAAATCCTCCTCCTCTGATTAGAAGAGGCATTGTGCACTATGTAGCCTGATCGCCTCTTTCGCCTTCGCCTTCGCCTTCGTTCTCTCCGCTTAACTCCTCCAATGATTTACCTTTCGACTCCGGCAAGAGGAATGTAAATAGCATTCCAACAAAATTGATCACACCAAGAATAATAAGCGCTTTCTTCACCCCAAGGCCAGCAGGATACCCAACATCTCTCTCATCAGGGTCCGTGCTCTGTGCTACAAACAAAAACCCGATTGCGCCGATGGTGGCTCCAGCTTTTCCGGCAGCTGCAGATATCCCATGGCAAGTGGACCTCAACCTTGCCGGGAAAATCTCCGCAGGGACAATGAAAGTGGTGGAATTCGGGCCGAAGTTGGCGAAGAAGAAGGTGAGTGAATACAGTGCAAGAAATCCGTTTCGGTTTTCTTCTTTGATCCAGTGGTTGTATGGGATTGCAAGCGCAAACATGAAGACCGTCATGAAGAAGAAGCCCATGAGTTGGATGTAGAAGCGACCGAGATAGTCTATGAAAGCCACAGTAAACCAATAACCAGGCACTGTACCACATAATGTTATAAGCGTTGTTGCTCCCGCAACCCTGTAAACCTATTATGCATTAAATCATAATTAGTCTTCGCTTTACATCAAGTACAAATTAGGCTTTCAGAGAACATAAACATACTAAATTTAAAACCATATAACTTGGCTCAAAACCTTAAATCCATTTTTAACATATTATGAACTAACATGAATAATTGATCTAGTAACATCATTCAACATCAGTAATTCAATGAATAAAAAATCAGGGATATTTTCTGAGTGTTGAAAAAATATATAAATAAGTTTGACACATTATAATTACTAAAAAAATCTTTGAATATTAATCTGACTATCTGAGTCTTTTTAAATCTATATATGTATACTTCCTTCAATAATCCAGATTTATTCAACATGCTAGTTAAATTTCGATTATATATACCTCATAGATTGCGTTCATCTCTTCTGGTTGTGGAAGCCACTTAACTGCAGTGTAAATATCTTTCTGAAAAAGAGTATTACTGTAGTACGCAATATCTAATAGAAACCAAGTGGTGGTGGTTCCAAGCAAGTGAAGACCATGCCTGCGAGCAAATTCCCTACTGAACAACCCATATTTGTTCTTTCTCTGAGTCATCTTCTCTACTTTTTCTGGTTCAGCTTCAATATCAACTTGCAGTACTTTAGCCATGTCTTGCGCTGCTTGCTTCGCGTTCTTAGCGATGAGCACTGTATAACGAGCCGTCTCCGGCATTTTCATACGCCAGTAGTAAGTGATAGCAGCTGGTAGAGCACCAAACATTAGAATGATTCGCCATACATAGTCGGCTTGGGGTACAAGAGAAGCCCAAGGGTTGTCCTTATTATAAGCAGGAGCTTTGTAGGCATGATTAAACGCGGCTGCAACGATTAGGGAAACAACACCGCTGAGCAGAATTCCGAAGCCTTGCATGGCAAAAACCGCCGCGATGAAAGCACCACGAGTCTTTTTGTTGGAATATTCTGACATGATGGTTGCAGAGAGAGGGTAGTCGCCTCCTATGCCGAATCCAAGCCAGAAGCGGAAGAAGCAGAGAGTGGTGATGATGCTTTTCGCGGATTTACCGAAAGAGAGACCGGAGGCCAGAGAGGAGAAAACCATGAGAATAAGGGTTACACCATAGACCTTTTTTCTGCCAATTTTGTCACCCAGCCATCCAAAGAAAAGCTGACCTATTAAGGCGCCAATTAAGGCAACACCGTAGAGAGCAGAATTCACGACGGGAGGAAGGGTTCCGGGCTTCGGCGCACCGTCGTGGGTGTAGTAGATGCGTCCAAGCAACTTGGTGATGTTTGATAAACTGAAGAAATCATAGGCGTCAGTGAGGAAGCCCATGCCAGCAATTAGGATGGCTGTGAAGTGGTACCATTGTGTCTTGGCAACATCAAGTGCACTAAGCACTTTAAGCGGGCTAGACATGGCTGATCAATTGTTCAGAATTCAGACCAAGAAATGAGACTAGCGCTCTGGTTATAGCAGAATGATGTGTTTCATCATATCCAAAAAACAAATAAATAAATGAAAGTTTGACTTTTGATAGAAACTGAACAGGGACAACTGAATATGCCAGCTGTCAGTATTGATATGGTGCCAATGAATAAAATAAATAGAGGTCACCATCGTATTAGTTCGCCGGCCTTGGGGTGTTGTTGGAGTTGGGAATTAAGTCTTCTCGGTCGGCCTTTTTACAGGATTTGAGGTAAGAAAAATTATTTTTTTTAAAACCCGTTTCGAGAGTATGAGGGTCAGGGCCGAAAGCTATTTTCACAAGATTTAACTACATATCTATACGCCTCATACAATAAAACAAATACAATTACTAATCTATAATCAAAGGTAAAAAATAATGTTCAGAAATAACTCACAGTCTCGTATAAAGTATAAAATGACAAGAAGTTAAACACTCTAAGTAATATGAGTATGATGACTATCATTTTCATCTTCTTCCCCACTATCATCAATTTCAAGAAAATTCAATTGTGCTTCACTTTGAGTAGTAGGGTTTGCTTGAGGGGTAAAAATATTAAGAATTTCTTCTCTCACATTATGAATACATCCATAATCTTTATTTGTAACAAATAATAACTCAAAATGATAAATAACTCTATAACAAATATAAAATATAAATAAATTAGTAAATTACCATCATATGTGAAACTTTGGAGTAAATAAGAAATATTTAATGTATTTTTCTTATAAAATAAGAAATATATTTTATAAATTTTTTATTTTTAGGATTTTTAATACAAGATATTCTTATGAAATTTAATTCTAAAAAAGATAATAACAACTAAATATTTACAATATCATCAACAAAACATAAAAAATAAAAAATAATATTATTATATAAATAATGTTAAAAAATAAAAAATATATATAAGGGTCGGCCCTACATGGCTAGCCCTTTTAGGCCCGCTTCTAGTTTCGAGACTAAAATCTTAAGCTCGACCCTTATAAATTCAAGGCTTAAAAGGGCCGGCCCGACGCGCTCGGCCCGTTTTCTCGACTCCAGGTGTGATTGGTTTGAGGAGAGGGAACAGGGGACGCATTCATTTTTTTATTTGGTTTGAATTTTTGGGTGGGAATGAAGTTAAAATTTTGGCTTTTAATACTTTCCCTCTTTTTATTTTTAGCTTTTATTACAAAGGATCTTCTCTCCTCCCCTCTAACAAATCAAACAAGATAACATATTCTCTCTCCTCATTCCCTTTCCTTCAAAGGGAGGGGAGGGAATAAAAGGAAAAGATAGGAGATTACCTTATTTAGTTTAATTGAATTTATTTTGGCAAAAGACCAGTTGATCTTTTGCACAATCTAAATAATATTTTCTAGATTTGTTATAGTTTAATACACTCTTGATAAATATCAAATATTATGAAAATTTAAAAATTTAAATTCTTTCTAGACCGTGGTTTAAACATCCTTTTAGAGACCGTTATTTCTTTGTAACTAGTGTTAAATGTTTCAAAGTTTCTTTAGCTTTCAAAGTAAACTTCTCAATGCGTCTCTTTGAAATCTGAAGCTACATCAATAAATGTAATCTTCATTGGTCAAGTCTATTAATAAATGTTATCTTAATACATCCGGTTTAAACATCTTTTTAGAGACCATCTTTTTGTTACAACCAATATTAAATTTTAAGAGTTTTTTTAGCTTTCAAAGTAAACTTTCCAACGTGTCTCTTCGAAATCTAAAGCTACTTAAAAAATGTAACCTTCATCCGTCATAATGTCTATTAATATAATATCCTAAATTTTAGTTATCAAAATTCCTATATACCTTAATAGTATTAAAGGGATAGAATGGTGAATTAAAAAATATATTAAGAGACATAACAAGATAATTGAAAGTCACATATAACATAGTTATTTGATACGTAAGTTAAGGAAGTTGTCGGTGAATTTCTTTATAAGTCAGTTATATTATATGACATTTTTAAATTAATAAATGACCTCCAAAAATTATAAAATTTTTCAAAATGAAAATAGATATCATAAACTTTAATTTTATATCTCATATAGAAGGTATCTCATTCCATCACTAATGAGTTTATTTTCTTCCCGCAAAGCAATGCTAATAGCAGGATGTAGCTACTGGGCACTGCACAACCAAGCAGTAATAAATGGACGCCCTGCATTCACGTGACACACCAAATCGGATATTTCAATCACCAGAACCCAAATATAGATCTGTCAGAGGAATAACAGAATTACAGAGAATCACAGAGAGAGAAAACACAAAAAGATAGGGTGAGAGAGAGAATACAAGAGAGAAATATTATACAAAATCATCCACACCTTCTCCTTACACCATAAGGTCTATTAGTTTGTTTGGAATTATTTTTATAAAATGAGGTTTATTATATAAACCTGATTAACGTAAATCGAGATAAATTTTTTTTCACATATTTATCTCGTAGACCGTAACAACACCTTGTAGACTGTAAAAACACTTCGTAAACCGTAAAAACTAGCTTGTAGACTGTAAAAGTTACTTCGTATTCTGTGAATCACAATTTATAAGCACTTATAGAACTTCCATAAGTTAATCCAAACAAGCTAGCTGCAGCTTTCCTCCAAATCGCGTAGCTTCCATGTCTTTCTCTTGATTCAAAGGTTTTTCTAAATGGCCTTTCTGATGATTAGTAATTGGCCGAAAGTGCAATTCTACTCATGAATATTTTTCAAAAAAGCTACCAGCACTGTAAATATTTTTTGAGTATAAAAATATCCATGAATTTTAAAAAGTAAACTGATAATGCCAATTTCATTAATTTTGCTTGATAACGTTAGTTTTCCGTTAAAAAATAGGTAATACTTACATGAACAAAAAACTAACGCCGTCAATCAAAATTAACGGAATTGGCATTATTAGTCTATTTTTTAAAGGGAGAATTCCAAAAAAATACCATTTAAACTTCAAAATCCCAAATAGGTGATTTAACAATAAAATGATTTGTTAATTGCATTACCATTCTTGTTAATCCCATTAACGAACTTGTTAACGGGATTTTGAAGTTTAAATAATATTTTTTTGACATTCTCCATTTTTTAAAGTTTATAGACATTTTTGCAATTAAAAAATATTTACAGTATTGATAACTCTTTTAAAAAATATTTAATGAGTAAAATTGAACCTTCTCCTTGATAATTTGGCCCATATATATATTCATATCGTCCTCTGGTCCAGTTGTATTATCTGAGCCCATAATACAGTCACATTCGTTTCTTCATGTGAGAAACCACGCGACTCCGATGAGGCCCACTCTGTTTCAATCTTCACAGTCTGTGGAAGCTCAGAAATCCATGCCCATCCAATTGGTCTCCAATAGCTCCTTGGAAGCCTTTCTCTGTTTCCATGATGGAGATAATGTGATTGACTCTTATTAACTCCAAATTCAGTTGTTAATGAACAATCATTCGAGCAGTGTCCTGTATCTTTTGTTCTTAATACGCAATTAGTTTGAACTCCTTCAGCTAATTTACTCCTCCGAGGTACAGAGACAAATTCAAATGCACAGTTGAGTCCATCATTCCTAAGTTCGTTCGCCTCCATGAATCTTATCCTTTGAAGATTGGATTTTTGGAATGTCTTGCTTGTTCATTTCATTGTCTGGTGAGGCTGAAAAATTTTCATCAACAGCTTCCATATCGCACTCAAGTAGAGGAATTAGGGCCTCAATCGTCATTGACGACGGGAGAGCTACTACTAATTATTAAAATGCCATATTTCCTACATCATCAAATATCATAAATCACTCAATTTCATACGCCAAATTCATCGAAAACACACACACACACACAAAATTCCAATTCCACATGGCAAGACAAGCATAATTTGCAAATAGTACAGTATGATTTCCGATTTCCATACTCACATTTCATCTGTGAGTGTTTGAAATAACAATTAGAATCTCTATAAATGTTTTTCAATCGTGATTTACGGTATATGAGGTAAGTAAGGTAAAAAGAATTTTATTTCGACTTACGTGAATCGTACTTATAAAATAAGAAAAAGCTATTTCCAACAAGACAATGAAAGTCCGAAGGAACAAACTAGTGGTCGATATTAAATTAATTAATCAAAATGGCAAGACAATACGCAATCGACGACGATATTGTCTTTCAATTGATGGTAAAAATCAACAGATTATGTATCTTTCATTACCATTCTGTCTTCCAATTGTTCTACGGTTCTTTAAGATTTTCCGGCGAAACAAACATAGAGAGAGTGCTATGATATTTTGAAAAGGATAAGTATATATTGAGAAGAGCTAACCAGAATCTTCAGTGTGTTGGTTGAATTGAAGGTACTGAAGCTCGATTGCGGAGAATTTGTTGAATTGGAAGCAGGGAAGAAGACAAATTGAAAATTTATTTGAATTTAAGAAAAATATAATGAGTTAGTTACTATTTGAGAAAAAAATTAAATTAAAAAAGTGACCAAAAAAACCTCAAAGATACAAAAGAATAAAAAAGTGCCTGAATTTGTGTAATAATGTAAAAAGTTATGTCTCACATTGGGATTTTATAATTCAAATAAAAGGGGAAAAAAGCCTAATTTTTTTAAGGGTTAAGGTATACCCACGGCTTTGAAATATTTTCTGAGGTGCACTCAATATTCTAAAATATTTTGGGGTGCAATATTACCCCTAAAATATTAAAAAAGGATCAATTTCATCCAAATTTAACACTCCAAAAATGGATCAATATCAAACAACATATCAAAAAGGATTTACCATAAAACGAATAAAAATATATTGATTGTTTAGCCTGTAGTCTAATTGTCGTTTTATCCGTCATAATGAAATTAGTATATTATTGTTGGAGCAGAAAAAGAAATTAGTATATTCCCTTTTTTATACATAGAAATTAGTATATTCTTAATTATGCACTGGTAATTATTTTGAGCAAGAAAGACAACAACAGTGACAAAAACATTGAAATAATTATATCAAATAAACAAACAACAATAAAATGTTTTTTTCACAAAAAAAACTAGTGGTTTTTTAACCTGAAAAAACCTACAGTGATGAAGTATATAATTTTAACATATATCGACAGTGAGTAACAAAAATATTAACAATTTTAAAACGAAATATTAAAGTATTTAGAGAAAAAGACAGAAAAGGAATTTTAAAATTGTAAAATCCTAAATCAGGCTTGTTATCAACAGTTGATAAGGGAATGACAAAACTTAATAAGCAATTCACAACTTATTTTTTAGAAAACACCTGATTTAGAATTTTACAAATTTAAAGTTTTTTTTGTCTTTTCCCAAAATTTTTAATATATATGAACAATTCAGGTAATATATATATGTATGTATAATACAAATGTTTCATGCTTTCCACCGTTACCATATTTTGTCTCGCTTTGGAAACATGACAACTAAATTGGCCAGAAACCTCCAAGTCATTTTTGGCATAATCAAACCATTTTGAGGAAATTGAAACAGAGATGGAGAAAAAGGCACAATCTCTGTCTCTCTCTGTTTTTTTTTTTTTTTTTTTTTTTTTTTTTTTTTTTTGCCTTCACTATCTCTCAAGATGATGGAAATCGAGTTCATAGCTATTCATATAGGTGCAAGAATCTAGACGGAAGCAATGAGACGGGAAGATGTGTATTGATTGTTGGGAAATAACAAACCAGGGGAATGAATCGATCGATGAGATATATATTAGGGTTAAGGTGTAAATTTGATAATGAATTTTTAGTAAAGTAGTGTCTGACATAATTATGTTTTGTTGGAGATAAAAATAACAACGAATAATAAAAAAAATGTGCAAATTTAACAAAACCGTTAAATTTGACTTAACGTCATTAGGTGTTTTCTTCTCTTATAATTTAACGCCGTTAAGGCAAATTTAACAGTTTTATTAAATTTACACTCTTTTTAATTGTTCATTGTTATTTTTGCCCCCAACAAAACATAATTGTGTCAGACGCTCCTTTGCTAAAAATTCATTATCAAATTTACACCTTAACCCTATATATTAATATATATCTTCTCTGTTCCAAGCCTGATGATGGAAATAAGTCTAATTCTTGCTTCTTTCAGTATAAAAATATTCAAACTTAGTAAATAATAAGTTTAACAAGAACAGATCAGAAAATAAACATGATGGATTGAAGTCAAATCTAGATTTCCACGGAGGAGCTTGTTCTTTGTCAGTATGTGTGCTTGATCAGTAAGTTTTATTAACGGATGGACTAACCCCAGTGACAGTGTAAAGCGTAAGGATTCAATAAAAAGGGGGGAAAAGACTATAAGAACTTGATTCAAATTTTGATGAAATTATAAGGATTGACAAACTAATTTTCTCTAATAATAATAATAACCACGATCCCTGCTTTATAAAAGAGGAGTGCCAGAAGTGTTTAAGTTGTCAATTAACTGTGAAAATTTTCTCTTATGATCAATATTGCCTCCGAATGTTTTAGAGTTTAATGTTACCCTAAAAGTATTAAAATAAAATAACATTACCTTTTACCGTTAAAAAAATTAACAATCAACATCAATTTTTAACCGTGTGTGTCAACATTATTATGTTTTAAAACTTTTAAAACAATATTACTCTTGAGAGAAAACTTGAGGAATATTTGCACCTCAACAATAAACACCAGAAAATAAGTTAGTCAAAGCAATACCATCTGCCTGCCATGACATTTGAGTGAATAAGAGATTGAAGTTTACTTTGGTAAGGAATCTTCTTGAACCCTATAACCAAACTCGTTGACAAGTTACTTGAAGAGCTATAATTCATTTGAGTGAATAAGGTAAATTATTGGGAGATGAGGAAGGTAGATGGACAAGATTATAATTACTATGTGCCAAACAGTTAAATATAGAGATTTATAGGCAATTCAACAAAATGAGTTGCCTCCAAGAAAAAGCCCATTATTGGTACAAAATCATTGTGGATTGACCACCACCACTTGTTTTCCAACATTGCGGCCATGAAAGAGGCCAATGAGAGCTGAAGGAGCATTCTCAATGCCTTCAACAGTGTCCTCCACATAAACAATCTTGCCCTCTTTGATTAGAGGAATCACCATCTCCAAAAACTTGGGGTAAAGGTGGTAATGATCAGTAACCACAAACCCTTCCATGCGAATTCGTTTGATCACAAGATGCATTAGATTGTGCACACCTTCAGGATGATCAAGGTTGTACTGTGAAATCATTCCACACGCAGCAATTCTGCCTTGGATTCTCATGTTGAGTAACACTGCATCTAGCATGTTGCCGCCTACGTTCTCAAAGTATATATCAATACCCTCTGGAAAATACCTACAAGAAAGAAACTCGATAAGACAATGATTTACTTATTAACTTGATTCAAACTCCAATTAATCATTTAACTTGGTTAATTTGAATGGAATGGAATGAATCAAGTCAAATCAAATAGCTTGTGATTTTTTCCATTTTGCAAAGTGACAGTGGGTGAAAGGAAACAGGACAAAGAAAAACAGGGTTACTTAATTTTAAGGAGGGGTACAACTCATGATGAGAGAAATTTGCTATCAATGAAAGAAAGGGGGAAAACAAAATAAAGGGAGAAGAATTTTAGAATTTCAAGCCACATGGACGCCCATGACAGCAAGTTTTGGACAAGATAACCACTAACATTCTGACTTCTGAGCAAGTCACAAGCTTGTATTCTGGGAAAATACTCAACCACTAATTCTAACCTTTTCAAAGCAGCATCCAAGTTTGTTTCTTCTTTGTAGTTGAAAGCTTCATCAAATTCAAACTTGCTCTTGAGCAACTCAACCTGTATTACACAATTGATCAAGGGATGGAAAAATAACAATAACTTTAGAAAGGTAATAAACAATAGTGATGCATTTACTGAGCGCTACACAAATTGAGAATAGATCAACCAGTCTGAAACATCACTACTCTCACACATTTTACAAAAGTATGCTTTTCTGATTTTGCAATCGGAGACTAGACTACATTACAATTAGTTAACTACAAAACATAAAGATTGTAGTTATCTTCACCCACTTTCTCCTGGCTTCCTGCGCTTCCCACAACGTAGCAACCCATCAACTTAGCAAATTGCCCGACAAGCTGACCTACTGCTCCAGATGCAGCTGATACAAATACAGTCTCCCCTTTTTTAGGGGTACAGATTTCATAAAATCCTGCATAAGCAGTCATACCAGGCATACCTGCATGTAATGTTTATGATGTTACTTGAAGAAACAAGCAGGATCTAATATAAAACAAAGATAAATACACCTTTTTTTATTTATTTATACTTCCTTTATCAAAAATAGATTTAATATGAAACTATAGGACATGTTAGAGGTCTATATCTAATAGAACCAACAGAGATTACTGGACAAGTATGCCTTCGACAATTGAAGTTATTATATGAATGAAGTTGTAGTCTTTGATTCTTCAAAAGAACTTTAGATATCCAAGAATAGAACCACAAACACTTAAGTAATGGGTAGATTAGCTTCCTCCATGCCAGAAAGAAACAGAAAAAAAAAAAAAGATAAAAATGGGAAAACAGCTTACCAAGTATACCGGTAAAATAGGACAAAGGCAGATCTTTATGTTGTATCTTAAACAAAGACTCTGGTGAACTGATCACACTATATTCTTCCCACCCAGTTAGTCCCCATACTAGATCACCTTCCTTGAAGTTTTGATTCCCAGAATCAATCACTTTTGAAACCCCAAGTCCGGTAATTGGCTGTGAAGATACAGTAACAATATTATTAGTTATAAATAGGGTAGTCTATAAATTGTAACTATCCATTCTAAGCAAAAGTTTTCATGTTATCAAAATTGACTATGAGTTCTTATCCAAAATAGTTATCTACTATCTATTATCTTGATTCAAGAAATCAAACTGGATAAAGTAACAAACATGCGTTGAACAGTAAGGTATTATGTACAACACAGAATTCCAAGGAAAAAGTAACAGCAAAAATGATAATAAATTGATAAAAATAACTATGAACTTTCCGTTATTGGCCCCAAAAATTAGCTACTGTTCCATTTCCTTATTATCAACAATCTCAATTTCATACGAATGATTAACAATAATCCAAGAATGAAATGAAAAGAGTGCCCACCGAACCAGGCTGGAAGGAATCGACATATGAAGGACCCAAATGTTTGGACATACGGCCTCTCATGTAGGGATCACAAGAAAGATAGAGATTCTTCACCAAGACGCCATTGGAACCTTTCGGAAGCTTCAAATCGACAGAGGAATTGGTGACGAGCATGTCGGACTCCTTCGGAAAGCCAGAGACGAAGTCCTTCAATATCACCTGCTTGTTTCCAACCTTGTTCGCCATCGTGACCTTCTGAGCTGAAATCAGCACCTAACAGAAACAAAGAGACTAATATCGTGACCTTCTGAGCTGAAATCAGCACCTCACATATATATAAAAATCACGTTGAATTTTATATTAAAAAATGTGTACATCCCCTAAAATTGGAATTTTTGACCTAAATATAATCAGAATGATACATAAAAGATGAGCGTGCCCGTAGCGGGATCAATTTCAGTACTTACTATAATGATGCACCAAGAGTTGATCACCACGTTTAAGGAAGGCAAACATAGGTTGAGAGAGAAAAAATACTTTTTCTAATACTTTTTCTTATCATATACTTCTTCTAATACTTAATATAAGAGTTACTACATAACTAATTTTTTTATTAAATTAGTTAAGTTAATTATTTATAATAAATATATTTTTATTTTTTAAAATACCTTTTATAATAATGTGCATTTTAATTATCTATTATGCCGTAAAAAAGAATACCACAGAAAAAATTATAAATACAAGATATAAAAAAACATATTGATGTTTTATATTTAGACTCCAAGTAAATTTTTATTGGGCTCTTATGTTTATGACATGAGGTAGTAATAGTTTGGTCATAAACAGTGGATTTGGATATTAATATAACTTTTTCATGATTGAAATTTAGCCTTGAGCATTAACTTTGATGCAGTTAGTTTTTATAAATTTAGTTGATTGTGTTTGAATTAGTTTTTAGAAAATAAATTTTATGATTTACGAGGTAAGTATGTGAGAAGAGTTTTGTCTCGATTTACAGAAAATAGCTTCTGAAACCATGGTTTGGGATATTGAGATGTTTATTCTTAAAAATGTTCAAGAAATAACATTATTCTTTATAGTTTTTTTTTTCAATTTCGAAAAAATGTAGGCATCAAAAGTTAATACCATATAGAAACTAGTCACATAAGTTAGATTTAAAGACTTAATTTTAACTGAGTTAAAATTAAGGGGTCAAATAATCAATTTTCTTTTTATTATTTTATATATAAGTTTAATTTAATAATTTATTTTAAAATATATAAAAAAATCTTAGATACTTTATTTTGTTTGCATGCGTTTCATGGAGGTAGATGTTTATGGAAAACATCTCCAAGTTTAATTAGTCCCTATGAACATACTCACTGAGGATGATGTTTTGTTTGTTGTTAAACATCAATTGGTTAATTGATTAAAACACGACAAGGATATAATTTTCTATTAAAATTGTGACGAATATATGGTTTTCAGAAATCAAAATCACATTACATGATTAAATCAAAATTGTGGGACTCGAAATTAAATTTAAAATTCAAATGGGGTAGATATGTTGGATAGTGGGAAAATGATCTGCCTTATGAATAATGATCGGCTTATGAATAACATAAAGAGCGATAGAAGGTTTATGAACATTGATCCGTTTATAAACAGTGAGGGCAGATATTTTATATATACATGATTGATGATTTGTTAATTAATTAAAACCCGACAAGTATATAATTTTCTATTAAAATTTTGACGAATATATGATTCAGAAATTAAAATCACATCACATGATTGGGATTTTTAAACAACTTTGCATACTTTAGGTTGTTTGTGGAAGTTGCGTCATTTTATATTAACTGATTTTATTTGGTTGGAGAGAAAAATTTAGATAATTGATGTTGTCAAAACTATGAATTTTTTTTTTTTTTTGGTCGAAAGTCAAAACTATGAATTGAAAATGCCGCAGGAAGAAAAAAAACAAAAATTCAAAGATTCCAACTCTTTTATCGGAAGCAATTCACATGTAATGGACAGATTTGGGCTTGTTTGATGACACACGCGCATCTGGCCTACATGCATGATGACACACCGACAAGATCCAATAAAACATATAACACATTTTATAATAAAAATTTTAATTTTGACCAATATTACGCGGGTTAATAATATATGCCTCAAATTTCTTACATGTCTCAACGGATTTTATTAAATTTATACTTCCCATTTATTTATTGGTTATTTTATTTCTAGTTTTTAATACCTCTCTGTATATCAAATAATTTTTGTCCCAAATTTATCAAATGTGCTGTTATTATAAGATAAAATAATTCAAAAATATAAAAATTTCAATATTGAACAAAAATATTAAAAATATTTATTTTTTATAAATATATTAATTATATGGATGTTTATTAACTCTTAACTTCTCATATTTTAGTCACCATTTATGAATGGTAGTTGGAAAACTAAAAGGCTCCTTAATATAATGTACATCCAAATACGTGAATATTGCAAAGGGTCATATAATATATATTCATTTGTATTAATTGTACTATTCATTATATATGACTCTAGGTAGTGACTCTTGAAAGCTATAAATAAAGGTCATATACTAAGTTTAGTAATGTATAAGAAACACAAGTGAATGAGAATTACTCCATCATTTCTTTCCTGAGTTTTCTCTTCTCTTACCGTCTTGTTCTTCTCTCTTATCTTAAATTTCTTTTATTTTTACAATATTATTCACGTTCATTCAAGGACTAAAGGGAGAGTAATGAACCCATTTTGAGGAAATGGAAAGAGGGGAGGGAGATGAAAGAACTACTTCCCTTTGGTTTATATTACAAGTCACTTTTAACTAATTCATACAAAAGAAGTAATGACACTTAACTTATTAAATGTATTAAATTAACAAAATTTTCTGATTGAACCCCTATTAACAAGATATTGAAGGAGGGAGAAAAACACAGAGAAGCATGTCTAACTATTAATTGCTAGGTTGAAATTAACAATCAAATATTAATGACTCTCCAAATCACTTAATAGTATTAATAAACAAAGAAGCTTTCAAAGATACATCCTATAATAGGAACATGATGGGGTAAATCCTAATTGTGCCATATTGCACTTTTGATGTATAGAGATTTATAGGCAATCCAACAAAATGAGTAGTCTCCAAGCAATACGTAGACCTCTACAGTGTACAATTACCTATATGAGGATTTGTGATGAGGAGTTGCAATTGTTGGGACATGATATAGACACTATGAAATTAAAGTAGCGTTATTTAGTATGGGAGCTTTTAAAGCTCTTGGGCCGGATAAACTAAATGTTTTATTTTTTCAAAGTCAGTAGCCATATATTGGACAATCGATCTGTGAATTTGTGAAAGGCTTATGGCAAGACTGTTTTGGTATTGGTGCCATCAATCACACCCGGATTGTTTTGATCCAAAGAAGGAGCATCCGGAAGAACTTAAAGATCTAAGGCCAATCAGTTTGTGTAATATTATTTTTAAAATTATTACTAAAGTGGTTGCTAATAGGTTGAAGAGCATTATGTGAAGATAATTAGTCCCAATCAATGTAGATTTATACCGGGTCGGCACAGTTCAGATAATATAATTATTGCCCAGGAGGTGGTTCACTCGATGAGACAAATGCAAGGTAAAAAAGGCTATATGAACATTAAGATTAACCTTGAAAAGTCATATGACAGAGTGAACTGGGAGTTCCTACGCTTTTGTCTCTTGGAGCTTCATTTTCCTCAAAACCTTGTGGGTCTTGTTACTCAATGTGTCACCTCTCCGACTATGGAACTGCTATGAAATGGTAAGAAAGCGAGCTTGTTCTCCCCAACAAGAGGAATTCGTCAAGGGGATCCACTCTTACCATATTTATTTGTCATATGCATAGAGCGCTTAGCGTATATGATAAGAGAATGTACAAACAATGGAGGCTGGCATCCCATATGACTCTGTAAGTCTGGACCACCTTTCTCTCACTTATTCTTTGTGATGATATTATTCTCTTTGTTGAAGCATCAGTGGTTCAAGCGGAGGTAGTTAAACATTTCCTGGATGAGTTCTGCAATAGCATAGGTTTGATGGTAAATGCTAACAAAACTTATATGTTTTTCTCTAAGAATGTGAATCATAACAAACGTACAAAGTTGAGTAACATTATGGGCTTTCGAGTAATTGTTGATCTGGGGAAATACCTTGGAGTGTCTCTTTACCATAAGAGAGTTACTAAAGATAGCTATCAGGATGTCATTCATAAGGTGCAAGAAATACTCTCAAACTAGAAAGCTAGTTCCCTCTCATTAGTAGGTATAGCAACCCTTGTGAAATCGGTTACGTCTACAATTCTTGGGTATACGATGTAAATGTCTTCTATTCCAGTGGGAGTGTGTGATAGTATTGAATAGAGCAACAGGAGGTTCCTCTGGAGCTCTACCGAAGAAAAACATAAGTTCCATTTGGTGGATTGGAGCACAATTTATAGGTCTAAGAAGAATGGAGGGTTGGGTCTCAAGCACTTAAGACACCAAAATCAGGCATATATGATAGAGCAAATACAAGTGTGGAAATGATATTATTCCATAAATTAATGTCGACTCACTTGGGTCTAACATTAAACACTCTTGGAAGCATGTTCTAGAGGGATGTGACATTAATGAGACTATTGGGCAAGTTCACTGGAGGCATGATAGGAATGGCTCCTTTACTGTACGTTTGGCGTATAAGGCTATTATGAAAGAGCAAGAGGTTAATGACTCAGCATGGCAGCAACTTTGGAAACTGAATACTATTCAGCGATGCCAAATGTTTATATGGTTGGCATTACACAATCGCTTGCTTACAAATGAAGAAAGAGTCAGACGAAGCATATGTATGGATGACGTGTGTTCGTGGTGTATGGGTAGATCGAAGAGCTTGCTTCACGTCTTGAGAGATTGTCCTAAAACAAAGAAGATTTGGGTAGAGCTCATGCTAAAGATAAAACACATAATGTTCTTCTCCACTAATCTAAATCATTGGATCCAGGTAAATATCAAACAACCGATAGGAAAGAGAGAAAGAGAGAGATGAAATTTGGATGTGTAATATGAAGAGTATGGATGGGAACAACAGAGAGAGGGGAATGGCAATATGTGGATGCACTGAAAGCATATTTATCTGCAATGTCCATCTCTCTCTACCAATTTCAAATAATGAAAACTTACATATGACGTGTGGGAGTATAAATGCCATGTTTTGTGGCTTTAAGACCATTCCCATGCCTTCATCATAATGAGTCTCACTTTCCTTTTTTTTTTCGGTCTCTGCTTTTGTTTTAGTCAAAAAGCTTTATTATTATTGCTTTCTACGACCCTTTTGTTTCATCACTTGACTTCACATTTAAACCACTTCACAATTAAAATAAAAAATTACCACCATCCTTTATTTACAGCGCACCTTTTAAAAGTTTATTTAAATGATGAATTTATTGATTAAATATATCATTTTAATTGAAATATTAACTTTGACAATACAGAAGAAAACATGAAATACCAATACTATATATAATTTTATACACATAAAATACTAATACTCGAATTCAAATCTTTCTAAACAATAAAATTTTTAAGTAGAGACTTTTTAATCGAATTTCTCTTCTTTTTATTTAATGAATGTAAAAAATAAAATAAAATAATGGAAAAAAATAAATGAGCATAAGTTGAATCATGTACCCCTATTTAGATGGAGAGAAAATGAGTGAAGAAAGAAAATTAGGGAAGAAAATAGGAGAAGGAAGAAGTTTTTCATGTTTAATTATAGAATCCAAATCACTAAGACTACTTAAATTTTTTAAATAAAAAATCATATAAATTTTTTTATGCTTAATTTTTCAAAAAGAAGAAGACCCATACAAAAAGGTGGCCCTCCTAATCAATATATAGTCCGTGTGTTAATAAAATTAATTGAATTGAAGAAGGATACAAGAAGTAGAATTCAAAGCACACAACAAATCAGGAAGATTAATTGATTGGATTTAGACTGTAATGGTTAATGCGCAGCCCAAGGGGTGATTAATTTATTGCTTTGACAAAAACAAAAACAAAAAAGATGTCCTGCAGACACATGTATTGCTGAATATCTTTTTCATGTTATGTTTATTATTTTTTTTATATGTAATAAATTTGATATAAGAATATATGTTATTTTTTGCACATGTTAATTTAGTAGATAAAAGAAAAAAATATCATTTCTTTTTAAATTGATAATTTACTAATTAATAATGGTGGGGATGACATTTTGGTGCTAGATGGAAACGCTTATGAAACTGTGAATGATTCAAGGGAAGAGCCAAAGAAGCTTAGGAGCCACCACTTAAGTTTCAAATGTTGTCGGAAATTGGAGAGATGTTAACAATATGTAGAGTCTAGAAAACGGTCAAGTATGTTGGACCGGTCTATTTAGATTCTAAATTTATAATGACTGGATTTAAGATTTTTATCTTAAAAAGTGGAAGCGGGCTTAAAAGAATCGGTACTGTAGGGTCACGGGCTGACCCTTTTAGACCCATATATATATATATATATATATATATATATATATATATATATATATATATAATATTTATATGATTATAATAATATTATTATTTTTATATTTTATTAATGATGTTGTAAATATTTAGTTATTATTATCTTTTTTTAGAATTAAGTTTCATAAGAATATATTGTATTAAAAATCCTAAAAATTAAAAATTTATAAAAGATATTAAGTATTCTTACCAATTTTGTATTTTTTGACTTATTTTCTGGTGATTCTTTTATTTATATTTTGTGTTATTTATTTTGTTAACTACTTACACTTTTCAAAACATATTTATTTTTACCCCTCAAGTAGGGGTGGAAACAGGCCAAGCGGCCTGGCCTGTTTCTGACTTGATCAGGCCTAGCCTGTCATGCTAAAAGGCCAAACTCAAGCCTGCTTCGAGGTTTGTTTTCTTAAAAAGATCAGGCTCAGATTTACTGACAGGCCTGTTAGGCCGGCCTGAGCCTATAAAGTATTTTAAAAAAAAATTCTCACACACCTCACATCTTAACTCTAAATCCCATAATTTCCATTACCAAATCACATCTTAAGTGGATCATTAATTTATGTATTTTGATCATTAATTTATGTAATTGACCTGTTGTGAAGCATGTGGCCTGTTTAATTTTTTTTTTAATTACAGGCCTCTTTAATAGGCCATAGGCCAGACTCAGGCCAAAAAAAAGCCTGTTACAGGCCACAGGCCAGGCCTGTTAAGGCACAAGCCTGACCTGTTTCTACCCCTACCCTCAAGCAGAACCTACTACTTAAAGTGAAGCACAATTTAGCTTATTGTCTTCTTATGCTTTGTGTGAGACTGTGAGTTATTTATGGATAATATTTTTTTTTCTTTAATTATAAATTAGTAACTATATTTATTTTATTGTATAAGACATATAATTAAATCTTATAAAAATAACTTCTATAAGGATAATTATAACCCTCGTATTGTTGAAAAATGAAAATTTTTGTTACATGACTCCCAGCTCTAGAAATATGTGGCGCGATGTGTTGCGACTTGCGAGGCTTTAAAATATGAGCTGTCCGGCATTAATGGTGGGTCCCACAGAAAAAGCCTTTGCTGTTTAGAGGCCACGATCAGCTCCGTGATTGGGATTTGGCATTTGGGAGGCTCACCGCCACCTCTATAGTTTTCTTCATCATCTCCCTTTTTTTTATTCTTTAGTTCATATCCATGTTTTTTTCCTTTTTGTTTATTGATTAAATCCAAAATCTACTGCGTCACCTGTGAAGAGGTAACATTCAAATTGAGGTGCATATCCATAATTAAAGAAATTAAATGAACTTCATCATGACTGATTTTTTTGGCCCATTTTTTTTTGTTTTGCCAACGATTTTTTTGGCCCATGAACTTCATCATAAATGAATGAATATATATGAATTATGCATTATGGCGTTTCATAGATCTTGCAGATTTTTTTGTCCACTTGCCTTGCATATTAAAATTGTAGCATTTTTTTTTGGAAATTATTCATATTCTTTTATTATTTTCAAATTCAGCCTTTCTTTTCATATTCCTTATTACATTGCACCTTTTAGAAGTTTATTAAATGATAAATTGATTGATTAAATATATCATTTTAATTAAGACATTAACTTTAATAATATAGAAGAAAATATGAAATGCCAATATATAATTTTGTACACATAAAATACTAATACTCGAATTTAAATCCTTCTAAGCAACTAATAAAATGATGAATTGATTGATTAAATATATCATTTTAATTAAAACATTAACTTTATCAATATAAAAGAAAACATAATACTAGTATTGGTTTTTTCCAAATGCAACAAATTTGATATAAGAATATATGCTAATTTGTGTAAACGCTAATTTAGTAGAGAATAGAAAAATGTATCATGTCTTCTTAAGTTGATAATTTACTAATTAGTAATGAGAGTTATATGTGGGAAATGAAAATATTGATTCCAAACTATATATGAACATATTAATTAATAAGTTTAAACTTCAAACTAAAGTATCAAGATAGAGTCACATCCAATAGACAAATATAAATGTGGAATATTTTTAGGCTCATAATAATTAATTTGATTGTTTTTCAACATAGAAGAACGGGTCAAAGATACAAAATTCAAGAGAAGAAAAACAAATATACAAGTCTTTAGACAATATGATGATACATGCACACTTTGTTGGATCTTGAAAATATTGGTTCTTTTGCATGGCAAGAGCTTAATGCAAAATGTACGATGAAGGGCACTCCAGTCCTTTCGTAAAAATGACAAATTGAAATCAAGTGCTTGAGAAATTGGTCATTATTAGCCATTATTATGGAAATAATCATTGCTTGTGAAGTTTTAATGATGCATGTCCCACTTCAAGCTACTTTACATATATTGATGAAGAAATCTTTATAGTGAAATTTCTACTTTTGACAATTTTACATATAACGTGTGGATTAGAATATGATGGAGAAGTCTTTATAGCCATTAAATCCATCAATTTCTTTATGTAAGTTTGTTTTTATTAGAACGGTATTTTTTTTCTTTTTATATGTCCTTTAAAAATTGTAGAAAATTAATACTTTTTTAAAAAGTCTAGCTATAAACCCATCTATTGTAATTTTAGAATTTTAATACAGTATTAATTACTAAAATAAATTAAGTTTACATCAAGAAATTTTAAAGGGAAAATCTCAATTAAATCATGTTGAAATACTATATTCCATATTTAGGTCATTCTTGGCCTAATTAAGAATTTATTAAAAGCATATGCTTGAATATGAAATATGATGTTTCAATAGGATTTAATTGAAATTTTTCCAATTTTAAAACCTAACAGATTAATTGTATTTCTTAGGAATGGGAAGAGTGAAGAGTGAAAAATTTAAGCAGTTTGATTTTAAGAAAATTAGAGAAGTAGAGTTAAAACCTTTTAAATAACTTTTCTTACTATTTTATCTTACATGTTTTCTTTTTTAAAATTTTTTAACCCCACTTATTCAAATTTTTAAATTGAGCTAATTAAAATTTTCAAAACCCCCCTTCATTTTCCTCATTTTCCACATATCAAAGAGGTCCATAGATTTATATAAAGAATTGTAGAAAAAAAAAGATTTATATAAAGAAATTAAATGAACAACATCAGACTTGTTTGCATAAGGTCATTGGAGTTGGTGCCAAAAATGACTAAAGATGACGGCACTGAGTTCTGTTATGTACTCTCTCTCTCTCTCTCTCTCTTCACGGTTCTGGTTTCTTGGTGAACAATGGAGAAAGAAGATTAAATGTGATGATGCAGTGAAGATGATGGTGGTGAAATGAAGGAGATAGAGAGAGGTCAGTGGTGATAGAGCTAACAGTGATGAAGACTGGTTCAGGAGAAGAATCCCACTGGCAACAAAGGAAAAATGGAGATGATAAGGGGGAAATTTGAAAGTGATGATTAGATGGTAACGATGCACATACTTATAAAGAAAAAAAGAAGAGAGAGAGAGAGAATGGGTTGTGTTGAGCGAATATGTTGATTTGATATGATAAAAGTATATATGTGTTTATGCTTTTGAGTAGAAGTGTCGTTGTTCTTTTGTGGGATCCAAATTTAAATTTAAAATTCAAATAAGGGTAGTGGTGTAGATATGTTGGATAGTGGGAAAATGATATGGCTTATGAACAATAATCGGCTTATAAACAATATGAAGAGCGATAAGTGAAGTGCTTATGCACAGTGATCAGTTCATGAACATTAATCAACTTATGAACAGTGATAAAGGGAAGAGATTATATATATATATGATTGATGATTGGTTAATTAATTAAAAGCCGACAAGTATATAATTTTCTATTAAAATTTTGACGAATATATGGTTTTCAGAAATCAAAATCACATGACATGATTGGGATTCTTAAAGAACTTTGCATACATTAGGTTGTTTGTGGAAGTTGCGTCATTTTATATTAACTGATTTGATTTGGTTGGAGAGAAAACTTTAGATAATTGATGTTGTCAAAACTATGAATTTTTTTTTGGGTCGAAAGTCAAAACTTTGAATTGAAAATGTCGCAGGAAGAAAAAAAAACAAAAATTCAAAGATTCCAACTTTTATAATCAACTGACAATAGGGTTTATGCTTTCAAATCTTGTTTTTTCAATTACTAAGGGGTATGAAAGTAATTTGACCTAATTCTTATATCCCTAATTGTGACGTACATATAACCTAATATATGATTTATTAAGTTCAATCACTCAAATTAGAATTTGTGTAATTCAACTGTCCTAACAATCTAATTTAAATATATTTTATATCCAAATAATTGAAATTAAATCCATCAATATTAATAATTAATCGTACCCAATAAAAAAATTTCTATAAAATTCATATATAAAGTAACTGAGCATGAGTCAAAAAATTTAGTACAAGTTTAAGAGTGAGTTAACACGATTTTATAAGATAAAAACGTAAAAATAATAAATTCGGTATATATCTAAACTCATGAGTTTAACCGAGTTTATAACTATTACTAATTTAGTAGTGTGTAAGAAAAATTTTATAAGCCATAAACATAAAAGTTATAAACTCAGAGAGTCAACTCATGAATTTGACAATAATGCATATATAGGTAAGAATGTAATAAATGTTGGATAAGGTTGCCAAGTTATATAGATAAGATCGCCAAGCCATATGAACAAGATTGTCAAGTGATGCATCATCAATGGTTTGAGAAACAAAAAATGTAGTGTTAATATATATATATATATATATATATATATATATATATATATATATATATATATTGGGCTTGGAAAAGAAGAAAATAAGTTATAAGATTATTTTCCATTGGCTTGAACAAGAGAAAATGTATTGCTAAAATTATTTGCCTTTAACACGTATAATAATTACAACACACTCTAATTATCTTTCCATTGTTTTGTCACTTTACTTTCTAATTTATTAGGAGGTTACAGAATATCTTTTAAGAATATTGTCTTTAGGTATGATTTGAACTATTCTT